>JAQQTP010000088.1:28692500-29942500 GCA_029884605.1 Ormosia emarginata
ATAAACCGACCACCCTTTTTCAATGGGGATGGTTACACATATTGGAAGGAAAGAATGAAAATCTTCATCGAAGCTATTAATCTAGATGTGTGGGATGCTGTCGAAAACGACGCATTTATACCTACACGCATTGTCGATGGTGTAAAAACCGAGACACCTAGAAGTGATTGGTCTGATGAGGATAAAAGAAAAGTTCAATATAATTTAAAAGCCAAAAACATCATTACCACTGCTTTGGGGTATGATGAGTTTTTTAGAATTTCTAATTGCAAAACCGCTAAAGAAATGTGGGACACTTTACAAGTTACCCATGAGGGTACTAGTGAAGTTAAGAGGTCGAGAATCAATTCTCTAACTCGCGAATATGAACTGTTTAGAATGAACCAAGGAGAAAGCATTCAAGAAATGCAAAAGAGGTTCACCCACATTGTTAATCATCTTGCATCTTTAGGAAAAAGTTTTACTAACGAAGATTTGATTAATAAAGTGTTAAGGTGTTTAAGCAGGATTTGGCAGCCCAAGGTGATAGCAATTTCAGAATCAAAGGACTTGACAACCATGTCATTAGCTACCTTTTTTGGAAAACTTCATGAGCATGAACTAGAACTGAGCAGATTAAGTCAAAGCGAAGAAAACGATAAAAAGAAAAAGGGGATAGCGCTCAAAGCCACTTCCTCAACAATTGACAATGATGATGAAGAAGATGAAGAAAGCTCAGAAAACATTGAGGTAAACGAAGAAAATCTTAGTCTGTTAGTTAAAAAATTTGGTAAATTTCTCAGGAAAAAGGGAATGCAAAGAAGACCTCCCTTCCTTCCAAAGAAGACTCATTACAAAGGCGAAGGAGCTTCATCAACTCCTACTTGCTATGAATGTGGCAAGCCTGGCCACATGAAAATGGAATGCCCAGTTTACCAAAAGAAGAAAGAGAGACTTGAAAAGAAGCCCTTCAAAGAAAGAAAAGGAAGAAAAGCCTATATAGCATGGGATGAAAACGACATGGATTCAACTGACAGCTCAGATAGCGAAGAAGCTCAACTTTGTCTTATGGCCAAAGGAGAAGAAGAAGAAAGCGAAAATGAGGTAAATTCTAACTCTACTTTACTGCCTTCTTATGATGAGTTACAAGATGCCTTTGAAGAACTGCATGACGAATCTTTAAAACTCACAAAACAAATTTCTTCTTCTAAGAAAAAAATCTCTTCTTTAGAAAATAAAATTCTTATTTTAAATAAAGAGATTGAAGAATTAAAAATTGAAAATGAAACCTTGGGAATTATTGATGCATGCTCATACACTTGAAAAAGAAATTGAAGATTTAAAGAACATTCTTGCCAAATTCACTCTCGGAAGAGACAATTTAAACATCATATTAGGAAAACAAAGGGTTGTTTTTGAAAAAGCTGGAATTGGTTATAACCCGAAAAATCAACATAAATCTTATAAAAATTTCTTTGTTTATTCAAGCACTTCCAGCAGTCCATTTATTAAATGTTTTTACTGTGGAAAGAAGGGTCATAGTGCTTCAACATGCAATGCTAGAAAGAATGTTAACACAAAAATTGGGACAAAAATAGTTTGGGTTCCAAAGGGTACATTGCCTAAAACTGACACTCAAGGACCCAAGAAAATTTGGGTACCAAAGGTTAAAAATTAAAATTGTGTTGTAGGTGTGCTTGAAAGCCAGGAGCTCAAATTGGTATCTCGACAATGCATTTGTTCCAAGCACATGACTGGAGACGACTCAAAATTCACCATGTTTATTCCCAAGAATCATGGACACGTTACTTATGGAGATAACAACAAGGGAAAAATTCTTGGAATCGGAAAAGTTGGCAAGAATCCAAATTCCTCTATTGAAAATGTGTTGCTTGTTGAAGGCTTAAAACATAACCTTCTTAGTATTAGCCAATTATGTGACAAAGGAAATAAGGTAATTTTTTATTCAAATTGTTGCATAATTGAAGATAAAAATGATAAACATGTTAAATTCATTGGTCATAGAATAAATAACATTTATATGATTAGTCTTGATGATATATCTTCAAATGATGCGAAATGCCTTTTAAGTAAGAATGATGATTCATGGTTATGGCATAGGAGAATTGCACACATTCACATGGATCACCTAAGGAAGTTGGTCTCTAAAGAGCTAGTAATTGGACTACCAAAACTTAATTTTGTTAAAGATAAATTATGTGATGCATGTCAAAAGGGTAAACAAATAAAGGTCTCTTTTAAATCAAAAAATATAGTTTCAACTACTAGACCTTTACAACTTTTGCACATGGATTTATTTGGACCCTCTAGAACTATGAGCTTTGGTGGGAATTACTATGCTTTAGTGATTGTGGATGATTTTTCTAGGTTTACATGGACTTTATTTCTTGCAAATAAAAATGATGCATTTCTAGCATTTAAAAGACTTGCCAAAGTTATTCAAAACGAAAAAGGTTTTCAAATTTCTTCTATAAGAAGTGATCATGGTGACGAATTTGAAAATAATGTTTTTGAAAATTATTGTGATGAATATGGCATTAATCATAATTTCTCTGCCCCTAGAACTCCACAACAAAATGGAGTTGTAGAAAGAAAAAATCGTTCTTTAGAAGAAATGGCGAGATCTATGCTTAATGAGGCTGCTCTTCCTAAGTATTTTTGGGCGGATGCTATAAATACAACTTGTTATGTTATGAACAAGGCCCTTATAAGGCCTATTTTAAAGAAAACCCCATATGAGTTATACAAGGGAAGAAAGCCAAATGTCGCACATTTTCATGTTTTTGGATGCAAATGTTTTGTTTTAAATAATGGAAAAGATAACTTAGGCAAGTTTGATGCTAAGTCTGATGAAGGTATATTTCTTGGTTATTCAAATCATAGTAAGGCTTTTCGTATATATAATAAAAGAACTATGACTATTGAAGAATCTATACATGTTGCATTTGATGAAACTGACCCAAATGGATCGAGAAAGGATCTTGTTATTGATGATGTTGCAGAAGCCTTAGCGGAAACACATTTGGATAGCAAGGAAAAAGAAATCAAGGAGCAAGAAGATAAGCAAAGACAAGAGGATTCACAAGCTTTGGAACTTCCCAAAGAATGGCGTACCTCAAAATATCATCCGCTTGATCAAGTAATAGGTGATGTATCCAAAGGTGTAAGTACTCAAAACTCCATTAGAAATGCATGTAACCACTTAGCTTTTGTTTCTCAAATCGAACCTAAAGACATCAATGAAGCCTTTAATGATGAACATTGGTTTCTAGCTATGCAAGAAGAATTAAATCAATTTGAACGAAACCAAGTTTGGGAACTAGTTCCTAGGCCAAATAATCATCCTATTATCGGTACTAAATGGGTGTTTAGAAACAAACTTGATGAAGCGGCATAATAACAAGAAATAAAGCTAGATCTTGTAGCGAGTTAACGGAATCTCTTGTTTAGTGATTTAATCAAGAAAAGTTATTTTGAATACTATGCATATTTGATCGTTTTGAATAATTTTGTTCGTGTCAAGAAAATAATAAGGTAGCTATTAAATCTACGTAAATTAATTTTTGCTTGTTTAGTCTTAATTAAATTTACAAATGGATTGATATTTGTGAGTTTTGTAATTTTTGCGATTTTATGTGTGATTTTGGAATTTTACTTGTTTGTGGGTCCCACGAGGTGTATGTGGGCCAGGTGGCTATTATGGGAGGTGGGTCCCTAAAATGAAAAATTTTTCTACGTATAGAAAAATTTGTCTTGTTTAAGACGGAACGGGGGATCTTACTAAACCACGAATCCAGGTATGAAAGCTTTTAGAAAATTTCTTTTTCTTGTATTGAACACGTATTTAATTATCAACGAGGTAATTATATTTTTGTGAGGTTATAATGGATAAAAATAAAATTCTATATTATTAAAATATTATTAAGATAACATTAGTGGTTTGGATATCCACTATTAATTTAATTGGTGCTTAGAAATTTAATCTTGATTTAATTAACGGTGGAGAATTTGATCTTAAAAGTAAATAAGATCAATTATAAAATTGGATTGAAATTAAATCAAGGGTAGGGATTTAATCTTCTAAATGGCTATGACCATTATCAACCCTTGGATGTAAAATTAATCAATGGTGGAGATGGATCATTAAACCATTGGATTTGGATTTAGATCAATGGTGGAGAATTGGTCATAAAAAATGATTACAACCATTTTGGACCCTTGGATGAAAAGTTTGAAGGTGTAATCTTGACCATTCATTTTTACACATCTAAGGGATGGGGTTTAAAGAGAGAAGATCCAATGGTCCATAAAAGTCTTCTACCTATAATGCTTTTAATTAATACCTATTTTACCTATAATGTTTTAAATTAATATCTAAAATGACTAAAAACAAAATGGCTATCAAATTGTCATATTTTTGCATGCATGAAGAAGGGGGGGGGACGGTTGAAGAAGCAAGGAAGGAAGGAGACCAAGATAGAATAGGCTTTTTAGGCCAAAGAAAAAGGATAGAAAAGGTTAAGGAAAATTGCCAAGTGTTAGGACAATTTCCTATTGATCATCAATGCATATGTTTTTCAAACTTCACTTTTTCTTCTCCCTAATAGCATGCTACGGCAATGCTCTTCTTTGAAGACTAAAAACACTCATTTCTATATTTCCTAATACCATTTCTTCATTCTTCCACTTAAGTTTCAAGACCAAACCAAAGCAAACTCCATTTCTCTCCCAAAAACACACCATTCGGCCAAGTCTCCAATTCTCTCTTCCATCACTTTTTAATTTCATACAACCTAGTTTCTTGAATCCTTTCATCATTCTAAGAACCTTTGTAGTTCACACCAAGTTCTAATTCTTCCATTTTGAAGGACTTTTACCAAGATCAAGTTCTAGAGCTTTTGTTGGTGAAGTGTAAGAAAACTTCATTTATTCTTTTCTTTTTCATGTTCTAAACCATGTTTGATCCATGGTTCTTCTTGTTCAAGCTTGATATACTAATTTTCTTGTATTTGTTTCATGTTTAAGAACTTGTATTGGTGGAGATCTTGCTCCAAAGACAAAACAACAAGCTCTTTGGTGGTTCTTCAAGAGGAGAGGAGATTCATCTCACCAACCAAGCATGGTGGTGAGGAATGGTTTTATATTTGATGGATGGTGAATCCATGTGAGGATTCCTATCCATGGTCATGTAATAATTTGTGTGTGTGTTATGTGCTTTAATTATTTTTGCTTATGCTTGATATATTTTGCATGATTTACTTGTGTTTGCATGCTTAGTAAAATTTTTAATTGCTTATATGGTAAGCTTATGATGTGCATGATGATATATGTTGAATATAATATGATGGATGTATGTTGAAATAAGCAAAATTTTGGCTCCAAAGGCCATGGAGGAGGTCACGGTTTTGAGCTTCCAAGACTAGGGTTTTTATTGAAAATTTTCAAGAACAATGAAGTTGATTTTTAGTCCTTGAACTAAAATAAATTTCAGCCAAGACACTAATTAAATTAGTGTTCACAAAAATGATATTTTCATAAGTGATAAAATTGGATGATTTGAGAAGTAAAGAAAATAAACAAGAGGGTTGTTTTAAAAAAGAGTGTACACGGTTTTAAGTAGTATTTTCATGAAGTTATTTTATGTAGAAATAAAGAATGAAAATTATTTAAGATAGAAGAAAAATATTTCATGGTTCCAATGGCCATCTATAAGGTTTTGATAATTTAGAAAAAAATGTTTTGATGCAATAAAATATAAGAATTTTCAAATAAGGACTTTGGAAAGGAATTTAAGTGTTGAACTTTAAATTATCTTAAGAAGAATTGATTTTTAGAAGTGATTTAGAAATATAAAAGAAAACGTTTGTAACTTAAACATAAAATTTGATTTAATGTTTAGAAATGATTTAGAAATATAAAAGGAAACGTTGTAACTTAAAATTTCTAACGTAGAATTTAAGTATTGGGTTTTGGAAAATGTTAAGAAATTTAAATTTTGAAATAGTAATTAAATCAATTAAATATGATTTGGTAAGATTAAATCAATAAAAAGTGATTTTGAGAAAATATAGTACGGAAGGGATTTTTGATTTAGAATAGAAAGAAAATAATGTAAGAAATTATATTTTTATGAGAAATGTCCAAAATAATATTTTTAAAGTTAAGAAATATTTTGTGAAGGGTAAAAACGGTGAAAAACGATTTACGTAACTCAAAAACGTAATTTTTAAGTTACGCGATTTGAAAAATGTTAAATTATTCCTACGCGATTTGTAACGCGTTTAAATATTTTACACGATTTAAATGTTGTGGAAACATTGCTATGCATTTTAAAAATAAAAGATTATTTTTACGCAATTTAGAATACGATGAAAATAGTTTTGTGATTTTTAAATGTAACAGAAAATGTTACAAATCATTCTTGTATGTAAAAGCGTAACAAAAATATTTTGCGAATGAGAAAAACATAGTAATGTGATTTGGTCTGTTAATTATACAAGATAAACCTTACGAGTTAAAAACAATATATGAATCTTGTATAAGAAATTGAGAAGTTTGCTCTGTAATTGGCATTAATCCATTTTACGAACAAAACAAGTATTTGAATCTGGAATGAGAAATTATGTGATTTACCTTTGGTTGGTAATTAGTGCATTACACATGCATTGAAAAGGGTCCAACGGATTTGAATAGGCTAATTGCCTAGGAGAAACGTACACCTCTTGAGTAGGTGCGATATGCTTAGTGTAGGTCTTTGGTTGACCTTGCATCGGGGTGCGGGTTGCTCGCAATGGGCGAGTTGGTAGCTCTTTGCGACCGTGAGTTAGACCGATGCAACACACCGATGATCCGGACCGAGACGCTATTCTTAATCAAGATCGACAAAGCTGTCGTGTATGTGCTAGATGTGCAAGATATAATTATAGCACTTGTGCGAGGCACGAGATACCGGCGGATCTTTTCGATCAATTTCTCCGACTTGAGTATTAGCTCCATGGAGTAGGACATTGAGTCTATGTTCACATGCATGAATTTAACATATACATATGTGGTAGTATTCCTGTAATTAATTGTGGTGAAGCAGTGATGATGGCATAATGGTAATTATTTTTACACTATGATGATGCCATAATTGTGATCATGATATGATATTTTTTGCATAATATGTTGTATGTATTATCTACGTGCTATCATCTTTGGTATTGGTGTAGGTGATCTCACCTCTTTGTATGTATATCTGTTTATTGTATTTATATTGGGTGAAGACGTTGAGAAAGATACGGTACTAGAAGGAGAAGAGGAATTACTTCTCACATCGGGAAACCGAAGTTCGACAACATGTCATCGGGAGCTACTTTCTTGGATATGTACGTTTACGGTTTCATGGAGGAGCTAGAAGTGGAGGACAAGTCGGATGAGCGAGGACTTATTTATGATACGATTTGTTAGTATTAGTAGAATGTATCGTGGGGATCCGTTTTTCTGTGTGACTATCTTTGTTCATGTTGAATTTCCGTTGCATATCAGGCGACATTGGGACACTAGAAATTATGTCCCAACGGAAATCAGCATAGTGTCGTCAGCCCGGACACCTGTTCGTAGGGCTACTCGTCATAACGGATTCCTACCTGCTGAGGAACCCGAGGAGGACCCATCTGAGGGGTCTTCTGCTTAGTTAAGCTTGGGCGAGTGTGAACTCTGATATAAGTTATGTCTGTACTTATTTAAGTGTGTTTATTGTTTCAATAAATGGTTTGTAATAAATAAACCTGACAGCACGTGTGAAATATGTATATGATGTAATTTATGTGTGAGATTGTTGTATCATAGTTTTATTTTCCGCTAAGTTTATTTTATTGTTATTGTTAAAAAAAAAATTTTTTTACAACTCATATTTTTTTATCACAATATCACACTTTATGACTATTGAGGGTATTTGGGTAATTAAAGTAACATAAATGTGACATCCTACGGTGGGTGTTACAGGTATAATAACAAGAAATAAAGCTAGACTTGTAGCAAAAGGTTATAATCAAGAAGAAGGTATAGACTATGAAGAAACCTATGCACCTGTAGCTAGATTAGAAGCTATTAGGATGTTACTTGTTTTTGCTTGCATCATGGATTTTAAATTATATCAAATGGATGTTAAAAGTGCTTTTTTAAATGGCTTTATTCAAGAGGAAGTATATGTTGACCAACCTCCAGGTTTTGAAAATTATGATCTACCTAACCATGTTTTCAAATTGAAAAAGGCTTTGTATGGCTTAAAACAAGCTCCACGAGCTTGGTATGAAAGGTTAAGTAAGTTCCTTTTAGAACACGATTTTACAAGAGGTAAGGTTGACACGACTCTTTTTATTAAAAATAAAAACCATGATATACTCCTTGTACAAGTGTATGTAGACGATATCATATTTGGTGCTACTAATGAAAATCTGTGCAAGGAATTTGCCAAAATCATGCAAAGCGAATTCGAAATGTCCATGATGGGAGAACTCAATTTCTTCCTTGGACTTCAAATCAAACAAACAAGGAATGGAACGTTCATTAGCCAAACAAAGTATTGCAAAGAACTTCTCAAGAGGTTTGGAATGGACAACTCAAAACATATGGCTACACCAATGAGTACTTCGTGTTACTTGGATAAAGACGAAGCAGGTAATTCTATAGAAATTACTAAATATCGAGGTATGATTGGATCTCTTCTCTATCTCACTGCTAGTAGACCTGATATAATGTTTACTGTATGCATGTGTGCTCGATATCAAGCTAATCCTAAAGAGTCGCACTTAAGTGCTGTAAAACGTATTATGAAATATCTAGGTGGCACTACACAAGTGGGCTTGTGGTACCCCAAAGGTGCCACTTGTAGTCTTATTGGTTATTCTGACTCCGATTTTGCTGGATGCAAATTGGATCGGAAAAGCACTAGTGGAACATGTCACCTGCTTGGCAATTCCTTAGTTTCTTAGCATAGCAAGAAACAAAATAGCGTGGCCTTATCCACCGCTGAGGCTGAATATGTGGCAGACCGAAAGTTGTTGTGCTCAAATTCTATGGATGAAGCAACAACTTCTAGACTTTGGTCTTCAGCTTAATCACATCCCTATACGATGTGATAATACTAGTGCAATCAATCTGACAAAGAATCCCATTATGCACTCTAGGACTAAGCACATTGAGATAAGGCACCATTTTATACGAGATCATGTTCAAAAAGGTGATTGTGTGTTAGAATTTGTTGAAACCAATAATCAACTTGCTGATATTTTCACAAAACCTTTACCTAAAGATTCGTTCTTTCATTTAAGAAGAGAACTTGGCATTTTGGATCAATCGTGTATTTAATCTGTTAAATTTAATATTCATTTATTGTTTTATTGATCTTTAATTATTACTGACTTGAGCGTCGGAGATATCCTCCATTCTGTTTTGTAGGTACTCATTTAATTGGGTAAGTCCTTCTTCTTCAAAATTGCATTCTGGACGTAATTTTTATGTTTTTCTATCTAAGTTATTCGAATACCTTCATCTGGTATTCGAATACCATCATTTCCTCGCATGCTTTCATGGTTTATTAACCAGGTGTATTCGAATACCTTAGTGGTTATTCGAATAACCTGAAGCCTCTTGCTATCAGGCTTTAGTTTCTGTCTCTGAAGTATTCGAATACCCTAAGCAGTATTCGAATACCTGCTTAACTGGGCCAATCCATTTTGGACAGTCTATTCGAATACCTACAGCAGTATTCGAATACCTTCTTTCAAGATAGCCCTGACCTTTGCGTTTCCAAACAGCAGTATTCGAATACCAATTGAGGCATTCGAATACCTTGGGTCTGAGTTTTATATAAACCCCTTCGTAACCCGTTCACTCATCTCATCTTCTCTCCCGTTTTCACCTCCTCCTATTCGAATACCTCTCATACGTCTGACCCAACCGTTACTCCCTCTCTTTTCAAACCCATTCCTCTCATCTTCAACCTTCATCCATGGCTTCCTCCTCCAAGCGTGCTCGCACAAAAACCGCGCCTTGCAACAACCCGTTGGATCTGCGAAGGCTCTCCTCCCACCAAGAAACCCTTGGACGTTTCATCTCTCATTTCAAAGAACACAACCTTGTGCAGCCCAAGTATCTAGATTTGGCATTCTTTGAAAAAGAAGGTGGCTTTGATTTCCTACACCAGCTGGACATCCAGGGCGTGCTTCGTTTTTGCTCCTATAAGGCGGTCCTATATCCTAATCTTGTCAAAATGTTCTACTGCAACTTGAGGATTGAAGGTCTGGAACTCCATTCTGACGTCAGTGATCAGCACATTGTGATCACTCCTCAGAACTGGGTTCGCTTCTTCGGTTTAGAATCTGCTGGCCGTAACAACGAAGACTGTGAAGAGCTTGTCCAGCGGTTCGACAAGATTCGAGCCATTGAAGATGTTCTTAGACCTGGGTTGGCATTACCTCCGACTCAAAAGGGAGTCAAAGGGGGCATGATGAAGAGCCAGGACAGGCTCTTACATTATGCTTATGCCCACATCCTAGCTCCTAGAGGTGGGAACTACGCCTACCTGAGTGAAGATGATGTGTTTATGCTGTGGATCCTGAAGAAAGGACACCAGATAAACTGGCCCGTCTTCATTATGAAGCACATGATGAGAGCTAAGGGAAAAGAACGCTCCGAGTTACCTTATGGGGTGATCATCACTGCCTTTCTAGGCAAGTATCCGCAGATTGTGGAGACCGAGCGAAAAACTCAGCTGACCCACCATAATGTGTTTGGCTCTTATACGCTGAACCGAATGAAGATGATAAAGACTGATGAAGGCTGGGTATTCCCAGTTGAAGTTGACGATGATGAGGACGACCCAGCTGATCCTGCCGCTGCCCCTGCTGCTGCTGCTGCTCCAGTAGCCCCTGCTGCCTCTGACACTGCTGGCCCTGCTGCCCCTGCTCCTGCTGCTGGTTCAGTCACTCTGGATCAAGTCATGGCCACCTTACAGGCCAACCGTGCTTATATGGAGGATAACCGAGCTTATCTGGAACACACCTTCTCTGTTCTGTTTGACAGACTTGATGGTGTTGAGCGTGAGCAAGCTGCTTTGCGTGCTTTGCTATCTTCACGGGGTTCTGATTCCCCTCCTCCTCCGCCAGACGCCCATTTCTAGGCCTTATGTTTTCTTTGGTTCTTGCTTGTATTGGCTGGTTGGTTTTTTGTTTATTGTATATCTGTTGGCAAATTTATTAATAAAAACAGTCTCTTAGTTTCTCTTTATGCTTATTGCCTCCTTTATGCATTATATATTGTTGTATCTTTTTTATTATGCCAAAGGGGGAGAACAATATAACTATGAGAAAAGACAGGTTTAAAATAACTATTATTGGATTCCAACATTAAGGGGGAGCTACGCCACGCACATATTAGATATGAATATAAGCCTCTTACTTTGTGAATTCCAATTATTTCAGTACTCGATGCTTTTCTCTATGATAGTTTGTCATCATCAAAAAGGGGAGAATGTGTTTACTACGCAACAATGAAGATGTATTTTGATGATAACAAACATGAAGATGATAAGAAGATCAAGTCCATGTGTTTCAAGATTAGTCTTAGGACTTAGGATCTATCATGTATGGAGTTGTCAATTAAATATCTCAAATGATTAAGGATAACCTAAACTGAAGTTTTAAAGTTGCTTTTAAAAGATCAAATGTTTTAGAGGTTAAAAACAAGCATTTCGAAGCTTTTTAGAAAGGTTTTATAACTGTTTTTAACTGAGGTATTCGAATGCCTCAATATGGTATTCGAATAACATTTCAGAATCGATATTTTTTATTTGTGCCAAAACAGAGGCATTCGAATACCCCATATGGTATTCGAATACCCTAGTTTCAGAATGAACCTTTTTAAATGAGGCATTCGAATACCTCATATGGTATTCGAATACCCTGTTTTCGAAACATGCCTTCTTTTAGTGAGGTATTCGAATACCCTTGACTGGTATTCGAATAACCCCAACTTAATCAGTTTTCTAACAGAGTTTTTGATAGAGGTATTCGAATACTTCCTTCAGGCATTCGAATACCCCATGAGAATCAGAGTTAAGTTTTCAAATTCCATACGAGAATCAGAAAGTTTTAAACGTAATTAAATGCTCCCAATGACCATTTTCTTCTACGAGCTCTATAAATAGAGGCCTGGGACTTCTCTGAAAACTCTCTGAACATTGAGATCAATTTTTGCTTGCTTGAAAACGTGCTCTGCCTTATTCTCTCTTTTTCTGAACTTATAATTGTTTAACTCTTGAGATATTTGAGAAACAGCTCTTTAGTACTTCAATTTGTATTTATTTACTCTGAGTGAGAGTTTCTATTCTTCATCTATTTCTCTAAGATATTGTATTGAGGGTGAGGTATCCCCAAAGATTGTATAAGGGTGAGGTATCCCTTTTTGTTTGATTGAGGCTTGAGCACAAGGGTAGAGTTTCCCTGTGTGTGAAAAGTGCTCCGTATTGTAAAGGTTGCAAGCACTTGTTGTTTAAGCTTGTCTTGAATAGTGAAAAATCTCGAAGCGTGTTTCGGGGATTGGACGTAGGCCACAAGTGGTTGGGGTCGAACCAGGATAAATACTGTGCCTGTTTTCCTTCCCTTATTCTCTTTATTTTATGCACTTTATTTATTGATTCCTGCAATTTAATTATTAATTGTTCTTTCTTTTCTCATCTCTTCCACGTTCTTTAATATTTATATTGAGCAAAGTTTATTTGTTTAAGGCTTTTGCAAAAGTTTTTGTTACTCAATTCACCCCCCCTCTTGAGTACTGGAAGCCACTTGGTAACAAGTGGTATCAGAGCTAGACTCTTGTATAAAGAGCTTAATTACATTTGGAAGCCACTTGGAAGCCACTGGAAGCCACTAATTTACCTAAATTCTAGCCTAAAACCGTGGCCCTCCAAGAAGGTTCCTCAAATATTTTTCTTCCATTTTCAATCACAAAATCCAATCCAATATACCATTAAATACAACAAACTAATCCAATAGCATAAACAAAATAAAATCAACACACAAGCATACTAATTACAAAATCAAAGAATAACCCTCATTAGGGTTTTTCCACAAATGGCAAAATCAAAGTTCCTAGATGCTAAGAGAGGTTGAGGAGTAGTGTCTTCCTCTTACCCAAGTGAAGAGAACAAAAGAAACACCAAGGAATCTTCTTGCAATTTTCGGATTTGCACCTCCAAGAACCCTAGAAATTTCAACTTTGTTAAATCAACACCAAAGCTTGAAAAATAAGCCATGGATGGTCACCAAGGAGACCATGACCACGAAAATGGAGAGAAAGGAAGAGAGGTCTTGAAACTTACCCAAAAAGCTCAAGACTTGAAGCTTGGAGAAAGTGTTGAAGATGGGGGATTTTCAAGAAACTCCAAGAAGAAAAGATGTTTAGAATGATGAGAGGATTAAGGAAATGTGATTGGTTTAATTTTTTGTGATGGATGAGGTGTGGTGAGGGCTGCTGGCCGAAGCTCTCTTGTAAAGAGAAGGAAGAGAAAATGCTAAATGGAGAAGAAGAAGAAAGGATGAGAGAGAAAGTGTTTTGGTAAAAATGAATTTGTGTAATGTGTAAAATGAATTAATGAAACCAAACTTTCCTCCCCCCCCCCCACCAAGCGCTGCTACCAAGTTGAAGAGAGAGAAGAGGGAGAGGGAGTGTTGGCTTCTCTTGGAAGCTAAGGGTATTTGAGTCATTGTTTGGTCAAAGCTTCTCAAAGAAGCTTTGATTATTTAACATTAAATTTGAATTAAAGTGGATTGATTAGACATAAAGTGGATTTCATTTGGATAATGTGATAGGATTTTTATTACATGCTATTATCCAATGGATAATAGTTACAGTTGACAGAAGTCAGTATTTAACTAATCTGACAGATAAATTTTTCACAGTATTGTTTTATTCTATCTGTTAGAATTTCTCGAAAAATGTGAAATCTCATAAACTGTGTCTAGTCTCGGGTTTAGTAAGATCCCCCGTCGACATGTCCATAGTCCAAGGTTCGCAGAGAAAACATTGCGTTTCTCCGGTTCTACTCAGTGTGCACGCAAAACGAGGAATATACTAAAATATTCGACGTTTTCGGAAAATTCTCAGAAAATTCTCATAAATTGCAAATATTAAAAAACGACTATTCGTTATATAATTTTCCAATTTTCGAAGCATTACAGTCATTTTCCCGACTCTGCTCAAGTTTTGCGCAAAACGAAGAATATATTAAAATATTCATCGTTTCTAAAAAATTCCATAAAAGTTCACATAAATCACAAATATTTGAAAATGACTATTGGTGGTGAAATAATTAATTTCCGGAGATTTACACTGACCTCAGCAATTCTCAAATTTCGGTGTGCATGCAAAACGAGGAATATATTAAAATATTTATCGTTTCCGAAAAATTCCAGAAAAATTCCTAAAAATTAAGAATAATATAAAATGATCATTTATACTTAAACAGATATTTTTCGGGATGTTACACCACTCATTTTTCATCCCCTTGGCTGAAAATCCCCTTTGTAAAAACAAAAACTTTGTTCATTTTCTTTTCCATCTTGAAATTCCTTAATCAAATTCTTTAACACCAAATCATATAAGTTCCAACTTAATAAAATATTTTTAACTTGAATTACCAAATTTTAACCATTATGACCGTGAGCCATCTAGGTATTTAGAAGCCAAAATTTTCTCACCATTCATGCATGATTCATGATATGCATCACGTTCCAATCATCATAGTTACATCTTAACAAGTTTATACATATTATTAAAGCTATAAAAATCATATCATGCATATTTTTAAAGCCATAAAATCATATGAAACAAATAAGCACAAAACCACCCAAAAACTCATACAACAAGTTCAAGCATCATGAAAATATAGACCCCTACACATTGATGTTGATAATTGATTTCATGTCATTGTGAAACCCCTATGTGGGCTAAGTACTTGTTGACTGTGTACTTGAAGAATTTGTGATATATTGATATTATGACATGAAAATATGCCATTGTGGTATGCTTATGATAAATGTATCATTGATAAACATACATGATGTACATTGTGTCGTCATGCATATGTGTTGTCCGTTAGACATTGTTGGAAAGGCTATATTTGCCTAGGAGTTTGAATAACACCTATGTGCGGGTGCGAATAGACTAAGCGTAGAGTCATAGTAGTTGGCCTTGGGGGCGTTGAGGTGCGGGTGTCTCACAATAGACAGTGGTTGTAACATCCCAACAATTAATAAATTCATGACAAATAATCGTTTTATAATATTTGAGATTTTTTAGAATTTTTCTGGATTTTTCTGAGAACGTGGAATATCTTAATATTATTTCTCATTTTGCGTGCACATTGGGCAGAGTCAGGAAAATGACTGTAACGTTTCGAAAGTCAAAAAATTTTATGATGAATAGTCATTTTATAATATTTGTGATTTTTGAGAATTTTCTAAAATTTTTCTAGAAATGTCGAATATTTTAATATATTTCTCGTTTTACATGTAAATTAAGCGGAGCCGGGAAAATGAAATATTTTTTCCGAGAACCTTGATCTGTGGAAATGTCTATGGGAGATCTTACTAAACCCGAGGCTGGACACGATTTACGAGATTTTACGTTTTTTTGAGAAATTCATCTGATAGAGCGATAGATCGCTGTGTAATTTTTATCCGCTGAACAATTAATACTGACTTCTATCTACTGTAACAATTGTCCATTGGATAATAGCATGCATTAGAAATCCTATCACTTTATCCTAATGCAATCTACTTTATGTCACATCAAATCCACTTTAATTCAAAAGTAATGACACTTTAATTAAAGCTTCTAGAAACTTTGACCCCAAATGACCAAGTTGCCCTAAGTAATTACATGGAAGGACAAAACTCTCCCTCCCCATCTCTCTTGTATGCTACGGCTGAAGCACTCTTTGGGGACAAGGAAATTCAATTTTCCTTACTCATTCTACTCCTCACTTCACTAACAACAAACCTTAATTTCACTCTACTATCACCCTTCTCTCTCTTCACTTCTTTTTCCTCCTTTTTCTCCCAAAACCATCCCTTTTTCCTCTCCACTCTCCAATATGGCAGCAGCCCCATTTGGTGGCTACCTCCACCATTTCATCAAGCCAAGCTCATTTCCATCTTCACCTCATCATTCTAAACACTTTTCCTTTTGGATCCATCTCCTAAAAACCTCTATTTCGTTTTCCACCATTAGAGAACAAAGCTTGAAGCTTTAAGGGTTTTGGAAGTGTGGTGGCCAAATTCCCCCTTCACCATCAAGAAGTGATTTTTGTGTTCCTCTTTCCATACATTTCATCTTTTGTGACCACTTTCCAAATCTCTCATCTACATCATCTTCTTCAAGAACAAAGCTTGAATCTTTTGGAGGTAAACCTTTGATCTTTCACTCCTCTTCTTCATTTTCGTTTCCATGGTCATTTTTGTAACCATGGATTATGTCTTTACCAAACCTTGGTGTTGATTTATGATATTAGATTTTTAGGGTTCTTGAAGGGCTAAAACCGAATGCACCTAGAAGAAATCCAAGGAAGCCATATTTGTGTTCTTCCATTTGCATCTTCTATCATCAAGCCCTAACTTTGAAGATCTAGGTAAAGATTCTTGGTTTCTCTCCTATTTCTTCTTATTTTCGTATTCCTTGGTTACTATGTGACCAAGGGCTTCTCTTTTTAAGCATTGATGTGTGATTTGAGTGATTTTGAACACTCTAGGGTTTTTGTGTGAGTGGAATCCGAAAATCACAAAGAATAAATCTCAAGGAGTTCAAGCTTGAGGCTTTAGATAAAGTTCTTCAATTTCTTCACATTTACTTCTCTTTTTCGTTTTCCTTGGTCACCTATATGACCAAGGATCATCCTTTTCAAGCCTTGGTTTGTAATTGTGAAAATTTGACCATTTTATGGTTCTCTTGAAGGTGGAATCTGAATTTTGCAACCAAGGAACCAAGGAGTTTGTTTTCTTGAATTGTCCTCTTTAGGTAAGAGGGAGATTACTCACTTCAACCATTTATTGGTGGTGAGAAGACTTTTGTGTGTTGTTGATGGAGAAATCCATCTTTGTATGCTTACTTGATTTTGGTGATTTTGTATGATTTAGTGTTCTTGAATTTGATTAATGCTTGATTTGTGTTCTTGAATGTATTGGAAGTGTTAAATGTATTTGATCATGTTAGGGTTGCTAAATGAAAAATTTGGAGTTTCCTACCCTAACATGATGGCCACGGTTTTGACCTTGATAATTAGGCAATTGGATTGATCTTGGTAACTTAAAATTTAAGTGAATTGATGTTAAGTAACTAATACATAAAAGTGGAAGAAAAATCGAAACTTAGAAGATCTATGATGCCATGGTTTTTGGCTTAAAACTGCAAGGAATTGGAATGAAATTGGTGAATAACAATTTAAGTAAATGAATATTAAGAAGTTGATACATAAAATGGAAAGAAACATTGCACTTTGAAGACTTATGACGACCACGGTGTTATAGAAAAAGATTGGGTTTAAGTGATGCCTTGGTGCATCCTTCGAGATTAAAGACTTAGAGACATGCATAATCTTTAATAAGTGGAAGAATTTAATTGAATAGTGGCAATTGAGGAGACCACGGTTTTAAGAGGTTATTTACCCTAATATTTTCATAATTGACCAAAGACTTGAGACTTTGAAAATGAGAATCCATAACATGGACATCGTGATAATTGATTAAGACAGATAACGTTGTAAAAGTTGAATTCCATATATGAAATGGTGATCAATGATAAACTATAATATATATTGTTGTTGAAGAATTGAATTGATCCCATGTGGAACAAAAACTAAGCAATTAGGTATCAAGAGACTAGTGTATAATATGGAAAGAAATTTAGAACCTTGAAGACTTGTGAGGCTACGGTTTTAAGGGTTAGTTAACCTAAGGATTTGCATAATTGATCAAGACTAAGTTCTTGGAAATGTTAAACCGATAATGGGGAAATGGTGATAATTGATGGGCCATGAACATACTTTGATGTTGAGAAGTAATTTTGTACTATTGTAAAACCCTATGTGGGGCTAAGTATTTATCGATGGATTTCTTGAGAAAATTATAATGTATTGACCTTGAGCATGAATTATATACTGTTGTGGTATTGAATATGATAAATGTATCATTAATATGATGCGTTGAAATTGATAGTGAATTATATACCGTTGTGGTATTGCTTATGATGAATGCATCATTGATAAACATACATGATTGGATATTGTGTCATCATGCATATGTATGCCTAAGAGTTGAATAATACCTATGTGCGGGTGCGAATAGACTAAGCGTAGGTGCCATATGTTGTTGGCCCTGGGGGCGTCGGGGTGTGGGTGCCTCATCATGGACAGTTAAGAGCTCCTTTGTGCCGTGGAGTAGACCGATGCAAACACACCGACGATCCAGACCAAGACGCTGTCCTATCTCGCGATCAACTGTTGAGGTGGCACGTATAAGCCATTGATGCGCAAATATTTTTATGAAATAAAGCACACTGTATTTTAAGGCTAACGATATACTGGCATTACTCCTTGATCATTCACTCCGAAAGGTTAATGTCTAGCTCCATGGAGTAGGATTTGGTAATGCATTATGCATCGTTCATTATCGATCTCATGAATTGTTGAGCATGAACACCTGTGACTGTGAAAGTAACTATTTTACTTCTGTAAATGATTATCTGATCATTGTGCTGATTTCTGGAAATATTGTTATGAGTTGTCTGATATTATCAATTCTTGCTATTGCCTACTGCTGTTCTGCTTTTACTATAAATATCACTGTTATTATTGATTCTTGTTATTGCTTATAATTGAACTGCTTTTGGTATAAATTATGTTGTTATTGTTAATAAATGTATGAATTGTATTGCTTTGTGGGCGCCTTACACCGTGTTGTTTTCTTACTGCCATAGTGGTAATGAAAGATGGGTGTCTCACCCCTTTCCTGTATTACCCTGTTTTATGTCAAATTGGATAAAAACAGTGAAGAGTACGAGTGGATTCGGTTGGTTGTACTTTGAGGATCGACTCCTATCTCCTGGTGATGGCGTCCGCACCACCCTATCTATTTCGCACGTGGATACAGTTTCTTCAAGGCTCTGAAGCCTAGCATTTCGACCATGAAGCGGGGCTTATTGTTTAGATGGGCGATGTAACCCTGGTTCAGAGTGGTAATGAACCCGGCGATGGGATGAACATTGTCTATGTTCCTTTATATGTGGAGCTCCTTATACCCATTGGGGAAAAGTGGAGTAACCGCTATCTCTTCCCTAGAGAGGTTTCGGCTATGACGCATGTTCATGCTCCCGTTCAGTTAGATATATCGCAGGGACGAGTATTATCTGTCAAAGATGCTGAGGAAGATCAGGTGCAGGATCATTCCATACACGTGTTCGACTTCGAAGAAGGCCGAACCTTTATATGGTAGTTTATGTTATGTAATGAAAGGATCAAGTTTGATATTGTGTAATTCTACTTTATGCATTAATTATGGATATGTCTTTTGTATTAAAATGATGTTGTATTCAGATATGAGTCAATATAATTTTATTTCATCCGAGGCTCGTATTTTCTACTTATGCATAAATGTGAAAATAAACTTTCAAAATTTTGAAATTTACTGTTATTGAGGCTGTGACACGCCTGGATTTAGTAACTGTGGTGTAATGATGATTACGCTGCGGTTGTTATATCTTGGTGTGTTATAGTGATAGCTCCACTGGGGCCATGGGATAGACTGATGCCAACAGATCGATGATCCGGACTGAGACGCTATCCTATATCGCGATCAACTGCTGAGGTGCCATGTATAAGCCATATTGCGCAAATGTTTTTATAAGATGAGCACACTATTTTTAAAGGCTAACGAGATACTGGCATTACTCCTTAATCATTCACTCCGAAAATATTTGTGTCTAGCTCCATGGAGTAGGAATTTTGGTACCATTTGCATTGTGAATTGTTAGTCTCATAATTCATTGAGCATGAGCATTTATAATTGTGAAAAGTATTTGTTATTATTACTGCAATAATTATTTAATTGCTTGGACTGTTGAATGTTGGAAATATTAATGTTGTTTGCCTGTTATTGATGACAATTACTGTTACCCATTGTTGTTCTGCTCTAACTGCTAATTGTAATTATTACTGTAATTAGGCATATGAACTGTGTTATATGTAGGCGTCCAGCGTCATTTCATTTTCTCGCTGCCATTTTGGTACTGAAAGCTAGGTGTCTCACCTCTTTCTGTATTTTCTGTATTTTTTGCCTCTCTGTCGGACTGTGTACTTTTGAGAAGACGTTCGTGAGAAAAAGAAGGAAACAATTGAGTTTCTGGGTTTCTGGCCACATTAAAACTAGAGCTGTTGAGGATGTCATCGCGCCCACGCCGCTTTTTGGGGTACATGAAGTTGACCTTTCATGGAAGACCCGATTGCTGGCACTTATATGTGTAGACTGATCGATGTGTCTACCGCAGAGAGCTGACAATGTCTTTCTCTTGGGGCCATTTTGACGCCCCTGTTTTTTATTTTTTTACTTTTTTTATTTTAGAATTTTACCTACCCATTAGGGATATGTGGACTAATATGTTTTACACTCCACAAGAGGACTCTTTCCTCTCCAGTGCTCAGGCTTCTGCCCAAAATTCGATTGCTCTGATGGTGATATCGTAGGATGAATAGGACCTTGAGGAGGACCCGGCTATGGTCCCTTCTCGTCAGTCTTAGGGGCTGATACTATAGGTGGCTACTGATGGCTAATCGTTTGTCTTTTTGGGGAAGCCTGATGTTTTGCTAGTTTATGGGTGTAAATTTGTAATTATCTTGGGTAGGTAAAACCTTTACTTTTTGTATATTTTGTGATGTAACTAAACAGACTGATGCATATAATATATATATATATATATATATATATATATATATATATATATATATATATATATATATATATTGTGAATGTATAGTCCTTAATTTATGTTAATTTTATTGTATCGTAGTTATTCTTATTTCTCTTATTAAAAAAAATGTAGCACGTATTTTGATGTTCAATTATTTCGCTATCAAGAATACAAACTATTTATTCTTGTGTTAATAATGAACCGAGCCTTAATTAATCACTGTAACTATTATTTTTCGCAATTTATTTCGTTTCTTTTGTATTATGGTGTGACGTTCCTTCTTCGCGATATTAAGAAAAAGGGGCGTTACATTGTCTTGGTATCAAAGCCCCAGTTTAGGTTTTCTTTTGAGTCATGTGGCTTTGGACTGTCTTGTTTGTGCTGTGTGATTCTCTGTGTTTGGTATTCTGCAAGTATACATCTGACTTCTTTGTGTTTTGTATAGCTTGATTTGAGAAAAATTATGGCTCGTCGAGGAGACATGACTGCTGCAATTGAGACAATTCAGAAGATGGCTGAAGCTATGCTGCAACAAAATCAACAAACAGCTCAACAGCAAGTGAGGACTGCACAACAATTGGAGGCTACTGTTGATGCCCAGAATATGGCAGAATTTCGTCGCACTAACCCTCCACAATTTAAGGGAGAGTATGATCCTGAGAAGGCTACTTTGTGGATCAAAGAGCTGGAAAAGATATTCACGGGCATGAACTGTGCCAACGACAGGAAAGTGACTTATGCTGCGTTCATGCTGATTGGGGACGCAGAGGATTGGTGGACTGGAGAGCAGAGGTTATTGGAAGTTGAGAATCAAGCAATCAATTAGGAATTATTTTAGGAGAGATTCTTGAACAAATATTTCCCGAAAAGTGCTAGGCATGCTAAGGAGATGGAATTCCTTGGTTTAAGGCAGGAATTCCTTGTCAAGTTTGAGAGTTTGTCCAAATTCTCAACCTACTTTCAACACCAACCAAATGAGACATGGAAATGTCGGAAGTTTGAAGAAGGTCTGAGACACAACGTGAAGAGAGCTGTCATTACATTGAAGATTACTCAGTTCTCGGAACTACTTGATACGTGTTGCCATGTGAAAAACTTGGACCAAGCACGTGATGCAAGAAACAAAATCTTTGGGCCTTTTGGTCCCAAAGAGGAGGAAGCAGTAACGCTAACCGTTACCAGAAGAAGCCTTATTCCAGACCACCTAGAAATCAACGATAGAGGCCATAAGGTGGAAGTCTTGGAGGAAGTCCAGGCAGATCTGGTCAAACAATGGCATCTCCGTCGAGATGCATGAAGTGTGGGAAGGAACACTATACGAGGGACTGCACTATTAAAGGAGTTATCTGTTTCAAGTGCAGGAAACCTAGACACGTTTCTCGTTATTGTAATCAACCAAAGGTGGAACCTTCCATCAATGCTGCTAGAACTACTAAACTGCAAGCTGGAGGTCGAGTTTACACCCTGAGTGGTGCTGAAGCCTCCGAATCCGAAGATCTTATACAAGGGGAAGGTTTCATAGAAGGTAATCTTTTAACTGTAGTGTATGACTCAGGTGCAACACATTCTTTCATTTCCCATGACTATGTGAAAAGACTTGGATTACCTGTGTCTTCTTTACCTTTTGATTTGACTGTTTCAACTCCCACTGCTAAACATGTTCTTACTACCAAGGTCTGTTTGAATTGTCCATTAATTGTTGAAGGTCGAATCTTTTCTGTTGATTTGATTTGTTTGCCACTATCTTAATTAGATGTGATCCTAGGAATGGATTAGTTATCTTCTAACCATGTCCTATTAGATTGTTCTAGAAAAACCGTAGTTTTCCCTTTGGATGAGAATTCTAGATTTTTTATTGCCAACAAAGTGAAAGCTTTCTTGAAAAAAGGAGCTCGAGGATACATGTTGTTGTCCTTTGAAAGTCGAGAACGAGGTTGATGTGGACATAATTTCAATGGTTCGAGAATTTCCTGAAGTTTTTCTCGAAGATGTACCTAGTTTATCACCGGAGTAAGAGATCAAATTTGTCATTGATCTTGTACCTGGAGCTGGTCCTATTTCTATAGCGCCTTACCGAATGTCACCTGCAGAGCTAGTTGAGCTCAAGAAACAACTGGAAGAGCTTCTAGAGAAGCAATTCGTGAGACCCCATGTATCACCTTGGGGAGCACCGATATTGCTAGTTAAAAAGAAAGACAGTACTTCGAGATTGTGCGTGGATTATTGTCAGTTAAACAAGGTCACGATCAAGAATAAGTATCCATTGTCGAGGATAGACGACCTGATGGATCAGTTGAAAGGAGCAGCGGTGTTTTCTAAGATCAATTTGCAATCGGGTTACCATCAGATCAGAGTTAAAGTGGAAGACATTCCTAAAATGACTTTTCGTACTCGTTATGGACATTACGAGTACTTGGTGATGCCTTTTGGTGTGACTAATGCACCTGCTATTTTCATGGACTATATGAATAGAATCTTCAATCCTTATTTAGACAGATTCATCGTTATTTTCATCGATGATATCTTGATCTATTTGAAGAATCAGGAGGATCATGCTGAGCATCTCAGTATAGTTCTTCAGACTTTGAAGGAGAAAGAGCTGTATGCCAAG
The DNA here is from genome assembly GCA_029884605.1 of Ormosia emarginata. NCBI lineage: Eukaryota > Viridiplantae > Streptophyta > Magnoliopsida > Fabales > Fabaceae > Ormosia > Ormosia emarginata. Next base: position 28,716,112 of record JAQQTP010000088.1, read on the forward strand.
TTGTTGAAGTGTCAGTTTTGGTTGGATGAAGTTAAATTCTTGGGCCATGTGATTTCAAGGGAAGGAATTGTTGTAGATCCTTTGAAGGTAGAAGTTGTTCTTCAATGGGAAAGACCGAAGACGGTGATAGAAATCTGAAGCTTTATTCGATTAGCAGGCTACTGCCGGAGGTTCATTGAAGGATTTTCTAAGATTGCTGGACCTCTCACTCAACTCACAAGGAATAATCAAGCTTTTGAATGGACGAATGCTTGTGAAGAGAGTTTTCAAGAATTGAAAAGGAGACTAACTACTTCACCAGTGTTAGTTCTACCTGATCCGAGTGAACCATTCGAGGTGTACTGTGATGCTTCGTACCAAGGATTGGGTTGTGTCCTTATGCAAGGCGGAAAAGTGGTGACTTATGCCTCAAGACAATTGCGCGTGCATGAGAAGAACTACCCAATGCATGACTTGGAGTTAGTTGCTGTTGTATTTGCTTTGAAGATATGGAGACATTATCTGTATGGAGCAACGTTTAACGTCTTTTGTGATCATAAGAGCTTGAAATATTTGTACGATAAAAAAGAGTTGAACATGAGACAGCGAAGATGGTTAGAATTCCTAAAAGACTACGATTTCTAACTTTAGTATCACCCTGGGAAGGCGAATGTTGTGGCCGACGCCTTGAGTAGGAAAACGATTAGTGTATCTACCATGATGATCAGAGAAAAAGATTTAAAAAAGCAATTCAGAGACATATAGTCTTTTGTGGAATTAATGCCAGGAAAGATTTGCATGAATATGGTCACCATTTCGAGTGATTTGATGGATGACATTCGAGAGAAGCAGAAGGTTGACAAGTTCTTGCAAGAGGAAAGAGAGCTGATGAAGCAAGGTGGTATGTCAACATTAGAAGAAGGAAGCGATGGAATTTTAAGATTTCAAGGTAGGGTCTGTGTGCCTAAGGATGAGGAACTCAGGAAGTACATTCTTGAACATGGTCATACTAGCAAGTTGAGTATGCATCCTAGAATGACCAAAATGTATCAAGATTTGAAGAAATTATTTTGGTGGTATAGGATGAAAAGAGATATTACTAGATGTGTATCTTCTTGTTTAGTTTGCCAGAAAACAAAGATTGAACATCAAAGACCATATGGAATGCTATAACCCTTGACTATTCCCGAATGGAAATGGGATAATATTGCCATGGATTTTGTCGTCGGACTGCCAAGAACCAGAAAGGGATATGATTCAATATGGGTAATTGTGGATCGACTTACAAAGTCATCGTATTTCTTGCCGATCAACATAAGGTATCCGTTGGAAAAGTTGACTCGGTTGTATATCAGTAAAATTGTCAGACTACATAGTGTGCCTACAAGTATCATTTCTGACAGAGACCCAAGATTTACATCGAAATTTTGGCAAAGTCTTCAAGAAGCAATGGGGACAAAGCTATGATTGAGTTCTGCATGTCACCCTCAGACGGACGGCCAATCAGAAAGAACAATTCAATCATTGGAAGATTTGTTGAGAACTTGTGCCATAGAGCAGACTGGAAGTTGGGATGAAATTTTACTGCTGGTAGAATTTACCTACAATAACAGTTACCATTCGAGCATAGGGATGACACCCTATGAGGCTCTGTATGGACAAAGATGCCGAACGCCTTTATGTTGGTATCAAGACGGAGAGCGACTTACGGTCAGACCTGATCTTATTCAACAGACAACTAAGAAGGTTAAGATGATTCAGGAAAATCTGAGAACAACTTAGAGTCGATAAAAGAGCTATGCGGACAAAAGGAGGAAGCCTCTTGAATTTGAGGAAGGAGAGCATGTGTTCTTGAAAGTCTCGCTTACGACTGGGGTCGGTCGGGTTCTCAAATCTAGAAAACTCACTCCAAAATTCTGTGGACCTTATCAAATTCTTCGTCGGATAGGTCCTGTTGCCAACCAAATAGCTTTACTACCTTTTCTTTCAAATCTTCATAATGTCTTTCATGTGTCACAACTTCGAAAATACATTCCGAGTCCTGATCATGTCATAGCACCCGATTCAGTACAATTGAAGGAAAACTTGACTTATGAAACAACTCCTGTAAGAATTGAGGATAGGAGAATGAAGCAACTCAGAGGGAAAGACATTTCATTGGTGAAAGTAATCTGGAACGAAACAACTGGAGATGCGACATGGTAACCGGAGGACAAGATGAAGGAGCAATACCCAGAACTGTTCTAAGGTATGAAAATTTCGAGGACGAAATTCTTATTTGTTGGGGAGAGTTGTAACACCCCAAATTTTATTTATTTTATGATAAATATTCATTTTCTAATATTTGTGATTTTTAGGAATTTTCTGAATTTTTTTGAGAACGCGAAATATTTTAATATTATTTCTCGTTTTGTGTGCAAACTGAGCGGGCCTGGGAAAATGAGATATTTTTCTCGAGAACCTTGATCTGTGGAAACGTCGACGGGAAATCTTACTAAACCTGAGGTCGGACACGATTTACGAGGTTTTACGTTTTTTGAGAAATTTTAACAGCTAAAATAATAAATTGTTGTGTAAAATTTTATCCGTCGGACAATTAATATTGACTTCTGTCAACTGTAACGATTGTCCATTGGATAATAACATGTATTAAAAATCCTATCACATTATCCTAATGTAATCTACTTTAAGTCTAATCAAACCCACTTTAATTAAAATTTATAGTATTTTAATCAAAGCTTCTTTGAGAAGCTTTGACCACTAAAGGACAAGAATGCCCTTGGCTTATTGGGGAAGCCAAAAATCTCCCCCTCTTTCCTCTCCATTGTCGTGGCATTTGCTTGCCCAAGGGGAAGCAATTTTGTTTCCCTCCTTTAATCAATATACACTAAAAATAATACATTTCCTATTACACTTTCTCTCACTAACTTCTTCTTCATTTTTCTCTACCTCTCTCTTCTTCTCCCCTCTTCATACGAAATTTGCAGCCCCTATAAGCAACCATTTTCTTCACTTTTCTCTTCAATAACACCATTTCCCTACTCACCTCAACCTCCTCTACCTTTCCTATTTAGAAAATTTCTCCAAAATCCATCTTCATCTCCATTGTCTTCCAAGACAAAGCTTCAAGCTTTAAGGTAAAGTTTTCATTTTTCTTCTTCTTTCTCTTCATTTTCGCGTTCCATGGTCTCTTTGATGATCATGGATCTCTTCTTTTTCAACCCTTGATGTTGATTCATTGTCTTGAAATTCCTAGGGTTTTGGAAGCTCAACTGAAACCACCAAGGAGCAATAGGAGATCGTTTTTGTGCTCTTCCTTTAGGTGAGAGGGAAATTACTCACTTCAACCATTTTTGGTGGTGAGGGAACCTTTGTATGCTCACTTTATTTGGTAATTTTGCATGTTATGTATTCTTGAAATTTGGATTTATGCTTGATTGATGATCTTGAATGTATTAGATGTGTTGAAAATGCTTGATCATGTTAGGGTTGTTAAATGAAAAATTTGGAGTTTCCTACCCTAATGTGATGCCACAGTTTTGACTAGGATTTAGGGATATAAATTGGTTTTTGGTGTACAATACAGTGAAGCTTATGTGATTAAATGTTGAATGATAATATTACAATTAATGAATGAAAAATTTTAAGGGTTTAATACTCCAAAGCGAGGCCACAGTTTTGACTTGAATCTTGAGGGATTGAATTGGTTTGGTGTGCACTAAAATTTAAGTGATTAGATATCAAAAGACTAATGCATAAAACGTAAAGAAATTAGAATCTTGATGACCTAGTGAAGCCACGGTTTTTAGAGAAAAATTTAGACTTAAATGATGCCTTGATGCATCTTTGGAGATCAAGAATATAGAGACTTGCATAATCCATAATCAAGTGGAAGAATTAAATTGAGTAATGACTCTTAAGAGTGCCACAGTTTTGAAGGATTATTTACCCTAAAATTTTCATAATTGACCAAAGCTTAAGACTTTGAAAATGAGGATCCATAATGTGGACTTGTGAAAATTGATGAACTATGATTACATATTGATGTTGATGATTGATTTCATGTCATTGTGAAACCCCTATGTGGGCTACGTACTTGTTGACTGTGTACTTAAAGAATTCGTGACATATTGATATTATGACATGAAAATATGCCATTGTGGTATGTTTATGATAAATGTATCATTGATAAATATACATGATGTATATTGTGTCGTTATGCATATGTATTGTCCGTTGGACATTATTGGAAAGGCTATGTGTGCCTAGGAGTTTGAATAACACCTATGTGCGGGTGCGAATAGACTAAGTGTAGGGTTATAGTGGTTGGCCCTGGCGGTGTTGGGGTGCGAGTGTCTCACAATAGACAGTGGTGGCTCCACTGAGGTTGTCGAATAGACCGATGCAAACACACCGATGATCCGGACTGAGACGTTGTCCTATATCACAATCAACTGTTGAGGTGTCATGTATAAGACATATTACGCAAATGTTTTTATGAGATGAGCACATTATTTTTAAAGGCTAACGAGATACTGGCATTACTCCTTGATCATTCACTCCGAAAATGTTTGTGTCTAGCTCCATGGAGTATGAATTTTGGTACCATATGCATTGTGAACTGCCAGTCTCATAATTCATTGAGCATGAGCATTTATAATTGTGGAAAGTATTTGTTATTATTACTGCAATAATTATTTAATTGCTTGGGTTGTTGAATGTTAGAAATATTAATGTTGTTTGCATGTTATTGATGACAATTACTGTTACCCATTGTTATTCTGCTCTTATTGTTAATTGTAATTATTACTGTAATTGGGCATATGAACTGTGTTATATGTGGGCGTCCAGTGCCGTTTCGTTTTCTCACTGCCATTTTGGTACTGAAAGTTGGGTGTCTCACCTCTTTCTGTATTTTTGGTATTTTCTACCTCTCTGTCGGACTGTGTACTTTTGAGAAGATGTTCGTGAGAAAAAGAAGAAAATGACTGAGTTTCTGGGTTTCAAGCCACATTATGACTAGAGCTGTTGAGGATGTCGTCGCGCCCACGCTGCTTTTAGGGGTACGTGAAGTTAACCTTTCATGGAGGACCCAATTGCTGGCACTTACATGTGCAGACTAATCGATGTGTCTACCGCGGGGAGCTGATGGTGTCTTTATCTTGGGGTCGTTATGATGCCCCTGTTTTTGATTTTTCTGCTTTTGTTATTTTAGAATTTTACATACCCGTTAGGGATATATAGACTGGTATGTTTTACACTCCACAAGAGGACTCTTTCCTCTCCACTGCTCGGGCTTCTACCTGAAATTTGATCGCTCCGATGGTGATATCGTCAGATGAAGAAGACCCTGAGGAGGACTCGGCTAAGGTCCCTTCTCGTCAGTCTTAGGGGTTGATACTGTAGGTGGCTACTGATGGCTAATCGTTTATCTTTTTGGGGAAGCCTGATGTTTTGCTAGTTTATGGGTGTAAATTTGTAACTATCTTGGGTGGGTAAAGCCTTTATTTTTTGTATATTTTGTAATGTAACTAAACAAGCTGATGCATATAATATATATATATATTGTGAATGTATAGTCCTTAGTTTATGTTGATTTTATTGTATCTGTAGTTATTCTTATTTCTCTTATTAAAAAAAATGTAGCACATATTTCGATGTTGAATTATTTCACTATCAAGAATACAAACTATTTAATCTTGTGTTAATAATGAACTGGGTCTTAATTAATCACTGTAATTATTATTTTTCACAATTTATTTCGTTTCTTTTGTATTATGGTGTGACATTCCTTCTTCGCAATATTAAGAAAAAGGGGCGTTACAAAGGGAGGAGAGAGGAATTGGCTTCTCCAACAAGCTCGAGAGAAAGCTTCTCTATTAAACTTTGATGAAGCTTCTTTAGGAAACTTAGTTTCACTTTTTGAAAAACTCAAGGATGATGTCATCCAAGTGATGTCATCAAGTGAACACTCTAGAAAAGATGACTTGTATTTTACTAAAAGCTTTTATCCAATGGACAAAGGTTACAGTTAACAAAACTAATATTTATTGTCCGTTGGATAATAGGACGTACCCGAATTTTATTTATCAGATAAAATCTTGAAAAACAAAAACTTCGTAAATTGTGTCTGACTTCGGGTTTAGTAAAATCTCCCAGCCCCATTTCACAGTCTAAAATTTTTCGACCTCAATATTTTTCCAACCCCGCTTATCGTGCACGTAAATCAAGAAATATAATAAAATAATCAAAGTCATCTAAATAATTCATAAAATTCACAAATATTATTAAAATATATATATAATGGAAAACAAGTAATTTACAGGGTGTTATAGGTAACAAAAACCAGATCTTGAAGTATAAAAGAGAAAAGAAAAGAGTGAGAAAATCCCCCTACCTCAAGTCTTCCATGGTTCCTTGTTTCCCTTTACTTGATTCTCCTTCTTCTTCCTCCTTTTCTCCATTTTTTGCTTCTTCCTTTGCTTCTTTCTTTTCTTCTGTTTTTCTTTCTTTTTCCAGCAGCCTTGGCTGCCTTTCTAACGAGAGAGAGATGCGAGGAAGTGAAGAAAATCTCATTTTTAAAAGATATGAACTAAGGGCATTTTGGTCTTTTGTCAAAACCTCGTATCTGTTAAGAATACTTTGATTTTATTAAATCAAGTTTCCTACTTTCCAACAACCTTAGAATAATTTATAAAATCCATGTAAATTCTTGTTTCATCATTTTCTTAATTTTCCATATCTGTTACACTTCAATCTAGTACTTAAATACTCACTCAGTATCCTTAAAAATACCAAACTAACTCCGTGTGCCCTCAAAATTTAACCACATCCTCTTCCACACATTTGTGACCTAGAAATGAATTTTTCATATTTATTTCCTTTAATTTAGCATTTATGCTATTTTTTGAGTTAAATTAGTCATTTTGCACGTTTTGTGTTGCGGCAAAGTGCCTAAATTAATTCAAAACGTTATAAAATTTAGCAGATATATTAAACAAGTATTAAGCTATCTCTGTAACATTATATAAGTCTAACATGTGTAAAAAGAGGATGTTACAAATCTCCATTCCTTTTAAAAATTGTGTCCCCAAAATTTGGTTGTTCATACTAATAGTTTAGAGAACCATAACAGTTGCCTCTTCATTGTATCCATCTTATCCATTTCAACTTTTAACCAAACTTAGATATTCATATAATCTTTCATTTCTGAAGAGAGTTATCCTGTAAAAAGACGGAAGATTGAACTTCCCTTCTTGTCTTCTCAAAGTATATACCCTTCTCGGAACCTATAGTCTAGGATTGGGTATAACTTCCTCCTTTTACTAACACCTGCTGACATAGTGCCTTAGTTGATCACATACACAGTATACCAAATAAAGTTTGTCATCATGTTGTATTTTTCCACCCTTAGAGTATTCAGGTTTCACAGTTTCTATTTCGTAATTCATTAGATGTAAAATTGTATTCTTCATCCTCATCATCTGTCTTTTTCTCTTTTGAAGATTCATGATGTTCTAATCAATGTGAAACTTTACACTTCCTAGCTAAGGTGGGAAAAATCCCTAATCTCCATAAGCTTAGCAAATCTCTTGTTCTCTATCCTTTTAATCCAAATTCAAACTTGACATACTTTTGGTTTTCGTTTGGATTGAACCTACATATGAGGAAAACTTGAAAAGTTCTCCAAACTTCACTTCATTTCATATTCTATAATGAACATGCCCCCATATCTTAGTTCCAAAATATTCCACTTCTTTATTATCTTGTATATTTCTTAGAAAACACTTGTTTAAGAAGATCTCCCTAAATGTCTTCCACATTACATAAGTACATACAACTCCCAATAGTCTTATTCAACTCCTCCAACTCCCAATAGTCTTATTCAACTCCTCCACCAATACTCTACTTTGCCTGTTGTCTTAAAAGTTCAACCATATTAGGAATTCTCTTAATTTATTTATTCTTTGAGTGCTTTCCTTCCCTTACATTGCAAAAGCAAAACATTGCCAAATCTTCCAAGACTCCCATCTGTGTGAATATGTGGCTTCACCCCAGTAGTATACATCTTTAATAGCTCAAACCTCTATAGCTACCAAGTCAATTTTGAGTGTTAAGGTCTTGACAGAATGGGAAAAACCTTAGTCATATACTTGTCCGCATTAGCTAACATGTAAGCATGCTTGAATAAAGATCTAGCTTCAAACATTGTCTTCACCTAGAGATTAATGTGGGTGTATTTGTGTGTTATATCCTTGAACCTCAATCTCCTATTTGAAGAAACATAACAGTGATATACATATGGCTTATGATAATCTCATTTGAAATACAATTGTCGTTTCCTTTCACAGTTGATGTATCTTTGAAAACTTGCAAATTTAACCAATTGATATCTCCAAACTTACAACTTTCTATATTATTCTTTTCAAGTTACCACTTGATTTGATTTAGAAAGAACACTAGAGAAAAACAAACTGAAAACTTTAAGATGACAATTTTCCTGTTCTTTCAATTCCATACCTTTTTCTTAAATCTATAGTATCTAACAACACCACATCTCATGTAGAATCAACTTGGAACTCCACAATAAACTTTGTTGAATACCTCCACATTTACAAGCATATCTTTACCATATATATTTAAGAAACATAACTCCTTTTAAATCTTCCAAAGTTATGACCTTCAAAAATGTTTATCTCAAAGTAGATTGGAAAATCATACTACTCTTTATCTTAATGAACAATCCCTCATGGACAATCCTTCATATAATATCATAGTTTTACTGTATATATAACATACTAACTGACCTATTAATGTAACGCCTCTTTTTCTTAATCATAACGGGTAAGAAGAGGGAACGTCACACTATAGTGAAACGACAGATAATTAAATACGAAAAAGTTTAGACGTATTTTTTTTCTTTCAATTATTTTAATTTGTTTGAAAATGAGTGCGGTTAAAATTTCTTTTAATATACGTATATACTTGTTCATAAATATATAGCGTTAAATGAATTAAAGATTAAAGTTCCTTTTCAAAAGAAGTATCCGTCAAAATGATCGAAGTGAAATCAACGTAGAATAAAACATACAATCATACATAATATGGATAATTATATACATTGTATTAGAAATATAAGCTTGTTTAATTACATTTCCAAAATATACCAAAAAGAAGCAAAATATGTACCCACCCAAAGAAATACAAATATACCCCAACATATACAGACATCAGGCTTCCTAAAAATATAACTGGTTAGCCATCAGTAGCTACCAATAAACTTAGCCCCTAGGACCGAGAAGGGAATGTAGCCGGGTCCTCCTCAGGATCCTCTTCATCCGAGGAAACATCCATCGGGACGACAGAGCAACGGGCAGGAGCCCGAGCGGTAGACAAAAAGGAATCCTCCTGCGGGGTATAATATATATCAGCTCATATGTCCCTCACGGGCAGGTAAAACTCTAGCCAAACAAAAGCATGAAAGTCAAAAATAGAAGCAGCATAACGTCCCCATGCCAAGGACACAGTCAATTCGCCGTGATACACACAACGATCAGTCTGCACGTTGATGTGCCAGCAATCAGGTCCACCATGAAAGTTGATCCGCACATAGCCAAAAAATCCACGGGGGCGATACGACATCCTTGGCAGCTTCAATTTCAGTCAAGATACGATCAGAAACCCTAAAACTCAGTGGTTTCCTTGTCCTCCTCACGAATGTCTTCAAACAATCATATGATAGTACATAATAGCAGAATATACAACAAAGAGGTGAGATACTCGTCATTCATTACCAATAATAGTAGCAATAAACTAAACGGCGTTGAACGCCCAAATATAACACAATTTATACATTTAAGCACAACAGTATTAAAATTTATAGTGAAAGCAGAATGACAACAATTAAATAACAGAGATACCATCAACAGTCAACAGTTCAAGTAACCAACAATTGTTACAGAAATAGCCGTAGACATGCTTCATAGTTATTAATGCTCATGCTCAATGAGTTATGCGATTGACAGCTCACAATGCAAAAGTGTCTCAAAGAAAAACCTACTCCATGGAGCTAGACATAAACATTTTTAGAGTGAATGATCAAGGAGTAATACCAGTATATCATTAGCCTTAAAAATATAGTGTGCTTTATTTCATAAAAAGTTTGCGCAATGGCTTATACGTGGTACCTCGACAGTTGATCATGATATAGGACAGCATCTTAGACAAGATCGTCGGTGTGTCGCATTGGTCTATCCCACGGCCCCAGTGGAGCTACCACTATCTATTGTGAGACACCCACACCACGACGCCCCCAGGGTCAACAACATATGACACCTATGTTTAGTCTATTCGCACCCGCACATAGGTGTTATTCGAACTCCTAGGCACACATAGCCTTTCTAACAATGTCCAATGGATGACACATATGCATAATGACATAATGTCAAATCATGTATGTTCCTCACAATACTTCACAATGGTATATTTATATATATACATACGCAAATGCATTTATTGATGTCATCACCTCACGGTGTTTTTATAATCCATATCCGTCAAATGTGCATCCCACATAAGGGTCCACAATAGCATAGAGTCAAATTCTATGTCAATATCGCTTTCTAATTTTCATTCATCCTTATGGTCCACATTATGGGCTCCACTTTATCAAGTTACATGTTATTGATTTAATGTGACAACTTTGGGTCACTTTAATTTCTTATATCCAGGGCATTCAAGAGTCTTTGAATTTCCATTCTTTCATCACATTAGGCATTAATTCCTTACCTCAAATTTTCATAATTCCATTAGTTCATTAAGTTAATCCATTCCTATATTAATTAAGTCAAAACCGTGGCCCTCATTGAGTTCTCAAGTCCAATGTCTATTTTCATTTTTATACATTAGTGTTTCATTATTAATTTACTTTATGTGCTTATTTCAAGTTCTTCCAAACTCACACACTCATGTTCTTTCTCTTGATTCAAATTCTCCAAGTTACCAAATTAGATCTTTGATTAAGTATCATTACACATTATGAATCCTTAATTGTCTTCTAATGTCCAATTTATCAATTCCTCCATCCAAGTCACAATTTTTCACCATGTTACTCCTTCATGGCCGTGAGCCTCATGAAGATTAGGGTTCTAATAAAATTCTTTTTTTTCTTTTTTTTTCACTTCTTCATTAATCCTTAATCACTTAATTAACACCAATCCATTAAGCTTTAAAATTTTAAGTACCAATACCCCACCAAGGAGGGTGTGGCCGTGAGCCTCCATGCCTCAAGCAAAGGGCTTTTATCCCAACCTCATCAATTTCAATCCATCACAATTATTGCAATGGCAATATGAATCAAATCTATCTAACAATTCAATTAAAAGAATAAAAATTTAAAGAATCAATTATAAGAAAAATGAAATAGCAAGAGTAACCCCTATTAGGGTTTCTCACAAATCTTCAAACAATAAGTCTCCAACCATTGTTTTTGGTTGAATAGAGTAGTCTCCCTCTTACCAAAGAGGAGAGCACGAAAATGGCCTCCAAAGTGCTCCTTGTGATTTCAGTTTTGGCTCCTTAAAAACCCTAGAAAACAACTTCAAAGAATCAACACCACAACTTGAAAAGAAAAGCATCTTTGACCATGAAAATGGTCTTAGAACACGAAAAGGAGAAGAGAAGAGAAGAAAGTTGTGATTTTTACCTTAAAGTCTCAAACTTTGATCTTGAAGAAGGATGGTGAAGATGAAAGATTTTGATGTAGGGTATGAAAGGAAAAAGACTTAGAATGATGAAGAGAAGCTAAGAATGGGATTAGTGAAGCAAGAAAACGAAAATGGAGTGTGTGGGAAGAGTAACCCGAAATGGAAAGGAAGAGAAAATGGAAGATTTTGGTGAAACTTTGTGAATGAAAGTGGTAAAGATGGTGATGGAGAGTAAGGAAATGGGATTGATGAAGAGAAAAGGTGAAGGAATCAAGTGGTGAAGGGGCTGGAATTTTCGGATGGCTATGGAGTTTCTAGAGAGAGGGGAGAGCAAATGGAGAAGATGAAGTGGTAGAGAGAGAAGTAGCTAGGTTAAAGTGAGTGAGATATTTTTGTGAGATAGGTTAAAGTGATGGAGGCAAATTGCCCCCCTTTTTTCCTAGTGGGTGCCACAGCTAGGAGAGAGAGGAGAGAGAGAAATGTTAGCTTCTCATGTAAGCCAAGGGTATTGTGGTCATCTTGGGTCAAAACTTCTCAAAGAAGCTTCTTGAATAGTGTTCAAATTTGAATTAAAGTGACTTGATTAGACATAAAGTAGATTACATTGGGATAAGGTGATATGATTTTTATTACATGTTATTATCCATTGGATAATAGTTACAGTCGACAGAAGTCAGTGTTAATTAATCTGATAGATAAATTTTACGCAGTGTTTCATTATTTTATCTGTTAGAATTTTTCTTGAAAAACGTTAAACCTTGTAAACTGTGTCCGACCTCGGGTTTAGTAAGATCCCCCGTCGACGTTTTCATAGTTCAAGGTTCTCGGAGAAAATATCTCATTTCTCCGGCTCCACTTAATGCACACGTAAAACGAGGAATATATTAAAATATTCGGCGTTTCTGAAAAATTCCCAGAAAATTCTCAAAAATTACAAATATTATAAAACGACTATTTGTCCTATAATTTTCTAATTTTTGGAACGTTATAGTTATTTTCCCGACTCTGTCGAATTGAGCATGCAAAATGAGAAATATATTAAAATATTCTACGTTCTCAGAAAAATCTAGAAAAATTCCATAAAATCATAAATATTATAAAATGAACATCGATAGCAGAATAAATAAATTTTGGGTTATTACAACTCTCCCCAAAAAATAAGAATTTCATCCTCAAAATTTTTCATACCTTAAAATAATTCGGGATATTGCTCCTTCATTTTGTCCTCCAGTTCCCATGTTGCATCTCCAGTTGCTTCGTTCCAAATTACTTTCACCAGTGCAATGTCCTTCCCTCTGAGTTGCTTTATCCTCCTATCCTCAATCCTTACAGGAGTTGTCTCATAAGTCAAGTTTTTCTTTAATTGTACCAAATCAGGTGCTATGACATGATCAGGACTTGGAACATATTTTCTGAGTTGTGACACATGAAAGACATTATGGAGATTTGAAAGAAAAGGTGGTAAAGCTATTTGGTAAGCAACAGGACCTACCCGACGAAGAATTTGGTATGGTCCAAGTAATTTTGGAGTGAGTTTTCTAGATTTGAGTGTAACGCCCCTTTTTCTCCCTTAGTCATAATGGGTAAGAAGAAGGAACGTCGCACTATAGTGAAAACGACACATAAGAGTTACGTGAAGTTTGAACATCTTTTTTTTTTGTTTTTTGTTTTTAACATGAATCCGGTTAAAACTTCCATTTAATGTACATATACACCTAATTGTAATTATATCGTGATTGAGTTAAAATTAAAAGTTCATCTTACCAATAAAACTTCTGTCAAAAAGGTCAAAGAGTAATCAACGTGGAATGAAACATACGACCATTTACAATATGGATAATTACACACTTGTACCAGAAATACGAGCCTGTTTTAAATTACATTTTCCAAAAATAAATATACAAAAGCAAAATGTGTACCTACCCCAAGAGATACAAATATATACCCACTAATCCAGTAGTACGTCAAGCTTCCTCAAAATAAACGGACAGCCATCAGTAGCCATCAATTTAAAACTAACCCTAAGACTGCCTGGAACGAGAAGGAACCATAGATGGATCCTCCTCAGGGTCCTCGTCATCCGACGAGACATCCATCTGGATGACAGAACAGCGGGCAAGAGCCCGGGCAGTAGACAAAAAGGAATCCTCACGAGGGGCATAATACATTTCACCCCACATGTCCCTCACGGGCATATAGAACTCCAGCCTTACAAAAGCATGAAAATCTATAACAGGAGCATCATAACGTCTCCACGCTAAGGACACCATCACATCGTCGTGGTATACACATCGATCAGTCTGCACGTTAATATGCCAGCAGTCCGGACCTCCAAGAAAGTTGATCCGCACGTAGCCAAAAAGTCCACGGAGTCGAAATGACATCCTCAACAACTTCGATCTCAGTCGAGATAAGGCCAGAAACCTTGAAACTCAGTGGTTTCCTTATCCTCCTCACGAACGTCTTCTTAAGAGCATACGATCCAATCCAAAATGCAAAATAAATAAAATTACCGAAAGAGATGAGATTCCCAGCTTTTAGTACCAACATGGTAGCAAGAAAATGAACGGCGTCAAACGCCCACATAAAACACAGTTAATACATACAAGTATAGTAATACATGAAAGCAATTAATGAGAGTAAAGCAACAAGGAATAGTAGTTAACATTATCCATAGCCAACTAGCAACATTAGCATTACTAAGAATCAAATAAATATCACAGTCCTAATAGTAAACACATTATCCAATCATGAATGCTCAATGGACCATATGACTGACAACTCACAATGCAACAAGGGTACCAAAGTTCCTACTCTATGGAGCTAGACATAAATATCTTCGGAGTGAATGATCAAGGAGTAATGCCAGTGTATCGTTAGCCTAAAAAAATAGTGTGTTCATCTCATAAAAACATTTGCGCAAAATGGCTCACACATGGCACCTCAACAGTTGATCGCGACATAGGACAACGTCACAGTCAGGATCGTCAGTGTGTTGCATTGGTCTATCCCACGGCCGCAGTGGAGCTACCACTGTCTAATGTGAGACACCCACACCCCGACGCCCTCAGGGTCAACAATATATGACACCTACGCTTAGTCTATTCGCACCCGCACATGGGTGTTATTCAAACTCCTAGGCATACATCGCCTTACTAACCATGTCCAATGGACAACACATGCATGACGACACAATATCCAATCATGTATGTTCATCAATGATGCATTCAACATAATCCTTTCCTCAATGGCACATAAGCATTATTCAATGTCCAACATGACATATCAACCATACATTTATTAAAACATTGCCTCAATGTCACATCATCATTCTTATCTCATTGAGTACTACATCAATAATTCTTATTACACACATACCACAATTTCCATGTCATGGATCCAAGAATTCCATATTCAAAATCATTTCTTCTCTATTGGTATGAATACACATTCCTATCACAATTAAGTAAAGTAAAATCCTTGAATCCAGGGTTTTTAGCTTATGTTTGAGTTACAAAGGACAAAGAACCATAATCTCAATCATTTCCAGCTCAAAAATCTCATTTTTGGTCTTGGTAATCGATTACATCACCCTTGTAATCGATTACCTAAGGAACAGAATCTCTATAATCGATTACAATCTCATTGTAATCGATTACGTGATTCCCAGAACCACGTTTCGTAGCTTCAAGGCCCTGGTAATCGATTACACAACCGTGGTAATCGATTACCAATTGGACAGAACCTCCGTAATCGATTACCCATAAGTTGTAATCGATTACGTGATTCCCAGAAGCATCATTTCGTGACATCAGAGGCTTGGTAATCGATTACACCACTCTTGTAATCGATTACAAGCTAAACAATCTCATGTAATCGATTACATAAGAGACGTAATCGATTACTAGATTTCCAGAATCACGATTTTATATCCTTAAGAGCTTGGTAATTGATTACAAGCCCCGTGTAATCGATTACCACGCATAAACTTGTAGAAAACAGAGTTCTCCAGGTCCTTTAACTCAAACTAAACCAATCATTATCATATTTAATCAACAAGTTACTCAATATACCTTCAAATCATACAAGAGGCATCAACAAATCATACACACCCAAACAAAATGCACTATCATGAAGAACAACATAAAAATGAGAGAACTTTATACATGAATTCAGAAATCAATAACAATTCACATGCAAGACATTCCCTTACTACCAAGATTGGTTGAAGAGGATCATCTCCCTCTTACCTATTTGGAAAACAACACAATGTGCCACTCCTTCTTGCCCTAGATTTTCGTTTTCCCCCTTCAAGAAAACTCCAATGTGAGTGATCACCACAATATCCACTCAAACCATGAAAAATAGGTTCTTGGTCACCAAGGTGGCCAAGAGAAACGAAAATAGCAAGAAAAATGGAAGAAAGTTGAAGGCTTTACCTTAAAGCTCCCAGTTTTAGCTTCAATGGTGGAAGAAGAATGGAGGAAGAAGAAGAAGAACCAACAGATGGCAACGAAAGAGGACTTGGAATGGTGTAAGGAAGTAAGAATCTTTGATGATGAAGCAAGCAAAGAATGGCTGCCTCCAGGAGTGGTTGCACGGTGGAGAAGAAAAGGAGAAGAGAGGAAATGGATATTTGGGGTTTAGAAAAGTGAGAGTGTGATATTAGGAAGAGGAGAGAAATTATTTAGGCTTCCCTTATAGCCTCTGCCGTAGAAGAATGAAGAAGGGAGAGAGAAAAATGTGTCAAATAGGAAGCTTCTTGGAAACTTCCTACAAGGGGTTTTAATTAACCAAATTCTCTTTTTCTTCTTTCTTGAAAATAAGACTAAAAAGGGGTTTGACACAAGGTAATTTTTGAATAATGTATTAATATTTTTATTACGTGTTATTATTTATTGGACGTAGTTATGGTTGGCAGAAGTCAGCATTAACAAATCTGACAGATAAATTCTTCACAGTGTTTTATTATCTCATCTGTTAAGATTTCTCGAAAAATGTGAAACCTTGTAAACTGTGTCCGGCCTCGGGTTTAGTAAGATCTCCTGTCGACGTTTCCATAGTTCAAGGTTTTTGGAGAAAATGTCTCATTTCTCCAGTTCCGCTCAGTACACACATAAAATGAGAAATATATTAAAATATTCCAGGAAAAATTCTAGAAAATCACAAATATTTTAGAATGAATTTTGATAGTAGAAAAGTAAATTTTTGGGGTGTTACAACTGTTAGCCATGACAACCATCACCCAAGAGGGGGGTGAATTGGGTGATTACAAATTTTAATGCAACTTTGAGAAATTAAGCATTTTGAATCACCAAGTAATAAATGCAGCGGAATAAATTTAACAAATGTGCAACTATTAGAGATTTCACAAAAATCACTTAGGCTATAGGATAAATCAAGCAAATAAGCTAGATATCAAATTCAACTCAAGCATATATAATTGAAGCACAAATGTAAATGAGATAGAGTTGAGAAGATCAAACACAAGATTTATCCTAGTTCAGCCACCAATCCACTTATGGCCTACGTCCAGTCCTCAAGCAATCACTCGAGATTTTCCACTATATCTTCAAGCTTCAACAGGTGCTTGACAACCTTTACAAAATTGAGCACTCCACTCCTTGGGATGCCTCACCCTTGAGCTTGAGCCTTTTCAAACAAAGGGATGCCTCACCTTTTACAATTTGGAGGGATGCCTCACCCTCTTTACCAATAAAGGATACCTCACCCTTATAACTTTGAGGGATACCTCACCCTCTTTACAAACAAGGGATACCTCACCCTTTTCTCTAGAGGGATACCTCACCCTCTTACAATGATTTCAAGATGAAGAGAAAGATTAGAAACTCTCACAAGAGTAGATATACAACTTGAAGAACAAAGTATGGATGATAAGAAACTCTCTCAAGAGTAGATAATACAACTTGAAGCTCTATGGGTATCAAGGATTCACACTTTAAAGCTAAAAGTATGATTTTGATGATTTAAGGATCAAGTATAGTGTTCTTGTGTTTCTTAAGATGTAAATGCTTCAAATATCACTTATATATAGAGCCCAAATGATAAAATAGCCGTTGGTAGTGTTTAGAAATGATTTTTTATGAAAATTAGCCGTTTATAGCCGTTAGAAACGTTTCTAGGCACTTGGTAATCGATTACACACTTCTGGTAATCGATTACACGGCTTCTGTCAACGTTGTAATCGATTACAGGACTTGTGTAATCGATTACAGTATTTCTAGTTTTGAAAACTGACTTTAAAAGGTCATAACTACTTCATTTCTTATCCAATTAAAGCAAATGACCAGTCATTGGAAAGATCTTTGAGTCTATTTTCAAATTCACAACAAAAATCAAAGTATTTTGAGAGTTATGATCAAAATATTGACCAAAGGTCAGTTTTTCAAAACTCAAACTTGACTATATTTTATAGTTTAAAGCAAATGGTCATAACTTCTTCATTTCTTATCCGTTTAAGGTAAATGACCACTTATTGGAAAGATATTTGAGTCTATTTTCATATGAAATAAGTTTCATAACAAAACTCAAAGTATTTTGAAACTTATGATCAAAATAGTAACTGAATGTCAGTTTTTCAAAACACAAACTTGGCTATTTTTCAAAGGTTTGAACTACCACCAAGACTAACTTTCAAAAACAGTTTGTTGGGCATTAAAACATGTAAGAAACACTTTTTAAAGATGTTAAAACATATTTGAGCTTAGTGTGATTCCTTTTTACCTTTACATAAGATCTAAGTCCTATAAGCTATTCTTGAAGAACCTTGGGACTTCGTCTTTTGCCATCATCAATTCTTGATGTAATCCAAGCTTCCAAAAATTTCTTCTCTTCAAATCTTGTAAATTGCTTGGAACATCTTTATCATTCTCATTCTTCTTGAGTTGAGCATAGTTGTGATCTTTTGCTTTCTAGTTGCAATGCTCAGTCTTGGTACTTGGACTATCCTACAAAGTATTACTCACTTAAAACAAACATAGTTAGTCCAAATTCATAACTTAATATCTTAATATGCATGATTCATAAATGTATAACTCTAATTAGTCTAACATGCATATAAGAATGTTGCATATATCTCATTGCATGATTATTAAGTGAAGTATAACTAAATAAAGTACATAATCATGCATGATCCAATATATCTCTTTTAAGCACATATATGTAACATGATCAATATTCTTTTGTGATGCATTTGTAATCTATAAAGCACATCTATCAAGCATAAACATCATTCTTTTTATCTTGTATTTGTCATCATCAAAACTTAACATATTAAATCATTGGGGCAAACTTATTTCCACAACAACTCTCCCCAACAAATAAGAATTTCATCCTCGAAATTTTTCCATAACTTAAAACAATTCGGGATATTGCTCCTTCATCTTGTTCTCCAGCTCCCACGTCACATCTCTAGTTGCTTCATTCCAGATTACCTTCACTAGTGCAATGTCCTTTCCTCTGAGTTGCTTTGTCCTCCTATCCTCAATCCTTACAGGAGTTGTCTCATATGTCAAGTTTTCCTTCAATTGTATAGAATCAGGTGCTATGACATGATTAGGATTTGGGATATATTTTCTGAGTTGTGACACATGAAAGACATTATGAAGATTTGAAAGAAAGGGGGGTAAAGCTATTTGGTAAGCAACAGGACCTATCCGATGAAGAATTTGATAGGGTCCAAGGAATTTTGGAGTGAGTTTTCTAGATTTGAGAACACGACCGACCCTAGTCATAGGTGTGACTTTCAAGAAGACATGCTCTCCTTCTTCGAACTCAAGAGGTTTCCTTCTTTTGTCCGCATAACTCTTCTGCTGACTCTGAGCCGTTTTCATTTTCTCCTGAATCATTTTAACCTTCTCAGTTGTCTGCTGAATGAGTTCAGGTCCAACGGTAAGCCGTTCTCCATCTTGATACCAGCACAGAGGCGTCCGACACCTCCGCCCATATAAAGCCTCATAGGGCGCCATCCCTATACTTGAATGGTAACTATTGTTGTAGGTGAATTCCACCAATGGTAAGATTTCATCCCAACCTCCAGCTTGCTCTATCGCACAAGCTCTCAACAGATCTTCTAACGACTGAATTGTTCTTTCTGATTGACCATCAGTTTGCGGATGGTAGGCAGAACTTAACCACAACTTTGTTCCCATAGCCTCCTGAAGACTTTGCCAAAACTTCGAGGTAAACCTCGGGTCTCTATCGGAAATAATACTCATGGGTATCCCGTGAAGTCTGACAATTTCACCAATGTATAGCTGAGTCAACTTCTCCAACGGATATCTTATGTTGATTGGCAGAAAGTGAGCTGACTTCGTAAGTCGATCCACTATTACCCATATTGAGTCATACCCTTTCCTAGTTCTTGGTAACCCGACAACAAAGTTTATGGCAATGCTATCCCATTTCCATTCAGGAATAGCTAAGGGTTGTAGTAATCCAGCTGGTCTTTGGTGCTCAATCTTCGTTTTCTGGCAAACTAAACAAGATGACATGCATCTAGCGATATCTCTTTTCATCCCATGCCACCAAAATAACTTCCTCAAGTCTTGATACATCTTGGTCTTTCCAGGATGCATACTCAATTGACTCGAGTGAGCATGTTCAAGTATGTACTTTCTGAGTTCTTCATCTTTAGGCACACAGACCCTTCCTTGGAATCTCAGAATCCCATCGCTTCCTTCCTTCAATGTTGATACACCACCTTGCCTCATCAATTCTCTTTCTTCTTGCAGGAATTTATCAACCTTTTGTTTCTCTCGAATATCATCCATCAGGTCATTCGAGATAGTGATCCTATTCATGCATATTTTACCCGGTGTTAACTCTACAAATGACCATATATCTCTGAATTGCTCTATCAAGTCCTTTTCTCTAATCATCATAGTAGAAACACTAATCGTCTTTCTACTCAAAGCATCGGCCACCACGTTCGCCTTTCCAGGATGATACTGAAGTTAGAAATAGTAATCTTTCAAAAATTCTAGCCATCTTCGCTGCCTCATGTTTAGCTCTTTCTGATCGTACAGGTACTTCAGACTTTTGTGGTCACTGAAGACGTTGAATGTGGCTCCATACAAATAATGTCTCCATATCTTCAATGCAAACACCACTGCAGCTAACTCTAGATCGTGTGTTGGGTAGTTCTTCTCGTGCATCCGCAATTGTCTTGAGGCGTAAGCTACCACTCCTCCGTGTTGCATGAGAACGCACCCCAAACCTTGATACCGTCACAGTACACTTCAAATGGTTCACTAGGATTCGGTAAGACTAGCACTGGTAACGTAGTCAGCTTCCTTTTTAACTCTTGGAAACTTCCTTCACAGGAATTTGTCCATTCAAAAGCTTGGTCTTTCTTGGTGAGTTGAGTGAGCGGTCCAGCGATTTTGGAAAATCCCTCAATAAACCTCCGGTAGTATCCGGCTAATCCAATGAAGCTTTGGATTTTCGTCACTGTAGTTGGTCTTTCTCACTGTAGTACGACTTCTACCTTTGAAGGATCCACTACAATTCCTTCCTTTGTGATTACATGACCCAAGAATTTCACTTCATCTAGCCAGAACTCGCACTTGGATAGTTTCGCATATAGCTCTTTTTCCTTCAAGATCTGGAGAACTATGCTGAGGTGTTCAGCATGGTCCTCGTGACTTTGTGAATATATCAGGATATCATCGATGAAAACAACAACGAATTTGTCCAAGTAAGGACGAAAGATCCTATTCATATAGTCCATAAATATCGCAGGTGCATTTGTCACACCAAAAGGCATCACCAGGTACTCATAATGACCATAACGAGTACGAAAAGTTGTCTTAGGAATATCTTTCACTTTCACTCTGATTTGGTGATAACCCGATCGTAGATCAATCTTGGAAAACATAGCTGCTCCCTTCAATTGGTCCATCAAGTCATCTATCCTCGGCAATGGATATTTGTTCTTGATCGTAACCTTATTCAATTGATGGTAGTCCACGCATAATCTTGAAGTCCCATCTTTCTTCTAGACCAACAATACAGGTGCTCCCCAAGGTGACACACTGGGTCTCACGAATTGCTTCTCTAGGAGCTCTTCTAACTGCTTCTTAAGTTCCACGAGCTCTGCTGGTGCCATACAGTAAGGTGCCATAGAAATAGGGTCAGCTCCAGGTACCAAGTCGATAGCAAACTCGACCTCTCGTTCTGGTGGCAAACTAGGTACATCGTCAAGGAAAACCTTAGGAAAATCTCGAACAACAGAGATTGCGTCCACATCAACTTCACTCTCAACTTTCAAAGAAGATAACAGCATGTATCCTCGAGCTCCTTCTTTCAGAAAAGCTTTCACTTGGTTGGTGGTCAAAAATCTAGAATCCTCATCCAAAGGGAAAACTATTGTTTTTCTGGAACAGTCTAACAAGACATGGTTGGCAAATAGCCAGTCCATTCCTAATATCACGTCTAGTTGGGATAATGGTAAACAGATCAAATCGACAGAAAAGACTCGACCTTCTACTATTAAAGGACAACCTAGACACACCTTAGTAGTGACTACAGGCTTTGCAATAAGAGTCGAAACAGTCAAATCGAAAGGTAAAGAAGACACAGGCAATCCAAGTCTTTTCACACAATCATGTGAAATGAAAGAATGAGTAGCACCAGAGTCATACAGTACAATTAAAAGATTACCTTCAATGATACCTTCTCTTTGTATCAGATCCTCGGATTCAGAGGCCTCAGCACCACTCAAGGTGTAGACTCTGCCTCCAACTTATGGTTTAGAAGTCTTAGCAGCATTGACGGATGGTTCCGCCTTGGTCTGGTTACAATCTCGAAAAATGTGACCAGGTTTCAAATAAATCCTTTGATTGTGTAGTCCCTTGTGAAATGCTCTTTCCCACATTTCATACATCTCGGAGTAGTTGTAGCATTCTGACCCATCCTTCCAGGGCTTCCAGTTGGGCTTCCTCCTTGAAATTTTTGTGGTTGTTGGCTTCCAGAAGGTCTGGAATAAGGCTTCTTTTGATAACGACTCGAGTTACCACCACCTCCTCTTTGGGATCGAACGGGCCCAAAGTTTCTGTTTCTCGCCTCGTGTTCTTGTTCCACACTTTCCAATCGGCAGCAAGTGTCGAGTAACTCAGAGAATTGAGAAATATTCAAGGCTATCACAATTTTCTTCACATCATGCCTCAGGCTTTCCTCAAACTTCCGACACTTCCAAGTTTCATTGGGTTGAAGTTGAAAATAGGTCGAAAATCTGGACAAGTTCTCAAACTTGGCGGCGTATTCGCTCACAGTCATGCCTCCCTGTCGCAACCTCAGAAATTCCATTTCCTGGCACTTTCAGGAAAATATTTGTTCAAGAACCTTTCTTTGAACACTTCCCAAGTTATCACTCTATTTGCGGCTTGTAGTAACCTTTGTTCTCCCGTCCACCAATGTTCAGCATCTCCCATCAGCATGTATGCGGCATAGGTCACCTTCCTATCATCAGCACAATTCATACCCGTAAATATTTTCTCCAACTCTTGGATCCACAATGTAGCTTTCTCGGGATCAAACTCCCCTTTAAACTATAGAGGATTAGCGCGACGAAATCCTTCCAAGTTTTGAACGTCTGCTGTAGCCTCTAGCTATTGTGCAGCCCTAGCCTGTTGTTGAGCTGTCTGCTAGTTCTGTTGTAACATTGTCGCGGCCATCTTCTGTATTGCCTCTATGGCAGCAGCCATATCACCCCGACGAGCCATTGTTCCTTCTCTGATTAGACTACGCAAAACACAGAGAAAGTCAGATGTATTCATTTCAATACCAAACAGTAAAATCACAGAGAATGACACAGCACAAACAAGATAGTCCAAAACCACACGACCCAAAGAAACATAACCGGGAGCTCTGATACCAAGACAGTGTAACGCCCCTTTTCTCCCTTAGTCATAATGGGTAAGAAGAAGGAACGTCGCACTATAGTGAAAACGACACACAAGAGATTACGTGAAGTTTGAACATCTTTTTTTTTTTGTTTTTGTTTTTAACATGAATCCGGTTAAAACTTCCATTTAATGTACATATACACCTGATTGTAATTATATCGCGATTGAGTTAAAATTAAAAGTTCATCTTACCAATAAAACTTCTGTCAAAAAGGTCAAAGAGTAATCAACGTGGAATGAAACATACGACCATTTACAATATGGATAATTACACACTTGTACCAAAAATACGAGCCTGTTTTAAATTACATTTCCCAAAAATAAATATACAAAAAGCAAAATGTGTACCTACCCCAAGAGATACAAATATATACCCACTAATCCAGTAGTACGTCAGGCTTCCTCAAAATAAACGGACACCATCAGTAGCCATCAATTGAAAACCAACCCTAAGACTGCCTGGAACGAGAAGGAACCGTAGATGGATCCTCCTCAGGGTCCTCGTCGTCCGACGAGACATCCATCGGGACCACAAAATAGCGGGCAGGAGCCCTGACGAGCGCCGAACTCAGTCAAAATTATAACCGAAGTTATTACCTAAACTTGTAGCACAGTGACAACACCGGATCGTCTCCTCAAGGATCATAGATGCAATTTAATCAAATCAAGTGAAAGTTAGCAAAGGGGGGTTTGACAGTTTAAGATTGTACTTAACAAAATTAACGGAAGAAATGACAATTAAAGAGTCGTCAATTTAGAAACCTATCCAAGATTGGGTGGATTCAATCATAGACCCTTCATAGAACACTTGAAGCACAATTGAATTGTTAATTTGGATCTAACCGAGATCTCTGCATCAAATCCAGAATTCATACTAGACGATCGTCTAGAATTCAATTAACAAGTGATAAACACAAATCCGCAATCGCACCATTCATGAAAATCTATGTTAATTTCAAGTACCGAATTCAATTAACTTAGGCACAAATCAGTAACCTAACCTTTTCAATTTTGTGATTAATTTAGATCAATCAGTTCTAAATTTATCACAAATCTCAATCTTCATTTATGTGATTAGTTTAGATCAATTAGTTCTAAGTTTCATCACAAATCTCAATCTTAAATCGAGATCAATCAGATCAACATAAATAGAATCACCATTCATGCATTCAAGATCAAGAAGAAGAAAAAGAAGAAGAAAGGAGGAATTCAATTACAAATCAAATACAATACATAACCAAGGTCTCAAGAATCCAAACCACAATCTCTTCAAGAGTTCTAAATTGACCCAAAGTAGCTTAGCCCTCCATTACCATGAAGGGGAGCATCAAAATATACAAAACTATGAGAAACTATGAAGAAGCAAGAAGAAACTTAGAGAGAAATGAAGGAGAATTACATCTTGTTCATGATAAATGGTGCCTTTTATAGAAGTCTAAGGTAACAAAATGACAAAGGGAAGTGGGTGGATGAGTGGGTGAGTGAGTGGAGTGTTTGAGTGGATGGATTAGTGGGTTGGTTTAGTGGATTGGTTTAGTGGATGAGTGAGTGGAATGGTTGAGTGGTTGAATTAGTGAAAAATGCCAAAGGACTTTTGGTGAGTGGGAAATTATGGACATGAATGGGTGAGTGGATGGATGAGTGGATGGATTAGTGGATGAGTGGGTGGAGTGGTTAAGTGGTTGGATTAGTGTATGAGTGGATGAGTGGGTGAGTTAGTGGATGAGTGGATGAGTGGATGAGTGGATTAGTGGATGGATGAGTGGATGGTTGAGGATGAAAATTTCGTGTCTGACTTGGAAGCCAAAAACGACCCACTATACTTCAGAACCACGAAAAGTGTTCTTCATGAAAATTGTAGATCCTTGTCTTGGATATAAAATGGATAGCTGGTTCGTCCAATTTGGCTTCCTTAAGCTCAAGATATGTCCCAAATACCATAGGTTGCTCAAACCCAACTTCAGCACCTCTGTTCCGACTTGCAAGCTCAAAATGACCTACTAGACTTCTTTTTCTCAAAATGTGTTCTTCATGAAAGTTGTTTATTTGGATCTTGACTATCCAATGTCCAAATTTCAGCCCATCTCCATTATTACATCTTGAGATATGATTTTTTGAGTGCACACTGTTCGGATTCTACTGACAGAACCCGTATTCTGACTTCCATGTCAACTTAGGTCCATTAGACATCTGAATCAGACTTCGAGCTCTTCATCAAAGTTGTAGAGCTTCCTCTTAGCTTTCCTACAAGGTAAAATTCATGTTCATCAGATATTAGGAACTCAAGTTATGGCCAAAATACAGAAACAGTGTCAAATCTCAATAATGCTGGAAATATTCAATTAGGACCAATTTGAGCTCAAACTCACAAAATCATACCAAACTCAATCAATTAAGAATATGGAGAGTGTAAATGACTAAACATAAGGGTTTCTTAATGAATAAAATATGTGATTATGAGATTCCCCCACACTTAGCTTTTTGCACTCCTGGGCAAAACTCAAGACCAAAATTTTACAATCAAGAAGAACAACCAAAGGTTCAAGGGATCAAACATTCATGAGTTAACAATTCTCCACATCTCAAATCAACAAGCAATGTATCTTCAACATGAATCGAGAATGATAGATCTTCACAAGATTCCCTCTCAATCTCTCAAGTGTTTAAAGGGTAGGTATTTCACTCAATTCAACCCATGAAAATTGCACTACCATAAGCTTGCTTATCTTCTACTTCTCCACTACTCAAAACACATGCACACACAAATCATGAGGACTTTATTCAAGGTTGTAGTGAGGTCAAGGTAACAGGAGAGGATAAAATGGATATGAGAAGATAAATACTAAAGAGAATAAAAGCAAATGAGAGTTGAGTTCAAATAACAAGCATAAAAGTTCATCCCAACTCTAGTGTTATATCCCTTTACATATTCATTTCCCAATCCTTTTTTTTTTTTTTAAACACTTGGTTTTTTTTTTTTTCTTTTTCTTTTTTTTTTTTTTTTTTTTTCTTTTTCTTTTATATATATGAACATAACTATATACATACATTTTTTTTTTTTCTTTTTGGGCACTCTTTTCTTTTTCAACAACCATTTTGTACACACACCCCCACACTTGTTCAAAAACTCATCCATTAACCAAGCTAATGTTCTTTTATTCCCTAAGGTAAAGTAAGAACATGATTTCTCATTTAAGGCACATAATGAGCTAGAAACAAGGAATGGTCAAATAAGCTCAAAGGGGTTAAGCAAAGGAAAATATACAAGGTTGGCAAGAATCAGAGAATTTTCAAGAAGTCAAAAGAGTTCTTGATATCATATTGAAAACAAGGTTGGCTATTTGGTTAAACTAGCTAATTAAGAAAGAGGGCCTCAATCATGTTCATGCATGCAAGTGAAATGTAGCCTCAAAAAGAATCAAAGCAAGTTCTAGAGTGGTCATTAACATGAGTGAAAATCACACAAGAAAGAAGAGAATGGCATAAATGTTAAATCCATCCATTAGGCTCAAAATCTCACAAGGTATGCATCCATCAAACTCAATTCATCAATTCAATCATCCATCTCCAAGCATATCAATTCAAGAAGGGAGAAAAGTTATTCAATCATGCAATGAACCCTTTCTTTTTTTTTTTTAACAAAAAAGAAACATGTTAAAATCTCTCCCCCACACTTAATATAGACATTGTCCTCAATGTGAAAGTGATAAATAAAATGGAAAGGAAAGAGCAACACAACCTGATGAGGAGTGAATCAACGCCAAGCAGAAAAGAAGCACACTGTCAGTTACGCATCAGACCCTGAAAAGAAATCAAACAAGAAAACGTTAGTACTTCCACAATTTAATACTAATTAATTACTACCTAAAAAACTCCTTACTCTGCCACCAATTAAGATGCGTCTCAAGAGTAAAATTACTCCTTACTCTGCCATCACTAATTGGTTTAATAAGTCCATGACAATCATATCATACTTTCCAAACAAAACAACAAATTTTTTTTTTAATAAAATCAAACCCATTAAAGAGAAAGTGTCAGATCGGGCTTTTGTTTCTTGTTACTTCCTTCGCTGCTTCCTGTTGACCAATCTATCGAGCTAATACCTTATCGTGTACATACTCAAAAGCTTCTAATTTATCAATGAGCTCATCAATAGTGGAGGCGAGAGATAAGAAGTTGTCTTGCCGAAAGAGTGATAAATTTCTATTCCTGACTTTGTCAAGAAAAAATAACAAAAGATCAAAGAAATTATTAACATTCAACAAACCAATGGGTTTATGGTGGATGTTCAGTTAAACCCAAGAGACAATTTGAAAAATCTCTTCCAACGTACCAAAACCACCAGGTAAGACAATAAATGCATCAGAATTGTCAACCATTGTTTTCATTCGTCCATGCATGGATGTTACATGAATTTCTTCTCCAATTGTCCTTCCAAGTGATGTTATTTTCAGCTAAAGGTTTAGGAATAACACCTAAAACCGATTGCCTCCTATAAAAGCTGCAAGTGATACAGCCCCCATTAACCCACGACAACCTCCCCATATACAAGATGAATATTTCTCGCGACAAGTGATCGACCAAGAGTGCTAGCTGCGTTTAAATTCTAATCCCTTCCCATAACTCGACCCACAAAAAACACAGACATTTTTGAGGTTACGAATAGGAGGTCCCATTCTATACTCTTCCTCCCTTTGAGTGTTTCTTAGTTGAAGGAAAATGGAGTGTTTAAATAAGAAAAAGAATGGAAAGGGGAATAATTGCACCTATAAGGGTAGGTTGGCTGTTATCAGAAAAGGTTGAAATTAAGAAACACAGAATCTTTTTTTTTTTTCTTTGTCTTCTTTTTTTTTTGACTTCAAGAAAACCATCAAGGTAAAGAAGTCTAGAAACCCCTGAAGGACCCTGCTCAAAGGATCGTCTGTACAAAAATCAAAATACAACAAAATGATACAAAGATAAAAGAAATAGAAAATGATGACATACCTGTATGTACAGTTTCCATGGCGTATCTTTATACTGCGCGTCATGAGTGCAGTAGACATCACGTCCTTTTTTTTTTCTTTTTTGAAATTGTTAGAAAAACTTGATGAAAGATGAGTGTATACTTACTTAAGATTGGGATGGAGGTAGTCTGCTCTTTCGGCTTTGTGCCAAAGCATTGTTGACCAGTATTCGATCCATTCAAGACCAGCGTAACATAGGGCTCCCAAAAGGGACAAGTGGCCATAATACGACTGGCTGCCTCACATGTGGAATACAATCTACCTTCTTTGTTTTTCAATTAAGAAGGCTGGATCAGGATGCATGCATTTCCCCATTCACGGTGTGTGTTACCAAAGCCAATCCTAAGAAGTATACATTTTTTTGTTTTTTTTTTTTTTTTTTTTTTTTTTTTTTTTTTTTTTTTTTTTTTTTTTTTTGTTTTTTTTTTTTTTTTTTTTTTTTTGAGAGATGACATGAAGAAGAAGAAGAAGATGATATGTACAGATTGTTTGTGGATATCGCTCACATCTGCCTCTGGTTTAACGTCCAAGAACGGCTTAAACGTCTTCTATGAGTCGAGGATAAGCTTCCCATCCAATTTTCTTATAAATTGGCAAACAGGTCTTTTAGAGTCAGATTCCCAAGACTGTAGCGTTTTTCTTCATCCTTGAAGAGATTCCACAAATTAAGAACTTCACCCCGCATCAATCCATAAGAACGCGCGTCTCAAGAGTCAATAAGATATCATCTAATGACTCCTTACTCAATCCATTCTTAATGAAGGATTTATTTGCAGAAATCATCCCCAAAGAACGACATTGTCTGTTACAATGCCATCGTCCATATTTGTAACAGACTTGTAACCTTTTTGCTCTTCTCCTTTTAGAGTACGAACTTCTTCCAAGACTGGCATGTATGAGTCAAATGAAATTGAAGACTCACCGCTAGTCGGACCTTCGCTTCAATTATCCATCGTACATCTTCTGGCATACCTTTGTGCATTAACAGTCTCAATCTTTCACATCGAACTTTGTAGATTTTTCTCAGAGCATTTTGAGGAAGAGAAGGAAAATGTTTTCTCAGGTTTGAAAGAATGACATCCATTTTGAAGGAGAAGAAGGATTCAGTTATTTTGGGAAACTGAAAAATAAACCGACTTGAGAGTCACGGAGTACCGTATCCGCCACTTAACCAGCAACACAAAGAACTCAAGAACTTGGTTTTCCAGGAATAGTTGAGTCTTTGTCCATTAACTTTAAGCGCATTACCATTCCTAGGATCCTCAATATCTTCGGCCCCAGTGGATACACGTGTTTGACAGCAAAAGAACCGCGCCACCTAGATCTCAATTTTTCAAGGAGTAGGTGCAGATGATAATCTCAAAGCAGAACCTTTTTGACCAATTTTCATAACTTTTGCAAAAGGTGTAACAAACCTTGAATAAAGTAGGCCAATAAAATCCATACTGCAAGATTTTCGTAGTTGTTGTCGCTGAAGAAAAAAGTGACCTCCACTTGCTTCCGAGTGACAAAATTGAATGGCACTACCTTCCTCATTGTCGGACACACAGCTATTTTTTTTTTTTTTTTTTATTTTTTTTCTTTTTTTTTTCTTTTTTTTTATTCATAATGCGGATGAAGAAGGTTCATCACCTCCACTTCGCATTCTACGGAAGTTCATGATATTGTTTGAGGCGGTGTCCATTGGTCTTATTAAGTGAGGTTGGTGAAAAGACTCCACCAGGATCCCATTGGTTGAAACGTGATGACCAGGTTATGGTTGACACAACATGATAGCTTCCACTACGGTCCCATTGGTTGAAGTGTAACGACCAAGTGAAGCTTGAAGCATGAGGGTTCACATTGGGGTCCCATTGGTCTTCCTTGACTTCACCAATGGCATGCAATACGTGTAATTTTGCAATCCCGCTTTCATTGATAATCTTTGGACCATGGCCTAAAAACAAAATCCACTTCAGGTAGTTACTAGCATCTGCCGACTTTCCTCCTTCTTTGAAAATTCCTCAATGGCCTTCAACTCCACCTCCCTATGTGTTGTAGACTCTGCAATGCATTGCTGATAGACCCTTCAATATCATTAGATCTTTGCGTAAATAGAATCATCAGCTTTCAAATATGCAGAAATCTCAGCACACATAACACATTTTATATCACCGTCACAATCAGTACATGAGTTGCAATTGATAGAATCATCAAAACTAATTAAATCAGAAATTCAGCACACAACTCATCATGAGTTTCCTCAACTAAATCTGCAGGTAAATCAATATGACAATTAGAATGCAGGGAGTTGGGAATTGTTTGGGAAGAGAGTTGGTCTGACTCTTGACTTCTCAGTTCATTAATAGTGGTTGTCATATGCTCAATTTGGGTTGTTAAATCCTGAATAGTGGCAGTGAAACTCTGCTGGAACTCAATTTGGGTTTTCATCAAGTCCTCCCATGAAGGCTCAAGTTTTGTGGTTGATGGACTTGTTATCTGCTGGAATGGCTGCTCATATTGAAATGATTGTTGCTGTAGTGATGTCGTATTGCCATATCCCAGATCCGGATAGTATTCCCAGCTAGGGTTGTATGTGTTGAAGAAGGGGTCATAACTCTGTTCTTTATTCTTTGGAAATGTGGTTCATCGGAAAATAACCATTTCTTTGCAACAAATTGATCTGAAAAAACAGAACTACTATCTTGAAGTGTAGGGCATGCATATGTGGGGTGAGATGAACAAAAACAAATGTTACACACAAGTGTAGCTTCTGCATTGAGGTAATTGTTGTCTCACTACTATATGTCTTACCAAAGAAGTCAACTCCTCAAGTTTTGACTCCATTATGCATGGTCCATTGTTAGAAAAGTTAATAAAAAGCAAAGGTTAGTAAAAACACTTAAAATGAAAAGATTACACTTACTAATCCCGACAACGGCGCCAAAATTTTGATGACGCGCCGAACTCGGTCAAAATCATAACCGAAGTTATTACCTAAACTTGTAGCACAAAGTGACAACAGGATCGTCTCCTCAAGGATCGTAGATGCAATTTAATCAAATCAAGTGAAAGTTAGCAAAGGGGGTTTGACAGTTTAAGATTGTACTTAACAAAATTAACGGAAGAAATGACAATTAAAGAGTCGTCAATTTAGAAACCTATCCAAGATTGGGTGGATTCAATCATAGACCCTTCATAGAACACTTGAAGCACAATTGAATTGTTAATTTGGATCTAACCGAGATCTCTGCATCAAATCCAGAATTCATACTAGACGATCGTCTAGAATTCAATTAATAAGTGATAAACACAAATCCGTAATCGCACCATTCATGAAAATCTATGTTAATTTCAAGTACCGAATTCAATTAACTTAGGCACAAATCAGTAACCTAACCTTTTCAATTCTGTGATTAATTTAGATCAATCAGTTCTAAGTTTCATCACAAATCTCAATCTTCATTTATGTGATTAGTTTAGATCAATCAGTTCTAAGTTTCATCACAAATCTCAATCTTAAACCGAGATCAATCAGATCAACATAAATAGAATCACCATTCATGCATTCAAGATCAAGAAGAAGAAAAAGAAGAAGAAAGGAGGAATTCAATTACAAATCAAATACAATACATAACCAAGG
Source organism: Ormosia emarginata (assembly GCA_029884605.1). Lineage (NCBI taxonomy): Eukaryota > Viridiplantae > Streptophyta > Magnoliopsida > Fabales > Fabaceae > Ormosia > Ormosia emarginata. The sequence continues at coordinate 28,748,351 of JAQQTP010000088.1, forward strand.
TCTCAAGAATCCAAACCACAATCTCTTCAAGAGTTCTAAATTGACCCAAAGTAGCTTAGCCCTCCATTACCATGAAGGGGAGCATCAAAATATACAAAACTATGAGAAACTATGAAGAAGCAAGAAGAAACTTAGAGAGAAATGAAGGAGAATTACATCTTGTTCATGATAAATAGTGCCTTTTATAGAAGTCTAAGGTAACAAAATGACAAAGGGAAGTGGGTGGATGAGTGGGTGAGTGAGTGGAGTGTTTGAGTGGATGGATTAGTGGGTTGGTTTAGTGGATTGGTTTAGTGGATGAGTGAGTGGAATGGTTGAGTGGTTGAATTAGTGAAAAATGCCAAAGGACTTTTGGTGAGTGGGAAATTATGGACATGAATGGGTGAGTGGATGGATGAGTGGATGGATTAGTGGATGAGTGGGTGGAGTGGTTAAGTGGTTGGATTAGTGTATGAGTGGATGAGTGGGTGAGTTAGTGGATGAGTGGATGAGTGGATGAGTGGATTAGTGGATGGATGAGTGGATTAGTGGATGGATGAGTGGATGGTTGAGGACGAAAATTTCGTGTCTGACTTGGAAGCCAAAAACGACCCACTATACTTCAGAACCACGAAAAGTGTTCTTCATGAAAGTTGTAGATCCTTGTCTTGGCTATAAAATGGATAGCTGGTTCGTCCAATTTGGCTTCCTTAAGCTCAAGATATGTCCCAAATACCGTAGGTTGCTCAAACCCAACTTCAGCACCCCTGTTCCGACTTGCAAGCTCAAAATGACCTACTAGACTTCTTTTTCTCAAAATGTGTTCTTCATGAAAGTTGTTTATTTGGATCTTGAATATCCAATGTCCAAATTTCAGCCCATCTCCATTATTACATCTTGAGATATGATTTTTTGAGTGCACACTGTTCGGATTCTACTGACAGAACCCGTATTCTGACTTCCATGTCAACTTAGGTCCCTTAGACATCTGAATCAGACTTTGAGCTCTTCATCAAAGTTGTAGAGCTTCCTCTTAGCTTTCCTACAAGGTAAAATTCATGTTCATCAGATATTAGGAACTCAAGTTATGGCCAAAATACAGAAACAGTGTCAAATCTCAATAATGCTGGAAATATTCAATTAGGACCAATTTGAGCTCAAACTCACAAAATCATACCAAACTCAATCAATTAAGAATATGGAGAGTGTAAATGACTAAACATAAGGGTTTCTTAATGAATAAAATATGTGATTATCAAGCCCGGGTAGTAGACAAAAAGGAATCCTCACGAGGGGTATAATACATTTCACCCCACATGTCCCTCACGGGCATATAGAACTCCAGCCATACAAAAGCATGAAAATCTATAACAGGAGCGTCATAACGTCTCCACGCTAAGGACACCATCACATCGCCGTGGTATACACATCGATCAGTCTGCACGTTGATATGCCAGCAGTCCGGACCTCCAAGAAAGTTGATCCGCACGTAGCCAAAAAGTCCACGGAGTCGAAATGACATCCTCAACAACTTCGATCTCAGTCGAGATAAGGCCAGAAACCTTGAAACTCAGTGGTTTCCTTATCCTCCTCACGAACGTCTTCTTGAGAGCATACGATCCAATCCAAAATGCAAAATAAAGAAAATTACCGAAAGAGGTGAGATTCCCAGCTTTCAGTACCAACATGGCAGCAAGAAAATGAACGGCATCGAATGCCCACATAAGACACAGTTAATACATACAAGTATAGTAATACATGAAAGCAATTAATGAGAGTAAAGCAACAAGGAACAGTAGTTAACATTATCCATAGCCAACTAGCAACATTAGCATTACTAAGAATCAAATAAATATCACAGTCCTAATAGTAAACACATTATCCAATCATGAATGCTCAATGGACCATGTGACTGACAACTCACAATGCAACAAGGGTACCAAAGTTCCTACTCCATGGAGCTAGACATAAACATCTTCGGAGTGAATGATCAAGGAGTAATGCCAGTGTATCGTTAGTCTAAAAAAATAGTGTGCTCATCTCATAAAAACATTTGCGCAAAATGGCTCACACATGGCACCTCAACAGTTGATCGCGACATAGGACAGCGTCACAGTCAGGATCATCAGTGTGTTGCATTGGTCTATCCCACGGCCCTAGTGGAGCTACCACTGTCTATTGTGAGACACCCACACCCCGACGCCCTCAGGGTCAACAACATATGACCCCGACGCCCTCAGGGTCAACAACATATGACACCTACGCTTAGTCTATTCGCACCCGCACATAGGTGTTATTCAAACTCCTAGGCATACATCGCCTTACTAACCATGTCCAATGGACAGCACATGCATGACGACACAATGTCCAATCATGTATGTTCATCAATGATGCATTCAACATAAGTCTTTCCTCAATGGCACATAAGCATTATTCAATGTCCAACATGACATATCAACCATACATTTATTAAAACATTGCCTCAATGGCACATCATCATTCTTATCTCATTGAGTACTACATCAATAATTCTTATTACACACATACCACAATTTCTATGTCATGGATCCAAGAATTTCATATTCAAAATCATTTCTTCTCTATTGGTATGAATACACATTCCTATCACAATTAAGTAAAGTAAAATCCTTGAATCCAGGGTTTTTAGGTTATGTTTGAGTTACAAAGGACAAAGAACCATAATCTCAATCGTTTCCAGCTCAAAAATCTCATTTTTGGTCTTAGTAATCGATTACATCACCCTTGTAATCGATTACCCGAGGAACAGAATCTCTGTAATCGATTACAATCTCATTGTAATCGATTACGTGATTCCCAAAACCACGTTTCGTAACTTCAAGGCCCTAGTAATCGATTACACAACGGTGGTAATCGATTACCAATTGGACAGAACCTCCGTAATCGATTACCCACAAGTTGTAATCGATTACGTGATTCCCAAAAGCACCATTTCATGACATCAGAGGCTTGGTAATCGATTACACCACTCTTGTAATCGATTACAAGCTAAATAGAATCTCTGTAATCGATTACACAACAGACGTAATCGATTACCAGATTTCCAGAATCACGATTTTATATCCTTAAGAGCTTGGTAATCGATTACAAGCCCCGTGTAATTGATTACCACACGTAAACTTGCAGAAAACAGAGTTCTCCAGGTCCTTTAACTCAAACTAAACCAATCATTATCATATTTAATCAACAAGTTACTCAATATACCTTCAAATCATACAAGAGGCATCAACAAATCATACAAACCCAAACAAAATGCACTATCATGAAGAACAACATAAAAATGAGAGAACTTTATATGTAACATCCCGAAAATTAGTAATTTCAGAATAAATGATCATTTTACAATATTTGGGATTTTCTAGAATTTTTATGGATTTTTCTGAGAACGCAGAATATTTTAATATATTCCTCGTTTTACGTGCGCGATCGAATGGTGAGAATTCTTTGAGGTCGTGTAACGCTCCGGAAACTAATTATTTCGCCACCAATAGTCATTTTCTAATATTTGTGATTTATGTGAATTTTTCTAGAATTTTTCGGAAACGACGAATATTTTAATATATTCCTCGTTTTGCGTGAAACTCGAGCAGAGTCGTGAAAACGACTGTAGTGCTTCAAAAATTGGAAAATTATATGACGAATAGTCGTTTTATAATATTTGCAATTTTTGGGAATTTTCTAGGAATTTTCTAGAACCGTCGAATATTTTAATATATTCCTCGTTTTGCGTCTTGAGCTTGAAAGCGCGAACTAGAGAAACGCGATGTTTTCTCTGAGAACCTTGGACTATGGACATGTCGACGGGGGATCTTACTAAACCCGAGACTTGACACAGTTTACGAGGTTTCATAATTTTCGAGAAATTCTAACAGATAAAAATAAATCAATACAGCGAAAAATTCATCTGTCAGATTAATTAAATACTGACTTCTGTCAACTGTAACTATTATCTATTGGATAATAGTGTGTAATAAAAATCCTATCACATTATCCTGATGCAATCTACTTTATGTCTAATCCATTCACTTTAATTCAAATTTAATGTTAAATAATCAAAGCTTCTTTGAGAAGCTTTGACCAAATATTGACCCAAATACCCTTAGCTTCTCTTGGAAGCCAATTTTCACTCTCTCTTCTCTCATCATTCACGGCTGGAATGCAGCCAGGGGGGAAGGAAATTGCTTCATTTCAATTATCCAATTATCACTTTAATTCATTAATTTCAAGACCCTTTCTCTCTCTTCCTTCTTCTTCTTCTTCACTTTTCTTTTCTCCTCCTTCTCTCTACCTCCACCATGAGCACGAATGCAGCCCCTCCTTCCTCCATTTTTGTTCATCTTTTCTCCTCTCCAAGCCCATTTCTACACTTGCCTTCACCTCCTCTACCTTCTTTGTGTAGAAAGTTTCTCCATTTTCCATTTCTATCTCCATTTTCTCTCCACCTCTTCTCTTCTTCCTCCTCTTAGATCCGAAAATTCCAGCCACCATTAGAGAGTCTCTTCTTCACTTTTCTCTCCATAAACACCATTTCTAGACTCCTCTTAACCTCCTCTACACTTTCTCTTTAGAAAATCTCTTCAAAAATTCAACTTTTCTACCCTCCTTCTTCAAATCCGAAAATCACTCCTCCATGGATGGCCAAGCTTTTTGATTTTTCTCTCCACTAAACACATTTATACACTCATCTTCATCTTCTCTACAAGTTTCGTTTGGAAGGTTTGCTCAAAATCCAACTTTGTCTCCATTGTCTTCCAAGGTAAAGATTCTTGATTTCTCTCCATTTTCTTCTCATTTTCGATTTCCTTGGTTACCTATGTGACCAAGGATCATTCTTTTCAAGCTTTAAATTTGTAAATATGAGAATTTGACCACTTTATGGTTCTCTTGAAGGTGGAATCCGAAAATTACAAATCAAGGAACCAAGGAGTTGTTTTCTTGCATTGTCTCCTCTAGGTAAGAGGAGACTACTCACTTCAACCACTTATGGTGGTGAGAAGACTTTGTGTGTGTGTGTTGATGGAGAAATCCATCCTTGTATGCTCTTTGTATGCTTGCTTGAATTATGAATTTTGTATAACTTAGTATTCTTGAATTTGATTGATACTTGATTATGCTATTGAATATGTTTGATATATTAATTGTGCTTGATCATGTTGGGGTTGCTAAATGGAAAATTTGGAGTTTCCTACCTCAACATGGTGCCACGGTTTTGATTAGAAATTAGGGGTGAATGTTGGTTTTGTATACAAGTGAAATAAGACTTATATAATCAAAGATTGAATGATAGTATTAACACTAACGAATGGAAGACTTTGAGAGTTCAATACCCAAGATGGGTGCCACGGTTTTGGTCTTGGTAAAAGACAAGTGGATTGATTTTGATGATCTAAATTTAAGTGAATCAAGAGTGTAACATATAATGTGATAATTGTGATCTTAGATTGATTTGTTGTATATAATGGTATGTTGGATTGGATTATGTGATTGGAAATGGAAGAAAAATATTTGGGAATCTCTCTTGGAGGGCTACGGTTTTTAGGGTGAAAATTAGATAAATTATGGTTAATGCGTAACAAGCATTAGACTAGAATTAATCAAGTGACAAAATAGAATTTAATGGAAGAAAAGTTTGAGATTGAAGCCTAAATGATGGCTACGATTTTGAGGTATAAAGATTAGGGTTCTTGGTGAGCTAATTTGATAAGTGAACACTTAAATGAATTAAGGGAATGACATGTAGTATGATGACTTGAGAGAATTTGGGATTGTAACCATTGTGAGGCCACGGCCTCTAGGGCAAGTTTTAGGTAAGTATGTGGTTTGGATAATTTGGAAGCATAAGTGATTAGGTAATTAGAAACCTATGTAATAAATGGACAACTAATAAATTGGAAGAATTTAGTATAGTCAAGACTTCATAAATTTTAGAAGACTAAGAATAAGACCATTGTAAAACTTAAGGTGATTCTAAGTGAGTGAAGAACAAGAGAGTGTGAGGCTTAATAGCTTAATTAATTTACAAGTTATAGGAAATCGAGTTGCCTTGGAATACTAAGCTAGTTGCAAGAATTGGAATTGGTCATGAACCTTGAAAAGAGGAATAAATTCTAAGTTAGGATTCATAATGAACCTAATGATGCATTAATTGACTTGATATTGATATTATGTTGTTATGGGTCCATGTGAGTGACCATTTGTACATTGATGCTTATATTGGCCTAATGTGGCATATTATGGAATTGTATGAGATTGTGGATCATACATGTTCATGCATAGTGTCTTATGCATTGTGAATGTCCTTGTGGACTGTTGTAAGGCCAAGTTGCCTAGGAGATTGAACACACCTTAGTGCGGGTGCGAATAGACAAGTGTGGGTCGTGTTATGACCTCGGGGGCGTCGGGGTGCGGGTCCCCCACATGGACAGTTTAGAGCTCCTATGTGCCGTGGGGCAAACCGATGCAAACACACCGACGATCCGGACTTGACACTGTCCTATATCGTGATCTAGTGTAGAATGTCTGTGCAATGCCATGATTGTGCACGAGAAAATTATTGATAGCGGCCTCGGCCTCTCGCAGGAGTCACGAGACATGTCTCCCGATCTTTCTCTCCATTGTTTGGGTTTAGCTCCATGGAGTAGGACTTTGGGAAAGCATGCATATGAACTATGATATATTCTGTCATCATTAATGTTTATTTCTGTAATTGTGGTGATTTGATTATTATTACTTGTGTTGATTCTTGGAAATACTATTGTGATCCATTCTGCTATTGTCTGTTGTTGTTCTACTTTACTATAAACATCGTTGTTATTATTAATTCTTATTATTGCTTACAATTGCATTGCTTTTGTTATAAATTCATTGTTGCCGTTGATAAATATATGAAGCTGTATTGCTTTATGGGCGCTCTGCGCAGGTGTCGTTTTTCTCACTGCCGCAATGGTAATGAAGGATGGGTGTCTCACCTCTTTCCTATATCTTTGTATGTCTGTTTTATACTTATATTGATAAAAGATCGTGAGGAAGATAAAGAGGGACCACACCTTGGTTGATTGGATTGGGCGTTTGGACAAGGTTTCTTCGGCTACGTACGAGTGCAGTTGTGTGGGGGCATTGATGCCTGACTTGTAGACTGGGGCTCCGAGCGTCGTATGTGTATATGGGGTTGCGGCTTTGTCTGCTAGTAGTACCTATCCCTGGGTCACTACTTTTCCCCTTTTAGTGTTTCATTCTCGCTGTATTTTATTGGACTCGTAATTGTTATGTTCTATGTCATTAGTGATTTGTGTAAATTGACTATATATATATATGTATATAAGAGATATGATTTTATTTCAATGGTTGTATCATGGCTTGAATACATTCATATTTCATTCGAGGCTCATATTTTCTACCTATGCAAATTGTCAAAAAAAAATATATATAGACTCTTGAGAATTTAAGTTACTGTTATCATGACTGTGACACACTTGGATTTAGTAACTGTGGTGTAATGACGATTATGCTTCGGTTGCTACATCAAGGGGTGTTACATTAGGTGGTATCAGAGCAGTTCATCCTGTTGAGCCGGGGTATGGACTTGCTATGTTTAGGCATATTAGAATTTGGTCTGTTGTGCACTTCCTTGTCTCTTGATTGAGACGATGGGAAAGGAATGCATGACTTGCTGTAGGTTGAATGTTGATAGCTACTGTTATGCAGTTACATGATGTTGAGGACTGGCCTACTCAATATGTAATGTTCTGTGTGTACAGGAAACTATGACCTCTCCTAGGCGTACTGTGTTAGGAAAATAGGAATCCTTTTGTGAGGAGATCAAAGGATTTTGGAAAATCGATCTTCTGGAGAAAGAAATAGCTGGTGTAAGTTAGGTTCGTGAAGCAGTTTGGAAGCGGACAACTTACGAGAGATTACACTGTGGAGGCAGAATGAAGAAGTTCGGGATGGAAGCTATTAAGATTCATAAATTAGTTTGTCTTGCTTGAATGGTGTGCATTGTGTGACTCTTTGTGTTTGGCTTCCGAAGGGAGGCAATATTGCTTGAAATAATTACGTTTGTTTTATTGCGTTATGTTTGGTCTGTCTTCGGAGAAAGACAGGCTCGTGGTAGACGTACACATATGGCGTAGGATAAGGCCATCGAAGTATGGTTGCGATCGCAGGAGAAATATGAAGGATAGTTGATGTGACGATTCATCAAGATTATCGCATAATAAAGAGAATTGAAGGATTAGATTCAAAATCTATTGGAGGAAAGTCAAACTTGGGATAATCATGGACTGCCTAGATTCCAGAGGCGAAATAATGGAAAAGTCAATAAGTTTAAACGGGAACTATGATCATGGGTACTAAGGAGGTGACAACAATGCCCGACCCGTAGAGAAAGTGCTAGTAGTGGTAGATCCAATCGGACCTCAACATCTGGAGATCTCAACAAGGGAAGTTATGCCTCAAATGGTGACCCTGTAATCATGCTGTATGAATTCTGGGGGGTAACCCTTCCTTTTTCAATTCGTAGTTGCATGAATCATTTGGATTCATCTATATCTTTCATATCTTCGACTTAGTTATTTCCATTTCCGTCGTTAAGACTTGTCTTGACACTTGAGTTTATTTGATCTATCCTACTTCCCATAAAGATTGAACTTTTTATTGATCTATCTTGCTTACCTAAAATCACATTGATTAAAGTTCATGATTTAGGAACTGGTTGATCATTTTCTAGCTATATCCTGCTAAACCATTCCAATGAAAACCCTGTTAGTTTTCAGAATTAAGACTCCTGATGTTCGTAACAGCCAACAAAGTTGAAGCGTTGTGAGGAACTACAGTGCTGTCAGTTAAGGAGAAGAATGGGACATCTCAGTGAGATGAACACCATCGTCAAACGAACGAGATTATGATCAAGGGTGAGTGTCCTCGGAGAAAGATGTACGTCCTGGTCATCATTAAATTCGCGGGAGATTGAGAATGTCCCCGAAATGATTTCGAATGCGCTATGGGCATTATGGGTGTCTCGTGATGCCGTTCGGAATAACAAATCCTCTTGTCGTATTCATGAGTGACATGAATTGTATCTTTTGTCCTTACCTATATGAGAATTGTCATTGTTATTAATGATGACATTTCGATCTATTCTCGAAAATATGGAGATACACGTTGGACGTCTCGGCATGGTTTTCCGACTTTAAAGGGAGAGAGCAAATGCCAAAGTATCGAGTACGGATTCTTAATTGAGAAGGTTCAGTTTTGGATCATGAAATTCCAAACGGAGGGATTGTTGTGGATTCCCAAGAGATTGAAGCAGTTCTTCAGAAGGAAAGATCGGAGACCGTAAAAGAGACACATAGCTGGTGGAATTAGTTAGTTTTATCGAAGAAGACATATAGATTGAAGGAGTATCAATGGATCCTCCAAGATAGCCAGATATTTTGCTCAGTTTACAAGAAGAAAATCAAAACTTCTATGGACTAACGCGTGTGAAGGAAGATTTTAAAAGTCGAGGAGACATTCAGATACTTATCAGATTTGGTTCTACCTAATCCCAGGGAACTGTTTGGAGAATTTTATGCTTCACATTAAAATCCAGGATATGTGTTCATGCATGGCTGGGAAAGTTATGACTTACACCTCAAGGTAGTTAAAGACGCATTGGGAATTGCCTAACTCACGGTTTGGTGCTAGCCGTAGTTAAAATTGCTCTGAGAATATGGAGGCACTTGCTACGATCAACGCCTTTAGCAATCACAAGGACCTGAAGTATCTATTTGATAAAAAGGGGCTGAACATGAGACAGGAAAGGTTGTTAGAGCTTTGAAGGAGTATGACGTCTAGTTTTAGTGTCGTCCTGTCTGGGTCACTAATAAACCCATTCCAAAAATTCTTTGAACTATATCAAATTTCGTTTCGAGTTTGGTTCAATAGCTTGTCAACAGATTCTGTCATCCTTTCTTTCTAAACCCCCATGATGTCTTCCATATGTCACGATCGCGAAAGTATGTCACCGATCCAGCCACGTCATCAAACTAAACCCGGTGTAATTCAGAGAGAGTCTGATTTATGAGAAACTTCTCGTGAAGATTGAGAATAGAAGAATAAAGCAACGCAAAGATATAGAGATAGCGTTGGTAAGGGTGATCTAAATTGACGTGACTAGAGACATAATCTGAGGGTAAGGAAATAAGATGAAGAAACACGTTAATGTTTGATCTAAGGGATGAAAATTTCGAGGACGAAATTTCTATTTGAAGGGGAGTGTTGTAACATCCCGAAAATTAGTAATTTCAGAATAAATGATCATTTTACAATATTTGGGATTTTCTAGAATTTTTATGGATTTTTCGAGAACGAGAATATTTTAATATATTCCTCGTTTTACGTGCGCCTTGGTGAGAATTCTTTGAGGTCGAGTGTAACGCTCGGAAACTAATTATTTCGCCACCAATAGTCATTTTCTAATATTTGTGATTTATGTGAATTTTTCTAGAATTTTTCGGAAACGACGAATATTTTAATATATTCCTCGTTTTGCGTGAAACTCGGCAGTCGTGAAAACGACTGTAGTGCTTCAAAAATTGGAAAATTATATGACGAATAGTCGTTTTATAATATTTGCAATTTTTGGGAATTTTCTAGGAATTTTCTAGAACCGTCGAATATTTTAATATATTCCTCGTTTTGCGTGCGCGCTGAGCAGAACTAGAGAAACGCGATGTTTTCTCTGAGAACCTTGGACTATGGACATGTCGACGGGGGATCTTACTAAACCCGAGACTTGACACAGTTTACGAGGTTTCATAATTTTCGAGAAATTCTAACGAGATAAAAATAAATCAATACAAATGAAAAATTCATCGTCGATTAATTAAATACGACTTCGTAACCAGTAACTATTATCTATTGGATAATAGTGTGTAATAAAAATCCTATCACATTATCCCGATGCAATCTACTTTATGTCTAATCCATTCACTTTAATTCAAATTTAATGTTAAATAATCAAAGCTTCTTTGAGAAGCTTTGACCAAATATTGACCCAAATACCCTTAGCTTCTCTTGGAAGCCAATTTTCACTCTCTCTTCTCTCATCATTCACGGCTGGAATGCAGCCAAGGGGGAAGGGAAATTGCTTCATTTCAATTATCCAATTATCACTTTAATTCATTAATTTCAAGACCCTTTCTCTCTCTTCTTCTTCTTCTTCTTCACTTTTCTTTTCTCCTCCTTCTCTCTACCTCCACCATGAGCACGAAATTGCAGCCCCTCCTTCCTCCATTTTTGTTCATCTTTTCTCCTCTCCAAGCCCATTTCTACACTTGCCTTCACCTCCTCTACCTTCTTTGTGTAGAAAGTTTCTCCATTTTCCATTTCTATCTCCATTTTCTCTCCACCTCTTCTCTTCTTCCTCCTCTTAGATCCGAAAATTCCAGCCACCATTAGAGAGTCTCTTCTTCACTTTTCTCTCCATAAACACCATTTCTAGACTCCTCTTAACCTCCTCTACACTTTCTCTTTAGAAAATCTCTTCAAAAATTCAACTTTTCTACCCCTCCTTCTTCAAATCCGAAAATCACTCCTCCATGGATGGCCAAGCTTTTGATTTTTCTCTCCACTAAACACATTTATACACTCATCTTCATCTTCTCTACAAGTTTCGTTTGGAAGGTTTGCTCAAAATCCAACTTTGTCTCCATTGTCTTCCAAGGTAAAGATTCTTGATTTCTCTCCATTTTCTTCTCATTTTCGATTTCCTTGGTTACCTATGTGACCAAGGATCATTCTTTTCAAGCTTTAAATTTGTAAATATGAGAATTTGACCACTTTATGGTTCTCTTGAAGGTGGAATCCGAAAATTACAAATCAAGGAACCAAGGAGTTGTTTTCTTGCATTGTCTCCTCTAGGTAAGAGGGAGACTACTCACTTCAACCACTTATGGTGGTGAGAAGACTTTGTGTGTGTGTGTTGATGGAGAAATCCATCCTTGTATGCTCTTTGTATGCTTGCTTGAATTATGAATTTTGTATAACTTAGTATTCTTGAATTTGATTGATACTTGATTATGCTATTGAATATGTTTGATATATTAATTGTGCTTGATCATGTTGGGGTTGCTAAATGGAAAATTTGGAGTTTCCTACCTCAACATGGTGCCACGGTTTTGATTAGAAATTAGGGGTGAATGTTGGTTTTGTATACAAGTGAAATAAGACTTATATAATCAAAGATTGAATGATAGTATTAACACTAACGAATGGAAGACTTTGAGAGTTCAATACCCAAGATGGGTGCCACGGTTTTGGTCTTGGTAAAAGACAAGTGGATTGATTTTGATGATCTAAATTTAAGTGAATCAAGAGTGTAACATATAATGTGATAATTGTGATCTTAGATTGATTTGTTGTATATAATGGTATGTTGGATTGGATTATGTGATTGGAAATGGAAGAAAAATATTTGGGAATCTCTCTTGGAGGGCTACGGTTTTTAGGGTGAAAATTAGATAAATTATGGTTAATGCGTAACAAGCATTAGACTAGAATTAATCAAGTGACAAAATAGAATTTAATGGAAGAAAAGTTTGAGATTGAAGCCTAAATGATGGCTACGATTTTGAGGTATAAAGATTAGGGTTCTTGGTGAGCTAATTTGATAAGTGAACACTTAAATGAATTAAGGGAATGACATGTAGTATGATGACTTGAGAGAATTTGGGATTGTAACCATTGTGAGGCCACGGCCTCTAGGGCAAGTTTTAGGTAAGTATGTGGTTTGGATAATTTGGAAGCATAAGTGATTAGGTAATTAGAAACCTATGTAATAAATGGACAACTAATAAATTGGAAGAATTTAGTATAGTCAAGACTTCATAAATTTTAGAAGACTAAGAATAAGACCATTGTAAAACTTAAGGTGATTCTAAGTGAGTGAAGAACAAGAGAGTGTGAGGCTTAATAGCTTAATTAATTTACAAGTTATAGGAAATCGAGTTGCCTTGGAATACTAAGCTAGTTGCAAGAATTGGAATTGGTCATGAACCTTGAAAAGAGGAATAAATTCTAAGTTAGGATTCATAATGAACCTAATGATGCATTAATTGACTTGATATTGATATTATGTTGTTATGGGTCCATGTGAGTGACCATTTGTACATTGATGCTTATATTGGCCTAATGTGGCATATTATGGAATTGTATGAGATTGTGGATCATACATGTTCATGCATAGTGTCTTATGCATTGTGAATGTCCTTGTGGATTTGTTGTAAGGCCAAGTTGCCTAGGAGATTGAACACACCTTAGTGCGGGTGCGAATAGACAAGTGTGGGTCGTGTTATGACCTCGGGGGCGTCGGGGTGCGGGTCCCCCACATGGACAGTTTAGAGCTCCTCTGTGCCGTGGGGCAAACCGATGCAAACACACCGACGATCCGGACTTGACACTGTCCTATATCGTGATCTAGTGTAGAATGTCTGTGCAATGCCATGATTGTGCACGAGAAAATTATTGATATAAGCGGCCTCGGCGGTGAGTCACGAGACATGTCTCCGATCTTTCTCTCCATTTGTTTGGGTTTAGCTCCATGGAGTAGGACTTTGGGAAAGCATGCATATGAACTATGATATATTCTCGTCATCATTAATGTTTATTTCCTGTAATTGTGACTGATTTGATTATTATTACTTGTGTTGATTCTTGGAAATACTATTGTGATCCATTTCTATTATTGTCTGTTGTTGTTCTACTTTACTATAAACATCGTTGTTATTATTAATTCTTATTATTGCTTACAATTGCATTGCTTTTGTTATAAATTCATTGTTGTCGTTGATAAATATATGAACTGTATTGCTTTATGGGCGCTCTGCGCCGTGTCGTTTTCTCACTGCCGCAATGGTAATGAAGGATGGGTGTCTCACCTCTTTCCTATATCTTTGTATGTCTGTTTTATACTTATATTGATAAAAGATCGTGAGGAAGATAAAGAGGGACCACACCTTGGTTGATTGGATTGGGCGTTTGGACAAGGTTTCTTCGGCTACGTACGAGTGCAGTTGTGTGGGGGCATTGATGCCTGACTTGTAGACTGGGGCTCCGAGCGTCGTATGTGTATATGGGGTTGCGGCTTTGTCTGCTAGTAGTACCTATCCCCGGGTCACTACTTTTCCCCTTTTAGTGTTTCATTCCGCTGTATTTTATTGGACTCTGTAATTGTTATGTTCTATGTCATTAGTGATTTGTGTAAATTGACTATATATATATATGTATAAGAGATATGATTTTATTTCAGTGGTTGTATCATGGCTTGAATACATTCATATTTCATTCGAGGCTCATATTTTCTACCTATGCAAATTGTCAAAAAAATATATATATAGACTCTTGAGAATTTAAGTTACTGGTATCATGACTGTGACACACTTGGATTTAGTAACTGTGGTGTAATGACGATTATGCTTCGGTTGCTACATCAAGGGGTGTTACATTATACATGGATTCAGAAATCAATAACAATTCACATACAAGACATTCCCTTACTACCAAGATTGGTTGAAGAGGATCATCTCCCTCTTACCTATTTGGAAAACAACACAATATGTCACTCCTTCTTGCCCTAGATTTTCGTTTTCCCCCTTCAAGAAAACTCCAATGTGAGTGATCACCACAATGTCCACTCAAACCATGAAAAATAGGTTCTTGGTCACCAAGGTGGCCAAGAGAAACGAAAATAACAAGAAAAATGGAAGAAAGTTGAAGGCTTTACCTTAAAGCTCCCAGTTTTAGCTTTAATGGTGGAAGAAGAATGGAAGAAGAAGAAGAACCAAAAGATGGCAACGAAAGAGGACTTGGAATGGTGTAAGGAAGCAAGAATCTTTGATGATGAAGCAAGCAAAGAATGGCTACCTCCAGGAGTGGTTGCATGGTGGAGAAGAAAAGGAGAAGAGAGGAAATGGATATTTGGGGTTTAGAAAAGTGAGAGTGTGATATTAGGAAGATGAGAGAAATTATTTAGGCTTCCCTTATAGCCTCTGCCGTAGAAGAGTGGATAAGGGAGAGAGAAAAATGTGTCAAATAGGAAGCTTCTTGGAAACTTCCTTCAAGGGGTTTTAATTAACCAAATTCTCTTTTTCTTCTTTCTTGAAAATAAGACTAAAAAGGGGTTTGACACAAGGTAATTTTTGAATAATGTATTAATATTTTTATTACGTGTTATTATTTATTGGACGTAATTATGGTTGGCAGAAGTCAGCATTAACAAATCTGACAGATAAATTCTTCATAGTGTTTTATTATCTCATCTGTTAAGATTTCTCGAAAAATATGAAACTTTGTTAACTGTGTCCGGCCTCGGGTTTAATAAGATCCCCCGTCGACGTTTCCATAGTTCAAGGTTTTTGGAGAAAATGTCTCATTTCTCCGGTTCCGCTCAGTACACACGTAAAACGAGAAATATATTAAAATATTCCAGGAAAAATTCTAGAAAATCATAAATATTTTAGAATGAATTTTGATAGTAGAAAAGTAAATTTTTGGGGTGTTACATTGAGAACACAACCGACCCTAGCCGTAGGTGTGACTTTCAAGAAGACATGCTTTCCTTCTTCAAACTCAAGAGGTTTCCTTCTTTTGTCCGCATAACTCTTTTGCCGGCTCTGAGCTGTTTTCATTTTCTCCTAAATCATTTTGACCTTTTCAGTTGTCTGCTAAATAAGTTCAGGTCCAATGGTAAGTCATTCTCCATCTTGATACCAACACAGAGGTGTTCGACACCTTCGTCCATACAGAGCCTCATAGGGTGCCATCCCTATACTTGAATGATAATTGTTGTTGTAGGTGAATTCTACCAACGGTAAGATTTCATCCCAACTTCCAGTTTGCTCTATAGCACAAGCTCTCAACAAATCTTCTAATGACTGAATTATTCTTTCTAATTGGCCATCAGTCTGTGGATGGTATGCGGAACTTAATCGCAACTTCGTTCCCATAGCCTCTTGAAGACTCTGCCAAAACTTCAATGTAAACCTCAGATCTCTGTCCGAAATAATATTCGTGGGCACACCATGAAGTCTGACAATCTCACCAATATATATCTGAGTCAACTTATCCAACGGATATCTTATGTTGATCGGCAAAAAGTGGGCTAACTTTGAGTCGATCCACAATTACCCATATTGAGTCATATCCCTTCCTTGTCCTTGGCAACCCGACAACAAAGTCCATGGCGATACTATCCCATTTCCACTTGGGAATAGCCAATGGTTGTAGCATTCCAGCTGGTCGTTCATGTTCAATCTTCGTCTTCTGGCAAACCAAACAAGATGATACACATCTAGCAATATCTCTTTTCATTCCATGTTACCAAAATAATTTCTTCAAGTCTTGATACTTTTTGGTCATACCAGGATGCATACTTAACTGACTCAAATGAGCATGTTCAAGTTTGTACTTCCTGAGTTCCTCATCCTTAGGCACATAGCTCTACCTTGGAATCTCAGAATTCCATCTTTTCTTTCCTTCAATGTTGATACACCGCCCTGCTGTATCAGCTCTCTTTCCTCTCGTAGGAACTTGTCGACTTTCTGTTTCTCTATAATATCATCCATTAAATCATTCGAGATTGTGGCCATATTCACGTAGATTTTTCCTGGTGTCAGCTCCACAAATGACCATATGTCTCTGAATTGTTCTATTAGATCTTTCTCTCTGATCATCATGGTAGAAACATTGACTGTCTTCTTACTCAAAGCATCGGTAACTACATTTGCTTTTCCAGGATGATACTGAAGTTGGAAATCATAGTCTTTTAGAAATTCTAGCCATCTTCTCTACCTCATATTCAGCTCCTTTTGATCATATAGGTATTTCAAACTCTTGTGGTCACTGAAGACATTGAATGTTGCTCCATACAAGTAATGCCTCCATATCTTCAATGCAAACACCATGGCAGCTAACTCCAAATCGTGCGTTGAGTAGTTCTTCTCATGCACTCGTAATTGTCTTGAGCCATAAGCCACCACCTTTCCATTTTGCATAAGAACGCACCCCAAACCTTGATATGAAGCGTCACAATACACTTCAAACGGTTCGTTTGGATTAGGCAGAACTAACACGGGTGACGTGGTTAGTTTCCTTTTTAACTCTTGAAAACTTCCTTCACAGGAATCTGTCCATTCAAAAGCTTAATTCTTTCTGGTGAGTTGAGTAAGTAGTCCAGCGATCTTAGAAAATCCTTCAATAAACCTCCGGTAGTATCCAGCTAATCCGACAAAGCTTCGGACTTTCATCACCGTCATTGGTCTTTCCCATTGTAGCATAGCTTCTGCCTCGAAGGATCCATAGTAATTCCTTCTTTTGAGATCACATGACCCAAAAATTTCACTTCATCTAGCTAAAACTCACATTTGGATAGTTTCACATATAGCTTTTTCTCCTTCAAAATCTGGAGTACTATACTGAGATGCTCAGTATGATTCTCCTGATTTTGTGAATAGATCAAGATATCGTTAATGAAAACAACGACAAATCTGTCCAAATAAGGACGAAAGATCCTATTCATATAGTCCATGAATATTGCAGGTGCATTAGTCACACCAAAAGGTATCACCAGGTACTCGTAATGTCCATATCAAGTACGAAAAGCTGTCTTGGGAATATCTTCCACTTTCACTCTGATTTGGTGATAACCTGATCGCAGATCGGTCTTTGAAAACACAGCCGCTCCCTTTAATTGGTCCATCAAGTCATCTCTCCTCAGCAATGGATACTTATTCTTGATCGTGACTTTGTTCAACTGACGATAATCCACGCACAATCTTGAAGTACCATCTTTCTTCTTAACCGACAACACAGGTGCCCCCCAAGGTGATACATTGGGTCTCACAAATTGCTTTTCCAGAAGCTCTTCCAACTACTTCTTGAGTTCCATAAGCTTTGCTGGTGGCATATGGTAAGGTGCTATGGAAATAGGACCAGCTCCTAGTACCAAGTCAACAACAAATTCGACTTCTCGTTCCGGTGGCAAGCCAGGTACATCATCAGGAAAAACTTCAGGAAATTCTCGTACAACAGAGATTGCGTCCACATCAACTTCACTCTCGACTTTCAAAGAAGATAACAACATGTATCCTCGAGCTCCTTCTTTCAAGAAAGCTTTCACTTGGTTGGCAGTCAAAAATCTAGAATCCTCATCCAAAGGAAAAACTATGGTTTTTCTAGAGTAGTCTAACAGGATATGGTTAGCAGATAACCAATCCATTCCTAATATCACATCTAATTGAGATAATGGTAAATAGATCAAATTGACAAAAAAGATTCGACCTTCCACAATTAAAGGACAGTTTAGACAGACTTTAGCAGTAACGACAGGTTTTGCAGTAGGGGTTGAAACAGTCAAATCAAAAGGTAAAGAAGACACGGGCAATCCAAGTCTTTTCACACAGTCATATGAAATGAAAGAATAAGCAGCACCAGAATCATATAGTACAATTAAAAGATTACCTTCAATGATACCTTCCCCTTGTATCAGATCCTCGAATTTAGAGGCCTCAGCACCACTCAGGGTGTAGACTCTGCCTCCAGCTTGTGGTTTAGAAGTCTTAGCAGCATTGACGGATGGTTCCGCCTTGGTCTGGTTACAGTCTCGAGAAATATGACCAGGTTTCCCACACCGAAAGCAAATAATCCCTTTGATTGTGCAGTCTCTTGTAAAGTGCTCCTTTTCGCACTTTATACACCTCGGAGTAGATGCAACATTTTGACCCGTCCTTCCTGGACTTCCAGTTGGGCTTCCTCCTTAAGGTCTTTGTGGCTGTTGGTTTCCTGATGGTTTGTGTAACACCCTCCTCAGGGTATCACATTTCCGACTCCCAACTCATAATCTGTAAAGAAGTTCATAAAAGGTTTGATTTATAAAATGTGAGTTTTAAAATTTCTTATTACAGAAACATAAACTTACTGAAATCCATAAGTATTACTGAAAATATAATTAAACTGATTAATATACAATATTGACACCAATTAATATTTAACAATTTAAAGAGAAATATAAAACTAACAGACTCTCTTTTTAACAGTAGCAAACCCCATCACGGGTCTTACTTAATAGCACGGTACAACACTAACGGTAAAACTTAACATACTTATTCCTTCTTGTATCCATCTTGATGCATCAAACATCTGTTCCTTGTTCACACTGCACACTATCGAATCCTGAATTGCTACTCCTCAATGTTGTCACCAACCTTAGAATATCTGCCACCCGTTATGTCTAAGACAACTCGTTCCTTCTACTATATAATTTTTTTAATAACACAAACACAGCAAAATAATATAACAAAGAGGTGAGATCACCTACGCCAATACCAATATGGCAGCACAGAGATAACACAACAACATATCATACAGATATATCATACCATCAACATTAATCAATTATCATCATCAAATCATTTATCAATTCAAATATCATTCAATATTTATGGTGATGCCCTCATCATTATCCAATTATCATCATCATCATCCAAGTATTCAAAACAATTGTCATAGCCAATATTCCTCAATTAATATATCATACAAATATAAATGCTCAGATTCATGCATGCACACATTGTAACGCACCTAAATATACTAACTGCAGCGCAATCGTCATTACAACACAGTTACTAAATCTAGGTGTGTCACAGTCATGATAACAGTAGTTTCCAAATTTATGAGTTTAATTAATTTTTTTTCCTTTTTCGCATTTATGCATAAGTAGAAAATATGAGCCATGAATGAAATATAAATGTATTCAACCCTTAATGCAACCATTGGAATGAAATCACGTTCCTCATATATATATATAGTTTATAGCCAATTTACACGAATCACTGATAACGTAGAATATAATAATTACAGAGTCAAATAAAATACAGCGGGAATAAAACGTAAAAAGGGAGGAGTAGTAACCCAGGGATGGGTACTGCCAGCAGACAAGGCCGCAACCCCACATGCACGTGACACACGGCGCTCCAGTAGATACGACAGGCATCAATGCCACCACGCGGCTGCACTTTTACGTAGTCGATGAAATCTTGTCCATATGCTCAAGTCAATCAACCAAGGCATGGTCCCTCTTTATCTTCCTCACGATCTTTTATCAAACATAAATGTAAAACAGAAATGCACAAATATAGGAAAGAGGTGAGATTCCCAGCTTTCAGTACCAACTGGGCAGTAAGAAAATAAACGGCGTCGAACGCCCACATAAGACACAGTTAATACATACAAGTACAGTAATACATGAAAGCAATTAACGAGAGTAAAGCAGCAAAGAACAATAGATAACATTATCCATAGCTAGCTAACAACATTAGCATTACCAAGAATCAATAAATACCACAGTCATAATAGTAAACACATTATTCAATTATAAATACTCAATGGACCATGTGACTGACAATTCACAATGCAACAAGGGTACCAAAGTTCCTACTCCATGGAGCTAGACATAAATATTTTCGAAGTGAATGATCAAGGAGTAATGCCAGTGTATCGTTAGCCTTAAAAATATAGTGTGCTCATCTCATAAAAACATTTGCACAAAATGGCTCACACATGGCACCTCAACAGTTGATCGCAACATAGGACAGCGTCTCAGGCAGGATCGTCGGTGTGTTGCACTGGTCTATCCCACGGCCCCAGCGAAGCTACCACTGTCTATTGTGAGACACCCACACCCCGACGCCCCCAGGGCCAACAACATATGACACCTATGCTTAGTCTATTCGCACCCGCACAAAGGTGTTATTCAAACTCCTAGGCAACATAGCCTTCTCAACAATGTCCCACAGACAATACGCATGCATGATGACACAATGTCCAATCATGTATGTTCAACAATGATGCATTCAACATCAACATTGCCTCAATGGCACATAAGCATTATTCAATGATCAACATGACATATCAACAACATATCTATTAAAAACATTGCCTCAATGGCATATC
This sequence comes from Ormosia emarginata, assembly GCA_029884605.1. Classification (NCBI taxonomy): domain Eukaryota; kingdom Viridiplantae; phylum Streptophyta; class Magnoliopsida; order Fabales; family Fabaceae; genus Ormosia; species Ormosia emarginata. Next base: position 28,769,357 of record JAQQTP010000088.1, read on the forward strand.
ATCATTTCTTATCTCATTGAGTACTACATCAATAATTCTCAGCATCAACATGTATTCCTCATTACACACATACCACAATTTCCATGTCATGGATCCAAGAATTCCATATTCAAAATCATTTCTTCTCTATTGGTATGAATGCACATTCCTATCACAATTTAGTAAAGTAAAATCCTTAAATCTAGGGTTTTTAGGTTGTGTTTGAGTTACAAAGGACAAAGAACCATAATCTCAATCATTTCCAGCTCAAAAATCTCATTTTTGGTCTTGGTAATCGATTACATCACCCTTGTAATCGATTACCTGAGAAACAAAACCTCTGTAATCGATTACATGATTCCCAGAACCACGTTTCGTAACTTCCAGGCACTGGTAATCGATTACACAACCGTGGTAATCGATTACCAATTGGACAGAACCTCCGTAATCGATTACCCACAAATTGTAATCGATTACGTGATTCCCAGAAGCACCATTTCGTGACATCAGAGGCTTGGTAATTGATTACACTCCTCTTGTAATCGATTACAAGCTAAACAGAATCTCTGTAATCGATTACACACCAGACGTAATCGATTACCAGATTTCCAGAATCACGATTTTGTATCTTTAAGAGCTTGGTAATCGATTACAAGCCCCGTGTAATCGATTACCACGCGTAAATTTGCAGAAAACAGAGTTCCTCAGGTCCTCTAACTCAAACCAAACCATTCCTCATCATTTTTAATCAACAAAATACTCAAATGTATCTTCAAATCATGCAAGAGGCATCAATTAAATCATACAAACCCAACAAAATACACTATCATCAAGAACAACATAAAAATGAGAGAACTTTATACATGGATTCAAAAATCAACAACAACACACATACAAGACATTCCCTTACTACCAAGGTTGGTTGAAGAGGATCATCTCCCTCTTACCTATTTGGAAGACAACACAATGTGTTACCTCTTCTTGCCCTAGATTTTCATTTTCCCCTTCAAGAAGAACACCAATGTGAGTGATTTCCATAATGTCCACTCAAACCATGGAAAAATGAGTTCTTGATCACATAAGTGACCAAGAAAAACGAAAATGAGAAGAAAGTGAAAGAAAGGTTAAGACTTTACCTCCAAGCTCAAAGTTTTAGCTTCAATGGTGAAAAAATGGAGGAAGAAGAAGAAGAAGAACCAAGGATAACCACCAAGGATAATAGTCTTGGAATGATGGAAGAAGGCTAGATATGAGTTTAGTTGTAGCAAACAATGGAGATGATCTCCAATGAGAGGGTGTGTACGGTGGTGAAAAGAAGAGAAGAGAAGAAGAAGATAAGAGAAGGAGAAGAGAGAAAATATTAGGAAGATGAAGTGAATATTGGGTTCCAATATTACTTCTGCCGTGGAGTAAGAGGAGAGGGAAAAGAGAGAAAATGTGTTACAAGGGAAATTGCTAGGAAGCTTCCCATAACAAGCTTGGATTAAATTTAATCTTTCTTTTGAAATTAAAACTAATAGATGTGATACAAAAATCAGATTTTGAATAATGTGGTAATATTTTTTAATACATGTTATTATTTATTGGACAATAGTTATAGTTGGTAGAAGTCAGCATTAACAAATCTGACAGATAACTTCTTCACAGTGTTTTATTATCTCATCTGTTAAGATTTCTCGAAAAATGTGAAACCTTGTAAACTGTGTCCGGCCTCGGGTTTAGTAAGATCCCCCGTCGACGTTTCCATAGTTCAAGGTTCTCGGGAAAAATATTTCATTTTCCCGACTCTGTTCAATACGTACGTAAAACGAGAAATACATTAAAATATTCATCGTTTCCGAAAAATTCTAAAAGAATTCACATAAATCACAAACATCAGAAAATGACTATTCGTAATAAGATTTTTCTAACTTTGGGAGCGTTACAGTCGTTTTGCTAATTCTGCTCAATGTGCACGCGAAACGGAGAATAGTATTAAAATATTCCGCGTTCTCTGAAAAATCCAGAAAAATTCCTAAAAATTCCAAATATTGTAAACTGATCATTTATTCTAAAATTATAAATTTTCGGGATATTACACACATAGACTCAATGTCCTACTCTATGGAGCTAATACTCAGTTCGGAGAAGTTGATCCGAAAGATCTGTCGGTACCAAAATGTCTCAGACCACGTGCTATAATTCTCATTTGTATTTGCACATCTAGCATATACACGACAGTCTTTACAAGATCTCGATTAAGAATAGTGTCTCGGTCAGGATCATCAGTGCGTTGCATCGGTCTAACTTACGGGAAGAAGAGCTACCAACCACCCATGTAAGCAACCCGCACCCCGATGCCTCCAAGGTCAACAAGTGAGTTACACTATGTATATCGCACCCACTCAAGAGGTGTACGTCTCTCCTAGGCAAATAGCCTCATACAATCCCTTGGACCTTTCCAATGCATGTTCAATGCACTATTGTCAATCATAGGCAAAATTCATATACAGTGTTCATACACCAGTTCATGCATATAAAATACACCAATGCCAATCACAGGCAAAATTTATCATTTTCTCATACAGTGTTCATCCACTGGTTCAACAGTAATTTTACTGTATATTTAATTATGAAAATCATATTATCGCGTTTTCATAGTCGCACACCACTTTTGTCGCGTTTTCATAATTTTGTAACATTTCTGTTATGTTTTCAAATCACATATAGATTTTTTAACGTTTTTATCAATTACATAGAAATATTCCACCATTTTTAAATCACGTAGTGATTTTTCAACAATATCTCAAATGTGTAAAAATATTTAAATGCTTTTCAAATTGCATAGAAATATTTCAACATTTTTCAAATTGCGTGGAAATATTTAAACGTTTTTCAATCGCGTAGCTTAAAAATCACGTTTTTAAGTTACGTAAATTATTTTTCACTATTTTTCCATTACGAAAAATATTTCTCAACCTTCAAAAATTCCATTTCAACCTTTCTCAAAATAATATGACTACTCACATTATTTTCCACATTTTCTTACTCAAGAAAATCCTTTTCACAATATATTTCACAAATTCACAATTCCATTGAATTAAATCAATGTTTCTAACTTTAAAAATTCCTATCGCTCTCCAAAACCCAAAGGATGAGTTACACGTTAGTAAATTTTAAATCACCATTATATTCTCTATTTTTCTCAAATCAATTCTAAAATCAATTCTCTTCAAAATAAATTGAGTTTCAAACATTTTCAACCTCTCTTTTCCATTCATATACAAAAATCCCATTTTCTCAAGTGATAAAACACTCTGATTCCCTTTCCAAATTCTTTATACTAAATCAATTATATTTCCATTTTGTTTCTATAAAATCAAGGCATTACAAGCCTTCAAAAAACGTGGACAAGACTATTAAAATCATCAAAACATTTTTCCTTCTAAGTCAATATGGTTTTACACAAACAAAACCATTAAAAATCCTTTACAAAAACCGTGAGCACTTGGTCTTTGAAATCAAATCATTTGTTCATTTTTCATTTTCACTTTCTTTGTAAATCCATTTTCACTTTCTTTGCAAATCCTTAAAATCAACATTGCCCTTTTCATTTAAAACTCATGTTTAGTAAAATGTTTAGAAACTTTTTACACAAAATAAATCAATAAAAATCCTTCTCAAAACCGTGAACACTACTTCTTGAAAAACAAACCCTTTGTTTATTTTGCTTGCTTTTCTAATCATCCAATTTTATCATTCATGAAAATATTAATTTGTGAACACCTATTTTGAGGTGTCTTGGCCGAAATCCTCTTGGTCTTTGGAACCAAAAATCAATTTCCTTTCCATTATCAAATCATGACATACAAATACATATTCAACATATATATCACAAGCATGCCATAATCAAAGCAATAAATCATGCAAATCATACCAAGCATAGGCAAATAATCAAAGCACATAAACACCCACAAATTATTACATGACCATGGATATGAATCCTCACATGGATTCACCATCCATCAAATATAAGACCATCTCTCACCACCATACTTGATTGCTGAGATGAATCTCCCTCTTACCTCTTGAAGATCCTCAAAAGCTCCTTGTTTTGCTTCTTTTTCCAAGTCTTTCACCACCAAGGGCTTCTTAAATACAAAACAAAACATAAGTTAATTAACATATCAAACTTGAACAAGATAAACCATGGATCAAACATGGCTTAGAACATGAAGAAGAGAGAAGAAATGAAGTTTCCTTACACTTCACCACAAATACCCTATAACTTTGATCTTGAAGAAAGTCCATGAAGATGAATGATTTAGAGAAAGTCTCCAACATGAAAGTTGCTTAGAATAAGGTAAGGATTCAAGAAATAAGGTTGGTTAAAATTGTTGAGTGATGGAAGACATATTTAGGGTGCTTGGCCGAACCATGCTAGAAGGAGAAGAAGAGAAAATTTTTGGAATGATCAAGAATGATCAATAATGAGTGATAATGGTCATAGACTTTTTGCTATGGCCTTAAGACACCAAAACCGTAGCCCCCCTTCATGCATTCTCCTAAGAGTGCAAAATGATCAATAATGATCCATATTGACTAAAACAATCTAATAATGTCTTCAAACTTTTTCCTTTAGCTCCTAAACAACACAAAAACCGTCCCCCCCTCCATCCATGCATTCAACAAAGTTGTCATCTTTTCTAGCCACCATTTAGAGCCATTTAAGCCATTGATTAGATCAATGGTTAGGATTTAGGTAGACTTTTGATTAGAAGACTTAATCTAGGTCATTAGATCTTTCCTCCTTGAAATTCTAGCCATTAGATGCATCTCCGAAAATGAAGGGTCAAGATTACTCCTTCTTACTTTCAATCCAAGGGTCATAATTTGTCATAGCCATTTTAGAAGACCAAATCTCCACCATTGATTAAATCCAAATCCAATGGTCATAAATGATCCATCTCCACCGTTGATTAAATCCAAATCCAATGGTCACAAATGGTCCTAACCACTTTATAAGATCAAATCTCCACCCTTGATTTAAATCTAAATCCAACGGTTATAAATGGTCATAGCCATTTTATTAGACTAATCATACACCGTTGATTAAATCGACGGTTGATATCAAAGTCTTCAATATTAGACTTGCTTCCTATTGGTCCGTCAAAAGAATTAAACTTGTTTCCTATTGGTCCGTCAAAAGTTGTCATAACCACTATTGTTGACTTAAGCAGTATAATTTCTATTTTTATCTGCTATAACCCCACGAAAGAATCTATTTACTGTATTTTTATCGCTTGATAATTAAATACAATACAAAACACAGTACAAGAAATTTTATAAAACTGTTTCCGGATTCAGGTTTAGTAAGATCCCCTGTCTCCGTCTCAACAGTATAAATTTTTTTATACGTAGAAAAATTTTCACTTTGCGGGACCCACCTGGGCCTACGTAAGGCCACCTGGCCCACAAACAGCCTAAATACAATCAGAGAAATATAAAAATTTATAATCATCCACAAAAATCACAAAAATTAGAAAACGTATGAAAATCAAGTCAGATTGTTAAAAATAATTAACAGTTAAGAGAAATAAATACATAAAGATTTCCCCCGGCCCGAAAATTATTATTTTCTTGACACGGAGTAAATCACTCAAAATGATCAAAAGTACTGACGGAACACTCAAAATAATTTTACAGTACATAGAAATCACTAAACAACAGAATTCTGTTAACTGTCAAAATTACTGTCAACTATTTAGGAAGTTTGGGATGTTACAGTCTGGAATAGGGCTTATTTTGATAACGACTTGCGTTACCACCACCTCCTCTGTGGGACCGAATTGGCCCAAAATTCCTGTTTCTCGCATCACGCGCTTGATCCAAACTTTCCAACCGACAGCATGTGTCAAGTAGCTCAGAAAATTGAGTAATCTTAAGAGTTATGACAATCCTCTTCACTTCATGCCTTAGACCTTCTTTGAACTTTCGGCACTTCCAAATCTCATTTGGTTGATGTTGAAAGTAAGTCAAAAATCTTGACAAGCTCTCAAACTTGGTAGCGTATTTGCTAACCGTCATACCTCCTTGTTGCAAACTCAGAAATTCCATTTCTTTCGCATGCCTAGCACTCTTAGGAAAATACTTGTTCAAGAACCTTTCCTTGAACACCTCCCAAGTTATCACTCTATTTGCAGCTTGCAGTAGCCTTTGTTCTCCAGTCCACCAATGCTTTGCATCTCCCATCAGTAGCATAGGTCACTTTCCTATCATCAGCACAGTTCATGACAGTAAATATTTTCTCCAGCTCTTGGATCCACAATGTAGCTTTCTCTGGATCAAACTCCCCTTTGAACTGTGGAGGGTTAGCATGACGAAATCCCTCTAAGTTCTGAACTTTCACCGTAGCTTCTAGCTGTTGTGCAGCTCTAGCTTGTTGTTGAGCTGTCTGCTGGTTCTGTTGTAGCATTGCCTCCGCCATCTTTTGTATTGCCTCTATGGCAGCAGCCATATCACCTCTACTAGTCATCGCTTCTTTTCAAATTAAACTACGCAAAACACAAAGAAAGTCATATGTATCCTCATGAATACCAAACAACAAAAATCACAGAGAATCACACAGCACAAACAAGATAGTCCAAAATCACATGACCCAAAAGAAAACATAAACGGGAGCTCTGATATCAAGAACAGTGTAACGCCCCTTTTTCGTAATCATAACGGGTAAGAAGAGGGAACGTCACACTATAGTGAAACGACAGATAATTAAATACGAAAAAGTTTAGACGTATTTTTTTTCTTTTAATTATTTTAATTTGTTTGAAAATGAGTCCGGTTAAAATTTCTTTTAATATACGTATATACCTGTTCATGAATATATAGCGTTAAATGAATTAAAGATTAAAGTTCCTTTTCAAAAGAAGTATCCGTCAAAATGATCGAAGTGAAATCAACGTAGAATAAAACATATAATCATACATAATATGGATAATTACATACATTGTATCAGAAATATAAGCCTGTTTAATTACATTTCCAAAATATACCAAAAAGAAGCAAAATATGTACCCACCCAAAAAGATACAAATATACCCCAACATGTACAGACATCAGGCTTCCCAAAAATATAACTGGTTAGCCATCAGTAGCTACTAATAAACTTAGCCCCTAGGACTGACGAGAAGGGACCGTAGCCGGGTCCTCCTCAGGATCCTCTTCGTCCGAGGAAACATTCATCGGGACGACAGAGCAACGGGCAGGAGCCCGAGCGGTAGACAAAAAGGAATCCTCCTGTGGAGTATAATACATATCAGCCCACATGTCCCTCGCGGGCAGGTAAAACTCCAGCCAAACAAAAGCATGAAAGTCAAAAATAGAAGCAACATAACGTCCCCACGCCAAGGACACAGTCAATTCGCCGTGATACACACAACGATCAGTCTGCACGTTGATGTGCCAACAATCAGGTCCACTGTGAAAGTTGATCTGCACATAGCCAAAAAATCCACGGGGGCGATACGATATCCTTGGCAACTTCAATTTCAGTCAAGATACGGCCTAAAACCCTGAAACTCAGTGGTTTCCTTGTCCTCCTCACGAACGTATTCAAACAATCATATAATAATACATAATAGCAGAATATACAATAAAGAGGTAAGATACTCATCATTCATTACCAATAATAGTAGCAAGAAACTAAACGGCGCTGAATGCCCAAATATAACACAATTTATACATTTCAGTACAACAGTATTAAATTTTACAGTGAAAGCAGAATGACAACATTTAAATATCAGAGATACCATCAACAGTCAATAGTTCAAGTAACCAACAATTGTTACAGAAATAGCCGTAGACATGCTTCACAGTTATTAATGCTCATGCTCAATGAGTTATGCGATTGACAGCTCACAATGCAAAAGTGTCTCAAAGAAAAACCTACTCCACGGAGCTAGACATAAACATTTTCGGAGTGAATGATCAAGGAGTAATACCAGTATATCATTAGCCTTAAAAATATTATGTGTTTTATTTCATAAATGGCTTGTACGTGGTACCTCGACAGTTGATCGTAATATAGGACAGCGTTTCAGACAGGATCGTCGGTGTGTTGCATTGGTCTATCCCACGGCCCCAGTGGAGCTACCACTATCTATTGTGAGACACCCACACCTCGATGCCCCTAGGGTCAACAACATATGACACCTACACTTAGTCTATTCGCACCCGCACATAGGTGTTATTCGAACTCCTAGGCACACATAGCCTTTCTAACAATGTCCAATGGATGACACATATGCATAATGACACAATGTCAAATCATGTATGTTCCTCACAATACTTCACAATGGTATATTTATATATATACGTACGCAAATGCATTTATTGATGTCATCACCTCACGGTATTTTTATAATCCATATCCGTCAAATGTGTATCCCACATAAGGGTCCACAATAGCATAGAGTCAAATTCTATGTCAATATCGCTTTCTAATTTTCATTCATCCTTATGGTCCACATTATGGGTTCCACTTTATCAAGTTACATGTTATTGATTTAATGTGACAACTTTGGGTCACTTTAATTTCTTATATCCAGGGCATTCAAGAGTCTTTGAATTTCCATTCTTTCATCACATTAGGCATTAATTCCTTACCTCAAATTTTCATAATTCCATTAGTTCATTAAGTTAATCCATTCCTATATTAATTAAGTCAAAACCGTGGCCCTCATTGAGTTCTCAAGTCCAATGTCTATTTTCATTTTTATACATTAGTGTTTCATTATTAATTTACTTTATGTGCTTATTTCAAGTTCTTCCAAACTCACACACTCATGTTCTTTCTCTTGATTCAAATTCTCCAAGTTACCAAATTAGGTCTTTGATTAAGTATCATTACACATTATGAATCCTTAATTGTCTTCTAATGTCCAATTTATCAATTCCTCCATCCAAGTCACAATTTTTCACCATGTTACTCCTTCATGGCCATGAGCCTCATGAAGATTAGGGTTCTAATAAAATTCTTTTTTTTCTTTTTTTTCACTTCTTCATTAATCCTTAATCACTTAATTAACACCAATCCATTAAGCTTTAAAATTTTAAGTACCAACACCCCACCAAGGAGGGTGTGGCCGTGAGCCTCCATGCCTCAAGCAAGGGGCTTTTATCCTAACCTCATCAATTTCAATCCATCACAATTATTACAATGGCAATATGAATCAAATCTATCTAACAATTCAATTAAAAGAATGAAATTTAAAGAATCAATTATAAGAAAAATGAAATAGCAAGAGTAACCCCTATTAGGGTTTCTCACAAATCTTCAAACAACAAGTCTCCAACCACCGTTTTTGGTTGAATAGAGTGGTCTCCCTCTTACCAAAGAGGAGAGCACGAAAATGGCCTCCAAAGTGCTCCTTGTCATTTCGGTTTTGGCTCCTCAAAAACCCTAGAAAACAACTTCAAAGAATCAACACCACAACTTGAAAATAAAAGCATCCTTGACCATGAAAATGGTCTTGGAACACGAAAAAGAGAAGAGAAGAGAAGAAAGTTGTGATTTTTACCTTAAAGTCTCAAACTTTGATCTTGAAGAAGGATGGTGAAGATGAAAGATTTTGATGTAGGGTATGAAAGGAGAAAGACTTAGAATGATGAAGAGAAGCTAAGAATGGGATTAGTGAAGCAAGAAAACGAAAATGGAGTGTGTGGGAGGAGTAACCCGAAATGGAGAGGAAGTGAAAATATAAGATTTTGGTGAAACTTTGTGAATGAAAGTGGTAGAGATGGTGATGGAGTGTAAAAAAATGTGATTGATGAAGAGAAAAGGTGAAGGAATCAAGTGGTGAATGGCCTGGAATTTTTGGATGGCTATGGAGTTTCTAGAGAGAGGGGAGAGCAAATGGAGAAGATGAAGTGGTAGAGAGAGAAGTAGCTAGGTTAAAGTGAGTGAGAAATTTTTGTGAGATAGGTTAAAGTGATGGAGGCAAATTCCCCCCTTTTTTTCCTAGTAGGTGCCGCGGCTAGGAGAGAGAGGAGAGAGAGAAATGTTAGCTTCTCATGTAAGCCAAGGGTATTGTGGTCATCTTGGGTCAAAGCTTCTCAAAGAAGCTTCTTGAATAGTGTTCAAATTTGAATTAAAGTGACTTGATTAGACATAAAGTAGATTACATTGGGATAAGGTGATAGGATTTTTATTACATGTTATTATCCTTTGGATAATAGTTACAGTCAACAGAAGTCAGTGTTAATTAATCTGACAAATAAATTTTACGCAGTTCAAGGCTCTCAGAGAAAATATCTCGTTTCTCTGTTTCCGCTTAATACGCACGCAAAACGAGGAATATATTAAAATATTTGGCGTTTCTAGAAAATTCCCAGAAAATTCTCAAAAATTACAAATATTATAAAATGACTATTCGTCCTATAATTTTCTAATTTTTGGAACGTTATAGTTATTTTCCCGACTCTGTCCAATTGAGTACGTAAAACGAGAAATATATTAAAATATCCGCGTTCTCAGAAAAATCCAGAAAAATTCTAGAAAATCATAAATATTATAAAATGAACATCGATCGCAGAATAAAAAAATTTTGAGATGTTACAATTAACATGTCTTACTTTCATATTACTTTCTACATTTCGCACACTTCTGACTCCATATTCCAACTTGAACTTCTTTTCCTTTATATTGTAGAAATTGAAATCTAACTTCAATATCTGACCTTTTACTCACTTAGAAGCTTTACTAATTCACTATGATTGATAACAAATTCACCTCTCTAAGCTCTGGAAAATCATGAGAATATCGTAGAGGTAAGTTGACTTCCATCCTAACAAAATCTTGTTAACACTAGCAACTCGTTCCTTCATAGCAATTACCACTACCTTAGTTCGTTCAAATATATTACAGGTACTATCCCTAGTGAATTCCATAACCCATAACTCAACTTCGCAAATTCATAATCTTACTTCGAGCATCAAAATAAACAAATGACTATTCACTAAACCACTACTTCATATTACCTTATGAACATGCTATCTTACTTCAACTCAAGAATTCCATTTTTCTTATCTTCTCACTTGTTCTTTAGGAAATATTTATCTAAAGAGGTCACTCTAAATACCTTCCAATTCACCTATATACCAACAACTTCCATTAATCGTCTTAAACTTATCCATTAATGCCCCACTTTTCCTTTCAACACAAAAGAAGCGAACGACACCTTTTGTTCATCTGGACAACTCATAACTTTGAATATCTTCTTCCTTGAACTTAACCTCTCTATTTTAAAACTTCAGCACTTCAGCTAATGGCGTGTCCTTCAAAACTTTGAAACATGTTTGTTGTTGACATTTTAGTTCTTTAATTCTTTCATCATATTCACTATTCAAACCTTGAGCTATTTTATTCTTATCACATCATTCTATTAATAACTTCTGTCCGTTCTCTGGTGGCGACACTCTGTTCTCTTATCGATTTCATCAATGGCCTAACTATCTCAAACATATCATAATTATTCTTTTAGAAAGCTTTCCTATTCTCCTATATCCGCCTAGGAGGTGTTATAATTTCCTGTTGACACAGGACATTGCATATTGAGTTGGCCAAACTCGATATCATGTAATAGTGTACCAGTAATTATTAACATCCAATCCTAAGGTTGTCATGCAATCCTATTCACATATCTCACATTGAGATAAAAGAATGCACAACACAAACCAAAACATCTAAACATGTTCAGAAGCATAGTCAGTCCATTCCCTGGCTCGACAGGAAGAACTGCTCTGATACCAAAATGTAACACCCTAATTCTAAATACAGTAGTATACCCTATGTATACTAAATAACTATAATTAATATGTCACTTTCTAACGTAAACATAAAATTTCAACCTGTTCAATATCTATTTAATGAATAAATATATAGAGGCTTTAAAGAAGTAAGAGAGCAAGACATTTTGCACCTCAGGAAACTTGCTCTTTACTAGAAATCTATCTGATATGTCTGAGATTACAACCCATTACAAGACTAATTACATAAACTTAATTACAGAACTATTAATATAAATACATAACCAAAATAATTACATTACTAACTTAACTAAATCTTCATCGCCTTGCCTTGCGCTTGCTTTGGTCCTCCTCTAGATTTATCATGGAAAACATAAAACAGAAACTGGGGTGAAAATTAACAATTCTCAGTAGTAAAATTTAAAACATACAATCATAGTAAATCCAATTACTTTGGAGTAAAAACCAGATTGTATTTAAGCATTTGGAAAGGTGGCACAAGCTAAATCTCAGTCTTTTCCCTTCCCAAAGCAGACAATTCATTTAATAAAGAAAACGGTTCAATCATTATACTAAGAACAATCTTTAACTCACTATAAATACTAACTTCAGTCTTTTCTAGTAGCTTTTATTTTTATATCCATTGAAAACAAGACAATTGCCCATACAATTGTCAATTTTATGCAATACATGGCAATGTATAATTATGCCTAATGAAAGCCCTAAAGTATGCTTAAGTAATTATTTTAAAAGATTTTATTTAAAAAAAAAACACATGTTAATTGAGATTTCCAGGAAGCCCTTTTGTTCCAAGAGGCACCTTTTTAATGTAACACCCCTAGTTAAGGCTCCAACCCCTAGGAAGCTGTGTTAATCTACTCAGTATTGTTCACATGGCTCAATATTAATTCCCCTCCTTCGGACTACAGCCCTTCATTGGGATTATTGAATCCCCTTCTTTAGGCTATAACCCATCATTTGGATCAAACTCAGGACCATGCCTTTTGATTCTCCCGAAGGAGAACGCCTCCTTATATTGTATTCTAGGTAGGCAGAACACCTTTTTGTTCCTTACACTACTAAATATTTTTAACATTATACTTGGCGCCCTTTTGTCCAAGCATAAATTTATAATACATGGAAACCTCAAATAACAAGTTTGAAAACAAAATATGCAAAATATTAAAAACCTTTCCTTCTTTAACTTTTACTTAATCATATCTTTCATTACATAATAGGGAAGCAATACCATAATCATTAAACTTTCTCTTTTACATTATCATACATGCTTGTAGAGAGGCACTCATTCAACCTCACCTACCTTTACCATTCCTTTGATATTGCTTCCTAATATCATGACCATCAACATTTTTTGATAACATGTATAAATCAATATGCTTCTCAACATTACACCATATCATGGCTCAATGCCTCATTTAACATTTTAATCATCATGGTGATCATTAATTTCTTACAAAGTATAAACATTGAAGTACATCTTTTAAATATATCAGTTTGACATAACATTACATTGAAAATCAATTTCCCCATCGAACAAATCAAAGTTCATATTACACCATCATCATATCCTTAATCAAACTATAATGTTTCTCATTACATCATTTAATAATAACACATAATACATTATATAGCAAAATCCATCATAAAATGATCCAACACCCTTTTATCACATCATCCTAACTCAATCTTAGCCAAAAAGAGAGCAACACATAATTCACAAACCATTCAATCTCAAACTATCCCAAAACACCTCAATATTTGCCTAAAAAAGGATAATTTTCAAAATTGCACCAAATGTGCATTCTAACTTTAAATATTCTGAAATTTTATATGCAAATAGCTTTACATGTTAGCTTTCAAATGCCTCTCGAATCATGTCATTTTGATATCTATAGCTCAAGATATGCAACAAACACTACAAGCTATCAAGATGCTGTCCTATCTCACGCCTAGGCATGACTTTCTCACGCCTAGGCGTGGCTGTATCACGCATAGGCATGAATTTACCACGCCTAGGCGTGGCACTCTTGGCCTATTCTAAAACTGAAACTGACAAAGTTGTGCCTAGGCATGTTTAACCTGCGCCTAGGCGTAACCAGCACTAAAAAATTTTGCAGAAACGTATTTTCTGCATTCCTTTTGATTCCCAACCAAAAACCAATCCAGAGATCATCAACAAATCATCAAAGTTATCATATTCAAGTATTAAATTCCTCATCTAAAATCATAATCAAAAGTGGGTTTAATACCCCTTTTTCACTCTAAAAAATCAGCAAGAATCAAGAAAGGAAATCAAGTTCTCACATTATAAATCAAACACAAAAGCTTAAATCTTTCATCATCAAATCAGAAATCTCAATCAAAGTCATCAAGAAATCATATCTTGAAGTATAAAAGAGAAAAGAAAAGAGTTAGAAAATCCCCCTACCTCAAGTCTTCCATGGTTCCTTGTTTCCCTTTGCTTGATTCTCCTTCTTCTTCTTCTTTTTCTCCCTTTTTTCGTTTCTTCCTTTACTTCTTTCTTTTCTTTTGTTTTTCTTTCATTTTCTAGTAGCCTTGGCTGCCTTTCTAACGAGAGAGAGAGATGGGAGGAAGTGAGAAAAATCTCACTTTAAAAAGATATGAACTAAGGGCATTTTGGTCTTTTGTCAAAACCTTAAATCTGTTAATAACACTTTGATTTTACTAAATCAAGTTTCCTACTTTCTAACAACCTTAGAATAATTTATTAAATCCATGTAAATTCTTGTTTCATCATTTCCTTAATTTTGCACTTCAATCTAGTACTTAAATACTCACTTGGTATCCTTAAAAATATCAAGCTGACTCTGTTTTCCCTCAAAATTTAACATCATCTCCCACACATTTGTGACATAGAAATGAATTTTTCATATTTATTTCCTTTAATTTAGCATTTATGATATTTTTCTGAGTTAAATTAGTCATTTTACATGTTCCGTGTTGTGGCAAAGTGCCTATATTAATTCAAAACGTCACAAAATTTAGCAGATATGTTAAATAAGTATTAAACTACCTCTGTAACCTTATACAAGTCTAACATATGTAAAAAGAGGATGTTACAGTCAACGTGCAACAATCTTCTCTAAACGTTGGCCGTGTTCCGTATTCTATTATCTTGGTGCGACCTAGACTGGCCCTCATGCACAGATTGCTCCAGATTTTCTATTCTATGATGTTACTCCTCCAACAACGCCACTTGTTGCCGCACTAGGTCCAGTAGATGGGTTCTGGACATGTCAGATTGGACGGTGACCTCTAGGCGGAGCACACGGTCATCAACATCATTGTTCTTGGGTCCCAGGTGTTGATGCACTGGGATTCTAAGCACATGATCGTCAGCATTGGCTCCATGCACGTGGGGACCAAGTCATTCCCTCGTAGGGGTTTTACGCGATGGGTGTGGGATTTCATCAGAAAGTGAGGTTTCTTGCCCATCCTGTGGTTGCCTAGTGTTGGGTTCTTGGTTCCTCGTGGCGGAGGTTTCAACAGTTGGTTGATTCTGGGCCGCATGATCATCGTGTGGTGGTGCGACAGGGTGAGGATGGTGGTGCGCCATGGTACTCACCATTGGAAAGTGGGGGTGTGCGCAACATCTCCTCTCCTTGAGTTCTTTCTTGTGCTCATCATGGTGGATGAGAATAGGAATTTAAGGATTTCCATAGATGACGCCAATATTCAATAGTGGATACTGAGATTTACCTAAGAAGGCATGAACTGGTATTTTCCTCCTTGCACAACAACGGAACGTGTTGAAACAAGGGTGGTTGATACTTACAAAGGCACTCCAATGTTCAAGTCAAATTGTGCACAATTAAGGTTTAAGTTGAAGAGCAATAGTTACTTGTTGATTTTGATTGAGCCTGATATTTATATGGAGTGAATTGGGAAACACGTTCTCTTAATTGTAACAAAGGATCCCTATAAGATTAGAATGTTGATACTGCAGTTATGAGTAGTCAAAGGCAGTTATAAATACTATTATTACGCAAGATCATGATTGACAGTTACAAATAATCGTAAAATTTATCCACTGCGTAAATCTCACAATATTGTTGCGACTACCCAATGTCGTGGTCTGACATCAATTGTGCTAGGATCCGTTCAGGGTGCCATGAGTGAACTCTCGCTGATGTGCTAACAATAGATTCTAGTTGAATGCATGCCAAGTTGATCCATGAGACCAGATCCCGAATCACAGTCGAGATCGTTATTATGGTTCTTTTTTCCTCTTTCAATACAATTCATTAAAGTGGAGAGAATTTATCAAAAAGTTGAACTAAAATAACGTGTTACATTAGAAAAAACAGCATAACTAATTAAGTCATAATTAATTAATCAGACACCAATTTTTCAATTTCATCACAGCATAGCTTGACGTAATGTTTGTGAGGACCCAATCCTACAGTATTTTGAAATAAAAACCAGCCAGAGGCGTCGGCCACTGAATCCATTATGGTGTTATATTAGATAAAACTCCATCGTGTCAAGAATATAATAATAACCAATGACTAACCGGTAATCATGCTCTCTTTATATTTTTTGTGCCCTTCATTATGCTCTAATACAAAAAAAAAAAAACTCCAAAGACCATCCTTTCAAAAGTAAAATCATACACACAAGCACATAATCATTACTACATAAAGTAACCGAATACAATAACTACACTCATAAGCTTTCCTCTATACTCTATAGGCATGATACCCCAAGCTACAAGAAAAGGATGGAAAGGATGTTTACAGTTCATATCCCATAATTTCTGCCATATCCCGCCAAGGCAAAAACACAGCACAAGGTGGGATAAATGACTATCTGTACATGGCATAGGCTTCAAAACTGTTTTGACTCATATTGAGCTTAGTGGACTATGATAAGGTTTATTACTTTATTTACGTACTAAAACATACAACAGGGAAAACCAAGTACTGGTGGGTTCTAACTACTACCAAAGATAGTTTCCATTTACAAGTTCCCGAGGGTGCCGGCTATGAACCAAGGCACAAACCTCATGACACTTAAATGTGTTAAGGTACTACATGATTCAGCCGCTTTCACAAGTCTCCCAAGAAGCACTTTGGCAGCGCCTTTTGCTCAAACTCACCTGAAAAAGAAGAGGTATAATTAGCATTGGTCATTAAGCAAGATAATTAGTGTGTTCTCGGTAAGCCAACAATGACAAATACAAGAAATATACCAGGCATTTCAGTATCTTAAATTGTTTAATTAGCACCAGCCAATATCTGTTTGTGTATAAGAAATGTTGATTTACAAGAAAATATCATTTCAAACAAAATTTTCTCAATAGGGAGTCCTACAGCTTTTGAGTTGGACCTTGATGACTACGGTTTTGAGTTTTGATTTTTTCCTTTAGTAGAGACGTGAATGGTTAAGGTGAGAACTGGAAGCATTGTGCTCAGACAGAATTACAGGTACACTTGATGACAAACAGAAATTTAAGAAAGAGGTTCAGACATAAAGCTATGCAATGGAGATATGCAAATGGTTGGCTGTACTGAAAAGAAATAGAAATGAGTAACTTTCTAATCATATCTCATGAACTCACTTTGATAATGTTCATAGGTAAAGGACGGGTGCTGCTCTCAGACACCACAATACTGTGCAAGGTGCAATTTCATATTAACTAGAAGAGCAAGAAATGTGCTTAAATCTACATGATAATAAATTTAATACTACATTGACTGGTTCTTTATATAGAAAGTAAAACAAAAGTTCTTTTGATTACCAAAGTTATGTATTGTTAGATCAAATTGTTAAACTCCTCAGGCATACATCGAATCTACTCTCCAATCAAGTCCTTTATTATCAAATATGAGCATTTTAGCTTTTGAAAGCTCTGCAATCAAGATAAGAAGATCTACCTCAACCATAACGATAATCCACTACCTTGACTCTATCCATATGCTGAATTTGTAATTTTCGAGTTATGTCAAATGCAAGCACATCTTTGCCATTTGTCTCATATGACAGAAGCATAAGAAACCATTATATACTAGAAAGAAGGTACAAATACAATCACCTCATAAAGTTTAGTCAACAACGCCATGACTAAAGAAGTGATGCACATAAATGCTTCTAAAGACTAACTTGTTCTTGACAAAAATTTAAGTGGCGGTTGATAACTAGTCTTAAATTATACCTTGGCCGATGAAGGGGGCAAGGATACCCCACGCACAGGGTTTCTTAATTGTTTAATCTGTAGAAGATGGTTTGCTATCTCCTCCAAAAGCTTCAACCAACCTTTTTCACTTTCTCCATTTTCTGCAAAGAATGTCAACTTTTCTTTTTCATGTTGTACCATCCTCAGCTTTTCTCCAAGTATTTCAATCTCACTGTCAATCTTTAACTTTTCATTATAGACTGCACATGAAGAATCGCTTCCTGAATCAAAAGGCAAAGTTTTGCATATTGAGTTAGAGAACGTGGATAACTGACTAGTTGGGCCATCAATAGTAGTATCACTTTCTGTCTTGCTTGCCCTTGGACAGTTACTCACAGCATTACTGCTCTGTACTGCTAGACCTCCAAATTCAAAATATCTATTTCTGGGTTCATTTGAAACAGTACTAAATGAAGAACAACTTATCTTTTCATTTTCCTCTTCCCTAAGTTCTATGTTGTCATCGATGACATGGACATCAAGAATATCAGGTTCAGTATCATGAAAGGAGCTATGCAGATTGTCATGTGCTTGATCCTTGCGTTGTCTGTTTTTCTCCATCTCTTCTCCAACTTTGGTATTGATACAAGTCTGAGCAACCATATAATTTGAGGAAGAATTTGAGATTTCCTCTTTCCTAACAATTGATATGGTGCTTTCAATCTGTAGTGGATCTTCATGTGTTTCAACTGAAATTGGAGGTCTTTGTCCCCATTCATCAAGCAGCACCTTTGGCTTGCCATTTGACTGGTCACTTCCTCTCAAATCCATCTGCCTATAAGCCTCAAGTTCCTTTTCCAGAAAGTGATTCTCCCTTTCCCTTCTTATCAGGATCTCTTGCAGAATATTCATCTCTTCTTCATCATAATTAACTCTTTCTTCAATCATCCTCTGGTATTGCCTCATTTCCATTTCCATTGATGCCTTCTCCTCCTGCAGACGCGATATCATAGCAATGGCTTCATCAGCAGCACTAGCAGCTGCAGCTCTCTCCTTCTCCAGCTCTAGGTAAAGAGCAGCATAGGCAGCTTTCTCTTCTTCAAGTGCGTTTTCCAACATCTTGATACGGTTCTCTTCATTTCCAACTATCTGGACATTGTCTTGCGCATTACTCATGTTGTTTTCCAATGAAGATGAATATTTGTCCTGTCCTGGACTATCAACCATTGATCCATTAAATTCATAACTGTGACAGGTCTTTTCACCCAAATCATGGCCAGTTTGGGCATCTTCAGCATCTAAATAACAGGATGGCAAAACACAAAGCTAAAAGCCAATATCCAGCATGTATAAAATAATAAAAATATACAGAACAGGTCTTCAATTCAATAAGAATATAAGATTCAACTATAGAATTTTCCAAGTACAAAATTTTCATCCTGTTACCCTTCCAAAACCTAGGAATATCATTTATCATTATAATCACAAGATGTTGAACTTGATAGGTTTGCAAGAATCATAAATATGCTAACATATGGGAGCTGAGTATTGCATATATTAGAAGACTGCAAATTCACATTAACAATATGCAACTTCAATTGAAATCGTTGAATGAACATAATTATGTAGATAATTTCTCACTTACCGAGTACAATAACTTCTTTCCCTGAAGCAGGATTTATGCTTTCATTCGTTTGATCTCTAATTATACTGCCATCAAAAGGCAAGCAGGAAGTGGGGGCAACATCTGACTGGAGATTATCAGAAGGAACAACCGAAGAGAATTTCCCACAATCATAATTACCCCTCCTCCTCCGCCGAATTCCAGACCTCCGTTTCAGATTCATAATCCCCTTTCCCTTAGCATTATAACCGTTTTCTTTATCAACAAAGGTAAGCAAACGTGGGCCTGAACATGAACTGCAAGATGCTTCATCTTCCAACTCAACAAGCCTATTATCATATGTCTTCTCTGCAACCATTTTGTCATAGGCATTGCATGAATGACCCTTCACCCGAACCAGATCAAAGGGAAACCTTTTCGCCGCCATCACTAGAATGGAGCATATCTTCCTTGAAGGCCACTCAAGCAGTATTTTGTGCACACAGAAATTGCTATTCCTATACCCGAAACTCCCCTTGCAGGGACACGGCAAATAAAGTCCAAAAAACTTGAAGAATTTGGAGACAAAGAAAGCAAGAGCTGATCCACATAGCAAGAAATAAGCTAGAACAAGGTCAATAAAGGCTCCAATAAGACCTCCCAGCGTCCAAGAATGAATTTCCTGCAAAGCCATCCTCCTCCCCTATAGAGCTCAGAAACCCAGTATGCCCTCAAGAAGCAATTGACCATTACAAGTGCTGAAAGAATTGAACATAAAAGACCCACTAAGCAAAATCCAAAATTTCCACCGATCCAGATACCAAAA
The DNA here is from genome assembly GCA_029884605.1 of Ormosia emarginata. NCBI lineage: Eukaryota > Viridiplantae > Streptophyta > Magnoliopsida > Fabales > Fabaceae > Ormosia > Ormosia emarginata. The sequence goes on from JAQQTP010000088.1 coordinate 28,789,706, forward strand.
TCTCAATTCAAAACTACCCACAAAGCAAAAAAAGCTATATTCACAAAGGATTCAGATCAAAGCAGGTGGTAGAACAACTTGAAGAAAAAAGTAAAAATACAACACAAACCCAGGATCATGCTTTGAAGAAATCACCAACTCACAATTACAACTCAACCCTTTTCTTGTTCTTATTTTTGGAGAAGATTACAGAAGCTTAGCTCACAAGGAAGAAATTTTTTTTTTTTAAATAAGAAAAAAAGAATGGAACCTGGATTTGAGAGAAGATAGGTGGTTGAAAGTTGAGGCTAAGGATTTAACAAGATTAGCTGCAGGTGTGAGAAGGAAAACCCAGAAAGAAATCAACAAGAATAGTAGTGATTTTGTGATGAATTTGGAGATTGGCATATGATGTTAAAGCTTGTAGAATGGTTTATTGCAACCACCAAAGTTCCAACCAACTTCATTGTGTTGTCTGGGACAAGGACTGGGACCTTGGCTGCTTTCATTGCACAAGGGAAAGTTAGCACTTAGCAGATCTAAACGACGTCGTTGGCTGTGTCTTCCTCAACTTGCCACGTGGGGCGCGAGAGAGTCGTATTAAGCTATTAGCTCAGCCTTAGTGAGTTTCCTACGCATGAAGAATTATCATTAAGCAAATGATACTTTTAACATTTAGAATACGATATTATATAATATTTTATTTATATTTTTATACAATATACTTATTTTAGATTGAGATAAATATATAAAATAATAAATTATACCTATATGTGATATAGTGTCTCTAGCATATAACTCATATCCTAAGTGTTAAAAAACATATTTGATATTATGTATGTTTTGAAGTAGATTCAAAAGGGTATTTGAGATAGGCACGTCATGGTGGTTGAAGGTGGACTCCTCTTTAGCACTGCAGCGACAGCGGTGGTGCGAGAGGATGAATACCTACAAAAAGCACTCTAACATTTAAGTTAGACCATACACAATGAGGACGGTCTATATATTAGAGGCGATCCATACCTTTGAGACTTGACATAGCATTTATAGGAGCGTTTTAGGATGAGTATAATCTGTATTAAATGCAATTATTTAGGATTAGAATCTGTTAGGGATTATGATCCATTTTAACTAATTCTTTTATTTATGTGGGATATAATTAGTGTGCATATCAATCAATGATTCTTTGATAGATTTATTCCTAATAAATAGGCAGATATACTCATCAAGATAATGCGTATTAATATTTAGGTATTAAACTGGTGGGTCGGGTTGCTTTTGGACTACTAACCCAAAATACGGTCCAAAACAGTTGCCTTCAGCTTGGTGCTTAGATGGGACAGCTAAGTGTCAAGGTACCCATGTTTAGTAGGAGCATACAACGCGCAATGAACAAAGGGTTCCAAGTCAGAGTTAACGTTGGATTTCAGGATGTAATCGAAATACATCGTGAAAGGGTCAAGGTCCGTGATATATCATAGTATGCCTTCGGGGTTGACGTGTAAAATCGGGATCCGAGTCGGATTGCTTTACTTACGTTGTCATTCTACCTTTCGAAGCATGTCATATGTTGCCCCATGTGTAGTTCTGGGGGTCTCAATTGCACGCCATGAGTGAATTCCTATTGGGGTGTCAACAATGGACTCAAGCCAAATGTGTGTCGGGTTGGTCCATGGGACAAGATCTGAATCATGGTCCAGAACAGTTGTCCTTAGCTCGGCGTTTGGCCAGTATAATGAAGTAGCAAGTCTCAATACCCGCAAGCGATGGAATTCGTGCTTTACTTGAAGCCGTAATCCATGCTACTCTATTGGGTTATGAGCTCTAATCGGGAGGCGTTTAATCATGACACTCGTGGACACATTGTAGCCCGAATAGGGTTCATGCGTTAGTTGGCCATAAATGGACATTCTGACATATAGCCGGGGTCCATAGAATGAGCCAGAATTGTTGCCACGTTTACTTCTTTTTCCATGGTCCATCCGATTCCAACGCCCAAATATTTGAGCACTCGGAAGACTTAGTTGAATTTAATTTCAAGATCTTAGCCTGGGGTCCAACACCTATGTTTTGGTGCTTTGGATTCCACTTGACTTTTAGGCAATCAATAGAAACCTTGTTCGAGGTCTGTCACCAAACGCTTTGGCATTTAGAATCCCACGTGACTTTGGTATAGAAACCTTGTCTAGGGTTTGTCATCAATAGCTTTGGTATTTAGGATCCCATGTGACTTTAGTATAGAAACCTTGTTCGGGGTCCATTACCAATTGCTTTGGTATCTAGGATCACTCTTGACTTTAGTATAGAAACCTTGTCTGGGGTCTATTACCAATTGCTTTGGAGTCTAGGATCTCTCTTGACTTTGGTATAGAAACCTTGTCTGGGGTCTGTCACCAATCACTTTGGTATTTTGGATCCTCGTGACTTTGGTATAGAAACCTTGTACGGGATCCATTACCAATCACTTTGGTATTTAGGATCCCACGTGACTTCGGTATAGAAACCTTGTCTGAGGTCCATTACCAATTGTTTTGGTATTTAAGATCCCTCATGACTTTAGTATAATTTTAAGTGGCCCATAGCCGAGGTCTTTTAATGTTTACAGTTTAGTGCGTGAATTTTTCTAAGACTTAGAATTTTTTTATTGCATAACCTGTTTAACATAAGATAACTCACGGTAGGTACTATAATGGCTCAACATAGATTTTGCTATCCATCTAGTGATAACCACATAATGGTTTTAGCCAAGTGTCGAGGTTTTTGGGTGTAGACACTATAACTCACGACCAACCCTCCAAAAGGGGTTTAGTTGGTTGTCCTCTTAACTTGGAAACAAAGGCACTCCTTGATCCCATTGGGAACGAGCTTCTAAGGCTACTCAAGGTAGAGTCCGACTTGAGGGCCTTTTATCTTCAAAATCCAGCTCCCATTAAGAACGAGCTCAGTGGACATTCTCTAAGCTTTCTTCTAGACTTTTTAAATGTGCTTAACCTTTGTAAACCTGGTTGGTTTATGAGTTAAGGTCAGGCTCATAAGGGTACGAGTGAAAACCCTTGAATGCGCTGCTTGACTTTGGGCAATGGTCAAGTGGATTCCTGTAACACCTTCCTTAGGATGTCACATTTACGATAAATTAAAATAAAACCTTACCCAAGTTATAAATCATTTAGTACATATAATAATAAATGTTGTGAAAAATTTTCTTTTTGTACATAATATCATTAAATTAAAATAAACAAAACATGAAATAAAACAAACTACTAAATACACACCATAATTATACATATGATTTTTGTCTTTAAAGATACAAATATTTACATACCACAAACTATTTAATAAAGCAGTAAATTGTTTGGCTTAAAGCAAACCATAAACTTGCCCAAGTACAAAACTAAAAGTTCTGATCCTCCGAAAGATTCTCCTCTGGGAGATCATCAGAAGACAGAAACCCTGGGTGCCGAGAAGCCCTGCTGACAGGAGTCTGCGCGGTCGATGTAACACCCCTTTGGAGGATGTCACATAAAAGAAAATAAAATAAATAGAAATAAAATCTACCCAAGTTGCGGAACATTTGTTAAATATTATTACGGGTTGTAAAATAATTCTTGATAGACGTAAATATGTAATAAAAATATAATGCGAAAAATACGAAATAAAAAAAACATCATCATCACTAATAATATACATATGGTTAAGTTATAAACTGTACAAATAATTTACAACTAAGACTACAACTATTTAAACAAAAACAAGAAAGAAAGCAATAAAAGAGTTAATATATACGTACATACTGACGCGCCCAAAAAAAAAAAAATATCATGGTTATCTAATCCTCGGATGGATCACTCTCGACCGAAAATGATCATCGGGAGATAGATATCCGGATGTCTCGACACACGGCGATAACGGGATCGCGCAGTCGATACGATGCTTATCTCACTAGGCTCAGGGTTTTCAGACCCCAATAACGCCTAATGGATAAGGGTAACTCTAGGTGTAGAAATAACGTCGTCGTCATAATCGGATCTCCATCAAACTGATGACGTAAAATCACGGCCATACGTCCAAAGATAGGTAACATGTAAGCACGATCTCCTCGTAAATGCCAAGCCGATCACCTCCATGAAATACCAGCTCTATGAATCCCAAAAATGCTGGCGTCGCCATCCCACACAATCAATCCAGAGGGTATGGATGATCGGATGGTTCCTGCTCGTAAAACTGATCGTCGGCTTGCTGACCTTCCTCTTCCTCAGGGTACACGATCTCAAGAGGCTGTTCCTCTTCTTCCTCTTCAAACTCTTTACCGTATAAAATAAATAGACAAGAGACACATACAATAAAGAGGTAAGACAACATAAAATCATCACAACATGGCCAATAAGAAGACGACAAATAACAACTACACAGTTCATACAATACGAAAAAGCTATAACAGTAATACATATTAGATATCCTAGTGTTTCAGAACATCATAGATATAACACAAATAAAGAAAATCACACAGATAAAATAAATCAATCTCACAGATAAAATAAGATAAGAAATGGACAACTAACATAAGAATTATCAGATAAATATAAATAGAGAAAATGTAAAAACATCCAAGATATTACCAGATAAAGATAAATAGAGAAAAATGGAATATTATCCAAGATAAAATCAAATACACCAAAACACAACCCTACTCCATGGAGCTAAACCCAAACAGATATCGAGAGAATGACTTGCAAAATCTATTAGTACCACTTCCGCCCAACCAACTATTACGCGGTCACACGTTGCGCCAATAGCCTACGACACCGGGAATCCACCATCCGGGCGTAGTATAGTTCACGGTCTCCCGTTGTGGCACTATAGGCAATGTACTACTAGACTTTACAAACCTCGATTAAATATAGTGAATGTCGAGTACATTAGTGTGCTATCTGTTTACTCACGACCCACGGAGCTACCAACTGTCCACATGTGGGATCCCGTACACTAAAGTCTCCAAGTTCATTAGAACAATAAACCTCACTACATTTATCGCATCGACAACACGATGTGATTCGTCTCGTCAACCAAAACACCAAAAATTGGTATAAAGACAAAACATAATTCCAAATATATGAAATTACGAAAATGTCCTCCAGATAAAAAATATGCCCTCAATGGCAGAAAGCCTGTACGGGTTCACTTTTTCCCGACAGCGAAATAACCTCAAAAGCCTGTACGGGTTCACATTTTCCCGACAGCGAAAAATAAATATAGTAACGGTCAATCGCGTAGAAATTTTATCGCGTTTTTGAAATCTCGTCGTTTTTACAAACGTTTAAAAATCGGGTAAAGATATTTTTCTGTTTTTAAAATCGCGTAGCATTTTTAATACATTTTCTCAATCGCGTAGGATTTTTAAATCATTTTCTTATTCGAATGCCTTTAAAATTACTGTTTAAACAGATAGAAATAGTACCTAGTACATTTAAACTACGTTGAATAATTTTTCATACCGCATACTGTCATTAGGATATTTTTACTATCTTATAGGTTCATTTTTACTAAAAATTGACAGCATTTTGTTTATAAAATTATAATAATGGTTTTCTAAATTTTCCATAAAATTTCTATTTACCTAATTTTTAACCATTTCATTAAATTCTTTTTGAAATCTCTAACATGCTTCAAAACCAAAAGTGAGCTATATGTTAGAAAATTTCTTAATATTACTGTATTTCCTTCCTAATGATAAAATCACTAATTTTAATCCTTTAAACTTAATTCTACTCAATTTGTTTCTTCAAAAATCATCATAGAAAATTTCCCCTTAACTTGTATTGTCTCTTTTTAATTGAAAAAGGTTTGGAATCAAGTTTTAAAAATCATAATTACCTATAGTGGCATGTTGGCCGAATTTTATAAAACTTTTTCATTTGATCTCTAAATCATGTCAAAGGTATTATCTTATCTAAGTTCATTAAATCATGTTATAAAGTAATGATTTTAAATCAAATGAATCCTTTAGGCATGTTGGCCCAAAATCTACTAAATCTTTACCAATTGATTTCTAAATTCCTTTTCTTGGATCAAAACAATTTGAAACCTTCTTATTTCTCCTAATCAATTAAGTTGCACTTTAGGAAAAATGAAGAGAACATTTTGGTCCTCACACTTTAGCATTGCCGTGAGCTATTGGATATGTTCTTTGGAACACTCATGCAAATTTACACATGTTATTCACATCCTATATTTTATCATACAATTCTAACACATGCATTATATTTCTAACACATGCAAAAGATTTCTAACACATGCAAAATATTTCTAACACATAAAACCTAAATTAAAGCTTGTAGACATGCTTTCAAAAGCTAATAGACATGCAAAATTATTACAATCACCAAACAAGAAAGCTACTAACACATAACACTTAAGCTACTAGCAACCACAAAAATTAACAAATACACATCAATACACACCACAACCGAATCCTTATGGATTCTACAAACAACCCATCTTCTTACCACCATCAAGGGATGATAAGAATTGTCTTCCTCTTACCTTAAATGAAGACAAAAGCTTGCTTTCACACCTCCTAGGTCACGGTTTTCACCACCAAAAATACCTAGAAATCTCAAACAAAATCTACATATTACTAACCATGAAAAAGAAGCTAAACCATGGAAAAATCATGGCTTAGAACTTTGAAAAAGAAGAGAGAAAAGAAAAGCATGAAATTTCACCTTCTAGGTAAAACTTTCAAGGTTGGTTTCCAAGCCCTAGATGGAAGAATTTGAAGAAACTTCCAACTACAAAGGTTCTTAGAATGGTGTTTAGGTTAAGGAAACTTGGTTAGAAAAATTTTTGGATGGTTGGAGTGTTAGGAAACTAGCTTGGCCGAATATGGTGAAGAAAATGGACAAGAATGGTGGCTGGGGTTCTTGATGAGAGAGAAGAGAGAAAAGTGATGAAGACAAAGTGATTTTTGGTCCTTCCTCCTTCACTTGGCCGTAGCTCTCTAAGGGCATGCAAGGTGGCTCCTTGCTTGGCTTCATCCAAGCCATTGGATGAATCAAAGGCCAAGATCAAGCCTTGGTGAGCAAGCTTGATTCTCATTGGTTGGTTCCCGGTGACTCACATGCTGAGTCACACAACAGATAAATGCTCTTTGAGTCGGCCTAGTGAGTCACTGTTCTGGAAAGTTCTACAAATTTTTACGGTGATTAATTAAGCTACCGATCTAACTGATTTCGTTTAATCGTGGGTCCCGCAAAATATTTTCGGGTCCACTGTCACTAAATTATATTGACCGATAAAATAATATTATAATAATATAAAATTATTTTATTTGTGATTAAATCCTAAAAATTAAAAGATTATTTTTAGTCTCATTCGAGATCGGGTTAAGTAAGATCCCCCAATTCGAAATAATAAAATAAGATTTTCCTCGGCCCGAAAAATATTATTTTCCTGCTTCGGAGCAAATCACACAAAAAGTCCATATAAAATCACAGACAGTATTTTGAGGCATTAAATCAAGAAGAAAACAATTAAAAACAGACAAAAAAGAAAACAATACGTTCGGGACGTAACGGTCATTTTCCCATTTTTTCCCACAACGTAGGTAATTATCCAAAACGTTCAAATAAAATATCCAGCTGTATTATATAGCTGTATATCTTTCAGAAAAATTAATACAGTAGCTCAGAAAAATTTTTATTTTACCGTCTCGAAACAATTTACGCAAAACGATCAAATAAAATTTGAGCCAGTATTATCGTAGTTGTTTTCATACAAAAATCGAGAATAGAAAAATAGGGACACAGCGGTCATTCATACAAAAGCATGAAAAACAGAAAACAGTACATTCAGAATATTTTCTAAAAATTGGGGCGTTACAGTCGACACACTACTAAGCTCACTAGGGGCTTGGAAACGACCACCCCAATAGTGCCTAATAGTCAAGGGCAACTCCAAATGCACATAGACGGTAGTAGAGAACATCAGAGCACTGTCAAACTCCCTACGAAGGGACACAGTCAAACATCCCATATAAACAACTGACTCCCTATCAGCTCGTAGACGCCAGGCCTCGGAACCTCCATGCAACTCCAGTTTCACGAATCCCAGAAACTTCGGTAAGGCCATATCGCGTCATAATCAATCCAAATGATACAGATGGTCCAAAGGCTCGCCCTCCTCGCACTGATCACTTGGATGCTGCTCCTCCTCGTACTGACAATCCAGAGGTTGTTCCTCTTCTTCTTCCTCAAAGTCTTTACGGGACATAAATAATAGTACAAAAAAATGTATACAAAGAGGTGAGACAATCTACATCACTACCAAAGATAGCAAGATCATTTAAAACAAGTAAAGACATATAGATATAATAATTAATATAAGAATTCATATTATCACCTCATACATAATATTTCATATCAAAATATACATAATCACATTATGATGTAGACCACATATACAAATGTATACAGACTCATTCCTGCTCCATGGAGCTAAACACAAATATCAGAGAGAATGATCTGGAAGGCCTGTTCGTTGTAACACCCCAAATTTCCTAAATATTAGATAGTAATTTTGACAGTTAACAGAATTCTACTGTTTAGTGATTTCTGTGTACTGTAAAATTATTTTGAATATTTCGTCAGTGCATTTGATCGTTTTGTGTGATTTACTCCGCGTTAGGAAAAAAATAATTTTCGGGCCGGGGAAAATCTTACGTATTTTAATTATTACTGTTAAGTTTTAATTATTTTACGTAATCTGATTTGATATTCATGAATTTTTTAATTTTTATGATTTTGTGGATGATTATGAAATTTTTATATTACTCTGATTATTTTAATATTATCCGTGGGCCGACTGTGGGCCCAGGGGGGTTGTACGTGGGCCCAGGTGGGTTCCGAAAAGTGAAAATTTTTCTGTAACCTGAAAGTTTCGTACTGTTGAGATGGAGACGGGGGATCTTGCTAAACCTGTATCTGGAAACAGTTTTTAAAATTTTTTTATTGTGTTTTGTACTGTATTTAATTATCGGGTGATAAAAATGTAGTAAAAATATTATTCATAGGGTTATAGCAAATAAAAAAATAAATATTGTACTGCGTAGTCAACATTAGTGGCTTGGATATCCACCATTGATTTAATCAACGGTGGAGATTTAGTCTTACAAAGTGGCTAGGACCATTTATGACCCTTGGATGTAAAGTTTGAAGGAGCAATCTTGACCCTTCATTTTAGAGATACATCTAATGACTAGGATTTCAAGGAGGAAAGATCCAATGGCCTAGATTAAGTCTTCTATCTAAAGGCTAAACTTAGAATCTACATTAATCCTAACCATTAATCTAATCAATGGTTAAGATTGCCTAAAATGGGGGCTAGGAGATTGGTCACTCTTTGAAGAGTGCATGAAGGGGGGGGACGGTTTTGTGATGGAGTAGGAGATTAGCAAAGTTTCAAGACACCAATTATTATTCATTTTGGTCATTATTGATCATTTCAAGAAGCTTAGCTTATTAAAATTTTCTCTTCACTTCTTCTCCAAGATAGTTTCGGCCAAGACACCAAAATCCCTCTTCCATCACTCTTTAATTTCAAACAACCATACTTCTTGAATCTATACCTTATTCTAAGACACTTTGTAGTTTGGAGCAAGTTCTAAATGTTCCATCTTCAAGGACTTTTTCCAAGAGCAAGTTCTAGGGTTTTTGAGGTGAAGTGCAAGGAAAACATCATTTCTTATCTCTTTTTCATGTTCTAAGCCATGTTTGATCCATGGTTCCCCTAGTTCAAGCTTAATATACTAATATACTTGTGTTTTGTTTTGTATTTGAGAAGCTTTGGTGGTGAAGGACTTGGAAAAAGAAGCAAAATAAGGAGTCTTTGAGGTTCTTCAAGAGGTAAGAGGGAGATCCATCTTACCAACCAAGTATGGTGGTGAGAGATGGTTTGCGTATTTGATGGATGGTGAATCCATATGAGGATTCATATCCATGGTTATGTAATTATTTGTGTGTGTTTATATGCTTTGATTATTTGCCTATGCATGGTATGATTTGCATGATTTATTGCTTTGATTATGGCATGCTTGTGATATATATGTTGAATATGTATATGTATGTCATGATTTGATGATGGAAAGGAAAGTGATTTTTGGTTCCAAGGACCATGGTGAATTCGGCCAAACACCTCAAAATAGGTGTTCACAAATTAATATTTTCATGAATGATAAAATTAGATGTTTAGAGAAACAAGGAAAATAAACAAAGGGTTTGTTTCCAAAGAATAAAGTGTCATGATTTTTGTGAAGAATTTTTAATAGTCTTGTTTGTGTAAAACCATGAATGGAACTTAGATGATTTAGAAGGAAAAATATAAGAATGGTTTCAATGGCCATGTCCATGATTTTGAAGGCTTGTAAATGCCTTGATTTTATGAAACAAAGTGATTTTCAAAGTGGAAATATAATTTGATTTAGTATAAGGATTTTGGAAAGGGAATCAGAGTGTTTTATCACTTGAGAAATAGAAAATTTAGTTATAAAAGGAAAGTAGAGGTTGTAAGGGTTTGAACCTCAAATTATTTTGGAAGAGAATTGAATTTGAGAATTTATTTTGAATTATAAAGGAAACATTGATGATTTAAAATTTACTAACGTAAAACTCATCCTTTGAGTTTTGGAGAGCGTTAGGGAATTTTAAGTGAGAAACATTGATTTAATTCAATAAAATGGTGAATTTGTGGCATATATTGCAAAAAGGATTTTCTTGAGTAAGAAAATGTGAAAAATAATATGAGAAGTCATATTATTTTGAGAAAGGTTGAAATGAAATTTTTGAAGGTTGAGAAATATTTTACGAAGTTGAAAAATGGTGAAAAATGATTTAAGTAACTTAAAAACGTGATTTTTAAGCTACGCGATTTGAAAAACGTTTAAATATTTCCACGCGATTTGAAAAACGTTGAAATATTTCTACGCAATTTGGAAAGCATTTAAATATTTTTATGCGTTTGAGATATTGTTGAAAAATCGCTATGCGATTTAAAAATGGTTGAATATTTTTACGTGATTAATGAAAATGTTGAAAAATCACTACGTGATTAAAAAATGATGGAATATTTTTATGTGATTGAGAAAACGATGGAAAATCGCTACGTGATTTGAAAAAGTAATAGATACGTTACAAAATTGTGAAAACATGATGAAAGTGTTGCGCGACTATGAAAACGCGATAATATGATTTTGCGATTGAATAAATAATAGGATTACTGTTGGACTAGTGTATGAACACTATATGAGAAAATGATGAATTTTACCTGTGATTAGCATTGGTGCATTTTATATGCATAAACTAGTGTATAGATAATGTATGAGAAAATGATGAATTTTGCTTATGATTGGCATTGGTGCATTGAACATGCATTGGAAAGGTCCGATGGACTGTATAAGGCTATTTGTCTAGGAGAGACGTACACCTCTTGAGTGGGTGCGATATGTAACACCCCTTTGGAGGATGTCACACATAAAAGAAAATAAAAGAAATAGAAATAAAATCTACCCAAGTTGTGAAACATTTGTTAAATATTATTACGGGTTGTAAAATAATTCCTGATAGACAGAAATATGATATAAAAAGATAATGCGGAAAATACGAAATAAAAAAAACATCATCACTAATAATATACATATGATTAAGTTATAAGCTGTACAAATAATTTACAACAAAGACTACAAATATTTAAACAAAAATAGTAAAGAAAGCAATAAAAGAGTTAATATATATACAGACATACGCTGACGCGCCCAAAAAACATCATGGTTATCTAATCCTCTGATGGATCACTCTCAGCATGAAAATGATCATCAGGAGATAAATATCCCGGATGTCTCGACACACGGCGATAACGGGATCGCGCATGCAATCGATACGATGCTTATCTCACTAGGCTCAGGGTTTTCAGCACCCCAGTGACGCCTAATGGATAAGGGTAACTCTAAATGCAGAAAAAGTGTTGTAGTCATGACAGGCTCTCCATCAAAACGTTGACGTAGAATCACGGTCACACGTCCTACATACGTCACATATTCACGATCGCCTCGTAGATGCCAAGCTAGCGAACTCCTATGAAATACTAGCTCTACGAACCCCAAAAACTCTGGTGCTGCCATTCCACACAATCAATCCAAAGGGTATGGATGATCGGATGGTTCTTGATCGTAAACCGGTCATCTGCCTGCTGATCTTCCTCCTCCTCGGGGTACAAGATCTCAATAGGCTGATCCTCTTCCTCGAAGTCTTTACTGCGTAAAATAAATAAACAAAAAATACATATAACAAAGAGGTAAGACAACATAAAATCATCACAACATGGCAAATAAGAAGACGACAAACAACATATATACAAGTTCATGCAATACAAAATACTATAACAGAAAGAATAATGATTAGAGTAAGATTTAGATATCATAACAATATATCACATCACGGATAAAACCTCACAGATAAAATAAGAAAGATAAGAATAAACAGATAAGATATAATAACCAAATATAGTAACAGTAACCAGATAAAATAAACAAATAAAATACAGATAAACAAATAATAGATAAGATGGAAATAAATAGACATAGAGATAAATAAATAATATGACAAAACCCTACTCCATGGAGCTAAAGAAAACACAAGTATCGAGAGCGGAATGACTCGTAAAATCTATTAGTACCACGACCGCCCAACCAACTATTGCTTGTTGTCACACGTTGCGTCTATAGCCCCACGACACAGAATCCATCATCCAAGCGTGTGGTGTAGTTCACGGTCTCACGTTGTGGCACTACAGCAAATGTACTACTAGATTTCACAAATCTCGATTAAATATAGTGCGTGTCGAGTACCATAGTGTGCTATCGGTTTACCACGGCCCAGCGGAGCTACCAACTGTCCACATGTGGGATCCCGTACACTAAAGTCTCCAAGTTCATTAGAACAATGAACCACACTACGTTTATCGCATCGACAACACGATGTGATTCGTCTCGTCAACCAATCCACCAAAAAACTTGGCACACATAAATAGAAAGCCTGTACGGGTTCACATTTTCCCGACAGCAAATAAATTCTCAAAAGCCTGTACGGGTTCACATTTTCCCGACAGCAGATAAATTCTCAAAAGCCTGTACGGGTTCACATTTTCCCGACAGCAGATAAATTCTCAAAAACCTGTACGGGTTCACATTTTCCCGACAGCAAAAGATTCTCAAAAATAATCTGTACGGGTTCACATTTTCCCGACAGCATAAAATAAATATAGTAACGATCAATCGCGTAGAAATTTTATCGCGTTTTCATAATTCCGTCGTTTTTACAAACGTTTAAAAATCGGGTAAAGATATTTTTCTGTTTTTAAAATCGCGTAGCATTTTTAATACGTTTTCTCAATCGCGTAGGATTTTCAAATCATTTTCTTATTCGAATGCCTTTAAAAGTACTTGTTTAAACAAAAGTAAATAGTACTTAGTACATTTAAACTACGTAGAATAATTTTTCATACCGCATACTGTCTTTTGGATATTTTTGCTATCTTATTGGTTCATTTTTACTAAAAATTGACAGTATTTTGTTTAGAAATTCATAATAATGGTTTACTAATTTTTTCCATAAAATTTCTATTTACCTAATTTTTAACCACATCATTTAATTCTCTTTGAAATCTCTAACATGCTTCAAAACCTTAAGTGAGCTATATGTTAGAAAATTTCTCAAAATTATTGTATTTTACTTCCTAATGATAAAATTATTAGTTTTAATCCTTTAAGCTTAATTCTACTCAATTTGTTTCTTCAAAAACCATTATAGAAAATTTCTTCTTAACTTGTATTGTCTCTTTTTGATTGAAAAAGGTTTGGAATCAAGTTTTAGAAATCATGATTACCTATAGTGGCATGTTGGCCAAATTTCGTAAAACCCTTTCATTTGATTTCTAAAATGTCTTTCACCTTTCAAATCATATCAAATGTATTATATTGTCTAAGTTCACTAAATCATATTAGAAAATAGTTAGCAAGAATCAATTTAATCCTTTAGGCATGTTGGCCCAAAATACTAAGTCTTTACCATTTGATTTCTAAATTCATTTTCTTTGATCAAATCAATTTGAAACCTTCTTAATTCTCCTAGGTTAATTAAGTTACACTTTAGAAAAATTAAGAGAACATTTTGGTCCTCACCATTTGTCATTGCCGTGAGCTTGTGGATTGTGCTCTTTGGAACACTCATGCAATTTTTGAACATGTTATTCATATCCTATACATTATCATACAATTCTAACACATGCATTGTATTTTCTAACACATGCAATATATTTTCTAACACCTAAACCTAAATTAAAGCTTATAGACATGCAATCAAAAGCTAATAGACATGCAAAATTATTACAATCACCAAACAAATAAGCTACTAACAAATACCACATAAATTACTAGCAAACATAAAAATTAACACATACACACCAAACAAAGACAACACCACCGAATCCTTATGGATTCTTCAAACATTACAAATCATTCCATCTTCTTACCACCACCAAGGGATGATAAGAATTGTCTTCCTCTTACCTTAAATGAAGACAAATGATATGCTTTCACACCTCCTAGGGTTCGGTTTTCACCTTCAAAAATACCTAGAAATCTCAAACAAAATTTACATGTTACTAACCATAAAAAAGAAGCTAAACCATGGAGAAATCATGGCTTAGAACTTTGAAAAAGAAGAGAGAAAGGAAAAACATGATATTTCACCTTCTAGGTAAAACTTTCAAGGTTGATTTCCAAGCCCTAAATGGAAGATTTTGAAGAAACTCCCAACTAGAAAGGTTCTTAGAATAATGTTTAGGTTAAGAAAACTTGGTTAGAAAAATTTTTGGATGGTTGGATGGTCAAGAATGGCTCTTGGCCGAATGGTAGGAGAAAAGAACAACAATGGTGGCTAGGGTTCTTAGAAGAGAGAGAAGAGAGAAAAGTGATGAAGATGAAGTGTTATTTTGGTCATCCAAGACCTCTTGGCCGTAGCCATCAAGTGGCAAGGGATGTGCATGGATTTGGCTTCATCCAAGCCATAGATTGCATCAAAGGCTAGGATTAAATCTTGCTTAACAAGCTTGATTCCTATTGGTTCTCCTTGATGACTCACATGCTGAGTCACACAGTGCATTTAATTCTCTGCTAAGTCAGCTAGCTGAGTCAGCTTGTTCTAGAAAGTTCTACTGCTAACGGTGATTAATTAAGCTACCGATCTAACCATTCTGCTAATTGTGGGTCCCGCAAAATATTTCTGGGTCCACTGTCACTAATTTATACTGACTAATAAAATAATATTATAATAATATAAAATTATTTTATTTGATAGTTAAATCCTAAAAATTAAAAGATTAATTTTAGTCTCATTCAGAATCGGGTTTAGTAAGATCCCCTAATTCTAAATAATAAAATAAGATTTCCTCGGCCCGGAAAAATATTATTTTCCGCTCGAGCAAATCACACAAAAAGTCCATATAAAATCACGACACGGTATTATCGGGCGTTAAATCAAGTAGAAAACAATTAAAAACAAAAAACAAATAAAACAAAGACGTTCGGGACGTAACAGTCATTTTTCCATTTTTTCCCACAACGTAGCTAATTGTCCAAAACGTTCAAATAAAATATCCAGCAGTATTAATTATATGTATATCTTACAGAAAAATTAAAACAGTAACTCCGAAAAATTTTTATTTTACCGTCTCGAAGCAAATTACGTAAAATGATCAAATAAAATTTGAGTCAGTATTATCGTAATTGTTTTCATACAGAAATCGAGAACAGTAAAATAGGGACACAACGGTCATTCACACAAAAGCATGAAAAACAGCAAACAGTACATTCAGAATATTTTCTAAAAATTGGGGCGTTACACGATATGCGTAGTGTAAGTCACTTGTTGACTTTGGGGACATCGGGATGCGGGTTGCCTACAGTGGGCAGTTGGTTGCCCTTCTGTACCATGGGTTAGATCGACGCAACACATCGATGATCCTGACCGAGATACTATTCTTAATCAAGATCTAGTAAAGGCTGTCATGTATATGCTAGATGTGCAAACACATATGAGAAATGTGGCACGTGGTCTGAGGCATGTTGGTACAAACAAATCTTTCGGATCAATTTCTCCGAACTAAGTATTAGCTCCATGGAGTAGGAAATTGAGTCTATGTGCACATGCATAATTATTGAGTATTGGTTATGATAATTGAACTGTTGAATACTTGGATAATGTAGAAGGCATTATTGTAAATATTGAATATTTATATCTGTATGATATAATAATTGAGGAATATTAGTTATGATAATTGTTTTGTTAAGGAATATTGGATGATGATGATGATAATAATGTGATGACATGATTGTAATTATTTTGTGATATATCTATATGATATGCTATTTGTATTATCTCTGTGCTACCATGTTGGTATTGGCATAGGTGATCTCACCTCTTTGTATATTATTTTGTACTGTATTTATATTTGGTAAAGACGTTGAGCAAGGCATAGAACAAGAGGGTGAAGAAGAGCAGGTTCCTGTGGAAGAAGCAGAGTTTTGAGAGGATGACATCAAGACCTAGTTTCTTCGGTTACGTGAGACTACAGTTCCACGGTGGAGCTGGAGCATGGAGGACTAGTCCCAATGAGAGGGGACTTATATATCAAGGAAATCTGACGGTCAACATGAGCTGGGAATTTCATGGAGATTCGTTTCTTTCCGTAACTATATATGTACATGTCGAATTTTCACTGTCAATCAGGCAGTATTGAGATACTAGGTATTATGTCCCAACAGAGATTAGTATTGTGTCGTCTGCTCGGACACATATCCGTAGGACTTCACGTCGTGTTGGATTCCTATCTACTGAGGAATCTGAGGAGGACCCGTCTGAGGGTTCTGCTGTCTAGTTTATACTTGGGCAGTATGTGAGTTTTAAATTATGTTTAAATACTTTGAGGACTCTGTCTGTATATAAATAATCCTGACAGTATGTTTATAATGTATAATGATGTATATTATTTGTGATAATATTGTAATATTTTTATTTTTCGCTAAGTTTATTTATCAACATCAAAGAGCAAAAAAAGAAATTTTACAACTCGTATTTTTATTATAACGTCACAATTTATGAACTTAGGGGTAATTTGGTAATGATAACATTTAAATGTGGCACCCTACGGTGGGTGTTACATTCGTTGCCCAGCCAAATATTACACAGTCAAACGTCATGTAAATAGTATACAGTCAAAACATCGTGTACAACAGGCATTGTACCGAACAATCTCCACTAGATCTTGATTAAGAATAGTGCTTGTCGAGATCGCTAGTGTGTTGCCCGTTACCACGGCCCAGAGGAGCTACCAACTGTACACATATGCAATCCTCTGCACACTAACGTCTCCAAGTTCACTCAATGAACCACACTACGCCTATCGCACCCACACTACAGTGTAATTCATCTCGTTAGCCAATTGCCAATTTCAACTAAATTGACACATTTCTCTATGCATGTGCATGAGCCAAAATACACAAATAACCTTATTATCAGTATTTTCCATAATAGTACGCCATCACTTGACAGTACTATTTTTCCATATATCTGGGTCCACCACTTTAACCCAATAGTAAACTACTGTTCCTTTCAGTCGCATAAATATTTTATCTCATTTTTACAATCGAGTCACTTTTTTCCAACATTTTCAAATTGCATAAATATTTTTTGACATTTTTGAAATCGCGTAGTATTTTTAAATCATTTTCTCAAATCGCGTAACGTTTTTAAATCTTTTTCTCAATCGCGTAACATTTTTAAATTATTTTGTCAATCGCGTAGTTTAAAAATCATTATTTTAAATACGCATAAGGTATTTCTATTATTTTTAAACTACGTAAAATATTTCTTTATGTTCTAAAATATATTTTGAAATTTTTTCCATTATATATTTATTTCTAGCTTTATTTACAACATTTTCTTTTAAAAATCCTTTACTTAATATTTTCTACTGTTTCCTTTAAAAGTTACCTTTCTTAGTCTTAACCATTATTTACATCTCGAAACTTGCTAACGTGCTTCAAAACCCAAAAGGTGAGCTATGCGTTAGTACTTTTCAAGTGTTCATTTTATTTCTCAACCATACTTAATTTCTTAATTAAGTTTCTAAAATAACTTCATTCATTTTATTCTCTAAAATTTATTCAAATTGAGTTTTCTTTATTTTACATAAATCTATGCTTAGGAAATAATTTTGAATTAAAAACATTATAAGTAGGTATGTTAGCCAAAAATCCTTCTATGCTTTATAAATCATATTTATTTATTTTCCATCATTTAATTTCTTATAAAAATTCTTAATCCAGTTTATTATTGTTAAATCACCTAATCCATGATTTAGGAAAATATTTAGAACATCTTGGTTCCTTTTTGTAGTGGTGAAGCCGTGAGCTTCATGTGTTCTTTGGAACACTCATGCAAATCCTCAACATGTTATTCACATCCTACAATAACTATCATGCATCTATAAACACATACCAAATATATTAAAGCTATAGACGTGCTTGCAAACAAAATCAATCACAAATAGGCAAAAACTTTAAACAATCAAGTGAATGAATCCTTATGGATTCTTTGTAGCATCCCGGAATCCTAGTACCTTAAATTGTGATTCTACGAAGTCTTAGATTTTTAGTTAAGATTAACATTTGGTATTTTGTAAGCCAAAAAGGATTAAGTGGAGAACTTTGATTCAATTCGAATTCCTAGGCAAGTTCACGACTAAGACTAAGTGGAAGGTAACTTAATTTTAGAAAATTCTTTTTTAGACTTCTTTAATATAAGAAAATGATCTATTCAAGTTAATTATCAAGGATTAATCATAACTTAGTATGTGATGGATTAAAATTTGTCAAGTGATAAACACTTGAATGCCATGGCTACCACATCATGATATTCCAAGATTTGGCCACGAAAATGGAAAAGAAAAATATGCAAGCCAACAAGTGATCACTAGCATGTTATTATTCAAAAAACAAGTATTGATGTCCAACTTCTAATGCACGGCTGCAAGGGTGAATAAAGGAGGACATTTGTAGACTTGCACCAACTAGTCAAAGGGAGAATAAAAAGTAGATTCCCTCAATTTTTTTTTGAGCAGCCACGGCAACAAGGCAGCTGCACATGCAAGATTCCATATTGTTCTCATCCTATACAAGTGTCAAGCTCATCCAACCCTTTGTCATACAAGGAGCCACAACAATAACACATGGAGGGTTGCATGCTCACCTCCAAGCCAAGTGCTTTACATGTGTTCTCATGATTAAGCAAACATGCCACACACACCCACGATTGGACAAAGAGAAGCAATTTGTGAAATGGTTAAATTTCACTCATAAATTCAAGACAATCAAGGCTGGAACAAGTGGCAAGTTGCATGACTTGCTAGCCATGCAAAATGACATTTCAAAATGTCATGATTCCTTGGCATTCCAAGACAACCACGGCTGGAAGCTTTTTGGTCAGCTGCATGCCTTCAATCAAAGCTTACTTGACACCTCTCAACCTCCTAATTCACTCCAAGCCAAGTGTACAAACCGAAGCACACCATTATCATCATGAAATTGACATGGCTAACATGAAGATTCCTAGACAAATCTTCCATTCAACTAGTCACAACGTGTTCAACTGCAAGGAACATAATGCATGACACTTTACACTAAGCAATTCAGACCGTGAGACACTTGGTTTACATGCCATTCACCTCTTCATGCAAATGACACCACTCAAGTCTAAGAGACTACTTGATTCATGAGGAAAATAGGGGGCAGCAGAAAACCTTACATCTTTCACTTCACCTTTTCTCCATTTCTTTCAAATCTGTACTCTTTATGTTGTCACCGAAATGACCTCTCCAAGTACCCAACAAATACACTCTTCCATTGATAGAAATTGCCACTAAGACAATCCTAGACCTAGCCTAGTCATGAAGGCAATGATGGCAGCCTTGTTTTTGCCCAAGAAAACCGTGAACACCATTTTAAAAAGCCTTAAGTTTTTGAAGCTTCCCTTGGATAGCATACCTCCCTCATTTCCTTTCTCACCTGGCCGAGAACCCCCTAAGTCACTCTCTAAATCACCCTATCCTCAAACACTTTCCATTCTTGTCTTCATCAACCGTGGACATTTGAAGAAGCACCATCCATCTTTCTCTCTTTTAGGAATGTGGTCAAGGTAGGAAAAATAAAGGGGAACTCACTTCTCTATAACTTTCCTTTATGAAATTCTATATGTCATCTTCTTAAACCTCCATTCTTCTATTTTTTTCTAACAAGGTTACTTTCTGTTTTTCAACTTTTAATTGATGAAAGAGGACTCTAAATTAAAGTACTAACACTTTATTATAAGCTTTGTTAATAGTATGTTGCTGTTTTAGATTCAATTCACCGCTTTGTGATTTTAAACTTCATGCTGCCCACATTTAGTTCTTAACGTTATCTTTTATGTTGGAAGGATGTAAAGGTAAGTTGTTTTTTTAAGAAGACAATCGTGCTTCAATGGTTCTTGGAAGGATAATATGGAATATGAAATACATATTTGCTTGAAATTGCTTAACATAAAAGGCTTGAGTTCATTTTATTTTTACTTGATTAATATTATGGGTTTGACATAATCTTGAGTATTTTACTATGTTGTTTGGAATCTATTGATTTGTACAAAGTGATCATACACCTATGCTTATGAGGAATCCGAAAATTGAGTTTGGATGTTGAAAATTGGTAATTGACCGTGAGCCTTGAAATTGCATCATTAGAGTTTAATGTAATGAGTTCCATTTTATGACGCCAAAAGCTCTCAAATTATGGTATGTGTAAACATAATAAAAGTGGAAAGACAAGGTTTCCTTGGGATTAGCCTACACGATGATATGTGAGGAGTATATTGGGAGGGGGTGGTGAAACCCTTGGGAGTAATGCTATTGTGACCACACGTATGTTTAGGGTAGAACAAGTCCTGGTTGGACTGTGATTTTGTTTATCGTGGGGGTCACATCTGGAGGTGGCATTACTTTGACATGCCATTTTTCTCTAGGACGATGGAGAGCATACAGTGGGAGGTATGTGTACTCCCGTCCATCCGCTATCCCAAAGGAGCACTTCGTGGAGTTGGTTTTAATAAAAGACACTTAAAACATTCTTTTATGATTATTCTATCTTGTGTATATTATAATTGTGATCTGTATTGATACTTATTAAATTGCTAGCATTCTATAGGCATAACTATTATTTTGTATGTGTGAATGTTTCTATTCTTTACTAATGCAATTTTATTGTTGTTTATAATATTATTTCTTATCACCTAATCTTCTAACATTTATTTATTTTGTAGAGAAGGAATTTTCAAAAGGTAAAACGTTTTGGGAATCAGAGATTTTCCTAAAGCTAAATTAATTACTGTCATGAATATTTTACCTAAAACTCGATTCCCTTGGAACGCCATTAGTTCTGTTTTTAAGTCTTTTTCCTATTAAGAATTATTTTCTCACCCTCTGTGATTTTTATTGTGGTATTCCAGACCCGCAGACATGAGTACTATTGTTGTTTGGTTGGGTGAAGGAAACCGGTCCTATGACTTGGAGACTAAGTTGTTCACATTTACCGGACAGATCACGATCCAAGTTTCCTCTATAGGCCACCCAGAATTCGGAATCGTAATAATTTCTGGCCACTTCACGTTTCATGTGGTTCTTCCCCCATGGTGACCATGATGTAGCCTGCCTCAGTTATACTGACTGTGATCGTTGCTGATTTCTCCTCTACATACTACTTGAATAGAGGAGAAAAGTGTTGATGCGTTTTTTTGTTGTTTTTAATCATCGGCTTGTATATGACCTATCATAGGTTAAATTTTGTGATTTCCCTTTGAACATGTCCTTGGCTATTTGAATTATAACGTTTGTTTTTAGAATACTCTGCACGTTATTATTTTTAGTTATTATTTTCATGTTTAAAGAATTCACGAAAACATTATCTTACTAATCCTATTAGTTAAAAACTGCAATAATTAAAATATCAACATAGTAGAGATGTAAAACTATAGGTTGTTACATTCTTCACCACAAATACATCCATTTTGTCACCACCAACACATGGTTGATGAGATTAAATCTCCCTTTTACCTCTAAGGAAGACAAACTCCTCTTGGACATCCTCCTACAGATTTTGTATGGCTCCCAAAGAAACCCTAACAAACTTAAATAATTTATAAAGTCATAAACTATGGTTGAAAAATAAAAACCATGGATCAATCATGGCTTAAAACTTCAAGAATCAAGTTAGGAACAAGAAATAAGGATTTTTACCTTGTAGGAAAG
This sequence comes from Ormosia emarginata, assembly GCA_029884605.1. Lineage (NCBI taxonomy): Eukaryota > Viridiplantae > Streptophyta > Magnoliopsida > Fabales > Fabaceae > Ormosia > Ormosia emarginata. The sequence goes on from JAQQTP010000088.1 coordinate 28,812,125, forward strand.
AAACTTCAAGGTTGTTTTCCAAGCTTCAAATGGATGATTTTGAAGAAACTCTCAAGATGAAAGATGTTTAGAATGATGTTTAGGTTTAGGAAATGATGTTGGGTGAAATTTTAGAAGAGTGGAGGTAAGGAAATGGTGTGTTGGTCGTGAGCTTCACAAAGAGAAGCTATGGTGTTCTTGGTTCTTGGAAGAAAGAGAAAGGAGAAAATAGCTTTTGTGTGAGATAGCAAAGATGAAGATGAAGTAAAAATGGTCTTCCTCCCTTATGCATTGCCGTGGAGCTCAATGGAGGTGGCCACCTTAGTTGACCACTCAAGGCCTCCTGGTAGCCTTAGATTAGATCAATGGTTAATATCTAAAACTTAGCATCTAAGCTTGCTTCATATAGGTTTAGAGAATCAAGTCATCAAGCTCCTTCATGCTTCTTGAAGGTGCCATAACCGAATGGCTCAAGGGAGAGCAAACCAAGTCTTGGTTCACTTAGGTGTCTAGTTAAACTTAGGTTAATCTAGTTAGGTTTCTTAGTTACTTAGCTAACCATTTAGTTACTTAGGATAACTAACTACCTTCTTGATTGTGCTAGAACATTCTCTAACTAAGGCTTTAATGAGTAGCTAACTAGGTTTGTTCCATTTAGTTACTACTTAAGCTTTCTAGATTAACTTAGTTAGGTTTAAGCTAACTTAGTTAGGTTTTCTAGTTACTAATCTAACTAGTCCAACCATTTTTGTGGACTACCTTCCTATTGGCTTAGAAATTCAAACCATTTTCGTTGACTGATTTTCATTGGCTTAGAAATAATTCAAGCTAGAAACATTGACTGATTTCTGTTGGTTCACCAAATTATAAGTCACAAAGACTTTTCTGGTTCCTATTGTCCACTAGACAGAAGCTACTACTCTTAAGTCAGTAAGTACTATCCACTGGATATTAAAATAATATTAAAATATAAATTATTTTTATTTTACAAATAAATTCTAAAAATTAAAAGGTAGATACATGTATTACTCTAAATTGGATTTAGTAAGATCCCTTAGCTCCGAATAATCAGATAAAGATTTTTCTCGGCCTGAAAATTATTATTTTCTTAACTCGGAGTAAATCACACACAATAGTCAAATACAGTCTCGAAACAGTCAAATTAATTTTATAGCACACAAAAACATAAAACAACACATTTTGGACAATGTCGTAATTTAGCCAAAATTTAGGGTGTTACAACTCTCCCTCACTAATAAAAATTTCATCCCCAAAATTTATCGTATCTTAGAAAAGATGTGGGTATTGCTCCCTCATTTTATCCTCCAACTCCCAGGTAGCATCTCCTGTTACCTTATTCCATATTACCTTTATAAATACAATCATCTTCCCTCGAAGCTGTTTCACTCTTCTGTCCTCAATCTTAACAGGAAGCATCTCATACGTCAAATTATCTTTTAGTTATACTTCATGGGGTTGAATGGCATGCGTTGGATCGGGAAAATATTTTCTCAACTGAGACACATGGAATACATTATGGAGATTAGAAAGAAAAGGTGGTAAAACTATTTGGTAAGCTATTGGACCTATCCGACGAATATTTTGATAAGGTCCGATGAATTCATGAGTGAGTTTTCTAGATTTGATAACCCTTTCAACACCAGTTGTAGGTGTTACTCGCAAGAACACATGTTCACCTTCCTCAAATTCAAGAAATCTCCTTCACTTGTCTGCATAGCTTTTCTATCGGCTTTGAGTTGTCCTCATTTTTTCCTGAATCATTTTCACCTTTTCTGTAGTTTGTTGTACAAGATCAGGCCCTATGATCATACTTTTTGTAATGCCCTTTTTTCTCCCTTAGTCATAATGGGTAAGAAGAAGGAACGTCGCACCATAGTGAAATGACGCACAAATGATTACGTAAAGTTTGAACATTTTTTTTGTTTAACATAAATCCGGTTAAAACTTCCATTAATGTACATGTACACCAGTTTATAAATATATCGCGTGATTGAGTTAAAATTAAAAGTTCCTCTTTCATATAAAACTTCTTATCAAAAACATCAAAGAGAAATCAACATGGAATGAAACATACAACCATGCACAATATGGATAGTTACATACTTTGTACTAGAAATACAAGCCTGTTTAAATTACATTTCCAAAAAGATATACAAAAAGTAAAATGTGTACCTACCCCAAGAGATACAAATATATACCCACTAATCTAGTAGTACGTCAGGCTCCCTCAAAATAAACGAATAGTCATCAGTAGCCATCATTTTAAAACCAAACCTAAGACTGCATGGAACGAGAAGGAACCGTAGATGGATCCTCCTCGGGGTCCTCGTCGTCCGACGAGACATCCATCGGGACGAGAACACGAGCGGGAACCGGGCAAGTAGACAAAAGGAATCCTCACGAGGGGTATAATACATTTCACCCCACATGTCCCTCACCGGCATATAGAACTCCAGCCATACAAAAGCATGAAAATCTATAATAGGAGCGTCATAACATCTCCATGCCAAGGACACCATCACATCGCCGTGGTATACACATCGGTCAGTCTGCACGTTGATATGCCAGCAGTCCGGACCTCCAAGAAAGTTGATCCGCACGTAGCCAAAAAGTCCACAGAGTCGAAATGACATCCTCAACAACTTCGATCTCAGTCGAGATAAGGCCAGAAACCTTGAAATTCAGTGGTTTCCTTGTTCTCCTCACGGGCGTCTTCTTGAGAACATACGATCCAATCCAAAATGCAAAATAAAGAAAATTACCGAAAGAGGTGAGATTCCCAGCTTTCAGTACCAACAAGGCAGCAAAAAAATAAACGGCGTCGAATGCCCACATAAGACACAGTTAATATACACAAGTATAGTAATACATGAAAGCAATTAATGAAAGTAAAGCAACAAAGAATAGTAGTTAACTTTATCCATAGCCAGCTAGCAACACTAGCATTACCAAGAATCAAATAAATATCACAGTCATAATAGTAAACACATTATCCAATCATGAATGCTCAATGGACCATGTGATTGACAACTCACAATGTAACAAGGGTACCAAAGTTCCTACTCCATGTAGCTAGACATAAACATCTTTGGAGTGAATGATCAAGGAGTCATGCCAGTGTATCGTTAGCCTTAAAAAAATATAGTGTGCTCATCTCATAAAAACATTTGCGCAAAATGGCTCACACATGGCACCTCAACAGTTGATCATGACATAAGACAGTGTCACAGTCAGGATCGTCGGTGTGTTGCATTAGTTTATCCCACGGCCCCAGTGGAGCTACCACTGCCCATTGTGAGACACCCACACCCCGACGCCCTCAGGGTCAACAACATATGACACCTACGCTTAGTCTATTCATACCCGCACATAGGTGTTATTCAAACTCCTAGGCAACATAGCCTTCTCAACAATGTCCCACGGACAATACGCATGCATGATGACACAATGTCCAATCATGTATGTTCATTAATGATGCATTCAGCATAAGCCTTTCCTCAATGGCACATAAGCATTATTCAATGTCCAACATGACATATCAACCATGCATTTATTAAAATATTGCCTCAATGGCACATCATCATTCTTATCTCATTGAGTACTACATCAATAATCCTCATTACACACATACCACAATTTCCATGTCATGGATCCAAGAATTCCATATTCAAAATCATTTCTTCTCTATTGGTATGAATGCACATTCCTTTCACAATTAAGTAAAGTAAAATCCTTGAATCCAGGGTTTTTAGATTATGTTTGAGTTACAAAGGACAAAGAACCATAATCTTAATCATTTCCAGCTCAAAAATCTCATTTTTGGTCTTGGTAATCGATTACATCACCCTTGTAATCGATTACCCGAGGAACAGAATCTCTGTAATCGATTACAATCTCATTGTAATCGATTACGTGATTCCCAGAACCACGTTTCGTAACTTCAAGGCCCTGGTAATCGATTACACAACCGTGGTAATCGATTACCAATTGGACAGAACCTCCGTAATCGATTACCCACAAGTTGTAATCGATTACGTGATTTCCAGAAGCACCATTTCGTGACATCAGAGGCTTGGTAATCGATTACACCACTCTTGTAATCGATTACAAGCTAAACAGAATCTCTGTAATCGATTACACAGCAGACGTAATCGATTACCAGATTTCCAGAATCACGATTTCATATCCTTAAGAGCTTGGTAATCGATTACAAGCCCCGTGTAATCGATTACCACGCGTAAACTTGCAGAAAACAGAGTTTTCTAGGTCCCCTAACTCAAACCAAACCAATCCTTATCATATTTAATTAACAAGATACTCAAATATACCTTCAAATCATGCAAGAGGCATCAGTAAATCATACAAACTCAACAAAATACACTATCATCAAGAACAACACAAAAATTAGAGAACTTTATACATGGATTCACAAATCAATAACAACACACATACAAGACATTCCCTTACTACCAAGATTGGTTGAAGAGGATCATCTTCCTCTTACCTATTTGGAAAGCAACACAATGTGCCACTCCTTCTTGCCCTAGATTTTCGTTTTCCCCCTTCAAGAAAAACTCCAAGGTGAGTGATCACCACAATGTCCACTCAAACCATGAAAAATAGGTTCTTGGTCACCAAGGTGGCCAAGAGAAATGAAAATAGCAAGAAAATGGAAGAAAGTTGAAGGCTTTATCTTAAAGCTCCAAGTTTTAGCTTCAATGGTGGAAGAGAAATGGAAGAAGAAGAAGAAGAACCAAAAGATGGCAGCAGAAGAGAGGACTTGGAATGGTGTAAGGAAGCAAGAATCTTTGATGATGAAGCAAACAAAGAATGGCTGCCTCCAGGAGTGGTTGCACAGTGGAGAAGAAAAGGAGAAGAGAGGAAATGGATATTTGGGGTTTAGAAAAAGTGAGAGTGTGATATTAGGAAGAGAAGAAGTATTACTTAGGCTTTCCTATAGCCTCTACCATAGAAGAGTGGAGAAGGGAGAGAGAAAAATGTGTCAAATAGGAAGCTTCTTGGAAACTTCCTACAAGGGTTTTAATTAACTAATTTCTCTTTTTCTTCCTTCTTAAAATAAGGCTAAAAGGGTTTGACACAAGGAAATTTTTGAATAATGCGATAAGATTTTTATTACGTGTTATTATTTATTGGACGTGATTATAGTTGGCAGAAGTCAGCATTAACAAATCTGACATATAAATTCTTTACAGTGTTTTATTATCTCATCTGTTAAGATTTCTCGAAAAATATGAAACCTTGTAAACTGTGTCCGGCCTCGGGTTTAGTAAGATCCCCCGTCGACATTTCCATAATTCAAGGTTTTTGGAGAAAATATCTCATTTCTCCGGTTCCGCTCAGTACACACGTAAAACGAGAAATATATTAAAATATTTCGCGTTCTCAGAAAATTCCAGGAAAAATTCCAAAAAATCACAAATATTTTAGAGTGAATTCTGATAGTAGAAAAGTAAATTTTGGGGTGTTACAACTCTCCCCAACAAATAAGAATTTCGTCCTCAAAATTTTTCATACCTTAAAACAATTCGGGATATTGCTTCTTCATCTTGTTCTCCAGCTCCCACGTCATATCTCCAGTTGCTTCATTCCAGATTACCTTCACTAGTGCAATGTCCTTTCCTCTGAGTTGCTTTGTCCTCTTATCCTCAATCCTTACAGGAGTTGTCTCATATGTCAAGTTTTCCTTTAATTGTACAGAATCAGGTGCTATGACATGATAAGGATTTGGGATATATTTCCTGAGTTGTGACACATGAAAGACATTATAAAGATTTGAAAGAAAAGGGGGTAAAGCTATTTGGTAAGCAACAAGACCTATCCGACGAAGAATTTGGTAGGGTCCAAGGAATTTTGGAGTGAGTTTTCTAGATTTGAGGACACGGTCGACCCTAGTCATAGGCGTGACTTTCAAGAAGACATGCTCTCCTTCTTCAAACTCAAGACGTTTCCTTCTTTTGTCCGCATAACTCTTTTGCCGACTCTGAGCCGTTTTCATTTTCTCCTGAATCATTTTAACCTTCTCAGTTGTCTGCTGAATGAGTTCAGGTCCAACGGTAAGCCGTTCTTCATCTTGATAACAGCATAGAGGCGTCCGACACCTCCGCCCATATAAAGCCTCATAGGGCGCCATCCTTATACTTGAATGGTAACTGTTGTTATAGGTGAATTCCACCAATGGTAAGATTTCATCCCAACCTCCAGTTTGCTCTATCGCACAAGCTCTCAATAGATCTTCTAACGACTGAATTGTTCTTTCTAATTAACCATCAGTTTGCGGATGGTAGGCAGAACTTAACCGCAACTTTGTTCCCATAGCCTCTTAAGGAATTTGCCAAAACTTCGAGGTAAACCTCGGGTCTCTATCGGAAATAATACTCGTGGGTATCCCGTGAAGTCTGACAATTTCACCAATGTGTATCTGAGTCAACTTCTCCAACGGATATCTTATGTTGATTGACAGAAAGTGAGCTGACTTCGTAAGTCGGTCCACTATTACCCATATTGAGTCATATCCTTTCCTAGTTCTTGGTAACCCGACAACAAAGTCCATGGCGATGCTATCCCATTTCCATTCAGGAATAGCTAAGGGTTGTAGTAATCCAGTTGGTCTTTGATGCTCAATCTTCGTTTTCTGGCAAACCAAACAAGATGACACGCATTTAGCGATATCTCTTTTCATCCCATGCCACCAAAATAACTTCCTCAAGTCTTGATACATCTTAGTCATTCCAGGATGCATACTCAACTGACTCGAATGAGCATGTTCAAGTATGTACTTTTTAAGTTCTTCATCTTTAGGCACACAGACCCTTCCTTGGAATCTCAAAATCCCATCGCTTCCTTCCTTCAATGTTGATACACCACCTTGTCTCATAAATTCTCTTTCTTCTTGCAGGAATTTATCGACCTTTTGTTTCTCTCGAATATCATCCATCAGGTCATTCGAGATAGTGATCCTATTCATGCAGATTTTACCCGGTGTTAACTCTACAAATGACCATATATCTCTGAATTGCTCTATCAAGTCCTTTTCTCTAATCATCATAGTAGAAACACTAATCGTCTTTCTACTCAAAGCATCGGCCACCACGTTCGCCTTTCCAGGATGATACTGAAGTTGGAAATCGTAATCTTTCAAAAATTCTAGCCATCTTCGCTGCCTCATGTTCAGCTCTTTCTGATCGTACAGGTACTTCAGACTTTTGTGGTCACTGAAGACGTTGAATGTGGCTCAATACAAATAATGTCTCCATATCTTCAATGCAAACACCACTGCAGCTAACTCTAGATCATGTGTTGGGTAGTTCTTCTCGTGCGTTCGCAGTTGTCTTGAGGCGTAAGCTACCACTCCTCCGTTTTGCATGAGAACGCACCCCAAACCTTGATATGAAGCGTCACAGTACACTTCAAATGGTTCACTAGGATTCGGTAAGACTAGCACTGGTGACGTAGTCAGCTTCCTTTTTAACTCTTGGAAACTTCCTTCGCAGGAATCTGTCCATTCAAAAGCTTGGTCTTTCTTGTTGAGTTGAGTAAAAGCATATAAAAGTCCTTATCAAAAACGCGATTTTGGAAAATCCCTCAATAAACCTCTGGTAGTATCCAGCTAATCCAATGAAGCTTCGGATTTTCGTAACTGTAGTTGGTCTTTCCCACTGTAGTACGGCTTCTACCTTTGAAGGATCCATTGCAATTCCTTCCTTTGTGATTACATGACCCAAGAATTTCACTTCATCTAGCCAAAACTCGCACTTGGATAGTTTCGCATATAGCTCTTTTTCCTTCAAGATCTGGAGAACTATGCTGAGGTGTTCAGCATGGTCCTCGCGACTTTGTGAATAGATCAGAATATCGTCGATGAAGACAACAACGAATTTGTCCAAGTAAGGACGAAAGATCTTATTCATATAGTCCATAAATATCGCAGGTGCATTTGTCACACCAAAAGGCATCACCAGGTACTCATAATGACCATAACGAGTACGAAAAGCCGTCTTGGGAATATCTTCCACTTTCACTCTGATTTGGTGATATCCCGATCGTAGATCGATCTTGGAAAACACAGCTGCTCCTTTCAATTGGTCCATCAAGTCATCTATCCTCGGCAATGGATACTTGTTCTTGATCGTAACCTTGTTTAACTAACTGTAGTCCACGCATAATCTTGAAGTCCCATCTTTCTTCTTGACCAACAATACAAGTGCTCCCCAAGGTGACACACTGGGTCTCACGAATTGCTTCTCTAGGAGCTCTTCCGACTGCTTCTTAAGTTCCACGAGTTCTACTGGTGCCATAGAAATAGGGCCAACTCCAGGTACCAAGTCGATAGCAAACTTGACCTCTCTTTCCGGTGGCAAACCAGGTACATCATCAGGGAAAACCTCAGGAAAATCTCGAACAACAGAGATTGCGTCCACATCAACTTCACTCTCAACTTTCAAAGAAGATAACAACATGTATCCTCGAGCTCTTTCTTTTCTAGAAAAGCTTTCACTTGGTCAATGTCAAAAATCTAGAATCCTCATCCAAAGGGAAAACTATTATTTTTCTAGAACAGCCTAACAAGACATGGTTGGCAAAATAGCAGCTCACACATGGCACCCATTCCTAATATCACGTCTAGTTGGGATAATGGTAAACAGATCAAATCGACAGAAAAGACTCGACCTTCCACTATTAAAGGACAACCTAGACACACCTTACAAACATAGTGACGACTACGTAGTTTTGCGCAATAGGAGTCGAAACAATCAAATCAAAAGGTAAAGAAGACACAGGCAATCCAAGTCTTTTCACCCAATTATGTGAAATGAAAGAATTAGTAGCACCAGAGTCATACAGTACAATTAAAAGATTACCTTCAATGATACCTTCTCCTTGTATCGATCCTGATTCGTAGAGGCCTCAAGACCACTCGTGGTGTAGACTCGCCTCCAACTTGTGGTTTAGAAGTCTTAGCAGCATTGACGGATGGTTCCGCCTTGGTCTGGTTATAGTCTCAAAAAACGTGACCAGGTTTCCTGCACCGAAAGCAAACAAATCCTTTGATTGTGCAGTCCCTTGTGAAATGCTCTTTCCCATATTTCATGCATCTCGGAGTAGTTGTAGCATTCTGACCCATCCTTCCAGGGCTTCGAGTTGGGCTTCCTCCTTAAAATTTTTGTGGTTGTTGGCTTCCAGAGGGTCTAGAATAAGGCTTCTTTTGATGACGACTCGAGTTACCATCACCTCCTCTTTGGGACCGAACGGGCCTAAAGTTCCTGTTTCTCGCCTCACGTTCTTGTTCCACACTTTCCAATCGGCAACAAGTGTCGAGTAGCTCAGAAAACTGAGAAATCTTCAAGGCTATCACAATTTTCTTCACATCATGCCTCAGGCCTTCCTCAAACTTCCGACACTTCCAAGTTTCATTGGGTTAAAGTTGAAAATAGGCTGAAAATCTGGACAAGTTCTCAAACTTGGCGGCGTATTCGCTCACAGTCATGCCTCCCTGTCGCAATCTCAGAAATTCCATTTCTTTTGCGTGCCTGGCACTTTTAGGAAAATATTTGTTCAAGAACCTTTCTTTGAACACTTCCCAAGTTATCGCTCTATTTGCGGCTTGAAGTAGCCTTTGTTCTCCCGTCCACCAATGTTCAGCATCTCCCATCAGCATGTATACGGTATAGGTCACCTTCCTATCATCAGCACAATTCATACCCGTAAATATTTTCTCCAACTCTTGGATCCACAATGTAGCTTTCTAATATTTGATCAAACTCCCCTTTAAACTGTGGAGGATTAGCGCGACGAAATCCTTCAAAGTTCTGAACATCCGCTGTAGCCTCTAGCTGTTGTGCAGCCCTAGCCTGTTGTTGAGCTATCTGCTGGTTCTGTTGTAACATTACCTCGGCCATCTTCTGTATTGCCTCTATAGCAGCAACCATATCACCCTGACGAGCCATTGTCTCTTCTCGGATTAGACTACGCAAAACACAGAGAAAGTCAGATGTATTCATTTGAATACCAAACAGCAAAATCACAGAGAATGACACAGCACAAACAAGACAGTCCAAAACCACACGACCCAAAGAAACATAACCAGGAGCTCTGATACCAAGACAGTGTAACGCCCCTTTTTCTCCCTTAGTCATAATGGGTAAGAAGAAGGAACGTCGCACCATAGTGAAATGACGCACAAATGATTACGTAAAGTTTGAACATTTTTTTTGTTTAACATAAATCCAGTTAAAACTTCCATTAATGTACATGTACACCTGTTTATAAATATATCGCGTGATTGAGTTAAAATTAAAAGTTTCTCTTTCATATAAAACTTCTTATCAAAAACGTCAAAGAGAAATCAACATGGAATGAAACATACAACCATGCACAATATGTATAGTTACATACTTTGTACCGAAATACAAGCACTGTTTAAATTATATTTCCAAAAAGATATACAAAAAGCAAAATGTGTACCTACCCCAAGAGATACAAATATATACCCACTAATCCAGTAGTACGTCAGGCTCCCTCAAAATAAACAGATAGCCATCAGTAGCCATCAATTTAAAACCAAACCTAAGACTGCTTGGACCGAGAAGGAACCGTAGATGGATCCTCCTCAGGGTCCTCGTCGTCCGACGAGACATCCATCGGGACGACAGAACAGCAGGCAGGAGCCCGGGCAGCAGACAAAAAGGAATCCTCACGAGGGGTATAATACATTTCACCCCACATGTCCCTCACGGGCATATAGAACTCCAGCCATACAAAAGCATGAAAATCTATAACAGGAGCGTCATAACGTCTCCATGCCAAGGACACCATCACATCGCCGTGGTATACACATCAGTCAGTCTGCACGTTGATATGCCAGTAGTTCGGACCTCCAAGAAAGTTAATCCGCACATAGCCAAAAAGTCTACGGAGTCGAAATGACATCCTCAACAACTTCGATCTCAGTCGAGATAAGGCCAAAAACCTTGAAATTCAGTGGTTTCCTTGTTCTCCTCACGGGCGTCTTCTTGAGAACATACGATCCAATCCAAAATGCAAAATAAAGAAAATTACCGAAAGAGGTGAGATTCCCAGCTTTCAGTACCAACAAGGCAAAGAAGAAAAATAAACGGATTCCAAGGTCGAACGCCCACATAAGACACAGTTAATACACACAAGTACAGTAATACATGAAAGCAATTAATGAAAGTAAAGCAACAAAGAACAGTAGTTAACTTTATCCATAGCCAGCTAGCAACACTAGCATTACCAAGAATCAAATAAATATAATAGTCATAATAGTAAACACATTATCCAATCATGAATGCTCAATGGACCATGTGACTGACAACTCACAATGCAACAAGGGTACCAAAGTTCCTACTCCATGGAGCTAGACATAAACATCTTCGGAGTGAATGATCAAGGAGTCATGCCAGTGTATCGTTAGCCTTAAAAAAATATAGTGTGCTCATCTCATAAAAACATTTGCGCAAAATGGCTCACACATGGCACCTCAACAGTTGATCGCGACATAGGACAACGTCACAGTTAGGATCGTCGATGTGTTGCATTGGTTTATCCCACGGCCCCAGTGGAGCTACCACTACCCATTGTGAGACACCCATACCCCGACGCCCTCAGGGTCAACAACATATGACACCTACGCTTAGTCTATTCGCACCCGCACATAGGTGTTATTCAAACTCCTAGGCAACATAGCCTTCTCAACAATGTCCCATGGACAATACGCATGCATGAAGACACAATGTCCAATCATGTATGTTCATCAATAATGCATTCAGCATAAGCCTTTCCTCAATGGCACATAAGCATTATTCAATGTCCAACATGACATATCAACCATGCATTTATTAAAACATTGCCTCAATGGCACATCATCATTCTTATCTCATTGAGTACTACATCAATAATCCTCATTACACACATACCACAATTTCCATATCATGGATCCAAGAATTCCATATTCAAAATCATTTCTTCTCTATTGGTATGAATGCACATTCCTTTCACAATTAAGTAAAGTAAAATCCTTGAATCCAGGGTTTTTAGGTTATGTTTGAGTTACAAAGGACAAAGAACCATAATCTCAATCATTTCTAGCTCAAAAATCTCATTTTTGGTCTTGGTAATCGATTACATCACCCTTGTAATCGACACGAGGAAACAGTAATCTCATAATCGATTTTAATCTCATTGTAATTGATTACGTGATTCCCAGAACCACATTTCGTAACTTCGAGGCCCCGGTAATCGATTACACAACCGTGGTAATCGATTACCAATTGGACAGAACCTCCGTAATCGATTACCCACAAGTTGTAATCGATTACGTGATTTCCAAAAGCACCATTTCGTGACATCAGGGGCTTGGTAATCGATTACACCACTCCTGTAATCGATTACAAGCTAAACAGAATCTCTGTAATCGATTACGCAGCAGACATAATCGATTACTAGATTTCTAGAATCACGATTTCATATCCTTAAGAGCTTGGTAATCGATTACAAGCCTCGTGTAATCGATTACTGTAACATCCCGAAAATTAATAATTTCAGAATAAATGATCATTTTACAATATTTGGGATTTTCTAGAATTTTTCTGGATTTTTCTGAGAACGCAGAATATTTTAATATATTCCTCGTTTTGCGTGCGCACCGATTTGAGAATTGCCGAGGTCGTGTGTAACGCTCCGAAAACTAATTATTTCGCCGCCAATAGTCATTTTCTAATATTTGTGATTTATGTGAATTTTTATGAAATTTTTCTTTAAACGACGAATATTTTAATATATTCCTCGTTTTGCGTGAAACTCGAGCAGCAGTCGTGAAAACGACTGTAGTGCTTCAAAAATTGGAAAATTATATGACGAATAGTCGTTTTATAATATTTGTAATTTTTGAAAATTTTCCGGAATCATCGAATATTTTAATATATTCTTCGTTTTGCGTGTAAGATCGTGTGAGGAACCAGAGAAACGCGATGTTTTCTCTGAGAACCTTGGACTATGGACATGTCGACGGGGGATCTTACTAAACCCGAGACTTGACACAGTTTACGAGGTTTCACAATTTTCGAGAAATTTTTACAGATACAATTAAATCAATACAGCGAAAAATTCATCTGTCAGATTAATTAAATACTGACTTCTGTCAACTGTAACTATTATCCATTGGATAATAGTGTGTAATAAAAATACTATCACATTATCCTAATGCAATCTACTTTATATCTAATCTATCCACTTTAATTCAAATTTAATAGTTAAATAATCAAGCTTCCTTAAGAAGCTTTGACCCCAAACTTTGACCACATGTTTTGGCTTCCTTGAGAAGCCAATTCTCACCCACTCTTCTCTCTCTCTTTTTACACAAAGGTGTTGCAAGCAGCCCAAAAAGGGGAAAAGAATTGATTCAATTAATCAAATATTACATTTAACACATTATCACCCAAAAACACTTTTTTCTTTCTTCCTTTTACGTTTTCTTCTTCTTCTTCCTTCTTCAATATTTCTCCTCCATTTCTCTTGTGCTCCACGGCCAGCCACCATCCAGCCCCTCCATCTTCACAAAAAAATTAAACAAATTACATTTTCTTACTCTCCTCACCATTCTAAACACCTTTCCCCCTTGGAGCTTCTTGAGATTCCACCATTTTCACCATTTTCTCCATTTTCTCCAAGCTCCAACCTTGAACATTTTTGGGTAAGATCAAGACCACTCTTCTTCCCTCTCATTTTCGTGCTCATGGTCTCTTCTATGACCACTCATATTTCATTTTTCCAAGCCTTAGTGTTTATTCTAACAAGTTACCATTTTTAGGGATTTTGGAGATTGAATCCGAAAATTCCAAGGAGCATTCTTGGAGCTCTCTTGATTTCTACACTCAAGTAAGAGGAAGACACTCCTCTTCATCCATTTTTAGCATCTAGGAACCTTGATTGTTTGATTTGTGGAAGAACCCTAATGAGGGTTGTTCTTGAATTTAATGATTAATTATGCTATGTGTTGATTTTTATTTATTTATGCTATTGGATTGAATTGTTGAATATAATGGAATGTTAGATTGGATTTAATGACTTGATATGGATGGAAAATGGTTGAATGCCCTCCTTGGTGGCCACGGTTTTGAGGATAGCAATTTAGGGAAATTGGAATAAATTGTAACAAGCATTGGATTTAAAGTAATCAATGTATAAAAATGGAATGTAATGGAAGAAGAATTTGAAATTGAAACCCAAGTGAAGTCACGGTTTTGGGGTGGAAAAATGGGGAAATTTAGGGTTAATGTGCAATAAGTATAAGACTAGGATTAATTAAGTAACAAGATGGGATTTAATGGGAGAACAATTGGGAGTTGAAACTTCTATGGTGGCTACGGTTTGAAGCTAGGAATTTAGAGTTTTTGGTGAGTTACTTGATCAAGTGAATAATTTAAATGATTAAGGGAATGATGTATAAGATTGTTGACTTGAAGAGACTTGAAATTGAATCAAATAGGAGGCCACGGCCTCTAGGGAATTTCTAGGCAAAAGTGTGATTTTAGTGAGTGGAGGCAATAGTAATTAAGTAATTGGAAGCCTAGGTAATGAAATGAATAATTAAGAAATTAGAAAAAATTATTATAATTAAGACTTTATAAAATTCAAAGGATTGAAGGTGAATCACTCATAAGACTTAAGAGAATTCTAATTGAGTTAAGAACATGAGAGTGTGAGGCTTAAGGGCTTACATAAAATGTGAATTATTGAAAAATTGAATTGCCATAGTGTGCTAAATTGATTTTGAATATGAACCTTGAAATGAGGAATAAATTCTAAATTAGGATTCATAATGAACCTAATGACGTATTAATTGATTTGATATTGATATTATGTGATTATGGGTCCATGTGAGTGACCATATATATATATTGATGCTTATGTTGGCCTAATGTGGCATATTATGGAATTGTATGAAATTGTGAATCATACATGTACATGCATAGTGTCTTATGCATTGTGAATGTCTTGTGGACTGTTGTAAGGCCAAGTTGCCTAGGAGATTGAACACACCTTAGTGCGGGTGCGAATAGACAAGTGTGGGTCGTGTTATGACCTCGGGGGCGTCGGGGTGCGGGTCCCTCACATGGACAGTTTAGAGCTCCTCTGTGCCGTGGGGCAAACCGATGCAAACACACCGACGATCCGGACTTGACACTGTCCTATATCGTGATCTAGTGTAGAATGTCTATGCAATGCCATGATTGTGCACGATTTGATTTATAGCACTGGCCTCGGCAGCCGAGTCACAGACATGTCTCCTGATCTTTCTCTCCGATTGATTGAGTTTAGCTCCATGGAGTAGGGGTTTGAGAGAACATGCATATGAGACATGATATGTATATACATTGTTGTTATTATCTGTTTTCCATATTATGACTTATCTGTTCATTACTGTAATGATTACCTGCCTGGACTGTTTAATTGCTTACTGTTGGACTTACTGTTAGTATTTGAATATACTGTTTCTGATTTGCTACTTGGGCGCGTGGCGCCGTAATGTTTCTAGCATGCTATAATTGGTAATGATGTAGGATGTCTTACCTCTTTCTGTGTTTCCTATATCTTTGTATGTCTGTTTTATATTTATATTGATAAAAGATCGTGAGGAAGATAAAGAGGGACCACACTTTGGTTGGTTGGATTGGGCGTTTGGACAAGGTTCCTTCGGCTACGTACGAGTGCAGTTGCGTGGAGGCATTGATGCCTGACTTGTTGATTGGGACTCCGAGTGTCGTATGTGTATATGGGGCTGCGGCTTTGTCTGCTAGTAGTACCTATCCCTGGGTCACTACTTTTCCCCTTTTAGTGTTTTATTCCCGCTGTATTTTATTGGACTCTGTAATTGTTATATTCTATATCATCAGTGATCTGTGTAAATTGACTATATATATATATGTATAAGAGATATAATTTTATTTCAGTGGTTGTATCATGGCTTGAATACATTTATATTCCATTCGAGGCTCATATTATCTATCTATGCAAATTGTCAAAAAAAATATAGACTCTTGAATTTAAGTTACTGTTATCATGACTGTGACACACTTGGATTTAGTAACCATGGCGTAATGACGATTATGCTCTGGTTGCTACATCAAGGGGTGTTACAATTACCACGCGTAAACTTGTAGAAAACAGAGTTTTCCAGGTCCCCTAACTCAAACCAAACTAATCCTTATCATATTTAATCAACAAGATACTCAAATATACCTTCAAATCATGCAAGAGGCATCAGTAAATCATACAAACCCAACAAAATACACTATCATCAAGAACAACACAAAAATGAGAGAACTTTATACATGGATTCAGAAATCAATAACAACACACATACAAGACATTCCCTTACTACCAAGATTGGTTGAAGAGGATCATCTCCCTCTTACCTATTTAGAAAGCAACATAATGTGCCACTCCTTCTTGCCCTAGATTTTCATTTTACCCCTTCAAGAAAAACTCCAAGGTGAGTGATCACCACAATGTCCACTCAAACCATGAAAAATAGGTTCTTGGTCACCAAGGTGGCCAAGAGAAACGAAAATAGCAAGAAAATGGAAGAAAGTTGAAGGCTTTACCTTAAAGCTCCAAGTTTTAGCTTCAATGGTGGAAGAGAAATGGAAGAAGAAGAAGAACCAAAAGATGGCAGCAGAAGAGAGGACTTGGAATGGTGTAAGGAAGCAAGAATCTTTGATGATGAAGCAAACAAAGAATGGCTGCCTCTAGGAGTGGTTGCACGGTGGAGAAGAAAAGGAGAAGAGAGGAAATGGATATTTGGGGTTTAGAAAAAGTGAGAGTGTGATATTAGGAAGAGAAGAATTATTACTTAGGATTTCCTATAGCCTATGCCGTAGAAGAGTGGAAAAGGGAGAGAGAAAAATGTGTCAAATAGGAAGCTTCTTGGAAACTTCCTACAAGGGTTTTAATTAACTAATTTCTCTTTTTCTTCCTTCTTAAAATAAGGGTAAAAGGGTTTGACACAAGGAAATTTTTGAATAATGCGATAAGATTTTTATTACGTGTTATTATTTATTGGACGTGATTATAGTTGGCAGAAGTCAGCATTAACAAATCTGACAGATGAATTCTTTACAGTGTTTTATTATCTCATCTGTTAAGATTTCTTGAAAAATATGAAACCTTGTAAACTGTGTCCGGCCTCAGGTTTAGTAAGATCCCTCGTCGACGTTTCCATAGTTCAAGGTTTTCGGAGAAAATATCTCATTTCTCCGGTTCCGCTCAGTACACATATAAAACGAGAAATATATTAAAATATTCCGCGTTCTCAGAAAATTCCAGGAAAAATTCCAGAAAATCCTAAATATTTTAGAATGAATTCTGATAGTAGAAAAGTAAATTTTGGGGTGTTACACTTTTCCTTTCCTGATACCAACACAAAGGTGTTCGACAACGTCGCCCATATAGTGCTTCGTAGGGTGCCATCCATATACTTAAGTGAAAACTATTGTTATAGGTGAATTCTTGCAAAGACAAGAATTCATCCCAACTCCCTTGTTGTTCTAACACACAAGCTCGCAACAGATCCTCCAACGATTGGATAGTCCTCTCAGTCTGACCATCCATCTGCAGATGATAAGCAGAACTCAGACGTAGCTTAGTCCCCATGGCTTGTTGCAAACTTCGCCAAAACCTCGACGTAAACCTCAAATCTCTATCAGAAACTATACTTGTGGGTACACCATGAACTCTAACAATTTCACTAATGTACACCTGGGTTAATTGTTCCAACGAATACTTGATATTGATCGGCAAGAAGTGCGCTGACTTCGTAAGCCTATCAACTATAACCCATATAGAATCTTGACCCTTCCTAGTTCTTGGCAATCTGGTAACAAAATCTATTGAGATACTATCCCATTTCCATTCTTGAATAGTTAAAGGTTGTAGCATACCGGCAGGTCTTTGATGCTCAACTTTTACCTTCTGACAAACAAGGCAAGATGCCACACGTTCCATAACATCTCTCTTCATTCTTAGCCACCAAAAAATCCGCTTTAGATCTTGATACATCTTAGTCATTCTTGGATGCATACTTAACCTACTAGTATGAGCTTCATCCAATATTGCTTGCTTAAGATCGAGATCATCAAGTATATAAATCCTTCCTTCAAATCTTAAGACCCTATCAGATCCTTCCTCAACCGTTGCCTTATGACCTTGCTTTAAAAATTCTTTCTCATTATACAAAAACAGATCATCCTCCTGTCTTTCTTTGATTTCCTCCAGCAAGTCATTCAAAATAGTAACTCTGTTTAGACGAATCCTTCTTGGTGCCAATTCCACTAACAACCACAAATCTCTAAACTGATTGATCAATTCCTCCTCCTTTATCATCATAGTAGAAACACTCACCACCTTCCTACTTAAGGCATCTGCCATCACATTCGCCTTTCTTGGATGATATTGAAGCTGAAAATCATAGTCCTTTAAAAATTCTAGCCACCGCCTTTGCTTCAAGTTCAATTTCTTCTGATCAAACAAGTATTTCAAACTCTTGTGATCATTGAAGACATTGAACGTGGCCCCATTTAGAAAATGTATCCACGCTTTTAACGCAAAAACCACTGCGGCTAGCTCTAAATCGTGTGTTGGGTAGTTCCTCTTATGTACCTTCAACTGTCTTGAAGCATAGGCTACCACATTTCTATTCTGCATCAACACACATCCTAACCCTTGATAAGAAGCGTCACAATACACCTCGAAAGTCTCGCTTAGATCTGGCAAAATCAACACTGGTGCAGTCGTCAATCTCTTTTTCATTCTTGGAAACTTGCTTCACATTCTTCTGTCCAATTAAAAGCTTGAATCTTCCTTGTGAGCTATGTAAGAGGTCCTGCTATCTTAGAGGAAACCTTCAATAAACCTTCGATAATATCCGGCCAATCCAACAAAACTCCTAATCTCTGTCACTGTCTTTGGCATTTCCCATTGTAGAATGGTTTCCACTTTCAATGGGTCTACCACAATACCTTCCTTGGAAATCATGTGACCTAGAAACCGAACTTCTTCCAACGAAAACTCACACTTTGCCAATTTTGCATACAACTTCTTTTCTTTCAAAATTTGGAGAACCATACTGAGATGTTCAACATGCTCTTCCTGATTTTGAGAGTAGATTAAAATGTCTTCGATAAAAACAATGACAAATCTATCTAGGTATGGATGAAAAATCTTATTCATATAATCCATGAATATAGCAAGGAACTAGATACGTCACTGGCAATCCACATCACTTGATACTCATAATGACTTATTCGAGTTAAAAGTTGTCTTAGGTATATCCTCTACCTTGACACGAATTTGATGATAACCTGATCGTACATCTATCTTAGAGAAAACAACTGCTCCTTTCAGTTGGTCCATCAAATCATCAATCCTTGGAAGTGGATACTTATTCTTTATCATGACCTTGTTCAGCTGGCGATAATCCACACAAAGACAAGAAGTTCCATCCTTCTTCTTGACTAGTAGCACTGGTGCTCCCCATGGTGAAACACTCGTTCGCACAAACTATTTTTTCAACAATTTCTCCAATTGCTTCTTCAACTCTACTAGTTCCGATGGCGACATCTGATATGGTGCAATTGAAATAGGACCTGCTCCTAGTACAATATCGATAGAAAACTCTATTCCTTTTCGGTGTTCAACCAAACCTTGGTACCTCATCGGGAAAACTTGGATGAAACTTCATTACATCATCTCTAAATAACGTTCACACTCTTTCTCATTCTTGACTTCAAAAAAAACAAGAACATGTATCCTTAAAGCTCCATCCTCAACAATGATTCGACTTTCTCGGCAGTTAAAAATCTAGAATTTCATCCTTAGGAAAAACTAAAGTTTTAAACAATCTAATAGGATATGGTTAGAAGATAACCAATCCATTCCTAAGATTATATCTATTTCAACAAGAGGTAAGCAAATTAAATTAACAGAAAAGGCTCGATTATGAATGGTAATAGGGCAATTCAAACATACTTTAGATGTAACAACATGCTTGGAAGTTAGTGTAGAAACAATCAATTGAAATCTCAGAGAAGACACAGGCAATTTTAACTGATCCACACAGTCATATGCAATAAATGAATGAGTTGTACCCGAATCATACAGTATAGTCAAAAAATTACCTTCTATGAACTAGATATTTAGCGTATATCTCTTAAAAATATTAAGATCTTCAAAATCAAGTTTCAGGAAGCTTCTAGATTTGCTCATCGTGTATACTCGCCCTCCAGATCGCAGTTGAGTAGCATGAACGTTACTCACAGTTGGCTTCCTTTCTGGCTGGTTGCATTCCTTGGAAACATGTCCAAGTCTTCCACATTTGAAACAGATCGTTCCCTTGATTGAACAATCTCTAGATATGTGGCCATTCTTTCCACATTTAAAGCATCTAGGTGTAAACACCACGTTTGGACCAGCTTTCTTACCACTACAACTTCCCCTAAAAAATGGACGTTGGGGTTAATTTCCTGGTGGTCTCGAATATGGTTTGAGCTGAAATCGACTATTATTGTTGTTGCCTCCTCTTTGGAACCTAGTCGGTCCAAAGTTACAATTTCTTGGGTCTCGTGACGACTCCAGCTCCTCAAGTCATCAACACGTATCCATCAAAGCAGGAAATTGATTCATCCTCATGGGTAGCACTCCCCTTTTTAACTCTACCCTCAGTCCCTCTTCAAACTTGCGGCATTTCCACTCCTCATCAAGCTGGATTTGGAAATACCTTGAGAACTATGACAAGCTCTCAAATTTAGCATCATACTCACCAACGGTCATATACCTTGTCGCAAACCAAGAAATTCCATTTCCTTGGCATGTCGGGCACTGGCAGGAAAGTACTTCTCCATAAATACTTCGCGAATACCTCCTCTTTTTTTGTAATTTCGGTTCCTTTATGGAGGGTACTTGTAGTAATCACCGAGTTCCTCTCCACCAGTTCTCACTGTCCCCTCTCAGCATAAATGTAGCATACGTCACCTTTCGATCATTTGCGCACCCTATTCCTTCAAAGACCTTTTCTAGGTCTTGGATCCAAAAACTCGCCTTCTCAGGATCAAATTTGCCCCTAAACTGTGGTGGACAAATTCAGAGCATCAACAGTCACCTCATGTTGTTGGGCTGCTTGTTGATTCTGTTGCGTAATCACTTCTGTCATACGCTGCATGGCCTCAGCAACTGCAGTCATTGGATCAATATTACGTTTCACATTTGCACGCATTCTTCTACCACCAGACATCTTTTTCTTCAATCAAGCAAACAAGACAAAACAAAATCAGATGTAACCTTTCGGAAACAAATCATAGAGAATTACACAACACAAGCAAAAATAGACCCAACCACAACCCCAGAAGACTCTAACTTGGGCTCTGATACCAACTAATGTAATACCTTCCTTAGGATGACACATTTACAATAAATTAAAATAAAACCTTACCCAAGTTATAAATCATTTAGTACATATAATAATAGAAGTTGTGAAAAATTTTCTTTTTGTACATTACATCATTAAATTAAAATAAACAGAACATGAAATAAAACAAACTACTAAATACACACCATAATTATACATATGATTTTTGTCTTTAAAGATACAAATATTTACATACCACAAACTATTTAATAAAGCAGTAAACTATTTGGCTTAAAGCAAACCATAAACTTGCCTAAGTATAAAACTAAAAGTTCTGATCCTCCGAAGGATCCTCCTTTGGGAGATCATTGCAAGACAGAAACCTTGGGTGCTGAGAAGCCCTACGGATAGGAGTCAGCACGGTCAACATACTACTAAGCTCACTAGGGGTAGGGAAACGACCACCCCAATAGTGCCTAATAGTCAAGGGCAACTCCAAATGCACATAGACGGTATAGAGAACATCGGAGCACCGTCAAACTCCCTACGAAGGGACATAGTCAAACGTCCCACATAAACAACCGACTCCCTATCAGCTCGTAGACGCTAGGCCTCGGAACCTCCATGAAACCCCAGTTTCACGAATCCCAGAAACTCTGGTAAGGCCATACTGCATCACAATCAATCCAAATGATACGGATGGTCTAAAGGCTCGCCCTCCTTGCACTGATCGCTCGGATGTTGCTCTTCCTCGTACTGACAATCTAGAGGTTGCTCCTCTTCTTCTTCCTCTAAGTCTTTATGGAACATAAATAATAGTACAGAAAAATGTATACAAAGAGGTGAGACAATCTACATCACTACCAGTGTGGCAGTACATAAAATGATAGTATATACAGATATAACAATTGATACAACAATTCATATTATCACCTCATACATAATATTTCAGATCAAAATATACATAATCATATTATGATGTAGACCACATATGCAAATGTACACAGACTCATTCCTACTCCATGGTGCTAAACACAAACATCAGAGAGAATGATCCAGAAGGCCTGTCCGTAGCTTCGGCTGTCCAGCCAAGTATTACATAGTCAAACGTCATGTAAATAGTACACAGTCAAAATGTCATGTACAACAGGCATTGTAACTGACAGTCTCCACTAGATCCTGATTAAGAATAGTGCTTGTCGAGATCGCTAGTGCGCTACCTGTTACCATGGCCCAGAGGAGCTACCGACTGTCCACATGTGGAATCCTTCGCACAATAACGCCTCCAAGTTCACTCAATGAACCATACTACGCCTATCGCACCCGCACTATGGTGTAATTCATCTCGTCAGCTAATTGTTCATTTCAACCAAATTGACATATTTCTCTATGTATGTGCATGAGCCAAAATACACAAATAACCTTATTATCAGTATTTTCCATAATAGTACGCCACCACTTGACAGTACCATTTTTTCACATATCCGGGTCCACCACTTTAACCTAACAATAAACTACTGTTCCTTTCAGTCATATAAATATTTTATTGCGTTTTTACAATTGCATCACCTTTTTCCAACGTTTTCAAATTGCATAAATATTTTTTGACGTTTTTGAAATCGTGTAGTGTTTTTAAATCATTTTCTCAATCGTGTAATATTTTTAAATCATTTTCTCAATTGTGTAACGTTTTTAAATCGTTTTCTCAATCGCGTAGTTTAAAAATCATTATTTTAAATACGTGTAAGGTATTTCTAATATTTTTCAATTGCATAAAATATTTCTTTACGTTCTAAATTATATTTTGAAATTTTCTCCGTTATATATTTATTTCGAGATTTATTTACAACATTTCCTTTTAAAAATCCTTTACTTAATATTTTCTATTGTTTCCTTTAAAAATTACCTTTCTTAGTCTTAACCATTATTTACATCTTGAAACTTGCTAACGCGCTTCAAAACCCAAAAGGTGAGCTATACGTTAGTACTTTTCAAGTGTTCATTTTATTTCTCATCCATACTTAATTTCTCTAATTAAGTTTTTAAATAACTTCATTCATTTTATTCTCTAAAATTCATTCAAATTGAGTTCTCTTTAATTTACATAAATCTATGCTTAGGAAATAATTTTGAATTAAAAACATTATAAGTAGGCATGTTGGCCAAAATTCCTTCTATGCTTTATAAATCATATTTATTTATTTTTCATCATTTAATCTCTTATAAAAATTCTTAATCCAATTTATTATTGTTAAATCACCTAATCCATGATTTAGGAAAATATTTAGAACATCTTGGTTCCTTTTTATAGTGGTGAAGCTGTGAGCTTCATGTGTTCTTTAGAACACTCAAGCAAATCCTCAACATGTTATTCACATCCTACAATAACTATCATGCATCCATAAACACAGACCAAATATATTTAAACTATAGACATGCTTGCAAACAAAATCAATCATAAATAGGCAAAAACTTTAAACAATCAAGTGAATGAATCCTTATGGATTCTTCACCACAAATACATCAATTTTCTCACCACCAACACATGGTTGATGAGATTAAATCTCCCTATTACCTCTAAAGAAGACAAACTCCTCTTGGACTTCCTCCTATGGATTTCGTATGGCTCCCAAAGAAAACCTAACAAACTTAAACAATTTATAAAGTCATAAACTATGGTTGAAAAAGAAAAACCATGGATCAATCATGGCTTAAAACTTCAAGAATCAAGTTAGGAACAAGAAACAAGGATTTTTACCTTGTAGGAAAGAAACTTCAAGGTTGTTTTCCAAGCTTCAAATGGATGATTTTGAAGAAACACTTAAGATGAAAGATGTTTAGAATGATGTTTAGGTTTAGGAAATGGTGTTGGATGAAATTTTAGAAGAGTGGAGGTATAGAAATGGTGTGTTGACCATGAGCTTCACAAAGAGAAGCTATGGTGTTCTTGGTTCTTGGAAGAAAGAAAAAGGAGAAAATAGCTTTTGTGTGACATAGCAAAGATGAAGATGAAGTAAAAATGGTCTTCCTCCCTTATGCATTGCCGTGGAGCTCAATGGAGGTGGCCACCTTAGTTGACCACTCATGACCTCCTAGTAGCCTTAGATTAGATCAGTGGTTAATATCCAAAGCTTTGCATCTAAGCTTGCTTCCTATAGGTTTAGAGAATCAAGTCATCAAGCTCCTTCATGCTTCTTGAAGGTGCCATAACTGAATGGCTCAAGGGAGAGCAAACCAAGTCTTGGTTCACTTAGGTATCTAGTTAAACTTAGGTTAATCTAGTTAGGTTTCTTAGTTACTTGGCTAACCATTTAGTTACTTAGGATACCTAACTACCTTCTTGATTTTGCTAGAACATTCTCTAACTAAGGCTTTAATGAGTAGCTAACTAGGTTTGTTCCATTTAGTTACTACTTAAGCTTTCTAGATTAACTTAGTTAGGTTTAAGCTAACTTAGTTAGGTTTTCTAGTTACTAATCTAACTAGTCTAACCATTTTTGTGGACTACCTTCCTATTGGCTTAGAAATTCAAGCCATTTTCGTTGACTGATTCTCATTGGCTTAGAAATAATTCAAGCCAGAAACATTGATTGATTTTTATTGGTTCACCAAATTATAAGTCACAAAGACTTTTCCGGTTCCTATTATCCACTGGGCAGAAGCTACTGCTCTTAAGTCAGTAGGTACTGTCCACCGGATAATAAAATAATATTAAAATATAAAATATTTTTATTTTATAGATAAATTCTAAAAATTAAAAGGTAGATACACGTATTACTCGGAATTGGGTTTAGTAAGATCCCCTAGCTCCGAATAATCAGATAAACATTTTTCCCTGCCCGAAAATTATTATTTTCTTAACTCGGAGTAAATCACACACAATAGTCAATTACAATCTCGAAACAGTCAAATTAATTTTATAGCACACAAAAAATATAAAACAACATATTTTGGACAATGTCGTAATTTAGCCAAAATTTGGGGTGTTACAATTCCCCTTTCTGGCCATCTAAGGTGTGGCTTATATAGGTATGAGTTAAGACCCTTGAATCGCTACTTGCTCCCAAAGGGTGGTCAAGTGGATTCCCCTGTATGGCTGTTTTGTATAGCTGATCCACTTCGGACCTTGTATTCCTCGGACCTCGCCAAGGTGTGGTAACCTTGTGGGTTATGTCAGGCCAAAGTACTTGTGGACTCGAGATCACGGTCAAAGTACTGGCTTAGACGAGATCGAACCTAAAGAACTAGGTCTGGCTAATGTTTATAGATTTTGGAAACCTCAATTTGATTCGCTAACCACTGCAATAATACATATAGCTGCGAGGTACAATAAGGGACCCGAGTTGCCTTGTATCAACAAAATAGTCGCTACCTTGGTATACTAGCGGCAAAATGAGCTTCTTGAAGGAACAAGCTATTGTGACTGAGCCAATAGATGGGCATGTTCAAGTCTTTTGCCCCTATTGACTCAGGATCCTTGAAAGGATTTCCCAAACATATTGATGTCACTCAATGTTAACATTGCTTTGTCCCATAATCTTATCTTAGGAATAATTTACTGCATAATATGAAAATCGATCAGGTGTTAATAGCTTAGCAGAGCACAGAAAATTTTCCACCATTGTCATTCCTTCACGGAGAGTTATCCTTTGCTTCCTATAACTGTCTCATTTGCGTGGGTGCTATTTTTTTATATCTAAAAGCACTGGATAACGCCTTGGCCATTGAGAAGAATTTGATGTGGGTGTAATTGTTGTAGAATCATTAAGGGTAGTTTTGTCTTTCCAATATATAGTCTGCAATTTCTTCAGTTTTGTATTCACAATAGTACATTATACCACTAAGGAACCTCTCACTCCACAATCCGCCATTAACGGTCAGCGCGACAACAATGACCCAATAGCCATTAGCACGCAACAAGCTGGTGGTAGAGCCAAGCGGCATTACCTAAATAGGAGTTAGGTGCGGTGCACTAAGGGCTATGTGAGCAACCATGGGATCTTCTTTTTTCTTGTGCTGGCTTTCATCCCTTTTATTGTTTGTCTCTTTGACACCTTCTTCCTCACGGTGTGCGTCTGTACGAACATTGTGGCAGAGGTGTGACTGGCTTGATGATCTGTAGGCTCCGTTTAGTCATGGGGGGTGGTCGTCATGATTGTTGTGCACTCATGATAGAGTGGTCCAAGACATGGCTATGGTGAGATGTGGTTTGACAACAAAATTGTACAACCCTAATACAATTATCATAAAATAAATGGAATATTTCAAGATACATTGCATTAAGCATGTCACTTCTAAAAATGCATAAAAATAAAAACCCATAATAACTTGTACAGTCATTATACAGAGCCACAAATGCTAAAAAAATCATATATACATACATCACTAGCTAACGAGCTATACTGTATACATAAAATTTTACAAATAACCAAAAAAGTACAAATATACAATCTGATTCAAAAAGAAATAAAGCTCCTAAACTAAGCCTTTTGCTTCTTCTTTTTCTTGGCCCTTCATTTTGGAGGATTTTCACTTGGATTTACATGGAACACAAAGGGGTGAGAAATCACAATTTCTCAGTATTCGCATACCAAGACCAACAGTTAATCATTTGCTACAAATAAATCAACTAAACATAAAATTACACTCTATGTAATAGAATATCCAAAAAGTCAATAGCATCAAAGAATCGTCCATACAATCCTAAGATACTATCAAACAAGCCACCAATCAATCAACCGGTCAAAAAATGACAACTTTCCATACAATTGTCAACCATGCAATGCTTTATGTTATGAGGTATGATTATGCTCAAACAATGTTCTAGTAACATGAAAATGCAAATGCGGATGCAGGTTTTAAGTTTTGAAAACACAAGTTACTTATTTATTTCCCAGGATCCTCCGTTCCCTTGTATATGCTGGGTAGGATAGGCAATTAAGCCCATACACTACCTGGTAGAGAGTGGACTGGTACTACCTCACGATAGTGAGTGTACTGATACCACCTTGTAGTACTGGTAACCCTAACCTATTGAGCCTCTGCTCTAAGAATTTGGATCCAAAACCTCATCCTCCGGTCACTTGGTTGTGCACACTATTTCAGGTCACAATACATAGGAAATTAGCAAATATCAAGTTTGAAAACCAAATATTCAAGCCACATTTAAACACTAGAATGTAGGAAACTTAGCCTCACTTATCCAACAAAGTAGTAAGATTCATATTTTTAGCTAAATCGTATCTAGAACATCACACAATCACTCACAAGTGATTTAGAAATCAACCTTCGTTAACCAAAGTTTTGAACACTAACCTTGGCATTCTATCTCACTTTGAATGTCTAAGAATTTCCCAAACTTTTCACATATGCAAGTTGATAACTCTCTCAAAGAAATATCCCCAAAAGTGCCTCAACACACTTAGGAAAGCATATATAATTAATCCTAACACTTAGGAACTTCCTGTGATATCAAAAACACATTTTTGAAGGTCATAGAGCTCACGCCGCAGTACCCCCTATACCATGCCACGGCACGCTGCTCTCGAGTTTTAGTACCAGGCACATTCTGTGTTACGTCCTAGGATAGATATCTGGATATATAGAGAAAAACAGTACTAGCCACGTCGCTTACGACATAACTAACTACTAATATATCTATAACTACCATGCAAGTCATTATAGAAAGCCTTGAGAGAATGCGGAAAAACTTAAACTTATATATATATATATACACACACACACACACACACACACACACACACACACACACACACACAACCTTAGCCACAGAAGGGCTTATTGTAATACATGTCTCTAAATATAACTACAAAACAAATATAAACAATATACATAAGCTTTGTCTAAACAAGAAACAAGTAAAACTATACTACATTAGTTCTTCTGTTTCTTGAACTTCTTACTCTATGACGATCCTTGACCTACTTCTGCCATGAAAACACAGAAAGAGGTGAGAACATAAAAATTCTCAGTAATAAACATATATTTAATGGCGTAATAACTATGTAAACTGCATACATAAACAAACTAAACTCAACATTATACGATCACCCATACAACCATATAACATTATCTATAATTACTATCATATGAGTTTCCTCCACTATAACTAATAATTGCACAATATCTAGTAGTATAGCCAAACCAATAGCCTACATACCGTTAACATAAGCAACTGCCCATACAATCTCCTATGTCAATAACAACAGACAATTGCCCATACAACTAAACTGTAACTACAAAGCTGACAATTTAACCTTACATCTACTTGTTCATTCTAGGAAACTTAGGTTCCACGAACTCTTGCTAAGGTAGGGAGTGAACTTATCACATCTTGGTCCTACCTGAGACAAAGGAAGACTGTAATCCTCACAAACTATAAACTTGCTCATAGACTCAACTCATCCCTGTGAAAGAGTCTTTCTTAATTAATGCATCATTTTGACCTAACTTATGGAGTCAAATGAGCACTTCTCTGATCTTTGTACATTTAACTCAACTCTACTGTAAGTGAGTAATTCATTCATCTAGATAAGTAAATTGTACCTATCTTAATTATATCTAGCTCTCCTTACTAATGCACTACCTGTAATGACTTGTGTCATACTAGAGTGCTCAAGGTTCCACATATCTACTTTAGTTAACTCCTAATTGTTGGAATACCTAACAATTTGAACTTCCATACTTAACTTAGTATTCAAGGAAGTAACTCTCTTCCTATATGCATCTCCAACTCAACTATACTACTTGAAGAGTTAAGCATGTTTCTGCTAATACTCAACGAATATGACAAGCTTTCGAGTCATAGTTCATCCTATTGTGTATTAAACAAGGCACGAGATCTCACTTAACTAGAGAACTTTGTATACAGCTATCCCCACTAGGGAACTAAACACACAAACTTGACTCCACTCAAGTGAAACTAACTCATGAGTGGTTAGTACTTGTAACACTTTGTTGCTTAATATTCTAGGTACCCTTCCTAAGTAATCCACTATTCTTAGATATCCTAAGGCTCATACCTTTACCAACTAACTAGAGTGAATGCTATTAATTCATTCTAGTACACTTGTATCTATTACACCATCTCATCATATCTTGTGTGATATCTAATGCAACACTAAGTGCCTAGGGTGCTAGATAACTACCAATGGCAATCCTTCACTATTGGATGCACAAAGGGTCTAAACTTTCTCATTTATACTAAAGGGTTATTTCCTCTTTGAAAAATCTCTAGTAGCATCCTGACACACTCCAAAAAGGATGTATAAAGAATCCCAACAAGTAGGAAACTTCATTTCAACAAGATTCATATCTTGACATTTCATGGTTTATCACCTAAAAAGGCTGATTTTCATAGATACACCAAATGTACATCCTAACTTCTATAATTCTAAAATTTTTACCACATGAAACCTTTTGTCTTAGCTTTCAAATGGCACCAGAATCAGGTCATTCCGATATCTACAACTCAAGTTATGCAATAAACAATACAGGCTGTCAGGATGTTACCTTGTCCACGCCTAGGCTTAGTTTTACCACGCCTAGGAGTGGCACTCTATTTCTGATCAGTATGCAAAACTGACCATCCCACGTCTAGGTGTGGTTAAGTCACGCCTAGGCATGACCCCACAACAGAATCGTCTGCAGAAATGTGGCACTGTTCTATTAGTGCCATATACGGAATTTGATCACTTCAAAACTATTTCTTGATGATTTGATGTCCCAAACAAGTTTACAAATATGAGGGGAACATAAAACACTAATTGTTTTCATAAAAAAATGGATCTAAACACAAAATCATCCATCAAAACCCCAAAATCTACACTTTGAGCATTTTAGGTCCAATTGGATAGATTTTAATTTCTAATCCAAACCCTTAGCATAAACAAGTCATAAATAATGCTTATAACTCATCCAAGCAAAAAAATCCCTCAAAACACCACTAAAACTCATTTTGGCATCTTAAACCTCAAATAGTCTAAACTTCAGAGATGAGAAAAAGATGGAGTTTTAAGCTCAAGAACCCCTACCTCTTGCATGGATGAGATGAAGATCTTCAAGCCTTGATCTTACTCTTAGATCCTCCTTCAAGCTTTGAGCTTTGATCTTGATCTTCCATTGATCCTCTTGCTTTTCCCTTTTTCTCCCCTTTTGCTTTCCTTCTTTCTTTTCTTTCTTTGGTTTCTGTTTTTGGGTTGCCTTCAGCAATGAAAGAAGGGAAATAAAAGAGGAAAAGTCCAACTTTGCCATTACAACCTAAAGCTGGAACTTTATATCTACTAAGGACACTTGAATTTAGCTAAATCAAGTTTTTCAACTTCCAACAACTTTGAAATAAATTGTAACACCCTCTTCCCCTTTGGAAGGAGAAGGACGTCATAACTTTACAAATTCAAAATCAATCAAATTAACGCGGAATATGAAACAAATTTAACCCAAGTTATAAAATCAATAATTATTAAAACCTTAATATTTGATGTAAAATACTCTTTTACTTGCGGATAACAGATCAAACAAGTAGTTGGTTCGTATAGATCATATACAAATCTATACCCCCAAAATACTTATAAAAAGAATGGCGCTCCCAATACATACACACAGTAAAAAATGTACAGATGATCAGGAAAGACTGACTAGCAAAAAGACATGACCAACCTAAGTCCTACATACCTAAACCATAGGGTCCTCAGAGGGATCCTGTTCTGATTCCTCGAAAGAAATGACCACAGTAGGAGGTACACCCTGACGGACAGGCATCCGCCCAGAGGACACTACGTTGTCCTCATGAGGAGTATAGTGGAAGTTACTCCGCCATTCCCGGATAGGTATGTTAAATACCAACTGTACAGATACAAAGAAAGACAAAATAGGGGCCTCACGAAGATCCCTATGTAAAGTCAATGTAAGCTCCCCAGTGTAGGTAACCCTCTCATTAGCCAAGTTGACTGACCAAGCGTCTGCTCCATCATGAAAGTACATGTGGACATAACCCAAAATATGTAGCCTTGATGTCATCTCAGCACAGCAGCTATTACCAATCAAAAGGGGGTAATTCCTCTTCAATTCCTTCTTGGTCTTTATTCAATCAGAGCATACAACAAAATAATACAACACAACTAAGAGGTGAGAAATCTGGCATCATTCCCAACAGGCAGTGTAAAGACAGTACAGACAAAAATACGTCCAAATATAGAAATCAGCAATGTCAAATATCAACAGTGGGGATAACATTAGTAATCTAACAGTTCAATAAATCATTTAATACCAAATAGTCAAATATATATATATATATATATATATATATATATATAAATGTCATGAGGGTATGCAGACTCATTATGCATGTACACAATGTACTCAATTCCTACTCCATGGAGCTAGATAAATATTTCGGAGAGCATAATCGGAAGATATGTCTATATCTCGTCAGTCATAAATCAAGTGCTTTCAATAAAATTAATGTTTGCGCAACAAGGCTTTATAAAAGATATTCTATACTAGATCCTAATTGGGGTGAGTATCTCGGTCCAGATCATCGGTGTGTTTGCATTAGTCTGGTCCACAGCCCAGGGGAGCTATTAGCTGGCCATTGCGAACACCCCACACCCCGACATCCCCATGGTCAATAAAGACCTACACTAAGCCCATCACACTCGCATGAAGGTGTAATTCAACTCCTAGGCTCATACAACCATAATAATAGACCACTTGACTTTACAAGGTATGATGAATGCCTCAATGCACACATACATACATGGTATCATCAATGTCATGCAATCCATGATCATACACCATCATAATTCATAGCAATTATTAGTAATTCAAGATTCCACTTACGGGCGCGATAATAGTATTATCATTTCAATTCTTGTTTCTCTATTCCAATTAACACTTCTCTTTATCTTTAATAAAATTTACTTACTTAAAGTCTTATGAGTCTCAAAGCCTCACTTATACTCATTTTCCTTCAAAGACCAAAGTCCATCATAGTTTTATATTAAGGTTCTACTTCTTTTATTTTTCCATCTTATGAATTCCCAATTTATTATCTAGTCACTTAGCTATTCAAGTTTCACTTTGATTACAAATTTTTCTCTTAATTGCCCTAAATGTCTGAAAACCCTAATATTCTTAAGTTCCAAAAATTCCTCTTCTTGCTTACTTATTTCAATTCTTTAATTAACTCATTTTTAACCTAATTTTTCTAAATTCCAAGTTACTTTAAGATTTATCCAATATTTCCATTTTTCCTTCTTCTTGGCCGTGAACCCTAAGTTCATGGAATTTAATATTCATCTTCTTAATCCGTTGTTTTAATTCCTCAATTAATTCATTTTCCACTTAAAGTTCTAAGTTCCCAATTACCACCAATTTAGTTGCACTTTTCTTAGTTTTTCCTCCTCTTAGCTGTGACTACTCCTAAGGTCTCAAGGCTCCAAAATTTCCATTTTTGCATCAATTAGTTCATCAAGTTTCATGTTTATACAAAGTTTCATTTTGGTTCCCCATTTAAGGCCACAAAATTGTGAGCTTCACCTCCAAAGGACAAAGTGTTCTTTATTATCCACACATAAATCCAACCATACAACAATTATAATCTATCAATAATACATATTATCAAAACAACAACAATAACACCATACAAATCACATAGTTATAAGCTATTGAAAAATAACTAATCAAGAGGAGAAATCCACACATAGATTCTCCATTTTCAACACACAAATTTGTCCCCCTCCACCATGAGTGGTTGATAAGGATGTTCTCCCTCTTACCAAAGAAAATGACAAGCAAAAGATCTCCCTTGATGCTCTTGAAAATTTCAGCCAAGCACCCCACAAAACCCTAAGAATTTCAACTCACAAAATCAACATTTTAAGCTTGAAAAAAAATGAATCAATGGTCATAAAGAGGACCATGAACACGAAAATGAGGAGAAGAAATGAAAAATCAAAACTTTACCTCAAAAGCTTCAAGTTGGAGCTTGAAGAAAATGGTGAAGATGGAAGCTTTAGGAAATGATTTCAACTAGAAAGGTGTTTAGAATGTGATAGCATTTAAGAAAATGTGATTGGATGAAACTTTTGAAAACATGGAGGGTACTAATGGTGGTGTGGCCGTGAGGTAGGAGAGGAGAAGAAGAGGAGAGAAAAGTGAAGAGAAAATGGAAGAAGAGAAAGGTAGAGAGAGAAAGTGATGGGAAAGTTTGAATGAAAAGGTGAAGTGTGACTTAAGTGAGATGAAAATTTTTGGCTCCCTCTTTTCCCTCATTGCCATGGAGTCACTCAAGGAGAGAGGGGAAAATTGGCTTATCCAACAAGCCAATAGGAAGTTGCTAGGAAGCTTCCTCTAAGCTTCTCCCATAAGCCAAATTTTAGCTTTTTGAAAAGTCAAAGGTGATGTCATGGTGATGATGTCATCATTGTGATGTCATTAAAGTGTTCTCTAAAAGATGACTAACACTATACTAAGTTTATTATCAGTGGACAAAAGTTATAGTTAACAAAACTAGCATTTACTGTCCAATGGATAACAAAGCGTACCGTGATTTTATTTATCAGAAAAAATCTCGAAAAATATAAACCTCGTAAATTGTGCTCGACCTCGGGTTTAGTAAGATCCCTCGTTGACATTTCCTTAGTCCAAGGTTTTCCAGCCTCGGAAAAATATTTCATTTTCCCAGTTCCACTCAGTATGCATGCAAATCGAGAAAAATATTAAAATAATCAAGTAATTCAAATAATTCCAGAAAAATTCCTAAAAATACAAATATTATAAAATGAATATTTATCATGAAATAAAAAATTTTCGGGGTATTACATAAATACTAAGATTCATGAAAATTATTCTTTCACCAATATCTTAATTTTTCATATCTGCTGCTAGTCAATCCGACATTAAAATGCATAACCAGTATGCATAAAAATACCAAACTAACTCTGATTGTTCTCAAATTTTAACTACACCTTATTCACCCTATTTGTGAATTAGAAACAAACTCTCTAGGTTTATTTTCCTCAACTTATTAATTTATGTTACTATCCGAGTCATTTTAAGCTATTTTTCAACTTCTGGGTTGCAACTAAGTGCCTAAACGGACTCAGTTTGTTACAAAACTTAACTGACATGTTAAACAAGTATAATAGTACCTATGAGACCATATACAAGCCTAACATTTTTTTCTTGGAATCTTACATTCTCCCCTCCTTTTTAAAATTTTGTCCCTAAAATTACTCACCTCAGCAAACAACTCTGAGTAAACTCACTTTACATGGGATTTTAACTCCCAAGTAGTCCTTTCAGTACCAGCTTCTCCCCACCATACTCTCACCAGAGGAAATCTACTTACCTCTAAGCTCTTGGATTCCTCTGCCTATGGATGGTAAGCTGTACTAAAACTTAACTTAGCTCTGAACTTCTTTTGCAAGGCTTCTAAAAAACTGAGTGTGAACCTAGTATCTCTATCAAACACTACATTCACTGAGACTCCCTACAATCTATATATCTCTTTCAAAAGTAGTTAGACTACTTAATCTAAAGGGTAGCTAAGTCTACTTGGTAACAAGTAAGCAGATTACTCAATCTTTCCACCATTGCCTAAAACACAACATATTCTGCTATGTCCTCTATTATACTAGGCCACCAAAATATCTTCCTTAACTCTTGAAACATCTTAGTAGCCTTTAGATAGATGTTATACTTACTCTTGTGAACTCCTCCTAGAATCCCTTCTTTGATTCCTGACTCTCTTGGAATACAAAGTTTATCTCTAAACATTGTCATTACATCTGTTGTCATACAAAAATCCTATTAGGTTTCTAAGAAGATCTACTCACTAACATCCCTTAGAGTTTTATCCTCCTTTTGAGCTTCTATAATTTGGTCTTTTACTATGTCCATGTTGCTCATTGTGAGACTATATGTCATCATAGTTACCACGAGACTCAAATTCTGAAACTCTCAAGAAATTCACTCTCTTGCACTATCATTTGGGACACCTGTAGGAATTTCCTACTTAGTGCATCGGTCACTACATTGGCCTTACCCATATGATACTATAACTCAAGGTTATAAACCTTGAAAAACTCCATCTATCTCTTATGCTTCATGTTCAGCTTCCTCTAATCAAACAAGTATCTGGAGCTTTTATGATCACTAAACACCTCTACTAGACTCCTTATGAGTAATGTCTCCAAATTTGTAAGGCAACACCACAGTGATTAATTCCAAATCATACATAGGGTAGTCCTTCTAGTGCAAATCTATCTGCTTCGATGCAAAGGCATCTAGTTACCCATGTTGCATCAGAACAAACCTTAGTCCCATCTTCAAAGCATCACATACTACCTCAAAGTTCTCATGAGAATCTGGAATTACCAATAGTAATGTAGTAGTCAACCTCCTCTTCAACTCTTGGAAACTATACTCGCAGCTAGAGTCCACTAAAACTACTACCTCTTCTAGCTGACCTAATCAGGGTAGCACTAAAAGAGAAGGTCTAGTAACAAACTTTCTAGCCTCGGTCACACTGGTTGGTCCTTGCCATTATACCATTGCTCAAACTTTGTTAGGATTCTCTGTAATTTCTCCTTGAGAGACTACATAGCCCTTAAACTATACCATTTGTAACCAAAACTGACTCTTGGCTAACTTGGCACGCTAAAACTTTTCTCTAAAAGTTTTTAAACATTATGGAGATTTGAAAGAAAAGGTTGTAAAGCTATCTGGTAAGCAACTGGACCTATCCAACGAAGAATTTGATAAGGTCCAAGGAATTTAGGAGTAAGTTTTCTAGACTTAAGAACTCGACCAACCCCAGTCATAGGCGTGACTTTCAAAAACACATGTTCTCATTCTTCAAATTCATGAGGTTTTCTCCTTTTGTCTACATAGCTCTTTTGTCGACTTTGAGTCATCTACATCTTCTCCGGAATCATCTTGACTTTCTCAGTCGTTTGTTGTATAAAATCAGGTCCAATGGTAAGTCGCTCTCTATCTTGATACCAATATAAAGGTGTTCTGCACCTTCGTCCATATAAAGCTTCCTAGGGAGCCATCCCTATGCTCGAATGATAACTGTTGTTGTAGGTGATCTCTACCAATGGTAAAACTTCATCCCAACTTCTAGTTTGCTCCAAAGTATAAGCTCTAAGCAAATCTTCCAATGATTGAATTGTTCTTTCTGATTGACCATCAATCTGTGGATGATATGCAGAACTTAAGTGTAACTTTGTTCCCATTACTTCTTGAAGACTTTGCCAAAACTTTGATGTAAATCTCAGATCTCTATTAGAAATAATACTTGTAGGTACACCATGTAGTCTGACAATTTCACCGATGTACAACTGAGTCAATTTCTCTGATGAATACTTTATGTTGATCGGCAAGAAATGTGCTGACTTTGTGAGTCGATCAACAATTACCCATATCAAATCGTACCCTTTTCTGGTCTTTGGCAATCCAACAACAAAGTCCATTGCAATGCTATCCCACTTTCATTCGAGAATAGATAAGGGTTGCAACATTGCTGACGATATTTGATGTTCAATCTTTATTTTTTGACAAACTAGATAAGAAGATACATATCTAGCAATATCTTTTTTCATTCCATGCCACCAAAATAACTTCTTCAAATCTTGGTACATCTTGGTCATTCCAGGGTGCTTACTCAACTTACTTGTGTGAGCATGTTCAAGAATGTACTTCCTAAGCTCTTGATCCTTAGGCACATAAACTCTGCCTCTGAATCTTAAAATTCCATCGCTTCCTTCCTCTAATGTTGATACACCACCCTGTTTCATCAGCTCCCTTTCTTCTTGTTAGAACTTGTCAACTTTCTGCTTCTCTCGGATGTCATCCATTAACTCACTTGAGATTGTGACCATGTTTATGCAGATTTTGCTCGACATTAATTCCACAAAAGACCATACGTCTCTGAATTGTTCTATCAAATTCTTTTTTCTGATCATCATGGCAGAAACACTGATTGTTTTTCTACTTAAGGCATCAGCCACAACATTCGCCTTCCCAGGGTGATACCGAAGTTGGAAATCATAGTCCTTTAGGAATTCCAACAACCTCCATTGTCTTATGTTCAACTCTTTTTGATCATACAGATACTTTAAACTCTTATGATCATTAAAGAGGTTGAGCGTTGCTCCATAAAGAAAATGTCTCCATATCTTGAAAGTAAATACAACAGCCGCTAACTCCAGGTTTTGTGTTGGGTAGTTCTTCTCATGCACTCGCAATTGTCTCGAGGCATAAGCCACCACTTTTCTACGTTGCATAAAGACACACCCTAGTCCTTGGTATGAAGCATCACAGTACACTTCGAAAAGTTCATTTGGGTCATGCAGAACTAACACTGGTGAAGTAGTTAGTCTCCTTTTCAACTCTTGAAAACTTTCTTCGCAAGCATCCGTCCACTCAAAAGCTTAGTTCTTCCTTATGAGTTGAGTGAGAGGTCCGGGAATCTTAGAGAACCCTTCAATAAATCTTTGGTAATATCCAGCCAATCCGACAAAGCTTTGAATTTTTGTCACTGTCTTGGGCCTTTCCCATTGTAAAATAGCTTTTACCTTTGACGGGTCTACAGTAATTCCTTCCTTTGATATCACATGGCCTAAAAACTTGACCTCATCCAGCCAAAATTCACATTTGGATAACTTGACATATAAATTTTTCTCTCTCAGAATCTAAAGGACTAAGCTGAGGTGTTCAACATGATCTTCCTGATTTTGAGAGTAGATCAGGATATCGTCAATGAAGATAACAACAAACCTGTCCAAATAAGGGTGAAAGATTATGTTCATATAGTCCATGAATATGGCAGGTGCATTCATTATGCCAAATGGCATCACCATGTACTCGTAGTGTCTATAACGAGTACAAAAAGCTGTTTTGGGAATGTCTTCCACTTTTACTCTGATTTGATGGTAACCCGATCGCAAATCAATCTTAGAAAACACTGTTGCTCCCTTCAACTAATCCATTAGGTAATCTATCATTGGTAGTGGATACTTGTTCTTGATTGTGACTTTATTCAGCTGATGGTAGTCCACACATAATCACGAGGTACCATTCTTCTTCTTGACTAGCAATACCGGCGCTACCTAAGGTGATATGCTAGGTCTAACAAACTGCTTTTCCAAAAGCTCCTCCAATTGCTTCTTGAGTTCAACTAGTTCTACTGGCGACATTCTGTAGGGCACTATAGAAATAGGACCAGCTCCAGGCACAAGGTCAATAGTAAACTCGATCTCTCGCTCCGATGGTAAACTAAGTACATCTTCAGGAAAGACTTCAAAAAATTCTTGAACCACTGAAAGTGTGCTCACATCTACCTCATTCTTGACTTTTAAAGAAGACAATAGCATATATCCTTGAGCTCTTTCTTTCAAGAAAGCTTGAACTTAGTTGGCCGTCAAAAATCTATAATTCTCATCCAAAGGGAAAACTATGGTTTTTCTAGAACAATCTAATAGGACATGGTTAGAAGATAACCAATCCATTCCTAAGATTACGTCTAACTGGGAAAGTGGTAAACAGATCAAATCAACAGAAAAGATTTGACCTTCAACAATCAATGGACAATCCAAACAGACTTGCAGTAGGAGTTGAAATAGTTAAGTCAAAAGGCAAAGAAGACACATGCAAACTAAGTCTTTTCACACAGTCATAGGAAATAAAAGAATGGGTTGCCCTAGAGTCATATAGTACAGTTAAAAGATTACCCTCTATGAGACCTTCTCCTTGTATAAGATCTTCAGATTGAGCTGCTTCAGCACCACTCAAGGTGTAAACTCTACCTCTAGCCTGCAGTTTCGCAGTTCTTGCAGCATTAACCGAAGGTTCAGCCTTCGTCTAATTGCATTCGCGAGAAACATGTCTGGCCTTCCCTTGTGTAGTACTCCTTCTCGGACTTCATGCATCTTAGCGTAAACACCGTAGTTTGACCAGTTCTACCCAGACTTCCTCCAGGACTTCCACCTTGTGGTCATTGTTGCTGATTTTTGGTGGTCTTGAATAAGGCTTTTTCTGGTAGCGATTGGCATTACTGCTACCTCCTCTTTAGGACTGAAAAGGTCCAAAGTTACAGTTTCTTGTGTCTTGCGCTTGGTCTAAGTCTTCCACCGGGTGACACATGTCAAGTAATTCTAAAAACTGATTAATCTTCAATGTTATACCAGTGCTTTTCACATCATGCCTTAAACCTTCCTCAAACTTTTGACATTTCCATGCTTCATTCGGTTGGTGTCGAAAGTAAGTTGAGAACCTCGACAAGCTCTCAAATTTTGCAGCATACTCACTTACAGTCATATTTCCTTGCCGTAAACTAAGAAACTCCATCTCCTTAGCATGTCTGGCACTTTCCGAGAAATATTTATTAAAGAACTTCTCCTTGAATACTACCCAAGTAATTTCTCGGCCTTCTGTCTCTAGCAACTTATGTTCTCCAATCCACCAATCCTCTGCGTCTCCAACAAGCATAAACGCAACATAAGTCATCTTCTTGTCGTTAGCATAGTTCATACCCATGAATATCTTTTCCAGCTCCTTGATCCACAGAGTAGCCTTCTCAGGATCAAATTCCCCTTTAAATTGTGAAGGGTTAGTGCGACGAAATTCATCCAAGTTTTGGGCATCAGCACCGGCTTCAAGCTGTTGTGCAGTCCTCTCTTGTTGTTGAGCAGTTTGCTAGTTTTGTTGCAGCATGGCCTCATCCATCTTCTGAATTGCCTCAATCGCCGCAGTCATGTCTCCTCTCCGATCCATAATTCTCTTTCAAGTCAAACTACACAAAACACAAGGGAAAGTCAGATGTATCCTTTCAGAATACTAAACACAGATAATCACACAACACAAACAATGTAACGCCCCTTTTTCTTAATATCGTGAAGAAGGAACGTCACACCATAATATAAAGAAACGAAGTAAATTGCAGAAAATAATAGTTACAGTGATTAATTAAGAACCCGGTTCATTTTAACACGTGATTAAATAATTTGCACTCTTGAATGATAAAATAATTAAGTATTGAAATATGTATATACATAGATCATCCCATAGATCTCTAACAGGTAAGTAAAATTCCAAATGGACAAAAGTAGTGAAATTGAAAACATGCGTGTCGTAACAGCCCCACGCCAAAGATACAGTCAGCTCTCCGTGATAGATGCAACGGTCCATGCTCAAATTGATGTGCCAGCAATCGGGTCCCCCGTGAAAAGTCACTTGGGCGTACCCCAAAAATCGACATGGACGCGACGACATCCTCAACAAGCTCTAGTCTAAGTATGGCCAGAAACCTGGAAACTCAGGTGTTTCCTTTTCTTCATCACGAATGTATTCTCAGAAGTATACAAATAAACAGAAAATACAGAAAATACGAAAGGAGGTGAGACACCCAGCTTCCAGTGCCAAAATGGCAGCGAGATAACAAAATGGTGCTGGACGTCCACATATCAACACAGTTCATATATCCAATCACAATAATAATTACAATTCATAGTAAAAGCATAACAACAGTAAATAACAGTAAAGATTATCAACAACAGACATACAACATCAATATTTCTAATAGTCAGCAGTTCAAGCAATCAAATAATTATTATAATAATAATAAATGATATTTTGCCACAATTATAAATGCTCATGTCCAATGAATTATGAGACTGACAAATCACAATGCAAATGGTACCAAATTCCTACTTCATGGAGCTAGACATAAACATTTTCGGAGTGAATGATCAAAGAATTATGCCAGTATCTCGTTAGCCTTTAAAAATAGTGTGCTCATCTCATAAAAATATTTGCGCAAAACTGCTTATACATGGCACCTCAACAGTTGATCACGATATAGGATAGAGTCTCAGTCTGGATCATCGGTGTGCTTGCATCGGTCTATCTCACGGCCCTACTAGAGCTACCACTATCTATTGTGAGACACCTGCACCCTGACGCCACCAGGACTAACCACTATGACCCTACGCTTAGTCTACTCACACCCGCACATAGGTGTTATTCAAACTCCTAGGTATACATCGCCTTTCCAACAATGTCCAACAGACAACACATATGCATGACGATGCAATGTACGTCATGTATGTTTATCAATGATGCATTCATCATAAAGTATACCACAATGGCATATATATATTCATTTCTCAACACCAACATTTGAACACACATGGTTCATTAATTATTACAAGTCC
This sequence comes from Ormosia emarginata, assembly GCA_029884605.1. NCBI lineage: Eukaryota > Viridiplantae > Streptophyta > Magnoliopsida > Fabales > Fabaceae > Ormosia > Ormosia emarginata. The sequence goes on from JAQQTP010000088.1 coordinate 28,853,804, forward strand.
ATATTGTGGATTCACATTTCCAAAGTCTTAAGCTTTGATCAATTATGAAAAATTTAGGTTAAACAACCCTTAAAACCGTGGCTCTCTCAAGAGTTATTATTCAATTTAATTCTTTTATCACATTATGGATTTTCTATATCCCCAAATTCTTAATTTCCAAAAATGCACCAAGGCATCCTTTAACCTCAAAATTTTCTCTCTAAAATCGTGGCCCTCTAGGTCTTCAAAGTTGCAATTTCTTTCCATTTTATGCATCAATTACTTAGTATCTAATCACTCAATTCTATCTCATACAAAATCACTCCAATCCCCTAAAATCCAAGCCAAAACCGTGACCTCACTTTAGTGTAGGAAACCACCAAATTTTTCCATTCATTAATTCTAACATTTCAAGTATTCCAACAACAGCAATACAATCAAAATCATTGTTCAATCATCAACATCAATTTAGAACATATACACATGCAAAATCATCAAACAAAGTAAGCATAGAAATATGAATTTCTCCATCAACTAAACACACAAAGTCTCCTCACCACCAATGATAGTAGAAGTGAGTAAATCTCCCTCTTACCTAAAGGAAGAACACGAAAATGACTTCCTTGGTGCTCCTTGAAGGTTTGATTTTTAGAGCTCTAAGAACCCTAGAATTTCAATCATAAGGAATCTGTAACACCCCAAAATTTATTTCTTTTATCATAAATGTTCATTTTATAATATTTGTGATTTTATGGAATTTTTCTGAGAACGCGGAATATTTTAATATTATTCTTCATTTTGCGTGCAAACTGAGCGGAGCCAGGAAAATGAGATATTTTTCCTGAGAACCTTGATATGTGGAAACGTCGAAGGGGGATCTTACTAAACCCAAGGCTGGACACAGTTTACGATGTTTCATATTTTTCAAGAAAATTTTAACAGATAAAATAATAAAACACTGTGTAAATTTCATCTGTCAGATTAATTAATACTGACTTCTGTCAACTGTAACTATTGTCTATTGGATAATAACATGTAATAAAAATCCTATCACATTATCCCAATGTAATCTACTTTATGTCTAATCAAGTCACTTTAATTCAAATTTTGTTCCCTAATTAAGAAGCTTCTTTGAGAAGCTTTGCCCAAATGACCACCTTGCCCTTAGCTTACATGAGAAGCCACAAATTTCTCTCTCTTCTCTCCTCACTTGCCGCGGCAATGCAAGGCTAATGGAGGCAAAATTTTTGCCTCCTTACTTAAGGCAAAACACCCAAAATCATCTCACTTTAACCTAATCACTTATCTCTCTAAAAACATCATCTTCTTCATCTCCTCCTTCTCTCTATACTCCTCCATAGCCACGGTTTGCAGCCCCTTCTCCTCCTATTTTTCTTCACCTTTTCTCTTCATTAAACTCATTTCCTTACTCCACTCCATCTCCTCTACACCTTTCCTTTAGAAAATTTCTTCAAAAATCCAACCTTTCTCCATTGCCTTCCAAGACAAAGTCTCCATCTTTAAGGTCAAGCTTCAACCTTTCTTCTCATTTTTCTTCATTTTTGGATTCTAGGGTCTCAATGGAGACCCAAGATCCATTCTTTTCCATTCCTAATGTTGATTTTTGATGGTTGAAAAATTAGGGTTCTTGGAGCCCTTGAAACCGAATTCACTAAGAGCTTGAAGGAGTCATTTTCGTTTGTTCTTCCTTAGGTAAGAGGGAGATTACTCACTTCACCCAATATTAGTGGTGAGGGAACTCTTGTGTGTTCATATTGTTTTGTGATTTTTGCTTGTTTATGTACTCTTAAATTTGACTAATGTTTGGTTGTAATTTTGAGTGGATTGGAAGTGTTAAATGAGCTTGATCATGTTAGGGTTGCTAAATGGAAATTTTGGAGGTTCCTACCCTAGCATGATGGTCACGGTTTTGAGGAGATTTTTGATGGGAAAAATTGGTTTTATACATTGCTACATACCACTTATGAAATTAAATGTTGAATGAAGAGAATAAAATTTATGAATGGAAAATCCTAAGAATTCATTACCCTAACTAATGCCACGGTTTTGGCTTAGACAATAAGGGATTGGAATGATCATAGTGAACTAAAAATTTAATTAAATTGATGCTAAGAAACTAATACATAAAATGGAAAGAAAAGTTGAAACTTAGAAGACCTATGATGCCACGGTTTTGATACTTGGAATTAGGGAATTGGATTGATCTTGTGAGAAATGGAATTTTAGTGATTAAGTATCAAGTAACTAATGCATAATGTGGTAGAAAAATTGAGACTTTGATGACCTATGATGCCACGGTTTTATGGTGAAAAATTGGGATCAAGTGATGCCTTGGTGCATCCTTGGAGATTGAGAAATTAAAGACTTGCTTAATTCTTAATTAAGTGAAAGAACTAAAGTGGATACTAGCATTTAGAGGGCCACGGTTTTAGAGGGTAGTTCACCCTAAAATTTTCATAAATGACCAAAGTTTAAGACTTTGAAAATGTGAATCCAAGACATGAGTTAGTAAAAATTGACAAGCTATGTATGATTACATATTGACATTGAGAATCGATTTTATGTTGTTATGAATCCCTATGTGGGTTAAGTACTTGTTGACTATGTACTTGAGAATGTCATGATGTGAAGATGTTGAAAAATGAATATGCATATGTATATATGTAATTATACACCATTGTGATATGCTTATGATGAAGGCATCATTGATGAACATGCATGATTGAAATTGAGTCGTCATGCATACGTGTTGTCCGTTGGACATTGTTAGAAAGGCTATGTGTGCCTAGGAGTTTGAATAACACCCTTGTGCAGGTGCAAGTAGACTAAGCGTAGGGTCATATGTTGTTGGCCTTGGGGGCGTCGGGGTGTGGGTGTCTCACAATAGACAGTGGTAGCTCCACTGGGGCCGTGGGATAGACCAATGTGACACATTGACGATCCTGACTAGGACGTTGTCCTATATCGCGATCAACTGTCGAGGTGCCATGTGTAAGCCAATTGTGCAAATATTTTTATGAGATAAAGTACACTATATTTTAAGGCTAATGATATACTGGCATTACTCCTTGATCATTCGCTCCAAAAATGTTTATGTTTAGCTCCATGGAGTAGGAATTTTGGTACCCTTTTGTATTGTGAATTTGTCAGTCATATAACTCATTAAGCATGAACATTTATAACTGCAAACATATTGTTATTATTACGGTAATAATTATCTAATTTTTCAAACTGTTGTGTGCCGGGAAACATTACTGTTATTGCCTGTTATTGCAATTATTATACTTAATTATTGTTGATCTGCCTTTACTGTTGATTTTAATATTGCTGTGATTAAATGTATGAACTGTGTTATATGTGGGCATCCAGCGTCGTTTTGTTTTCTTACTACCATTTTGGTACTGAAAGCTGGGTGTCTCACATCTTTTCGTATTTTTCTCTATTTATGTATTTTGTCGGATTGTGTATTTCTGAGAAGACGTACGTGAGGAAGACAAGGAAGCCCCTGAGTTTCCAGGCTTCTGGCCAGACTACGATTGAAGTGATCGAGGATGACGTCGCACCCCCGCGGATTTTTGGGCTACACTTGGATCATTTTTCACAGAGGACCTAACTGCTGACACATTAATGTGCAGACAGACCGATGCGTGTACCATGGGGAGCTGACGGTGTCCTTAGCATGGGGTCGTTATGACGCCCCTGTTTTAGATTTTCATGCTTTTGTTTGGCTAGAGTTTTACATGCCCGTTAGGGATATGTGGGCCGATATGTACTACACCCCATGTGATGACTCCTTTTTGTCCATTGCTCGGGCTCCTGCCTGTTGCTTTGTCGCTCCGATGGATGTTTCCTCGGACGAAGAGGACCCGGAGGAGGACCCGACTACGGTCCCTTCTCGTCAGTCTTAGGAGCTGATACTATTGGTAGCTACTGATGGCTAACCATCTATCTTTTAGGAAGCCTGACGTTTTGCTGTACATGCTGGGGTATATTTGTATAACTTTAGGTGGGTACATATTTTGCTTTTTATACATTTTGGAATGTAACTAAACAGGCTTATTCATTCATATATATATATATATAGAATCTTACTCAGGTGAGAGGAGTGTTTATTATAAGAGGTGAGAGGAATACATATTGACCATTGGATCTTACATGAATGGTCAAGATTAGAACATAAATGCATGTGACTTTTTTAAGTGGTCACATGACCTTTAAGTAACTTTTAATCTTAACCATTCATGTATGGTTGTATGGTCAAGATTTACTCCTCTCACCCTCTCACAATAAAAACTCTTCTCACTAGATATGGCCCTATATATATATATATATATATATATATATATATATTGTGTATGGTTTATATATCGTTGTTAAACTTTGTTTATTGCGACCATTTTAATTATTATCTCTATACGTCATGGGTTTTGAAATAAGCCTTTTTGACTCTACTCGGTAATGACAATAATTTATAATGATAATTTAAAAAAAAAGTGCCAATTGCAAAGGAAATTAAATAACCACTTAAAAAATTGGGTTTATGAACACGAAAACAATTACTATTTTCTGCATTTCAAATCTAGTTTATTTCGCTTTATGTTTTATTTTACTATAGTGCGACGTCCCTTCTTTACGGGTATTTAGAAAAAAGGACGTTACAGAATCAACATTAAGCTTGGTAAAAGATGGATCTTTGGCCTTCAATGAAACCATAGATCATGAAAATGAAGAGAAATGAAGAAGAAAATGAAAACTTTACCTCAAAGTTAGAAGCTTTGTCTTGGAAGACAATGGAGGTGAAGATGGATTTTGGAGAAACTTTCTAAATAGGAAATGTAGAGGAGGTTGAGGTATGTATGGAAATGGTGTTAATGAAGAGAAAAGATGAAAAATGGTGGTCACAATGGGGGCTGCAAAACTGTGTGGAGAGGGGAGAAGAAGAGAGAAAGTGGAGAGAAAAATGAAGAAGAAGAACTAGAGAGAGAAAGTGTTGTAGGAAAATGATATTTTTGGTGTATATTGATTAAGTGTGGAGGCAAAAATTTGCCTCCCAAGGGCAAGGAGTGCCGCAGCAAAGGAGAGAGAGAAGGGGGGTGGAGAGGCTTCTCCAACAAGCCAATGGCATTCTTATCCTTTGGTGGTCAAAGCTTCTTCAAGAAGCTTTGATTAAAATACAATAAATTTGAATTAAAGTGAGTTTGATTAGACATAAAGTAGATTACATTAGAATAATGTGATAGAATTTTTAATACATGTTATTATCCAATGGACAATTGTTACAGTTGACAGAAGTCAGTATTAATTGTCTGGCAGATAAAATTTACACAGTGATTTATTATTTTATTTGATAAAATTTCTCAAAAAATGTAAAACCTCGTAAACCGTATCCAGTCTCGGGTTTAGTAAGATCCCCCGTCGACGTTTCCATATATCAAGGTTCTCGGGGAAAAATATCTTATTTTCACGGCTCCGCTCAGTTTACACGTAAAACAAAGAATAATATTAAAATATTCCGCGTTCTCAAAAAAATTCAAAAAAATTCCCAAAAATAAAAAATATTGGAAAATGAATATTCATCTCAAAATAAATAAAATTTGGGGTGTTATAACTCTCCCCAAAAAATATGAATTTCGTCCTCGAAATTTTCATACCTTAGAATAGTTCTGGGTATTGCTCCTTTATCTTGTCCTCCAACTCCCATGTCGCATCTCCAGTTGTCTCGTTCCAGATCACTTTCACCAATGAAATGTCTTTCCCTCTGTGTTGCTTCATTCTCCTATCCTCAATCCTTACAGGAGTCGTTTCTTAAGTCAAGTTTTCCTTTAATTGTACTAAATCAGGTGCTATGACATGATTAGGACTCAGAATGTATTTTCGAAGTTGTGACACATGAAAAACATTGTGGAGATTGGAAAGAAAAGGTGGTAAAGCTATTTGGTAAACAATAGGACCTACCCGATGAAGAATTTGGTAAGGTCCAAGGAATTTTGGAGTAAACTTTCTAGATTTGAGAACCCGACCAACCCCAGTCGTAGGCGTGACTTTCAAGAACACATGCTCTCCTTCCTCAAATTCAAGAGGTTTTCTTCTTTTGTCCGCATAACTCTTTTGCCGACTTTGAGCCGTTCTCATCTTCTCTTGAATCATCTTGACCTTCTCAGTCATCTGTTGAATAAGATCAGGTCCGACTGTAAGTCGCTCTCCGTCTTGATACCAACATAAAGGTGTTTGACACCTTCGTCCATATAGAGCTTCATAGGGTGCCATCCCTATGCTTGAATAGTAACTGTTGTTGTAAGTAAATTCTACCAATGGTAAAATCTCGTCCCAACTTCCAGTCTGCTCTATAGCATAAGCTCTCAGCAAATCTTCCAATGATTGAATTATTTTTTCTGATTGACCGTCTGTCTGAGGATGGTATGCAGAACTCAAACGTAGCTTTGTCCCCATTGCTTCTTGAAGACTTTGCCAAAATTTCGATGTAAATCTGGGGTCTCTGTTAGAGATGATACTAGTAGGTACACCATATAGTCTGACAATTTCACCGATGTACAACTAAGTCAACTTTTCCAATGGATATTTTATGTTGATCGGTAAGAAGTGTGCTGACTTTGTAAGTCGATCCACAATTAGCCATATTGAATCATATCCTCTTCTAGTCTTTGGCAATCTAACAATAAAGTCCATGGTAATACTATTCCATTTCTATCGGGAATAGTCAAGGGTTACATCAATCCAGACGGTCTTTCATGTTTAATCTTTATCTTATGACAAACTAAACAGAAAGATACGCATCTAGCAACATCTCTTTTCATCTCATGCCACCAAAATAACTTTTTCAAATCTTGGTACATTTTGGTCATTCCAAGATATATACTCAACCGACTCTTATGAGCATGTTCAAGAATGTACTTCCTGAGTTCCTCATCTTTAGGCACACAGACTCTACCTTGGAATCTTAAAATTTCATCGTTTCCTTCCTCTAATTTTGATACACTGCTCTGCTTTATTAGCTCTCTTTCCTCTTGCAAGAACTTGTCAGCCTTCTGCTTTTCTCGGATATCTTCCATTAAATCATTTGAGATGGTGGCCATGTTCATGCAAATTTTGCCCGACATTAATTTCACAAAAGACCATACGTCTAAGAATTGTTGTATCAAGTCCTATTCTCTGATCATCGTGGTAGAAACACTGATCGTTTTCCTGCTTAAGGCATCGACCACAACATTTACCTTTCTAGGTTGATACTGTAATTGGAAGTCATAGTCTTTTAGGAATTCTAATCATCTTCGCTATCTCATGTTCAACTCTTTTTTATCATACAAATACTTCAAGCTCTTATAATCACTAAAGATGTTGAATGTTGCTCCATAGAAGAAATGTCTCCATATTTTCAAGGCAAATACAATAGCAGCTAACTCCAAGTCATACATTGGGTAGTTCTTCTCATGCACTCGCAATTGTCTCGAGGCATAAGCCACCACTTTTCCACCTTGCATAAGGACACAACCCAATCCTTGATATGAAGCATCACAATATACTTCGAATGGTTCACTTGGATTAGGTAGAACTAACACTGGTGAAGTAGTTAGTCTCCTTTTCAACTCTTGAAAACTTCCCTCGCAAGCATCTGTCCATTCAAAAGCTTGGTTCTTCCTCGTGAGTTAAGTGAGAGGTCCGACAATCTTAGAGAACCCTTCTATAAATCTCCGATAATATCCTGCTAATTCAATAAAGCTTCGGATTTCAGTCACCGTCTTCGGTCTTTCCCATTGAAGAACAACTTCTACTTTTGATGGGTCTACAACAATTCCTTCCTTTGAAATCACATGGCCTAAGAATTTAACTTTGTCCAACCAAAACTCACACTTCGACAACTTGGCATACAACTCTTTCTCCTTCAAAGTTTGAAGAACTATACTGAGATGCTCGACATGATCCTCCTGATTTTTCGAATAGATCAAGATATCGTCGATGAAGACAACGACGAATCTGTCCAGATAAGGACAGAAGATTCTATTCATATAATCCATGAAAATAGTAGGTGCATTAGGCACACCAAAAGACATCACTAAGTACTCGTAATGTCTATAACGAGTATGAAAAGCCATTTTAGGAATGCCTTTCACTTTAACTCTGATCTGATGGTAGCCCGACCGCAAATCAATCTTAGAAAACACAGCGGCTCCCTTCAACTGATCCATCAGGTCATCTATCCTCGGCAATGGATACTTGTTCTTGATCGTGACCTTGTTTAACTGACGATAATCCACGCACAATCTCGAAGTACTGTCTTTCTTCTTAACTAGCAATACTGGTGCTCCCTAAGGTGATACACCAGGTCGCATGAATTGCTTCTCCAAAAGCTCTTCCAGTTGCTTCTTGAGCTCAACTAGCTCTACAGGCGACATTCGGTAAGGCGGTACGGAAATAAGACTAGCTCCAGGTACAAAATCGATGGCAAATTCGATCTCCCACTCCGGTGGTAAACCAGGTACATCTTCAGGAAAAACTTCAAGAAATTCTTGAACCACCGAGATTGCATCCATATCTACCTCATTCTCGACCTTCAAAGAAGACAACAACATGTATCCTCGAGCTCCTTCTTTCAAGAAAGCTTAAACTTGGTTGGCCATTAAAAATCTAGAATTCTCATCCAAAGGGAAAACTATGGTTTTCCTAGAACAATCTAATAGGACATGGTTAGAAGATAACTAATCCATTCCTAGGACACATCTAATTAAGATAATGGCAAACAGATTAAATCAATAGAAGAGATTCGACCTTCAACAATCAATGGATAATCTAAACAGACTTTGGTAGTAAGAACAGGTTTAGCAGTGGGAGTTGAAACAATCAAATCAAAAGGTAAGGAAGACACAGGTAAGCTAAGTCTTTTCACACAGTCATAGGAAATGAAAGAATGTGTTGCACCTGAGTCGTACAGTACAGTTAAAAGATTACCTTCTATGACACCTTCCCCTTGTATAAGATCTTCGGATTGAGAGGCTTCAGCACCACTCAGAGTGTAAACTCGACCTCCAGCTTGCGATTTAGTAGTTCTAGCAGCATTGACGGAAGGTTCCGCCTTAGGTTGATTACAATCACGAGAAACGTGTCCAGGTTTCCCGCATCTGAAGCAGATCACTCCTTTAATAGTGTAGCCCCTCGTATAGTGCTCCTTCCCGCACTTCATGCATCTCGGCGTAGACGCCGTTGTTTGCCTAATTCTGCCCGGACTTCCTCTAAGACTTCTACCTTGTGGCTTATGTTGTTGATTTCCAAGTGGTATAGAATAAGGCTTCTTCTGGTAACGGTTAGCATTACTGCTTCCTCCTCTTTGGGACCGAAAAGGCCCAAAGTTTCTATTTCTTGCATCACGCGCCTGGTCCAAGTCTTCTACCTGGCGACACGTATCAAGTAGTTCCGAGAACTGAGTAATCTTCAAAGTTATGATGGCTCTTTTCACGTCATGTCGCAGACTTTCCTCAAACTTCCGACACTTCCATGCTTCATTTGGTTGGTGTTGAAATTAGGTTGAGAATTTAGACAAACTCTCAAATTTGGCAGCATATTCACTCACAGTCATATTGCCTTGCCTCAAGCCAAGAAATTCTATTTCCTTAGCATGCCTAGCACTTTCTGGGAAATATTTGTTTAAGAATCTCTCTTTGAACACCTCCCAATTGATTGCTCGTTTTTCAGCCTCCAATAACCTCTGCTCTCCGGTCCACCAATCCTCTGCGTCTCTAGTCAGTATGAACGCAGCATATGTCACCTTCTTATTGTTGGCACAATTCATGCCCGTGAAGATCTTTTCTAATTCCTTGATCCACAGAGTAGCTTTCTCAGGATCATACTCTCCCTTAAATTGCGGAGGGTTAGTGCGACGAAATTCCACCAGATTCTGGGCATCAGTAGTAGCCTCTAATTGTTGTGCAATCCTCACTTGCTGTTGAGTCGTTTGCTGGTTTTGTTGCAGCATAGCTTCAACCATCTTCTCAATTGCTTCGATTGCAACAGTCATGTCTCCTCGACGAGCCATAATTCTTCTCAGATCAAGCTATGCAAAACACAGAGAAAAGTCAGATGTATCCTTATAGAATACCAAGCACAGAGAATCACACAACACAAACAAGACAGTCCAAAATCACACGACCCAAAAGAAAACTTAAACCCGGGCTCTGATACCAAGATAGTGTAACGCCCCATTTTCTTAATATTGTGAAGAAGGAACGTCACACCATAATATAAAGAAACGAAGTAAATTGCAGAAAATAATAGTTACAGTGATTAATTAAGAACCCGGTTCATTTTAACACGTGATTAAATAATTTGCACTCTTGAATGATAAAATAATTGAGTATTGAAATATGTATATATACAGATATTTTTTTTTTGTTTTGTTTTGCTTTTAAACAATGGTGAATAAATAATAATAATCATACGCACAATAGAATCGACACTGAATTTAAAATCATACATTCATATATATATATATATATATATATATATATATATATATATATATATATATTATGTGCATCACCTATTTAATTACATCACAAATAATACAAAAAAGCAAAAGATGTACCCACCCAAAGAGATACAAATATACACCCATCAAATACGGCAAAACATCAGGCTTTTCCAAAAAGATAAACGGTTAGCCATCAGTAGCCACCGACAGTATCAGCCCCTACGACTGGCGAGAAGCCCGAACAGTGGAGAGGAACGAGTCCTCCTGTGGGGTATAATATAGATCATCCCATAGATCTCTAACAGGTAAGTAAAATTCCAAATGGACAAAAGTAGTGAAATCGAAAACAGGCGTGTCATAACGACCCCACACCAAAGATATAGTCAGCTCTTCATAATAGATGCAATGGTCCATGCTCAAATTGATGTGCCAACAATCGGGTCCCCCATGAAAAGTCATCCGGGCGTACCTCAAAAATTGACGTGGACGCGATGACATCCTCAACAAGCTCTAGTCTAAGTATGGCCAGAAACCTAGAAACTCAGGTGTTTCCTTTTCTTCCTTACGAACGTCTTCTCAGAAGTATACAAATAAACAGAAAATATGGAAAGAGGTGAGACACCCAGCTTCCAGTATCAAAATGGCAGCAAGAAAACAAAACGACACTGGACGCCCATATATCAACACAGTTCATATATCCAATCACAATAATAATTACAATTCACAGTAAAAGCATAACAACAGTAAATAGCATAAAGATTATCAGCAACAGACATACAACATCAATATTTCCAATAGTCAGCAATTCAAGCAATTAAATAATTATTATAATAATAATAACAGATATTTTGCCACAATTATAAATGCATATGTCCAATGAATTATGAGATTGATAGATCACAATGCAAATAGTACCAAATTCATACTCCATGGAACTAGACATAAACATTTTCGGAGTGAATGATCAAGGAGTTATGCCAGTATCTCGTTAGCCTTTAAAAATAGTGTGCTCATCTCATAAAAATATTTGCGCAAAACAGCTTCTATATGGTACCTCAACAGTTGATTGCGATATAGGACAACGTCTCAGTTCGGATCGTCAGTGTGTTTGCATCAGTCTATCCCACGGCCCTAGTGGTGTTACCACTGTCTATTGTGAGACAGCCACACCCCGACGTCCCCAAGACCAACCACTATGACCCTACGCTTAGTCTACTCGCACCCGCACATAGGTGTTTTTCAAACTCCTAGGCATACATCGCCTTTCCAACAATGTCTAACGGACAACACATATGCATGACGACGCAATGTACATCATGTATGTTTATCAATGATGCATTCATCATAAAGTATACTACAATGGCATATATATATATATATATATTCATTTCTCAACATCAACATTTGAACACACATGGTTCATCAATTATTACAAGTCCATATTGTGGATTCACATTTCCAAAGTCTTAAGCTTTGATCTATCATGAAAAATTTAGGTTAAACAACCCTTAAAATCGTGGCTCTCTCAAGAGTTATTATTCAATTTAATTCTTTTATCACAATATGGATTTTATATATCCCCAAATTCTTAATTTCCAAAAAATGCACCAAGGCATCCTTTAACCTCAAAATTTTCTCTCTAAAATCGTGGCCCTCTAGGTCTTCAAAGTTGTAATTTCTTTCCATTTTATGTGTAACACCCTAATGAGGATGTCACATTTCGAAATAATTAAAATAGACATTACCCAAGTTATAAATCATTTCTTAATATATAATAATATAAGTTGTAAAAACTTTCTTTTTGAACTTTATATTATAAAATAAAATAAACAGAACATGAAATAAAATAAACCATTAAATACACACCATAATTATACATATGATTTTGTTTTTAATAGGTACAAATAATTTACACACTACAAACTATTTAATAAAACCGTAAATTATTTGGTTTAAAGCAAACCATAAACTAGCCCAAGTATAATATTAAAAGTTCGGATCCTCCGAAAGATCCTACTCTGGGAGATCATCGGAAGACAAAAAACTTCGGTAAAACCATACTGAGTCGCAATCAATCCAGATGATATGGATGATCTCGAGGCTCGCCCTCCTCAAACTGCTCGTTCGGTTGCTCCTCCTCCTCCGGGTACAAACAATCTAAAGGCTGCTCCTCTACCACTTCTTCTTCCTCAAAATCTTTATGGAACATAAAAATAATACAAAAATTGCATATAAAAAGGTGAGACAATCTACATCATTACCAGCATAGCAGTAAAGAAAATGACAAATCATATAGATATAACAATTAAAACAACAAATCATATTATCACAGCATACAAAATATCTCAAACCAAATATAAATGTCACATAACGATGCAGACCCCAAATGCAAATGTACACTGACTCATCCCTACTCCATGGAGCTAAACACAATAACATCAGAGAGAATGACCCGGAAGAACTGTCAATACCTCAGGCTGCCCCAACCAACTATTACACAGTCAAACGTCGTGTAAATAGTACACAGTCAAATCGTCGTGTAGTTAGTACACAGTCAAAACATCGTGCACAACAGGCATTATACCAGACAGTCTTTACAATATCTTGATTAAGAATAGTGCTTGTCGAGATCATTAGTATGTTGCCCGTTACCACGACCTAGAGGAGCTACCAACTGTCCATATGTGAAATTCTCCGCATACTAACGCCCCCAAGTTCACTCAATGAACCACACTATGCCTATCACCACCCCCAACATGGTGTAATTCATCTCGTCAGCTAATCGTCAATTCCAACCAAATTAACACATCTCTCAATGCGTGTATATGAACCATAATTACACAAATACCCTCTTTATCGATATTTCCAAATATAATGAGCCACAATTACATAAATACCCTTATTATTAATATTTTTCAATATAATAAACCATAATTACATAATTACCCTCATTATCAATATAATGAGTCATAATTACATAATTACCCTCATTATCAATATTTCCAAATACAGTACTTCTCTACTTGACAGTACTATTTCTCAATATATCTGAGTCTACCATTTTGGCCCAACAGTAAAATTACTGTTCTTCTCAGACGTGTAAATATTTTATCGCATTTTCACAATCGCATCACCTTTTTCAAACGTTTTCAAATCGCGTAAATATTTTCTGACGTTTTTAAATTCATGTAGTGTTTTTAAATCATTTTTTCAATCGCGTAGTTTAAAAATCATTATTTTAAATACGCGCAAGGTATTTCTAATACTTTTCAACTACGTAAAATATTTCTTTATGTTCTAAATTATATTTTGAGTTTTTCTCCATTATATATTTATTTTCTAAATTTATTTACAGCATTTCCTTCTAGAAAATTTATTAAGTAATATTTTCTACGTTTTCTCTTAAAAATTTCCTTTCTTGATCATTACCAATATTTACATCTTGAAACTTGCTAACATGTTTCAAAACCCAAAAGGTGAGCTATACGTTAGTATTTTTCAAGTGTTCATTATATTTCTCATTCATACTTAATTTTTCTAATTAAGTTTCTAAAATAACTTCATTTATTTTATTCTCTAAAATTCATTAAAATTGAGTTCTCTTTAATTTAATTACATAGTCTACACTTAGCAAAATAATTTTAGATCAATGGTATCACAAAGGCATGTTGGCCGAAATTTACTATATCCTCCATAAATCATCTTTAATTTATTTTCTACTATCTATGTCCTTGTAAAAATCATTGATCTAATTAAATTAATTAATCCTTACCTTAGAAAAATATTTGAGAACATTTTGGTCCTCTTTGAAATGATGAAGTTGTGACCTTCTTTGTGTTCTTTGGAACACTCATGCAAATCCTCACATGTTATTCATATCCTATAATAATTATCATGCATCTATAAACACATACAAAATATATAAAGCTATAGACATGCTTGCAAACAAAATCAATCACAAATAGAAACAACTTTAAAACAACCAAGTGAATGAATCCTTATGGATTCTTCACCACAAACACATCCATTTTCTCACCACCATACATGGTTGATGAGATTAAATCTCCCTCTTACCTATAAGGAAGACAAAACCTTCTTGGATTTCCTCCTATGGATTTCGTTTTGGCTCCAAGAAAACCCTAACAAACTTGAACAAATTATAAAGTCATAAACTATGGTTGAAAAAGAAAAACCATGGATCAATCATGGCTTAGAACTTGAAGAATCAAGTTAGAAACAAGAAACAAAGATTTTTACCTTCTAGGGAATAAATTTCAAGGTTGTTTTCCAAGCTTCAAATGGATGATTTTGAAGAAACTCTCAAGATGAAAGATGTTTAGAATGATGTTTAGGTTTAGGAAATGGTATTGGATGAAATTTTAGATGAGTAGAGGTATGGATTTGTGATGGTGGCCGAATATCTCCAAGAGAAAAGCTATGGAGTTTTCTTTGTGTTCTTGAAGAGAAAGAAAGGAGAAAATAGGTTAAGTGTGATAGAAATGTTGATGATGAAATGAAAATTGGTCCCCCCCATAATGCATGGCCATGGAGTTCACCTAAAGGAGGTGGACACTGTAGTTGACATTCAAGAGCTCGTAATGGCCTTAGATGAGTTCACGGGTGGATCTTCATCATGACACCAAGTGTCTAGCACCTTCTTGAATACTCTTGGATGTGCTATAGCCGAAATTCACTTAGGGAAGACTAATCAAGTCTTAATTCATTTTAGTCTCCTAATTATGCTTAAGCCATTCTAGTTAGGTTTAGGTAAATTTAGTTAGTTTTCTTTATTATTTAGTTAATCCTCTAGTTACTTAGAATCACTAATCACTTTCTTAATTATGCTAGTACATTGTTTAATTAAAATTTTAATGAATAACTAACTAGGTTTAATCCATTTGATTACTACTTAAACACTTTAGATTAACTTAATTAGGTTTTAAACTAACTAATCTATTAAGTCCAACCATTTTTGTGGACTTTCCTCCTATTGGTTTAAAATCTCCAAGCCATTTATGTTGACTCCTTTTTATTGGCTTAGAAATAATCAAGCCATTTATATTGACTAATTACTATTGGTTTAGAAATTATTCAAGCTATTAACGTTGACTGATTTCCAAATGTGGGTCCCACAAACCAAATATGGATCCCACAGACTTTTCCGGGTCCATGGTCCGTTTGGTTAGTACTGACCAATAAAATAATAATATAAAATATAAAATATTTTTATTTTACAGATAAATTCTAAAAATTAAAAGATTAATATACGTATTATTCGGAATTAGGTTTAGTAAGAACCCCCCCAACTCCAAATAATCAAACAGATTTTTCCCGGGCCCGATAATTACTATTTTCTTGACTCGGAGTAAATCATACAAAATAATCAAATATAGTCACGAAACAGTCAAATTAATTTTATAATACACAGAAAACAGAAAACAGTACATTTAGGACAAAATTGTAATTTAGCCAAAAGTTGTGAGAAGTTGGGGTGTTACATTATGCATCAATTACTTAGTATCTAATCACTCAAATTCTATCTCATACGAAATCACTCCAATCCCCTAAAATCCAAGCCAAAACCGTGACCTCACTTTAGTGTAGGAAACCCTTAAATTTTTCCATTCATTAATTCTAACATTTCAAGTATTCAAACAACACCAATACAATCAAAATCATTGTTCAATCATCAACATCAATTTAGAACATATACATATGCAAAATCATCAAACAAAGTAAGTATAGAAATATGGATTTCTCCATCAATCAAACACACAAAGTCTCCTCACCACCAATGATGGTAGAAGTGAGTAAATCTCCCTCTTACCTAAAGGAAGAACACAAAAATGACTTCCTAGGTGCTCCTTGAAGGTTCCGTTTTTAGAGCTCCAAGAACCCTAGAATTTCAATCATAAGGAATCAACAATAAGCTTGGTAAAAGATGGATCTTTGACCTCCAATGAGACCATAGATCACGAAAATGAAGAGAAATGAAGAAGAAAATGGAAACTTTACCTCAAAGTTAGAATCTTTGTCTTGGAAGACAATGGAGGTGAAGATGGATTTTGGAGAAACTTTCTAAATAGGAAATGTAGAGGAGGTTGAGGTGAGTATGGAAATGGTGTTAATGAAGAGAAAAGATGAAAAATGGTGGTCACAATGGGGCTGAAAAACCGTGTGGAGAGGGGAGAAGAAAAGAGAAAGTGGAGAGAAAAATGAAGAAGAACTAGAGAGAGAAAGTGTTGTAGGAAAATGTAATTTTTGGTGTATATTGATTAAGTGTGGAGGCAAAAATTTGCCTCCCAAGGGCAAGGAGTGCCACGGCAAAGGAAAGAGAGAAGGGGGCGGAGATGCTTCTCCAACAAGCCAAGGGCATTCTTGTCCTTTGGTGGTCAAAGCTTCTCAAAGAACAAAGCTTCTCAAAGAAGCTTTGATTAAAATACAATAAATTTGAATTAAAGTGGGTTTGATTAGACTTAAAGTAGATTACATTAGGATAATGTGATAAGATTTTTAATACATGTTATTATCCAATGGATAATTGTTACAGTTGATAGAAGTCAGTATTAATTGTCCGGTGGATAAAAATTTACACTGTGATTTATTATTTTATCTGATAAAATTTCTTGAAAAACATAAAACCTCGTAAACTGTGTCCAATCATAGGTTTAGTAAGATCCTCTGTCGACGTTTCCATAGATCAAGATTCTCAGGAAAAATATCTCATTTTCTCGGCTCCACTCAATTTGCACGCAAAGCAAGGAATAATATTAAAAAACCCACGTTCTCAGATAAAATCTTGAAAAATTCTCAAAAATCACAAATATTAGAAAATGAATATTCATCACAAAATAAATACAATTTGGGGTGTTACAAACAAGACAGCCCAAAACCACAAGACCCAAAAGAAACTTAAACCGGGGCTCTGATACCAAGACAATGTAATGCTCTTTTTTCACATCCCACGAAGAAGGAACGTCACACCATAACACAAGTAAAACAAAAATACGAAAAATAATAAATACATTGATTGTTAAGACCCGGTTCATTTTTAACATGTAATTAAATAATTTGCATCTTAGATTGTATAGTAATCGAGTATTGAAAACGTGTGTGCACGTATATATATATATATATATATATATATATATATATATAATTGAATGTATATATTTATTTCATGTCAACTTTTATTGTATCTATAATGAAAGATAAAGCGATAATGATAATTATAGATACAATAAAAGTCGGCATGAAATAAAACCATACATTCAATTTATATATATATATATATATATATATATATATATATATATATATATATATATATATATATATGTATGTATGTGTATATGTATGTATGTATGTATATGTATGTATGCATCTAGCCTGTTTAGTTATATCATCAAAATATACAAAAAGTAAGAGGCTTTACCCACCTAAGATGATTACAAATTAACACCTCATCAAATTAGCAAAACATCAGGCTTCCCAAAAAAATATACGGTTAGTCATCAGTAGCCACTGACAGTATCAGCCCCTAAGACTGACGAGAAGGGACCGTAGCAGGGTCCTCCTCAGGGTCTTCCTCATCCGATGATATCGCCATCGGTGCGAGTGAATTTCGGGTAGAAGCCCGAGTAGTGGAGAGGAAAGAGTCCTCTTGTGGTGTATAATAAAGGTCATCCCACAAATCCCTAACAGGCAGGTAAAACTCCAAATGAACAAAAGTAGTGAAGTCAAAAATAGGAGGGTCGTAGCGACCCCAAGCCAAAGACGCAGTCAGCTCTCCATGATATATGCATCAATCTGCAAGTTAATGTGCTAATAGTCAGGACCACCATGAAAGGTCATTCTCGCGTAACCCAAGAATCAGCACGGACGTGAAGACATCTTCAATCAGCACTAGTCGTAATCGGGCTAAAAGCCAGGAAAC
Organism: Ormosia emarginata; assembly: GCA_029884605.1. Lineage (NCBI taxonomy): Eukaryota > Viridiplantae > Streptophyta > Magnoliopsida > Fabales > Fabaceae > Ormosia > Ormosia emarginata. The sequence goes on from JAQQTP010000088.1 coordinate 28,872,220, forward strand.
TCAGGCACCTTTTTTTCTTCCTCATGAACATCTTCTCAGAAGCAAATTATTTAAGACAAAAATACAGATATACAGAAAAGAGGTGAGACACCCAGCTTTAATTACCAATACAGCAGTAAGAAAATAGAATGGCGCTGGACACCCACATAACATTGCAACACATATAGTTATCGATAGTAATAATCAAGTAAGCGATAAAAGAGAAATAACAGCAGAATCTCAGGCAGTGAACAGTTTATTGAATCAGATAATTATATTGACAGTAAGAATAGGTAATTCAACAGTCATAAGTACTCATGCTCAATGAAATATGAGACTAACAATGGACAATGCACAATGCATTATGGTACCAAAAATGCTACTCCATGGAGCTAAACATCAATATTTCGGAGAGAATGATCAAGGAGTCATGCCAGTATCTCGTTAGCCTTAAAAATAAAGTGCTTCATCTCATAAAAATATTTGCGCAATATGGCTTATACGTGGCACCTCAATAGTTGATCGCGATATAGGACAGTGTCTCGGTCCGGATCATCAGTGTGTTTGCATCGATCTATCCCACGGCCCCAGTGGAGCTACCACTGTCTATTGTGAGACACCCGCACCCCGACGCTCCTAAGGTCAACCACTATGACCTTACGCTTAGTCTACTCACACCTGTACTTAGGTGTTATTCAATCTCCTAGGCATACATCACCTTTCTCAATAAAGTCCAACGGACATCACATATGCATGACGACTCAATTTACATCATGTATGTGTATCAATGATATATTCCTCATAAACAATGCATCACATGTATATTCATCAACAAGTAATTCTCATGAGATATATTATAACGGCATATAGACAATTCTCAACAATATCATGCCACAATTTTATCAAGTATAAATCAACGAGTACTTAGTCCCACACACGGACTCACAAGATCATATAATCCATTTTCAATATCAACAATTCCCATATACATGGTTCAACACATATCGTAATTGCATGTTATAAATCCAACATCCTTAGTTTCTTAAGTCTTAGTCAATTATAAAAATTTTGGGCTAAGAAACCCTTGAAAAATCGTGGTCCCCTTCAATGTTCATCACTTAATTAATTTCTTCCATCTCATTATGGATTATATATATATGCATATCTAAGTCCTTAATCCCCAAAGATGCATCAAAGCATCACTTGAACTCCAAAATTTCCTCTAGAGGTCGTGGCCTCCCTAGTCATCAAGGTTCCAAATTCTTTTTCATTTCATACATCAATCTTTCAATACACAATTACTTAAGTCTTATTTTTTACAAAATCAATTCCAACCCTTAAAATTCATGGCCAAAACCGATAGGGTAGTAAACCCTCAAATTTTTCATTTATTAAATCTAACATTAACAAGCATTCCAACATCCTTAATGCATTCAAAATCACAAATCAATCATTAATCTCAATCAAGAAAACATAGCCATGAAAAACCATTGAATAAAGTAAGCATTCAAATATGGATTTCTCCATCAACAACCACACAAGGTCTCTTCACCACCAATAATGGTTGAAGTGAGTAAATCTCCTTCTTACCTAAAGGAAGAACACGAAATCACCTCCTTAGTGCTTCTTGGTGGATTCGGTTTTGGCTCTCCAAAACCCTAGAAATTCAAACACAAAGAATCAACAACCAAGTCTTGAAAAATATAAATCTTTGGTCACCAATGTGACCAAGGAACACAAAAATGAAGAGAAGGAAAAGGAAAAATGGAAGCTTTGCCTTAAAGCTTCAAGCTTAGTTCTCATAAGGCAATGGTGAAGATGATGAATTTTGAGGAAGCCCTTCAAATAAGAAGTGTAGAGGATGATGAGAGGAATGCATAAATGGTGTTGTGAAGTTGGAAGATGAAAAGAAATGGTCACATATAGGGCTATAAAACCGTGAGGGAAGAAAGAAGAAGAAGAGAGTAGTTGGAGAGAAAATGAAGATGAAAGTTAGAGAGAGAAAGAGATAGTTGAATAAGTGAAAATTTAGTGAAATGTGTTAAGTGTATGGGAAGCAAATTTTGCTTCCCCAAGGGCACATTGCCACGACAAAGAGAGAGGAGAGAAAGGGTTGAGTGGCTTCTTCAACAAGCCTAGGGCACTTTGGTCATTTGGTGGTCAAAGCTTCTCAAAGAAGCTTTGATTAAAATATTATATTTTTGAATTAAAGTGGATTTGATTAGACATAAAGTGGATTACATTAGGATAATGTGATAGGATTTTTAATACATGCTATTATCCAATGGATAATTGTTATAGTTGACAGAAATTAGTATTAATTGTCCGATAGATAATAAATTACATAACGATTATTATTTTATCTGATAAAATTCTCGTAAAACGTAAAATCTCGTAAACTGTGTCCGACCTTGGGTTTAGTAAGATCTCCCGTCGACGTTTCCACAAATCAAGGTTCTCGGGAAAAATATTGCATTTCCCCAGCTTCGCTCAGTTTGCATGTAAAACGAGGAATAATATTAAAATATTCCTCGTTCCTAGAAAAATCCAAAAAAATTCTCAAAAATCACAAATATTATAAAATGACTATTTATAATAAAATAAATGAATTTTGGGGTGTTACACTGTTCCATTGGTATCGCTCATAAAGTTTGATCATCTCAAATCTGTTTCTTGGTGGTTTTAAGTCCTAAACAAGTTTACAAACAAGAGGGAAACATAAAACACCAATTGATTTCATCAAAATTGGATCAAAACACAAGATCATTCATCAAAACCCCAAATCCTTTACTTTAAGCATTTTAGGTTCAAAATGGATAGTTTTGGTTTCTAATCCAAACTCTTTGCATAAACAAGTCATAAACAACACTTATAACTCATCCAAGCAAGAAAATCATACAAATCACCACAAGAACTCAATTTGGAATATTAAACCTCAAATAAGCCTAACATGGAAAAATGAGGAAAAAGATGAAGTTGAGCTCAAGAAGCCTTACCTTTAAGCTCTACAAGCTGCATACATGATAGAGATGATTAAGGAAATGATCACAAGTCTTCAAGCTTCCCTTTCCCCTTGGATTCCCTCTTCTTCCTTTCCACTTTTGCTTCTTGTTTTTCCTTCTCAACTGGTCCTATTTTTAGTTGTGTGAGAGAGTGAAAAAAAAGTGAAATACTTGGTTGAAATATCACATAAAAAGGTAAAAAATGAAGGCTACAATCTGTGGAGTGTTAAGGGCCAAGAGATATCACACTGATACTTTTCGATCTGCTAAAAACACTCAACTTTAGCTAAATCAAGTTTTTCAAATTCCAACAACTTTAAAATAAATCATAGAATTCATTAAAAATATTGTTGCACCAAAACCATCATTTTTCATATTTGTGTCTAGTCATTCCAGCTTTAACTAGACAACCAGTATGCCTAAAAATATCAAACTGACTCCAAAAATTCTTAAACTTTAACTATATCACAAAATACACATTTGTGACTTAGAAATAAATTATCCACATCTATTTCCATTAGCTAAGCTATTTATGCTACTATCTGGGTCATTTTAAGCTATTTTTCACCTTTCGGCTTGCAACAAAATGCCTAAACTAACTCAGATTCTCACAAAATTAAACAGGCATGTTAAGCAAGTATTAAGCTACCTCTATAATCATTTACAAGTCTAATATGTTGAAGAGGATGTTACAATATACCAAGAAATGTCAAGATATGAATATCATTGAAATGAAGTTTCTTACTTGTTGGGATTCTTATACATCCTTTTTGGAGTGTGTTAAGATGCTACTAGGGATATTTCAAAGAGGAAACAACCCTTTAGTATAGATGAGAAAGTTTAGACCCTTTGTACATCCAATAGTTAAGGATTGCCATAGGTAGGTATTTAACACCCTAGGCACTTAGTGTTGCATTAGATATCACACAAGATGTGATGAGAAGGTGTAATATATACAAGCGTACTAGAATGATTTAGTAGCATTCACTCTAGTTAGTTAGTAAAGGTATGAACCTTAGGATATCCAAGAGTAGTGGATTACTTTGGAAGGGTACCTAGTTTATTAAGCAACAAAGTGTTGCAAGTACTAACCATTCTTGTATTAGTTTCACTCTAGTGGAGCCAAGTTTATGTGTTTAGTTCCCAAGTGGGGACTGTTGTGTACTAAGTTCTCTAGTTAAGTGAGATCTCGTGCATTGTTTAATACACAATAAGATGAACTATGACTCGAAAGCTTGTCATATTCATTGAGTATAGCAGAAACGTGCTTAGCTCTTCTAATAGTATAATTGAGTTGAATTTGCATATAGGAAAAGAGTTACTTCCTTGAATACTAAGTTAAGTATGGAAGTTCAAGTCGTTAGGTATTCTAAGAGTTAAGAGTTACCTAAAATAGGTATTTGGAACCTTGAGCACTCTAGTGTGACATAGGTCATTGCAGATAGTGCAATAGCAAGGAGAGCCAGATACAAATGAGAGAAGTATAGTTTACTTATCTGGATGCACGAATTACTCACTTACAGTAGAGTTGAGTTAAGTGTGCAAAGATCATAAAAGTGCTCATTTGACTTCATAAGTTGGGTTAAAATGATGCATTAGTTAAGATAGACTCTTTCACAAGGATGTGTTGAGTCTATGAGCAAGTTTACAGTTAGTGAGGATTACAGTTTTCCTTTGTCTCAGGTAGAACCAGGATGTGATAAGTTCACTCCCTACCTTAGCAAGTGTTCGTGGAGTCAGAGTTTCCTAGAATGAATAAGTAGAGGTAAGGTTAAATCGTCAACTTTGCAGTTACAGTTAGTTGTATGGGCAATTGTCTGTTGTTGATGATATATGTGATTGTACGGGCGATTACTTATGTTAACAGTATGTAGGCTATCAGTTTGGCTATACTAATAGGTATCTATGCAATTATCAGTTATAGTGGAGGAAACTCCTATGATAGTAATTATTAATAACGTTATACGTTTGTATAGGTGAACGTATAATGTTGAGTTTAGTTTAATTATATATGCAGTTTACATAGTTACTATACCATGAAATATATGTTTATTGCTGAGAATTTTTATGTTCTCACCCCTTTCTGTGTTTTCAAGGGAGAAGCAGGTCAAGGATCGTCATAGAGTAAGAAGTTAAAGAAACAGAAGAACTAGGGTAGTATAGGTTTACTTGTTTCTTGTTAGATAAAGCTTATGTACCATGTTTATATTTGTTTTGTAGTTATATTCAGAGGCATGTATTAGAATAAGCCCTTCTGTGGCTAAGGTTGTATATATTTATGTATAAGTTAAAGTTTTCTGCATTTTTTCATGGCTTTCTATAATGACTTACATGGTTGTTATAGATATATTAGTAGTTAGTTATATAGTAAGTGACGTAGCTAGTACTGTTTATCTCTATATATCCTTGATATATCTAGATATCTATCATAGGACGTTACAGTCTACCTAGAGCTCATCCAATATATGATATTGTCTGAGTCATAGTGGATAGATTCGTTGAATCTACCCACTTTTTGACAATGAGGGCCAGCTATTCTCTAGGTAAACTAGCTTAGCTATGCAACACCCCAACTTTTGGTTAAAGAATGATATTGTCCTAAATGTACAGTTTTGTGTTTTCTATGAGTTATAAAATGAATTTGACTGTTTTGTGATTGTATTTGACTGTTATGTATGATTTACTCCGAGTCAAGAAAATAATAATTTTCTAGATGAAAAAATCTTGATTTAATTATTCGGAGCTGTGGTATCTTATTAAACCCAATTCCGAGTGATACGTGTATTGATCTTTTAATTTTTAGGATTTAACTGTGTAATAAAAATATTTTATATTATTATAATATTATTTTATTGTACAGTGCCTACTGTCTTAACAACAGTAGAATTCTGCTCCAAAATGGACCATGGACCCGAAAAAGTCTGTGGGACCCACGTTTAGAGAACCAGTCAATGTTTCTGGCTATATTTAATCTTAAGTCAATGAGATCTAGTCAACAATAGTGGCTTTAAGTTTTAAACCAATAGGAAGTTAGTCCACAAAAGTGGTTAGACTTGTTGATTTATGACTAGAAGGCTTAACTAAGTTAGCTTAAACCTAACTAAGTTAATATAGGAAGCTTATGTAGTAACTAAATGAAGTAAACCTAGTTAGCTACACCTTAGAGTTCTAGTTAGAGAAGGTTCTAATAATATCAAGACAAAGGCTAGTTATCCTAAGTAACTAGATAGTTAGACAAGTAACTAAGCAAACTAACTAAATGCACCTAAGTCTAACTAGATTGCATAAATGAACACAAACCTAGTTTGCTCTCCCTTGGAGCAATTCGGCCAAGGCTTTTCAAGAAGGATCAAGAAGTGCTTAGTCACTTGATGACTTGATTTCCTACACCAATGAGAAGCAAGCTTGGAGACAAAGCCTTGAATGTCATCCATTGATCACATCTAAGGCCACTAAGGAGTATTAAGAGTCAACTAATGTGGCCACCTCCTTTGAAGGAGCTCCATGGCCAAGTGCTCTATGAAGGGTGAGATAGCATTTTGTTATGTTCATTTCATCTTCAACCCTCTCCAAAAACAAAAACAACTAAGAAAAACTCCATTGTTACTCCTTGAGAGCCATTCGGCCAACACCCTAAACCAACACCTCCACTCTTCTAAAATTTCACCTAACCCTATTTATCAAATCTAAACATCATTCTAAGAACATATCTAGTTGAGAGTTTTTTCCAAAAATTCATCTTAAGCTTGGAAAATCACTTTGAAGATTTTTCCTAGAAGGTGAAAATCTTTGTTTCTTATTTCTAACTTGATTTCTTAGGTTCTAAGTCATGATTGATCCATGGTTTATATTTTTCTTCTATAGTTATGACTCTTTAAAATTTGAGTTTGTTAGGGATTCTTTGGAGGTGACACGAAATTACTAGGAGGAGTTAGAAAGAGTTTGTCTTCCCTTAAAGTAAAAGGGAGATTGAATCTCATCAACCTTGTGTGGTGGTGAGAAGATGGATGTATTTGTGGTGAAGAATTCATAAGGATTCATTCACTTGGTTGTTTATTGTCTTTTCTATTTTGTGATTGATTTTGTGTGCATGCATGTTTATAGCTTTAAAATATATTGTATGTGTTTATAGATCTATAGTAATTATTGTAGGATGTGAATAATATGTGAGGGATTGCATGAGTGTTCCAAAGAGCACAAGGAAGCTCACGACTTCACCAAGAAAAAGAGAACCAAAATGTTCTCAACCATTTTCTAAAACAATGATTTAATGAACTTAGGTAAAATAATGAAATTGAAATTGATTTAGAAGATGAAAAATGATTTAAAGATTATTTGTAAAGATTTTGTTGAATTAGGCCAAAATGCCACATTTTGTATATTTGATTTCCAAAATTATTTTCTAATATAGATTAAGTAATTAACTTAAAGAGAATTCAATTTCAATAAATTTTTGGAGAACGAAATAAATGAATTTATTTTCGAAAACCTAAATTAAAGGAATTATTTATAAATAAGAATAAAAGTGAACACTTGAAAAATGTTAACATAGAAGCTCACCTTGGGGTTTTGAAGCACGTTAATGAGTTTGAAAGTATAAATAATAGTTATGAGTAAAGCAAGGTAATTTTTAAAGAAAGACGAAGAAAATATCATTTAATGAATTTTCTAGACAAAATGCTGTCAAAATTAATTAAAAGTGAACAAATAATGGGGAAAGTTTCAAAGAATAATTAGAACGTAAAGAAAATATCATACGTAGTTGAAAAATACTAGAAATAACTTAAGCATATTTAAAATAAAGATTTTTAAGTTACACGATTGAGAAAACGATTTAAAAATCTTATGCGATTGAGAAAACGATTTAAAAATCTTACCCGATTGAGAAAATGATTTAAAAACATTACGCGATATTTAAAACGTTGAAAAATATTTATACGATTTGAAAACGTTTGAAAAAGATAACGCGATTGTGAAAACATAATAAAATCTTTACGCGACTTAAAGGAACAGTGAGTTTTACTGTCAGGCCAAACTGGTGGACCCGGACATGTTGAGAAATAGTACTGTCAGGTGGAGACATACTATATTTGGTTTATGCTGATATTGAGGGCATTTGTGTGATTATGATGATAATGAGGACATTTGAGTAATTTTTTTGTTCATGTTCATACATTGAGAGATGTGTCAATTTGGTTGAAAATTGCCGATTGGCTGACGAGATGAATTACACCGTGTTGTGGGTGTGATAGGCATAGTGTGGTTCATTGACTGAACTTGGAGGCATTAGTGTGCGGAGGATTCCACATGTGGACAGTTGGTAGCTCCTCTGGGCCATGGTAATGGGCAACACACTAATGATCTCGACAAACACTATTCTTAATCAAGATCTTGTGGAGACTGTCTAGTACAATGTTTGTGGTGCACAACGTTTTGACTATATACTACTTACCACGATGTTTTGACTATGGGCTATTAACACGGCATTTGACAGTGTAATAGTTGGTTGGGCAGCCTGAGGTACGGATAGGTTTATTCGGATCATTCTCTCTGATGTATGGGTTTAGCTCCATGGAGTAGGAATGAGTCGGTGTACATTTGCATTTGTGGTCTGCATTATAATGTGATTATTTGTGATTATTTTATATTATGTTTGATGTGTTAATGTGAGATATTGTGCATGATGTGATGATATGGATTTTTGAATTAATTATGATATCTGTATGTATTATCATTTTCTTTACTGCCATGCTGGCAATGATATAGAATGTCTCACCCCTTTGTATGTATTTCTCTGTATTATAATTTATATTCTGTAAAGAGTTTAAGGAAGAGGAAGAGGAGCAACCTCTAAATATTCAAGTACTCGAGGGAGCAAGAGAGCGAGCAATCAGTTTGAGGAAGGCAAGTTGTTAGATCACCCATATCATCTGGATTGATCTTTTGGTTATGGCTTTGCCTGAATTCTTTGGTTTTGTGAGACTTGAGTTTCACGGAGGGTCTGAGGCCTGACGACTGCGTGAAGATAGAGGATCGGTAGTCTATGTGGGGTGTCTGACTGTGTCCCTGCGTAGAGAGTTTGATGGAGAGCCTATTTTTACTATTACTCTGTATTTACATCTTGAGATGCCTTTGACTCTTAGGCACTACTGGGGAGGACTTTTTCATGTGCCTAGTGAGATCAGTAGTGTGTCGACAGCACGGACTCCTGTCCATAGAGCTGCAAGACATCCAGGATTTCTGTCATCTGATGATCCATCTAAGGAGGATCCTTTGGAGGGTTAGAAATCTTTGATGTGCCTTGGGCATGTTACTGTTTTAGTATTATACTGACTTTTTATTGCTTTATTAAATATTTGTTGTTGTAAATTATTTGTATACTTAAGACAAAATCATATGTACATTATGGTGTGTGATAATAGTTTGTTTTACTTTATGTTTCGTTTTATTTTATTTAATGTTATTTTGTATAAAAGGAAAAATTTTACAACTCATATTATTTATGTACCAAATGTTTTATAACTTGGGTAAAGTTTTACTTTATTGCATTGAAAATGTGACATCCTCATTAGGGTGTTACATTAGTTGGCATCAGAGCCCAAGTTAGAGTCTTTCGAGGTTGTGGTTGGGTCTGTTTTTACTTGTGTTGTGTGATTCTCCGTGATTTGTTTTTGAAAGGTTACATCTAACTCTATTTTGTTATGATTGAAGAAAGAAATGTCTGGCGGAAGAAGAACATGTGTGAATGTGGAACATAATCTGAATCCAATGACTACAGCTGCTGAGGCTATGCAGCGAATGGAGGAGGTGATTACTTAACAAAATCAACGAGCAACCCAACAACAAGATGCGACTACTGATGCTCTAAACTTGTCTGAGTTTAGGCATAATAACCCGTCGTAGTTCAGAGGCGAGTTTGACCCTGAGAAGACGAGTCTTTGGATCCAAGATTTGGAAAGGATATTTGAAGGAATGGGGGTGCGCCGATGATCGGAAAGTGATGTATGCTATTTTTATGTTGAGAGGGGATGGCGAGAACTGGTGGAGAGGAACCCGCCGACTTTTACAAGTTGAGGGGACTGAAATCACGTGGGAGGTATTCAACGAAGTATTTTTGGAGAAGTACTTTCCTGCTAGTGCCCGACATGCCAATGAAATGGAATTTCTTGGTTTACGTCAAGGCAATATGACCGTTGGTGAGTATGATGCCAAATTTGAGAGCTTGTCGCAGTTCTCAAGGTACTTTCAAATTCAACCTGATGAGGCATGGAAATGCAATAAATTTGAGGAAGGGTTGAGGGTAAAGCTGAAACGAGGAGTGCTACCCATGAGAATGAATGAATTTCCTACTTTGTTGGATACATGCCGACGACTCGAGGAGTTGGAGCCGTCAAGAGATCCAAGAAATCGCAACTTTGGACCGACTAGGTTCCAAAGAGGAGGCAGCAACAACAACAGTCGATTTCAGCGAAAACCTTATTCGAGATCACCGAGAAGTCAACCTCAACGTCCATCTGTTGGGGGAAATTCTAGTGGTAGCAGAACTGGCCCAAATGTGGCGTTTACGCTAAGATGTTTTAAGTGTGCAAAGAGTGGCCACCTATCTAGGGATATTCGATCAGAGGAATAATCTGTTTCAATTATAGAAAACTTGGACATGTTTCTAGGGATTACATTCAGTCGGAAAGGAAGCCAACTGTGAGTAATGTTTGTGCTACCCAGCCGCGATCTGGAGGGCGAGTATATACAATGACCGGAGCTAAAGCTTCCCAGTCTGAAGATCTTATTCAGGGAGAAGGTGTCATTGAAGGTAATCTTTTGACTGTGCATATGATTCGGGTGCAACACATTCATTTATTGCATATGATTGTGTGGATCGGTTGAAACTGCCTATGTCTTGTATGAGTATTCAGTTGATTATTTCTATACCAACTGCCAAGCCTGTTGCTACATCTAAAATATGTCTAAATTGTCCTATCACCATAAATGATCGTGTATTTTTTGTCAATTTAATTTGTTTACCTCTTGTTGAGATAGATGCAATATTAGGAATGAATTGGTTATCTTCTAACCATATCCTAATAGACTGTGCAAACAAGACCATAGTTTTTCCTAAGGAAGAAAGTTCTGGATTTTTGACTGCTGTTATAGTCAAATCATTGTTGAGAGATAGAGCTTAGGGTTATATGTTGCTATCTTCTTTAGAGGTTAAGAGCAAGAAAGATGTGAACATTATTGCTGCTATTAATGAATTTCTAGAACTTTTTCCTGGTGATGTACCCGGTTTGCCACCGGAAAGAGAGATCGAGCTTTCTATCAATCTGGTACCCGGAGCAGGTCCCATTTCAATTGCACCATATCGGATGTCGCCATTGGAATTGGGAAAGTTGAAGAAGCAATTAGAGGAACTATTGGAGAAGTAGTTTGTGCGACCGAGTGTTTTGCCGTGGGGAGCACTAGTTTTGCTAGTCAAGAAAAAGGATGGAACTTCTCGTCTTTGTGTGGATTATCGTCAGTTGAACAAGGAGACTATAAAGAATAAGTACCCACTTCCGAGGATTGACAATTTGATGGACCAATTGAAAGGAGCGGCTATTTTCTTAAAAATAGATTTGCGATAAGGTTATCATCAAATTCGTGTAAAGGTAGATGATATACCTAAAACAGCTTTCTGAACTCGTTATGGGCATTATAAGTATCAAGTGATGCCGTTCGGAGTGACGAATGCTCCTGCAATATTCATGGATTACATGAATAGGATTTTTCATCCATATCTAGACAGATTCGTTGTTATACTTATCGATGACATTCTGATCTACTCTCAAAATCAGAAAGAGTATGCTGAACATCTCAATATAGTTCTCCAGATTTTGAAAGAAAAGAAGCTATATGCGAAGTTGGCAAAATATGAGTTTTGGTTAGAAGAAGTTCAATTTCTAGGTCATGTCATTTCTAAAGAAGGTATTGCGGTAGACCCATCGAAGGTGAAAACTATTTTACAATGGGAAAAGCCAAAGATAGTGATGGAGATCCAGAGCTCTGTTGGAATGGCTGGATATTATTGGAGGTTTATTTAAGGTTTTTCCAAGATAGTTGGACCTCTTACACAGCTCACAAGGAAGATTTAAGCTTTCGTTTGGATAGAAGAATGTGAGGCAAATTTCCAAGAGTTGAAGAAGAGATTGACGACTGCACCAGTGTTGATTTTGCCAGATCCTAACAAGTCCTTTGAGGTGTATTGTGATGCTTCTTACTAAGGGTTAGGGTGTGTGTTGATGCAGAATAGGAATGTGGTGTCTTATGCTTCAAGACAATTGAAGGTACATGAAAGGAATTATCCAAGACATGATTTAGAACTAGCCGCAATAGTTTTTGCGTTGAAAGTGTGGAGGCATTTTCTGTATGGAGCCATGTTCAATGTCTTTAGTGATCACAAGAGTTTGAAATACTTGTTTGATCAGAAGGAATTGAACATGAGGCAGAGATGGTGGCTAGAATTCTTGAAGGACTATGATTTTCAACTTCAATACCATCCAGGAAAGGCGAATGTGGTAGCGGATGCCTTGAGTGGAAAGGTGATCAATGTTTCTATCATGACGATAAAGGAGGAGGAATTGATCAACCAGTTTAGAGATCTGTGGTTGTCAGTGGAATTGGTACCAGGCAAGATTCGTCTATTTAAGGTTATGGTTTTGAATGAATTGCTGGATGTGATATGAGAAAAACAGGATGAGGATCCATTTTTACAGAACGAAAAGGAATTTTTGAAGCAAGGTCATAAGGCGATGGTGGAAGAAGGATCAGATGGAGTATTAAGATTTCAAGGAAGAATTTGTATAGCTAATGATCCCGATCTTAAGCAAGTAATTTTGGACGGAGCTCATACCAGTAGATTGAGTATGCATCCGGGAATGACTAAGATGTACCAAGATTTAAAGCGGATGCTTTGGTGGCTAAGGATGAAGAGAGATGTGGCAGAACGTGTGGCGTCTTGTCTTGTTTGTCAGAAAGCAAAAGTGGAACATCAAAGACCTGTCAGTATGTTACAACCTTTGACTATTCCAAAATGGAAATGGGATAGTATCTCGATGGATTTTGTTATTGGATTGCTAAGAATGAGGAAAGGTCATGATTCTATATGGGTTATAGTTGATAGGCTTATGAAGTCAGTGCACTTCTTGTCTATCAATATTAAGTATTCGTTGGAACGATTAACCCAGGTGTACATTAGCGAAATTGTTAGACTTCATGGTGTACCCGCAAGTATAGTTTCTGATCGAGATCCAAGGTTTACGGCGAGGTTATGGCGAAGTTTGCAAGAAGCCATGGGAACTAAGTTACGTTTGAGTTCTGCTTATCATTCGCAGACTGATGGTTAAATAAAGAGAACAATCCAGTCATTGGAAGATTTGTTGCGTGCTTGTGTGTTGGAACAACAAGGAAGTTGGGATGAATTCTTGTCTCTGATAGAATCACCTACAACAATAGTTTTCACTCAAATATAGGGATGGCACCCTATGAAGCACTATATGCTTGACGATGCCGAACACCTTTGTGTTGGTATCAGGATGGGGAAAGTATGACCATTAGGCCTGATCTTGTGCAACAGACTATGAAAGAAGTGAAAATGATTCAGGAGAAAATGAGGACGACTCAGAGCCGACAGAAAAGTTATACTGATAAGCGAAGGCGGCCTTTTGAATTTGAGGAAGGTAAGTATGTATTTTTGTGAGTAACGTCTACGACTGGAGTTGGAGGGGTTATTAAATCTAGAAAGCTCACTCCTAAATTCATTAGACCTTACCAAATTATTCGTCGGATAGGTCCCGTAGCCTACCAAATAGCTTTACCACCTTTTCTATCCAATCTACATAATGTATTTTGTAATACCCTTAAACACATGTTAGATTGGTAAATGGTTACCAAAGGTAGCGTTTGACTTGTTTAGCATGCCAGTCAAGTTTTGTGACAAACTGAGTTCATTTAGGCACTTAGTTGCAACACAAAAGTTGAAAAGTAGCTTAAAATGACTCAGATAATAGCAACTTTTGCTAAGTTGAGGGAAATAAACATAGAGAGTTTATTTCTAGGTCACAAATAAGCCAAGTAAGATGTGGTAAAAGTTTCAAGAGAATCAGAGTCAGTTTGGTATTTTTAGGCATACTGGTTGTGCGTTTTAATACCGAATGACTAGCAACAGATATAGAAAATCATGAAAATGGTGAAACAACAATTTAGATGATTCCTATGATTTATTCCAAAGTTGTTGGAAGCTGAGAAACTTGAATTAGCATGATTCAAGTGTCCTTAGCAGATATAAGTTTCAGTGTAGAAACTTAAGTTAATCTGTTCCCTTAATTTCCTCCATGTCCCACCCCCTATTTCTTTCTTCTCCCTCGGCAGAGAACCGAAAAACAGAGAAAGAAGAGAGAAAAGAAAGAAAAGGGAGAAGAAGAAAGGAAGGGGAAAAGAGGAAGAGGAAGATCAATGATCAAGTTCAAGGTTTCAAGATCTTCAAGAGTCTTCAAGAGGTAGGGGTTTAGAACTTCCACTCATCTATTTTCTCTACGTTCTCTATGTATGCATATTAACAACCTAATATGCTAAATTGAGTTCTAGATGAGTTTGATGTGTTTGGTTTGCATGGATATGTTTCTTAGATCAATTATGACTTGTTCATGTCATAAACTGAATTTAGAAACCTAGAAATATTCATGTAAACCATTGATGCCCATTTTGGGGTTTAGGGTCAAGCATGCATGCGACCTTGAAATCTGGTGATGTACCCAGTTTAAAGTACTATATTGTCCTAAATGTATTGTATTGTTTTTTCTGTGAGTTATGAAATGAATTTGACAGTTTCATGATTGTATTTGACTGTTGTGTGTGATTTACTCTGAGTCAAGAAAAAAATAATTTTCTGGCCGGAAAAATCTTAATTTAATTATTCGGAGCTGGGGGATCTTACTAAACCCAAATCTGAGTGATAGATGTATTGATCTTTTAATTTTTTGGATTTAACTGTGCAATAAAAATATTTTATATTATTATAATATTATTTTATTATACAGTGCCTACTGTCTTAAAAATAGTAGAATTCTGCTCCAAAATGAACTATAGACCCAAAAAAGTCTATGGGACTCACGTTTAGAGAACCAATCAACGTTTCTGGCTAGATTTAATCCTAAGCCAATGAGATCTAGTCAATAATAGTGGCTTGAAGTTTTAAACCAACAGGAAGTTAGTCCATAAAAGTGCTTAGACTTGTTGATTTATGACTAGAAGGCTTAACTAAGTTAGCTTAAACCTAACTAAGTTAATATAGGAAGCTTATGTAGTAACTAAATGAAGTAAACCTAGTTAGCTACACCTTAGAGTTCTAGTTAGAGAAGGTTCTAATAATATCAAGACAAAGGCTAGTTACTAAGTAACTAGATAGTTAGACAAGTAACTAAGCAAACTAACTAAATGCACCTAAGTCTAACTAGATTGCATAAATGAATACAAACCTAGTTTGCTCTCCCTTGGAGCAATTCGGCCAAGGCTTTTCAAGAAGGATCAAGAAGTGCTTAGTCACTTTATGACTTGATTTCCTACACCAATGAGAAGTAAGCTTGGAGACAAAGCCTTGAATGTCATCCATTGATCACATCTAAGGCCATTAAGGAGTCTTAAGAGTCAACTAAAGTGGCCACCTCCTTTGAAGGAGCTCTACGGCCAAGTGCTCTATGAAGGGTGAGATAGCATTTTGTTATGTTCATTTCATCTTCAACCTTCTCCAAAAACAAAAACAACCAAGGAAAACTCCATTGTTACTCCTTGAGAGCCATTGGCCAACACCCTAAACCAACACCTCCACTCTTCTAAAATTTCATCTAACCCTATTTCTCAAATCTAAACATCATTCTAAGAACATCTCTAGTTGAGAGTTCTTTCTAAAAATTCATCTTAAGCTTGGAAAATCACTTTGAAGATTTTTCCTAGAAGGTGAAAATCTTTGTTTCTTATTTCTAACTTGATTTCTTAGGTTCTACGTCATGATTGATCCATGGTTTATATTTTTCTTCTATAGTTATGACTCTTTAAAATTTGTTTGAGTTTGTTAGGGATTCTTTGGAGGTCACACGAAATTACTAGGAGGAGTTAGAAGGAGCTTGTCTTCCCTTAAGGTAAAAGGGAGATTGAATCTCATCAACCTTGTGTGGTGGTGAGAAGATGGTTATATTTGTGGTGAAGAATCCATAAGGATTCATTCACTTGGTTGTTTATGTCTTTTCTATTTTGTGATTGATTATGTGTGCATGCATGTTTATAGCTTTAAAATATATTGTATGTGTTTATAGATCTATAGTAATTATTGTAGGATGTGAATAATATTGAGGGATTGCATGAGCGTTCCAAAGAGCACAAGGAAGCTCACGACTTCACCAAGAAAAAGAGAACCAAAATGTTCTCAACCATTTTTTAAAACAATGATTTAATGAACTTAGGTAAAATAATGAAATTGAAATTGATTTAGAAGATGAAAAATGATTTAAAGATTATTTGTAAAGATTTTGTTGAATTCGGCCAAAATGCCACATTTTGTATATTTGATTTCCAAAATTATTTTCTAATATAGATTAAGTAATTAACTTAAAGAGAATTCAATTTCAATAAATTTTTGGAGAACGAAATAAATGAATTTAGTTTTAGAAAACCTAAATTAAAGGAATTATTTATAAATAAGAATTAAAGTGAACACTTGAAAAATGTTAACGTAGAGGCTCACCTTGGGGTTTTGATGCACGTTAATGAGTTTGAAAGTATAAATAATAGTTATGAGCAAAGCAAGGTAATTTTTAAAGAAAGACGAAGAAAATATTATTTAATGAATTTTCTAGACAAAATGCTGTCAAAATTAATTAAAAGTGAACAAATAATGGGGCAAGTTTCAAAGTATAATTAGAATGTAAAGAAAATATCATACGTAGCTGAAAAATACTAGAAATAGCTTACGCGTATTTAAAATAAAGATTTTTAAGTTACACGATTAAGAAAACGATTTAAAAATCTTATGCAATTGTGAAAACGATTTAAAAATCTTATGCGATTGAGAAAATGATTTAAAAACATTACGTGATATTTAAAACATTGAAAAATGTTTACGCGATTTGAAAACGTTTGAAAAAGGTAACGCGATTGTGAAAACGTGATAAAATCTTTACGCGACTATAAAGAACAGTGAGTTTTACTGTTGGGCCAAACTGGTGGACCCGAACATGTTGAGAAATAGTACTGTCAGGTGGAGACATACTATATTTGGTTTATGCTGATATTGAGGGCATTTGTGTAATTATGATGATAATGAGGACATTTGAGTAATTTTTTGGTTCATGTTCATACATTGAGAGATGTGTCAATTTGGTTGAAAATTGGCGATTGGCTGACGAGATGAATTACACCGTGTTGTGGGTGTGATAGGCGTAGTGTGGTTCATTGACTGAACTTGGAGGCATTAGTATACAGAGGATTCCACATGTAGACAGTTGGTAGCTCCTCTAGGCCGTGGTAACGGGCAATATACTAATGATCTCGACAAACACTATTCTTAATCAAGATCTTGTGGAGACTGTCTAGTGCAATGTTTGTGGTGCACGACATTTTGACTGTGTACTACTTACCACGATGTTTTGACTATGGGCTATTAACACGACGTTTGACAGTGTAATAGTTGGTTGGGTAGCCGGAGGTACGGATAGGTTTTTCCGGATCATTCTCTCTGATGTATGGGTTTAGCTCCATGGAGTAGGAATGAGTCCGTGTACATTTGCATTTGTGGTCTGCATTATAATGTGATTATTTTTTATTATTTTATATTATGTTTGATGTGTTCATGTGAGATATTGTGCATAATGCGATGATATGGATTTTTGAATTAATTGTGATATCTATATGTATTATCATTTTCTTTACTGCCATGCTAGTAATGATGTAGATTATCTCACCTCTTTGCATGTATTTCTCTGTATTATAATTTATATTCTGTAAAAAGTTTGAGGAAGAGGAAGAGGAGCAGCCTCTAAATATTCAGTACCCTGAGGAGCAGCAGTCGAGCAATCAGTTCAAAGAAGGCGAGCTGTTAGATCACCCATATCATCTAGATTGATCTTTTGGTTATGGCTTTGCCCAGATTCTTTGGTTTTGTGAGACTTGAGTTTCACGGAGGGTCTGAGTCTTGGCGACTGCGTGAAGATAGAGGATCGGTAGTCTATGTGGGGCATCTGACTGTGTCCTTGCGTAGAGAGTTTGATGGAAAGCCTATTTTTACTACTACTCTGTATTTACATCTTGAGATGCCTTTGACTCTTAGGCGCTACTGGGGAGGACTTTTTCATGCGCCCTGTGAGATCAGTGTGTCGACAGCACAAACTCCTGTCCGCAGAGCTGCGAGACATCCAGGATTTCTGTCATCTGATGATCCATCTAAGGAGGATCCTTCGAAGGGTTAGAAATCTTTGATGTGCACTTGGGCTTGTTATTGTTTTAGTATTATACTGACTTTTTACTGCTCTATTAAATATTTGTAGTTGTAAATTATTTGTATACTTAAGACAAAATTATATGTACATTATGGTGTGTGATAATAGTTTGTTTTACTTTATGTTTCGTTTTATTTTATTTAATGTTATTATGTATAAAAGGAAAAATTTTATAACTCATATTATTTATGTACCAAATGTTTTATAACTTGGGTAAAGTTTTACTTTATTGCATCGAAAATGTGATCCTCATTAGGGTGTTAAAAGCTATATCTAAAAGAGACAGTTAAGTTGCACGGAGTTCTCATAAGCATAGTTTTTAGATAGAGATTATAGGTTAACATCTAGATTCTGGGGAGCTTTGCAAAAGGCATTCAGGACTAAGTTAAACCTTAGTACGACTTATCACCTGCAGACAGATGGGCAAACAAAGAGAACTATCCAAACCCTTGAAGATATGCTTAGAGCATGTGTTTTAGAATAACAGGGGAGTTGGGATAGATTCCTACATTTAGTGGAGTTTGCCTATAACAATAGCTACCACACCAGCATAGGTATGGCAACTTATGAGGCTTTATACGGAAAGAAGTGTAGTCGCCTCTGTAACATCCTCTTCAACATGTTATACTTGTAATTAGTTACAAAGGTAGCTTAATACTTGCTTAACATGCCTGTTTAATTTTTTGATAATCTGAGTTAGTTTAGGCATTTTGTTGCAAGCCAAAAGATGAAAAATAGCTTAAACTGACCAAGATATTAGCATAAATGGCTTAGCTAATGGAAATAGACGTGGATAATTTATTTCTAAGTCACAAAAGTATATTTTGTGATGTGGTTTAAGTTTAAGAATTTTCGAAGTCAGTTTGGTATTTTTAGACATACTGGTTGTTTGATATTGAAAAATGATGGTTTTGATGCAATAATTTTTTTTATGAATCTTGTGA
Organism: Ormosia emarginata; assembly: GCA_029884605.1. Lineage (NCBI taxonomy): Eukaryota > Viridiplantae > Streptophyta > Magnoliopsida > Fabales > Fabaceae > Ormosia > Ormosia emarginata. The sequence continues at coordinate 28,891,666 of JAQQTP010000088.1, forward strand.
CATCCCAAAATTGGTATCCTTGTATGTGTAAGATATATCAGGATACCAATGTGACACCCGAGGCCGACAAGGGCAAGAAGTGGACGCCGATGTAAGAGAAACACAGACAAGGAGCGACTCTTGGCAGGCTTCTAGGCGAAGGGACACATCAATGAACTGAATTCACACCGAAATGAGAGGGAATCAGAGACTGTGCAGGTATGGGACTGCATAGTTAAGGATGATTTAAAGGAATTGATTAGAAGTAACCATATAAACAAGATGCATCTTCTTTTCGGGAGCCAAGAACATAAGTACTCCATGGTTAAGCGTGCTTGACCTGGAGCACTTGTGGGATGGGTGACCTCCTTGGAAGTTTCCTAGGATGCGTGTGAGTGAGGACAAAGCACGCTGAAAAGACCCGTGTTGGTTTGTGGAGACAACTCATCAATCATGCAGGCAGTCCCGGGATGTTACAAATAGTATCAAAGACAGGACCTCTCCCAGTACGGTATGGTTCAGGGACGAATCAGGCGGAATCTGGTGGACAAGTGAAACCCGGGGCCGACGAGGGGGGGAATGGACACCAGTGTAAGAGAAGCACGGATAAGGAGAGACTCCTGGCAGGCTTCTAGGCGAAGGGACACATGAAATAACTGAATTCACACCAGAATGAGAGGGATTCAGAGACTGTGCATGTATGAGACTACATAGTTAAGGATGGCTTAAAGGAATTAATTAGCAGTAACCATATAAACAAGATGCATCTTCTTTTCGGGAGCTAATAACATAAGTATTCCATGATTAAGTGTGCTTGACCTGGAGCAATTGTGGCATGGGTGACCTCCCGGGAAGTTTTTTAGGATGCATATGAGTGAGCACAAAGCACACTGAAAAGACCCGTGTTGGTTTGTGGACACAACTCATCAATCTTGCAGGCAATCCCGAGACATTACAAATCTTATGAATTATTTTAAAGTTGTTGGAACTTTGAAAACTTGATTGAACTAAAGTTGAGTGTTTTTAGCAGATCGAGAATTACCAATATGGTAACTAAAGGTCATAAGCCATCCACGGTTACTAGCCATCATTCTTGACCCTCTTTTTGTGATATTTCAAGCCTTCATTCTTGTTTTCTCTTTCACTCTCTATGATTAAAAATAGAACAAAGAGAGAAGGGAGAGAAAAGGAGGAAAGGAAGAAGAGGAAAGCTAAAGGGAAGGGAAAAGTTAAAGATTTGTGATCATTTCCTTCATCATCTCCATCACCATAGAAGCTTGAGGTACTCATGGTAGGGGTTCTTGAACTCAACTTCATCTTTTCCCTCATTTCTCTATGTTAGGCTTGATTGAGGTTTAATATGTCAAATTGAGTTCTTGTGGTGTGTTATGTGATTTTCTTACTTGGATGAGTTATAAATGTTGTTTGTGGCTTGTTTATGCAAAGAGTTTGAATTAGAAACCAAAACTATCCATTTTGGACCTAAAATGCTTAAAGTGTAGGATTTGGGGTTTTGATGGAAGAGTTTGTGTTTTGATCAAACTGTGATGAAATCCATTGGTGTTTTATGTTTCCCTCATGTTTGTGAGGGGAAGATGTTCACCTATGACCAAGTGGGATTTAGGCTTTTTGACTTATCCTACTTTGTATATACAAGAGACAGAGGTTTTTAGGAAATTAAGCAAGTAGCTTGTGTTTTCAAATCTTAAAACCTACATTTAAATTGCATAATCATTATATTAGTCCTTTGTTTGAGCATAATCATACCTCATCACATAAAGCATTGCATGGTTGACAATTGTATGGGCTGTTGTCATTGTTAATCGAGTGATTGGTTGGTTGTTTGTTTAATAATATCTTAAGATTGTATAAGTGATCTTTTGATGTTATTAATTATCAAATATTTATATTGTTTCAAATATTAATGTGTTCAGTTCTTTATTTAATGTAAATGATTAACTGTTGGTATTGGTATGCAATTACTGAGAAATTATGATTTCTCACCCTTGTATGTTCCATTTAAATTCAGGTGAAGACCCTCCAAAAGAAAAGGGCAAAAAAAAGAAGAAATAGAAGACTTAGTCTAGCGGTTTTACTTCTTTTTGAACATGTTGTATATGAGTACTTTTTTCTAGTTGTATATAAAAGTTTATGTATACAATATGACTTGTTAGCCAGAGATGTATGTATATATGACCTTTTTATCATTCGAGGCTTTCTATATTAACTATAAAGGTTATGATGAATTTTAATTATATGCATTCTTTGAAGTGACACGTTTAATGCAATTTATCTTTAAATGTTTCATGTATTTTACGAAAATTGTATTAAGGTGTTACATTATGGTATTAGAGCAGTTCATCCTGTTGAGCCGGGGTATGGACTGACTATGCATTCCTTTTTGTGTTATGCACTTCTTTGTTGCTTGTTTGAGTATTAGATTGTTAATAGTTATTGTTACACGAGTACATGATATTGAGGAATGATCAACTCAATTTGTATTGTTCTGTATGTGAAGGAAACTGTGGCACCAAAATAGGAAACCCGTCAGACATGGAACTCATCTAACGAATACCCTAGTACGGTTGGAGCCTTTATGGCAATAGCTGATGCATTGAGGAACCAAACAACCACTCATGTTGAAGCTATGAGAGAGCAAACCACTACTACAAACAGGATGTTTGAAAGAATTTTGGCGACTCAACATCAACCACCTACACCACCACCACACCAACAGGGGCAACCAGATCAGGAGGTAGCTAGGAGGAACTAGACTTTCCAGAATCTCTCTGAGTTTAGGAAATCTAATCCGTCTTCCTTTAAAGGGAAGTACGACCCGGTCAAAGCTGAGCACTAGCTCAAAGAGATAGAGAAGATATTTACGGTTATGGCTTGTTTAGATGAACAAAAAATGCGTTTTGCTACTTATATGCTGGAGGGTGAGGCAGAAGATTGGTGGGTAGATGCCAAGAGAGCTCTGGTGGGAGCAAGGATTCCTTTTAACATGGGAGGTCTTTAAGAGATCGTTTTTGAGAAAATTCTTTCCGCAAAACCTACAGAATGCCAAAGAGATGGAATTTCTTAGGTTGGAGCAAGGGAATATGTCTGTTGGTCAGTATGTGGCCAAATTCACTTAATTGTCTAAGTTCTAGTCTTGTATCAGACTTAACCCAGATGAGTCTTAGAAGTGCGTTAAGTTTGAGGAAGGACTGAGGGAAGACATTCAGAATTGGACCCGTAGCTTACCAAATTGCCCTTCCACCCAACTTGTCTAACCTTCATGATGTCTTCCATATATCACAACTTAGGAAGTACAATCCAGATCCTTCACATGTCATAAGAAATGAATCCATGCAGTTAAGGGATGATTTTTCTTATGCTATGCGACCAATAAGAATCATGGACAGGGGAGTCAAAGATCTTAGAGGTAAGTGAATTCTTCTGGTGAAGGTGCTTTGGGATGGTGTTGGTTTCGAGGAGGGGACTTGGGAGTTGGAGTCCCACATGTAGCAACATTACCCACAATTGTTTATACGAGGTAAGCAATTTTGGGGGCAAAATCTTAAATAGGGGGGAGAAATGTAACATCCTTTTCAACATGTTAGACTTGTAATTAGTTACAGAGGTAGCTTAATACTTGCTTAACATGCATGTTTAATTTGTGACAATCTAAGTTAGTTTAAGCATTTTGTTGCAAGCCGAAAGGGGAAAAATAGCTTAAAATAATCCAAATATTAGCATAAATGGCTTAGCTAATATAAATAGATGTGGATAATCTATTTCTAAGTCACAAAAGTGTATTTTGTGATGTGGTTTAAGTTTGAGAATTTTCGGAGTCAATTTAGTATTTTTAGGCATGCTGGTTATCTATTTAAAATCAGAATGACTAGTCACAGATATGGAAATGATGGTTTTGGTGCAACAAGATTTTTGATAAATCTTATGATTTATTTTAAAGTTGTTGGAACTTGGAAAACTTGATTTTGCTAAAGTTAAGTGTTTTTAGCAGATCGAGAATTACCAATATGGTAACTAAAGGCCGTAAGCCATCCATGGTTACTAGCTATCATTTTTTACCCTCTTTTGTGATATTTCATGCCTTCATTCTTGTTTTCTCATTCACTCTCTATGGTTGAAAACATAACAAAGAGAGAAGGGAGAGAAAAGGAGGAAAGGAAGAAGAGGAAAGCTAAAGGGAAGGGAAAAGTTGAAGATTTGTGATCATTTCCTTCATCATCTCCATCACCATAGAAGCTTGAGGTACTCATGGTAGGGGTTCTTGAACTCAACTTCATCTTTTCCCTCATTTCTCTATGTTAGGCTTGATTGAGGTTTAATATGTCAAATTGAATTCTTGTGGTGTGTTATGTGATTTTCTTACTTGGATGAGTTATAAATGTTGTTTGTGGCTTGTTTATGCAAAGAGTTTGAATTAGAAACCAAAACTATCCATTTTGGACCTAAAATGCTTAAAGTGTAGGATTTCGGGTTTTGACGGAAGAGTTTGTGTTTTGATCCAACGTTGATGAAATCCATTGGTGTTTTATGTTTCATTGTGGTTTGTAAACTTTTTTGGGACTTAAAATCACCTAGAGGTTAGATTGAAGTAGGTTTTGGCTAATGGAACTGTACCACTTCTGCAGAATTCTGCAGAAGCTGCTGTCGCGTGACCATGCCTAGGCGCAGGATTACCACAGCTAGGCTTGAGTGGCTCAGTTTGTAGTTTGGGCGAGATAGAGAGTACCACGGCTAGACGTTGGAATGTCGCGCCTAGGCGTGATTACCAGGATCTTTCAAGATTGTGTTCTTGAGGTTTTGACATTCCTTAAGTACTGGGATCATTCTTATATACTTTCCTAAGTATGTTGAGACACAATGGAGGTCATTCTTGGAAGGAATAACCATATAGCATATTTCTAAGAGTGGCGAAACCTTAGGCAAATCTTTGAGTTAGAATACCTTAGGGACAATCTAAAACTTTGATCAACATGAGGTTGACTTAAAATTGTAACATCCCCGGGACTGCCTGCAGGATTGACGAGTGTCTCCACAAACCAACACGGGTCTTTTCAGCGTACTTTGTCCCCACTCACACGCATCCTAGGAAACTTCCCAGGAGGTCACCCATCCCACAATTGCTCCAAGTCAAGTACGCTTAACAATGGAGTTCTTATGTTCTAGGCTCCCGAAAAGAAGTTGCAACTTGTTGATATGGTTACGCCTAATCAATTCCTTTAAGCCATCCTCAACTATGCAGTCCCATACCTGCACAGTCTCTGAATCCCTCTTATTCCGGTGTGTATTCAGTTCATTCATGGGACCCTTAGCCTAGAAGCATGCCAGGAGCCGCTCCTTGTACGTGCCTCTCATGCACCGGCGTCCACTCCCCGCCCTCATCAACCCCGGGACACCACATGCCCACCAGCTTCCGCCTGGTTCGTCCCCGATCCACACCTTACTGGGAGAGGTCCCATCTCTGATACCATCTGTAACATCCCCGGGACTGCCTGCATGATTGACGAGTGTCTCCACAAACCAACACGGGTCTTTTCAGCGTGCTTTGTCCTCACTCACACGCATCCTAGGAAACTTCCCAGGAGGTCACCCATCCCACAATTGCTCCAAGTCAAGCACGCTTAACAATGGAATTCTTATGTTCTAGGCTCCCGAAAAGAAGTTGCAACTTGTTGATATGGTTACGCCTAATCAATTCCTTTAAGCCATCCTCAACTATGCAGTCCCATACCTGCACAGTCTTTGAATCCCTCTCATTCCGGTGTGTATTCAGTTCATTCATGGGACCCTTAGCCTAGAAGCATGCCAGGAGCCGCTCCTTGTACGTGCCTCTCATGCACCGGCGTCCACTCCCCGCCCTCATCAACCCCGGGACACCACATGCCCACCAGCTTCCGCCTGGTTCGTCCCCGATCCACACCGTACTGGGAGAGGTCCCATCTCTGATACCATCTGTAACATCCCCGGGACTGCCTGCAGGATTGACGAGTGTCTCCACAAACCAACACGGGTCCGTTGGACATTGTTATAAAGGCGGTGTATGCTTAGAAGTTTGAATAACACCTATGTGCGGGTGCGAATAGACTAAGCGTAGGGTCATAGTGGTTGGCCTTGGGGGCATCGGGGTGCGGGTGCCTCATCATGGACAATTAAGAGCTCCTCTGTGCCATGGGGTAGACTGATGTAAACACACCGACGATCTGGACTGAGACACTGTCCTATATCGCGATCAACTGTTGAAGTGCGATGTATAAGCCATTGTTGCGCAAATATTTTATGAGATGAAGCACACTATTTTTAAAGGCTAATGATATACTGGCATTACTCCTTGATCATTCACTCTGAAAATGTTTATGTCTAGCTCCATGGAGTAGGAATTTTGGTACCATTTGCATTGTGAGCTGTTAGTCTCATAATTCATTGAGCATGAGCATTTGTAACTATGAATCAATAATTGTTTTATTACTGTAATAATTATTTGACTAGTTTACTATTGATAATTCTTACTGCTGTTGAATATTGTTACTTTTATTGTTAATTTTAATTATTACTGTGATTGGACTCTTTAGATGAAGTTATGATTATTTGAATTGCCTTATTGTTCATTATCTGAGATGTGATTGTTGTTTCTATCTAAATTCTTATTTTCACTGCTATTGTTGATAAATGTATGTGTTGTGATGTTATTTGGGCGTCCTGCGTCGTTCCGTTTTCTTGCTGCCATTTTGGTATTGAATGTTGGGTATCTCACCTCTTTCCTGTATCCTTATATTTTCTGTTTTATATTTATATTTGATAAAAGATCGTAAGGATGAAGATGAGGGACCACACCCTTACTGATCGGATTGGACTGATTCATTACTTTCGATATGGTGTCTAGGCGAGATTTCTTTGGTTACACATGGGTGCAACTTCATGGAGGCATTGATGCTTGTCGTATCAACTGGGACATCGAGCATCATATATATATGGGGTTACGGCTTTGTCTGCTAGTAGTACCTGTCCCATGGTTACTACTTCTCCCCTTTGTGCTTTAGTACCCGCTATATTTTATTTGAATATGTAAGTACTATATTTAGTATGGTCAGTGCTTTGTGTTGAGGATGAATGTATTATATATTAAATATGTTTTCCTTTAGTGGTTGTACTTTAATGGTTGAATACTAATTATGCATTCATTCGAGGCTCGTATTCTCTATTTACGCATAATGGAAATAATTAATTTTTGAAATTACTGTTTCGAGACTGTGACACACCTGGATTTAGTGACTATGGTGCAAGGACGATTGAGCCGTGATTACTATATCAAGGGGTGTTATATTAAGCAAGTAGTTTGTGTTTTCAAATCTTAAAACCTGTATTTACATTGCATAATCATTATATTAGTACTTTGTTTGAGCATAATCATACCTCATCACATAAAGCATTGCATGGTTGACAATTGTATGGGCAGTTGTCATTGCTTAATCGAGTGATTGGTTGGTTGTTTGTTTGATGATATCTTAAGATTGTATGAGCAATCTTTTGATGTTATTAATTATCGGATATTTATATTGTTTCAAATATTAATATGTTCGGTTCTTTATTTTTTGTAAATGATTAACTATTGGTATTGGTATGCAATTAGTGAGAAATTATAATTTGTCACCCCTGTATGTTCCATGTAAATTCAGGTGCAGACCCTCCAAAAGAAAAAGGTAAGAAAAAGAAGAAACAGAAGACTTAATCTAGCAGTTTTACTTCTTGTTGAACCAGTTGTATATAAGTACTTTTTTTTTGTTGATATAAAAGTTTATATATACATTATGGCTTGTTAGCTAAAGATGTATGTATATATGACCTTTTTATTATTTGAGGTTTTCTATATTAACTATAAAGGTTATTATGGATTTTAATTATATGCATTCTTTAAAGTGACATATTTAACGCGATTTATCTTTAAATATTTCGTGTATTTTACCAAAATTGTATTAGGGTGTTACAACCTCTGTTTTGGTATGAGGTAGGTGAGAGAACCATCCTAGGCCCAGAGTTAGTCTAGCATACCATAGAGCAAATCAAGATCATTAAAGATAGGTTGGTTACTGCTTGAAGTGTAACAACCTAATACAAATGTCTCTATGCACCTATTGTATACAAAGATATAGTACTAGCTATGTCACTTCTTAACTATCAACATTGACAATATATTCGTAATCACTAATCAAGTCATTATAGAGAGTCTTGAGGGATGCGAAAACATACCTACACATATATATATACAACATTTATCTAAGGAAGGCTTACTGCAATACATAAGCTTTTTACCTAACAAAATAATAAAAATAAAGAAAAAGCCTGAATTAGAAGCAATAAGAACTAAAACTATGCTAGTCTTTTAGTTCCTTTTTCTTCTTACTCTTTGAAAAGTCTTCACCTGGATTTACATGGCAACACAGTGAGGTGAGAATAAAAAATTCTCAATATGAGTAAACCTAAATCAACCATACATAACATAATAAACATAATCTTAACACATGCTATAATAAGATATGTTCAAATTCTATACAAGGTTTAACTTTCGTATCTAGATAAACCAAGTTAATCAAACATACATTCATACTTACACACTTAGCTCATTTAAGGCATAAGCATGTTCTACTAGGAAACCTGGTTTCTCATGTTTACTTGTTGTAGAGAGGAAAACTGTAATACCCTTAAGTACATGTTAGACTGGTAAATGGTTACGAAAGGTAGCATTTAACTTGTTTAGCATGTCAGTCAAGTTTTGTGACAAACTGAGTTCATTTAGGCACTTAGTTGCAACACAGAAGTTGTAAAGTGGCTTAAAATGACTCAGATAATAGCGTAAGTTGCTAAGTTGAAGGAAATAAACATAAAGAGTTTATTTCTAGGTCACAAATGAGCCAAGTAAAATGTGGCGAAAGTTTCAAGAGAATCCGAGTCAGTTTGGTATTTTGAGGCATACTAGTTGTGCATTTTAATACCAAATGACTAGCAGCAGATATAGAAAATAATGAGAAAAGAGAAACAACAACTTAGATGAATCTTATGATTTATTCTAAGGTTGTTGGAAGCAGTGGAAACTCGAATTAGCATGATTCGGGTATCCATAGCAGATAGAAGTTTCGGTATTAATCTTTTCCCGTAATTCCTCCACGTCCCTTCCCCCTTTATATTTGGTTCTCCTCGGCGAGAGAAGAAGAGAAACCGAAAACCAGAGAAGAAAAGAGAGAAAGGGGAGAGGAGAGAAGGGAAGAAGAAGGAAGAGGAAGATCAAGCTTCAAGATTCAAGGCTTCAATCTTCAAGAGGTAGGGGTTTAGAGCTTTTATTCATCTCTATTCTCTATGTATGCATATAGATACATAATATGCTTATTTGAGTTTTAGAGATGTTAGAAGAGTTTGGCTTGCATAGAAGTGTTCCTTGGGTCATTTATGACTTGTCTATAACATCAACTTAAGAAAGAAGACCCGGAATCACAAAGTGAGTCTTAAGTTAAAGAATGGAGAATTCTAGCCATAATCCAAATTAAGAGATTTAAGAGAGTAATTGATGTTCCTAAATGTTAAAGAACTGATTAGGGACTTAGAATTACTTAGAATTTGGATTGAGATGGCTTGGAATCAGCAGAAATGATCAATAGAGCAAAGCAAACCCACGGTGCAGAATTGCACTGCGTGCAGAACCGGGTTACTGGCGATGGCGCCGCGGCGTGGAGATAGTCACGCCGCAGCGCGAGAGTTTTCGCCGGAATGCCGCGGCGTGGAGGAAGCATGCCGCGGCGTGAGGTTAAAAATTAGCCCAGCAGTAGCCCTCGAGAGAAGGGCGCCGCGGCGTGCAAATGTTGTGTCGCGGCATGAGATCCTGAAGCTCCAAAATGATGTTTTTGGATGCTTTGAGGTGCCATAGTTAAGGGAATCATTAAGACATGTTTCCTAAGTGTGTTAAGGCACAAGATGGGATATTTTCAAGTGGAAAATATCTATCCATCAAGTATGAGAAAGCATAGGCTTTTAAGCATCCTAAAGGAAAGGTTTGCTTTAAGTAATGATATTGCACTTTAGGCAACTTAATGTTGCAACTGATATCACTTAAGATGTGATGAGATAGTGCAATAGAGATGAATAATAGTATTCACTCTAGTAGAGAATGATGAGAAAGGTATGAACCTTAGGTAATCCACTATTCTTGGATTACCTTAGGAAGGTACCTAGAAGCTTAGGCAACAAAGAGTTGCAAGTAAGAGCCACTCTAGAGTTAGATTACATGAGTGGAGATAAGATTGTGTATGAGTTCCACAGAGGGGACGTTTAGGTACTTAGTCTCAAGTTAAGTGAGACTTAGTACATTGTTAAATACACAAGAAGAGGAATTATGACTAAGAAGATGTCATAAGCAGAAAGTAGAACAGAAATGTACAACAACTCAAGTATAAGTTAAGATGAGTTAGAAGTACAAGATAAAGATAGAGAAAGTAGAACAGAAATGTACAACAACTCAAGTATAAGTTAAGATGAGTTAGAAGTACAAGATAAAGAGAAGATACTTCCTTAGATGCAAGTAAAGCATGGAAGTTGAGTTTAGAATAAGTATGTTAGCACACAAGTGTAGTATACGCTACTACCGAAGTGTGATAGAAAAGGAAAGTTAGATGCATGAACTACTCTCTTTAGACAAAGTGGAGTTAATTATGCAAAGTTTTAGAGAAATGCTCTCAGTTCCTTAAGCAAGGTTAGATGAGGCATTAGTTAAGATAGACTCTTTCACTAGGATGAGTTGAGTCTATAGAAAAGAGTAAGATGGTGTTTATGTAAGAGATAAACATAACACTTGAGCTCTTCACACACTAGAGAGTTAAGCTAGTGTGAAGATGAAGAGAAAGGACCTTAGGGCAACCAAGATTAGTGGTTCGCCAAAGGTAAGTACCTAACACCTCAAAGCAACGTAAGGTTGCATTAGAGATCACTTAAGAGAAAGGAGTGATGAGGTGAAGTTTAGGTACAAGTAAGAGACATAGTTTAGTAATGTTTACCCGAGAATGTAACGTTATATGACGTGAGGTCATTCAGCCGGGAGGTAAGGGATCGAGAGAAGTTCCTAAGGGAACAAGTATTCCTAACCAAGTGCTAAGGTTACATATAGTATGAGGTTACTGATTCTCCTCATCACAAGAGGTAAACATAAGAAGACTAGAATATGCTTAGCTCGAGAGGAACTAAGTATATAAGTATGTACGAAAGTCTATGAATTAGTCAAGTAGGATCGATCTAGTGAGTATCCTTTGATGTTAATCATGAAGGCAAAAAGGAGATAGATGGGTGTCCGAAGGACTTTTGAGAAGGACATAACCCTGATGTCTCGATGTGCCAAGGCCTAAGGAGATAAGTGGGAAATCCAGAGAGCTCTTTGAGCAAGGATGAAGCCCGAATTTCTCAATGAGCGGGATACGTGTAAGGTGAGGATGAGGTTTCCTCTATTTACCACTAGATGATATCCTGACTAGTTCCTAGCAAATTCCTTCGCTCCAAATCAAAACTCTGCATTTGCATTTCATTCATATGCACTTAGGATTCCTTAGGCATATTCATTACATATCATTAGCATTGCATTTACGGACAGTTGTATGGGCATTGTCCGTCACTGTTGGTATGTACAGATGTATGGGCGCTGTATATATTAGCAGTGTGTTCACTCTTGATTGTTATCACACTATTAGAAAGTGTTTAAGTTATGAGAAAAGAGGAGGCAACTCCTAAGTTATGAGAATAGAGGAGGAAACTCCTAAGTTATGAGAATAGAGGAGGAAACTCCTAAGTTATGAGAATAGAGGAGGAAACTCCTAAGTTATGAAAATAGAGGGGGAAGCTCCTAAGTTAGAATTATAGCATTTGTTATATATTTTGTTATATACAATGTTATAGAGAACTGGTATTGGAATTGCTTTTACCGAGAATGTTAATTCTCACCCCGATTGCTATTCCATGTAAATCCAGATGCTGTGTTCGGATGCGAGGTTCGGATGCAGGTACCGTCACGCAGTTCGGATACGTGCAAAGGCTCAGGTACAGAGATGCAAACCCTGCTAAGGATGAGAAGATAAAGCATGAAGACTAGAATAGTTTTATTGCTTTAAGTAGGCGAACTCATGTAATAAGTTTATGTTTGTTCGTAAGTTTTATGTTATATGTATTACAATAAGCCTCAGGTGGCTAAGTTTGTATATATATATGTATGAGTTTAAGTTTTTCCGCAATCTCTCAAGGCTTTCTATAATTACTCAGTTGTGATTATAGATATATGTTAGTATGTAGTATAGAAGTGACATCTCTAGTACTAGTTATCTTTATATATCTCTGTCTATCTAGGATATATCTGGATATCTGTATTAGGGTGTTACATTTTGGTATCAGAGCAGTTCATCCTGTTGAGCCGGGGTATGGACTGACTATGCTTAGGCATAAGAAGCAGTTTAGTAGAAAGTTATGCATTCTTTTATCTCTTTTTGAGATATGCAGATGGAATTGCATGACTAGGAGACAGTAAAGAAAGAGAATACTAGAGCTTTTAGAGAAATGGTGCTTGTGTTGAGAGAGCAGATGCCATTAGTAGAAGTCTATCAGAAGTGATAGAATAGAACTCGCTTAGCTAGTAGCGAAGACGAGAGAGAACTTTTGAGGAATCAGTGTTTCTCCGAGTTCAAGAAAGATACTCCTTTGTTTTCAAGGGAGCGTTTAGTTCAGCCAGAGTTAGAAGATGGTTTCATGTGATGGAAGAGATCCTCGAGACCATAGCAAGCGCTGATGAATAGAAGGTAACCTTGCTTCGTAAGGGTTAGTAGGTGAAGCCGAAAGCTGATGAGATGAAGCAGAGAGGTTACTAGAGATGGTTAGTACTCGAACCACATGAGAGGTGTTTAGAGTTACTTTCCTAGATAAGTATTGTTCCCTTGAGTTAGAGAAAGCAAAGGAAAGAAGAATTCCTAAAGTTAGAACAAGGGGATATTACTGAAGATCAGAATGCAAAGCAATTCAAAGAATGTCAAGAGTTCTTTTCTTATTTTACGTCCAATCCAGATAAAGACTGGAAGTGAGTAAAATTTGAAGTAGAACTTGGAGAAGACATTAGAAGAATTGTGATGCAAAAGGAGGTTATAGACTTCTGCGCTCTAGTCAGTGCATGCGAGTTGTAGAAGTAGCCTCGATGGAACAAGAGTTAGAAAGTTCCTAATGAGGAAAAGATCAGATGTTGAGGTCAGTGAGAGTGTCTTTTGATCTCAAGTTGTATCAGAGTTGCACAGTGGAAGCTTGAAGTAATGATAAGTATAAGAAGAGTGCTTGTAGAGGAGCAACTCTAAGGAGAAAAGCAAATCAAGCTTCCAGTAACTAAGATGTGCTAGATGTGGTAAGATACATGGATGTAGACCATTTTGATGGGTAATCCATGAGCTACATAAGTAAGTAACCAGGACATCGTAAGAGAGATGGTTCTTGGACAAAAGAAAGCGACGAAATCATCCAGCTTGGTATGAGATAAGAACACATGTGAGGTGTGTATAAGCAGAGAATAGATTACTTTGTGAATCTAGCTACGTACCTTGTTGGTATGGTTTGGTTGGTTTAGAGAGCAGGATGACCAGGTAGATCAGTTGAGAGAAGCTTTGACTTTTCTCAGGAGAAGATCAAGGACTTGGTTGTCATAGAAACAGAATAAAGAAGAGCAGGTCTTCAAGAGTTTTCCAGGATTACGAAAGGACATGATGAGTATGTCAAAAGTAGTTTTGGAAACTTTTGGACAAGAAGTGGTTAAGTACCAAGTGACCCAAAAGTCAGTTTTGGATTACAAGTGGTACAGTTTAAGAATTCTGCAATTTCTCAAGACAGAAATTGTAGAGAACCCTAGTAGAGTTTAAGTAAAGGTACAATGGGTAGAGTAGCCATTGTATCCAAGAGCCGAGAATCTATTAGTAGATTTTCTAAGTTAGTGCTACCTGGTTTAGGCCAGTTAAGGAAGGTAGTACTCAGCAGAGGACTCTAGATAGTGAGTTTGTTTCCCAGAATAGAAGAAAAGGTTGATTACTACATTAGTTTTGGTAATTCCAAATTCCCGAGAGAACTTTGAGGTAGCCAGATATACTTCGAAGATGGGACTAGGGTATGTTCGATGCAATAGAGGTAGGTTGATGCCTACGCATCAAGGCAGATAAGTCTGCAAAAGAGGAACTACCCTAAGTATGTTTTGGAATTAGCCAAAGTAGTGATTACCTTATAGTTTTGGAGACATAACTCATAAGGAGTCTAGTTAGAGAAGTTCAGCGATCATAATAGCTTGAGATGCTTGTTGATCAGAGGAAGCTGAATATGAAGCAGAATAGATGGATAGAGTTTTTCAAGGCTCATAACCTTGAGTTGAGATATCATTTGGGTAATGCTAGTTTAGTGGTTATCCCAGATGATAGTCCGAGAAAGAGCAACTTTCTTGAGAGTTTTCGAGAATTTGAGTCTAGCGGTGACTATGATTCTAGATAGTATCTCAGTGAGCAAGGTGAACATAGTAAGAGGCCTAAAGACTCGAAATTCTTTGAAGCTCAGAAGGAGAATGAAGCTCTAAGGGACAAGTGTGAGCAGATTTTTTTCAAGGGAACCCTTAAGGATTTTGTTAGGACTAAGAGGGAATGACAAAGTTTAGAGACAACTTTGTCTTCCAAGAGGGTCAAAAATCAAGAAAAGGATTCCAGAGGAAGCTCACCAGAGAAAGTGTACCATCTATCAAGAGGCTACTAAGTTTTTCCAAGAGTTAAGGAAGATGTATAGTAGCATAGTATGTTAAAGAACATAAGAGAATATGTTGAGCGACAGATAAAGGTGGCAAGATTAAGTAATCGCCCATCTCTTTGCCAAGTAAAGTTAGCTATTTCTAGAAAAAGTAGTTCAACTACTTTGTTAAAAGAAATAGCCAAGATTAGGTTTTAGTATAGCTTACCATCCATAAGTAGAGAGATCAAGAGCTTTCAAGTAAGCAGGTCTCCTCGAGAGAAGATGGTTGGGAGAAGCTAGTACGAGAAAAAGGTTAGCATGGAAGCAGAAGTTCCATGTAAAGTTTTGTTTAGCCAGAATGGTTTGCGTGAGGTGAACAATTTTGGGGACAAAATTTTAAAAAGGAGGGGAGAAATGTAATACCCTTAAGTACATGTTAGACTGGTAAATGGTTACGAAAGGTAGCATTTAACTTGTTTAGCATGTCAGTCAAGTTTTGTGACAAACTGAGTTCATTTAGGCACTTAGTTGCAACACAGAAGTTGTAAAGTGGCTTAAAATGACTCAGATAATAGCGTAAGTTGCTAAGTTGAAGGAAATAAACATAGAGAGTTTATTTCTAGGTCACAAATGAGCCAAGTAAAATGTGGCGAAAGTTTCAAGAGAATCCGAGTCAGTTTGGTATTTTGAGGCATACTGGTTGTGCATTTTAATACCAAATGACTAGCAGCAGATATAGAAAATAATGAGAAAAGAGAAACAACAACTTAGATGAATCTTATGATTTATTCTAAGGTTGTTGGAAGCAGGGAAACTCGAATTAGCATGATTCGGGTATCCATAGCAGATAGAAGTTTCAGTATTAATCTTTTCCCGTAATTCCCTGCACGTCCCTTCCCCCTTTATATTTGGTTCTCCTCGGCAGAGAAGAAGAGAAACCGAAAACCAGAGAAGAAAAGAGAGAAAGGGGAGAGGAGAGAAGGGAAGAAGAAGGGAAGAGGAAGATCAAGCTTCAAGATTCAAGGCTTCAATCTTCAAGAGGTAGGGGTTTAGAGCTTTTATTCATCTCTATTCTCTATGTATGCATATAGATACATAATATGCTAATTTGAGTTTTAGAGATGTTAGAAGAGTTTGGCTTGCATAGAAGTGTTCCTTGGGTCATTTATGACTTGTCTATAACATCAACTTAAGAAAGAAGACCCTGGAATCACAAAGTGAGCCTTAAGTTAAAGAATGGAGAATTTTAGCCATAATCCAAATTAAGAGATTTAAGAGAGTAATTGATGTTCCTAAATGTTAAAGAACTGATTAGGGACTTAGAATTACTTAGAATTTGGATTGAGATGGCTTGGAATCAGCAGAAATGATCAATAGAGCAGCAAACCCGCAGCTGCAGAATTCTGCAGAACCAGGGTTCTGCTGATGGCGCCGCGGCGTGGAGATAGTCACGCCGCAGCGCGAGAGTTTTCGCCGGGAATGCCGCGGCGTGGAGGAAGCATGCCGCGGCGTGAGGTTAAAAATTAGCCCAGCAGTAGCCCTCGAGAGAAGGGCGCCGCGGCGTGCAAATGCTGTGCCGCGGCATGAGATCCTGAAGCTCCAAAATGATGTTTTTGGATGCTTTGAGGTGCCATAGTTAAGGGAATCATTAAGACATGTTTCCTAAGTGTGTTAAGGCACAAGATGGGATATTTTCAAGTGGAAAATATCTATCCATCAAGTATGAGAAAGCATAGGCTTTTAAGCATCCTAAAGGAAAGGTTTGCTTTAAGTAATGATATTGCACTTTAGGCAACTTAATGTTGCAACTGATATCACTTAAGATGTGATGAGATAGTGCAATAGAGATGAATAATAGTATTCACTCTAGTAGAGAATGATGAGAAAGGTATGAACCTTAGGAAATCCAAGAATAGTGGATTACCTTAGGAAGGTACCTAGAAGCTTAGGCAACAAAGAGTTGCAAGTAAGAGCCACTCTAGAGTTAGATTACATGAGTGGAGATAAGATTGTGTATGAGTTCCACAGAGGGGACGTTTAGGTACTTAGTCTCAAGTTAAGTGAGACTTAGTACATTGTTAAATACACAAGAAGAGGAATTATGACTAAGAAGATGTCATAAGCAACTCAAGTATAAGAAAGTAGAGAAATGTACAACAACTCAAGTATAAGTTAAGATGAGTTAGAAGTACAAGATAAAGATAGCGAGAAAGTAGAACAGAAATGTACAACAACTCAAGTATAAGTTAAGATGAGTTAGAAGTACAAGATAAAGAGAAGATACTTCCTTAGATGCAAGTAAAGCATGGAAGTTGAGTTTAGAATAAGTATGTTAGCACACAAGTGTAGTATACGCTACTACCGAAGTGTGATAGAAAAGGAAAGTTAGATGCATGAACTACTCTCTTTAGACAAAGTGGAGTTAATTATGCAAAGTTTTAGAGAAATGCTCTCAGTTCCTTAAGCAAGGTTAGATGAGGCATTAGTTAAGATAGACTCTTTCACTAGGATGAGTTGAGTCTATAGAAAAGAGTAAGATGGTGTTTATGTAAGAGATAAACATAACACTGAGCTCTTCACACACTAGAGAGTTAAGCTAGTGTGAAGATGAAGAGAAAGGACCTTAGGGCAACCAAGATTAGTGGTTCGCCAAAGGTAAGTACCTAACACCTCAAAGCAACGTAAGGTTGCATTAGAGATCACTTAAGAGAAAGGAGTGATGAGGTGAAGTTTAGGTACAAGTAAGAGACATAGTTTAGTAATGTTTACCGAGAATGTAACGTTATATGACGTGAGGTCATTCAGCCGGGAGGTAAGGGATCGAGAGAAGTTCCTAAGGGAACAAGTATTCCTAACCAAGTGCTAAGGTTACATATAGTATGAGGTTACAGATTCTCCTCATCATAAGAGGTAAACATAAGAAGACTAGAATATGCTTAGCTCGAGAGGAACTAAGTATATAAGTATGTACGAAAGTCTATGAATTAGTCAAGTAGGATCGATCTAGTGAGTATCCTTTGATGTTAATCATGAAGGCAAAAAGGAGATAGATGGGTGTCCGAAGGACTTTGAGAAGGACATAACCCTGATGTCTCGATGTGCCAAGGCCTAAGGAGATAAGTGGGAAATCTAGAGACGCTCTTTGAGCAAGGATGAAGCCCGAATTTCTCAATGAGCCAGGATACGTGTAAGGTGAGGATGAGGTTTCCTCTATTTACCACTAGATGATATACTGACTAGTTCCTAGCAAATTCCTTCGCTCCAAATCAAAACTCTGCATTTGCATTTCATTCATATGCACTTAGGATTCCTTAGGCATATTCATTACATATCATTAGCATTGCATTTACGGACAGTTGTATGGGCATTGTCCGTCACTGTTGGTATGTACAGATGTATGGGCGCTGTATATATTAGCAGTGTGTTCACTCTTGATTGTTATCACACTATTAGAAAGTGTTTAAGTTATGAGAAAAGAGGAGGCAACTCCTAAGTTATGAGAATAGAGGAGGAAACTCCTAAGTTATGAGAATAGAGGAGGAAACTCCTAAGTTATGAGAATAGAGGAGGAAACTCCTAAGTTATGAAAATAGAGGGGAAGCTCCTAAGTTAGAATTATAGCATTTGTTATATATTTTGTTATATACAATGTTATAGAGAAGCTGGTATTGGAATTGCTTTTACCGAGAATGTTAATTCTCACCCCGATTGCTATTCCATGTAAATCCGGATGCGAGTGTTCGGATGCGAGGTTCGGATGCAGTACCGATGCGAGGTTCGGATACTGAGTGCAAAGGCTCGTACGAGAGATGCAAACCCCGCCTAAGGATGAGAAGATAAAGCATGAAGACTAGAATAGTTTTATTGCTTTAAGTAGAGCAGAACTCATGTAATAAGTTTATGTTTGTTCCGTAAGTTTTATGTTATATGTATTACAATAAGCCTCAGGTGGCTAAGTTTGTATATATATATGTATGAGTTTAAGTTTTTCCGCAATCTCTCAAGGCTTTCTATAATTACTCAGTTGTGATTATAGATATATGTTAGTATGTAGTATAGAAGTGACATCTCTAGTACTAGTTATCTTTATATATCTCTGTCTATCTAGGATATATCTGGATATCTGTATTAGGGTGTTACAAAAACTATAACCTCAACTACATATAAACCAGGGATGACTTGTCCCATAAGGAACTTCTGACTCTTTTAGCCAAATGACAGTACTTATCTTATAAGGTCATATTCATAGGAAAAACACTGCTAATCCATCCTAGTTTACTTGTATCTATTGCACCACCTCATCATATCTCATGTGATATCTAAAGCAACACTAAGTTACTTAAGGTGTTAGACACTTACCTAAAGCAATCCACCATTTTTGGTTGCACAAGGCCTATGCTTTACTTATCTGTGCTAAGTGGTTATTTCCATGTTGAAATATCCAAAATCGATTCTTAAGATATTCTAAAAAGCATGCATAAGGGGTCCCATCTAATAGGATTCCCTGTTGGAACAAGATAAAAATCGTACAAAATTCTACACTGGGAGCTCAAGCGCTAGCCCTTGAGCGCTTAGGCGTCGGCCGCGCACTCAGGCGCTCTGGAATGGTCGCTCAGGCACTCTAGGCGTGCATCAGGCAGGAAAATCTCTAGTCTTTAGGCACTCGGCGCTACCTCATGGGTGCCCAGGCGTTGGGATGAATTTGTGTCCTGTTTTCTAGACATTGGGCACTTTGTAACACCCTTGTGGGGATGTCACATATATAAATAAAATAAAAGAAAGATAAATAAAATCTACTCAAGTTGTAAAACATTTATTATAAAATAATACGGGTTGAAAAATTTTTCCGATTAAACAGAATATTACAAGATAAAATAACATAGAACATAAAATAAGCACACTATCATCACACATAATATACATATGGTTTCATCTTAGATTATACAAGTAATGTACAACTACCAATATTTAAAACTAAAAACATAACAGTAAACAAAGCAGTAAAAGGTTTATGTATACAAACGCAGACGTGCCCAAGTACACATCATAAATATCTAGCCCTCTGAAGGATCACTCTCAGATGAAACTTCAGGTGATAAATATCCAGGATGCCTCGACCCTCTACGGACACGAGTCCGTGCAGTCGATACGCTGCTGATCTCACTAGGCGCATCAAACATACCAGAGACAGCGGCAACTCCACATGTAGATACAACAAGGTAGAAAAGATCGGCACTCCATCAAACTCCGTACGTATGGTCACCGTCAGACGCCCTACGTACGTCACCGAGTCACAATCCTCTCGCAGACGCCAGGCTTCAGAGCCTCCATGGAACTCCAGTTGCACAAACCCAAAGAAACCTGGTAGCGTCATATCCACACAATCAATCTAATGGGTAAGGATGATCAGATGGTTCTTGATTGTAGAACTGATCTTCGGCTTGCTTCTTCCTCCTCTTCGGGATACTCACACTCAAGAGGTTGTTCCTCTTCCTCAAACTCTTTCTCACATAATTTAAAATATACGATAACACATACAAGAAAGAGGTAAGACAATCGTATTACCACAAACGTGGTAAAATAAGAAAACGACAATACAACAGGCATAACAATTCATACAATATAGCATACTATAATAACATAAATCATAATATTAAATAATATAGAAACTCAATACAACAACATACAATGTTACATATGAATAAAATGGTACGAGATAAATAAAATAATACGAGATAGATAAAATAATACGAGATAGATAAATAATACATATAGATAAAATAGAGCAAATAAATAACTTTAAAATGTATAAAACATAAATATATGAAATGTGACTCAACCCTACTCCATGGAGCTAAAAATAAAGACATCAGAGTGAACGACCCACAAAATCTATTAGTACAAGTCGACCGCCCATAACTATTCTTTATTTGTCACACGTTGGGTCTATAGCCCTTCGAAATAGCATAGTGGTGTAGTTCAACGTCATACGTTGTGTCACTACAGGCTTACACTAATAGACTTCACAAGATCTTAATTAAGTATAGTGCGTGTCGAGTCCATTAGTGTGTTACCAGTTACCACGGCCCATAGGAGCGACCAATTTGTCCACAAATGGAATAATGCGCACACTAATGTCTCCAAGTTCATTCAAGTTGAACCACACTACGCTTATCACACCGACAACACGATGTTATTCATCTCGTCAATCAATCCACCAATTATCAACCAAATTGGCACAACACGATGCATGATAAAAATTATGAATATGCCCTCACTGGCAAATCGCATATATATACAGTACGTCCCACCTGACAGTACTATTTCAAAATCTGTCCGGGTCCACCACTTTGGCTCGACAGTAAAAACTTACAGTTTTCGTCAATCGCGTAGAAATTTTATCGCGTTTTCAAAATCTCGTCGCTTTTACAAACGTTTTTAAATCGCGTAAATATATTTTATTGTTTTTAAAATCGCGTACTATTTTTCAAATGTTTTCTCAATCGCGTAAAATTTTTAAATCATTTTCTTGTCCGAATTCCTTAAAAATTACTGTTTAAATAAACAGAAATAATATTTAATATTTTTGAACTACGTAGAATATTTTTCATACCGTATAAAGTATATTTGCTATCTTTTCTATCTTATTTGTCTGTTTTTAGCAAAAATTGACAGTATTTTGCTTAGAAAATGTATAACGATGATTTTCTAAGTTTTCCGTAAAAATTCCTTTTATTTATATTATATCCATTTAATCACACTTTTGAAAACTACTAACGTGCTTCAAAATATAATATGAGCTCTACGTTAAAAATTTTACAAAAGCTATTGTATTTACTTTTAACCACTAAAATCATTGGTTTTAACTTTTTAAACTTGTTCTAATCATTTTTATTCCTTAAAACTCATTGTAATAAAATTCCTTTTAGCATCATTACCTAACCTTTGTTGAAAAACAATTTTAGAAATCAAAATATTCAACTTAGGCATGTTGGCCGAATTTGTCAAAACTTTAATATTTGATCTTTGGATCATTTTTCTTCTTCTAAATCATGTTGCATCTTGTTCTTTTACCTAAGTCAATTAAATCACTCTTTTAGAAAATTGTTGAGAACATTTTGGTTCTCCTTTTTAGTTGAGGCCGTGAGCCTTAGTGATGTGTTCTTTGGAACACTCATGCAATCCTTGACATGTTCACATCCTACTATTTACACATGTATTTCTAACACATACAATATTTTTAAAGCTTGTAGACATGCATATTAATACAAATCACAAATAGGAAAGCTATTAACAAGCACACAAATGAATCCTTATGGATTCTACAATCACAAACAATTTCCATCTTCTTACCACCACCCAAGGATGATAAGATTTAAGTCTTCCTCTTACCTTAAATGAAGACAAATACTCTTTCACTCTTTTCTAGGGTTTCGGTTTTCACCCTCCAAGACACCTATCAAGCTTAAACAAAATTCTACAAGTTATAACCATGAAAGAAAGCTTAAACCATGGATCAATCATGGCTTAGAACTTTGCAAAAGAATTAAGAAATGAAAATCAAAGAGTTTCACCTTCAAGGTAAAATCTTCCAAGTAGGTTTTCAAGCCCAAGATGAAGGATTTTGCAAGAACCCCCAACTAGAGATGTTCTTAGAATTGTGTTTAGGTTTAGAAAAGTTGGTTGGAAGAAATTTTGGGTGGATGGATGGTGAATATGGTTGCTTGGCCGAATGCTTCACAAGGAAGACAACAATGGAGTTTGATATTTTTGGAAGAAAGAGAAGAGAGAAAATGCATGGAAATCAAGTGAAGAATGGCCTTGAATGAGTGAATGGCCGTAGACTTCAAATGGCAAGAGGTGTCCATTAGCTTGGCTCCATCCCAGCCTTAGAATTGATCAATGGTGAGGATGAAGACTTGATTACCAAGCTTTGTTCTCATTGGTTAATCCTAGCCTTGTCACTAACCTTGTCATCAAGCTTAGTCACTAACTAAGCCTAATCATTAAGCTTAGTCACATGCTCTTGAATATTCCACCACTAATGATGTTTAATTAAGCTGCTAATCCTGTTAAGTTTTCACTAAACGTGGGTCCCGCAAAACATTTCCGGGTTCATTACCACTTGTTTGTACTGACTAATAAAATAATATTATAATAATATAAAATTATTTTATTTTACAGTTAAATCTTAAAAATTAAAAGATTACTAACTGTATCTATCAGAATTGGGTTTAGTAAGATCCCCCAGCTCCAAATAATTAAAATAAGATTTCCCCGGCCTAGAAAATATTATTTTCCTGTCCCGGAGCAAATCACACAAAAAGTTCAAATAAAATAACAGACAGTAATATAAAGCAGTAATTCATACAGAAAAATAACAAACAGTACAAAAAGGACATAACGATCATTTATCCTAAAGTTGAAAAACAGAAAACAGTACATTCGGGACTCAACGGTAATACCCCAAAAGTTTAGGGTGTTACAACTCTCCCCAACAAACAAAAATTTCGTCCTCGAAATTCGTTATAGCTCAGAACAAATGAGGATATTGCTCCTTCATCTTGTCTTCTAGCTCCCAGGTAGCATCACCCGTCACATCGTTCCATATGACCTTTACCAATTCGATCATCTTCCCTCGAAGCTGCTTCACCTTTCTGTCCTCTATTCTGACAGGTAAAGTCTCGTAAGTCAAATTCTCTTTCAATTGTACCTCGTCTGGTTGTAATAACATGCATCGATCAAGGAATATACTTCCTTAACTGGGATACATGAAATACATCATGCAAATTGGATAGAAAAGGCGGCAAAGCAATCTGATAAGCTACAGGACCTATACGTCGGATAATCTGATACGGTCCAATGAATTTAGGAGTAAGCTTCTTAGATTTGATAACTCTTCCGACACCAGTCGTAGGAGTCACTCTTAGAAATACATGCTCACCCTCCTCAAATTCAAGAGGTCGTCTTCGTTTATCCACATAACTCTTTTGTCTGCTTTGCGTCATCTTCATCTTCTCTTGTATCATCTTTACCTTCTCCGTAGTCTGTTGTACAAGATCTGGTCCAATAGTCATACTTTGCCCACCTTGATACCAACACAACGGTGTTCGACATCGTCTTCCATACAATGCCTCATAGGGTGCCATCCCTATACTTGCGTGAAAACTGTTGTTGTAGGTGAATTCTATCAAAGATAAAAATTCATCCCAACTCCCTCATTGTTCCAATACACAGGCTCGCAACAGATCTTCCAAAGACTGTATAGTTCTCTCTGTTTGACCATCAGTTTGCGGATGATAAGCTGAACTCAACTGCAACTTAGTTCCCATAGCTTCTTGTAAACTCTGCCAGAATCTCGACGTAAACCTCGGATCTCTGTCAGAAACTATACATGTAGGCACACCATGTAACCTCACAATCTCACTGATATATATTTGGGTTAATCTTTCCAATGAATACTTAATTTTGATTGGCAAGAAATGAGCCGACTTTGTAAGCCTATCGACTATAACCCATATCGAATCATGACCTTTCCTCGTCTTCGGTAATCCAGTAATGAAATCCATAGAGATACTATCCCACTTCCACTCTGGAATAGCTAACGGTTGCAACATACCAGCTAGTCTCTGATGTTCCACTTTCGCCTTCTGACAAACTAGACAAGACTCCACACATTCCTCTACGTCTCTTTTCATCCTTGGCCACCAAAATAACTTCTTTAAGTCTTGGTACATTTTGGTCATCCCCGGATGCAAACTCAGATCACTAGTATGAGCATCATCTAGAATTCCCTTCTTAAGCTTAAGATCATCAGGTACACAAATTCTCCCCTTATATCTCAAGAGTCCATCTGTTCCTTCTTTTACCGTTGCCTTATGACCTTGCTTTAACAATTCCCTTTCATTTTGCAAAATGGGTCCTCCTCCTGTTTCTCTCGTATCGCATCAAGCAATTCATTGATAATTATTACCTTCCACAGACGAATCCTTCCAGGTACAAATTCCATTGACAACCATAAATCTTAGAATTTATTAATCAATTCTTCCTCCTTTATTATCATTGCCGAAACACTAATCACTTTTCTGCTCAAGGCGTTAGCTACCACATTAGCTTTTCCTGGATGATATTGAAGTTGAAAATCATAATCCTTTAAGAATTCCAACCATCGCCTTTGCCTCATATTCAATTCTTTCTGATCAAATAAGTACTTCAAACGCTTGTGATCACTAAGGACATTGAACATTGCTCCATACAGAAAATGTCTCCACACTTTCAGAGCAAAGACTACTGCGGCCAATTCCAAATCATGTGCCGGATAATTCCTCTCATGAACCTTCAACTGTCGAGAAGCATATGCCACAACATTTCGGTCTTGCATCAATACACATCCTAACCCTTGGTAAGAAGCGTCATAATACACATCAAAAGCTCTGTTAGAATCTGGCAAAATCAACACTGGTGCAGTTGTTAACCTCTTCTTCAATTCTTGGAAACTAGCTTCACGTTCTTCCGTCCACTCAAAAGCTTGACTCTTCCTTGTGAGCTGCGTAAGCGGTCCCGCAATCTTAGAAAAACCTTCGATAAACCTCCGGTAATATCCAGCAAGTCCAACAAAACTTTGAACTTCTGTCACTGTCTTAGGTCTTTCCCATTGTAAAATAGTCTCCACTTTCGATGGGTCCACCGCAATACCTTTCTTTGAAATCACGTGACCTAGAAATTGGACTTCCTCCAACCAATACTCACACTTTGCCAATTTTGCGTACAGCTTCTTTTCCTTCAAAATCTGAAGAACAACACCGAGATGTTCAGCATGCTCTTCCTTAGATTGAGAATAGATCAGAATGTCATCAATAAAAACAACGACAAATCTGTCTAGATACGGACGAAAAATCCTGTTCATATAGTCCATGAATATGACAGGAGCATTCGTCACCCCGAATGGCATTACCTGATACTCGTAATGTCCATAACGAGTTTGAAAAGCTGTTTTGGGTATATCCTTCCCCTTAACACAAATCTGGTGATAACCCGATCTCAGATCTATTTTGGAAAATACCAGTGCTCTCTTCAACTGATCCATTAAATCGTCAATTCTTGGAAGCGGATATTTATTTTTGATAGTCACCTTGTTTAACTGACGATAATCCACGCAAAGTCGAGATGTTCCGTCTTTCTTCTTGACCAAAAGCACTGGTGCTCCCCATGGTGAAACACTAGGTCGCACAAATTGTTTCTCCATCAAATCCACCAATTGTTGTTTTAGCTCCACCAACTTTGCTGGCGACATCCGATACGGCGCAATTGAGATAGGACCTGCTCCTGGTACTAAATCAATTGAAAACTCGATCTCCCTCTCAGGTGGCAAACCAGGTACGTCATCAGGAAAAATCTCTGGAAACTCATTGACAACAGGAATAGTATTCACATCTTTCTCATTCTTGACCTCTAGAGAAGACAATAACATATATCCCTGCGCTCCCTCTCTTAATAATGACTTGACTTTAACAGCAGTCAAGAATCCAGACTTTTCTTCCTTAGGAAAAACTATGGTTTTGCTTGCACAATCTATAAGGATATGGTTAGAAGATAACCAGTCCATCCCTAATATTACATCTATCTCGTCAAGAGGCAAACAAATCAAGTTGACTGAAAACACACGGTCCTTTATAACAATAGGACAATCCAAACATATCTTAGACATAATTACAGGTTTAGCAGTTGGCGTAGAAATACTCAATTTAACATTCAGAGAAGACACAGGCAACTTCAACCTTTCCACACCATCATATGCAATAAATGAATGTGTTGCACCAGAATCATATAACACAGTCAGAAGATTACCTCCAATAGCACCTTCTCCCTGAATAAGATCATCAGATTGAGAAATTTCCGTTCCGGTCATACTACATACTCGCCCTCCAGACCTCAGTTGAATACTTCCTGACCTTGGCTGAGCAGCACGAACACTTCTCATAGTTGGCTTTCTCTCTCGTTGAGTACAATCCCTAGATATATGCCCAGGCTGTTTGCAATTAAAACAAACTGTTCCTTTGATAGGGCATTCACTAGAAAGATGGCCCTTCTTTCCACACTTAAAACATGTTGGCGTGAACGCCACCCCTTGTCCAGCTCTACTACCACTAGCATTTCCCCCAACTGGTGGTCGTTGAGATTGATTCCCTGGTGGTCTAGAATACGGCTTACGCTGAAACCGATTAGTATTACTGCCACCACCTCTCTGAAACCTTGTTGGCCCAAAGTTACGATTCCTCTGATCTCGTGACGGCTCCAACTCCTCGAGTCGTGCACACGTATCAACTAAAGCATGAAACTGATTCATCCTCAAGGATATCACTCCTCGCTTCAGTTCCACTCTTAACCCTGCCTCAAACTTCCGACATCTCCACCCATCATCTGGTCGAGTTTGAGCATAATCTGAGAATTGAGACAAACTCTCAAATTTAGTAGCATACTCATTCACCGTCATATTACCCTGATGTAAACCAAGAAATTCCATCTCCTTAGCATGTCTAGCACTTGCAGGAAAATACTTTTCCAGAAATGCATTAGAAAATACTTCCCAGGTAATTTCTGTTCGTTCAGTTTGCAATAATCGGCGGGTTCCTCTCCACCAATGTTCTCCATCTCCCCTTAACATAAAGGCTGCATATGTCACCTTCTTCTCATCGGAGCATCTCATTTCTTCAAAGATTCTCTCGAAGTCTTGTATCCATTGACTCGCCTTCTTAGGATCAACCTCGCCTCTAAACTGCGGCGGATTGTTATGCCTAAATTCAGATAGATTTAGGGCATCAGCAGTAGCATCTTGTTATTGAGCTGCTCTCAGATTCTGCTGCGTAATTACCTTAGCTATTTGCTGCATAGCTTCAGCAGTCGCAATCATAGGATCCACTTCCCGATTTACGTTCGCACGTCCTTGTCCTCTACCAGACATCTTCTTTCTTCAAACATAACCAAACAAAGTTAGATACATCCTTTCGGAAGTAAATCACAGAGAATCACACAGCACAAACAAAAATAGACCCAACCACAACCCCAAAAGACTCTAACTTGGGCTCTGATACCAACTAATGTAACACCCTTGTAGGGATGTCACATATATAAATAAAATAAAAGAAAGATAAATAAAATCTACCCAAGTTGGAAAACATTTATTATAAAATAATACGGGTTGAAATTTTTTTTCGATTAAACAGAATATTACAAGATAAAATAACATAGAACATAAAATAGGCACACTATCATCACACATAATATACATATGGTTTCATCTTAGATTATACAAGTAATGTACAACTACCAATATTTAAAACTAAAAACATAACAGTAAACAAAGCAGTAAAAGGTTTATATATACAAACGCAGACGTGCCCAAGTACACATCATAAATATCTAGCCCTCTGAAGGATCACTCTCAGATGAAACTTCAGGTGATAAATATCCAGGATGCCTCGACCCTCTACGGACACGAGTCCGTGCAGTCGATACGCTGCTGATCTCACTAGGCGCATCAAACATACCACCCCAATGACGCCTAAGAGACAACGGCAACTCCACATGTAGATACAGCAAGGTAGAAAAGATCGGCACTCCATCAAACTCCGTACGTATGGTCACCGTCAGACGCCCTACGTACGTCACCGAGTCATAATCCTCTCGCAGACGCCAGGCTTCAGAGCCTCCATGGAACTCCAGTTGCACAAACCCAAAGAAACCTGGTAGCGTCATATCCACACAATCAATCCAATGGGTAAGGATGATCAGATGGTTCTTGATCGTAGAACTGATCTTCGGCTTGCTGCTCTTCCTCCTCTTTGGGATACTCACACTCAAGAGGCTGTTCCCCTTCCTCAAACTCTTTATCACATAATTTAAAATATACAGATAACACATACAAGAAAGAGGTAAGACAATCGTATCACCACAAATGTGGTAAAATAAGAAAACGACAATACAACAGGCATAACAATTCATACAATATAGCATACTATAATAACATAAATCATAATATTAAATAATACGTAAACTCAATACAACAACATACAATGTTACATATGAATAAAATGGTACAAATAAATAAAATAATACGAGATAGATAAAATAATACGAGATAGATAAAATAGAGCAAATAAATAACTTTAAAATGTATAAAACATAAATATATGAAATGTGACTCAACCCTGCTCCATGGAGCTAAAAATACGAACATCGAGTGAACGACCCACAAAATCTATTAGTACCGTCGACCGCCCATAACTTATTGCGTTGTCACACGTTGCGTCTATAGCCCACTGAAATAGCATAGTGGTGTAGTTCACTGTCATACGTTGTGTCACTACAGACTTGCACTAATAGACTTCACAAGATCTTGATTAAGTATAGTGCGTGTCGAGTCCATTAGTGTGTTACCAGTTACCACGGCCTAGAGGAGCGACCAACTGTCCACAAATGGAATAATCTGCACACTAATATCTCTAAGTTCATTCAAGTTGAGCCACACTACGCTTATCACACCGACAACACGATGTTATTCATCTCGTCAATCAATCCACCAATTATCAACCAAATTGGCACAACACAATGCATGATAAAAATTACGAATATGCCCTCATTGGCAAAAATTTCAAATATGCCCTCACTGGAAAAAATTACAAATATGCCCTCACTGGCAAATCGCATATATATACAGTACGTCCCACCTGACAGTACTATTTCAAAATCTGTCCGGGTCCACCACTTTGGCTCGAAAGTAAAAACTTGCAGTTTTCGTCAATCGCATAGAAATTTTATCGCGTTTTCAAAATCTCGTCGCTTTTACAAACGTTTTTAAATCGTGTAAATATATTTTACTGTTTTTAAAATCGTGTACTATTTTTCAAACGTTTTCTCAATCGCGTAAAATTTTTAAATCATTTTCTTGTCTGAATTCCTTAAAAATTACTGTTTAAATAAACAGAAATAATATTTAATACTTTTGAACTATGTAGAATATTTTTCATACCGTATAAAGTATATTTGCTATCTTTTCTATCTTATTTGTCTGTTTTTAGCAAAAATTGACAGTATTTTGCTTAGAAAATGTATAACGATAATTTTCTAAGTTTTCCGTAAAAATTCCTTTTATTTATATTGTATCCATTTAATCACACTTTTGAAAACTACTAATGTGCTTCAAAATATAATATGAGCTCTACGTTAGAAATTTTACAAAAGCTACTGTATTTACTTTTAACCACTAAAATCATTGGTTTTAACTTTTTAAACTTGTTCTAATCATTTTTATTCCTTAAAACTCATTGTAATAAAATTCCTTTTAGCATCATTACCTAACCTTTGTTGAAAAACAATTTTAGAAATCAAAATATTCAACTTAGGCATGTTGGCCGAATTTGTCAAAACTTTAATATTTGATCTTTGGATCATTTTTCTTCTTCTAAATCATGTTGCATCTTGTTCTTTTACCTAAGTCAATTAAATCACTCTTTTAGAAAATTGTTGAGAACATTTTGGTTCTCCTTTTTGGTTGAGGCCGTGAGCCTTAGTGGTGTGTTCTTTGGAACACTCATGCAATCCTTGACATGTTCACATCCTACTATTTACACATGCATTTCTAACACATACAATATTTTTAAAGCTTGTAGACATGCATATTAATACAAATCACAAATAGGAAAGCTATTAACAAGCGCACAAATGAATCCTTATGGATTCTACAATCACAAACAATTTCCATCTTCTTACCACCACCCAAGGATGATAAGATTTAAGTCTTCCTCTTACCTTAAATGAAGACAAATACTCTTTCACTCTTTTCTAGGGTTTTGGTTTTCACCCTCCAAGACACCTATCAAGCTTAAACAAAATTCTACAAGTTATAACCATGAAAGAAAGCTTAAACCATGGATCAATCATGGCTTAGAACTTTGCAAAAGAATTAAGAAATGAAAATCAAAGAGTTTCACCTTCAAGGTAAAATCTTCCAAGTAGGTTTTCAAGCCCAAGATGAAGGATTTTGCAAGAACTCCCAACTAGAGATGTTCTTAGAATTGTGTTTAGGTTTAGAAAAGTTGGTTAGAAGAAATTTTGGGTGGATGGATGGTGAATATGGTTGCTTGGCCGAATGCTTCACAAGGAAGACAACAATGGAGTTTGATATTATTGGAAGAGAGAGAAGAGAGAAAATGCATGGAAATCAAGTGAAGAATGGCCTTGAATGAGTGAATGGTCGTAGACTTCAAATGGCAAGAGGTGTCCATTAGCTTGGCTCCATCCTAGCCTTAGAATTGATTGATGGTGAGGATGAAGACTTGATTACCAAGCTTTGCTCTCATTAGTTAATCCTAGCCTTGTCACTAACCTTGTCATCAAGCTTAGTCACTAACTAAGCCTAGTCATTAAGCTTAGTCACATGCTCTTGAATATTCCACCACTAATGATGTTTAATTAAGCTACTAATCCTGTTAAGTTTTCACTAAACATGGGTCTCGCAAAACATTTCCGGGTTCATTATCACTTGTTTGTACTGACTAATAAAATAATATTATAATAATATAAAATTATTTTATTTTACAGTTAAATCCTAAAAATTAAAAGATTACTAACTGTATCTTTCAGAATTGGGTTTAGTAAGATCCCCCAGCTCCGAATAATTAAAATAAGATTTCCTCGGCCTGGAAAATATTATTTTCCTGTCCCGGAGCAAATCACACAAAAAGTTCAAATAAAATGACAGATAGTAATATAAAGCAGTAATTCATACAGAAAAATAACAAACAGTACAAAAAAGACATAACGGTCATTTATCCTAAAGTTAAAAAATAGAAAACAGTACATTCGGGACTCAACGGTAATACTCCAAAAGTTTAGGGTGTTACACACTTAGGCACCTAAATGTTAGGGCTCAAGCGCTGGTACACTAGAACAGAATTCTGTAGAAGCTCATCTTCTACATAATTCATTCCCAATCCAAAACCATCACTTCTAAAACAAATCTTAGATGTTTTCTAACATCACTTATGATCTATAAACTTGTTGTAATCCTTATTCTCTCTATCCAAGGTTATAACATTAAGAAAATGAATCAAAACTCATTTGAGACCCATTTTCTAACTCAAGCATTCATGGAAGAATCAAGTACAACCTAAGTCCTAAATCATCTTCATGCATCAAACATGATAAAACCAAGCCATTATCAAGTCCTCAAACAAGATTCAAGCATGAACAACGTTATACAACACGTAAACCGAATTTTTTGTCAATAACCAAACACCATAGAAAAGTTGAAGAAATGGAAGAGATTAACTATGGAAAACAAGTCCCCTACCTCTTGTAGTGTAGATTATCCTTACACCTTGGATTTTCCTTTGGCTTTTCGCTTTTGTTTCTCTTCTTCCTCTTGCTTTTCCCTTTATTCCTTCCTTTCCTTCATCACATTTTCTGCTTTTGTTTCTACTCCCCAAAGAGCTGTGAATAAAGAGAAATATAAAGGGAAAAGTCAATACAAAGATAGGATCAAAGCCACTTAACCAACACATGAAACTTTATATCTCTTGGGAATACTTTAATCTCATAGATTTAAGTTTCCTATCTTCTAACAACTTTAGAATAAATCCAAAGACTCATCTAAATTATTATTTCATTTTTTTTATGATTTTCCATATCTACTATAAGTCAATCCGACATTAAATCACACAACCAGTATGCTTAAAAATACCAAAATAACTCTGATTATCTTGAAACTTTAACTACATCTTACTTAGTTCATTTGTGACCTAGAAACAAATTATCCATATATATTTCCCTTTTCTAAGCAATGTATGCCATTCTGTGAGTCATTTTAAGCTACTTTTCACATTCTGTGTTGAAGCAAAGTGCCTAATGTAACACTCCAAACTTTAGGATGAATGACAGTTATGTCCTTTTTGTACTGTTTGTTATTTTTTTGTATGAAATACAATTTTATTTTACTCCCTGTGATTTTATTTAAACTTTTTGTGTGATTTGCTCTGGGTCAGGAAAATAATAATTTCCGAGCCAGGAAAATCTTATTTTAATTGTTCGGAGCTGGGGAATCTTACTAAACCCAATTCTGAATGATACTATTGTTAATCTTTTAATTTTTAGGATTTTACTGTGAAATGAAATAATTTTATATTATTATAATATTATTTTATTAGTCAGTACAAATAAATGATAGTGGACTCGAAAATGTCTTGCGGGACCCACATTTAGTGAAACAGTTAACGTTTTTGGGCTAAAATAATTTCTAAACTAATAAGAATTAAGTCAACGAAGTAGGCTTGACAATTTTCAACCAATAGGAAGAGGTCAACAAAAGTGATTAGACTAATTAGTTTAGGATTTGATGACTTAATTAAGATGGATTAGAATTTAATTAAATTAAGTATGCTTAGAAACTTAATAGGATTAGTAACTTAATTAAACATCATTAGTGGTGAGATATTTAAGAGCTTATGACAAGGCTTAATGACTAGGCTTAATGACAAGGCTTGGATTAGCCAATAGGAACTAACCTTGGAGGCCAAGGGTTCATCTTGACCTTTGATTATTTCTAAGGCTTAGATGGAGCCAACCAAGGGTACACCTAGCCTTAGTGAACTCCACAGCCATATTGCTTTAGGAGACCTTTCTTTGTTTCATTTTCTATCATTTACCTTAAGTTTTTCTCTTCCAAAAATACCAAATAACATTGAAGCTCTTTGAAGAAGCTATTCGGCCAAGCACCATTCTTCACCATCCATTCACCCAAAATTTCTTCTAACCTACTTTTCTAAACCTAAACACAATTCTAAGAACATCTCTAGTTGAGAGTTCTTGCAAAATCCATCATCTAAAGCTTGAAAAACTACTTTGAAGATTCTACCTTGAAGGTGAAATTTCTTGTTTTTCATTTCTAAACTCTTTTTCAAGGTTCTAAGCCATGATTGATCCATGGTTTAAGCTTTCTTTCATGTTAGTAATTTGTAGAAATTGTTTAAGCTTGATAGGTGTCTTTGGAGGGTGAAACCGAAACCATTAGAAAGGAGTGAAAGAAATTTTGTCTTCACTTAAGGTAAGAGGAAGACTTGAATCTTATCATCCTTGGGTGGTGATAAGAAAATGGAGTTGTTTGTGATTGTAGAATCCATAAGGATTCATTTGTGTGCTTGTTGTTATAGTTTTCTTATTTGTGATTTGTATTAATATGTATGTCTACAAGCTTTGAATATATTGTATGTGTTAGAAAATGCATGAATGATTAGTAGGATGTGAATAACATGTTAAGGTTTGCATGAGTGTTCCAAAGAACACAAATGAAGGCTCACGGCCTCAACACAAAATGGGAACCAAAATGTTCTCAACAATTTTCTAAAAGAGTGATTTAATTGACTTAGGTAAAATGACGAGACAACATGATTTAGAATAAGAAAAATGAATTTGAAGATCAAATGGCAATTTTGTGTATTTTGGCCAACATGCCTAAATTGAATGTTTTGATTTCTAAAATTATTTTCATTCAAGGTTAAGGAATAATGCCAAAAGGAATTCTATTACAATGAGTTTTGAGGAACAAAAAAAATGATTAGATTAAGTTAAAGAAGTTAAAACTAATGATTTTAATGTTTATAAGAAAATACAGTAGCTTTTGTAAAATTTCTAACGTAGAGCTCACTTTATGTTTTGAAGCCCGTTAATAGTTTTCAAAAGTGTAATTAGATGGTTGTAATATAATTAACTGAAATTTTAACAGAAAAATTTAGAAAATCATTGTTATAGATTTTCAAGGCAAAATACTGTCAACTTTTGTTAAAAATGGACAAATAAGATAGGAAAGATATCCAATATATTATATACGGTATGGAAAATATTCTACATAATTCAAATGTATTGAATATTATTTCTGTTTACTTAAAATAGTGATTTTTAAGGAAATTGGATAAGAAAATGATTTAAAAATCTTACGCGATTGAGAAAATGATTTAAAAATAGTACGCGATTTTAAAAACAATAAAATATATTTACGCGATTTAAAAACATTTGTAAAAACGATGAAATTGTGAAAACGCGATAAAATTTCTACGCAATTGACAAAAACAGTGAGTTTTACTGTCGGACCAAAGTGGTGGACCCGGACATGTTGAGATACAGATACTGTCAAGTGGGACATACTATACATTTGTGATTTTGCCATTGAGGGCATTTCCATAAAAATGGATACTGATACCATTGAGGGTATTTTAGTAATTATTTTGGTTCATACTTTTGAGTTGTGCCAATTTGGTTGATAATTGGTGATTTGATTGACGAGATAAATAACATCGTGTTGTCGGTGTGATAAGCATAGTGTGGTTCATTTTTGTATGGACTTGGAGGCATTAGTGTGCGGATTATTCCATTTGTGGACAGTTGGTCGCTCCTCTGGGCCGTGGTAACTGATAATACACTAATGGTCTCGACATGCATTATACTTAATCGAGATCTTGTAAAATCTATGATAGTGCAATGCCTGTAGTATACGACATAAGACTGTATGCTACTACACGACATTTGACAGTGGGCTATAGACGCAACGTGAGACAGCAAAATAGTTTGGTTGGGCAGCCTGGGGTACTAATAGATTTTACGGATCATTCTCCCTGATGTCTGTGGTTGTAGCTCCATGGAGTAGGGTTGAGTCGCATTACATATGAGTTGTGTGTTGTGCATTATAATATTATTATCTGTACTATTTTATCTGTACTAGTTTATCTGTACCATTTTATATATGACATTATATGATGTTATTACACTTAATTTCTGTGTTACTTTATATTATTATTTATGCTGTTATGGTATGTTATATTGTATGAATTGCTATATCTGTTGTGTTGTCATTTTCTTATTTCCCATGTTTGTGGTGATATAGATTGTCTTACCTCTTTATTGTATGTGTTCCTGTATTTTAAATTATGTCTTTAAAAGAAGAGTTTGAGGAAGAGGAACAGCCTCTTGAGTGTGTATACCTCGAGGACGAGGAGCAGCAGCAAGCCGAGGATCAATTTGACGATCAAGAACCATTCGATTATCCATACCCATTGGATTGATTATATGAGTATGACACTACCAGGATTCTTTGGTTTCGTGAGGTTGGATTTTCACGGAGGCTCTGAAGCCTGGAGACTGCGAGAGGACAGAGATTCGGTTACGTACGTAGGGCATTTGACTGTGACCATACGTACAGAGTTTGATGGAATGCCTATCTTTTCTACTGTATTATATTTACATGTGGAGTTACCACCATCTCTTAGGCGTCATTGGGGTGGTATGTTTGATGCGCCTAGTGAGATCAGCAGCGTGTTGACAGCACGAACTAGAGTCCATAGAGGGTCGAGGCATCTTGGATACTTATCACCTGAAGTTTCATCTGAGAGTGATCCTTCAGAGGGTTAGATATTTATGATGTGTACTTGGGCGCGTCTACGTTTGTATATATAGACTTTTTACTGCTTTGTTTACTGTTTTGGTTTAAATAATTATAGCTGTAAATTGTTTGTACTACTTCAAACAAAACCATATGTATATTATGTGTGATGATAGTTTGTTTATTTTATGTTCCGTGTTATTTTATTTTGCAATATTCTGTTTAACCAGAAAAATTTTATAACCCGTATTACTATGTAACAAATGTTTTACAACTTGGGTAGATTTTATTTATCTTTATTTTATTTCATAAATATGACATCCCCATAAGGGTGTTACACCTAAACCAACTTAGTTTGTCATAAAATTGAACAGACATATGAATCAAGTAATATGCTACCATTGTAACCATATGCAAGACTAACATGTTATATATGATATTACCTTTCTCCCCTCATTTTTAAAATTTTGTCCCTAAAATTGCTTACCTTTTGCAAACAACTCTAGGTAACTTTGATGCATGTGGGACTCTAACTCCCAAGTAGCCTCGTCGATATCAAAACCACCCCATATAACCTTCACTAGAGGAATTTGCTTACCTCTAAGCTCTTTGTCCCCTCTATCCACGATCCTTACTGGCTGTATATCATAAGACAAATCATCTCTTAACTCTACAAATTCATTTTCTATAACATATAAAGGATATGTATTATACTTTCTTAACTAAGACACATGAAAGAAATCATGAAGAGTAGACAAACCAGGAGGAAGAGCTATTTGGTAGGCTACGGGTCCAACTTTCTTTAGAATTTGGCAGGGACCAAGAAAATAAGAATTCAACTTTGGGTTTTCAATGCTCTAACAATCCCTGTTGTAGGAGTAACTCTCAAGCAAACATGTTCTCCTTCATCAAATTGAAGAGGTCTCCTTTTCTTGTCAACATAACTCTTTTTCCAAATTTGAGCAGTAACCAACTTATCCTTAATAATTTTGATTTGCTCTGTGGTCTGCTGGACTAACTCTGGACCTAGGATGGTTCTCTCACCTACTTCATACCAACATAGAGGTGATCTATACTTTCTTCTATATAAAGCCTCATAGGGTGCCATACTTATGCTGGAGTGGTAGCTATTGTTATAGGCAAACTCCACCAATGGCAAGAATTTATCTCAACTATCTTATTATTTTAAAACACATGCTCTAAGCATATCCTCAAGGGTTTGGATCGTTCTTTCTGTTTGACCGTCTGTTTGCGGGTGATAAGTCGTACTAAGGCTCAACTCAGTGCCCAAGGCCTTTTACAAGGCTCCCCAAAATCTAGATGTGAATCTAGGATCTCTATCTGACACTATACTCACGGGGACTCCATGCATCTTAACTATCTCATTCAAGTATAACCGAGGTGATTTCTCTAGAGAATAGTTAGCTCTGATTGGTATAAAATGGGCTGATTTGGTTAATCTATCCACTATGATCTAAACTACATCATATGCTAACTAAGTCCTCAGTAAACCTATTACCAAGTCCATAGAGATCTTATCTCACTTCCACTCAAGTATCCCTAAAGATTATAAAGGTCTTATAGGTTTCTGATGTTCAATCTTTACCTTTTGGCAAGTTAGACACCTTGACACATACTCCGCTATGTCTTTTTTCATTCTAGGCCACCAAAATATCTTTCTTAAATCTTGGTACAACTTAGTGGCTCTGGGATGGATGGTATACTTACTCTTATGAGCTTATTCTAGAATCCCCTCTTTGATCTTTAACTCTCTCAAAACACAAAGTTTGACCCTAATCATTCCATCATTAGTTATATCAAAGTCTCTCTGGGATCGAAGAAGATATGCTCACTAATGTCCCCTAGAGCTTCATCCTCCTTTTGAGCTTCTAAAATTTGAATCCTTAAGTCATTTATTATGTCCACTCTGCTCACACAAAGACTATATGGCATCACAGTCACCATAAGACTCAAATTCCTAAAACTCTTGAGAAGTTCACTCTCTTGGACCATCATCCGGGACACATGTAGGAATTTCTTACTTAGTTCATCTACCACTGCATTGGCTTTACCCGGGTGATACTTTAACTCAAAATCATAACCCTTTAAGAACTTCACTCATCTTCTCTACCTTATGTTCAGCTCCTTCTAATCAAACAAGTACTTTAAACTCTTATGATCACTGAATACCTCAAACTGGACTCCATAGAGATAATATCTCCAACTCTTTAAGGCAAACACTATAGTGGCTAACTCCAAATCCTGCATAGGGTAGTTTTCCTCATGTGGCCTTAACTGCCTTAATACACAGGCAACTGCTCTCCTATCTTGCATCAAAACACACCATAATCCCATCTTTGAAGCATCACAAAATACCTCGAAGTTCTCATGAGGATCCGGAATTACCAAAACTGGGGTAATAGTCAACCTCTTCTTTAACGCTTAGAAACTATTCTCACAATCTTGAGTCCACTCAAAAGTACTACCCTTCCTAGTTAATCTAGTCAATGGTAGCACTAATTGAGAAAATTCATTGATAAACCTTCTGTAATACCCAGTCAGGCCTAGAAAGCTCCTAATCTCGGTCACAGTGGTGGGTTTCTCCCACTGTAACACTACCTTAACTTTACTGGGGTCTACTAAAATTTCTCCTTGAGAAATTACATGACCAAAGAACTGGACTTATGTTAGCCAAAACTCACACTTGGACAATTTGGCAAACAACTTCTTATTTTTAAGCATCTCTAAAACTACCCTTAGATGTTGCTCATGTTCTTCCACTGTCTTGGAATAGATAAGGATGTCATCAATAAACACCATCATAAACTTATCTAGGTAAGGTCTAACTCTGTTCATGTAATCCATGAACACCGCTGGTGCATTTGTCAACCCAAAGGACATCACAAGATATTCATAACGTCTATACCTAGTTCTGAAAGCAATTTTAGGGATATCTTTTCCCTTAACTTTGATGTGATGATATCCAGATCTTAGATCAATCTTGGAGAATACTAAAGCTCCTCTTGATTGCTTCATCAGATAATCTATCTTAGGTAACAAATACTTGTTCTTGATGGTTACCTTGTTCAACTGTCTATAGTCAACACATAACCTCATGGTACCATCATTCTTCTTCACTAGTAACACTGGTGCTCCCCAAGGAGAAATACTAAGCCTAAGGAACTGTTTGTCCAACAACTCCTCTATTTGTTCTTGAGTAATGCTAACTCTAGAGGTGCCATCCTATATGGTGTTATAGATATAGGTATTGTACTTGGAACAATATCTATAAAAAACTCTATTTTTCTCTCCGGTGGCAACTCTGCTATGTCACATGGAAATACCTCTGGGTACTCCCTCACTATAGGTATACTATCTAGGATATGCTTAGCCTCTGCATCTAATAAGAAAAGAAGAACATAGCCTAGAGCTCCTTCTACCAAATAGTGATTGACCTAGTTAGCATTGAGATAGATAGACTTAGAAGAAACAAATCTGGTAAGAATATAAGACAAAAACACTAAAGTCTTATCTGAACAATTTAAGACTATATGATTGGTTGACAACCAATCCATACCAAGGATGACATCTATACCTATGAGGGGTAAACAAATAAGATTTACAAAAAAGACTCTATCTTCTATTCTTATACAACAATATACTTTTGAAGTTATGACTGGTTTACCAGATGGTCTAGAAACAGGCAAGTCATATGGTAATTCTGATATGGGAAAATCCAACATCCTTACACAATCATAAGAAAAAAAGGAGTTGGATGCACTTGAATCATACATGACATTTAAACGATGATTATGAATTATGCTTTTACCTTTAATAAGGTTGGAAGATTCGGCCACCTCCTTCTTGCCTATAGTGTAAACTCTCCCCTTGGCTAGCGGCTTTGGGGTAGGCACATCTTTCTTTCTTTGGGGAAAATCTCTGGAAAAATGTCCAGGATGCTCACAAGTGTAACACACGGACTAGCCCACAAAACATGGTTTGCCTCCATGTATTTTCTTACACTTAGGACATCTGGGTACCTTAGAATCTCTATGTACCTGCTTGCCCTTTTTCCCTGAGGACTACTAGTTTTAGAAGTGTCCTTCTTAAACTTATCATCCCCACACTTTCTTTTTTGAAACTCTTGTGACTTCTGCCCCAAAAGAACGTTGTTGTCATATTGTTCCATAATTCGGCACTTGCTTACCAAAGATGGAAAATCTCTAATTTCCAGGGGTCGAATGGCCCTTTGCATATCTTCTCTTAAACCTTCTTTGAACTTAATGCACTTCCATGCCACATCTAGATTAAATCTGACAAATGAAGAGAACTTTGATAACTCGTCAAATTTGGCCACATATTGACCAATTGACATAATGCCTTGCTCAAGCTTTAGAAATTCTATCTTCTTTGTACTCTATAAATTGTGAGGAAAGTATTTTCCCAAGAAGGAATTTCTGAACACCTCCCAAGAATTAGGAGTTCTTGATGCATCTAACAACCTCTTTGCATCCATCCACCAGTCCTCTGCCTTCCCATCCAGCATGAAGGAAGCAAAAAGAACCCTTTGATTGTCAAAGCAAGTCATGACCGTGAAAATTTTCTCCATTTCCTTCAACCATCTAGCTGCTCTTACTGGATCGTATTCCCCCTTGAACGGTGAATGATTGGACTTCTTGAATTCTGACAAGTCAACAAAATTCTGATTTCTTCCAATTGGTACCTCCATCATTAGTGGTGGTACAGGTTGTAACACCCCAAATTTTATTTATTTTGTGATAAATATTCATTTTCCCATATTTGTGATTTTTGAAAAAAAATTTGAATTTTTCCGAGAAAGTGGAATATTTTAATATTATTCCTCGTTTTGCATGCAAACTGAGCAAAGCCGAGAAAATGAGATATTTTTCCTGAGAAAATTGATCTGTGGAAACGTCGACGGGGGATCTTACTAAACCTGAGGCTAGACACGATTTACGAGGTTTCACGTTTTTTGAAAAATTTTAACAGATAAAATAATAAATTGCTGTGTAAATTTTATCTGTCAAATAAATTAATACTAATTTTTGTCAACTGTAACAATTGTCTCTTAAATAATAACATGTAATAAAAATCCTATCACATTATCCTAATGTAATCTACTTTAAGTCTAATCAAACCTACTTTAATTCAAATTTATAGTATTATAATCAAAGCTTCTTTGAGAAGCTTTGACCAACTAATGACCATGATGCCCTTGGCTTGTTGGGGAAGCCAAAATCTCCCCCTCTCTCCTCTTGTTGCCAGGGCAATGCTCTCTAAGGGAGGCAAAATTTTGCCTCCTAACTTAGTCAATAATCACCCAAAATTTTTTTTTTCATACAACATTTTCTCTCTCTAACTTCATCTTCTTCACATTTCCTCTTCCTTCTCTCTTCTTCTCCCATTTTCATACGAAAATTGCAGCCCCCATTGTGACCACTTTTCTTCATTTTCTCTTCACCAAGCTCATTTCTACACTCACCTTCATCTTCTCTACCTTCTCTATTTAGAAAGTTTCTTCATTTTCCATCTTCACCTCCATTGTCATCCAAGACAAAGCTTCAAACTTAAAGGTAAAGTTTTTATTTTTCTTCATTTTTCTCTTCATTTTCGTGCTCCATGGTCTCTTTGATGACCATAGATCTCTTCTTTTTCAATTCTTCATGTTGATTCATTGTCTTGAAATTCCTAGGATTTTGGAGGCTCAAAACCGAAACTACCAAGAAGCAAGGAGGAGATCCTTTTTGTGTTCTTCCTTTAGGTAAGAGGGAGACTACTCACTTTAACCATTTTGGTGGTAAGGGAACCTTTGTTTGCTCACTTTGTTTGGTGAATTTGTGTGTTTATGTATTCTTGAAATTTAATTTATGTTTAATGGATGATCTTGAATGTATTGGAAGTATTGGAAATGTTTGATCATATTAGGGTTGTTAAATGGAAAATTTGGAGTTTCCTACCCTAATGTGATGTCACGGTTTTGACTAGGATTTAGGGGTTCAAATTGGTTTTTGTACACAATGAATTAAGACTTATGTAATTGAAGGTTGAATGATAATCTTGGAATTAATGAATGGAAATTTTGAGGGATTCCTAATCTAATGTGAGGCTACGATTTTGACATTGGAATTGAGGGATTGGATTGGTTTTTGTGAAAAATAGAATTTAAGTGATTAGATATTGATTGGTTAAGGTATAAAATGGAAAGAAATAGGAACCTTGGTGTAACATCCCGAAAATTTATAATTTTAGGATAAATGATCATTTTACAATATTTGAGATTTTTAGGAATTTTTCTGAATTTTTCGGAGAACGCAGAATATTTTAATATTATTCCTCGTTTTGCATGCACATTGGGCAAAATTGGCAAAACGAATGTAACGCTCCCAAAGTTGGAAAATTTTATTACGAATAGTCATTTTCTAATGTTTGTGATTTATGTGAGTTCTTTCAAAATTTTTCGGAAACGATGAAAATTTTAATATATTTCTCGTTTTGCATGCATATTGAGTAGAATCGGGAAAATGAAAAATTTTTCCCGAGAACTCTGAACTATGGAAACGTCGACGGGGGATCTTACTAAACCCGAGGCCGGACACAGTTTACAAGGTTTTACGTCCTTCGAGAAATTTTAACAGATGGAATAATAAAACAATGCGAAGAATTGATCTGTCAGATTTGTTAATGCTGACTTCTGCCAACTATGACTATTGTCCAATAAATAATAACATGTAATAAAAATCTTATCACACTATTCTAAAATCTACCTTGTGTCAAGCTCCTTTAACCTTATTTTCAAAATAGAAGTTAAATTAATTCAAAAACTCATTTGGGAAGCTTCCAGGAAATTTCCTCCCATTTCCCATTTCTCTCTCTTCCCTCTCCCCATCCTCCTACACAGAAGATAGCTATTTTGGGAGCCAAAAATAGCCACTCTTCTCATTCTCACTTTTACCACTCCACTCTCACATCTCAAACACTCTTCTCTTCTTCTCCTTGCTTCACCACCGTACACACACTCTCATTGG
This sequence comes from Ormosia emarginata, assembly GCA_029884605.1. NCBI lineage: Eukaryota > Viridiplantae > Streptophyta > Magnoliopsida > Fabales > Fabaceae > Ormosia > Ormosia emarginata. Next base: position 28,934,890 of record JAQQTP010000088.1, read on the forward strand.
AGATCATCTCCATTGTTTGCTACAACTAAACTCATATCTAGCTTTCTTCCATCATTCTAAGACCATTTTCCTTGTGGCCATCCTTGGTTCTTCTTCTTCCTCCATTTTTCACCATTGAAGCTAAAGCTTTGAGCTTGGAGGTAAAGTCTTAACCTTTCTTTCACTTTCTTCTCATTTTCATTTTTCTTGGTCACCTATGTGATCAAGAACTCATTTTTCCATGGTTTGAGTGGACATTATGGAAATCACTCACATTGGTGTTCTTCTTGAAGGGGAAAACGAAAATCTAGGGCAAGAAGAGGTAACACCTTGTGTTGTCTTCCAAATAGTTAAGAGGGAGATGATCCTCTTCAACCAATCTTGGTAGTAAGGGAATGTCTTGTATGTGTGTTGTTATTGATTTCTGAATCCATGTATAAAGTTCTCTCATTTTTATGTTGTTCTTGATGATAGTGCATTTTGTTGGGTTTGTATGATTTATTGATGCCTCTTGCATGATTTGAAGGTATATTTGAGTGACTTGTTGATTAAATATGATAATGATTGGTTTGGTTTGAGTTAGAGGACCTGGAGAACTCTGTTTTCTGCAAGTTTACGCGTGGTAATCGATTACACGGGGCTTGTAATTGATTACCAAGCTCTTAAGGGTACGAAATCGTGATTCTAGAAATCTGGTAATCGATTACATCTTGTGTGTAATCGATTACAGAGATTCTGTCCAGCTTGTAATCGATTACAAGGATGGTGTAATCGATTACAAGGATGGTGTAATCGATTACCAAGCCTATGATGTTATGAAATGGTGCTTCTGGGAATCACGTAATCGATTACAACTTGTGGGTAATCGATTACGGAGGTTCTGTCCAATTGGTAATCGATTACCACGACTGTGTAATCGATTACCAGGGCCTTGAAGTTACGAATCGTGGTTCTGGGAATCATGTAATCGATTACAATGAGATTGTAATCGATTACAGAGATTCTGTTATGCTGGTAATTGATTACCAGGGTGATGTAATCGATTACCAAGACCCAAAAATGAGATTTTTGAGCTGGAAATGATTGAGATTATTGTTCTTTGTCCCTTGTAACTCAAACATAACCTAAAAACCCTGGATTCAAGGATTTTACTTTACTTAAATGTGATAGGAATATGTATTCATATCAATAGAGAAGAAATGATTTTGAAAATAGAATTCTTAGATCCATGACATGGACATTGTGGTATGTAGGAACATATATTCCTAGTGAGAATTATTGATGCAAGTGTGATTCCCTATGTGGGTTATGCAGTTATTGATTCAGTATTCAATGAGATAAGAAATGATGATATGCCATTGAGGCAATGTTTTTAATAGATATATTGTTGATATGTCATGTTGATCATTGAATAATGCTTATGTGCCATTGAGGCAATGCTGATGTTGAATGCATCATTGATGAACATACATGATTGGACATTGTGTCATCATGCATGCGTGTTGTCCGTGGGACATTGTTGAGAAGGCTATGTTGCCTAGGAGTTTGAATAACACCTATGTGCGGGTGCGAATAGACTAAGCGTAGGTGTCATATGTTGTTGACCCTGGGGGCGTTGGGGTGTGGGTGTCTCACAATAGACAGTGGTAGCTCCGCTGGGGCCGTGGGATAGACCAATGCAACATACCAACGATCCGGCCTGAGACGCTGTCCTATAACACGATCAACTGTTAAGGTACCATGTGTGAGCCATTGCGCAAACAATTTTATGAAAGAAAGCACACTGTATTTTTAAGGCTACTGATACACTGGTATTACTCCTTGATCATTCACTCCGAAGATGTTTATGTCTAGCTCCATGGAGTAGGAACTTTGGTACACTTGTTGCATTGTGAGTTGTTAGTCACATGGTCTATTGAGCATTTATGATTGGATAATGTGTTTACTATTATGACTGTGATATTTATTTGACTCTTGGTAATGCTAATGTTGCTAGCTGGCTATGGATAATGTTAACTATTGATTTTGCTGTTTTACTCTCATTAATTGCTTCCATGTATTACTGTACTTGTATGTATTAACTGTGTCTTATGTGGGTGCTCGATGCCGTTTATTTTCTTGCTGCCATGTTGGTACTGAAAGCTGGGAATCTCACCTCTTTCCTATATTTGTGCATTTCTATTTTACATTTATGTTTGATAAAAGATCGTGAGGAAGGTAAAGAGGGACCATACCTTGGTTGATTGTCATGAGCATCTGGACAAGATTTCGTCAACTACGTAAGAGTGTAGCCGCGTGGTGGCATTGATGCCTGTCGTGTCAATTGGGACGCCGTGCGTAATGTGCATATGGGGTTACGGTCTTGTCTGCTGGTAGTACCCATCCCTGGGTTACTACTCCTCCCCTTTAATGTTTTTATTCCTGCTGTATTTTATTTGACTCTGTAATTATTATATTCTATGTTATCAGTAATTCGTGTAAATTGGCTATAAACTATAAATATATATAAGCAACATGATTCCATGCCAATGGTTGTATTAAGGGTTGAATACATTTATATTTCATTCATGGCTCGTTTTTTCTACTTATGCATAAATGCGAAAAAGGCAAAAAATAAACTTCTAAATTTGGAAACTACTGTTATCATGACTGTGACTCACCTGGATTTAGTAACTGTGGTGTAATGACGATTGCGCTGCGGTTGTTAGATCTAGGTGCATTACACTAAAGTGGTATCAGAGCAGTTCATCTTGTTGAGCCGGGGTATGGACTTGCTATGTTTAGGTATATTAGAATTTGGTCTGTTGTGCACTTCCTTATCTCTTGATTGAGATGATGGGAAAGGAATGCATGGTTTGCCGTAGGTTGAATGTTGATGGCTACTGTTATACAGTTGCATGATATTGAGGATTGGCCTACTCAATATGTAATGTTCTGTGTGTACAAGAAACTATGACTTCACCTAGACGTACTGTGTTAGGAAAATAGGATTTCTTTTATGAGAAGATCAAAAGGTTTTGGAGAACCGATCTTCTGGAGAAAGAAATAGTTGGTGTAAACTAGATTCGAGAAGCAGTTTAGAAGTTGACGGCTTACGAGGGATTACGTTATGGAAGCAGAATGAAGAAGTTCGAGCTGGAGATTGTTAGGATGTATGGAATTGAACTTGTATTGCTTGAATTGTATGAATTGTAAGACTCTTTGTATTTGGTTTTCATATGGAGATAATGTTGTTTGAAGTAATTTTGTGTTTGTTGTACCTATGTCCATCTTCAGAGATATTCCATGGCTCGCAGTAGACATGCAAGGGCGGTGGCTCATGACAGACGTATACATGTAAGCGCGGGACATGACCATAGGAGTATGGCTGCGACTGCAGAAGAAAGGCAAATGATAGCTGAGGTGATAACTCGCCAGGATCGGAGGGCCACGCAACAACGAGAATTGGAAGTTGAGGTCTAGAATCTGTTGGAGGAAAGTTGGCTTTGGGGCAAACTTGGACTACCTAGATTCCAAAAGAGGAATAATAGAAAAGTTAACCAGTTTAAGCGGAAACCATACGCACGGGTATCAGGGAAACAACAACAACAACCAACTCCTGGACAAAGCACTAGTGGTGGTGTATCTAGTCAGACCCCAACATCTTTGCCAAGATGTATGAAATACGGAAAGGAACACTTCACGAGGGAGTGTAAGATCAAAAGGGATAATCTGTTTTAAATGTGGAAAGCCTAGACACGTCTCTCGCAACTACGACCAAACAAAGACAAATTCTTCAGTCAATGCTGTAAGGGCTGTGGAACCACAAGCAGAAGCCAGAACTTATACCCTGGGAGGTGCTGAGACTTCAAAATTCGGAGATCTAAACCGTGGAAGTTATACCTCAAATGATGATCCCATAATCGTGCTGTATAATTCTGGGGGTAACCCCTCTTTTTACAATTTGTGACAGTATGGATCACTTGGATTCATCCTTATCTTTATTATCTTCGGCTTAGTTGTTTCCATTTCTGTTGTTAAGACCTGTTGTTGATGCCTAAGTTTGTTTAATCTATCCTCTTTCTACCAAAGATTGAATCTTTTGCTGATCTATCGTGCTTACCTAAAATCGTACCAGTTAGAGTTTATGATTTTAGAAATTGATCAGTCATTTTCTGGTAAGTATCTGCTAGAGTGTTCCGATCAACACCATGGTAATTTTTGAAATTAAGGCTTTTAAACTCGTAACGGCCAACATGGTCTAAGCCTCATAAAAGGAAAGGAGCCTGAGGGTACATGTAATGTCTTCCGTAGAGGACCAAGAGTAAAGGGAATATAAATGCCACTCTAATAGCCAAAGAGTTCTGCATGTTGAGCTAAGATATTGTCGGTTAAGAAGAAGAATAAAATTTCTCGGTGATACGAGGACTATCGCTAGTTAAACTAGATTATGATCAAAGATGAGCATTCTCGGAGGAAGGTAAATGATTTGATGGATCAACGAGAAGGAAATCATTGTTCTCTCCAAGATAGATGTATGTCCTGGCCACCGATGGATTCGTGGAAATAGAGAATGTCCCCAAGATGATTTTTCGAGCGTGCTTTCGACATTATGGGTATCCCGTGATGTCAACCGGAGTGACAAACGCTCCTGTTGTATTCTTAGACAACATGAATTGTATTTTCTATCCCTACCTAGAACGGAATCATCGTTGTCATTAATGATGACATTCTGACCTATTCTCGAAGATATGGGGAGATACGTTGGACATCTCAATATAGTTTTCCTGACTTTAAAGAAGAGAAAGTAAATGCCCAAGTATCAGAGCGCGAATTCTCGTTTAAGGAGGTCCCGTTTTGGAACATGGAATTCCAAAGGGAGGAAGTGTTGTGGATTCAAAAAAAAAAAAAGAAAAAAAAGGGGTTAAAGCGGCTCTTCAAAAGGAAAGATCGGAAACCGTGAGGGAGGTTCATAGCTAGTGGGATCAGTTGGTTTTATCGAAAGAGTATCGACAGATTCTCGAAGATAGTAGAACAACTTGCTCCGATTACAAAAAGAGAATCAAAACTTTTACGGACCATCACAGGCGGAGAAAGTTTTTCAAAGATTGAGGGAATATTCTGATTTCGATACTGCCCGATCCCAGTGAAACATTCGAAGTGTTTTTGGGATGCTTCACATCAAGGTTTAGGATGTGTGTTCATGCAAAGTTGAGAAGTTATAACTTATGCCTTGAGGTTGTTGAAGGTGCGTTGGGAATTGCCGACTCATGAACTGGTGTTAGCAGCGGCTATATCGGCTCTAAGAATATAGAGACACTTTCTATATGGAGCAATATTCAATGCCCTTCACTGTCACAAGAACCTGAAGTATTTATTCGATGAGAAAGAACCAAACATGAGGCAGAGAAGTGACCAAAGATTTTGAAGGAATATGATCTCTAACTTTAGAGTCATCTTGGAAAAGAAAATGCCATGGCGGACGCTTTGAACCGGAAACTGCCTAATACCTTCATTATGATGGTCGAGAAGAAGGAATTAGTAGAGTAATTCGAGGACAGGTGGCTGCCATTAGAAATGACGCTGGATGAGGTATGTCTAGATATAGTCGTTATTTCGAATGATCTATTAGGAAGGATTCAAGAGAAGTAGAATAGTGACCAATTTCTACAAGACAAGAAGAAGCTATTAAGACAAAGCATGGTGTCAGAATGTGAGGAAGGAACTCGATGGAATCTTAATGTTCACAAGTGAGGGTTGCAATACCAAATGATTCAGAACTTAAGGAGTTTATCCCTAATGAAACTCACGAGAGTAAACTGAGTTTACACACCAGAGCGATCAAGGTATATCAAAATCTAAAACAGAAGTGATGGTAACAATGGATGAAGAAAGACGTTGCTAAATGCGTGTCATCTTGTTTGGTCTTCCAGAAAACGAAGATTGAACATCAAAGACTAGCTGAACTGTTACAACCCTTGACTATCCCTGAATGGAAATAGGATAGTATTGCCATGGACTTTGTTGTCGGGTTGCCAGGGACTAAGAAAGGAAATGACTCAATATGGGTAATTGTGGATCGGCTTACAAAATAAGCTCACTTTTTGCCAATCAACATAAGATATCCATTGGAAAAGTTGAGTTGGATATATGTTGGTGAAATTGTCAGACTTCATCGTGTGCCCACAAGTATCATTTCCGACAGAGATCCAAGGTTTACGTCTAAGTTTTGGAAGAGTCTTCAAGAAGTTATGGGAACGAAGTTGCGATTGAGTTCGGCATACCATCCACAGATTGATGGCCAATCAGAGAGGACAATTCAGTCATTAGAGGATCTGCTGAGAGCTTGTGCGATAGAGCAAAACCACATGGAGCCAGGGAGATCACATTGGTGATAATGATTTGAATTGACATGATTAGAAGGGCGATATGGAGGTCAAAAGATAAGGTGAAGAAACAACGTCGATATTTATCGTAAGGAATGAAAATTTCGAGGATGAAATTTCTATTTGAAGGGAAGAGTTGTAACACCCTGAAAATTTACAATTTTAGGATAAATGATCATTTTACAATATTTGGGATTTTTAAGAATTTTTCTGGATTTTTCAGAGAACGTGAAATATTTTAATATTATTCCTCGTTTTGCATGCACATTGGGCAGAATTGGCAAAACGACTGTAACGCTCCCAAAGTTGAAAAATTTTATTACGAATAATCATTTTCTAATGTTTGTGATTTATGTGAGTTCTTTCAGAATTTTTCAGAAATGATGAATATTTTAATATATTCTTTGTTTTGCGTGCATATTCAGTAGAGTCGGGAAAATAAAAATTTTTTCTGAGAACCTTGAACTATGGAAACGTCGATGGGGGATCTTACTAAACCCGAGGCCGGACACAGTTTACAAGGTTTCACGTCCTTCGAGAAATTTTAACAGATGGAATAATAAAAAAATGCGAAGAATTGATCTGTCAGATTTGTTAATGCTGACTTCTGCTAACTATGACTATTGTCCAATAAATAATAACATGTAATAAAAATCTTATCACACTATTCTAAAATCTACCTTGTGTCAAGCTCCTTTAACCTTATTTTCAAAATAGAAGTTAAATTAATCCAAAAACTCATTTGGGAAGCTTCCAGGAAGTTTCCTCCCATTTCCCATTTCTCTCTCTTCCCTCTCCCCATCCTCCTACACAGCAGATGGCTATTTTGGGAGCCAAAAATAGCCACTCTTCTCATTCTCACTTTTACCACTCCACTCTCACATCTCAAACACTCTTCTCTTCTTCTCCTTGCTTCACCACCGTACACACACTCTCATTGGAGATCATCTCTATTGTTTGCTACAACTAAACTCATATCTAGCTTTCTTCCATCATTCTAAGACCATTTTCCTTGTGGCCATCCTTGGTTCTTCTTCTTCCTCCTTTTTTCACCAATGAAGCTAAAGCTTTGAGCTTGGAGGTAAAGTCTTAACCTTTCTTTCACTTTCTTCTCATTTTCGTTTTTCTTGGTCACCTATGTGATCAAGAACTCATTTTTCCATGGTTTGAGTGGACATTATGGAAATCACTCACATTGGTGTTCTTCTTGAAGGGGAAAACGAAAATCTAGGGCAAGAAGAGGTAACACCTTGTGTTGTCTTCCAAATACTTAAGAGGGAGATGATCCTCTTCAACCAATCTTGGTAGTAAGGGAATGTCTTGTATGTGTGTTGTTATTGATTTCTGAATCCATGTATAAAGTTCTCTCATTTTTATGTTGTTCTAGATGATAGTGCATTTTGTTGGGTTTGTATGATTTATTGATGCCTCTTGCATGATTTGAAGGTATATTTGAGTGACTTGTTGATTAAATATGATAATGATTGGTTTCGTTTGAGTTAGAGGACCTGGAGAACTCTGTTTTCTGCAAGTTTACGCGTGGTAATCGATTACACGGGGCTTGTAATCGATTACCAAGCTCTTAAGGGTACGAAATCGTGATTCTAGAAATCTGGTAATCGATTACATCTTGTGTGTAATTGATTACAGAGATTCTGTCCAGCTTGTAATCGATTACAAGGATGGTGTAATCGATTACCAAGCCTATGATGTTATGAAATGGTGCTTCTGGGAATCATGTAATCAATTACAACTTGTGGGTAATCGATTACGGAGGTTCTGTCCAATTGGTAATCGATTACCACGGCTGTGTAATCGATTACCAGGGCCTTGAAGTTACGAATCGTGGTTCTGGGAATCATGTAATCGATTACAATGAGATTGTAATCGACAGAGATTTTCCATTACTGTTGTAATCGATTACCAGGGTGATGTAATCGATTACCAAGACCCAAAAATGAGATTTTTGAGCGGGAAATGATTGAGATTGTTGTTCTTTGTCCCTTGTAACTCAAACATAACCTAAAAATCCTGGATTCAAGGATTTTACTTTACTTAAATGTGATAGGAATATGTATTCATATCAATAGAGAAGAAATGATTTTGAAAATGGAATTCTTGGATCCATGACATGGAAATTGTGGTATGTAGGAACATATATTCCTAGTGAGAATTATTGATGCAAGTGTGATTCCCTATGTGGGTTATGCGATTATTGATTCAGTATTCAATGAGATAAGAAATGATGATATGCCATTGAGGCAATGTTTTTAATAGATATATTGTTGATATGTCATGTTGATCATTGAATAATGCTTATGTGCCATTGAGGCAATGCTTGATGTTGAATGCATCATTGATGAACATACATGATTGGACATTGTGTCATCATGCATGCGTGTTGTCCGTGGGACATTGTTGAGAAGGCTATGTTGCCTAGGAGTTTGAATAACACCTATGTGCGGGTGCGAATAGCCTAAGCGTAGGTGTCATATGTTGTTGACCACTGGGGGCGTTGGGGTGTGGGTGTCTCACTGATAGGCAGTGGTAGCTCATTTGGGGCCGTGGGATAGACCAATGCAACACACCAATGATCGCGGCACGAGACGCATTTGTCCTATATCGCGATCAAGCTGTTGAGGTACCATGTGTGAGCCATTGCGCAAACAATTTTATGAAAGAAAGTACACTGTATTTTTAAGGCTACTGATACACTAGTATTACTCCTTGATCATTCACTCCGAAGATGTTTATGTCTAGCTCCATGGAGTAGGAACTTTGGTACCCTTGTTGCATTGTGAGTTTTCAGTCACATGGTCTATTGAGCATTTATGATTGGATAATGTGTTTACTATTATGACTGTGATATTTATTTGACTCTTGGTAATGCTAATGTTGCTAGCTGGCTATGGATAATGTTAACTATTGATTTTGCTGTTTTACTCTCATTAATTGCTTCCATGTATTACTGTACTTGTATGTATTAACTGTGTCTTATGTGGGCGTTCGACGCCATTTATTTTTTCTTTGCCTTGTTGGTAGTGCTTGAAAGCTGGGAATCTCACCTCTTTCCTATATTTGTGCATTTCTGTTTTACATTTATGTTTGATAAAAGATCGTGAGGAAGGTAAAGAGGGACCATACCTTGGTTGATTGTCATGAGCATCTTGACAAGATTTCGTCAGCTACATAAGAGTGCAGCCGCGTGGTGGCATTGATGCCTGTTGTGTCAATTGGGACGCCGTGCGTCATGTGCATATGGGGTTGCAGCCTTGTCTGCTGGTAGTACCCATCCCTGGGTTTCTACTCCTCCCCTTTAATGTTTTTATTCCCGCTGTATTTTATTTGACTCTGTAATTATTATATTCTATGTTATCAGTAATTCGTGTAAATTGGCTATAAACTATAAATATATATAAGGAACGTGATTCCATGCCAATGGTTGTATTAAGGGTTGAATACATTTATATTTCATTCATGGCTCGTATTTTCTACTTATGCATAAATGCGAAAAAGGCGAAAAATAAACTTCTAAATTTGGAAACTACTGTTATCATGACTGTGACACACCTGGATTTAGTAACTGTGGTGTAATGACGATTGCGCTGCGGTTATTAGATCTAGGTGCGTTACACTAAAGTGGTATCAGAGCAGTTCATCTTGTTGAGCCGGGGTATGGACGTGCTATGTTTAGGCATATTAGAATTTGGTCTGTTGTGCACTTCCTTGTCTCTTGATTGAGATGATGGGAAAGGAATGCATGGCTTGCCGTAGGTTGAATGTTGATCGCTACTATTATACAGTTGCATGATATTGAGGATTGGCCTACTCAATATGTAATGTTCTGTGTGTACAGGAAACTATGACTTCACCTAGGCGTACTGTGTTAGGAAAATAGGATTTCTTTTATGAGAAGATCAAAAGGTTTTGGAGAACCGATCTTCTGGAGAAAGAAATAGTTGGTGTAAAGTAGATTCGAGAAGCAGTTTGGAAGTTGACGGCTTACGAAGGATTACGTTGTGGAAGCAGAATGAAGAAGTTCGAGCTGGAGATTGTTAGGATGTATGGAATTGAACTTGTATTGCTTGAATTGTATGACTCTTTGTATTTGGTTTTCATAGGGAGATAATGTTGTTTGAAGTAATTTTGTGTTTATTGTACCTATGTCCGTCTTCAGAGAGATTCAATGGCTCGCAGTAGACATGCAAGGGCGGTGGCTCGTGACAGACGTATACATGTGAGCATGGGACAAGACCATAGGAGTATGGCTGCGACTGTAGAAGAAAGGCAAATGATAGCTGAGGTGATAACTCGCCAAGATCGGAGGGCCACGCAACAACGAGAATTGGAAGTTGAGGTCTAGAATCTGTTGGAGGAAAGTTGGCTTTGGGGCAAACTTGGACTACCTAGATTCCAAAAGAGGAATAATAGAAAAGTTAACCAGTTTAAGCGGAAACCATACGCACGGGTATCGTGGAAACAACAACAACAACCAACTCTGGACAAAGCACTAGTGGTGGTGTATCCAGTCAGACCCTGACATCTTCGCCAAGATGTATGAAATACGGAAAGGAACACTTCACGAGGGAGTGTAAGATCAAAAGGGATAATCTGTTTTAAATGTGGAAAGCCTGGACACGTCTCCCGCAACTGCGACCAAACAAAGGCAAATTCTTCAGTCAATGCTGTAAGGGTTGTGGAACCACAAGCAGAAGCCAGAACTTATACCCTGGGAGGTGCTGAGACTTCAAAATTCGGAGATCTAAACCGTGGAAGTTATACCTCAAATGATGATCCCATAATCGTGTTGTATAATTCTGGGGGTAACCCCTCTTTTTACAATTTATGACAGTATGGATCACTTGGATTCATCCTTATCTTTATTATCTTCGGCTTAGTTGTTTCCATTTCTGTTGTTAAGACCTGTCGTTGATGCCTAAGTTTGTTTAATCTATCCTCTTTCTACCAAAGATTGAATCTTTTGCTGATCTATCGTCCTACCTAAAATCGTACCAGTTAGAGTTTATGATTTTAGAAATTGATCAGTCATTTTCTGGTTAGTATCTGCTAGAGTGTTCCGATCAACACCTTGGTAATTTTTGAAATTAAGGCTTTTAAACTCGTAACGGCCAACATGGTCTAAGCCTCATAAAAGGAAAGGAGCCTGAGGGTACATGTAATGTCTTCCGTAGAGGACCAAGAGTAAAGGGAATATAAATGCCACTCTAATAGCCAAAGAGTTCTGCATGTTGAGCTAAGATGTTGTCGGTTAAGAAGAAGAATAAAATTTCTCGGTGATACGAGGACTATCGCTAGTTAAACCAGATTATGATCAAAGATGAGCATTCTCGGAGGAAGGTAAATGATTTGATGGATCAGCGAGAAGGAAATCATTGTTCTCTCCAAGAGAGATGTATGTCCTGGCCACCGATGGATTCGTGGAAATAGAGAATGTCCCCAAGATGATTTTTTGAGCGTGCTTTCGACGTTATGGGTATCCCGTGATGTCAACCGGAGTGACAAACGCTCCTGTTGTATTCTTGGACAACATGAATTGTATTTTCTATCCCTACCTAGAACGGAATTGTCGTTGTCATTAATGATGACATTCTGACCTATTCTCGAAGATATGGGGAGATACGTTGGACATCTCAATATAGTTTTCCTGACTTTAAAGAAGAGAAAGTAAGTGCCCAAGTATCAGAGTGCGAATTCTCGTTTATGGAGGTCCCGTTTTGGAACATGGAATTCCAAAGGGAGGAAGTGTTGTGGATTCAAAAAAAAAAAGAAAAAAAAAGGGGTTAAAGCGGCTCTTCAAAAGGAAAGATCGGAAACCGTGAGGGAGGTTCATAGCTAGTGGGATCAGTTGGTTTTATCGAAGGAGTATCGACAGATTCTCGAAGATAGTAGAACAATTTGCTCCGATTACAAAAAGAGAATCAAAACTTTTACGGACCATCACAGGCGGAGAAAGTTTTTCAAAGATTGAGGGAATATTCTGATTTCGATACTGCCCGATCCCAGTGAAACATTCGAAGTGTTTTTGGGATGCTTCACATCAAGGTTTAGGATGTGTGTTCATGCAAAGTTGAGAAGTTATAACTTATGCCTTGAGGTTATTGAAGGTGCGTTGGGAATTGTCGACTCACGAATTGGTGTTAGCAACGGTTATATCGGCTCTAACAATATAGAGACACTTTCTATATGGAGCAATATTCAATTCCCTTCGTTGTCACAAGAACCTGAAGTATTTATTCGATGAGAAGGAACCAAACATGAGGCAGAGAAGTGACCAAAGATTTTGAAGGAACATGATCTCTAACTTTAGAGTCATCTTGGAAAAGAAAACGCCATGGCGGACGCTTTGAACCGGAAACTGCCTAATACCTTCATTATGATGGTCGAGAAGAAGGAATTAGTAGAGTAATTCGAGGACAGGTGGCTGCCATTAGAAATGACGCTGGATGAGGTATGTCTAGATATAGTCGTTATTTCGAATGATCTATTGGGAAGGATTCAAGAGAAGTAGAATAATGACCAATTTCTACAAGACAAGAAGAAGCTATTAAGACAAAGCATGGTGTCAGAATGTGAGGAAGGAACTCGATGGAATCTTAATGTTCACAAGTGAGGGTTGCAATACCAAATGATTCAGAACTTAAGGAGTTTATCCCCAATGAAACTCACGAGAGTAAACCGAGTTTACACACCAGAGCGATCAAGGTATATCAAAATCTAAAACAGAAGTGATGGTAACAATGGATGAAGAAAGACGTTGCTAAATGCGTGTCATCTTGTTTGGTCTTCCAGAAAACGAAGATTGAACATCAAAGACCAGCTGGACTATTACAACCCTTGACTATCCCCGAATGGAAATAGGATAGTATTGCCATGGACTTTGTTGTCGGGTTGCCAGGGACTAAGAAAGGAAATGACTCAATATGGGTAATTGTGGATCGACTTACAAAATAAGCTCACATTTTGCCAATCAACATAAGATATCCATTGGAAAAGTTGAGTCGGATATACGTTGGTGAAATTGTCAGACTTCATGGTGTGCCCACAAGTATCATTTCCGACAGAGATCCAAGGTTTACGTCTAAGTTTTGGAAGAGTCTTCATGAAGTTATGGGAACGAAGTTGCGATTGAGTTCGGCATACCATCCACAGACTGATGGCCAATCAGAGAGGACGATTCAGTCATTAGAGGATCTGCTGAGAGCTTGTGCGATAGAGCAAAACCACATGGAGGCAAGGAGATCACATTGGTGATAATGATTTGAATTGACATGATTAGAAAAGCAATATGGAGGTCAAAAGATAAGGTGAAGAAACAACGTCGATTTTTATCATAAGGAATGAAAATTTCGAGGACGAAATTTCTATTTGAATGGAAGAGTTGTAACATCCCGAAAATTTATAATTTTAGGAAAAATGATCATTTTACAATATTTGGGATTTTTAGGAATTTTTCTAGATTTTTTGGAGAACGCAAAATATTTTAATATTATTTCTCGTTTTACGTGCACATTGGGTAGAATTGGCAAAACGACTGTAACGCTCCCAAAGTTGAAAAATTTTATTACGAATAATCATTTTCTAATGTTTGTGATTTATGTGAGTTCTTTCAGAATTTTTCGGAAACGATGAATATTTTAATATATTTCTCGTTTTGCATGCATATTGAGTAGAGTCGGGAAAATGAAAAATTTTTCCTGAGAACCTTGAACTATGGAAACGTCGACGGGAGATCTTACTAAACCCAAGGCCAGACACAGTTTACAAGGTTTCACGTCCTTCGAGAAATTTTAACAGATGGAATAATAAAACAATGCGAAGAATTGATCTCTCAGATTTGTTAATGCTGACTTCTGCCAACTATGACTATTGTCCAATAAATAATAACATGTAATGAAAATCTTATCACACTATTCTAAAATCTACCTTGTGTCAAGCTCCTTTAACCTTATTTTCAAAATAAAAGTTAAATTAATTCAAAAACTCATTTGGGAAGCTTCCAGGAAATTTCCTCCCATTTACCATTTCTCTCTCTTCCCTCTCCCCATCCTCCTACACAGCAGATGGCTATTTTGGGAGCCAAAAATAGCCACTTTTCTCATTCTCACTTTTACCACTCCACTCTCACATCTCAAATACTCTTCTCTTCTTCTCCTTGCTTCACCACCGTACACACACTCTCATTGGAGATCATCTCTATTGTTTGCTACAACTAAACTCATATCTAGCTTTCTTCCATCATTCTAAGACCATTTTCCTTGTGGCCATCCTTGGTTCTTCTTCTTCCTCCATTTTTCACCATTGAAGCTAAAGCTTTGAGCTTGGAGGTAAAGTCTTAACCTTTCTTTCACTTTCTTCTCATTTTCGTTTTTCTTGGTCACCTATGTGATCAAGAACTCATTTTTCCATGGTTTGAGTGGACATTATGGAAATCACTCACATTGGTGTTCTTCTTGAAGGGGAAAACGAAAATCTAGGCAAGAAGAGGTAACACCTTGTGTTGTCTTCCAAATAGGTAAGAGGGAGATGATCCTCTTCAACTAATCTTGGTAGTAAGGGAATGTCTTGTAAGTGTGTTGCTATGGATTTCTGAATCCATGTATAAAGTTCTCTCATTATTATGTTGTTCTTGATGATAGTGCATTTCGTTGGGTTTGCATGATTTATTAATGCCTCTTGTATGATTTGAAGGTATATTTGAGTGACTTGTTGATTAAATATGATAATGATTGGTTTGGTTTGAGTTAGAGGACCTGGAGAACTCTGTTTTCTGCAAGTTTCTGGCGTGGTAATCGATTACGGGGCTTGTGTCGATTACCAAGCTCTTAAGGGTCTGAAATCGTGATTCTAGAAATCGTGATTCTAAACAACTATGATGTTATGAAATGGTAATCGATTAAAATGCAGTAATCTGTTAAATCTTGTGTGTAATCGATTCTGAGATTTTGTCCCGGCTTATGTCGATTACCGGGGTGATGTAATCGATTACCAAGACCCAAAAATGAGATTTTTGAGTGGAAATGATTGAGATTATGGTTCTTTGTCCCTTGTAACTCAAACATAACCTAAAAACCCTGGATTCAAGGATTTTACTTTACTTAAATGTGATATGAATACATATTCCTATCAATAGAGAAGAAATGATTTTGAAAATGGAATTCTTGGATCCATGACATGGAAATTGTGGTATGTAGGAACATATATTCCTAGTGAGAATTATTGATGCAAGTGTGATTCCCTATGTGGGTTATGCGAGTTATTGATTCAAGTATTCAATGAGATAAGAAATGATGATATGCCATTGAGGCAATGTTTTTAATAGATATATTGTTGATATGTCATGTTGATCATTGAATAATGCTTATGTGCCATTGAGGCAATCTTTGATGTTGAATGCATCATTGATGAACATACATGATTGGACATTGTGTCATCGTGCATGCGTGTTGTCCGTGGGACATTGTTGAGAAGGCTATGTTGCCTAGGAGTTTGAATAACACCTATGTGCGGGTGCGAATAGACTAAGCGTAGGTGTCATATGTTGTTGACGCTGGGGGCGTTGGGGTGTGGGTGTCTCACAATAGACAGTGGTAGCTCCGCTGGGGCCGTGGGATAGACTAATGCAACACACCAACGATCCGGCCTGAGACGCTGTCCTATATTGCGATCAACTGTTGAGGTACCATGTGTGAGCCATTGCGCAAACAATTTTATGAAAGAAAGCACACTGTATTTTTAAGGCTACTGATACACTGGTATTACTCCTTGATCATTTACTCTGAAGATGTTTATGTCTAGCTCCATGGAGTAAGAACTTTGGTACCCTTGTTGCATTGTGATTTGTTAGTCACATGGTCTATTGAGCATTTATGATTGGATAATGTGTTTACTGTTATGATTGTGATATTTATTTGACTCTTGGTAATGCTAATGTTGCTAGCTGGCTATGGATAATGTTAACTATTGATTTTGCTATTTTACTCTCATTAATTGCTTCCATGTATTACTGTACTTGTATGTATTAACTGTGTCTTATGTGGGTGTTTGACGCCGTTTATTTTCTTGCTGGCATGTTGGTACTGAAAGCTGGGAATCTCACCTCTTTCCTATATTTGTGCATTTCTATTTTACATTTATGTTTGATAAAAGATCGTGAGGAAGGTAAAGAGGGACCATACCTTGGTTGATTGTCATGAGCATCTGGACAAGATTTTGTCAGCTATATAAGAGTGCAGCCGCGTGGTGGCATTGATGTCTGTCGTGTCAATTGGGACGCCGTGCGTCATGTGCATATGGGGTTGCGGCCTTGTCTGCTGGTAGTACCCATCCCTGGGTTACTACTCCTCCTTTTTAATGTTTTTATTCCCGTTGTATTTTATTTGACTCTGTAATTATTATATTCTATGTTATCAGTAATTCGTGTAAATTGGCTATAAACTATAAATATATATAAGGAACGTGATTCCATGCCAATGGTTGTATTAAGGGTTGAATACATTTATATTTCATTCATGGCTCGTATTTTCTACTTCTGCATAAATGCGAAAAAGGCGAAAAATAAACTTCTAAATTTGGAAACTACTGTTATCATGACTGTGACATACCTGGATTTAGTAACTGTGGTGTAATGACGATTGCACTGCGGTTGTAGATCTAGGTGCGTTACACTTGGTGCCTTGGGGAGGCTACAGTTTTTGAGAGAAAATTTTGAGGTAAAACGATGCTTGATGCATCTTTGGAGATTTAAGAATTTAGAGACATGCATAATCCATAATCAAGTAAAAGAATTAAATTGGACAATAACACTTAAGAGGACCACGATTTTGAAGGGTTGTTTAACCTAAAACTTTCATAATCGACTAAAGCTTAAGACTTTGAAATGTGAGGGTCCATAATATGAACTTATGGTGATTGATGAACCATTGATATGAATTGATATGGGGAATTGATTTGATGTTATTATGGACCCTAAGTGGGCTAAGTACGTGTTGACAGTGTACTTGAGAAATGATTATATATGCCATTATGGTATGTTTATGATGAATGCATCATTGATAAACATGTGTGATGTACATGGTGTCGTCATGCATATATGTTGTCCATTGGACATTGTTGAAAAGGCCATGTTGCCTAGGAGTTTGAATAACACCGATGTGCTGGTGCGAATAGACTAGCGTAGGGTCATAGTGGTTGTTCCTGGGGGCGTCGGGGTACGGGTGTCTCACAATGGACAGTGGTAGCTCCACTGAGTCCGTGGGGTAGACCGATGCAAAGGCACCGACGATCCTGACTGAGACGTTGTCTTATATCGTGATTAACTATTGAGGTGCCATGTATGAGCCATTTTGCGCAAATATTATTTTTATGTGATGAGCACAAGGCCGATGGTATACTGACATTACTCCTTGATCATTCACTCCGAATATGTTCATGTCTAGCTCCATGGAGTTGGAATCTTGGTACCATTTGCATTGTGAACTGTCAGTCTCATAATTCATTGAGCATGAACATTCATAATTGTGGAATAATATCTGTTCTTATTACTATAAAAATTACTTGGCTTGTTTACTGTTGATAATTCTTACTGCTGTTTAATTTTGTTTACTTTTACTGTTAATTTTAATTATCACTGTGTTCATATGTGGGCGTCCATCGCCGTTCTATTTTCTTACTACCATTCTGGTACTGAAAGCTGGGTGTCTCACCTCTCTTTGTATTTTCTCTATTTTTTGTATTTCTGTTCGATTGTGTACTTCTAAGAAGACGTTCGTGAGGAAGATAAGGAAACACCTGAGTTTCTGGGTTTTTGGCCGCATTACAATTAGAGCCTGCTGAGGATGTCGTCGCGCCCCCGCCGCTTCCTAGGGTACGTGAAGCTGACCTTTCACGGAGGACCCGATTGCTGGCACTTACATGTGGAGACGGACCGCTGTGTCTACCGCGGGGAGCTGACGATGTCCTTATCTTGGGGTCGTTATGACGCCCCTGTCTTTGATTTTTTTGTTTTTGTTATTTTGGAGTTTCTCCTACCTGTGAGGGACATGTGGACTGATATGTTCTACACCCCTCAAGAGGATTGTTTCCTCTCCACTGCTCAGTCTTCCTCCTGAAACTCGGTCGGTCCGATGGCAATTTAATCAGATGATGAGGATCCTGAGGAGGACCCAGCTACGGTCCCTTCTGGTCAATCGTAGGGGCTGATACTGTCGGTGGCTACTGATAGCTAACCGTTTATCTTTTTGGGGAAGCTTGATGTTTTGCCGTTTCAGATGGGTGTATATTTGTATCCCTTTGGGTGGGTATATCTTTTGTTTTTTGTATAATTTATATTGTAAGCATATAAAATATATATTTATATTATGAATGTATGATGTCCAATACTGTGTCGATTTTATGGCATCTGTAATTATTTCTATCTTTTACCGTTATTTAATTAAAAAAGAAAAAGAAAAATGTACACATAATTTGATATTCGATCACCTTACAATCCAAGAACGTAAATTATTTAATCATGTGTTAAAAATGAACCGGGTCTTAATTAATCATTATAACTATTATTTTTCACAAATTTATTTCGTTTCTTAGTGTTATGGTGTGTCGCTCCTTCTTCGCGGTATTAAGAAAAATGGGTGTTACACTGTCTTGGTATCAGAGCCTCGGTTTAAGTTTTCTTTTGGGTCATGTGGTTTTGGACTGTCTTGTTTGTGCTGTATGGCTCTCTGTGTTTGGTATTTTGCATGGATACATCTGACTTTCTCTGTGTTTTTGTATAGCTTGATTTGAGGAGAATTATGGCTCGTCGAGGTCACATGACTACTGTGATCGAAGCAATTCAGAAGATGGCTGAAGCTATGCTGCAACAAAACCAGCAAACGGCTCAATAATAAGCGAGGACTGCACAACAATTGGAGGCAACTATTGATGCCCAGAATCTAGTAGAATTTCGACGCACTAACCCGCCACAATTTAAGAGAGAGTATGATCCTAAGAAGGCTACTCTGTGGATCAAAGACTGGAAAAGATATTCACGGGCATGAACTGTGCCAACGACAGGAAGATGACGTATGCTGCATTCATGCTAATTGGTGACGCAGAGGATTGGTGGACCGGAGAGCAGAGGTTATTGGAGGCAAAAAATCGAGCAATCAACTGGGAATTGTTTAAAGAGAGGATTTTGAATAAGTACTTCTCGGAAAGTGCTAGGCATGCTAAGGAGATGGAATTCCTTGGCTTGAGGCAAGGAAATATGACTGTGAGTGAATATGCTGCTAAGTTTGAGAGTTTGTCCAAATTCTCAACCTCCTTTCAACATCAACCGAACAAGGCATGGAAGTGTCGAAAGTTCGAGGAAGGTTTGAGATATGACGTGAAGAGAGCTGTCATAACTTTGAAGATTACTCAGTTCTCAGAACTACTTGATACGTGTCGTCGTGTGCAAGACTTGGATCAGGCACATGATGCAAGGAACAGAAACTTTAGGCCTTTTTGGTCCCAAAGAGGAGGAAGCAGTAATGCTAACTATTACCAAAAGAAGCCCTATTCCAGACCACCTGGAAATCAACAACAGAGGCCACAAGGTGGAAGTCCTGGAGGAAGTCCGGGTAAATCTGGTCAAACGACGGCGTCTGCACCGAAATGCTTGAAGTGCGGGAAGGATCACTACGCGAGGGACTGCACTATCAAGGGAATGATCTGCTTCAGATGTAGGAAACCTAGACATATTTCTCGTGACTGTAATCAACCCAAGGCGGAATCTTCCGTTAATGCTGCTAGAACCGCTAAACCGCAAGCTGGAGGTCGGGTTTATACTCTGAGTGGTGCTAAAGCCTTCGAATCTGAAGATCTTATACAAGGGGAAGGTCTCATTGAAGGTAATCTTTTAACTATACTATATGACTCAGGTGCAACACATTCTTTCATTTCCTATGACTGTGTGAAAAGACTTGGTTTACCTGTGTCTTATTTACCTTTTGATTTGACTGTTTCAACTCCAACAGCTAAGCCTGTTGTCACTGCTAAAGTTTATTTAAATTGTCCGTTGATTGTTGAAGGTCGAATCTTTTATGTTGATTTGATCTGTTTGCCGCTATCTCAATTAGATGTAATCTTAGGAATGGATTAGTTATCTTCTAACCATATCCTATTAGATTGTTCTAGAAAAACCATAGTTTTTCCTTTGGATAAGAATTCTAGATTTCTGACTGCCAACCGAGTGAAAGCTTTCCTGAAGGAAGGAGCTCGAGGATACATGCTGTTGTCTTCTTTGAAAATCGAGAATGAGGTAGATGTGGACAAAATCTCGGTTCTTCGAGAGTTCCCTGAAGTTTTTCTTGAAGATATACCTTGTTTGCCATCGGAGCGGGAAATCGAGTTTGCCATTGATCTTGTGCCTGGAGCTGGCCCTATTTGTATAGCGCCTTTCCGAATGTCGCCTGCATAGCTAGCTGAGCTCAAGAAGCAATTGGAAGAGCTTTTGGAGAAGCAATTCGTGAGACCCAGTGTATCACCTTGGGGAGCACCGGTATTGCTAGTTAAGAAGAAGGACAGTACTTCAAGATTATGCGTGGATTATCGTTAGTTAAACAAGGTCACGATTAAGAACAAGTATCCATTGCCGAGGATAGATGACCTGGATCAGTTGAAAAGAGCAGCTGTGTTTTCTAAGATCGATTTGCGATCGGGTTACCATCAAATCAGAGTTAAAGTGGAAGACATTCCTAAAACGGCTTTTTGTACTCGTTATGGACATTACGAGTACCTAGTGATGCCTTTTGGTGTGACTAATGCACCTGCGATATTCATGGATTATATGAATAGAATCTTCCATCCTTATTTGGACAGATTCGTCGTTGTTTTCAACGATGATATCTTGTTCTATTCGAAAAATCAGGATGATCATACTGAGCATCTCAGTATAGTTCTTCAGACTTTGAAAGAAAAAGAGTTGTATGCCAAGTTGTCGAAGTGTGAGTTTTGGTTGGATGAAGTCAAATTCTTGGGCCATGTGATTTCAAAGGAAGGAATTGTTGTAGACCCATTGAAGGTGGAAGCTGTTCTTCAGTGGAAAAGGCTAAAGATGGTGACAGAGATCCGAAGCTTTGTTGGATTAGTGGGCTATTACTAGAGATTTATTGAAGGATTTCTAAGATTGCTGGACCCCTCACTTAACTCACCCAGAAGAATCAAGCTTTTGAATGAACAGATGCTTGCGAAGGAAGTTTCCAAGAACTGAAAAGGAGACTAACTACTTCACCAGTGTTAGTTCTACTGGATCCGAATGAACCATTCGAGGTGTACTGTGATGCTTCATACCAAGGATTGGGTTGTGTCCTTATGCAAAGCGGAAGAGTGGTGGCGTATACCTCAAGACAATTGCGAGTGCATGAGAAGAACTACTCAACGCATGACTTGGAGCTAGCTGCTGTTGTATTTGCTTTGAAGATATGGAGACATTATCTCTATGGAGCAACATTTAACATCTTCAGCGATCACAAGAGCTTGAAATATTTGTACGATCAAAAAGAGTTGAACATGAGACAATGAAGATGGTTAAAATTCCTAAAAGACTACGATTTCCAACTTCAGTATCACCCTGGGAAGGCGAATGTTGTAGCCGATGCCTTAAGTAGGAAAACAATCTGTGTTTCTGCCATGATGATCAGACAAAGAGATTTAATAGAACAATTCAGAGATGTATGGTCTTTTATGGAACTGATGCCAGGAAAAATCTGTATGAACATGGTCACTATCTCGAGTGATTTAATGGATGATATCTGAGAGAAGGAGAAGGTTGATAAGTTTTTGCATGAGGAACGAGAGCTAATGAAGCAGGGAGGTGTATCAACATTTGAGGAGGGAAACAATGGAATTTTGAGATTCCAAGGTAGAGTTTGTGTGCCTAAAGATGAGGAACTCAGGAAGTACATTCTTGAACATGCTCATATAAGCAAGTTGAGTATGCATCCTGGTATGACCAAGATGTACCAAGACTTGAAGAAATTGTTTTGGTGGCATGGGATGAAAAAAGATATTGCTAGATGTGTATCTTCTTGTTTAGTTTGCCAGAGAACAAAGATCGAACATCAAAGACCGTCAGGATTGTTACAACCCATGACCATTCCTGAATGGAAATGGAATAGCATTGCCATGGACTTTGTTGTCGGGTTGCCAAAGACCAGAAGAGGATATGATTCAATATGGGTAATTGTGGATCGACTTACAAAGTCAGCACACTTCTTGTCGATCAACATATGGTATTCGTTGGAGAAGTTGACTCAGTTGTACAATGGTGAAATTGTCAGACTACATGGTGTGCCTACTAGTATCATTTCTAACAGAGACCCGAGATTTACATTGAAATTTTGGCAAAGTCTTTAAGAAGCAATGGGGACAAAACTATGATTAAGTTCTGCTTACCATCTGCAGACTGATAGTCAATCAGAATGAACAATTCAATCATTAGAAGATCTGTTGAGAGCTTGTGCTATAGAGTAGACTGGAAGTTGGGATGAGATTTTACCATTAGTAGAATTTACCTACAATAACAGTTACCATTCGAGCATAGGGATGGCACCCTATGAGGCTCTGTATGGACGAAGGTGCCGAACATCTTTATGCTGGTATCAAGATAGAGAGCAACTTACAGTTGGACTTGATCTTATCCAGCAGACAACTGAGAAGGTCAAGATGATTCAAGAGAAGATGAGAACGGCTTAGAGTTGACAAAAAAACTATGCGGACAAAAGAAGGAAACCTCTTGAATTTGAGGAAGGAGAGCATGTGTTCTTGAAAGTCACCTCTACGATTGGGGTCGGTCGAGTTCTCAAATCTAGAAAGCTCACTCCAAAATTCCTTGGACCTTATCAAATTCTTCGTCGGATAGGTTCTGTTGCTTACCAAATAGCTTTACCACCTTTTCTTTCAAACCTTCACAATGTCTTTCATGTGTCACAACTTCGAAAATACATTCCGAGTCCTGATCATGTTATTGCACCCGATTCAGTACAATTAAAGGAAAACTTGACTTATGAAACAACTCCTGTAAGGATTGAGGATAGGAGAATGAAGCAACTCAGAGGGAAAGACATTCCATTGGTGAAACTAATCTGGAGCGAAACAACTGGAGATGCAACATGGGAGCTGGAGGACAAGATGGAGGAGCAATACCCAGAACTATTTTAAGGTACAAAATTTCGAGGATGAAATTCTTATTTGTTGGGGAGAGTTGTAACACCCCAAATTTTATTCATTTTGTGATAAATATTCATTTTTTAATATTTGTGATTTTTGGAAATTTTCTGAATTTTTTCTGAGAACGTGAAATATTTTAATATTATTCTTCATTTTGCGTGCAAACTGAGCGGAGCCGGGAAAATGAGATATTTTTCCCGAGAACCTTGATTTGTGGAAACTTTGACAGGGGATCTTACTAAACCTGAGGCTGGACATGATTTACGAGATTTTACATTTTTTGAGAAATTTTAACAGATAAAATAATAAATCGCTGTGTAAATTTTATCTGTCAGATAAATTAATACTGACTTCTGTCAACTGTAACAATTGTCTCTTAAATAATAACATGTAATAAAAATCCTATCACATTATCCTAATGTAATCTACTTTAAGTCTAATCAAACCTACTTTAATTCAAATTTATAGTATTATAATCAAAGCTTCTTTGAGAAGCTTTGACCAACTAATGACCATGATGCCCTTGGCTTGTTAGGGAAGCCAAAATCTCCCCCCTTTCTCCTCTTGTTGCCGCGGTAATGCCCTCCAAGGGAGGCAAAATTTTTCCTCCCAACTTAGTCAATAATCACCCAAAATTTTATTTTTCATATAACACTTTCTCTCTCTAACTTCATCTTCTTCACATTTCTTCTTCCTTCTCTCTTCTTCTCCCCTTTTCATACAAAAATTGCAGCCCCCATTGTGACCACTTTTCTTCACTTTCTCTTCACCAAGCTCATTTCTACACTCACCTTCATCTTCTCTACCTTCTCTATTTAGAAAGTTTCTTCATTTTTCATCTTCATCTCCATTGTCATCCAAGACAAAGCTTCAAGCTTGAAGGTAAAGTTTTCATTTTCTTCTTCTTTCTCTTCATTTTCGTGCTCCATGGTCTCTTTGATGACCATGGATCTCTTCTTTTTCAACTCTTCATGTTGATTCATTGTCTTGAAATTCCTATTGTTTTGGAAGCTCAAAACCGAAACTACCAAGAAGCAAGGAGGAGATCCTTTTCGTGTTCTTCCTTTAGGTAAGAGGGAGGCTACTAACTTTAACTATTTTGGTGGTGAGGGAACCTTTGTTTGCTCACTTTGTTTGGTGAATTTGTGTGTTTATGTATTCTTGAAATTTGATTTATGTTTAATGGATGATCTTGAATGTATTGGAAGTATTGGAAATGTTTGATCATATTAGGGTTGTTAAATGGAAAATTTGGAGTTTCCTACCCTAATGTGATGTCACGGTTTTGACTAGGATTTAGGGGTTCAAATTGGTTTTTGTACACAATGAATTAAGACTTATGTAATTGAAGGTTGAATGATAATGTTGGAATTAATGAATGGAAATTTTGAGGGATTCCTAATCTAATGTGAGGCTACGATTTTGACATTGGAATTGAGGGATTGGATTGGTTTTTGTGAAAAATAGAATTTAAGTGATTAGATATTGATTGTTTAAGGTATAAAATGGAAAGAAATAGGAACCTTGGTGCCTTAGGGAGGCTACGGTTTTAGAGAGAAAATTTGAGGTAAAACGATGCTTGATGCATCTTTGGAGATTTAAGAATTTAGAGACATGCATAATCCATAATCAAGTAGAAGAATTAAATTGGACAATAACACTTAAGAGGACCACAATTTTGAAGGGTTGTTTAACCTAAAACTTTCATAATTGACCAAGGTTTAAGACTTTGAAATGTGAGGATCCATAATATGAACTTATGGTAATTGATGAACCATAGATATGAATTGGTGTGGGGAATTGATTTGATGTTATTATGGACCCTAAGTGGGCTAAGTACATGTTGACTGTGTACTTGAGAAATGATTATATATGCCATTGTACGCTCATGATGAATGCATCATTGATAAACATGTGTGATGTACATGGTGTCGTCATGCATATGTGTTGTCCATTGGACATTGTTAAAAAGGCCATGTTGCCTAGGAGTTTGAATAACACCTATGTGCGGGTGCGAATGGACTAGCGTAGGGTCATAGTGGTTGTTCCTGGGGGTGTCGGGGTGCGGGTGTCTCACAATGGACAGTGGTAGCTCCACTGAGTCCGTGGGATAGACCGATGCAAAGGCACCGACGATCTGGACTGAGACACTATCCTATATCGTGATCAACAGTTAAGGTGCCATGTATGAGCCATTTTGCACAAATATTATTTTTATGTGATGAGCACAAGGCCGACAGTATACTGGCATTACTCCTTGATCATTCACTCTGAAAATGTTCATGTCTAGCTCCATGGAGTTGGAATCTTGGTACCATTTGCATTGTGAACTGTCAGTCTTATAATTCATTGAGCATGAACATTCATAATTGTGGAATAATATCTGTTCTTATTACTGTAAAAATTACTTGGCTTGTTTACTGTTGATAATTCTTACTGCTGTTTAATTTTGTTTACTTTTACTGTTAATTTTAATTATCACTGTGTTCATATGTGGGCGTCCAATGCCGTTCTATTTTCGTGCTACCATTTTGGTATTGAAAGCTGGGTGTCTCACCTCTTTGTATATGTTCTCTATTTTCTGTATTTTTGTTGGATTGTGTACTTCTGAGAAGACATTCGTGAGGAACACAAGGAAACACCTGAGTTTTCGGATTTTTGGCCGCATTACGATTAGAGCCTGCTGAGGATGTCGTCGTTCCCCCACCGCTTCCTGGGGTACGTGAAGCTGACCTTTCACGGAGGACCTAATTGCTGGCACTTACATGTGGAGACGGACCGCTGTGTCTACCGCGGGGAGCTGACGGTGTCCTTATCTTGCGGTCGTTATGACGCCCCTGTCTTTGATTTTTCTGCTTTTGTTGTTTTGGAGTTTCACCTACCCGTGAGGGACATATGGACTGATATGTTCTACACCCCTCAAGAGGATTCTTTCCTCTCCACTGCTCGGGCTTCCGCCCTAAACTCGATTGCTCCGATGGCAATTTCATCGAATGATGAGGACCTAACGAGCGCCGAACTCAGTTAAAATTATAACCGAAGTTATTACCTAAACTTGTAGTATAGTGAACAACACCGGATTGTCTCCTCAAGGATCGTAAATGCAATTTAATCAAATCAAGTGAAAGTTAGCAAAAAGGGGGGTTTGACAGTTTAAGATCGCACTTAACAAAATTAAAGGAAGAAATAACAATTAAAGAAGCGATCAATTTAGAAACCTATCCAAGATTGGGTGGATTCAATCATAGACCCTTCATAGAACACTTGAAGCGCAATTGAATTGTTAATTTGGATCTAACCGAGATCTCTGCATCAAATCCAGAATTCATAGTAGACGATCGTCTACAATTCAATTAACAAGTGATAAACACAAATCCGCAATCGCACCATTCATGAAGATCTATGTTAATTTCAAGTACCAAATTCAATTAACTTAGGCACAAATCAGTAACCTAACCTTTTCAATTTTGTGATTAATTTAGATCAATCAGTTCTAAGTTTCATCACAAATCTCAATCTTAAACCAAGATCAAATCAGATCAACATAAATAGAATCACCATTCATGCATTCAAGATCAAGAAGAAGAAAAGAGGAATTCAATTACAAATCAAATACAATACATAACCAAGATCTCAAGAATCCAAACCACAATCTCTTCAAGAGTTCTAAATTGACCAAAAGTAGCTTAGCCCTCCATTACCATGAAGGAGAGCATCAAAATATACAAAAGCTATGAGAAACTATGAAGAAACAAGAAGAAACTATGAGAGAAATGAAGGTGAATACAACTTATTCATGATAACCAATGATGCCTTTTATAGAAGTCTAGGGTAACAAAATGACAAAGGGGAGTGGGTGGATGAGTGGTGAGTGAGTGGAGTGTTTGAGTGAGTGGTTGAGTGGTTGGATTGGTTTAGTGGATTGGTTTAGTGGATTGGTTTAGTGGATGAGTGAATGGAATGGTTGAGTGGGTTGGTTGAGCGGAAAATGCCAAAGGACTTTTGGTGAGTGGGAAATTATGGAGATGAATGGGTGAGTGGATGGATGAGTGGGTGGATTAGTGGATAAGTGGGTGGAGTGGTTGAGTGGTTGGATTAGTGGATGAGTGGATGAGTGGATTAGTGGATGGATGAGTGGGTGGTTGAGGACGAAAATTTCGTGTCTGACTTGGAATCCAAAAACGACCCACTATACTACAGATACATGAAAAGTACTCTTCATGAAAGTTGTATATCTTTGTCTTGGCTATAAAATGCATATCTGGTTCGTCCAATTTGGCTTCCTGCAGCCCAAGATATGTCCCAAATACCGCAGGTTGCGCAAACCCAACTTTAGCACCTCTGTTCCGACTTGCAAGCTCAAACTGACCTACTAGACCTCATTTTTTCAAAAAGTGTTCTTCATGAAAGTTGTTTATTTGGATCTTTACTATCAACTATCCAAAGTTCAGCCCATATCCATTATTATATCTTGAGATATGATTTTATGAGTGCACACCGTTCAGATTCTAGTGACAGAACCCGTATTCTGACTTCCATGTAAAGTTAGGTCCTTTAGACATCTGTTTGGGACTTCGAGCTCTTCATCAAAGTTGTATAGCTTCCTCTTAGCTTTCCTACAAGGTAAAATTCATGTTTATCAGATATTAGAAACTCAAGTTATGGCCAAAATACAGAAATAATGTCAAGTCTCAATAATGCTGAAAATATTCAATTAGGACCAATTTGAGCTTAAACTCACAAAATGATACCAAACTCAATCAATTAAGAATATGGAGAGTGTAAATGACTAAACATAAGGGTTTCTTAATGAATAAAATATGTGATTATCAAATTCCCCCACACTTAGCTTTTTGCACTTCTAGGCAAAACTCAAGACCAAAATTTTACAATAAAGAAGAACAACCAAAGGTTCAAGGGATCAAAACATTCATGAGTTAACAATTCTCCACATCTCAAACCAACAAGCAAGGTATCTTCAACATGAATCGAGAATGATAGATCTTCACAAGATTCCCTCTCAATCTCTCAAGTGTTTAAAAGGTAGGTATTTCACTCAATTCAACCCATGAAAATTGCACTACCATAAGCTTGCTTTCTTCTACTTCTCCACTACTCAAAACACATGCACACACAAATCATGAGGACTTTATTCAAGGTTGTAGTGAGGTCAAGGTAACAGAAGAGGATAAAATGGATATGAGAAGATAAATACCAAAGAGAATAAAAGCAAATGAGAGCTGAGTTCAAATAACAAGCATAAAAGTTCATCCCAACTCTAATGTATATCCCTTTACATATTCATTTCCCAATCCTTTTTTTTTTTTTAATATGAACATAACTATATACATACATTTTTTTTTAGGCACTCTTTCCTTTTTCAACAACCATTTTGTACACACCCCCACACTTGTTCAAAAACTCATCCATTAACCAAGCTAATGTTCTTTTATTCCCTAAGGTAAAGTAAGAACACGATTTTTTATTTAAGGCACATAATGAGCTAGAAACAAGGAATGGTCAAATAAGCTCAAAGGGGTTAAGTAAAGGAAAATATACAAGGTTGGCAGGAATCATAGAATTTTCAAGAACTCAAAAGAGTGCTTGATATCATATTGAAAACAAGGTTGGCTATTTGGTTAAACTAGCTAATTAAGACAGAGGGCCTCAATCATGTTCATGCATGCAAGTGAAATGTAGCCTCAAAAAGAATCAAAACAAGTTCTAGAGTGGTCATTAACATGAGTGAAAATCACACAAGAAAGAAGAGAATGGCATAAATGTTGAATCCATCCATTAGGCTCAAAATCTCACAAGGTATACATCCATCAAACTCAATTCATCAATTCAATCATCCATCACCAAGCATATCATTTCAAGAATGGAGAAAAGTTATTCAATCATGCAATGAACCTCTTTTTTTTTTGATTGATTTTTTTAACAAACCAAAAGAAACAGAAACATGCTAAAATCTCTCCCCCACACTTAATATAACATTGCCCTCAATGTGAAAGAGAGATAAATAAAACGGAAAGAAAAGAGCAACACAACCTGATGAGGGGCGAGATAATGGCAAGCAGAAAAGATGCGTAAGAATCAAAGCTGCAACAAAACCTGAAAACTCACAAAACAAATGAATAAAATGTAAAACCAAAATAACATGACTGGAATAATATAAAATTAAAGAGGAAATGCGGGTCTTTTAGAGTCAGATTCCCAAGACTGTAACACTTCTGTTCATCTCTGAAGAGATTCCACAATTAAGAAGTTCATGATGTACCAGGCCACAAGAATACGTCTCAAGAGTCAATAAGGTATAACTTATTGACTCCTTACTCAGCCATTTAAAGTGAAGTATGTTTTTATCTTCTCAGATTGCGAAAACCATCCCCAAAGATCTTGAAAACAAATCTAGTTGGGTTGCCTCCCAATAAGCGCTTGTTTAACATCATTAGTTCGATGTTGGGACACTTCTTAGTGATCTTTATAATGTGGATGGTAAAAGCCCATCACTTTCATTTCCATATTTTTCGGCTTGAGATGGTGTCCATTGGTCTTATTAAGTGAGGTTGGTGAAAAGACTCCACCAGGATCCCATTGGTTGAAACATGATGACCAAGTTATGGTTGACACAACATGATAGCTTTCACTAGGGTCCCATTGGTTGAAGTGTAATGACCAAGTTAAGCTTGAAGCATGAGGGCTCCCATTGGGGTCCCATTGGTCTTTATTAATTTCCTTGACTTCACCAATGGCATGCAACACGTGTAATTTGGCATTTCTGCTTTCATTGATAATGCTGGACCATAGCCTAAAAACAAAATCCACTTCAGTAGTTACTAGCATCTGCTGACTTTCCTCTTTCTTTGAAAATTCCTCAATGGCCTTCAACTCCACCTTCCTATATGTTTTAGATTCTGCAACTACATTGTTGATAGACCCTTCTATATCATTAGATCCTGCGTAAATAGAATCATTAGTTTTCAAATATGCAGAAATTTCAGCACACACAACACATTATATATCACCATCATGATCAGCACATGAGTTGCAATTGATAGAATCATCAAAACCAATTAAATCAGGAAATTCAGCACACAACTCGTCATGAGTTTCCTCAACTAAGTCTGCATGTAAATCAATATGACAATTAGAATGCAGGGAGTTGGGAATTGTTTGGGGAAAGAGTTGGCCTGACTCTTGACATCTCGGTTCATTAACAGTGGTTGTCAACTGGTCAATTTGGGTTGTTAAATCTGAATAGTGGCGGTGAAATTCTACTGGAACTCAATTTGGGTTTTCATCAAGTCCTCCCATGAAGGCTCAAGTTTTGTGGTTGATGGACTTGTTATCTTTGGAATGGTGCTCATATTGAAATGATTATTCTTTGTAGTGATGTCGTATTGCCATATCCCAGATCCGGATAGTATTCCCACTAGGGTTGTATGTGTTGAAGAAGGGGTCATAACTCTGTTCTTCTTCTTTGGAACTGTGGTTCATCGGAAAATAACCATTTCTTTGCAACAAATTGATCTGGAAAAATAGAACTACCATCTTGAAGTGTAGGGCATGCATATGTGGGGTGAGATGAATAAAAACAAATGTTACACACAAGTGTAGCTTCCGCATGGTGATTGTTGTCTCACTACTATATGTCTTACCAAAGAAGTCAACTCCTCAAGTTTTGACTCCATTATGCATGGTCAATTGTATCCTTAAAATGCAACAGAATGCAACAAAATGATAATGAAAGAAAAAGAAAAAATTAAAAAGAAAGAGTTAGTATGAGATCAACACTCAAAATATGCAAAAATAAATCTAATTAATGTATCTAAACATTTTTAAAATTTATGGGAGCAACACAGGACAAAATCTACATAAAAATGAAACTAAAAAATGTAATAAAAAATAATAAAAAAATTACAAAAATGGTCTAAATGATAGAATTTCGAAAAACCAGGGTTGACCTCACAGTTTACTGTGAGTCTGGTTTATTAGGCTGTTTTCCTTCAGCCGACCAAGTTTCATTTTTTTCTGGGCACGTTCAGTTCGAAAATTGTATCAACTACCCATAATCACCAGTTTCCGTCTTTCCTTCACTAGAGAAATTCAGAAATCTAAGAAAAAAAATTGTTAGTGTAGTATGAACAATACTAGATAATGGATAAAAATGTTAGAAAAGTTAATAAAAAGAAAAAGTTAGTAAAAACACTTAAAATGAAAAGATTACACTTAGTAATCCCCGGCAACGGCGCCAAAATTTTGACGAGCACCGAACTCAGTCAAAATTATAACCGAAGTTATTACCTAAACTTGTAGTATAGTGAACAACACCGGATCGTCTCCTCAAGGATCGTAAATGCAATTTAATCAAATCAAGTGAAAGTTAGCAAAAAGGGGGGTTTGACAGTTTAAGATCGCACTTAACAAAATTAAAGGAAGAAATAACAATTAAAAAGCAGTCAATTTAGAAACCTATCCAAGATTGGGTGGATTCAATCATAGACCCTTCATAGAACACTTGAAGCGCAATTGAATTGTTAATTTGGATCTAACCGAGATCTCTGCATCAAATCCAGAATTCATACTAGACGATCGTCTACAATTCAATTAACAAGTGATAAACACAAATCCGCAATTGCACCATTCATGAAGATCTATGTTAATTTCAAGTACCGAATTCAATTAACTTAGGCACAAATCAGTAACCTAACCTTTTCAATTTTGTGATTAATTTAGATCAATCAGTTCTAAGTTTCATCACAAATCTCAATCTTAAACCAAGATCAAATCAGATCAACATAAATAGAATCACCATTCATGCATTCAAGATCAAGAAGAAGAAAAGAGAAATTCAATTACAAATCAAATACAATACATAACCAAGATCTCAAGAATCCAAACCACAATCTCTTCAAGAGTTCTAAATTGACCAAAAGTAGCTTAGCCCTCCATTACCATGAAGGAGAGCATCAAAATATACAAAAGCTATGAGAAACTATGAAGAAACAAGAAGAAACTATGAGAGAAATGAAGGAGAATATAACTTATTCATGATAACCAATGATGCCTTTTATAGAAGTCTAGGGTAACAAAATGACAAAGGGGAGTGGGTGGATGAGTGGGTGAGTGAGTGGAGTGTTTGAGTGGAGTGGTTGAGTGGGTTGGTTTAGTGGATTGGTTTAGTGGATGAGTGAATGGAATGGTTGAGTGGGTTGGTTGAGTGGAAAATGCCAAAGGACTTTT
Source organism: Ormosia emarginata (assembly GCA_029884605.1). Taxonomy (NCBI): domain Eukaryota; kingdom Viridiplantae; phylum Streptophyta; class Magnoliopsida; order Fabales; family Fabaceae; genus Ormosia; species Ormosia emarginata. The sequence goes on from JAQQTP010000088.1 coordinate 28,967,688, forward strand.
GGTGAGTGGGAAATTATGGAGATGAATGGGTGAGTGGATGGATGAGTGGGTGGATTAGTGGATAAGTGGGTGGAGTGGTTGAGTGGATGGATTAGTGGATGAGTGGATGAGTGGATGGATTAGTGGATGAGTGGATGAGTGGATGAGTGGATTAGTGGACGGATGAGTGGATTAGTGGATGGATGAGTGGGTGGTTGAGGATGAAAATTTCGTGTCCGACTTGGAAGCCAAAAACGACCCACTATACTGCAGATACATGAAAAGTACTCTTCATGAAAGTTGTAGATCTTTGTCTTGACTATAAAATGTATATCTGGTTCATCCAATTTGGCTTCCTGCAGCCCAAGATATGTCCCAAATACCGCAGGTTGCTCAAACCCAACTTCAGCACCTCTGTTCCGACTTGCAAGCTCAAACTGACCTACTAGACTTCATTTTTGGTTGAGTGGAAAATGCCAAAGGACTTTTGGTGAGTGGGAAATTATGGAGATGAATGGGTGAGTGGATGGATGAGTGGGTGGATTAGTGGATAAGTGGGTGGAGTGGTTGAGTGGATGGATTAGTGGATGAGTGGATGAGTGGATGAGTGGATTAGTGGACGGATGAGTGGATTAGTGGATGGATGAGTGGGTGGTTGAGGATGAAAATTTCGTGTCCGACTTGGAAGCCAAAAACGACCCACTATACTGCAGATACATGAAAAGTACTCTTCATGAAAGTTGTAGATCTTTGTCTTGACTATAAAATGCATATCTGGTTCATCCAATTTGGCTTCCTGCAGCTCAAGATATGTCCCAAATACCGCAGGTTGCTCAAACCCAACTTCAGCACCTCTGTTCCGACTTGCAAGCTCAAACTGACCTACTAGACTTCATTTTTTCAAAAATTGTTCTTCATGAAAGTTGTTTATGTGGATCTTGACTATCAACTGTCCAAATTTCAGCCCATCTCCATTATTACATCTTGAGATATGATTTTATGAGTGCACACCGTTCAGATTCTAGTGACAGAACCTATATTCTGAATTCCATATAAACTTAGGTCCTTTAGACATCTATTTGGGACTTCGAGCTCTTCCTCAAAGTTGTAGAGCTTCCTCTTAGCTTTCCTACAAGATAAAATTCATGTTTATCAGATATTAGGAACTCAAGTTATGGCCAAAATACAGAAACAGTGTCAAGTCTCAATAATGCTGAAAATATTCAATTAGGACCAATTTGAGCTTAAACTCACAAAATCATACCAAACTCAATCAATTAAGAATATGGAGAGTGTAAATGACTAAACATAAGGGTTTCGTAATGACTAAAATATGTGATTATCAGGACCCTGAGGAGGACCCAGCTATGGTCCCTTCTCGTCAGTCGTAGGGGCTGATACTATCGGTGGCTACTGATGGCTAACCGTTTATCTTTTTGGGGAAGCCTGATGTTTTGCCGTTTCAGATAGGTGTATATTGTATCCCTTTGGATGGGTACATCTTTTGTTTTTTGTATAATTTATATTGTAATTAAACAGGCTAATGTATATAAAATATATATTTATATTGTGAATGTATGATGTCCAATACTGCATCGATTTTATTACATCTGTAATTATTGCTATCTTTTACTGTTATTTAATTAAAAAAATGAAAAAGGAAAAGGAAAATGTACACATAATTCGATATTCGATCACCTTACAATCCAAGAATGCAAATTATTTAATCATGTGTTAAAAATGAATCGGGTCTTAATTAATCATTGTAACTATTATTTTCCACAAATTTATTTTGTTTCTTAGTATTATGGTGCGACGCTCCTTCTTCGCGGTATTAAGAATAAAGGGCGTTACACAGGTGGTGGTGTTGGTGGTGGAGGTGGATTATTTCCTAACCTCTCTAGAACCCTTGCAGTAATAGTTGTCTGGTCCCTCATAGAATTAGCATTAGCAATGGCAACGGTCGTTTGCTCCCTCATGGAATTAGCCATTGCCCTAACAGCCTCTGCCATATCTTCACCTTCTCTAGATGATGAGTCTCTAGTCTCTCTAGCTTGCCTAGGGGGTGCCATAGTTTCCTGTACATGCAGAATAATATATATTGAGTTGATCAGTCCCAATATCATGTAACTATGTAACAACAGCTAATAGCATTCCAACTTAAGGCCAATCATACAATTCCATTAAGGTATCTCACATAAGAGACAAGAAAAGCATAATTCCTAGTAAGAACTCTTAAACATGACTAAGCATAGTCAATCCATACCCCAGCTCAACAAGATGAACCAGTCTCTGATACCATAATGTAACAACCTAATACAAATATCTCTATGCACCTGTTATACACAAAGATATGTATAGTACAACCTATGTCACTTCTTAACTATCAACATTGACAATTTATTCGTAATCACTAATCAAGTCATTACAGAGAGCCTTGCGGGATGTGAAAACATACATACACATATATATACAACATTTGCCTAAGGAAGGCTTAGTGTAAAAATGTAACCTTAACTACATGTAAACCTAGCACGTAGTCAGGAATGACTTGTTCCATAAGGAACTTCTGACTCCTTTCCTTCTAGCCAAATGATAGTACTTATCATATAAGGTCATATTCATAGGGAAAACACTACTAATCCATCCTAGTTTACTTCTATCTATTGCAGCACATCATCACATCTCATGTGATATCTAAAGCAACACTAAGTTACTTAAGGTGTTAGACACTTACCCAAAACAATCTGCCATTTTTTGGTAGCACAAGACCTATGCTTTACTTATCTATGCTAAGTGGTTATTTCTATGTTGAAATATCCAAAATAGCTTCTCAAGATATTCTAAAAAGCATGAATAAGGAGTCCCATCTAATAGGATTCCCTATTAGGCCAAGATAAAAATCTTGCAAAATTCTACACTGGACGCTTAAGCGCTGGTCCTTGAAGGCTCAGGCGCTCTGGCCTTGCATTAGGAAGGAAAATCTCTGGTATTTGGGTGCTCAAGTGCTACCTTATGGGCACCCGGGGATGGCAGAACGTGTGCCCTGTTTTCTAAGCATTGGGCACTCAGGCTCCCAGAAATTGGTGCTTGAGCGCTAGCACACCCAAACAGAATTCTACAAAGCTCATCTTCTGCATAATTCATTCCCAATCCAAAACCATCACTTCTGAAAGAAATCTTAGATGTTTTCTAACATCACTCATAATCTATAAACATGTTGTAATCCTTATTCTCTCTATTCAAGGTTACAACATAAGGAGAATGAATCAAAACTCACTTGAGACATATTTCCTAACTCAAGCATTCATGGAAGAATCAAGAATAACCTAAGTCCTAAATCATCTCGATGCATCAAACATGATAAAACCAAGTCATTATTAAGTCCTCAAACATGATTCAAGCATGCTACTGCTAACTTAAACATCAACTAATCCATATCATTTAAACACATAATAATGGAGAGCCTTACGGAGACTAAAAGTTATATATATACATCATTGCCTCAACAGGGTATATTGTAATACATAAACTTTTATACAAAGTAGATCAAGTATAATATACACAAGCTTTAACTATATAAAGCATATAAGCTATACTAGTCTTCATACATCTTCTGCTTCATATAAACACAATCGGGGTGAGAAATTACAATTCTCAGTAGAAGTATTCCAAAACCAGTATTTTATATATTCAAAAAGAATACGCAATTGGCCATACAATTGCAATGTTATGAGTTTAAATGTCATGGTGGTAACCGCCCATAAAATCGTCATTCTTTGCCTAATTATGTCTAATGATTATATCAATGCAATATTCTAAGTATGTAATGAGCAATGTTATAATATCAAGTCTATGGCAATGTCATGTCATGCATGAACCTTGAACAAAACAAATGAAGTTCATTTGAAGTCTTGAACAAGCATTGAAACTAAGTTACAGTAGTCGTCTCTCTATGTAGTGAAGTCCATCAACTACGCAGTCTTCAATAGCTCTAGGTAATGAGGATAAAGACCACCTCAACTGCCCCTCGGGTAATGAGGATAAAGACCACCTCAACTACCCTATGTATTCCAAAGTTAGGATTACCTCTGGTGGTAGGGAATTCACCTCAACTACTCTCCATTTATGATAACCAATAGGGAGGGAGCTGCACGTCCTCACACTACCAAAGGTTTATCCATAAATGTGAGGATCACATCTTCAACAATCACATACATAAATGTATAAACATGTCTAATTACTTCATATAATTAGCATTACAAATCCATTTGATTATTCAACAATGAGGACTCAGCCTCATCAACATAGTTATGAAAAACAACGATGCCAATCACTATAATAACTAGCATGCCAATTAGTTTATATTAATAACTACAAACATGAAATACAATGATGTTAAATATAAAAAATAATAATATACTAATTGATTTACATTTATCACATAAACACTTCATTAAATACTCCTATTAGAGTCTTAATACTCATTAAGAATTATAAAAGAAGGAACTACACCCATTAGGAGCTTCATTTCCACACAATAAAGTTCCTAGCAAAAACTGGTCTGGGTGGCCAGGCACCCAACATCCAGCGCTCAGGCGATGACTAGGCAGAACAAGCCTAGATTTTCCCTTGTCTCTAATGCTCAGACACTCCTTGCTTGGCACTCAAGTGCTCAACCTGCGCTCAGGTGCTCAAAACCCAACGCTCAAGTGTTGGGTCCATTGCATCATGCAACACACTTCTGGGTAGTGGGCACTCAGGTGCCTAAATCCAAGTGCTCAAGCGCTGGCTGCCCAGAATGAAATATGTAGAATTCCACAGATTATGTCACTATTCCATTAGGAACAAACCCACTTCGAATCACTCAAAACCCAAATCCAAGTGATTTCCAACATCAAAAGAGATCCATTTATACATTGTAACTCTTATACAACTTTAATTTCACTCAATAAAGTTAAACATGAATCATTCAACCTCTTAAACCCTAAAACCCCATTTTAGACTCAAAATTGTAACCAAGGTATCTAAGAGCTAAAAATTCATTCCCAAGACTCGAACAACTTAAAAACAAGCTATCATCAAGTTCTCTAACAAGATTTAAGCCAAAAACATCATAAACAACACTTCACAACCACTTGCCTCATCAAGACCTCTCTAGAACAAGATGAAGAAAATGGAGTAAAGAGTCAAGAACAAGGTTCCCCCTACCTCAATGGCCAGAAATAAAGTCACTTAGCAGCTCATTTCCAAAACTATGCTCTTCCTCTTCTTTGGTTGAGGAATCCTCACATTTCTCTTGTTTCTTTCTCTTTCTTTACCTTTGCCCTTGTTTGCTGTAGTCGTGAGAGAGAGATGAGAAAATGAGAGAAAATATCTCATTTGAATGCCTAAATAGTCAAGACAACAAAAGGAAGCAACTGCATGGCACTTGGCCACGTAAGTGCCTTGGTTGTAACTCCTAATCTGCTAAAAATTCTTAGATTTCACCAAATCAAGTTTCCTAGCTTCCAACAAGTTTGAAATAAATCCTAAGATTCGTCAAAAATCTTGTTTCACCATTTTGATATTTTTTTCATATCTGCTGATAGTCAATTTGGCATTAAAACACACTACTAGTATGCTTAAAATATCAAACCAACTCTGATTAAACTCAAATTTTAATTACACCAACATTAACACATTTGTGACCTAGAAATAAATTCTCCACATTTATTTCCACTAACTAAGTAGTTTAAGCCAATTCGATGGCTAAAAATAGTTATATTTCACATATAACATTGTAGCAAAGTGACTAAACATGCTCAAAAGGTCACAAAAATTAGCAAACATGTTAAGCAAGTATTAGGTTACCTCTATATCCGTATATAAGCATAACATGTTTTCCAAGGTGTTACATTTCTCCCCTCCATTTTAAAATTTCGTCCCTTAAATTTAGTTTACCTAAGGTAAGAAATCCTAAACAATTCACATACAAAACAAGCATAACCAAATCTTAAGAAAACAGAAATTACTCAATAAGTACAACCATGTACTCACCTTTTTCTTGAACTCGGAGGCTATGTTGTCTCCTTGCCTTGTGTAACACCCCAAAAATTTATAATTTTATGATAAATAGTCATTTTATAATATTTATAATTTTTGTGAATATTTCTGAATTTTTTTAAGAATGTGAAATATTTTAATATTATTTCTCATTTTACGTGCACACTGAGCGGAGCCGAGGAAATGAGATATTTTCTTCGAGAACCTTGATTTGTGGAAATATCGACGAGGGATCTTACTAAACCCGAGACTGGACACAGTTTAAGAGACTTTACATTTTTTGAGATTTTTATCTGATAAATAAAAATTGTTGTGTATTTTATTATCTGTTGGACAATTAACACTTACTTCTATCAACTGTAATAATTGTCCATTGGATAATAGCTTGTAGTAGAAATTTTATCTTATCCAAAGGAAATCCACTTTATGTTAAATCAAATCACCTTTAATTCAAAAATAATGTATTTTATTCAAAGCTTCTCAAGGAAGCTTTGACCAAAAATGACCAAAATGCCCAAAACTTGCAAGAGAAGCCAATCTCTCCCTCTCCTTCTCTTTTGTGTGCCACAACTTAGGGCTTTAGGGGGGAGCCAAAATTTAAATTTTACCATATCATTTTACTCCTAATCCTAAATCACAAAAAGCTATCACTCTTTTTCTCTTCATTTTCTCTTCACCATTTTCTCTCTTCTTCTTCCTCTCCACACTCCATGGTTGCAGCCCATCCAAGTGGCTATCTTCATTTTCTTACTTCACTACTACCATTTCTACACTTCTCTTCTCATTCTAAACCTTTTCTCTTTAGAGATTATCTTCTAAATCCATCTTCTTCTTCACTTTTCTTCAAGAACAAAGCTTGAAGCTTTTTAGGTAAACCTGTGATTCCTTACTTTCTCTTCTTCTTTTTCGTTTCTATGGTCATTTTCATGGCCATGGATCCTTTCTTTTTCAAGCCATTGGTGTTGATTCTTTGAGTTATGATTCTTAGGCTTTGGTGGAGCTTTGGACGAAAATCTCACAAGCAGACTAAGTGTAGGTCATATTGTTGCCCTTGGGGGCGTCCGGGTGCGGGTGTCTCATTATAGACAGTGGTAGCTCCACTGGGACTGTGGGATAGACCGATGCAAACACACCGATGATCCGGACTAAGACATTGTCTTATATTGCGATCTTGTTGAGAGTGCCATGTATAAGCCATGTTGCGCAAAATATTATTTTTATGATAAGCACTTTATTTTTAGGCTAACGAGATACTGGCATGACTCCCTGATCATTCTCTCTGAATGTTTATATCTAGCTCCATGGAGTAGGATTTTGGTACCTCATGCATTATGCATTGTCGATCTTATATTTCTTCTAGCATAAGTGTCCATAATTATTAAATTGTCTCTTTTAATTATTGAAATAATTATCTGATTTATGAACTGCTTATTGCTTGAGATATTATTGTTGTTTCCCTATTATTGCTTATTTTATCATTTCTTGTTGATATATATATATATATATATATATATATGTGTGTGTGTGTGTGTGTGTGTGTGTGTGTGTGTCTTTGTGATGTTATGTAGGCGTCTTATGTCGTTCTATTTTCTTACTGCCGTATTGGTATTGAATGTTGAGTGTCTCACCTCTTTCATGTATCCCAGTATTTCGGTTTTATTTATATGCTTCTGAGAAGACATTCATGAAGAAAGGGAAGCACCCGAGTTCCCTAGTTTCTAGCCTGACTACGACTAGTGTTGTTTGAAGATGTCGTCTCGTCCACGTAGATTTCTGGGTTATGCGAGGATGACCTTCCACGAAGGTCCTTATTGTTGTTATATAAATCTGCGCACAGACCGTTGTATTTATCATGGGGACTTGACGGTGTTGTTAGCTTGGGGTCGCTATGACTCCCCTGTTTTTGATTTTACTACTTTTGTTCATCTGGAGTTTTACCTACCTCTCCGAGATTTGTGGGATGATCTCTATTACACCCCACAGGAGGATTCATTCATTTCTACTGCTCAAGCCTCTGCTCGAAATTCGATCACTTCGATGATGATCTCATCTGACGAGGAAGACCTGGAGGAGGATCCTGCTACGGTTCCTTCTCATCAGTCTTAGGGGGCTGGTACTATTGGTGGCTACTGATGGCTATCCGTATATCTTTTTAGGAAGCCTGATGTTTTGCTATTTTGATGGGTTGTACATTTGTAAACATCTTTGGGGTGGGTAAATCCTTTTGCCTTTTGCATACTTGATGATGTAATTAAACAGGCATAATATATATAATATATATATATATATATATATATATATATATATATATATTATGTGGATGTAAGATTTCTTTTCATGCTGATTTTTACTGTGACTATGTTTTATTTATTCTCTCACTACAACAAAAAAAATTACATATATTCAATACCCGATTACTATACAATTACGATTGAAGATGTTTATTTATATATTAAAAATGAACCGGGTCTTAATTTATGACATATTTATTTTTCATATTTTATTTCATTTTATTATGGTGTGACGTTCCTTCTTCTCCTAGAAAAAGGGGCATTACACTTGGTTTGATATTAGAGCCCTGGTTTAAGTTTTCTTTTGGGTCTTGTGGTTTGGATTGTCTTGTTTGTACTGTGCGATTCTCTGTGTTTGGTATTCCGAAAGGATACATCTAACTTTTCCTTGTGTTTTGTATAGTTTGACTTGAAAAGAGATATGGCTCGTAGAGGGGATATGACTGCAGCGATTGAGGCGATTCAAAAAATGGCAGAGGCCATGCTGCAACAGTTAGAAGCTACTACAGATGCTCAAAACTTGACTGAATTTCGTTGCAATAACCCTTCTCAATTTAAAGGAGAATTTGATCCGGAGAAGGTTGTTCTTTGGATCAAGGAGCTAGAGAAAGTCTTCATAGGCATGAACTGTGCCAATGATAAGAAGGTGACTTATGTTGCGTTTATGTTGGTTGGAGACACAGAAGAGTGGTGGACTGGAGAACAGAGATTACTAGAAACTAAAGGTCGAGTAATTACTTAGGAGGTATTCAAGGAGAAATTCTTAGAGAAATATTTCCCTGCAAGTGCTAGATATGCAAGGAGATAGAGTTTCTTAGTCTGAGACAAGGGAACATGACGATCGGTGAGTACGCTGCAAAGTTTGAAAGCTTGTCGAGATTCTCAACTTACTTCCAACACTAGTTGAACGAGGTGTGGAAATGTCAGACGTGATTGGAGCCTTTATTGTAACACCCTAATACAATTTTCGTAAAATATGCAAAAATATTTCAAGACAAATCGCATTAAACGTGTCACTTCTAAAAATGCATAAGAATAAAATCCATAATAACCTTTATAGTTATTAAAGAAAGCCTCGAATGATAAAAAGATCATATATACATACATCTCTGGCTAACAAGCCATATTGTATACATAAACTTTTACATACAACCAGAAAAGTAATAATATACAAACTGGTTCAACAAGAAATAAAACTACTAAACTAAGTCTTTTGTTTCTTCTTTTTCTTGCCCTTTTCTTTTGGAGGGTCTTCACTTGGAATTACATGAAGTATACAGGGGTGAGAAATCACAATTTCTCAGTATTCGCATACCAAGACCAGCAGTTAATCACTTATAACAAATAAATAACTGAGCACATTAATAATATAAACAATATAAATATCTGATAATCAATAATATCAAAAGATCGCTCATACAATCCTAAGATATTATAAAACAAACGACCAACCAATCAATTGATTAAGCAATGACAACTGCACATACAATTGTCAACTATACAATGCTTTATGTGATGAGGTATGGTTATGCTCAAACAAGTACTAATATAATGTTTATGCAATGTAAGTGCAAGTTTTGTAATTTGAAAACACAAGCTACTTGCTTAATTTCCCAGAAACCTCTGTTTCTTGTATATGCAAAGTAGAATAAGCCTAATCTCACTTGGTAAAAGGTAAACAAATTCCCCTTACCAATGTAAGAGTGCTATTGTCACCCCCATACCGGTAACTGTGACCAAAATAGCATACCAGCTATGAGAATATAGATCAACACCTTGTTCTCTGGCCATATGGTTGTGCACACCATGTTAAATTACAATACATAGGAAACTAACAAGCATCAAGTTTGAAAACCAAAAATCAAGAACTATATCAATTCACAATCAAGACATATCACAAGATTCCCATAACTAAGTGACTTTCCAATACAAATACATATATGTCCTAGCATCACCTATCAAACAAGGTATCAAGAACTATGTAACTAGTATTTTCTTACCTAAAACTTCTCACCATCACTTCACAAGTGATTTCCAAGTCAACCTTGTAACGTGACGCCCCCTTTCCTCATTGGAAGGAGGAGGACGCCACAACTTTGTCAATTCAAAATTTCAATCAAATTAATGCAGAATATGAAATAAATTTAACCCAAGTTATAAAATCAGTGATTATTAAAACCATAATATTTGATGTAAAATATTCTTTTACTTGCGAATAACAGATCAAACAAGTAGGTAGATCATAAGGCATCATTGATATATATATATATATATACTGAATATACATAAATATTCATATCAGCTGGTTCGTATGGATCATATACAAATCTGTATCCCAAAATACTTACAAAAATAATGGCGCTCTGAATACATATGCGTACTCAAAATTTACAGATGATCAAGAGAGACTAACTAGCAAAAAGACACGACTAACCCAAGTGCTACATACCTAAATCATAGGGTCCTCAAAGGGATCCTCTTCTTATTCCTCAGAAGAAATGACCACAGTATGAGGTATACCCTGACGGACAGGCATCCGCCTAGAGGACACAACATTATCCTCATGTGGAGTATAGTGGAAGTTACTCCACCATTCCTAGATAAGTATGTTAAACACTAACTGAATAGATACAGAGAAAGACAAAACAGGGGGATGATGAAGATCCCCACAAAAAGTCAATGTCAGCTCCCCAATATAGGTAACCCTTTCATTAGCCATGTTGACTGACCACGCGTCTGCTCCACCATGAAAGTATACGTGAACATAACCCAAATTACGCAGTCTTGACGTCATCTTAGGACAATAACTATCACTAATCAAGAGGGGGTAGTTCCTCTTCAAGTCATTCTTGGACTTTAATTAATCAGAATGTATAGTAACATAACACAACACAACTAAGAGGTGAGAAATCCAGCATCATTACCATCAGGCAGTGTAAAGACAGTACGAACAGAAATACCATCCAAATACAAAAATCAGTAATATCAAATATCAATAGTAGGGATAATATTAATAATATGACAGTTTAATAAGTCAATCAATGCCAAATAAATAAACGTATATGAAATGTCATGAGAGTATGCAGACCCACTATACATGTACACAATGTACTCAATTCCTACTCCATGGAGCTAGACAAATATTTCGGAGAGAATGATCGGAAGATATGTCTGTATCTCGTCAGCCATAAATCAAGTGCTTTCAATAAAATCAATGTTTGCACAACAAGGCTTTATACAAGACATTCTATACCAGATCCTGATTGGGGTGAGTGTCTCAGTCCGGATCGTCAGTGTATTTGCATTGGTCTGGTCCACGGCCCAGGGGAGCTACCAGCTGGCCATTGCGGACACCCCATACCCCGACGTCCCCAAGGTCAATAAAGACCTACACTAAGCCCATCGCACCTGCACGTACGTATAATTCAACTCCTAGACTCATACAGCCATAACAACAAACCACATGACTTCACAAGGTATGATGAATGCCTTAATGCACACATACATACATAATATCATCAATGTCATGCAATCCATGATCATACACCATCATAATTCATAGCAATTATTAATAAATCAAGATTCCACTTACGGGCACGATAATAGCATTATCATTTAATCTCAGCCTCATGGTTTCCATTATCATTTCGATTCTTGTTTCTCTATTCAAATTTATATTTCTCTTCATCGTTAATAAAATTTATTTATTTAAAGTCTTATGAGTCTCAAAGCCTCACTTACACTCATTTTCCTTTAAAGGTCATAAGTCATTATGATATTACATTAAAGTCATCATTTCTTTCATTATTCCATCTTATGAATTTCCAATTTAGTATTTAGTCACTTAGTTATTCAAGCTTCACTTTGATTTCAATTTTTCCTCTCGATTACCATAAATGTCCGAAAACCCTAATATTCTTAAGTTCCAAAATTCCTTTTCTTGCTTATTTATTTCCATTCTTTAATTAACTCACTTTTACCCTAAATTTTTCTAAATTCCAAATTACTTTAAGATTTATCCAATACTTCCATTTTTCCTTCTTCTTGGCCATGAACCCTAGGTTCATAGAATTTCATATTCATCTTCTTAATCCATTATTTTAATTCCTTAATCAACTCATTTTCCACTTAAACTCATAAGTTCCGACTCATTACCAATTTAGTCATAAGTTTTCCTAATTTTCTTCCCCTTGGCCGTGACCTATACCAAGGTTTCAAGGCTCCAAAATTTCCATCAACTTATCAATCAATTACTTAAGTTCCATTTTATTACAAGGTGTTGTCTTGGTTCACCATTTTTAGGCCATGAGGTCATGAGCCTCACTTCCAAAAGACAAAACATTCTTTGTCATCCACACATAAATTCAACCATACAACAATCACAATCTATCAACATACATAATATCACAACATTAATAATAACACCATACAAATTACATAATTATAAACCATTGAAAAACAGCCAATCAAGAGGAGAAATCCACACTTAGATTCTCCATTTTCAACACACAAATTCGTCCTCCACCACCATGAGTAGTTGATGAGAATGTTCTCCCTCTCACCAAAGAAAATGACTAGCAAAAGATCTCCCTTGATGTCCTTGAAGATTTTAGCCAAGCACTCCACAAAACCCTAAGGATTTCAACTCACAAAATCAACATTCTAGGCTTGAAAAAGAGTGAATCAATGGTCATAAGGAAGACCATGAACACGAAAATGAATAAGAGAAATGAAGATCAAAAGTTTACCTCAAAAGCTTCAAGCTTTGCTCTTCAAGAAAGATGATGAAGATGGAAGCTTTTGGAAATGGTTTCAACTAAAAAGGTGTTTAGAATGCAATGAAGATCAAAGAAATGCGAGTAGATGAAACTTTTGTAAACATAGAGGATTGCTATGGTGGTGTGGTCGTGAGGTGTAACATCCTCCCTAACCTAATAGCCTTAAACAGAGTTATAAAAACTCAGTAATATTGATAACAATCATCTGTTAATTCAGATAATTTTCTGAACCAGTTTAAGCATAATTCGGTAACTTTGAATACAAGATAATAAATAAGGTATCTGCTGAACCAATTGATATGATGGAATAAATATAGAAAATTTATTTCCTAGCTAAGGACCATTGATACAAATTGTAGAAAATTTTGGAAAAACAACAAAGCAAATTTGGTATTTTTAAGGATACTGTTAAGAAATAGCTAGAACAGTAATGGAACAGCTAAATAATTCAGAAAATTATGAAATTTCATGGAGATGACAAGTAAGACATGGGAGATATTTCGGTATAAAATTCCAATTAAAATAAGTATCAGTGGGCTTATTGCTTAATCCTTCGGTTTAATTTAATTCGGGATCGAGTAATGAAGTTTAACTAATAAAAAAATAGTATATGGAAAGTTATAGAAAAATGGATCTGAGAATTAAGATGAGTTCTAAAATTTTCTATAACACTTATGGTAACTTAAAAACTTAAATTTAAAATATTAAAGTATACGTAACAGATATAAAAATTTCTAAAAAAAAAAATTGTCACCAACCACCATTCACGGTTCCACTCTTTTCTACACTTTTCATGACTTTTCCTTCATCAATTTTGCCTTCACTTTACGTCTCCAGAAGAGAAAAACAGAGGAGAATTGGAAGCCAAAAACAGCAAGATGAAAGGAAGGAAACGTGAGGCTTCCTTCATCATTTTCTTCTCTTTATTCTTCTCATTAAATTGCTCTTTATTCTTCATCAATTCTTCTCTTTATTTTTACACGGTTATCTCTTCTTTCTCAACACAATAAAGCAATAAAATCTCAGCGGAGAAAACATGAAAGAAAAAGAAGAAAAAAGGGGAAGAAGAAGAGAAGAAGGAGAAGGAAAGAGCAAGGCCAAGAGTCATCAACCAAGGTAGGGGTTCTCTCTAATGGTTTCTCCATCTATTTTATTAAGGTCTGAACTTTGTGATTTGAATAAAGATTTTTAAATAATAATAATGATTTTGGGTTGATTGTAAGTGGAGAATTTGAAATTCTTGAATAATGCTTACTGTACCTTGAGTTGTGAAAATGGGTTTGAAATTCATTTTTTATTGGCTTGGATTGATAATTGTTAGTTTTGGGGTTTCGGTGGCATTTTTGAAGTTTCGGCACAGAAACAAGAAAGCCACATCACCTCCTGATTGAGGTGCCACGGTCCAAAATATTTTGGAGGTGCCAACTACACTCAATATTGAGTGTGCCGCAGCACCGTGGAGCATAAAGCCGTGGCTCATTTCTTTGCATCAATTGAATATTGTTCTTTTATTTGAATGGAAATGGGTTAGTACCCGTGAAGTACAACAAGCCAACTATTAAATATTTTTCTTTTAGTTAAACGGAAGTGTCGTGAAATAAAATAAGACAACAAGTGATTATATTTCTTTTATTTGAATGAAATCTTGGATTTCTAACACAAGGCCGTCCGTGAAACCAAATAAGGCAATATGTAAATTTTGGTTTTATTTGAATGGAACTTGGACTTCTAGTACAAAGTAATGGCTTATTTTTTTTTTTTAACATATATGTCTTCCAGATTTATAATTCTTCCTTGTGTGATTCTTTTGTCATAAAATGAATATACATTGTAAATGGAGGTGAAATGGAATTGATAGTACTTTGATGGTAAGATGTTGAGGCTTAATCCTAAATTATCAAATTGATATAATTAGGAGATGTGCAACAATGTTTATACTTTGTAGTTAAATAGTATAGTTCTTGATTCTCATGAATGTCTTATGATGTAACAATGTTGAATTGAAATGGATTCATAGAATTCATGTATGAAATGTAAAGAAATGGATTACTTATGTTGTAATTCACTATATGTGTTTTATGAGGAATCAATGATGAATTAAGAAATACTCATGCATTGAGCATGTTCTTTGATTGATTGATGAATTGTAAACTATTACATATTAATGAAATGAGAGGCTTTGTGCCATGATATAATGTGGTTGAGGTTAATGAACATATTGAGATATGCATATTAACAATAGATGTTGATGACTATGACATAGGAAAGCAATTTACAAGAAAGTGTGTACTATCTCCATGCTACCATGATGGTATTGATGTAGGAGTTCTCACCTCTTTATTATGTCATTATGTTTTATATTTATATTTGATAAAAGATCACGAGGAAAAAGAAGAGGGACCACACCCTTACTGATTGGGCTGATTCATTATTGTCGATATGGCATCTGGACGAAATTTCTTTGGTTACGTACGAGTGTAACTTCCTGGGGGCATTGATGTCTGGCATGTCGACTGGGACACTGAGCGTTATATATTTAGGGGTTACGGCTTTGTCTGCTAGTAGTACCTATCCCAAGGTTACTACTTTCCCCTTTAGTGTTTTTGTACCCATCATCTTTTATTTGGATATGTAAGTATTATGTTTCGTGTTACCAGTGCTTTGTGTCAAGGATGAATATATTTATATATGGAATATGTTTTTCCTCTAGTGGTTGTATTTTAAGAGTTGGGTACGAAATATGCTTCATTCGAGGCTCATATTTTTATTTATGTATAATGGAATTTTTTTGGAAATATTGTTGTCGGTATTGTGACACGCCTGGATTTAGTGACTGTGGAGTAATGACGATTACATTACGGTTATTAGATTTGGGGGTGTTACAATTGTTGCCCGTTTAGTAAGACTACGCAAGCGCACGTGTCGACAAGTAATATAAGAGTGAATATTCAAGTATCGTTCCCATGAGAACTGTATCAAAAATTTATGCTAATTATTAACCAATTGCCACTTAATCGCTATTCCAAGAAATCGAATTAATTTTAGTGATTAAATAATAAAACAAAATAAAGTAACAATTTTAAAACAGGGTAAAAATAAACAGATAAAAAACAGTGATTGGAGAATCAAGGGTCTAACTTCACTTATTATTTTATTTGATTTCATGCAATCCTTCCTTTACTTTTGATCCTAAATTAGTTATGCTAGCCAACGTGTTTAAGCATTCACAAAATTCCATGCATTGAGAACAAACATCAAACACTTGCTATGCATGACCAATAGGTATATTTCTATCCTATTGGCAAATAAATTCATCCATACAATTGAAATTAATTGAACATGCATTTTCTAATTCCAAGGTCCAACATCCAAATTGCTATTTCTAGTTCATTGGGTTCACCAAGACAACACAAATAATGGCCAATCAAAAGTATGCATTGTAACACCCTTACATTTGATGACTACAGCACTGTAACATCCCGAAAAGTGTTTATTTAATTACAAACGATCATTTTATAATATTCTAGATTTTTGAAAAAAAAATTGGATTTTTCCGGAAATGTCAAATATTTTAATATTATTTCTCATTTTACATATGTACTGAGCGGAACCGGAGAAATGAGATGTTCTCTCCAAGAACCTTGAACTATGGAAACGTCGATGGGGGATCTTACTAAACCCGAGGCCGGACACAGTTTACAAGGTTTTACGTTTTTTGAGAAATTTTAACAGATAAAATAATAAAATACTGCGAAGAAATTATCTGTCAGATTTGTTAAAGCTGACTTCTGCCAACTATGACTATTGTCCAATAAATAATAACATATAATAAAAATCTTATCACATTGTTCAAAATTTACCTTGTGTCAAACCCCTTTAGCCTTATTTTCAAAATAAGAATTTAGTTAATTAAAAGCCCATTGTAGGAAGCTTCCAAGAAGTTTCCTATTTGACCTATTTTCTCTCTCTTCCCTCTCCACTCTTCTCTACGGCAGAAGCAATGTGGGAAGCCCAAATATTTCCTCTCATCTTTCTAATATTTCATTCTCATTCTCTAAACCCCAAATACTCATTTCTCTATTTCCTCTCTTCTTCTTTTCCTTCTCCACCGAGCATCCACCCCTTTGGAAGACCATTTCCATGATTTGCTAAATCAAACCCATTTCCACTTATCTTCCACCACTCCAAATTCTCTTTTGTTGATATCTCCTTAGTTCTTCTTCTTCTTCCTCTTCCATTTTTCCACCATTTTCACCACTTTCTTCAAGCTTCAAAGTTAGGGTTTTTGGGTAAGCTTCAAGACTCTTCTTCTCTTCCCTTCATTTTCTGTTTCAAGGATGTTCTTGTAACCACCTATACTCCATTTTTCAAGCTATTATGCTATCCTAATGAAGTTAAAATTTCTAGGGCTTTGGGTGGCACAAATCTAAAATTTGCAAAGAGATTCTTGGAGGTTTCTCTTGGTTTCTTCACTTGGGTAAGAGGAAGATGATCCTCCTCAACCAATCTTGGTTAAGGAAATGTTTTGCGTGTTGTTGTAGATGAGGGAATCCATGTTGGATTACTCTCCTTGGCATATTGTGTATTTCTATGATTTTGTAGTTGTTTGATTTGTATAATTATATGGATTTGTAATGTGTGTTTTGATGACATAAACTATGCTTTGGATTGTTGGTAAATGATTGTAAAACCTTGAGATTGGATGGGCCACGGTTCTGCAAAAATGGATTCTGTAGAACCCTTGTAAATGCACTAGCGCTCAGGCGTTGTGCATAGAGCGTCTAGGCGCTCATTGCCCAGAGAATTTTCCTGTAACGTGGCTTGGTTAGTGCTCAGACACTTCGTGTTCAGTGCTTAGGCGCTCAACCAGCGCCTAGGCGCTACAGATATGGAGCCTAGGCGCCCCTAGCAGAACCAGCAGGATAATTGGGAAATGATACTAAGACTTCCATGGGAAGATATCACAGAAAGAAAATGATAAAATAAAGTAAGGAATTGGATTTGCTAAGGGAATTCCTCTAGAAAGAGAAATTTTATGAGAATAGACTACGTTAGGAAATTCAATCGATTATGGAAACTTACTTAGAGATGGATACTTGTAAGGATGGCAAATCTTGAATAAGAATGCATAATGGACCTTAAAAATGTATTACCTTAATTGATTTCAATATTATGATATTGTGGGACCATATGAATGACCAATGCTGTGTTGATGCTTATTTGAGCCAATTGTGGCATATTATGGAATAGTATGTGATGTTGACCATATATGTTCATGCATAGAGTCTTATGCATTGTGAATGTCCTGTGGACCGTTGTAAGGCCGAGTTGCCTAGGAGATTGAACACACCTTGGTGCAGGTGCGAATAGACTAGTGTAGGTCGTGTTATGACCTTGGGGGCGTCGGGGTGCAGGTCCTTCACAATGGGCAGTTGATAGCTCTTCTGTCCGTGGGGAAAACTGATGCAAAAGCATTGACGATCCGGACTGAGATACTGTCCTATGTCGTGATCGAGCATGGACTGTCTATACAATGCCTGTATGTGCACGTAGAAAACTGTTTAGTTTTAGCACCTTGGCCTCGGCAGCCGAGTTACAGACACGTCTCCTGATTTTTCTCTCCGATTGTTTGAGTCTAGCTCCATGGAGTAGGAAATTTGAATACCATATGCATGTGCATCATGAGATGTTTTACTGTTAATGATTACTACCCTATATGAATTTGAACTGTTTGTATCATTATTATGATAAATGCCTTCCTGGAACTGCTTACCTATTTACAGATGAACTTTCTGCTTGTTATTGTTGTTATTGTTTTTGGGACTGTTATATGGGCGCTATGCGCCGTGTTATTCCTGGCTGCCATAATTGGTAATGATGGTAGGATGTCTTACCTCTGTTCTGTGTTTCCATTATTTGCTGCCTGTGCGTGTACTGTATCTACCGAAGACGACGGCACGGAAGCTGAAGCTCCCAATTTTCTTGGCTTCTGGCCCGAGCAAGACTAGTATCTATTGTGGAGCATGGAGGCACGCATGCGTGGATTTCTGGGCGACGTGCGTCTGACCTTCTTCGGAGGGCCAGAGTACTGGTACATCAACCTGAGCTCTGACCGCTGTGTCTATATGGGAGATGTATCGATTTCCCTTGCCTGGAGACGTCATGAGGCGTCGATCCTCACTTGCCATGTCAGCCTGCGACTGGAGTTCTACTTACCCATCCGAGAGATGTGGGGTGACCGTTACTACACCCCTTGGGAGGACTCTTTTGATTCTACTGTTCGGGATCCTGTCCGTGGTTCAGTGGTTCCCATGGAGGTTTTCTCTGAAGAGGAGGATCCTGCTGAGGATCCGGATACGGTCCCTCCTCATCTGAGGGACTGATGTTACTGGTAGCTGCTGATGGCTACCAGTGTTTTATTTTGGGGGCCTGATGTATTATTTTTGGTGGGCTGTGTATTTTGATATTTCTGTTGGATGTATATGAAAAATCCATAGGCAGGTATAGTTTTACTTTTTGGAAATTTCCAAGCTGTATCTAAAATATATTTGGCACCTAAATATATATGTATATGTATGTTATTCAGATATGGGTTTCTGTTTACTGTTTTGTTCTTTACCGTTATTCACATTCCATATTGTTAAATTAACAAAAAAAAAATATACCGCCAATTTTACTCACGTATTAAAGTACTAAGCAAGTTAATTTTGAACTAAATGAACTGGGTCTTAATTGTTTAAAAATTTATTTTCCGCATTTCCTTTTGATTTGACAATGTGACGTTCCCTCCCAAAAAGGGGCGTTAAATTTAAGTTAGTATCAGAGCCCCGGTTTAAGTTTCTTTGGGTCTTGTGTGTGAGTCTATCTTGTTTGTGCTGTGTGAATCTCTGTGATTGGTATTCTGAATGAATCCCTCTAACTTTCCTTATGTTTTTCAGTAATCTGATTTAAGAGAAAAGTAAGATGGCAAGAGGTGAAGAAATAGCAGCCGCTATAGAAGCAATGCAGAGGATGGCAGAAGTCATCGCGCAACAAAATGAATGTGCTGTTCAGCAACAAGAGAGAGCTGCTCAACAGCTCGAGGTGACTGTCAATGCATAGAGCTTAGCAGAGTTTCGTCGCCACAACCATCCGCAATTCAAGGGAGAATTTGATTCGGACAAGGCTAGTTTGTGGATCAAAGAGCTGGAGAAAGTCTTTCGTGGTATGAATTGCGCTGAAGATAAGAAGGTGAACTATGCTACCTTCATGCTTATGGGTAATGCCGAATACTGGTGGAACGGAGCTCAGAGAGTACTGGAAGCCGAAGGAACTGACGTCACGTGGTAAATGATTGTAAAACCTTGAGATTGGATGGGCCACGGTTTTGCAGAAATGGATTCTGCAGAACCCTTGTAAATGCACTAGCGCTCAGGCGCTGTGCATATAGCGTCTAGGCGCTCATTGCCCAGAGAAATTTCCTGTAACGCGGCTTGGTTAGCGCTCAGGCGCTTCGTGTTCAGCGCTTGGGCACTCAACCAGCATTCAGGCACTACAGATATGGCGCCTAGGCGCCCCTAGCGGAACCAGCGGGATAATTGGGAAATGATACTAAGACTTCCATGGGAAGATATCACAGAAAGAAAATGATAAAATAAAGTAAGGAACTGGATTTGCTAAGGGAATTCCTCTAGAAAGAGAAATTTTATGAGAATAGACTACGTTAGGAAATTCAATCGATTATGGAAACTTACTTAGTGATGGATACTTGTAAGGATGGCAAATCTTGAATAAGAATGCATAATGGACCTTGAAAATGTATTACCTTAATTGATTTCAATATTATGATATTGTGGGACCATATGAATGACCAATGTTGTGTTGATGCTTATTTGAGCCAATTATGACATATTATGGAATAGTATGTGATGTTGACCATACATGTTCATGCATAGAGTCTTATGCATTGTGAATGTCCAGTGGACTGTTGTAAGGCCGAGTTGCCTAGGAGATTGAACACACCTTGGTGCGGGTGCGAATAGACTAGTGTAGGTCATGTTATGACCTTGGGGGCGTCGGGGTACGGGTCCTTCACAATGGGCAGTTGGTAGCTCTTCTGTTCGTGGGGCAAACCGATGCAAACGCACCGACGATCCGGACCGAGACACTGTCCTATGTTGTGATCGAGCGTGGACTGTCTGTATAACGCCTGTATGTGCACGTAGAAAACTATTGAGTTTTAGCACCCTGTCCTCGGCAGCCGAGTTACAGACACGTCTCCTGATCTTTCTCTCTGACTGTTTGAGTCTAGCTCCATGGAGTAGGAAATTTGAATACCGTATGCATGTGCATCATGAGATGTTTTACTGTTAATGATTACTACCCTATATGAATTTGAACTGTTTGTATCATTATTATGATAAATGCCTGCCTGGAACTGCTTACCTGTTTACAGATGAACTTTCTACTTGTTATTATTGTTATTGTTTTTGGGACTGTTATATGGGCGCTATGCGCCGTATTATTCCTGGCTGCCATAATTAGTAATGATGGCAGGATGTCTTACCTCTTTTTTGTGTTTCCATTATTTGCTGCCTGTGCGTGTACTGTATCTATCGAAGATGACGGCACGGAAGCTGAAGCTCCCGATTTTCCTGGCTTCTGACCAGAGCAAGACTAGTATCTATTATGGAGCATAGAGGCATGCATGCGCGGATTTCTGGGCAACGTGCGACTGACCTTCCTTGGAAGGCCAGAGTGCTGGCACATCAACCTGAGCTCTGACCGCTGTGTCTATATGGGAGATGTATCGATTTCCCTTGCCTGGAGATGTCATGAGGCGTCGATCCTCACCTGCCATGTCAGCCTGCGACTGGAGTTCTACTTACCCATCCGAGAGATGTGGGGTGACCGTTACTACACCCCTTGGGAGGACTCTTTTGATTCTACTACTCGGGCTCCTGCCCGTGGTTCCGTGGTTCCCATAGAGGTTTCCTCTGAAGAGGAGGATCCTGCTGAGGATCCGAATACGGTCCCTCCTCATCTAAGGGACTGATGTTACTGGTAACTGCTGATGGCTGCTAGTGTTTTATTTTGGGGGCCTGATGTATTATTTTTGGTGGGCTGTGTATTTTGATATTTCTGTTGGATGTATATGAAAAATCCATAGGCAGGTATAGTTTTGCTTTTTGAAAATTTCCAGGCTGTATCTAAAATATATTTGGCACCTAAATATATATGTATATGTATGTTATTCAGATATGGGTTTCTGTTTACTGTTTTGTTCTTTACCGTTATTCACATTCCGTATTGTTAAATTAAGAAAAAAAATATACCGCCAATTTTACTCACGTATTAAAGTACTAAGCAAGTTAATTTTGAACTAAATGAACCGGGTCTTAATTGTTTAAAAATTTATTTTCCGCATTTCCTTTTGATTTGACAATGTGACATTCCCTCCCAAAATGGGGCGTTACTGGCACCATCATCATTATGCCACAGTCACTAAATTTAGGCGTGCTACAACTCAACTAAAGGTTTCCAAATTTAATCATTGTACATATAAAGAAAATATGAGCCATGAATGAAGTATATTTATTACACAACCATATCATCCTTCAAAGGGAATTACATTCCACACGCACACACACGCACACACATAGCATAGTACAGTAACACATACAAAATGTAAAACATACTTGTTCAAAGACATATATGCAGCTACCACAACCAAGCCCATACTGACCCAAAAGAGGAAATAGAAACCCATAACAGGTCCTACTAAAAGGTAGGGTGACGTTCCCAACGTACCCAACATGCTCTAACTTGAAGGGAGTAAACTACACCTCGGCACCTCCAAGAAAACTGCATCTACACGAAACCACAAAGATTCTGCCTTGTGGCTATCTCAGTCTTCACGAGTCATAAATATAAAATAGAACGAGACAAGAAAGAGGTGAGAACCCCTACATCAAATCCAATATGGCAGCAAGAAAACGATACGAATGACAAAGTCATTCCATACATATAGATAGTTATTCCATACATACAGATATTGCAGATATATTCAAGTTATCAATTCCACAAATATCATCAGAAAGCATATCTCATAATAATATAAACATTAACAGCACTATAAAAACAGATATCCACCATAGATACATAATGAGTATGCCACCACAATATGTATGTTGACCATGCCACGACCATATGTGTACTGACCATATCTATGCATATTGAACCCATTCCTACTCCATGGAGCTAATACTCAAACTCAGAGATGAACGTTCCAGAAGATCTGCTACCCTCAATGATAGTCTACGCCAGACCACGAAAAGAAGTAGTGCTTGTCAGTTCCTCGTCAGTGCGTTGCAACGGTTCTTCATGGCCAGAGATATATAATGTGACAACTAGGTCATTAGATGAATCACCTCACCCTGCCGCACCTTGAGGTCCTTGTATTGGATCAAACTACTCGATTCTCGTTCACTCTGTGGCAACAAAAGCCATAGAGACACTGACTGCATGATGTTCAATGCATGATAACTGAATGCATGACTCAAGACACCATTTGTACTATTCCCAATGATATCAAAACAACGACCCATACAATTGTCTGATACCATTAGTATCAATGATATTATATAACCGCCCATACAATTATATAATAACATTGATCCACCTCGATCCAGCACATCGGCACAACAACAAAACAGTGTATAATGTTCAATGTATTATAATGTCAATGCACAATAATTCAATGCATAATCTAAGCCACCACAGGCCATAAATCATATTTTAACAAAACTGGGTCCAGTACGTCAGCCCGATAGCAAACCACTATTTTCACAATTGCATAAACATCATCCGATGTTCTCCCCAAAATCATATTATATTAATTTACTGAAAACTTTCTCTATTACCATGACTAAAATCTTCTAAAAAAGAATAGTCTAAGTTCTAAATCACTTTCAAAAACTTATTTTCCACCATCATGAGCAAAATAACTCCTATCTAATAATAAAGCTTTGTTCCATTCTCCTTAAAATACTTTGAATCTCAAATCACCTTTAAAACTCCTTTTCCATTTCTTATAAAAATCATTATTTATCTAATAACAACTATACGTTTTTCATATTCCTCTTTTAAAAGAAATATTTTTATAATAAAATACTCTAAACTTAACATCCTTTTCCTAATGCACTCTTTATAACCTTTGTTAAAAATTTCTTCTTTCGAATTTATAAAATCCTATACATTTCATTTCCAAGCTCAAAAATCTTTGATTCATATCCCTATTACCTAATCAACTAAATTCACAATATATAAAATATTTTTTACTTGAATTACCCCAAAAAGGGCCTAATGGCCGTGAGCCTCATGGTCCTTAGACCCCAAAATTATCATCCTCCAACAACAAGATTCCAAGCACATATCATACCTCAATCATCAAATCACACTATAGTACATCCATGTATAAATCATAATAGAGCATAACTAAGCACATAAGCATAAATCATAATAGAGCATAACTAAGCATATAACCATAAATCATACAAAGTCAAATTCATATAAAGCAAATAAGCATAAACCATCATCACATAATCAAGTGAAGGAATCCTCACATGGATTCTTCACTTACAAACACAACATTTCCATTTTCTCACCACCATGTTTGGTCGATGAGATTAATCTCCCTCTTACCTCAAGAGAAGATCAAAAGGAAGTTCCTTGAAGTCTCCTTGAATTTTTGTCCAACACTAACTAACAAACCCTTAAGACAACAAACATACAAATGTTAGATCTAAAGCTTGAAAGGAATAGACCGTTGATCAAAATGATGATTTAGAATCTTGGAAAAGAAAGAAAGTAGTGAACATTAAAACTTTACCTTAGAAACCTTCAATCCCTACGTATGAAGAAAGTGCTTGAAGATAGATGAACTAAATGATGACCATAACATGGAAGTTTCTCGAAAGGATGTCTAGGTTCAAGATATGTGATTGGTTTCAATTAAAGAAGATGAATGGGTGGTATTTGAGGGTGAGACCGTGAGCTTCAATTGAGGAAAGGTGAGGGGATTTTATGTTCTTGGCTTCAAGAAAGTGAAGATGAAGATGAACAAATAAAAACTAAGCCTCTAAGCCTTGAAATCAAGAGAAAAACGAAAATGGAGAGATTTTCACCTTAAAAGTCCTAAACTTTGATCTTGAAAAAGTGCTTGAAGATGGAAGATTTAGAAGATGGTCACAATATGAATGTGGTCTAGATTCAAGAAATATGGATGGATGAAATTAAGCAAACATGGAGGTGAAAAATGGTGGGGTGGTCGTGGGGCATGGAGGAGAGAATGGAGAAGAAAAGTTAAGTTCTTTGAAGCTCTAACAAGAGATGAAAAAGCTTCAAAGGAAATATTGGTTCAAGCAACGTGGTTGCTTGAATTCAAGCAAACCATGGAGGTGAAATGGGGGTGATTGCCGTGGAAGAGAGGAGGAAGAAGGAAGAATAAAGTGTGAGAGAAAAAAGTAAGAGGAGAGCAAGGTAGAGAGAGAAAGTGATAGAAAAGTTTTTGGATTTTTGAAAAGTGAAATTGATTAAGTGATATTAGTGGAAATGTGTCACATTTCTCTTACAAGCTTGGCGAAATTGGCTTCTCCAACAAGCCAAAAACAAAGCTTCTTCAAGAAGCTAACTCTTCACTTTTTGCAAAGTCAAAGTGATGTGACATAAAGTAGATATTCTAGAAAAGATGATAAGCATTTTACTACAAACTATTATCCAATGGACAAAAGTCACAGTTAACAAAACTAGTATTTTATTGTCCAATAGATAATAAAGCGTACTGTAATTTTATTTATCAGATAAAATCTCAAAAAGCAGAAACTTCATAAACTGTGTCCAACTTCGAGTTTAGTAAGATTCCTCATCGACATTTCCATAATTTAACGTTTTCCAGCCTCAAGGAAAATACTTTATTTTTCCGACTCTGCTTGGTGCGCACGCAAATTGAAAAAATATTAAAATAATTAACATTTCCAGAAAAATCCACAAAAATCGGAGATATTACAAAATGACTATTTATCATAAAACAAACAATTTTCGAGGTGTTACAATTCTCCCCTTCTAAAAATAAATTTCATCCTCGAAATTTGTCACACCTTAGAATAGATGTGGATATTGTTCCTTCATCTTGTCCTCTAACTCCCACGTTGCGTCTCCAATTACATTATTCCAAATCGTCTTTACTAACATAATTTCTTTCCCCCTAAATTGTTTACATTTTTTCCTGGGTCATCTTAACTTTATCCGTTGCTTATTATACAAGCTCATGTCCAATTGCAATTCTTTCACTATCTTAGTGCCAACACAGGGTGTCTAACATCGCCGTCTATATAACGCCTCATATTTAACTCCTTCTAATCAACCAGATATTTTTTAATCTAATGATTACTGTAGACATTGAATGTTGTTCCATGTAGAAAATTCCTCCAGATTTTCAATGCAAACACACAACAGCTCATTCTAAGTTCATATAGGGTAATTCTTCTCACGTACTCCTAATTGCCTTGAAGCATACACCACAACCTTCCTATTCTGCACTAGCACACATCCTAAAGCTTGATGTGAAACATCACAAAACACCCCAAAGGGTTCATTGGGATCAGGTAGAACCAAAACTGGCGAAGTTAGTCTAACGTCTCTTCAACCTTTGAAAACTTTCTTCGCACGCATTGGTCCATAGAAAAGCTTGGTTCTTTTCTCGGAAGCTGGGTGAGAGGTCCTGCTATCTTGGAGAATCCCTCGATGACTCTTTGATAATAACCAGCTAATCCCACACAGCAACGAATCTCCGTTGCGGTCTCCGATTTTTCCCATTGAAGAACTGCTCCAACCTTCGATGAATCCACAACAATTCCTTCCTTTGAAATCTCATGACCCAAAAGCTTAACCTCCTCCAACCAAAATTTTGCACTTTGACAACTTGGCATCCAAATTCTTCTCCTCCCAAATCTGGAGAAATATACTGAGATGTTTAGCATATTCCTCCCGATTTTCGAGAATAGATCAGAATATCATCGATAAAGACAATGACAAATCTGTCTAGATAAGGACGAAAAATCTGATTCATGTAATCCATGAGTATGGCAGGAGCATTTGTCACTCCAAATAGCATCAGGAGATACTCATAATGCCCATAACACGTTTGAAAAGTCGTCCTGGGAACGTCTTCTACTTTCACACGAATCTGAGGATAGACAGAGTGTAAATCCATTATAGAGAAAATAACGACTCCCTTTTTGCTAATCCATCGATCATCTATCTTCTTCCAAGGATACTCATTCTTCATTGTAATCTTGTTCAACTAGTGATAGTCCACACGTAGACGAGAAATTCTATCCCTTTCTTTAACTGACAACACTAGGGCTCATCATGAGAAACTCATTGATTACAAAAATAATGTAACACGCCAAAATTTATTTATTTTATTATAAATGTTCATTTTATGATATTTATGATTTTCTGAAATTTTTATGGATTTTTCTGAGAATGTGAAATATTTTAATATTATTTCTCGTTTTACGTGTATATTAAGCGAAGCTAGGAAAATGAAATATTTTTCCCGAGAACCTTGATCTGTGGAAACGTCGACTGGGGATCTTACTAAACCTGAGGCTGGACACAGTTTATGAGATTTTATGTTTTTTGAGAAATTTTAACAGATAAAATAATAAATCGTTGTATAAATTTTATCCGCTGGACAATTAATACTGACTTCTGTCAACTATAACAATTGTCCATTAGATAATTTCATGTATTAAAAATCCTTATCACACTATTCAAAATCTACTTTGTGTCCCATCCATTAGCTTTATTTTCAAAAGAAAGATTAATTTAATCTAAGCTCACTAAGGGGAAGCTTCCTAAAAATTTCCCTAATAGCACATTTTCTCTCTCTTCCCTCCTCACACTCCCCATGGCAGAGCCCATTTTGGGAGCCAAATATTCATTCTCACATTCTCACTTTTATCACTTCACTCTTATATTTCTAAGACACATTTTCTCTTCTCATTTTCTTCGAGCACCTTTCTTTCTTTTCTTCTTCCTTCTCCGCTGTATACCCATCTATTGGAGACCTTCTCCATGGTTTACTAAATCAATCACATTTCTGGTTTTCTTCCATCATTCCAAGACTATTCTCTTTGGTGACCATCCTTTGGTTTTTCTTCTCCCATTATCCACCATTGGAGCTAAAGCTTTGAGCTTTGAGGTAAAGTCTTCACCTTTCTTCCATTTTCTTCTCATTCTCATTTTTCTTGGTCACCTATGTGACCAAGAACTCATTTTTCCATGGTTTGAGTGAACACCTTGAAACTTACTCACCCTAGTGTTTTCTTGAAGGAGGAAAACGAAAATCAAGAGCGAAAAGGAGTAGCACCTTTGTGTTGTCTTCAAATAGGTAAGAGGGAGATGATCCTCTTCAACCAATCTTGGTAGTAAGGAGATGTCTTGCATGTTATTGTTGATTGAGGGATCCATGAGTGGATTTCCCCTCTTTGTTATGATGTTTTTTTTTCTTTTTCACAATGGTGTTTTTAGTTGGATTTGTATGAGTCATTGACTGCCTTTAGGTGATTTTGGATGCATGTTTGAGTTAATTTGATGTTGAAAATGTTATGGATTGATTTGGTTTGAGTTTGATGGCTTAAAGATCATTTTTCTGCAAGTTTATGCTTGGTAATCGATTACCCAGTACCTGTAATCGATTACCAAGCCTCTGGAGTTACAAAATCGTGATTCTGGGAATCACGTAATCGATTACATCCTGTCTATAATCGATTACAGAGGTTCTGTCTAGCTGGTAATCAGTTACCAGAACTGTACAATCAATTACCAGGTCCCTGGAGTTACGAATCATGTTTCTGGGAAGCTATGTAATCGATTACATCCAGTCTGTAATCGATTACAGAGGTTCTGTCGAGCTGGTAATTGATTACCAGAGACATGTAATCGATTACCAGGATCCTAAAATGGGATTTTGAGCTGAAAATGATGAAAACATGGTTCCTTATCTCTTGTAACTCAAACAGAAAAATCTTAAACCCTAGATTCAAGGATTTTATTCCACCTAAATGTGATAGGATTATATATCCACACCAATAATGGAGAAATGATTTTGAAAATGAAATTTTTGGATCCATAACATGGAAATTATGGTATGTGTGGAACGATGGACATGTATATGGATTGATATTAAGAATTGTTTGATGCAATTGTGAGTTCCTATATGGGACCAAGTTCTTGATGAAACCATGACATGTTAATATTGAAATATGAATATATGCCATTGTGGCACACATTATGATGAATGCATCATTGATAAACATGCATGATTGAAATTTAGTCGTCATGCATATGTGTTGTCTGTTGGACATTGTTAGAAAGGCGATGTATGCCTAAGAGTTTGAATAACACCTATGTGCGGGTACGAGTAGACTAAGCGTAGGGTCATAGTGGCTGGCCCTGGGGGCATCGGGGTGCGGGTGTCTCACAATAGATAGTGGTAGCTCCACTTAGGCCATGGGATAGACCGATGCGACACACCGACGATCCTGACTGGGACGCTGTCCTATATCGTGATCAACTGTTGAGGTGCCATGTATAAGCCATTTGCGCAACTATTTTATGAGATGAAGCACATTGTTTTTAAGGCTAACGATATACTGGCATTACTCCTTGATCATTCACTCCGAAAATGTTTATGTCTAACTCCATGGAGTAGGAATTTTTGGTTCCCTTTTGCATTGTGAATTGTCAGTCACATAATTCATTGAGCATGAGCATTTATAATTGTAAAATATATTTACTATTATAACTATAATAATTAATTGATTCTTGAACTGTTGATGCCATGTGTCTGTTGTTAATAATACTTATTGTTATTAATTGTCATTCTACGCTTACTGTTAATTTCTATTGTTACTGTAATTAAATGTATGAACTGTGTTATATGTGGGCGTCCACCGCCGTTCTGTTTTCTTACTGCCAATTTGGTACTGAAAGCTGGGTGTCTCACCTCTTTTTGTATTTTCTTTATTTATGTATTCCGTTGGATTGTGTACCTCCGAGAAGACGTTCGTGAGGAAGACAAGGAAGCCCCTGAGTTTCCAGGCTTCTGGCCAGTCTACGATTGAAGTTACGGAAGATGACGTCATGTCCCCACGGATTTTTGGGCTACACATGGATCATTTTTCACAGAGGACCTGACTGCTGGCACATTAATGTGCAGACGGACCGATGCGTGTACCATGGGGAGCTAACGGTGTCCTTGGCATGGGGTCATTATGACGCCCCTGTTTAGATTTTCATGCTTTCGTTTGGCTGGAGTTTTATGTGCCTGTTAGGGACATGTGGGTTGACATGTACTACACCCCACGTGATGACTCATTTTTGTCCACTGCTCGTTGCTCTGTCGCTCCGATGGATGTTTCCTCGGACGAAGAGGACCCCGAGAAGGACCCTTTTACGGTCCCTTCTCGTCAGTGTTAGGAGCTGATACTATTGGTAGCTACTGATGGCTAACCTTCTATCTTTTTGGGAAGCCTGACGTTTTGCTGTACATGCTGAGGTATATTTGTATAATTTTGGATGGGTACATCTTTGCTTTTTGTACATTTTGGAATGTAACTAAATTGGCTTATAAATATATATATATATATATATATATATATATATATATATATATATATATATATATATTGTGTATGGTTTAACCATGTTGAATTGTTTTACCGAAACTGTTCTAATTATTATTTTTTATACGTAATGGACTTTTTTTTATCAACTTTTGATTCTACTCGGTAATGATATAATTTATAATAATTCAATAAAAAAAATTCAACAAAAGAAAAAAAATATAGTGGAAATTTCAAAGGATCTTAAATTATCGTAAAATGAACTGGATCTACAAGCTTAATAACAATTACTATTTTCCGTAATTTAATTTATTTCAGTTTATGTTTGTTTCGAAGTATCATAGTGTGACGTTCCTTCTTCGCGGTACATGTAGAAAAAGGGGCATTACAAATAACATTCATATCTTCCTCACTTTGGACTTCCAAAGAAGATAATAGCATGCATCATTGGGCTCCTTCCCTCAATAGAGCTTCAACTTGGTTGGCCGTTAAGAATTTAGAAATCTCGATTTCAAGAAACACTAAGGTTTCCATTAGAACGATCTAGCAGGATAGGATTTGAAAATACCCAATCCATTCCTAAAATCACGTCTATTTGAGAATGAGGTAAACAATTCAAATCAACAAAAAAAGATTTGGTCTTTAACACAAATAGGATAGTTTGAGCTACTAGGCAGTAACAATAGGTTTAGTAATAGGAGCAGAAATGAACAAGTCAAAAGGTAACGAAGACACCGATAATCCTAATCAATCTATACAGTCATATGCCATAAAGAAATGGGTTACCCCCAGAATTATACAACACAGTCAAGTGATAATCTCCTATAGCACAATCTCCATTGTTTAGATCCTCAGTCGGGAAAACTTTTGCTCCATTCAGGATATAAACTTTCCCTTCAGCTTGGGGTCTTGAAGCACGTGCATCACTAACAGAAGACTTTCTCTTTGGTGGAGCACAATCTCTAGAAATGTGTCTGAGCTTCTCACACTTGAAACAGACTACCCCCTTGATCTTACACTCTCTCATTGAGTGGTTCATTCCACACTTCTCACATATTGGTAAAAAGACCATGGTTTGGCTAGATCTACTGCCACTAGCACTACCTTCACATGGTTGTTGTTGTTGTTGCTTCTCCGATAGTCGTGAATGTGGTTTCTGCTGGAATCGCTTGACCTTACGATTTTGCCTCCTTCAAAACCAATATGGTTTAGCGTCATGGGGTCCCATATCCTAAGATTGATTTAACTCTAACAAAATTCGAGCCTCGACTATTAGTTCCTACTGCTGAACGGCCCTTTGATTCTATTGTGCAATTACATCAACCATTCTTTGCATTGCTTCTGCAGTCGCAACTATCCCATCGTTGTCGCCTCCTGCGTTCACCCGCGTAAGCTGTTGGTGTATGCCCTAGAGGTTAATACATTTTGTCTGTATTTACATACATTGTATTATGCTATTTTTAATATATGTGAGGTATTTCATTTATGTTCTTTTTTTATAAACATAATAAAATCCTTAGAATAGTAAGTTTGATACCATAGGACATCAAGTGGATGACTTGATCGTGAGATCCTATTGGATAAAACATTATTCTCAAATGTCCTTAGTCAAGTATTATTGTTAATGAGGACAACAATAATGCAATGAGACTAGTATGTGTGTAGATTGATGACCATATCTAATGGGTCATGGATATGAGATATCAAGTCTTCACATGGATACATATTAGAGTAATGATGTATTGGACAGACCCGCCATGAGAACGCTACGTGGATTGTTACGTGAGTGTCATAAGTGATTCTTATAGTGATAATGGTGTATATGGTCCTTTGACCTAAAATCACTATAATTCCTACATGAGGAGTTGTGTGTTTTAATGCCATCAAACGTCATCTGTAACAAAAAGATTATAAAGTTAATTATTAGACATACCGCGATTCATGTGGATGGATATGAGTGACCTAGATGGGATTTGTCCCTCCTACATAACAGGAGTGATATCTTCGGGCCCTCCGATTGAGTGAGACTATGAAATGCATGGTCATGCTCAAATGAGTCAATATGAGATATTAATCTCATTTATTATTACTTTGTCTACTCGAGAATCAGGAAACTGAAGATTGAACTAAGCAAGGGTGACACGTTCCATGCCTTATGTTCAATCTAGATATCTAGACAAAGGGACTAAACTACACGGAAACATTGGTCATGGATAGGTTATGTCAAATCACTGACATTCTCATTACTTGGGTAGCAGCGATGTATTGCTAGATACCGCTCACTGTTTATAATATTAAAATGAGATTTTAATATTACTACCAACATCATGAGAACCTGTAGGGTCGCGCACTTAGAGCAGACTAAATTAGAGCAACAAGGATCCAAATTGTACTCGGATTCAATTATGGGCCTAACTCATAACAGATGAGCCTAGGGTTGCACAACTTACCTTGCTACTGCTCATACTCAATTAAGGCAGTCACTATTGTAAATAGTACTGCTAAAGGGGCTGCCAGTAAGATATTACAGAACCCTAGCTGCACCTAAAGAAAGTGAGTCAGAGAGTGACATGTTTCCTTCTCTTCTCTTCACAGCTAGCACTGTTGTAGAGAGGTCAGACTCCAAGACTGTGAATGTTGGACGTTTTGCAAGTTTGTTCGTGTGGATACCGCAGAGACATCGTCGCTATTACGGTGTTGGTGATTCATGTTGCTTGTGTTTATCACGCTTCAAGAGGTAAACATTTTAAAACTCGGATTATGGCCTTTTCGAATGGATCCTGTGAGGGAATTTTATTATTCCGCTGCGTGATTCTTATCCACAATTCCCAACATACTATTGCTTTCCTTCAAAGACAGACAAATCAAAACATAATGAAAACCAGTTGCAACCCCTTTTAAACAATATTGGCTCCTTTTGGAAACTAACCACAAAGAATCACACAACACAAACCAAACAAACTTAACTACAAACCTGAAAGACTCAAGCTTGGACTCTAGTGATATCACAACAAAGGTGTAGATACAACAAATTCTAAAAGAGTTCAGTCATACTAGTTGGACTCCTTTCTAAAAGAACTCTTATTCTCCTAGTACGCCTAGGTGAAGTCATAGTTTCCCGTCTACACAGAACATTACATATTAGGTAGGCTTGTAACGCCCATTTTTCTTTCCTCACGAAGATGGAACGTCACACCATAATATAGAGTAACAAAATAAATTGCGGAAAATAAGAAGTACGTTGATTAATTAAGACTCGGTTCATTTTCAACACGTGATTAAATAATTTGCACTCTTGAATGATAAAATAATTGAGTATTGAAATATGTGTACATATTTTTCTTTCCCTTTTTTTCTTTTTCTTTTTCTTACTTAAACCAATAATAAAGAGAGAATAATAATTACAGATATAATAAAATCGACACAGAATTGAAAATCATACATTCACAATATATATATATATATATTATATGCATCAGCCTGTTTAATTACATCATAAATTATACAAAAAGCAAAAGATGTACCCACCCGATTGATACAAATATACACCCATTAAATACGGTAAAACATCAGGCTTCCCCAAAAAGATAAACGGTTAGCCATCAGTAGCCACCGACAGTATCAACCCCTAAGACTGATGAGAAGGGATCGTAGCCAGGTCCTCCTCTGGGTCTTCCTTATCCGATGAAATTAGCATCGGAGCAACTGAATTTCGAGTAGAAGCCCGAGCAGTGGAGAGAAAAAAGTCTTCTTGTGGGGTGTAGTACATATCATCCCACATATCCCTAACTGGTAGGTAAAACTCCAAAATGACAAAAGCAGTGAAATCAAAAACTGGTGGGTCATTGCGAACCCAAGCTAAAGACACCGTCAGCTACTAGCGGTAAACACATCAGTCCATCTGCACATGTATGTGCCAGCAATCGAGCCCTCCATGGAAGGTCATCCAGACGTACCCCAAAAATCAACATGGGCGTGATGACATCCTCAGCAAGCTCTAGTCGTAGTGCAGCCAAAAACCCAGAAACTCAGGTGTTTCCTTCTCTTCCTCACGAACGTCTTCTCAGTAGTACACAGACTGACAGAAATACAAAAAATATAGAAAGAGGTGAGACACCTAGCTTTCATTACCAATATGGTAGCGAGAAAACAAAATGGCACTGGACGCCCACATATCAACATAGTTCAAATATCCAATCACAATGACAATTAAAACTTACAGTAAAAGCAGAACAACAATAAATAACAGTAAGGATCCGCAATATTAGGCAGACAACATCAATATTTCCAACAATCAATAGTTCAAGTAATCATAATGCTATTGCAGTAATAAGAACAGATATTTTTCCACAGTTATAAATGCTTATGTTTAATGAATTATGAGACTGATAGTTCACAATGCAAATGATACCAAGTTCCTACTCCATGGAGCTAGACATAAACATTTTCGGAGTGAATGATCAAGGAGTTATGTCAATATCTCGTTAGCCTTAAAAATAGTTTGCTCATCTCATAAAAATATTTGTGCAATACGGCCTATACATGGCACCTCAATAGTTGATCACGATATAGGACAGCGTCTCAGTCTGGATCATCGGTGTGTTTGCATTGGTCTATCCCACAGCCCCAGTGGAGCTACCACTGTCCATTGTGAGACACCTGCACCCCGACGCCTCCAGGGCCAACCACTATGACCCTACACTCAGTCTACTCGCACCTGCACATAAGTGTTATTCAAACTCCTAGGCATACATCGTCTTTCCAACAATATCCAACAGACAACACATATACATGACGACACAATGTACATCATGTATGTTTATCAATGATACACTTATCATAAAATATATCACAATGGCATATATTTATTTCTCAATATCAATATGTCATGATTTCATCGAATACCTAGTTCCACATAGGAACTCACAACAACATAGAACCAATTCTCAACATCAACATTTATACATATATAGTTCATCAATTATTACGAGTCCATATTATGGATTTACATTTCCAAAGTCTTAAGCTTTGATCAATTATGAAAAATTTAGGTCAAATAGCCCTTAAAAACTGTGGCCTTCTTAAGAGTTATTACTAAATTTAATTTTTTCCCATCTCATTATGGATTATGTATATCCCTAAATTCTTAATTTCCAACAATGCACCAAGGCATCATTTAGCCTCAAAATTTTTCTCTAAAACCATGGCCTTCCTAGGTCACTAAGATTTTGGATTTTTCTCAAAATTTATTATTGATCTGCTTTTACTGTTGATTTTAATTATTACTGTGATTGGATTATTGCTTTAAATGAAGTTATGATTATTTGAATTGCCTTATTGTTCATTGTCTGAGATGTTATTGTTGTTTCTATCTAAATTCTTATTTTTACTGCTACTGTTGATAAAACTATGTGTTGTGTTGTTATTTGGGCATCCTGCGCCATTTAATTTTCTTGCTGCCATAATTGGTAATGTAAGTAGGATATCTCACCTCTTTCTTGTATTCTTGTACTTCTGTTATATACATATATTTGATAAAATATTGTGAGGAAGATGAAGAGGGACCACACCTTTGCCGATGGGATTAGAAGTCTAGATAAGATTTCTTCGGCTACGTACGAGTGTAGCTGCGTGGAGGCATTGATGCCTGACTTGTCGACTGGGACTCCGAACATCGTATATGTATATGGGGTTGCGGCTTTGTCTGCTAGTAGTACCTACCCCAGGGTTGCTACTTTTCCCCTTTAGTGTTTTAGTTCCCGTTGTATTTTATTTGACTCTGTAATTATTATGTTCCATGTTATCAGCGATTTGTGTTAAGGATGACTATAAAATATATATATGGAAAATGATTTTATTTTAGTGGTTGTGTATAAAATGATTGGGTACTAATTATGTTTCATTCGAGGCTCGTATCTTCTACTTATGCATAAATGTGAAAATAAACTTTTAAAAATTTTGAAATTTACTGTTATTAAGACTGTGACATGCCGGGATTTGGTAACTGTGGTGTAGTGATGATTGCACTACGGTTGCTATATCAAGGGGTGTTACAGAGGTGCCATGTATAAGTCATATTGTGTAAATATTTTTATGAGATGAAGCACATTATTTTTAAGCCTGACGAGATATTGGCATGACTCATTGATCATTCACTCCGAAATGTTTATGTCTAGCTTCACAGAGTAGGATTTTTGGTATTGTAACGCACATAAATCTAACAACCGCAGCCCAATCGTCAGTGCACCACAGTCACTAGATCCAGATGTGTCACAGTCTCAAAATAGTAATTTCAAAATTTATTTATTTTCATTATGCATAAATAGAAAATAGGAGCCTCGAATGAAACATAATTAGTACCCCACCATTTTATACACAACCACCAAAATAAAAACATATTCCATATATATGTATTAAGGTTATCTTTAACACAAGTCACTGATAACACAAAGTATAATGCTTACATAGTCAAATAGAATATAGCGAGAACAAAACACTAAAGGGAAAAAGTAGTAATCCATGGGATAGGCACCACTAGCAGACAAAGCCGCAACCCCATATGTACGTGACGCTCGGTGTCCTAGCCGACACGATAGGCATCAATGCCCCCACGCAACAGCACTTGTACGTAATCGAAGAAATATTGTCCAGACGTCTAATCGAGAATAACGAATCGTCCTAATCCAAACAGCAAAGGTGTGGCCCCTCGTCTTCTCCTTCACGATCTTTTATCAAATATATGTATATAACAGAAGTACAAGAATACAAGAAAGAGGTGAGATATCCTACTTACATTACCAATTATGGCAACAAGAAAATTAAACAGCGCAGGACGCCCAAATAACAACACAACACATAGTTTTATCAACAGTAGCAGTAAAAATAAGGATTTCGATAGAAACAACAATAACATCTCAGACAATGAACAATAAGGCAATTCAAATAATCATAACTTCATTTAAAGCAATAATCCAATCACAGTAATAATTAAAATCAATAGTAAAAGCAGATCAATAATAAAGAGCAATAAAAGTTATCAGTATTCCAACAATCAATAGTTCAAGCAATCATATAATTATTACGATAATAATAACAAATATTTTCCACAGTTATGGATGCCCATGCTCAATGATTTATGAGACCAACAGCTCATAATGCGAATGGTACCCAATTCCTACTCCATGGAGCTAGACATAAACATTTTCGGAGTGAATGATCAAAGAGTAATGCCAGTATATCATTAGCCTATAAAAACAGTGTGCTTCATCTCATAAAATATTTGCGCAACAATGGCTTATACATGCCACCTCAACCGTTGATCGCAACATAGGACAGCGTCTCGGTCCGAATCGTCGGTGCATTTGCATCGGTCTATCCCACGGCACAGAGGAGCTCATAACTATCCATGTGAGGCACTCGCACCCCGATGCCCCCAGGGTCAACAACATATG
This sequence comes from Ormosia emarginata, assembly GCA_029884605.1. Classification (NCBI taxonomy): domain Eukaryota; kingdom Viridiplantae; phylum Streptophyta; class Magnoliopsida; order Fabales; family Fabaceae; genus Ormosia; species Ormosia emarginata. Next base: position 29,005,904 of record JAQQTP010000088.1, read on the forward strand.
ACACCTACGCTTAGTTTATTCGTACCTGCATATAGGTATTATTTAAACTCCTAGGCAACTTGGCCTTTCCAACAATGTCCAACGAACGACACATGCATGATGACACAATGCCCAATCATGTATATTTATCAATGATGCGTTCATCATAAGCGTACCATAATGGCATATATTCACATTTCAATATTAACATGTTATAATTTCATCAAGAGCTTGGCCGCACATAGGAACTAGCAATTTCATCAAATAATTCTCAATATGAATACATATACATGTCCATTATTGCACATATACCGAAATTTTCATGTTATGGATCTAAAAATTCTATTTTCAAAATCACTTCTCCATCATTAGTTTGGATGTATAATCCTGTTGCATTTAAGTGAAATAAAATCCTTGAATTTGGGGTTTAAGATTTATGTTTGAGTTACAAGGGATAAGAAACCATGTTTTCATCATTTTCAGCTCAAAAATCTCATTTTTGGGTCTTGGTAATCAATTACATGGATCTGGTAATCGATTACTAGCTTGGCAGAACCTCTGTAATCGATTACATAAAGGATGTAATCGATTACATAGCTTCCTAGAAACCCAATTGTAACTCCAGGAACTTGGTAATCGATTACACAACTCCAGTAATCGATTACCAACTGGACAAAACCTCTGTAATCGATTACGCACAGGATGTAATCGATTACGTGATTCCCAGAAACCATGATTTTGTAACTCAGAAGCTCGATAATCGATTACAGATGGTGTGTAATCAATTACCATGCACGAACTTGCATAAAAACAGAGTCTTTAGGTCATTTTAACTCAAACCAAACTAATCAATATCATTTTTAACATCATATTAGCTCAAACATGCATCCAAAATCACATAAAGGAAATCAATAACTCATGCAAATCCAACAAAATACACTATCATGAAAAACAACATAACAAAGAGGGAAATCCATACATGGATTCAACAATCAACAACAACCCATATAAGACATTTCCTTACTACCAAGATTGGTTAAAGAGGATCATCTCCCTCTTACCTATTTGAAGACAACACAATGGTGCTACTCCTCTTTGCTCTTGATTTTCGTTTTCACCTTCAAGAAAATACTAATGTGAGTGACTTCCACAATGTCCACTCAAATCATGGAAAGATGAGTTCTTGATCACATAGGTGACCAAGAAAAATGAAAATGGGAAGAAAATGGAAAAAAGGTGAAGGCTTTACCTCAAAAGCTTCAAGCTTTAGCTTCAATGGTGGAAAATGGAAGAAGAAGAAAAAGAACCAAAAGATGACCATCAAAGAGAATGGTCTTGGATTGGTATAAGAAAGCTAGAATGTGATTGATTTAGCAAGCCATGGAGATTGTCTCCAAGAGGTAGTAAAAGTGAGAATGTGATAGTGAATATTTGGCTCCCAAATGACTTCTGCCGTGGAGTGAGTGGGGAGGGAAGAAAGAGAAAAATAAACATGTGTATTAATAGGAAAGTTTCCAGGAAGCTTCCCTCTTTAAGCTCTTGTTAAATTAATCTTTTTTTTTAAAATAAAGCTAATTGATGTGACACAAAGTAGATTTTGGATAATGTGATAAGATTTTGAATACATGTTATTATTTAGTAGACAATTGTTACAGTTAATTGAAGTCAGTATTAATTTATCTGATAGATAAAATTTACACAGCGATTATTATTTTATCTGTTAAAATTTCTCAAAAAAAACATGAAACCTCGTAAATCGTATCTAGCCTCGGGTTTAGTAAGATCCCCCGTCTTTGTTTCCACAGCTCAAGGTTCTTGGAAAAAATATCTCATTTTCCTGGGCCTGCTCAGTTTGTACACAAAACAAGAAATAATATTAAAATATTTCGCGCTCTTAGAAAAATACAAAAAAATTCTCAAAAATCACAAATATTATAAAACAACTATTTATCCTAAAATTATTAATTTTCGGGATGTTACAGGTACCGTAATGCATTGTGCACTGTCCATTGTCAATCTTATATTTCATCAAGCATGAGAACTCACGGTTGTTGAATTATCTGCTTTTACTGTTGATATAATTATCTAATTAAATAAATTGTTTCCTGCCTAAGACTCTGTTTATACTTCTCTTTTATTGCTTATTTAATTATTGTTGTTATTTTTATTCATTACTGTTGATGAATATATGCGCTGTAATGCTATGTGGGCATCCAGCGCCGTTCTGTTTTCTTGTTGCCATTTTAGTAATGAAAGCTGGGAGTCTCACCTCTTTTCCATATATCTACACTTTTGTCTAAATTATGTGCTTCTGAGAAGACGTTCACGAGGAAGAAAAGGAGGCGCTTGAGTTTCCTAGCTTTTGGCCTGATTACGATTAGTGCTGATTGGAGATGTCTTCGCGTCTGTGCCGATTTTTGGGATATGCTAGGCTGACCTTTCATGGAGGACCTGACTGTTAGCACATAAACTTGAGCACGGATCATTGCATCTATCACGGGGAGCTGACTGTGTCTTTAGCCTGGGGTTGCTATGACCCGCCTATCTTTGATTTTATAGCTTTTGTCCATTTAGAGTTTTACCTATCTGTTAGAGATTTGTGGGATGACCTTTATTATACCCCACAAGAGGACTCTTTCCTCTCCACTGCTCGGGCTTCCGCCATAAATTTGGTTGCTCCGATGGCGATATCATCAGATGAGGAGGACCCTGAGGAGGACCCTGCTACGATCCCTTCTCGTCAGTCTTAGGGATTGATACTGTCGGTGGCTACTGATGGCTAACCGTTTATCTTTTTGGGAAGCCTGACATTTTGCTAATTTGATGAGATGTAAATTTGTAATCATCTTGGGTGGGTAAAGTCTCTTACTTTTTGTATATTTTGACGATGTAACTAAACAGGTTGGATGCATATAATATTATATATATAAATGTGAATGTATGACTTTCAATTCCGTGTCGATTTCCATTGTATCTACAATTATTATTATCTCTTTACTTCAAAAAAAAAATTATACGTGCACACGTGTTTTCGATAATCGAATACTATACAATCTAAGATACAAATTATTTAATTACATGTTAAAAATGAACCGGGTCTTTAACAATCAATGTATTTATTATTTTTCGCATTTTTGTTTTAATTTTGTTATGGTGTGATGTTCCTTCTTCGTGATAAGAGAAAAAGGGGCGTTACAGACCAAGTTTTTTTATGGTTAAGGAATGACATTGTATCTATTTGTTACTGGTGAAGTTGAAGTGTTTAGTATTTAATTTGGTAGGATACTGCTCTATTTTATATTTCATGATATGTTATATTGTTTTTGTTTTCAACTGAGTTGATTTTCATTGCTTTGTAATATGTAGGACCAATATTGGGCACCATCAGACTTCAAAAGGTTGTTGTCAGCAAAATTGAAGTTTTTGATAGCAAGTGGAAAACTCATCAAGGTATATTTCAGTAACTACCCACTTTCCACTACTAAACTGCTCTACCCTTCTCATCTATCACTCTAACACTTGTACTCCTAAACTTTTCATCTCTCTCCTCTTAATCCACTGTCTGCTTTTCGTCTCTGCTCTGCTATGCTACTAGAAATTGCTACTACACTAGCCTGTTACACACTAAGAGTTGGAAATAACCCACTGGCACAAGTCTAATAGTAAGACATTTTAAAACTTAGTTCATTTATACTGGATACTAGTGGTCCAGTAGTCATTAATATACCTGCATAGCTCTTTCTATAGTTTATTTTGAAATTTCTTGTTGATTCCTCTTAAGTCTTAGAAGTTAATGAATTAAGAATTTTGGTTTCCTTGTATAATTGTTCATTGATGTCTGAATTTAATTTTCGTGTGGATATTTCTTTATATTATGGATAATTCCATTTATAGCTTTTAGCTGGCTTATTCACCACTATGTAATTGGTTTTTCTACTTGTCATAATCAATTACTTTTGCATTAAATAAGCTGCTATATTTGTTGGGTAAAATATTGTCAATGAAAAAGATTATGTATATGAAATCTTGAACAAGCATAATAATAATAATAATAATAATAATAATAATAATAATAATAATAATAATAATAATAATAATAATAATAATAATAATAATAATTATTATTATTATTATTATTATTATTATTATTATTGATGATGATGATGATGATGATGATGATGATGATGATGATGATGATGGTAATAGTTCGCTTAAAATTTAAACTTACATATTTCAAACATTTAAGCTGCATGGTTGCCAGTAGCACTAGAAGTCTAGAATTATGTGCATCCAGTCAAATGTATCGTGAGCTTCTAGTTGTTGACAATCAAGTTTCTATCACAAATACAACTTCTGAATCCCTTAGATTTGGTCCAACAAATTCCTTCATGGTTTTATAGCTATCCCTAGAACAATCAACAACGCTTACTTGCTAAGGCAATCGTATAGATGCTGGTTATTTGAACTAAAATGCTGAATTCACTTTATTAGAATTTAAAAATTTTGGGGTTTGGGCTATTTGTATGTGCTGAGAACATGTAAAGTTTGAAGCATGTACATGGGATGGCTTTGGTATTGGTTACTAAGCTCACTCTAACATAATGTAAAATAGGTTTGGACTTTTTAATGTTGTTGGTGTTGTGTTAAAATCCGATGAAAATTTCCTTTGTAGTAAAGGGAGAAGTAGGTCTGTTATGATGGAAATTGTGTAATTACCTCACTTGGGCCATCATCACTGAAATAAATGACAGGACAAGCATATCCTTTTAGTTCAATGAATTGTGCTTGTTAGATCCACATTGCACCAGCTATATATCCTTCTTCACCCATTACTCTTCATTCTATGGATACAACATGTGTGATTATTGAGACTTTAGAAGAACAAATTAGACACTCTAATTTTTTTTTATTTTTTTTAAAATAAAAAAATTTATTTTTTAATAAAATTTGTCCCTACATCCAAAAATTGGCCATGGTGATATAAGGAGAATCTGTATGTTTACCATGTCAAGAACAATAATGAGAATTCTACTTTTTATTGCAGAGCTCCTGACTATGCGGAAGATAGATAGGATAAGTGAGAACACAAGATAGCCACAAACAACAGAGTTGGCCATGACAAAAAACCTAGATTTGCATAGTCACATGCATCCAATATGTTAACCACTGTTTTGTTAAAAGTTTCTCATGGCAAGTATATGATTTTTAGACACACAAAAAGCATTTTAGAAGAAAACACCACTTACACAAAGGTGGGAAGGTCATCAAATTCAGCCCTGAATTTTACTAACTGTGTGGCAAATAGAAAGGTCTCATTACTTGTTCCCTTGGTCATTGCACTAGCTAGTGTTGCAATAGCTGCAATAATTCTCAAAATAAAGTCCATTATTGACAACCCCCTATCATCCCTTTTCTTGGGGATGCATCCTTATAGACTTCACTAGCCTCAACTGAACCTCTCATTTTGTTCCAACTTAAAATTTTCTGTGTTACACACTCTGGCTTAACAGCTTTAGGATATTATTATGGTGATGCTTCTTAACTATAGCCTATAGGTATCTAAAGCATGCATTTATATAGTGGAAGAATACCAAGCCACATTCGGACTTTTTGAGAAGAGTCTAAGAGAGAGAAATAAGCCAATTTGAAATAGGTTTGACAAGCAAGTGGCTTTGTTCCTGTTATCTAAAGCAGGCCACATGTAAGTTTGTAAGAGTGAACATATATTGGGGTAATGGCTCAGCATGGACGCCAACAGATGAATTATCCCACTAGCTAGATTGAAATTAGTATTAGAGGGTACAACGTTTATGTTAGCGTGAATTTAGCTCTTAGTCCTCTTTGCAATAAGCATATTGTTATAAATTGTACAAAAGTGTATATTTATAGGAAGTGGGATAATTATGGGATTGACTTTAATCATTAATTAGTGCTTGAGACAATAATTCAAAGTAACAAGAAAGTAAAAAGGTATCAATAGTTGGGGATCAGTTACTTGAGGTAGTTCAGTGTTGATTGAGTCAAGACTCAACTAAAATTGTAAAATATTATTCCTCCCATGTGAAATATATCTGATTGTCAAATATACCAGCCTAACTTTTAAGTTGCGTATGTGCTAACTACTAGTTTTTTAATATTTTCTGATTATCACTGTAAAGATGGATTCTTTTTTGATACATGTGTACAAATTCACACTTATCCCCATGTGCAAAAGCATTGTTTGAAGTTTCAAACTCAGAAATCTTTTTCTTGTCTAAAAAAGAAAAAAACTCAAAAATCTTTTGCTTTCTTTGCATGGCATCTTCAAAAGCATATACCTGATATATCTTTTAGAGTAAATAATGGTCTTTAATTTTTCATTTCAATTCCTTTCACTACCTATTTTAACTGCCAAATATTCCTTATAACTATGTCATAACTATGATTTTTATACATGACATGCAATTGATTGTTCTTTGTTCAAGGGAGATTAATCAAGACTTGGGAAGATCTATTGTGGACTTGAAGTTAAGTTTTGAGTTACAATCAGTGTCATGACTAAGTAAGAAACTCTTATCCTCTTTATTTTCTTATGCTGTTGTTATTTATACAACATTTTTTTATTTTTTTTCTTTCTCTTGGTTTTGATTCCCAAGTGTGAATTTAACAAGACATTGATTTAACACATTATTTGTGTTCCTGTAAAGTCTAGTTAATGCATAAATGAATATTTATTTGAAGCCTTAATATCAAAATTCGATTAATTAGGTTTTCATAAGATGTGTCCAAGCATTGGATGGATTTACCGAGGTATAGCAAAAAGTATTGTGATGGTGTTCAATGTTTCTTGGACTTTGCTTACTCTATTGGAAATCCCAAAGACGAAGAAATTCAATGTCCCTGTGCAAAGTGTTGTAATATTTATTGGTATCGGAGGAACGTAGTATATGATCATCTGATATGCTACAAAGTTGTTGAAGGTTATACAGTTTGGTTTAATCATGGGGAACGAAAAATCCAAATGGATGTCAATGGTGATATGGATGATGAAGGTAATTCAAATAATGACATTGATGGTTTGTTGAATGATACATTTAGATATGTGGCACAAGCTGAAGGAGTTTATGAAGGCCCAAATGAAGATGCAAGGAAATTTTATAACTTAGTTGATGAGGCAAGCCAAGAACTGTATCCAGGTTGTAAAAGATTCTCTACCTTATCTTTCACCATTCGTCTGTACTTGTTGAAGTGTCTACATGGATGGAGCAATGCATCCTTCACTTCCCTCTTAGAGTTATTGAAGGGGGCAATGCCTGACTTAAACATTCCTTTATCTTTCAATAAAATGAAGGCTATGGTCAAGACTTTAGGTCTTGACTATGTAAAGATAGATGTATGTCTTAATGACTGCATGCTATATAGGAATAACCATAAGTGTGACAGTCATTGCCATGTTTGTGGAGCTTCTTGATATATTGAATATCCTGAAGTTGATAGTGAGCTTGACCCTTCCAAAAAACCTCGCCCTATTCTTGCTAAGACTCTAAGATACTTTCTCTTAATTCCTAGACTTCAAAGGCTATTTATGTGCTCGAGGACAACGGATACATTGAGGTGGCATGATGAGGAGCATTCTAAAGATAGGAAGTTAAGGCATCCTGCCGATGGCCAATCATGGAAAGACTTTGATAACCTTCATCCATAATTTGCTAAAGATTCTCGCAATTTAAGACTTGGTTTGGCAAGTGACGGGTTCAATCCATTTCGGACTATAAGTATATCTCATAGCACATGGCCAATTGTCTTGGTGGCGTATAATTTGCCTCCTTTGTTATGCATGAAACCAGAATATTGTATGCTTTCTTTGCTTATTCCTGGGCTGCGATTACCTAGAAATGACATTGACATTTATTTACAACCATTGATAGAAGACTTGAAGGTGTTATGGGAGACAGGGGTAGAAACATATGATGCTTCAAGGAATAAAGCCTTTCAAATGCAAGCTGCTTTGCTGTGGATAATTAGCAACTTCCCCGCATATGCTATGTTGTCTAGTTGGAGTACAAAAAGAAAGTTGGCTTGCCCTTGCTGTAATTATGAGACTTCTTCTACCTATCTGAAACATAGTCGGAAGATGTGTTATATGGACCATCGTGTTTTTCTATCCATGGATCATCAATGGAGACCTAATAAAAGGTCTTTCAATGGAAAAATAGAATCTAGGCCTCCCCCGCCCTTCTTAAAGGGTACAAATGTGTTTAAGAGCTTACAAAATTTTGACAATATATTTAGGAAGAAGCAAAAAAAATCAAATGATGGCCCATGGAAGAAAAGGTCAATTTTTTTTTAAATTACCTTATTGGCAACACAACACGTTCTGCCACAACCTTGATGTCATGCATATAGAGAAGAACATAGTTGATAACATATTTGGAACTCTTTTGGATATTCTGGGTAAGACAAAGGATCATGCAAATGTTCGATATGACCTAAAAGATATAGGCATTAGAAAGAACCTTCAACTAAAAGATACAAAGGATGGCAAGAGAACAAAGTTAGCAAAAGCATGCTTCTCAATGACTGTTGGAGAGAAGTCAGTTTTTTGTAGTGTTTTGAAGACAGCAAAACTACCTGATGGTAGTTCTTCCAACATTTCACGATGTGTGCAATGAGGTGAAAAAAAAATATCTGGTTATAAGACCTATGATGCCCATTTCATGTTACATTACTTATTGCAAATACCAATCAAAAGCATACTTCCTGATCATGTTGTTATCCCTTTGATCTGTCTAAGTTCCTTTTTTCATCATTTGTGTCAAAAAGTTATCACACTAGAAGAGATAGATTGTTTGGAAAAAAAGATTGTAGAAACACTGTGTCAGCTTGAGAGGATTTTTCCTCCTAGTTTTTTTGATATAATGGTTCATCTGCCTATTCATATAGTGAATGAGGTGAGATTTGGTGGCCCAGTTCAGTTTCGATGGATGTATCTTGCAGAAAGATATATGTGTACATTAAAGTCATATGTTCGCAATAAAAGTCATCTAGAAGGATCTATTGCGGAGGCATATTTGGTTGACGAGTATTTGACCTTTTGCTCACGATATTTACATAGAGGTGTGCATTCCAGATTTAATAGAAGACCCCGAAACAATGATGAATGTAGTTCAAATGAAGTGGAATCTTCAAATTTGTTCCCAAACAAAGGTGTCCTTCAGGAGGAAAAAAGGGTGCTCAATTTATTGTGGATGATAAGTCACATAGCCAAGTCCACGCCTACATACTGAACAATTGTGATGAAGTTCAAGAATATGTTAGGTACTTTGACTCACCTGCAATATTTCCTATTACTCACTAAATTAGTATTATTATTTTTTAGCTAATATATAACAATACTTGTCAACTTTAGAGAGCACGAGTATGAAGTTAATAATCAACGACGAGGATCAAAATGGAGCAAATCCAAAAACCATAGTCAAAACTTCTCTCAGTGGTTTGAAACTCGTGTTATGCATGAGGATGTGCTAGATTGGATAAAAGAACTGTCTAGGGGACCAAATTCAATTGCAAGAAGTTATTCTGGGTATTTGATCAATGGATACAAATTTCACTCTATGCAGCGTGATGCAAGACGAAAAACACAGAATAGTGGTGTCACATTAGTTGCATTAACTACAAGCTTTGCAAGCTTAAAGGATGTAAATCCGATTGATGCAAATCTAACTTATTATGGTAGAATAGTTTATATAGTTGAGTTAGATTATTATAGGCCATTTTAAGGTTGTCTTATTTAGGTGTGACTGGTATGAGGTTTGAAAAGATATTTATGGCCTTATATATGTTCACTTCAACAAGAAATGCTACCAAGAAGAGCCTTTTGTGCTAGCATCTCAAGCACACCAATGCTTTTATGTTCAAGACCCATTTGATCAAAACAAAGATTATGTCATGAAGACAATTCCAAGAGACTTGTTTAACATAAGTGACCAGCCTGAGTTTAATGCCCACCATATTTATGAGAATGAGCCATTTGAACATTCAATGGGTCTTTCTATACCCATTGATGATGGTGAAGTTGTTTTAGATAGGAATGATGTACCACTGACCATTATTGATGTAACTCCACAAGTGTTTCTTGCCTAAGAACATGAAATAGAATCGGGAAAAGAGACTGGTTTTGAGAACGCAATATGAGACATCACTTTTTACTTATACAATTATTGGTTTAGTTTAAATGTGGCTTATTTGCTTTTGGACTTTTTATACATAAATAAATAGCTCTTTGTCCCTATTTCTTGTATTTGCTTTGACATTTAGCTTAATATAAGTTTTGATAGCTACAGAGACTTAAATTTGGAGTTTTGCCATCCCTTTATTTGCTTACTTGAAAATCCTCCTATTTTGATTAAAAAAGGAAATCCTCCCTTCATCTACAGTGATTACCCTCTTCTCTACATGTTTTTTATTTTCTGGCAAAAAAAATTAATATACAACAAGGAAGACTCAAGAATATAGTCATAGAATGTCTATTGTTGACTGTAGTGAGTCTGGAATAATAGAATTACAAAACAAAAGTGAAATTCAGTCATAGAATCTAACATTTTTATGTATGGCCTGTGCGAAGTTAACCTTCAGTGCATTTTATAAGAAATGTATATCTGCACAAATAAGAAAAATCTTGAATAATGGACCTATAACTTCTCATGCACAATATTAATCTGGACCTTCTACTAACCTAAGTATCATAAATTTGCCAGGAGCAAGGCCATAATAATCTTTTGAATCTTGCATTCAGAAATCTAAACGTTCAATATATACAACATTGGAAAATGGAATCTAAGAACAAAAGCATGATAAAAAAAATCATAAACATAAAAACATAAGGATACCAATATCATATGTAGTAGTATAAAGTTCAACAATATATTGAAGTTCATTAGGCAAGCAGTGAATCACCAGTGAACAAGAGTTGAGTAAAATTAGTTTAGTAGAACTAGGATGATTTGATTTCCTAAAACCTTGGTACTCCCTAAAGATCTCAGTTTTCATAAGTCCAATTTCACCTTGTATAAAGCAGACATGTCATTAGCTTGAGCGTCAGGCCATTTTTTTTTGCATCAACTTCCATAGCTGAGTTGGCTTCAAGATTAGTAATAACAACCTTAAAAGACAGAATCAATCAGTCTTAAGCTAGTTAAAGTCAAACAATATCTTGTAGAAAGAATACAAACAAATAATATACCTTGAGTGGATGTAAGACAACCATTGTGTGAGGAGCTGTGTTGTTCAATTCTTCCCTAACATGAAATTCAAGGCGTTCCACATATATCAAAGTGCCATCACTGCAGCAGAAGGAAGAAAATAATTTTGATTAAACTATGCACTACCGCTTTGATATATCAGGTATTTTTTTAAAATCAAAATCAGTGTGCATGTTCTTGGGCATGAGTGACAGTCAACGGTTAAAGGATACATGGGATATTTCCTAACATAACACACTAAACAACTAAAGAAGAAGAACAATAAAGAAAACAAAAACTCATGCAAATAGAACATAATGTAGATAATGCAACTAGAAAAATGGCTGGAGACTCCAAAGAAACTCCAAAAAACCCATGACACTGTTTTGTTTTATGTTGGGTAAAGTATTTGTTGAAATCAGGTTATAGTATTCTGGTTCAGGAATTTCTCAGCATATAGTAATATAGTAATATAGTATGATGTTGATTGCACTCTTCTCAAACTTGTGTTTTCAGGTTCATTATATGGTAAAGGAGGAAAGATATGATGATCTGATCCTGGCTTGAAAGTTCACTTAGGAGTCAGTTGTGATTTTTGCGGGGTAAAACCTCTCCATTATTATATATTGCATTTTCTTTGATGTGTTGCTTTGTTTTGTTTTTCTTTGGTGAAATCTGAATTCCTACTTAAGATATATTAGTTAAGAGATGAAATCCATCCACCGCTAGATTTGAATTAACTAGAGAACAACCTACCCATATATTTTGCCTAGAGACATATCAATAGCAATACTAAAACTACCATTATATTTTTTTTAGTAAACAAGCAACCATCAAAGTACTAATAACATAATAAAATTCAAAGTGGTTTTTCATTTCAGAATGAGTGCAATTTGGATACTTTCCTTTCCAGCATACACCTTTGCTAATTTCTTCCTCCATTATTATCCTCTTTCTCCATATTGCTTTCTCCATCAATTGTTGATTGTTGTTTATCTTTGAACCTTGCTACAATTGCTTCTTCTGTAGGGCTTATTGTCTTTCTTTGCTCTTGGGCCTGTAAGGCATTGACAACCTTTGCCAAAGTCAGCTAAGAGAGGTCCTTTGAGTCTTCTACAAAAGATATTTTGGCTTCAAAGTTCTTTGAAACTCTAACAAGAACCTCAACAATTATTCTTTCTATAAACTCTTCTCCAAGTAGTTGGATTTGATTCTTATTTGAGTTTGTCTGAATACTCATTCACAGTCTTATTGTCTTTCACCCTGAGTTTGGATAATAACATTTTAAGCTTGTGCAGTAGAACTAGTGTCTTCTATTTCATTCACACACATACAAAATATGATCAAAAGAGGGTTACATAGCTTGAAGATTTAGTCAATACTAAATTTGAGATATTTCTTAATAAAATAAGGATTAAAACACCTTTCTAACAACTCATATCTACTTAGAATACACTTATAATTCTCTGAAATAAGGATCAACACATGTTCTGGCTAACCTTACCAACTACAGCAAACTTTACATCAAATTACTGAGTATTTACCTTAGCTTAAGGTATCTATAAAAATCTCAGTCCCAAGTAAACTTTAGCTGCATATGCAATTCAGCTCTAGGTGATTCTAATCCTAATCCTCCTTGGCTAGAGATTTGTAAGTATGATTGAAAACCTTGGCTGGGGTATACGACTCTTAACCTTGAAATGAGATGGCATTTCTTTTTCTAAACCTTTTATTAAAAAAGACCATATTATTAACCTGCTTAGATAGATTTATAGTGATGACAAATCTCAGTCCTAAATACATAAGTTTGTAATTATATTATCATTAACACTAATATTAACAAATCAGATTCAGATGCTCTATTCTTATTGATTTGTATTTGCTTTGAGACAAACTATAAATTTGTTCTATTTATAGGACTGCTGCCTTTATTTTTTTCAATATAAAGAATGTACAAAGGAGGAGCTCTTAAGAAGAAGGTTTTGACCCCAAACAAGGGTTAAAGTCCTATAAAGAATAAAGGCTTCGATTTTGAATTACAAGCACGATTATTGAATTACTTAGGCTATTTGAAATTAAGAGAGAACAAATTGCAAATAAACAGAATAATTTAAGTATACAAGCTTATAAAAGGAAGAATCCTATGCCTACAACATGTGGTGCAAGTGAAGGACAAAGTAGGCTGAATTTAATTCAAGCTAACTACACCCAAAGGCAAGGGCGGAATAAAGCTATGCAAAATCAGGCCCTAGTAATTCATAAAAGGAGGAATCCTATGAATAAAGCTACCCAATCTTCTTTACCTATAACCGAGATCATCCCACAAGCTGAAGTAAAAGACCAGCCAACTATTGAAGAGCAACATGGTCTTAAAAAGGCTAAAAGGAAGCCAATTCACCTAACAATGAGTCATGATCAATTTAAGAAAAACAAGGGATACATGTGGAGGGAGAGAAACAACCTGATATTCAGCCGATGGATGATTTTGGAGGAAATAATATTCAGCCAATGGATGATTTTGCAGGAAATAATATGTCATCGGATGATGATGATGTTCCTGATCATGAAGTTGGTGACAATGACTTTACTGGAGATCAAGTTATAGACATTGATCATGTTAAAGGTGGTATGTTAGAAACTTACTTTTTTAATATCTTGTACATGTTATGCTCATTATGAAAATATTGCATGCTCATCGTTCAACTATTATAACCTTTTTTTTTTGTTTTCGCTATTACATGGAACTAGGCACAATGGAAAAGAAAAAAACTCGAGGAAAAACAACTTGCAAATCAATTCATGTAAGAACTATGGAAGAACGAGAAGAGGTGACATTTGATAAGGGACAACCAATAGGACCAACTAATAAAAGAGTGTCTGATTTAAGCAATTTTCTAGGCACAATTACTAGGAATCCAAGATTTATTACCCTACTATACACTAATTGGACAACTGTGCCAAAAGAAAATAAAAAATGCATGTGGAACTATGTTAATGTAAGAATAACCACTTTTTCTTATTTCGGTTTTTATTTAGTTTTTCTTACTAAATGAAATTAACATATATGTTGTGTTTTGCATACTCCAAGTTTATCATTCTGAATGATGCCAAGAAATGGGTGATGGCTACTATTCGCGATGCTTGGAAGCGACACAAGAGAAAAATTAAGAAGAAGCATTTTGATAAGTATGATACCATTGAAGATATGTTGAAAAATTGTCTTGTTGACATACCAGAAGTAACTTTCACCAAATTGATTAACTATTGAAGTCTTCCTATTGTCCAAGTGAGATAGAACAATCTTTTCTAACTTTAGTCAAATTACCAATCTAGTCATATTTTTTTTTTAGGATTATATATATATATATATATATATATATATATATATATATATATATTTCTTTTTTTATTGGAATATAGTCTATGTGTCAAATGAATTCTGTAAATAGAAAGAAGCAGAAGTTTAGCCATCAGATGGGGCCCGTAAATTTTGGAATAGTATGCATGAGACTAGTATTAATCTTAGACACTTGGGTTGGCAACATGACTTTCCTTTCTTCTCATACCTTGCTAGTATAGTCTTGATTGTTTGTACTTTTTTTTTCATTCTTGTAGCGCTCAACCAAAGAGAACAATGAAGATCCAACAAAATCTGAAATGTTTGTTGCAACCCATACAAATAGTAAAGGAAAGGAAGTTGATTCAGAGACAAAAGCTGCAGTTGTAAGCAAATGAAGTGTGCTATTATTAATGATATTATTAATGTTGGTATTGATGTTATTATTAATGTTTCTTTTTAACAATCAGAACTTCAAAATCGCCAAGAGACTGGAGAAACTGATGAGGATGCATTTGAAGCAGTGTTTGGGAAGGAGCTGCCCAGAAGGGTTCGATGCTATGGTAGATCAGTTACAGCGACGTACTTGAAAAAAGATGAAGAAATTAACATAATCAAATGACAACACAATGAGAAAGTCGAATCCTTGCAAACTAAAGTCGGAGAATTGAAGGGAGAGGTTAAAGGATTGCGCCATATTGTAAAGATTTTGTTGCAATAAAACAACCCTGGAATGAGCGTAGAAAAAATTGAAGCATTACTGCAATCTACCCAACACTCTGCACCGGATGCGAATAGTGCACAAGGTGTCGTAGGCCACCATCTTCCACGTTCTTCTGGGTCAACTCATGTTCCGAGCCTTGAATGGTATTTGTTCTTCATCTTGTCATGTTTCAAACAGTTTAAATTCTAGTGCCTGTATCTTGACTAGTCCCCTTAAATCATAAAGGACAAATGGTAATTAGACTCACTTAAAATATTAATAAAGCCAGTGAAACCAGCTACAAGCAGTAAAATATCTCATTTATGGTGTCTTTTGTGTCATTTTCAGATTTCTAAATAGTGATAATGTTGTAAAACCTTGGACATCATATTCTTTGATTTTGGGGATCCTAAGCTTTAATACTTGTGCTAAACAAAAATTTAATTTGCTTCCTCTCTTCTAATTTCTTTTGGGTTTTTGTGTGTATAACCTTAGATCTTGTGCTTGCTAAGTATGAAACTATGAATAATGTATGGATTCTAGAACTTATCATATTGGTATTTGCTTTTGGGCATTGTTTAATTCTTTTTCCTCTTTTCTTAGTTCATTGAAATATTCTTATTTGTACACTTTTGTTGTTGCCTGTCAACATATATATCACAAATTAACCTTAGCTCTTGTCTTACAATGGTGCAAATTATGTTGTCTACATTGTACATGTACTGCCCTTTTGCAAAATTTTCCTTTTGATGCATATAGCCCCTCATATGGGTCTGTCTAGGCAAAATTCTGGGCTGACAATTTGGCCATATGGCAGGCTTTAAATGAAAATTCAAATCACATTTACCTGATTCAATTTCTCAATAATGTATTAATTTGAAAATTTTTAGCATCAAGTGATCATTTAATAGTAGGGCAGAGTGTTGTAGGACAAAATCTACTACATGTTGCTGAATGCTAAGAAATGAGTGCTGTAGTGATTGGGCCTTATTGCTAGGACAACCGTCACAACCCTTGAACCCCTAACCTTATCTGTGAATTAATTTTGTATATGAGATGATTGCTTAGGTTTTGTGAGATAACATATTCCATCAATTAAATCAATACCTTGCTCTTTTGCTTTTTCATGTTTCTCCCTGAGAGGAAATGGTGCCATTGATATGATGTGGGTAGTTTTAAATAATAACTAACAGGCCATGTGTTTGAATGATTTTATTTTTTTGATATGTATGAGTTGTTGAGATTTTATTTTCTATGTCTCTCTTTTGCAGGACAATGTTGGTACTGCATTTGGGGATGACGATAGAACTACTTAGCATATTTGATGTTTATGAAGAGAATTTGATGAAGATAATTTTCTCAGACATTGTGAATATATATATCTTTATTTTGATTAAGTATTTTGGATTATTTGATTAATACTTTTATCAATGTGTTATTGTTGATACTTTGGTTAATACTTTGAATAATGTGTTAAATATTAAAATTAGTTTATATTATTGCTTGAAATTATATACTATACATATAAATTTATTTGTGTATATTCTAAAATTAAAATTCTATAAAAATAATATATAAAGTAAATGGCATTAAAAATATTAAAAAATGAAGCATTTTTTACAACTGATAAAAGAGTAGTCATATTTTAAAAAAAATAACAACATAAGGGAACGCTTGTAAAGTGATGTCTTAGGTAAAATGACATAAGGGAACGCTTTGCAAGTGTACCCACATAGTTTGACATAAGGGAATGCTTTCCAAGCGTACTCATAGGGTTAGACATAAGGGAACGCTTTTCTAGCGTACCCATAACGTTTGACATAAGAGAACGCTTTGAAAGCGTACCCATAGGGTTAGACATAAGGCAACGCTTTTTCAACGTACCCATAGAGTTTGACATAAGGAAACACTTTAAAACTGTACCCATAGGGTTTGACATAGGGCAACGCTTTATAAGCATACCCATAATAGACTGAAGAAGAAAAGCGTAGCTTTTGACTCTGAAAAAGCGTAGCCTTAGATAATAGGCCACACCTGAATAAGCCATCCCTCTAAAAGCGTTGCCTTAGGGACAAAAAGTGTAGCTTACTTCAAAGGCTACACTTAAGTGTATTTTAGAGTACACTTTTGAAGGGTTGCCATAGGCTAATTTTGTTGTAGTGAAACATAGAAATGTTAGATCTAAAGCTTGAAAGGAATAGACCATTGATCAAAATGATGGTTTAGAATCTTGAAAAAGAAAGAAAAGAGTGAAGATTAAAACTTCACCTTAGAAACCTTCAAACCCTAGGTATGAAGAAAGTGCTTGAAGATAGATGAACTAAATGATGACCATAACATTAAAGTTTCTCGAAAGGGTGTCTAGGTTCAAGATATGTGATTGGTTGGAATTAAAGAAGATGGATGGGTGGTATTTGAGGGTGAGACTGTGAGCTTCAATGGAGGAAAGGTGAGGGGATTTTGTGTTCTTAGCTTTAAGAAAGTGAGGATGAAGATGAACAAATAAAAACTAAGCCTTGAAATCAAGAGAAAAATGAAAATGGAGAGATTTTCACCTTAAAAGCCCTAAACTTTGATCTTGTAAAAGTGCTTGAAGATGGAAGATTTAAAAGATGGTCACAACATGAAAAGGTCTTCAAATGTGGTCTAGATTTAAGAAATGTGGATGGATGAAATTAAGCAAACATGGAGGTGAAAAATGGTGGGGTGGCCGTGGGGCATGGAGGAGAGAATTGAGAAGAAAAGTTGAGTTATTTGAAGATGGTTCTAATAAGAGATGAAAAAGCTTCAAAGGAAATATTGGTTCAAGCAAGGTGGTTGCTTGAATTCAAGCAAACCATGGAGGTGAAATGGGGGTGATTGCCATGGAAGAGAGGAGGAAGAAGGAAGAAGAAAGTGTGAGAAAAAAAAGTGAGAGGAGAGAAAGGTAGAGAGAGAAAGTGACAGAAAAGTTTTAGGATTTTTGAAAAGTGAAATTGATTAAGTGATATTAGTGGAAATGTGACAAAATTTTGTAACATTTCCCTCCTATTGCCATGGAGCTTCATGGAGGAGAAAGTGGGAAGCTTCTGTTGCAAGCTTGGTGAAATTGGCTTCTCCAACAAGCCAAAAACAAAGTTTCTTCAAGAAGCCAACTTTTCACTTTTTGCAAAGTCAAAGTGATGTGACATAAAGTAGATATTCTAAAAAAGATGATAAGCATTTTACTACAAGCTATTATCCAATGGACAAAAGTAACAATTAACAAAATTAATATTTTATTGTCCAACGGATAATAAAGCGTACTGCGATTTTATTTATCAGATAAAATCTCAAAAAACGAAAACTTCATAAAATGTGTCTGACTTTGGGTTTAGTAAGATCCCCCGTCGACGTTTCCGCAATTTAAGGTTTTCCAGCCTCAGTGAAAATACTTTATTTTCCCAGCTCCACTCAGTGTGCACGTAAATTGAGAAATATATTAAAATAATCAATGTTTCCAAAAAAAATCCACAAAAATTCACAAAAATCACAAATATTACAAAATGACTATTTATTATAAAACAAACAATTTTTGGGGTGTTATACACATTAAGCATAGAATTGGAAAATCACAACCAGACTTCTCACAAGAGTAAGAAAAATTACAATTTAAATCAAACTACATAATAAGATCCATTAAACCCCAAAAAAAGAGAATTAGAACATTATATTTACAAAGTACACAATCTTAGAAAATAAGAACATAGACATCATAATAAATTAAGAGAAGAGGAAAGAAAGAACTAGGTGTCTTGATAGATGTATGAGGCTGTGTCCAGCTTCTCTAATCCTTCATCCACCTTGTTGCCTTCTCCTAAATTCTCTCCCAAAACTATGTCTTCTCTCCTCCCTGTTCTCCCCCTAAAATCGTCCACTTTTCTAATTCCCCCAATGCCCAATTTTAAGTCACAACATTGCTTTGTTACGTGAAGCTGCGACATAGCTTTTTTTGGAAGTCGCGGCACTTGGTGACATGTGAAGCCATAACCTTTGAGTGGAAAGGAAGCCACGACATAATTTTTAGTAAGCCGCGGCACCCATTGATTCTAAAACACAGTGCGAGCTCTTTTACATAGAGTCGCAATATAATTTTTAGGAAGTTGCAGCTCCCTACTTCTTGGAAAATGTATGGTGCTACAAATGCTAGAAGCCGTGGCACTTAATTTTGTGAAGTTGTGGCTTAAATTAATGCTTGACAAAATTCGTGTGAGCAAATAATGCTTGACAAAATTCGTCAAATATCTCAATTTTTGCTCATTATTTAATTATGTTAAATAATGCTTGACAACTCTGATGCATTCATTGCCTTACCAGGTGGTTTTGGTACTTTGGAAGAAGTTTTTCAAATTGTCTCTTGCGCCCAACTGAACATCCACCATAAACCCATAGGTTTGTTGAATGTTAATAATTTCTTTGACTTTTTGTTATTTTTTCTTGACAAACCTATGGAACAGAAATTTATCACATCTGCGACAAGACTACTTCTTATCTTTGCTTCCACTGTTGATGAGTTGATTGATAAATTAGAAGTTTTTGTTTATAAACTTGATTCAAAAATAGCTCGGATAGATTGGTCAGAAGGAAGCAGTGAGGGAAACAACATGAAACGTAAGCCAGATCTGACCTTTCATCTATAACTTTTCTTTACCTTTGGTTTTATTTATCGTACTTTGTTTCTGTTTAGATTTGTGTCAGATTTCTCTTTTTAGTAATTACCACAACAGGTAATATCTTCTATCATTTACTCATCTATATTTTAACATTGAGGACAATGTTGTGATCTAGTTAGGGGGAAGGATAGTTGACCCAAAAAAAAATTTGAGAAGTATGATATGATTGTCATGAACTTACTAAACTAATAATGATGGCTGAGTAAGGAGTAATTTTACTCCTGAGACGCATCTAAATTGGGAAGTATGTTTAGTGATATGATTGTTAGAAACCTACAATAAAACCAATTAGGGATGGCAGAGTAAGGAGTAATTTTACTTTTGAAGTAAATTACTCCTAAGACACATCTAGATTGGGGAACTAACTATTCTATAATGATTTATGGAAGTAACAAAGTTTTATCATTTAATTTCCTTTGAATGATTCAAGTGAATGAATTCTCACATCCTATAATGCAATTGAAATTTAGGGATCATAGCATGGTTGAATACATTGTCTTCTGTCTTAAATTTCACATGCTTGGTTATGGATATTGAATTGATATATTGAGAATGATAGATATATGCCTTGTGAGATTTTGAGTCTATTGATGAATGGATTGAATATCTATATCATTCCCGTCTTTCTTGTGTGATTTTTTCACTCATGGAATTGTTACTCTAGAACTTGCGTTGATTCTTTTTTAGGCTACATTTCCACATGCATACATAACATGATTGAGATATTTTGAAATAGCTACTTTGACCAAATAGTCATCCTTGCATATTTTCCCTTGTGTAACCCCTTTGAGTTTATTTGATAATTCTTTGTTTTTAGCTCATTACGTGCCTTAAAAAAAATACATGTTTTTACTCAACCATAGGGAATAAGAGAACATTAGCTTTGTTCTTGAACAAGTGTGGGGGTGTGTGTGCAAAATGTTGAACAAAAAAGAGCTGACCACCGCTACAATCAAATGATTATCAGAATATCCTGATACACCATATGACATATCCATACCTAGAATGAAGGTGGATGCTTGGAAACAACAGGAAGAGAAGGAGAAGGTTCAGGCCTAACAATGAATTCAACCAACTAATTTGGGATTGATCTTCAATAAACATTAGTTAAATATTGGTCATTGTTCTTTATGAGATTTAAACTGAATGTTCTCAAATATCTTCTTCATTCTAACTGTACCCTAATGCTCTTCTATTTTCTTTAGTATTTTAACTTGTCATATCCATTTTACCCCCTCTCTTTTACGATGGCCCCATTACAACCTTGAATAAAGTCCTCTTGATTTTTGTGTGCATGTGTTTTTGAGTAGTGGAGAAGTAGAAGATAAGCAAACTTATGACAATGCAATTGTTCATGGGTTGAATAGAGTGAAATACTTACCTTTTAAACACTTAAGGGATTGAGAGTGAATTCTGTGAGGATCTATCATTCTTGATTCATGCTTTTCAACTAAAGTTTCCTTGCTTGTTGATTTGAGATGCGAAGAAATGTTACCTCATGAATGTTTTGATCCCCTGAATTTTTGGTTGCTCTTCTTGTTTATAAACTTTTGCATTCTTGAATATCATTGGAAATTGAGTCTTTTAGTGTTTTTAGCTTTTGAGTCTGTGTTGTTTTCTTTTATTTCCTATCTTTAATCTTATGTGTTTGGCCCAGGAGTGCAAAAAGCTAAGTGTGGGAGAATTTGATAATCACATATTTTATACATTAATAAACCCTCATTTTTAATCATTTACACTCTCTATGTACTTAATTGATTGAGGTTAGTCATGATTTGTAAGCTTGGGTTCAAATTAGGCTTAATTGATATTTTTCAACATTATTGAGATTTTATATTGTTTATGTATTCCAGCTATATCTTGAGTTCCAGATGTCTAGAAGTTATGAATTTTACCTTGTAGGAAATTTGAGAGAAGGCTCTACAACTTTGATGAAGAGCTCAAAGTCTCAATCAGACATCTAGTAGAGTTAATTGGGCCTGGAAGTAAGAAAATGGGTTCTGTCGCTAAAACCCGAGTAGTGTGCACTAATCAGGGCATAACTTGAGCTATAGGAGAGTTTTTGGACTGAAACTGGTGCCATTTGACAGTTAAGACCCAAATCTACAACTTTCATGGAGAACACTGATGCAGATTATAGGATGCAACCCAAGTGTAGGTTGTCTCAAGTAATAAATTTCTTGAGAGTCCGAGGTTGATCCACAGGGAATTGATGAAGAAAAAAATCTTTGAGGTAAGGAAAGGCTTTGTCACAATAATAAAAATAATGGAATTTGTTCACAATTAAATTAAAGAACTTGCTTGGGCTAGGAGATCCACTTTTGGTAATAAATTAAAGACAAGATTAATTCTTTTTATAACTTAATTGAAATTCATGCACAACGGAGGTTCCAATCAGAGAATAAAACATTCAAAGTCCATTTGGAATTATATACGTAGTTATATTATGGTTCCTTTAATTATTTACTAACACCAATACTTGTAAATGGGTTCAAGCCTTCATTGTGCCAAATCACTTGTCTACAATGAATCAAGAACTCCACTTTACAAGGAGGGTTTCTAAATTGATTGGAAACAAAATATAACACGTATAATGATCACTTGATAATATATCATTTAAGCACAAAAAAGAAACTATTCTAACCTTATTTGATTACCAAAAGCTTCACTCCTTCACCCAAGCAAGATGAGATTAGTTACCAATAAATAAGAAGAAAGAAAGAGAGTAGAAGAAAAAGATGAACATAATTTCAACTTAGAACAAAAGAAAATTATAACAAATAACACAATAATATAATCTAAGCTAAGCTAAGATTACCCAAATGATCTGCCTATGGTCCCTTTTATAGAGGATTAGGGATACAAAATGACAAGGGAATTGATTAATGAGTGAGTGGATGAGTGGGTGGATGAGTGAAAAATGCCAAAGAACTTTTATGAGTAGAAAATTATTGAAATTTCTTGTCTCCGAAATCATTCAGTGATGAACTCATGGATAACGTCACAATAAAGCAAAGTGGGTTTCCTAAAAGTTCTAGGAAATTGTCTCAGCTTTCCAATTCCACCAAAATCATCTAAAAATTCGTCCTGTAGCCCAAGATATGACCTAATTACTGTAGACTATTCAGGCCCAGTTTCAGCACCTCTATTTTGATGTCCAAACCCAACATGACCTCTAACCTGTCAAATTGAGCTCTTATGTTATTCATGAAAGTTGTAGATATGGGTCTTAGCTTTCAGATGTCAAATTTTCAGCCTATTTTAATTCCTTAAACTCGAATTATGCAATGATTACTACACACTATTTGGGTTACAATCACAAAACTCGTGTTCTGACTTCCAAGCTCAATTAGCTCCACTAGATGTCTGATTTTTCGTTGGAGCTCTTCATGAAAGTTGTAGAGCTCTCTCTTATCTTTCCTATAAGGTAAGATACATAATTATAAGACATCTAGAACTCAAGATATGGCTAAAATACAGAAACAATGTAAGACCAAAATAGTGCTGAAAAAATCATTTAAGTCTAATTTGAGTCCAAACTTACAAAACATAATCAAGCTTAATCGATTAAGTACATGAATAGTATAAATGACTAAAAATGAGAGTTTATTAATATATAAAATATGTGATTATCAAATTCTTCCACACTTAGCTTTTTACACTCCTGGGCAAAACACATAACACCAAAGCTAGGAAACAAAGAAAAACGATACAGACTCAAAAGCTAAAAACTCTAAAAGACTCGATGAAATAAGAAGAGCAACTAGAAATTGTAACGCCCCAATTTTTAGAAAATATTCTGAATGTACTGTTTTCTGTTTTTCATGCTTTTGTATGAATGACCGCTGTGTCCCTATTTTTCTCGTCTCGATTTATGTATGAAAACAACTACGATAATACAGTTCAAATTTTATTTGATCGTTTAACGTAGTTTGCTTGAGACGGTAAAATAAAAATTTTTCTCGAGCTCTTGTATTAATTTTTCTGAAAGATATACACTAAATAATCTGCTTGGATATTTTATTTGAACGTTTTGGACGATTACCTACGTTGTGGGAAAAACGGGAAATGACCGTTACGTCCCGAACGTCTTGCTTTTCTGTTTTTGTCTGTTTTTAATTGTTTTCTTCTAGATTTAATGCGAGAAAATCTTGTCTGTGATCTTATATGAACTTTTTGTGTGATTTGCTCGAGGCAGAAAATAATATTTTCCGGCCTGGGAAAATCTTATTTGATTATTTAGAATTGGGAGATCTTACTTAACCCGATTCTAAATGAGACTAAAAATAATCTTTTAATTTTTAGGATTTAATCAAATAAAATAATTTTATATTATTATAATATTATTTTATTAGTCATTATGTTTTAGTGACAATGGACCCAGGAAATATTTTGCGGGACCCACATTAGCGTAACGGTTAGATCGGTAGCTTAATTAATCACCGTAAGTCGTAGAACTTTCAGAACGGTGACTAGCTAGTTGACTCAGCAGAAAATTAAATACACTGTGTGACTCAGCATGTGAGTCACCATAAGCTAACCAATGAGAAGCAAGCTTGCTCACCAAGGCTTAATCTTAGCCTTTGATTCATCCAATGGCTTGGATGAAGCCAAGCAAGGTGCCCACCTTGCACCCCACTTGAAGTCCACGGCCAAGAGGCCTTTGGTGACCAAAAGATCACTTTGTCTTCATCACTTTTCTCTCTTCTCTCTCATCAAGAACCCTAGCCACCATTCTTGCCCATTTTCTCCACCATATTCGCCAAGCTCATTTCCTAACCATCCAACCATCCAAAAATTTTTCTAACCAAGTTTCCTTAATCTAAACACCATTCTAAGAACCTTTGTAGTTGGGAGTTTCTTCAAATTCTTCCATCTAAAGCTTGGAAACCAACCTTGGAAGTTTTACCTAGAAGGTGAAATTTCATACTTTTCTTTTCTCTCTTCTTTTTCAAAGTTCTAAGCCATGATTTTTCCATGGTTTAGCTTCTTTTTCATGGTTAGTAACATGTAGGTTTTGTTTGAAATTTTTAGGTGTTTGGTGGAGTGAAAACCGTGACCTAAGGAGGTGAGAAAGCAAGTTTTTGTCTTCATTTAAGGTAAGAGGAAGACAATTCTTATCATCCCTTGATGGTGGTAAGAAGATGAGTTGTTTGTAGAATCCATAAGGATTCGGTGGTGGTGTGTTTATTGATGTGTATTTGTTAATTTTTGTGGTTGCTAGTAGCTTAAGTGTTATGTGTTAATAGCTTTCTTATTTGGTAATTGTAATAATTTTGCATGTCTAATAGCTTTTGATTGTATGTCTATAAGCTTTAAATTAGGTTTATGTGTTAGAAATATTTTGCATGTGTTAGAAATATTTTGCATGTGTTAGAGATATAAATGCTTGTGTTAGAATTGTATGATAAGGTTTAGGATGTGAATAACATGTGTAAGTTTACATGAGTGTTCCAAAGAACACAATCCAATAGCTCACGGCAATGCCAAAATGTGAGGACCAAAATGTTCTCTTCATTTTTCCTAAAGTGTAGCTTAATTAACCTAGGAGAATCAAGAAAGTTTCTAATTGATTTGATCAAAGAAAAATGTATTTAGAAATCAAATGGTACAAACTTAGTATTTTGGGGCCAACATGCCTAAAGGATTAAATTGACCATAGATAACTATTTTCTAAAATGATTTAATGAACTTAGACTATAGAATACATTTGATATGATTTAAAAGGTGAAAGACATTTTGGAAATCAATTGCAAAAGTTTTATAAAAATTCGCCAACATGCCACTATAGGAATTCATGATTTTAAAAACTTGTTTCTAAACCTTTTTCAATTAAAAAGAAACAATACAGTTAAGAAGAAATTTTCTATAATGATTTATGAAGGAACCAATTGATTAGAAGTAAGTCTAAAGGGTTAAAATTCATAATTTTATCATTAGAAAGGAAATACAAGATAATGTTAAGAAATTTTCTAACATATAGCTCACTTTCGGTTTTGAAGCATGTTAGAGATTTCAAAAAGAATTTAATGAAATGGTTAAAAATTAGGTAAATAGAAATTTTATGGAAAATTTAGAAAATCATTATTATAAATTTATAAACAAAATGCTGTCAATTTTTAGTAAAAATTGAACCTATAGGATAGTCAAAACATCCTAATGACAATATACGGTATGAAAAATTATTCTACGTAGTTTAAATGTACTAAATATTATTTCTATCTGTTTAAAGGGTAATTTTAAAGGCATTCGAATAAGAAAATGATTTAAAAATCCTACGCGATTGAGAAAACGTATTAAAATGCTACGCGATTTTAAAAACAGAAAAATATCTTTACCCGATTTTTAAACGTTTGTAAAACGACGAGATTTCAAAAACGCGATAAAATTTCTACGCGATTGACCGTTACCGTATTTATTTTTATTTGTCGGGAAAAAGTGAACCCGCATGTGTTTTTGAGGTTGTTTTATTTGTCGGGAAAAAGTGAACCCGCATGTGCTTTCTACCATTGAGGGTATATTTTTATCTTGAGGGCATTTTCGTAATTTCATATATTTGGAATTATGTTCGTCTTTATGCCAATTTTTGGTGTTTTGGGTTGACGAGACGAATCACATCGTGTTGTCGATGCGATAAGTGTAGTGTAGTTTATTGTTCTAATAAACTTGGAGACTTTAGTGTACGGGATCCCACACGTGGACGAGTTGGTAGTCTACCGGGCCGTGGTAAACCGATAGCACACTAATGTACTCGACATTCACTATATTTAATCGAGGTTTGTAAAGTCTAGTAGTACATTGCCTATAGTGCCACAACGGGAGATCGTGAACTATACTACGCTGGATGGTAGATTCCCAAAGTGTCGTAGGCTATTGACGCAACGTGTGATCGCGTAAAGTTGGTTGGGCAGCCGTGGTACTAATAGATTTTGCAAGTCATTCTCTCTCGATATCTGTTTGGGTTTAGCTCCATGGAGTAGGGTTGTGTTTTGGTGTATTTGAGTATATCTTGGATCATATTCCATTTTTCTCTATTTATCTTTATCCGGTAACATCTTGGATGTTTTTACATTTTCTCTATTTGTATTTATCGATAATTTTTATGTTAGTTGTCTATTTCTTATCTTAGTTTATCCGTGAAATTGATTTATCGTGTGAATTTCTTTATTTGTGTTATATCCGTGATGTTCGAAACACTAGGATATTTAATATGTATTCTTGTTATAGCTTATTCGTATTGTATGAACCTGTGTGTAGTAGTTATGTGTCGTCTTCTTATTTGCCATGTTGCGATGATTTTATGTTGTCTTACCTCTTTATTGTATGTGTCTATTCTCTATTTATTTTTATGCGGTAAAGAGTTTGAAGAGGAAGAAGAGGAACAACCTCTTGAGATCGTGTACCCTGAGGAAGAGGGAGATCAGCAGACCGACGATCAGTTTTACGAGCAAGAACCATCCGATCATCCATACCCTCTGGATTGATTGTGTGGGGGATGGCGACGCCTTCGCATTTTTGGGGTTCGTAGAGCTGGTATTCCATGGAGGTGATCTGGCTTGGCATTTACGAGGAGATCGTGCCTCTGTTACCTATGCTGGACGTATGACTGTGATTCTACGTCATCAGTTTGATGGAGATCCGATTTCGACGACGACGCTTTTTTTAGCACTTAGAGTTACCCTTATCCATTAGGCGTTATTGGGGTGCTGAAAACCCTGAGCCTAGTGAGATAAGCATCGTGTCGACTGCGCGATCCCGTTATCGCCGTGTGTCGAGACATCAGGGATATTTATCTCCTGATGATCATTTTCACACCGAGAGTGATCCATCAGAGGAGTAGATAATCATGATGTTTTTTTTGGGCGTCAACAGTATGTTTGTATATATATTAACTCTTTTATTGCTTTCTTTCTTGTTTTTTGTTTAAATAGTGGTAGTCTTAGTTGTAAATTATATGTACAGAGTTTATAACTTAACCATATGTATATTATTAGTGATGATGTTTTTTTTTATTTCGTATTTTCCGTATTATCTTTTTATTACATATTTCTGTCTATCAGGAATTATTTTTACAACCCGTAATAATTTTAACAAATATTCCACAACTTGGGTAGATTTTATTTCTATTTATTTTATTTTCTTTTATGTGTGACATCCTCCAAAGGGGTGTTACATTAGTTGGTATCAGAGCCTAAGTTAGAGTCTTTTGGGGTTGTGGTTGGGTCTGTTTTTGTTTGTGCTGTGTGATTCTCTGTGATCTTTGTGATTTATATCCTTTTGGAAATATCTTAAAGGATGTATCTGACTTTGTTTTGTTATGTTTGAAGAAAGGAGATGGCTGGTAGAGCAGAGGACGTGTTAACGTAAATCGAGATGAGGATCCGATGTTGGTTCGCCTTGAGGCTATGCTGCAGATGGTGAAGTGATTACTCAAGACAAAATTTGAGAGCAGCCCAACAAAGAAGATGCTACAAAGCAGATGCCCTAAATTTATCGAATTTAGGCGTCATAATCCGCCACAATTTAGAGGCGAGGTGGATCCGGAGAAAGCGAGTCAGTGGATGCAAGATTTAGAGAGAATATTTGAGGGGATGAGATGTACAGATGAAAAGAAAGTGACTTATCTTTGTTTTCATCTTGAGAGGAGATGCAGAACATTGGTGGAGAGGAATCCGCCGAGTGTTGCAAGTGAAGAGACGAGATCACTTGGGAAGTATTTTCTAATACTTTTCGGATAAATATTTTCCTGCAAGTGCTAGGCATGCCAAGGAAATGGAATTTCTTGGGTTGCGACAGGGGAATATGACGGTGAATGAGTATGCCACAAAATTTGAGAGTTTATCTCAATTCTCAGATTATGCTCAGACACGACAAGATGATGTGTGGAGATGCAGGAAGTTTGAATCAGGTTTGAGGGTGGAACTGAAACGAGGAGTAGTATCTTTGAGGATGACTCAGTTTCATGCTTTGGTGGATGCGTGTTGATGCAAGACCGGAATGTGGTGGCGTATGCTTCTCGACAATTGAAGATTCATGAGAAGAATTATCCTACGCATGATTTAGAATTGGCTGCGGTAGTTTTTGCTTTGAAGATATGGAGACACTTTCTCTATGGAGCAACGTTCAACATTTTCAGTGATCACAAGAGTTTGAAGTACTTGTACGACCAGAAGGAATTGAATATGAGGCAGCGAAGGTGGTTGGAATTTCTGAACGATTACGATTTTCAACTTTTATACCACCCTGGTAAGGCGAATGTCGTGGCCGATGCCTTAAGCAGGAAGATTATTAGTGTTTCTGCGCTAATGATTAAAGAAAAAGAGCTCATTGAACAGTTTAGAGATGAGTGGTCATTTGTTGAGTTGAAACCAGGGAAGATCTGTGTTAGCATGGTTACTATCTCGAGCGAGCTGATGGAAGACATAAAGGAAAAGCAAAATGCCGATAAATTTTTGCAAGGAATAAGGGAGCAGATGAAACAAGGCGAGACACTAGAGTTCAAGGAAGGAACTGATGGAATTCTGAGATTTCGGGGTAGAGTTTGTGTTCCTCGTAACCGAGAACTGAGAAGATATATTGTGAAACATGCCCATACTAGTCTATTGAGTATGCATCCAGGCATAACAAAGATGTATCAAGACTTGAAGAAGTTATTCTGGTGGCATGGAATGAAGGGTGATGTTGTTAGATGCGTGTCAACTTGTCTAGTTTGTCAAAAATCGAAAGTTGAACACCAAAGACCAGCTGGGATGTTGCAACCATTATCGATTCCAGAATGGAAATGGGACAGCATTTCTATGGATTTAGTTATTGGTTTGCCAAAAACAAGGAGAGGTCATGACGCAATATGGGTTATAGTCGATAGACTTACGAAATCGGCTCATTTCTTATCAATCAATATTAAATATTCATTGGAAAGATTAACCCAGTTGTACATTAGTGAAATTGTCAGACTACATGGTGTACCGACAAGTATAATTTCTGACAGAGATCCGAGGTTTACGTCAAGATTTTGGCGAAGTCTGCAAGAAGCTATGGGAACTAAGTTACGACTGAGTTCAGCGTATCATCCGCAGACTGACGGTCAGACTGAAAGAACTATACAGTCTTTGGAGGATTTATTGCGTGCTTGTGTTTTAGAACAACGGGGAAGTTGGGATGAATTTTTATCTTTGATAGAATTCACCTACAACAATAGTTTTCACGCAAGCATCGGAATGGCACCTTATGAAGCATTGTATGGAAGACGATGTCAAACGCCGTTATGCTGGTATCAAGATGGAGAGAGTATGACTGTTGGACCGGAGCTTGTACAACAAACTACGGATAAAGTCAAGATGATACAAGAGAAGATGAGGACGACGCAAAGCAGACAAAAGAGTTACGCGGATAAGCGAAGGCGACCTCTTGAATTTGAGGAGGGTGAGCATGTGTTTCTGAGAGTTACTCCTACGACTGGTGTCGGAAGAGTAATTAAGTCTAAGAAGCTTACTCCTAAATTCATTGGACCATATCAGATCATCCGACGTATAGGTCCTGTAGCATATCAGATTTCGTTGCCGCGTTTCTATCCAATTTGCATGACGTGTTTCATGTGTCTCGTTACGGAAGTATATGCCGATCCGACACATGTTATACAATTAGATGACGTACAGTTAAAGGAGAATTTGACTTACGAAACTTTACCTATCAGGATAGAGGACAGAAAGGTAAAGCAGCTTCGAGGGAAGATGATCGAGCTGGTAAAAGTTATATGGAATGATGTGACGGGTGAAGCTACTTGGGAACTGGAAGATAAAATGAAGGATCAGTATCCTCATTTGTTCGGATGAACATCGAATTTCGAGGACGAAATTTTTATTTGTTGGGGAGAGTTGTAACGCCCCAATTTTTAGAAAATATTCGAATGTCTTGTTTTCTCGTTTTTCATGCTTTTGTATGAATGACCATTTGTGTCCCTATTTTTTACGTTCTCGATTTTCGTATGAAAACAACTACGATATAATGAGGTTCAAATTTTATTTGATCGTTTTACGTAGTTTGCTTCGAGACGGTAAAATAAAAATTTTTCTAAGCTCTTGTATTAATTTTTTCGAAAGATATACTGACTAAATAATCTTCGCTGGATATTTTATTTGAACGTTTTGGACGATTACCTACGTTGTGGGAAAAAACGGGAAATGACCGTTACGTCCCGAACGTCTTGTTTTCTCTGTTTTTGTCTGTTTTTAATTGTTTTCTTCTAGATTTAATGCCGAAAATACCGCATCGTGATTTTATATGAACT
The DNA here is from genome assembly GCA_029884605.1 of Ormosia emarginata. NCBI lineage: Eukaryota > Viridiplantae > Streptophyta > Magnoliopsida > Fabales > Fabaceae > Ormosia > Ormosia emarginata. Next base: position 29,037,120 of record JAQQTP010000088.1, read on the forward strand.
TTTTGTGTGATTTGCTCAGAGGCAGAAAATAATATTTTCCGGGTAGGGAAAATCTTATTTGATTATTTAGAATTGGGGGATCTTACTTAACCCGATTCTAAATGAGACTAAAAATAATCTTTTAATTTTTAGGATTTAATCACAAATAAAATAATTTTATATTATTATAATATTATTTTATTAGTCAGTATGTTTTAGTGACAGTGGACCCGGAAATATTTTGCGGGACCCACAATTAGCAGAACGGTTAGATCGGTAGCTTAATTAATCACCGTAAGCTGTAGAACTTTCCAGAACAGGCTGACTCAGCTAGCTGACTCAGCAGAAAATTAAATACTTGTGTGACTCAGCATGTGAGTCACCATAAGCTAACCAATGAGAAGCAAGCTTGCTCACCAAGGCTTAATCTTAGCCTTTGATTCATCCAATGGCTTGGATGAAGCCAAGCAAGGTGCCCACCTTGCACCCCACTTGAAGTCCACGGCCAAGAGGCCTTTGGTGACCAAAAGATCACTTTGTCTTCATCACTTTTCTCTCTTCTCTCTCATCAAGAACCCTAGCCACCATTCTTGCCCATTTTCTCCACCATATTCGGCCAAGCTCATTTCCTAACCATCCAACCATCCAAAAATTTTTCTAACCAAGTTTCCTTAATCTAAACACCATTCTAAGAACCTTTGTAGTTGGGAGTTTCTTCAAATTCTTCCATCTAAAGCTTGGAAACCAACCTTGGAAGTTTTACCTAGAAGGTGAAATTTCATACTTTTCTTTTCTCTCTTCTTTTTCAAAGTTCTAAGCCATGATTTTTCCATGGTTTAGCTTCTTTTTCATGGTTAGTAACATGTAGGTTTTGTTTGAAATTTTTAGGTGTTTGGTGGAGTGAAAACCGTGACCTAAGGAGGTGAGAAAGCAAGTTTTTGTCTTCATTTAAGGTAAGAGGAAGACAATTCTTATCATCCCTTGATGGTGGTAAGAAGATGAGTTGTTTGTAGAATCCATAAGGATTCGGTGGTGGTGTGTTTATTGATGTGTATTTGTTAATTTTTGTGGTTGCTAGTAGCTTAAGTGTTATGTGTTAATAGCTTTCTTATTTGGTAATTGTAATAATTTTGCATGTCTAATAGCTTTTGATTGTATGTCTATAAGCTTTAAATTAGGTTTATGTGTTAGAAATATTTTGCATGTGTTAGAAATATTTTGCATGTGTTAGAGATATAAATGCTTGTGTTAGAATTGTATGATAAGGTTTAGGATGTGAATAACATGTGTAAGTTTACATGAGTGTTCCAAAGAACACAATCCAATAGCTCACGGCAATGCCAAAATGTGAGGACCAAAATGTTCTCTTCATTTTTCCTAAAGTGTAGCTTAATTAACCTAGGAGAATCAAGAAAGTTTCTAATTGATTTGATCAAAGAAAAATGTATTTAGAAATCAAATGGTACAAACTTAGTATTTTGGGGCCAACATGCCTAAAGGATTAAATTGACCATAGATAACTATTTTCTAAAATGATTTAATGAACTTAGACTATAGAATACATTTGATATGATTTAAAAGGTGAAAGACATTTTGGAAATCAATTGCAAAAGTTTTATAAAAATTCGGCCAACATGCCACTATAGGAATTCATGATTTTAAAAACTTGTTTCTAAACCTTTTTCAATTAAAAAGAAACAATACAAAGTTAAGAAGAAATTTTCTATAATGATTTATGAAGGAACCAATTGATTAGAAGTAAGTCTAAAGGGTTAAAATTCATAATTTTATCATTAGAAAGAAATACAAGTAATGTTAAGAAATTTTCTAACATATAGCTCACTTTCGGTTTTGAAGCATGTTAGAGATTTCAAAAAGAATTTAATGAAATGGTTAAAAATTAGGTAAATAGAAATTTTATGGAAAATTTAGAAAATCATTATTATAAATTTATAAACAAAATGCTGTCAATTTTTAGTAAAAATTGAACCTATAGGATAGTCAAAACATCCTAATGACAGTATACGGTATGAAAAATTATTCTACGTAGTTTAAATGTACTAAATATTATTTCTATCTGTTTAAAGGGTAATTTTAAAGGCATTCGAATAAGAAAATGATTTAAAAATCCTACGCGATTGAGAAAACGTATTAAAATGCTACGCAATTTTAAAAACAGAAAAATATCTTTACCCGATTTTTAAACGTTTGTAAAACGACGAGATTTCAAAAACGCGATAAAATTTCTACGCGATTGACCGTTACCGTATTTATTTTTCATTTGTCGGGAAAAAGTGAACCCGCATGTGTTTTTGAGGTTGTTTATTTGTCGGGAAAAAGTGAACCCGCATGTGCTTTCTCGCCATTGAGGGTATATTTTTATCTTGAGGGCATTTTCGTAATTTCATATATTTGGAATTATGTTCGTCTTTATGCCAATTTTTGGTGTTTTGGGTTGATTTGAGACGAATCACATCGTGTTGTCGATGCGATAAGTGTAGTGTAGTTTATTGTTCTAATAAACTTGGAGACTTTAGTGTACGGGATCCCACATGTGATTAAGTTGGTAGCTCCATTTGGCCGCCGTGGTAAACCGATAGCACACTAATGTACTCGACATTCACTATATTTAATCGAGGTTTGTAAAGTCTAGTAGTACATTGCCTATAGTGCCACAACGGAGATGTGAACTATACTACGCCTGGATGGTAGATTCCGGTGTCGTAGGCTATTGACGCAACGTGTGATCGCGTAATAGTTGGTTAGCCGTGGTACTAATAGATTTTGCAAGTCATTCTCTCGATATCTGTTTGGGTTTAGCTCCATGGAGTAGGGTTGTGTTTTGGTGTATTTGAGTATATCTTGGATCATATTCCATTTTTCTCTATTTATCTTTATCTGGTAACATCTTGGATGTTTTTACATTTTCTCTATTTGTATTTATCGATAATTTTTATGTTAGTTGTCTATTTCTTATCTTAGTTTATCCGTGAAATTGATTTATACGTGTGAATTTCTTTATTTGTGTTATATCCGTGATGTTCGAAACACTAGGATATTTAATATGTATTCTTGTTATAGCTTATTCGTATTGTATGAACTGTGTAGTAGTTATGTGTCGTCTTCTTATTTGCCATGTTGCGATGATTTTATGTTGTCTTACCTCTTTATTGTATGTGTCTATTCTCTATTTATTTTTATGCGGTAAAGAGTTTGAAGAGGAAGAAGAGGAACAACCTCTTGAGATCGTGTACCACGAGGAAGAGGGAGATCAACGGACCGACGATCGCTTTACGAGCAAGAACCATCCGATCATCCATACCCTCTGGATTGATTGTGTGGGGGATGGCGACGCTTTGCATTTTGGGGTTCGTAGAGCTGGTATTCCATGGAGGTGATCGGCTTGGCATTTACGAGGAGATCGTGCCTCGTTACCTATGCTTGGACGTATGACCGTGATTCTACGTCATCGGTTTGATGGAGATCCGATTTCGACGACGACGCTTTTTCTGCACTTAGAGTTACCCTTATCCATTAGGCGTTATTGGGGTGCTGAAAACCCTGAGCCTAGTGAGATAAGCATCGTGTCGACTGCGCGATCCCGTTATCGCCGTGTGTCGAGACATCAGGGATATTTATCTCCTGATGATCATTTTCACACCGAGAGTGATCCATCAGAGGAGTAGATAATCATGATGTTTTTTTTGGGCGCGTCAGCGTATGTCTGTATATATATTAACTCTTTTATTGCTTTCTTTACTGTTTTTGTTTAAATAGTGGTAGTCTTAGTTGTAAATTATATGTACAGTTTATAACTTAACCATATGTATATTATTAGTGATGATGTTTTTTTTTATTTCGTATTTTCCGTATTATCTTTTTATTACATATTTCTGTCTATCAAGAATTATTTTTACAACCCGTAATAATTTTAACAAATATTCCGCAACTTGGGTAGATTTTATTTCTATTTATTTTATTTTCTTTTATGTGTGACATCCTCCAAAGGGGTGTTACAGAAATTCAAGGGATCAAAGCATTAATAAGGTAACATTTTTTCACATCTCAAACCAACAAGCAAGGAAACTTCAGTTGTAAAGAATAAGTCAAGAATGATAGATCCTCACAAGATTCACTCCAATCCCTTAAGTGTTTAAAAGGTAGGTATTTCATTCAATTCAACCTATGAAAAATTGCACTACCATAAGCTTGCTTATCTTCTACTTCTTCGCTACTCAAAACACATGCATACAAGAATCAAGATGACTTTATTCAAGGTTGTAATGGGGTCATGGTAAAGGAGAAGGGATAATATGGATATGAGAAGATAAATACCAAAGAGAATAAAAGAGCATTATGGTACAATTAAAGTGGAGAAGATGTTTGAGAACATTCATCATATAGGACAATGACCAATATTTGACTAATGTTTTGTTGAAGATCAATCCCAAATTGGTGAATTGAATTCATTGTTAGGCCTGAACCTTCTCCTTTTCTTCCTATTGTTTCCAAGCATCTACCTTTATTCTAGACTCTGATAATCATTTGATTGCAACGGTGGTCAATTCTTTTTTTTTTTTATCATTTTGCACACACACCCCCACATTTGTTTAAGAACAAGGTCAATGCTCTCTTCTTCCCTAAGGTTGGGTAAAAACATGTTTTTTTTTTCTCTTTTTTTTTGAAGGAACGTAATGAGCTAAAAACAAGCAATGGTCAAATAAGCTCAAAGGGGTTACATAAAGGAAAATATACAAGGATGACTATTTGGTCAAAGTAGCTATTTCAAAATGTCTCAATCATATTTATATATATGCATGTGAAAATGTAGCCTCAAAAAGAATCAAAAGAAGTTCTAGAGTAACAATTCCATAAGTGAAAATCACACAAGAAAGAAGAGAATGGTACAGATATTCAATCAATTCATCAATAGGCTCAAAATCTCACAAGGCATATTTCTGTCATTCTCAATCCACCATATCAACATTCATATCCAAGCTTGTGTAATTTAAGACAGAAGACAATTTATTCTAAGATCCAAGAATCCATTTGCTACTTCTACACAAAATAATTATTTCCTCAACTAAGATGAGTCTCAAGAGTAATTTACTTCAAAAGTAAAATTCCTCCTTACTCTGCCATCCCTAATTAGTTTTACTACGGATAGGTTTCTGACAGTCATATCACTAAACATACTTCCCAATTTAGATGCGTCTCAAGAGTAAAATTACTCCTTGCTCTGTCATCATTCATTAGTTTAGTAAGTTCATGACAGTCATATCATACTTCCTAAAAAAAAAATTTTTTTTGTCAACTCTCAACTATCCTTCCCCCCAACCAGATCACAACATTATCCTCAATGTTAAAATATAGATGAGTAAAAGATAGAAAATATTACCTGTCAGAGAAATCTGACACAAATTTAAACAGAAACAAAGTACGATAAATAAAATCAAAAGTAAAGGAAAGCTATAAACAAAGTGTCGAATATGGCTTTCTTTTCATCCTACTTCCCTCACTACTTCCTGCTGACTAATCTATCTGAGCTATTGCTGAGTCAGGTTTATAAACAAAAGCTTCTAATTTATCAATCAACTCATCAATAGTGGAAGCGGAGATAAGAAGTTATCTTGCCGAATATGTGATAAATTTCTATTCCACAGCATGGTCAAGAAAAAGTAACAAAGTATCACAGAAATTATTTTCATTCAACAAACCTATGAGTTTATGGTAGATGTTCACTTGGGCCCAAGAGACAATTTGAAAAACTTATTCCAAAGTACCAAAATCACCTAGTAAGGTAATGAATGCATCAGAGTTGTCAAGCATTATCTTCATTTGTTCATGCATAGATGATACCTTAAGTTCCTTTCCAATTGTCTTTCCAGTGATGTTCTGTTGAGTTAAAGGTCAAAGAATGACACCTAAAACCTGACTGTCTCCTATATATGCAGCAAGTGATAGAACCCCATTAACCCACGGCAACCTCCCTCATATACAAGATGAATATTCCTCGTAGTAAGTGATCGACCAAGAGTGGTAGCTGCGTTTACAAACTCTAAACCCTTCCCATACTTAGACCCACAAAATACACGAATATTTTTAAGTCGACGAACAGAAACACCTTCCATTTCTATACTCTCCTTCCCTTTGAATGATTCTGAGTTAGAGGAAAGTGAAGAAAATGAAGTGTTTAAATAGGAAAAAGAATGGGAAGGGTAATAATAGCACCTATAAGGGTAGGTTGGATGTTGTTAGAAAAGTTTGAAATTAAGAAACAGAATCTTTTTTTTTATTTTATTTTTTTGTTTTTGTTTCTATTTTGTTTTTGACTTCAAGAAAACCATCAGGATAAAGAAGTCTAGAAATCCTTGAAGGACCCTGCTCAAAGGATCATCTGTCCAAAACCAAAATATAGCAAAATCATTGAAAGATAAAAGAAACATAATAGAAAATGATGACATACCTTTATGTACAGTTTTCATAGCGTATCTTTATATTACGCGTCATGAGTGCAGTAGTGCAATAATACCAAGACGACTCAACCAATCTTGGAATTCTTCTCCCTCCCGCTTGTGGAATATAGTGGATTAAGCTACGATGCAACTAATTAAAGTGCGTAAATCTGATAGCCACCACCTAAGGACCACAGCTAGTAAGAGGTCACTGGAGAGCCCATGGTATTAAATCACAGGATCCAACTCAGTTGCATAGTCACGCGAGTATGCCAACACGGGGCGCTTCTTTCTACCCATCATCTCAGCTTGCCTAGAAGGTAAACTTTGAGGCACTAAGAACGGCTCTCTACAGAACATAGTACGCGAACCTTATTTATATACCGGTGTGTGAAGGTCTCCTCCTGGGTATATGAAAAGACAGACATCCATCCGGGGCTCCTAATCTAATTAAAGACCAAGTTAAACTGAAGTTTTGCCCTCCTTTTCTCCTTGAAATTAAGAAACAGAATCTTTTTTTTTATTTTATTTTTTTGTTTTTGTTTCTATTTTGTTTTTGACTTCAAGAAAACCATCAGGATAAAGAAGTCTAGAAATCCTTGAAGGACCCTGCTCAAAGGATCATCTGTCCAAAACCAAAATATAGCAAAATCATTGAAAGATAAAAGAAACATAATAGAAAATGATGACATACCTTTATGTACAGTTTTCATAGCGTATCTTTATATTACGCGTCATGAGTGCAGTAGTGCAATAATACCAAGACGACTCAACCAATCTTGGAATTCTTCTCCCTCCCGCTTGTGGAATATAGTGGATTAAGCTACGATGCAACTAATTAAAGTGCGTAAATCTGATAGCCACCACCTAAGGACCACAGCTAGTAAGAGGTCACTGGAGAGCCCATGGTATTAAATCACAGGATCCAACTCAGTTGCATAGTCACGCGAGTATGCCAACACGGGGCGCTTCTTTCTACCCATCATCTCAGCTTGCCTAGAAGGTAAACTTTGAGGCACTAAGAACGGCTCTCTACAGAACATAGTACGCGAACCTTATTTATATACCGGTGTGTGAAGGTCTCCTCCTGGGTATATGAAAAGACAGACATCCATCCGGGGCTCCTAATCTAATTAAAGACCAAGTTAAACTGAAGTTTTGCCCTCCTTTTCTCATTTTTGTATCTTTTAACCTTGTTCTTTTTTTCCTTTTTTTTCTTTTTTTTTTCCTTTCTTTTATTTTTTGTTCTTTATTTTTAAGAAAACATGAAGAAGAAGAATATAATATGTACAGATTGTTGTGGATATGGCTCACATCTACCTCTGGTTTCACGTCCAGTAATGACTTAAACGCCTTCTATGAGTCGAGGATAAGCTTCCCATCCAATTTTCTTATAAATTGGCAAACAGGGTCTTTTAGAGTCAGATTCCCAAGATTGTAGCGTTTTTCTTCATCCTTGAAGAGATTTCACAAATTAAGAAGTTCACAATGTACAAATCCACAAGAATACGTCTCAAGAGTCAGTAAGATATCATCTAATGACTCCTTACTCGGTCCATTCTTAATGAAGAAAATTTTATCTTCTCTGTTTGCGGAAACCATCCCCAAAGAATGACATCTCTTGTTACAATTCCATCATACACATTTGTGACAGACTTGTAACCTTTTTGCTCTTCTCCTTTTAGAATACGAACTTCTTCCAAGACCTACCATATATAAGTCAAATGAAATTGAAGACTCACCCGCTAGATGGACCTTTGTTTCAATTATCCAGCGTACATCTTCTGGCATACCCTTGTGCATTAATAGTCTCAATCTTTCACATTTAATTTTGTAGATTTTTGTTTGAGCCTTTTGAGGGAGGGAAGGAAAATATTTTCTTAAATTTGTGAGAATGACATCCATTTTAAATCAAGATCGGCTTAAATTGTGATTCTAACAAATCAATATATAAAGTACCAGGATTAATTTTAACCAAACAACCAGAATTTGAATCATGATACTAATTAAGCATAAATAAATGACTTAAAATAGAAAAAATAATGTACAAGTCGGTAATTTATAACAGGCATTAAATATTAACAAGGATGTGGTATAAATCAACCACCCAATAAATATTAACAAGTAAAAAGTTAGATAACTGATAAAGTAAAAAGTTAGATAACTGATAAATTAAAAAGTTAGATAATTAGAGAGTTAATAATTAGTAAGTTAGAAACTGCAGAAAATAAATTACAGAAAATAAATTTAAAATATGAAAACTAGAGAGAGGCAGAGCCCGACTAGAGCTGGCAAAAAAGAAGAGAAGAAGAAAGATTATTTCATTACGTTCGAAAGCAATAATAAATAACAAAAATTAAAAAGTTAGAGAGTAGAAAATAAAAGTTAGTAAGAAAAAATAAATAACATAAATTAAAAGTTAGTAAACATAAATAAATGACATAAATAAAAAATTAGAAAGTTAGTAAGTTAGTAAATTAAAAGAGTAGAGATAGAATTTACTAGATGATGAATATACAAGATGATGAAATTTACTTAAAGAAAGAGAACCTCAATAAATTAAAATTTCAAATCAAGTCCTCGGCAACGATGCCAAAAACTTAATGCAAATTAAAGGATGCAAACCCAAATGCAGGTTGTCTCAAGTAATAAATTTCTCGGGAGTCCGAGGTCGATCAACAGGGAATTAATAAAGAAAAAATTCTTTGCGGTAAGGAAAGGCTTTGTCACAACAATAAAAATAATATAAGTTGATCACAATTAAATTAAAGAACTTGCTTGGGCTAGGAGATCCACTTTTGGTAATAAATTAAGGACAAGATTAATTCTTTTTATAGCTCAATTGAAATCCACGTACAACAGAGGTTCCAATCGGAGAATAAAACATTCAAAGTCCATTTAGAATTATATACGTAGTTATATTATGGTTCCTTTAATTATTTACCAACATCAACACTTGTAAATGTGTTCAAGCATTCATTGTGTCAAACCACTTGTCTACAATGAATCAAGAACTCCACTTTACAAGGAGGAATTATTTACGAACACCAACACTTGTAAATGGGTTCAAGCCTTCATTGTGCCAAATCACTTGTCTACAATGAATCAAGAACTCCACTTTACAAGGAGGGTTTCTAAATTGATTGGAAACAAAATATAACACGTATAATGATCACTTGATAATATATCATTTAAGCACAAAAAAGAAACTATTCTAACCTTATTTGATTACCAAAAGCTTCACTCCTTCACCCAAGCAGGATGAGATTAGTTACCAATAAATAAGAAGAAAGAAAGAGAGTAGAAGAAAAAGATGAACATAATTTCAACTTAGAACAAAAGAAAATTATAACAAATAACACAATAGTATAATCTAAGCAAAGCTAAGATTACCCAAATGATCTGCCTATGGTCCCTTTTATAGAGGATTAGGGATACAAAATGACAAGGGAATTGATTAATGAGTGAGTGGATGAGTGGGTGGATGAGTGGAAAATGCCAAAGAACTTTTGTGAGTAGAAAATTATTGAAATTTCTTGTCTCCGAAATCATTCTGTGATGAACTCATGGATAACGTCAGAATGAAGCAAAGTGGTCTTCATGAATGTTTTAGGAAATTGTCTCAAATTTCCAATGCCACAAAATCATCCAAAAATTCATCCTACAGCCCAAGATATGACCCAATTACTGCAGACTATTCAGGCCCAGTTTTAGCACCTCTGTTTTGAATTCCAGACCCAATATGACCTTTAAGCTGCCCGATTGAGCTCTTATGTTCGTTATGAAAGTTGTAGATATGGGTCTTAACTTTCAAATTCCAAATTTTCAGCCTATTTTAGTTCCTTAAACTCGAATTATGCAATGATTATTACACACTGTTCGGGATACAGTTACAAAACTTGTGTTCTGAATTTTAAGCCTAATTAGCTACACTAGATGTCTGATTCTTCCCTGGAGCTTTTCATGAAAGTTGTAGAGATCTCTCTTACCTTTCCTACAAGGTAAGATACATAATTATAATACATTTAGAACTCAAGATATGACCGAAATACAGAAATAGTGTAAGACCAAAATAGTGCCAAAAAAATCAATTAAGTTCAATTTGAGTCAAAACTTACAAAACATAACCAAGTTTGATCAATTATGTACATGGAGAGTGTAAATGACTAAAAATGAGAGTTTATTAATGTATAAAATATGTGATTATCAAACACAAGAGCTAGTTTGGATGGCTTGAAGGTCATATTGGGCTTGTAAGTCAAAACAGAGGAGTTGTAGCTAGACCTGAGCAGTGTGCAGTGATTGGGCTGGAATTTGAGTTGTAGGAATTGTATGGAGATGAAACTAGTTGCATTAAAAAGATAAGACAAAATCCTTCAACTTTCATGAAGACCACTTTTCCAGGAAATGACGTTTTAATAGAGTTATAATCATGTGAATATAGTTGAATTAGTTAGTACAAGTGGAGAGACAAGCATCATTAATCATCCACCTACTCATTAATCATCTACCCACTATATAATCATCCACCCACTCAATAATTATCCACCCACTCATTAATCATCCACCCACTCATTAAATATCTCCATTATCTTTTTCTACTCATCCACCCATCATCTACTCACTCATTAAATAACTCCATTGTCATTTTCCACTCATCCACCCATCATCTACCCACTCATTAAATAACTCCATTATCATTTTTCACTCCTCAGGCTCTATAAAAGGGAGCATTGGCTGAGCATTTGGGCATCTTGGCTTAGAGAGATCAAGATTATGGTATTGTGTTATTTGTTTCTCTTGTTGTAACTTTCTTTTGTTCTAAATTGAAGTTATGTTCATCTTTTTCTTCTTCTCTCTTTCTTTCTTCTTGCTCATGAATAACTAATTTTCATCTTGCTTGAGTGAAGAGGTGAAGCTTTTGATAATAAAATAAGGTTAGATTAATTTCTTTTTGGTACTTAAATGATATATTATTAAGTAGTCATTATATGTGTTATATTTTGTTTAAAATTAATTTAGAAACCCTCCTTGTAAAGTGGAGTTCTTGATTCATTGTAGACAAGTGGTTGGCACAATGAATGCCTGAACTCATTTACAAGTGTTGGTGTTAGTAAATAATTAAAGGAACTATAATATAACTACGTATATAATTCTAAATGGACTTTGAATGTTTGATTTTTCGATTGGAATCTTCGTTTTGCGTGGATTTCAATTAAGTTATAAAAAAAAGAATTAATCTTGTCCTTAATTTATTACCAAAAGTGGATCTCCTAGCCCAAGCAAGTTATTTTCTTAATTGTGAACAAGTTTTATTATCTTTATTATTGTGACAAATCCTTTCCTTACCTCAAAGAATTTTTCTTCATCAACTCCCTATGGATCGACCTCGGACTCCCAATAAATTTATTACTTGAGACAACCTGCACTTGGGTTTGCATCCTTTAATCTGCATCATACCTTCATCTCCCAAACCTCGATTTTTGTACCTTGCTAACCCCCAAACATAAACCCAAACATATGGCCTCCTCCTCCAAACGTCCATGCGCCAAAATCGCCCCCACAAATAAGTCGTTGGAAGTTCGAAGACTCTCCTCCAACGTAGAAGATCTAGGTTGCTTCATGACCCACTTTTGGGAAAGGAATTTTGTGCAACCTAAGCACATTGATTTGGTGTTCTTCGAAGCTGATGGTGGGTTCGAGTTTCTGGGCCTTCTAAATCACCAAGGTGTGCTAAAGCTCTGCTGCTACAAAGACCTCATCTTCCTAAACCTCATGAAGATGTTTTACTGCAACCTACGACTTGATGGCCCTAACATCATCTCTAAGGTCAGAGATCAAGAAATCGTGATCACTTTTGCTGACTGGTTAGAGTCGTTTGACTTAAAAGTTGATGGTCTTGCCATTAAAGAAGACAACGACCCTCATGTCAAGGAGTTCAAAAGGTCACAGGCTGTTGAAGACATTCTGAAGCCAAGCTTAGTTGTTCTAGAAAAAGGGGTCAAAGGAGGTATGCTGAATGTAACATCCCAAAACTGCCTGTAGGATTGATGAGTGTCTCCACAAACCAATACGTGTCTTTTCAGCGTGCTTTGCCCTCACTCACATGCATTCTAGAAAACTTCCCCTTCCCAGGAGGTCACCCATCCCATAATTGCTCCAGGTCAAGCACGCTTAACCATGGAGTTCTTATGTTCTAGGCTCTCGAAAAGAAGTTGCAACTTATTGATATGGTTACACCTAATCAATTCCTTTAAGTCATCCTCAACTATGTAGTCCCATACCTGCATAGTCTCTGAACCCCTCTCATTCCGGTGCGTATTCAGTTCATTCATGGGACCCTTCGCCTAGAAGCCTGCCAGGAGCCGCTTATTGATGCTTTCTCTTAGCACCGACGACCATTCCCTGCCCTCGTCGGCCCTGGGAACCACATGCGCACCAACTTCCGTTTGGTTCGTCCCTGAACCACATCGTACTGGGAGAGGTCCCGTCTCTGATACCATCTGTAACATCCCGGGATTGCCTACAGGATTGATGAGTGTCTCCACAAACCAACACGAGTCTTTTCAGCATGCTTTGTGTAACACCCTTGTGGGGATGTCACATATATAAAAAGAAATAAATAAAATCTACCCAAGTTGTAAAACATTTATTACGTATTAATATGGGTTGTAAAATAATTCCTGTTAAACAGAATATTATTAAATAAAATAATGCAGAAATATAAAATAAACAGAACAACATCACACATAATATACATATGGTCCAAGTTATAAGTTATACAAATAATTTACAACTACAACTACAAATACTTAAACAGAAACAGTAAAGAAAAACAGTAAAGAGTCAATATATACATACGCAGACGCGCCCAAAAATACATCATAAATATTTAATCCTCTGATGGATCACTCTCAGGAAACTCATCATAAGATAAATATCCAGGATGCCTCGACACTCGGCGGACATGAGACCGCGCAGTCGATACGAGTGTCATCTCACTAGGCTCAGTGGATACACCACCCCAATGACGCCTAATGGATAAAGGTAACTCTAGGTGCAGAAACACAGTCGTCGTCATCACTGGCTCGTCATCAAACCTATGATGTAGGGATACAGTCAGTCGTCCTGCATACGTCACGGAGTCTCTGTCTCCTCGCATATGCCAAGCTAACGATCCACCGTGGAACTCGAGTGTCACAAACCCCAAAAATCCTGGCACCGCCATACCCAAACTAATCAGTCCAATGGATATGGATGATCAGATGGTTCTTGTTCGTCGAACTGATCTTCGGCTTGCTGATCTTCCTCCTCCTCGGGATACAGAATCTCAAGAGGCTGTTCCTCTTCCTCAAACTCTTTACCGCGTAAAATAAATATACAGAAAACACATACAATAAAGAAAGAGGTAAGACAATCTAAAATCATCACAAACATGGCAAATAAGAAAATGACAAACAACAGATATACAGTTCATGCAATATGAAAAGCTATAACATAAATTTAATAACAGTATAGTATAAAGATCTAATTATCATAACAACACATGATTTCACAGATAAATCATTAACACATACAATATAACATCATAGATAAAATAAATTCAGAAACAGACAATTTCTCAGAATCAATAACCAAATAAATAAATAAACAGATAAAATAAATAATGTTCAAGATATAATTAAATGCAACATGACATGATCCTACTCCATGGAGCTAAACACAAACAGATATCAGAGAGAGAATGACTCGCAAAATCTATTAGTACCATGGCTGCCCAACCAAACTATTGCGCTGTCACACTTTGCGTCTATAGCCCCAAGTCATATGGAATCCATCATCCAAAGCATGGTGTAGTTCACGGTCTCACATTGTGGCACTACAGGCAATGTACTATTAGACTTTACGAAATCTCGATTAAAAATAGTGTGTGTCGAGTCCATTAGTATGCTATCGGTTACCACGGCCCAGCAGAGCGACCGACTGTCCATATATGGAATCCCGTACACTAACGTCTCCAAGTTCATAAGAACAATGAACCACACTATGTTTATCGCATCGACAACACGATGTGATTCCCCTCGTCAACCAATCCACCAAAAACTGGCATAACCAAGATAAAAAGATACAGTAAGTCCCACCGGACAAATACTGTTCCAAAACCTATACGGGTTCACCTCATAGCCCGACAGCAGAAAAATACAGAAAATCCAGAAAAAATATGGAAAATACCGTTTCGGTCAATCGTCTAGAAATTTTATCGCGTTTTCACAATCTCATCGTTTTTACAAACATTTTTAAATCGCGTAATTTTATTTTTTTTGTTTTCAAAATCGCGTAGAGTTTTGAATACATTTTCTCAATCGCGTAAGATTTTTAAATCATTTTCTTGTCCAAACTCCTTAAAAATTACTGTTTAAATAAACAGAAATAATAAATAATACGTTTAAACTACGTAAAATATTTTTCATACCGTATACTGTCTTTTGGACATCTTTTCTATCTTAATTACCCGTTTTTACTAAAAATTGACAGTATTTTGTTTAGAAAATTATAATAATGATTTCCTAATTTTTCTGTAAAAAAATTCTGTTTATTTAATTTTTAAACCATATAATTAATCCTTTTGAAAACTACTAACATGCTTCAAAATACAGCATGAGCCATATGTTAGAAATTCTCAAAAGTTACTATATTTCCTTTCTAACAATAAAATCAATAGTTTTAATTTAAGACACTTAATTCTAATCAATTAATTTCTTTAAAACTCCTCTTAAAAAATTCCTTTTTAATAAATATTGCATTATTTTGATTGAAAAAGGTTTGGAATTGATCTTAGAAATCATATATAAGTGGTTTGGCATGTTGGCCTAAACATAAAATTATGTCATTTGATTTCTAAATTCATTTTCCTTAATCTAAACAATGTGATACCTTGTTAATGTTCCTAGGTTAATTAAATCTCATTTTAGGAAAATTAAGAGAACATTTTGGTTCTCCATTTTGGTCATGGCCGTAAGCCTCAAGGTTTGTGTTCTTTGGAACACTCATGCAATCCTTGACATATTATTCACATCCTATAAATTATCATACATTTCTAACACATGCAATATGTTTCTAACACATATAACCTAAATCAAAGCTTGTAGACATGCAATCAAAGCTTATAGACATGCAAATTATTACAAGCATTAAATAGGGAAGCTACTAACAAATACACAAACACATAAACAAGCTACTAACAATCACACAAATGAATCCTTATGGATTCTACAATCACAAAAATCACACTCCATCTTCTTACCACCATCCATAGATGATAAGATTAGTCTTCCTCTTACCTTAAATGAAGACTAAAACTCTTTCACACCTTTCCTTATGTTTCGGTTTTCTCCTTCAAAATCACCTAACAAGCTTAAACAAAACTACAAGTTACTAACCATAGAAAGAGAGCTTAAACCATGGAGAAATCATGGCTTAGAACTTTGAAAAAGAGTTTAGAAAAGAAAAACTAGGAATTTCACCTTCTTGGTTAAATCTTCCAAGTAGGTTTTCAAGCTTCAAATGAAGGATTTTGCAAGAACTCTCAACTAGAGATGTTCTTAGAATTGTGTTTAGGTTTAGAAAACTTGGTTGGATGAAATTTAGGGTGATTGGATAGTATGGATATGTGTTTGGCTGAATGGAGCTTCAAGAAAACATCAATGGTGTTTAGGGTTTTTGGAAGAAAGAAAATAGAGAAAATGCTTGAAGACAAAGTGATTTTTGGTCTTCCAAAATGGCTTGGCCGTAGCCTTCAATGCCATGCAAGGTGTCCATAGATCTGGCTTCATCCAAGCCTTAGAATGCATCAAAGGCCAAGATCAAAACTTGGTTAGCAAGCTTGGCTCCCATTGGTTCATCCTTGCCTTGTCATTAGCCTTAGTCACCATGCTTAGTCACTAATTAACCTAGTCATCTAGCTTAGTCACTTGTTCTAGAGAATTCCTTCACTAATGATGCTTAATTAAGCTACTAAGTTAACTGTATTAGCTAAACGTGGGTCCCGCAAAATATTTCCAGGTCCACTGTCATCTAATTATACTGACTAATAAAATAATATACAAAATTATTTTATTGGACAGTTAAATCCTAAAAATTAAAAGATTAACTATTGTCTCATTCAGAAATGGGTTTAGTAAGATCCCCCAGTCTGAATAATTAAAACAAGATTTCCCCGGTCTGGAAAAATATTATTATCCTGTCACGGAGCAAATCGCACAAAAAGTCCAAATAAAATCACAGACAGTAATATTAAGCACTGTAACATATAGAAAAATTAAAAACAGTACAATTGGGACATAACAGTCATTTTTCCATTTTTCCCCACGATGAAGCAAATCATCCAAAACGTTCAAATAAAATTACAGACAGTATTAATTGTCTGTATATCACCCAGAAAAATTAAAACAGTAGCTCGAGAAAATTTTTATTTTACTGTCTCAAAGCAAAATACGTAAAACGATCGAATAAAATTTTAGCTTGTAAAACATATTTGTATTTCATACAGAAAAACAAGAAACAGTAAAACAGGGACATAACAGTCATTTACACAAAAGCTTGAAAAACAGCAAACAGATCATTCATGACATTTTCTAAAAATTGGGGTGTAAACCTCGGATCTCTGTCAGAAATAATACTTGTAGGCACACCATGAAGTCTGACAATTTCACCAATATATAACTGAGCCAACTTCTCCAATGGATATCTTATGTTGATCGGCAAGAAGTGTGCTGACTTCGTAAGTCAATCCACAATTACCCATATTGAATCATGACCTCTTTTCGTTCTTGACAATCCAACGACAAAGTCCATGGAAATGCTATCCCACTTCCATTCGGGAATAGTCGAGGGTTGCAAAAATCCTAACGGTCTTTGATGTTCAATCTTTGTCTTCTGACAAACCAAACAAGATGATACACATTTAGCGATATCTCATTTCATTCCATGCCACCAAAATAACTTCTTTAAATCTTGGTACATTTTGGTCATTCCAGGATGCATACTTAACTGACTCGTATGAGCATGTTCAAGTATGTACTTCCTGAGTTCCTCATCTTTAGGCACACAGACTCTACCTTGGAATCTTAAAATTCCACCACTTCCTTCTTCTAATGTTGATACACCACCCTGCTTTATTAACTCTATTTCCTCTTGCAAGAACTTATCATCTTTCTGTTTTTCTCAGATGTCTTCCAGCAAGTCATTCGAAATAGTGACCATATTCATGCAAATTTTTCCCGGCATTAGCTCCACAAAAGACCATACGTCTCTGAATTGTTCTATCAAGTCTTTCTCTCTGATCATCATGGTAGAAACACTGATTATCTTCCTACTTAAAGCATCGGCCACGACATTCGCCTTTCCAGGGTGATACTGAAGTTGGAAGTCATAGTCTTTCAAGAATTCCAACCATCTTCGTTGTCTCATGTTCAACTCTTTCTGATCGTACAGATACTTCAAGTTCTTGTGGTCACTGAAGACGTTGAACGTTGCCCCATACAGATAATGTCTCTATATCTTCAAAGCAACACCACTGCAGCTAACTCCAAGTCATGCATTGGGTAGTTCTTTTCATGCACTCGCAATTGTCTTGAGGCATAAGTCATCACTTTTCCACCTTGCATAAGGACGCATCCCAATCCTTGGTATGAAGCATCACAATACACTTCAAATGGTTCACTTGGATTAGGCAGAACTAACACTAGTGAAGTAGTTAGTCTCCTTTTCAGCTCTTGGAAACTTCCCTCGCAAGCATCTGTCCATTCAAAAGCCTAATTCTTCCTGGTGAGTTAAGTAAGAGGTCAGGCAATCTTAGAAAATTCTTCAATGAACCTCCGGTAATATCCGGCTAATCCAACAAAGCTTCGGATCTCCGTTACCGTCTTTGGCCTTTCCTATTGTAGTACAGCTTCAACCTTCGAAGGATCTACAACAATTCCTTCCCTTGAAATCACATGGCCCAAGAATTTCACCTCATCCAACCAGAACTCGCACTTGAACAATTTAGCGTACAACTCTTTCTCCTTCAAAATCTAAAGAACTATATCGAGATGTTCAGCATGATCCTCCTGATTTGGTGAATAGATCAAGATATTGTCAATAAAAACAACGACAAATCTATCCAAATAAGGACGAAAGATCCTATTCATATAATCCATGAAGACAGTAAGTGCATTAGTCACACCAAAAGGCATCACCAGGTACTCGTAATGTCCATAACGAGTACGAAAAGCCTTTTTGGGAATGTCTTCCACTTTCACTCTAATCTGATGGTAGCCCGATCACAGATCGATCTTAGAAAACATCATCGCTCCTTTCAATTGGTCCATTAGATCATCTATCCTCGGTAATGGATACTTGTTCTTGATCGTGACCTTGTTCAATTGACGATAATCCACACACAATCTCGAGGTACCGTCTTTCTTCTTGACTAGCAACACTGGTGCTCCCCAAGGTGATACACTGGGTCTCATGAATTGTTTCTCCAAAAGTTCTTCCAGTTACTTCTTGAGTTCCACAAGTTCTGCTGGTGACATTCGGTAAGGCGCTATGGAAATAGGGCCAGCTCCAGGCACAAGGTCAATAGTAAACTCGATTTCCCGTTTAGGTGGCAAACCAGGTACATCTTCAAGGAAAACCTCAGGAAACTCTCGAACCACCGAGATCGCATCCAAATCCACTTCATTCTCGACTTTCAAAGAAGACAATAGCATGTATCCCCGAGCTCCTTCTTTCAAGAAAGCTTTCACTTAGTTGGCCGTCAAAAATCTAGAATTCTCATCCAAAGGGAAAACTATGGTTTTTCTAAAACAATCTAATAGGATATGGTTAACAGATAACCAATCCATCCCGAAGATCACATCTAATTGAGATAAGGGCAAACAAATCAAATTGACATAAAAGGTTCGACCTTCGACAGTCAATGGACAATTTAGATAGACTTTGGTAGTAACAACAGGTTCAGCAGTTGGAGTTGAAACAGTCAAATCAAAAGGCAAAGAAGACACAGGCAAACCAAGTCTTTTCACACGGTCATATGAAATGAAAGAATGAGTTGCACCAGAATTATACAGTACAATTAAAAGATTACCTTCAATGAGACTTTTCCCTTGTATAAGATCTTTGGATTCAGAGGCTTTAGCACCACTCAGGGTGTAAACCCGACCTCCAACCTGTGGTTTGGTGGTCCTAGCAGCATTGATGGAAGGTTCCGCCTTGGCCTGATTGCAGTCCCGGGAAACATGTCCCGGTTTCCCACACCTAAAGCAGATGATCCCCTTGATAGTGCAGTCTCTTATATAGTGCTCCTTCCCGCACTTCAAGCACCTCGGTGTAGATGCCGTAGTCTGACCCGTCCTTCCCGGGCTTCCACTAGGACTTCCACCCTGTGGTCGTTGTTGCTGACCCCCAAGTGGTCTTGCATAAGGTTTCTTCTGGTAACGACTTGCATTACTGCTTCCTCCCCTCTGGGACTGTAAAGGCCCAAAGTTACGGTTTCTGGCATCACGTGCCTGGTCCAAGCCTTCCACCCGGCAACATGTATCAAGCAACTCAGAAAATTGAGTAATTTTCAAGGTTATGACGGCTCTCTTCACGTCATGTCTCAGACATTCTTCAAACTTTTGACACTTCCATGCTTCATTGGGTTAGTGTTGAAAGTAAGTTGAGAACCTCAACAAGCTCTCGAACTTAGCACCGTACTCACCCATAGTCATATTTCCTTGTCGCAGACCCAGAAATTCCATTTCCTTCGCGTGTCTGGCACTTTCAGGGAAATACTTATTCAAGAAACTTTCTCTAAACACTTCCCAAGTAATCGCCCGATTCTCAACTTGCAACAACCTTGCATAGGTCACCTTCTTGTTATCGACACAGTTCATGCCAGTAAATATCTTTTCCACCTCTTTGATCCAAAGAGTAGCTTTCTCAGGATCAAACTCTTCTTTGAACTGCAGAAGGTTCGTGCGACGAAATTCCGCCAAATTCTGGGCATCAGTTGTAGCCTCCAGTTATTGTGCAGTCCTCGCCTGCTGTTGAGCAGTTTGCTGATTCTACTGCAGCATTATTTCAGCCATCTTCTGGATTGCTTCAATTGCAGCAGCCATATCTCCTCTGCCAGCCATACTTTCTCTCAAATCAAGCTACACAAAACACAGGAAAAAGTCAGATGTATCCTTGCGGAATACCAAACACAAAGAGTTCACACAGCACAAACAAGACAGTCCAAAACCACATGACCTAAAAGAAAACTCAAACTGGGAGCTCTGATACCAAGACATTGTAACGCCCCTTTTTCTGTATACCCACGAAGAAGGAACGTCACACTATAGTACTTTGATCCATCAAGTGAAACATGAAACGAAATAAATTAAACTGCGAAAAATGGTAATTGTTTTTAAGCTCACGGACCCGGTTCATTTTATGGTTATTTAAATTCCCTTATAATTGTCACTATCTATATATATATATATATATATATATATATATATATATATATATATATATATTTTAAAATTATTACCAAGTAAAGTCGAAAGAGTTAATTTGAAAATCCATTACACATAGAGATAATAATTAGAACAGTCGCAATAAAACCATCATAAGGTAAACCATACACAATATATATATATATTCATATCTATATGCATAAGCCTATTTAGTTACATTGCAAAATATACAAAAGAAGTAAAAGCTTTACCCACCCAAGGTAGTTACAAATTTACATCTATCAATCTAGCAAAACGTCAGGCTCCCCCAAAAAGATAACGGGTAGCCATCAGTAGCCACTGACAGAATCAGTCCCTACGACTGACGAGAAGGGACATAGCAGGGTCCTCCTCAGGGTCCTCTTCGTCTGATGAAACATCCATCAGAATGACCGAGCAACAGGCAGGAGCCCGAGCAGTAGAAAGAAAGAGTCATCATGTGGGGTGTAATACATGTCAGCTCACATATCCCTAACGAGCATATAAAACTCTAGCCAAACAAAAGCATGAAAATAAAAAATAGGGGCGTCATAATGACCTCATACCAAGGACACCGTCAGCTCCCCATGGTACACACAACAACCAGTCCGCACATTAATGTGCCAGTAGTAGGGGCCTCCGTGAAAAGTGATCCGTGTGTAGCCCAAAATTCCACGAGGACGCAACGTCATCCTTTTGGTCAGCTTCAGTCGTAATATAGCCAGAATCCAAGAAACTCAGGAGCTTCCTCTTCCTTGCGCACGTCTTCTTAAAAGCAAACAGATCAACAAAATACAGATGTACGAAATATAGAAAGAGGTAAGACACCCAGCTTTCAGTACCAAAATGGCAGCAAGAAAATTAAACGGCGCTAGACGCCCACATAAAGCATAATTCATACATCCAAGTACAGTAATAATTGAAAATTAGCAATAAAAGCAGAACAACAATGAATAATAGTAAATATTATCCATAACAAGCAAACAACATCAATATTTCCAACGTTCAATAGTCCAAGCAATCAAATAATTATTATAGCAATAATAATAATAAATATTTTCCATAGTGATAAATGCTCATGCTTAATGAATTATGAGACTGACGGTTCACAATGCAAATGGTACCAAAATTCCTACTCTATAGAGCTAGACATTAACATTTTCGGAGTGAATGATCAAGGAGTTATGTCAGTATATCGTTAGCCTTAAAAATATAGTGTGCTTCATCTCATAAAAACATTTGCGCAATTGGCTTATACATGGCACCTCAACAGTTGATCGCGATATAAGACAACGTCTCAGTCCGAATCGTCAGTGTATTTGTATTGGTCTATCCCACGGCCCCAGTGAAGCTACCACTGTCTATTGTGAGACACCCACACCCTAACGCCCTAAAGGGCAACTACTATGACCCTACGCTTAGTCTATTTGCACCCGCACATAGGTGTTATTCAAGCCCCTAGACATGCATCGCCTTTTTCAATTATGTCCATTGGACAACACATATGCATGACGACTCAATGTACATTATGTATGTTTATCATAAGCATACCAAATGGCATATCACAATTTGTACAACTCAATATCCATAATTTTATAGTCCCATTCATGGACCCAAGATAACTTACATTAAGTCCTTAAAGTGGTAAAGCACTCATTAGAGTTCATTATGGAATTCTCATTTTGGAATAATCATCTTTATAAAAATCTCCCTCCCTAGAGGAATTCTCTCTACAAATCATGTCATTTACTTTAGTTTACTTCTGCCTTGGGCACTTGAGCGCCATTTCTTCCAGCACTTGAGTGTTGGGTGAGCATTCAAGCTTCAGCGCCTGAGCTCTGGTCGAGCGCCTGGGCACTTGTTGCACAGCGCCTAAGCGCTGGTGCACCATAAAGAATTCTGCAGAAATGATTTCTACAGAAATTTGGCCCAACATTTTTAAAGCTTCTCATTCTTCTCCAAACCATTTAAGACACATTTTTATGATCATTAAAATACAAAATAACAATTAATAGACTCCTAATCATCAAAACACATAATGCATCTTCATGGATTCATACAAATCGAACAACCACAAAATCAGGGAAATCACACAATATAACCAAGAGAGTAATCCAACATGGATTCCCTCATCAACAACAATACACAAGACATTTCCTTACTACCAAGATTGGTTGAAGAAGATCATCTCCCTCTTAACTATTTGGAAGACAACACAATGGTGCTACTCTTTTTTACTCTTGATTTTCATTTTCCTCATTCAAGAAAATACTAATGTGTCCACTCAAACCATGGAAAAATGGGTTCTTGGTCACCTAGGTGACCAAGAAAAATGAAAATGACAAGAAACTAGAAGAAAGTCGAAAACTTTACCTTAAAGCTCCAAGCTTTAGCTTCAGTGGTGGAAAATGGAAGAAGAAGAAAAAGAAGAAGAAAAAGACGAAGAAGAAGAAGAACCAAATGATGGCCACAAAAGAGAACTTGGAATGGTGGAAGAAAGCTAGAAATGGGATTGATTTAGCAAATCATGGAGATAGTCTCCAATGGGTAGGTGTACGGTGGAGAAGGAAGAAGAAGAGAAGAAAGGGTGCTTGAAGAAAATGAGAAGGGAGAAAAATGTTAGGTGTTTTTGTGTTTAGGAATGTGAGAGTGAGGTGATTAAAGGGAGAATGTGAAAAGTGGATATTTGGCTCTCACAAATGGCCTCTACCGTAGGAGTGAGTGGGGAGGGAAGAGAGAGAAATGTATTATTAAGGAAAATTTCTTGGAAGCTTCCCATAATGAGTTTTGAATTAATTTAATCTTTATTTTCAAAACAAAGCTAATGGATTTGACACAAGGTAGATTTTTGGATAGTGTGATAAGGATTTTTAACACATGTTATTATCCAATGGATAATTGTTACAGTTGATAGAAATCAGTGTTAATTGCCCAGCGGATAAGATTTACACAGTAATTTATTATTTTATCAGATGAAATTTCTCAAAAACTGTGAAATCTCATAAATCGTGTCCAGCCTCGGGTTTAGTAAGATCTCTCGTTGACATTTTCACAGATCAAGGTTCTCAGGAAAATATTTCATTTTCCCAGCTCCACTTAATTTGCACGTAAAATGAGAAATAATATTAAAATATTTCGCGTTCTCAGAAAAATCCAGAAAAATTTCAGAAAATCACAAATATTATAAAAGGAATATTTATAATAAGATAAATAAATTTTTGGGTGTTACACTGAAGAGCCAAGACATGCTCCTACACTTTGCTTATGCGCATATCCTGGCTCCTAAAGGAGGCAACTATGCCTACCTCAGTGAGGATGACATCATGCTATGGATCCTACGAAAAGGATACAGGATCAACTGGCCCAACTTCATTGGGAAACATATAATGAAGGCCAAGGGAAAGGAGAGATCTGAACTACCTTATGGGCTCCTAATCACAGCCTTCTGAAAGAAGTACCCTCAAGTCACGGAAATAGAGCCCCAAACAAAGCTGACTCACTTCAATATTTTTGGGTCATACACCTAGAAGAAAATGAAGATGGTTCGCGATGATGATAGCGACTGAGTGTACCCTGATGAGCTGGAAGAAGGTGGAGCTGATGCAGAGGCTGAAGATGCTCCTGAAGGTGCCCCTGTTGAAGATGCTTCTACTAATGCTCTTGTTGCTGTTGTTGATGGTGTTACTAGACCAATCACAAATGCACAGCTAATGGCAACCCTACTGGACAACCGTGTGTACATGGAGAACACATTCTCTATTTTGTTTGACAAGATAGAAGGTGTAGAGCATAAGCAGGCTATTTTGCGAGCATTGTTCACTGATAGAGCTCCAAACTCACCTCCTCCACCACCGGACACGTATTTTTAGGATCCATAATTTTTAGGATCTTTGTTTTGATGCTTTTGCTATGTCTTGGCTATTTTTGATGCAAATGTATATGTATTTGGCCAATTTTATGAATAAAATGACTATTGTTGTGCAATATCTTGTGTCTTTGCAATTCTAACCTATTATATTTGAATATATCTTGCTTGCTTTGGCTTTCTTGATATTTAAATAAATATCATTTGCTTTCTTTGGCTTTCTCTTGCCCATCTTTTTTATGATGACAAAAAGAGGAGAAAAAAAGCTAGAGTTCTCATGGTTTTTAGAATGTTTTTGAGAAAAGACAAGACAATATAAACCGGATCTTGGGATTCCAAAAGTAAAGGGGAGCTATGCATATCTCTAAATTAAATTCACCTTTTATGAAAAAGACAGGGAGTAAGTCTCTTTAATGACCTTGTGAATTCCAATTTATTTCAACTAACTCTTTTCTCAATGTTTGTTTGTCATCATCAAAAAAGGGAAGAATGTAATTAGTCATTGACCTTTGAAGACTTTGTTTTGATGATAATAAACATAAAGATGTTGCAAGATCAAGTCGATGATGTTCAAGAATAAGCTTTAGGACTTAGATCATTGTGTAAAGGTATAATGAGGTTCACACTAATGCTCTAAAACTTGCTTTTCAAAGAACCCAAATAGCATACATGTTTTCGAGGCTTCAAAATGGTTTTTTGGTTTTCAAAGAAACATTTAATAAGTGCGCAAAAGCTAATAAGATCATTTGGAATCAATTGACAATGTTTAAAAGTTGTATGAAATATTTTTCAAATGGTTTATTCGAATAAAGGATCCCTTATTCGAATAACCAAAGTCAGAGAAGCCAAGGAATTCCATATGGTTAAGCTTTATTCGAATAATGCTCTGCTTTATTCGAATAAAGGTTTAAAATAATCCTTGGCGCATATGGTTTATTCGAATAACTAAGTTGTTATTCGAATAATATGTTTTCCAGAAACTAGATCTTAAATGGTTTATTCGAATAACAAGTTGTTATTCGAATAATACGTTTTCTTGAAAACAGTTTTTGAATGGTTTATTCAAATAACCAAAGTGTTATTCGAATAAAACATTCCAAAAAGCTTTTTACCTACGTATTATTTAAGGCTTTATTCAAATAACATACCTATTATTCGAATAACAACATTTTTTAGAAACAGAAATAAATGGCTAGTTTGAAGCATTTAACGCTCCAACTAACCTCAAACGACTCTAATCTTTAATGGGCTATAAATACAAGCTTTCACAATCATTTCTCTTAATCCTTTATTTTGAGCTTCAAATTATGAATCCATGTACCCATTGAGCTTCAATTTATATTATCCACTCTTGAGAGAGATTCTTATCATTCATACTCTGTTTATCTTGTAAAGAGAGTGAGGTATCCCTCAAAGTTGCAAGGGTGAGGTATCCCTTGAAGTTGAGGCTCAAGCATAAAGGTTGAGATATCCCAAGGTATATTGAGTGCTCTATTGTGTAAAAGTTGCAAGCACCTATTTAAGCTTGAAGTTCTAGTAGAAAATCTCAAGTGATTACTTGAGGACTAGACGTAGGTCACAAGGAGTGGTTGAACCAGGATAAACCTTGTGTTTGATCTTCTAAACTCTTCTCATTTACCTTTATGCATTAGTTTATTTGCTAGCTTGAATATTATCCACTTTGGTTGATTCATTTGTGAGTGAAATTATTCAATCTTTTCTATCCATTCGTCTTTAACAATTAATAGCTTCAACAAAAATTGATACTCAAGTGTTTTGTGAAAGATTTGTGAAAATATTTTATAAACTTAATTTAGCCCCTCTTTAGTATTAAGGCCAATTGGTAACATGGAGAAGTTCAATTATTACCATTGATCAAAACTCATAATTAACCAATTTATATATAGTTTCAACACATCAGTATTAAATCATAGATTTCATCAAGAATATATCAAATATGAGTTGTAACTCACTATCTCTAGAATATTTACATTTTGTCATAATGCAAATAATCATTATCAAATTTATGATTTATACGAGCAACATCTGCAAAATGATGTGGTAATGCTTAAACATATGTAATTATTTCATTAGTACTCATTAATTATCATCTTTCTAAGCATATTTCCCATATCCATGTCCATTTGTATCAAAAAGGTAAGGATGAATTGTCACATCCTCGCACTACCCTAGTAAGGAGAAAATGTCGCATCCTCACAATACCAATCACTCGGTGATAGTCTACTTATCAGGCCAGTGCACTTAACTTATACGTAACAGTACTTCATTACACAACACTATCCCAAGTAACCCTGACCAAATCTAGTGAGGGCATGTCTCCTGTAACACACCTAAATATAGTAACCACAACACAATCGTCGTTATGCCACAGTCGCTAAACCCAAGCGTGTCACAACCTCAATATCAATAATTTTTCCAAATTTAACATTGTTTCCATTATGCATAAATAGAAAATATGAGCCACGATATGAAATATAATTACCTTGACTTACAATCTAAATACAACATCAGTTTAATAAAAAATACATATCCATAATCAATGCATAAAATAGCTTACAACAATATTAAACTCAATTTTACATGACATAACAAAACTATCATATAAAAGTTCGGCCTTCACCGAATTCTAACACATGAATGGAGTGGTCCTACACTTGATCTTCTTCAGCATTCTCGACAGGTAACACTCGCCCTTGCTACACTTCCAGATGGACGGGAGTACGAACATGCGTCATAACTGAAACCTCCCTAGGGAAGAGGCGGTGGTTACTCCACATCTCCCCAATGGGTATAGGGAACTCCACACGTATAGGAACATAAGATATGTTCGTACTAGCTCCAGGTTCATTACCGCACTAAACTAGAGTCACTTCCCCAATGTAAGTAATGCGCCCCGCTTCACGATAGAAGTGCTAGGCCTCCGAACCTTCATGAAACTGTATCCACGTGCGAATCAGAGGAGCTGGTCCAGATGCCATCACAATGAAACCGAAGTCGATTCTCCAACACTAACTAAGTAATTCCAACTTAGGCTCTTCACAATCTTTATTCATCGCAACATGCGACAGAATAATGAAATAAAGAGGTGAGACACCTAGCTTTCATTACCATTATGGCAGTAAGAAAACAACACGACGCAGGGCACCCACATAGCAGTATAGTTCATATATTCATCAACAGTAATAGTAGAGTTTACAGCAAAGCAGTACAATTATAAGCAACAGTAAGAATCAATAACAACAGGCAGGCCATAATAATATTTCAAGCAATCAGCACAATATCCCGATAATTATTACAGAAATAAATCAGATATTCTCACAGTCACAAGTGTTCATGCTCAACAATTTATGAGACCGACAATGAACAGTGTACAATGCATTATGATACCACAAATCCTACTCCATGGAGCTAGACATAAACATTTTCGGAGTGAATGATCAAGGAGTAATGCCAGTATATCGTTAGCCTTTAAAAATAGTGTGCTTCATCTCATAAAAATATTTGCGCAACAATGGCTTATACATGGCACCTCAACAGTTGATCGCGATATAGGACAGCGTCTCGGTCCGGATCGTCGGTGTGTTTGCATCGGTCTACCCCATGGCACAGAGGAGCTCTTAACTGTCCATGATGAGGCACCCGCACCCCGACGCCCCCAGAGCCAACAACATATGGCCCTACGCTTAGTCTAATTGCACCCGCACATAGGTGTTATTCAACTCCTAGGCATACATCGCCTTTCAACAATGTCCAATGGACAACACATATGCATGACGACACAATGTCCAATCATGTATGTTTATCAATTTAAACATGCCCAACAGAGGACATATATGCATGACGACGCAATGTCCAATCATGTATGTTCATCAAAGATACATTTATCATACGCAATACCACCATGGTATATAATCATTCTCAATATCAATACATCATAATTTCCTTAAGAAATCCATTAATAAATACTTAGTCCCACATAGGGTCTTACAATAATATGGAACCACTTCTCAACCTCAATGTATGTTTATGGTCCATCAATCATCAAAATCCCCCATTAAGGGTTCAATATTTTCAACAACTTTAGTCTTAATAAATTATGAAATTCCTTAGGTTAAACAACCCTTAAAACCGTGGCCTCAAAAGCTGTAAGATTCTAAATCTTCTTTCACTTTATGCACTAGTCTCTTGATGCCTAATTACATAGCTTTCATTTTACATGGGGACAATTCAATCCCTCAACATCTATATGTTGTCATAAATAGTTCATCAATTTCCACAAGTTCATATTTTGGGTTCTTATTTTCAAAGTCTTTAACTTTGGTCAATTATGAGAATTTTAGGGCAAAAGACCATTCAAAACTGTGGTCTTCTCAAGTACCATCATTCAATTAAATTCTTCCACTTCATTATGGATTATGCAGGTCACTAATTTCTTAGCTTCCAAGGATGCACCAAGGCATTATTTAAACCTTAACTTTTCTCTCTAAAACCGTGGCCCCTCAAGGTTCTCAAAGTCTCAATTCCTCTCTATTTTGCATATTAGTTTCTTGATATCAAATCACTTTAATTTTCATTTCACACAAAATCAATCTAATTCCTTAAATTCCAATGTCAAAATCGTGGCATCAATTTGGGGTAATAAACCCTTAAATTTTCCTTTCATAAGTTTTAATGTTATCATTCAACCTCTAATTTCATAAGCTTTATGTATTTGTGTACAAAACAAATTCATAACCCAAAATCTCCATCCAAAACGTGGCCATCATGTTAGGGTTGGAAACTCCAAATTTTCAATTTAACAACCCTAACATGATCAAGCACATTTAACACATCCAATATATACCAAATCACCATTCAAGTATTTATCCATCTTAAGAACACAAGAGCATGCAAAGTCATCAAATAAAATGAGCATACAAAGATGGAATCCTCCATCAACAAGCACACAAAGGTTCCCTCACCACCATTAGTGGTTGAAGTGGGTAATCTCCCTCTTACCTAAGGAAGAATCATGAAAATGGCTTCCTAGGTTGTCCTTGGTGATTTCGGTTTTGAAGCCTTCAAAACCCCAGAAATTTCCATCATCAAGAATCAACATTGAGTATGTTAAAGGATAGATCTTTGGTATCCAATGAGACCTTAGAGTACGAAAATGAAGAGAAAGAAGAATAAAAATGGAAGCTTTGCCTCAAAGTTGGAAGCTTTGTCTTGGAAGACAATGGAGGAAAGGTTGGATTTTTGAAGAAATTTTTAAAAGAGAAAGTGTATGGGAGATGGAGGTGAGTATGGAAATGGTCTTAATGGAGAGAAAAGATGAAGAATGGTGGTCACAATGGGGCTGCAAATTTCGGATTGGAAAGGGGAGTAGAGAAAATGGAGAAAATCTCTAAAGAGGAAAGGTTTAGAATAGGAAGAAAAGAATAGAAATGGTGTTAGTAAAATGAGAGAGTGAAAATGGTCTCCCAAGATGGTTGCAGCCATGGAGAGGAAATGGAGGAGAGGAAGAAGAAGATGTAGAGAGGAGGAGGAGAGAATGAAGAAGATGAAGATTAGAGAGAGAAAGTGTTGGTGAAAGTGTGAGATATTTTAGGGTAAGTTAGGTTAAGTGTGTGGGAGCAAAATTTTGCTCCCCCAAGGCTTAGAGTGCTACGACAATGAGAGGGAAGAGAGGGGTGGAGAGGCTTCTCGAACAAGCCAAGTGCATTTTTGTCCTTTGGTGGTCAAAGCTTCTTCAAGAAGCTTTGAAGAAAGTACACCAATTTGAATTAAAGTGGATTTAATTTGACATAAAGTGAATTGTATTAGGATAAGGAGATAGGGTTTCTAATGCATGTTATTATCCAATGGACAATTACCACAATTGACAGAAGTCAGTATTAATTGTCTAGCGGATAAAAATTACACAGTGATTTATCGCTCTGTTAAATAAAATTTTCTTGAAAGACGTGAAACTTCGTAAACCGTGTCCAACCTCGGGTTTAGTAAGATCCCCCATCGACGTTTTCACAGATCAAGGTTCTCGGGAAAAATATCTCATTTTCTTGGCTCTGCTCAGTTTATACGTAAATCGAGAAATAATATTAAAATATTTCACGTTCTCATAAAAATCCTAAGAAATTCATAAAAATCCCAAATATTATAAAATGATCATTTATCATGAAATTATTAATTTTCGGGACGTTACCCTGGCCCTGCTTAATGCACACGCAAAATGAAGAATAATATTAAAATATTCCACGTTCTTAGAAAAATACAAAAAAATTTCCAAAAATCACAAATATTATAAAACGACTATTTATCCTAAAATTATTAATTTTCAGGATGTTACAACACTCCCCTTCAAATAGAAATTTCATCCTCGAAATTTTCATTCCTTAGAATAACATGGATGCACTTCCTTTATCTTGCCTTCCAACTTTCACATCGCGCTTCTAGTCGCGTCAATTCATATTACCCTTACTAATGTGATCTCCATGCCTCTGTGTTGCTTTGCTCACCTATTTTCGACCTTCATAAAAAGTATTTCACACATCGGACTCTCTCTTACTTGTACCGTGTTTAGTTGGATGACATGGCTGGATCGGGGATACACTTTCATGATTATGACATATGCAAGGTATCATGAAGATTTAGAAAAAAAGGATAACAAAGTTAGTTGATAGACTACCGGACCAATCCGAGGAGGAATTTGATATAGTCCAAAGAATTTAGGAGTGAGTTTGTTGGCAACTCAGACAAGATGACACACATTTAATAACGTCTCTCTCCATTTCTTACCATCACTACTTCTGTTTTGGGTCTTGATGTATCTTGGTTACTCTTCTGCTTCTCTTGAATTTCTCCCAATAGACCCTTCGAAACAGTAACCACATCTAGACATACCTCATTCGGTGTCACTTCCAATGATAACCACAAGTCCTTGAATTACTCTATTAATTTCTTCTCCTTTAAAGTTTGGAAAACTGGATCGAGATGTCCAACATGTTTCTCCACGTGTTCGAGAATAGATCAGAATGTCATTGATAAAGACAATAACAATCTGTCTAGATGGGGAGAAAAGATTTGATTCATGCAGTTCATGAATACGACAAGAATATTTGTCACTTCGAACGGCATCCCGAGATACTTATAATGTCCAAAGTGCATTCAAAAAATCATTTTGGGAACATTTCCAATTCCCCATGAACTTAATGATGACAAGAATGTACATCTATCTTGGAGAGAATAATGACTTCTTTCTCGCTGATCCATCGAATCATTCATCTTTCTCCGAGGACACTCATCCTCGATCGAAGTTTTATTCATTTTATGACAGTCCTCGTCTCACCGAGAAGTTCCATTCTTTTCCTTAACTACCAGTATTGTGGCTCATCATACGAAACTCTTTGCCTACAAGAGTGACATTTATATTCCCCTTGCTTTTGGTCCTCTACGGAAGACATTAACATGTATCCTCAGGCTCCTTTCCCTCACAAAGCTCCAACCTTGTTGGCCGTTACGAATTCAAAAGTCTTGGTTTCGAAAACCACTAAAGTTTTCATTGGGACGATCTAGCAAGATATGGCTAGAAAATGATCGATCAATTCCTGAAATCGTAAAGTCTAATAGGTATAACTCTAGGTATGCAACTCAGATCAACAAAAGATTCGACTTTTAGTAGAAACAGGATGAAGTAAACAAACTTGATTGTCAGCGACAAGTCTTGGTAATATAGATAAAAGTAACTGGGTCAAAGTTAATGAAAATACAGATGAATCCAAATAATCCATACAGTTATAAATTGTAAAAGGAGGGGTTACCCCCAGAATTATACAGCACGATTACGGGATCGTCAATTGAGGCACAATTTCCATTGTTTAGATCTTCAAACCTAGAGGTCTCAGCACCTCCCAGGGTATAAATTCTGGCTTCTGCTTGTGGTTCCATAGCCTTTGCAGCATTGACTGAAGAACTTGCCTTCGCTTGGTTGCAGTTGCGGGAACGTGTCTAGGCTTTTCACATTTAAAACAGATGATTCCTGCAATTGTGCAATCCCTTGTTAAGTGTTCCTTTCCGCACTTGCAACAAAATGCTTTCTTGGTCTTACATTCCTTTGTTAAGGGGTTCTTTCTGCATTTCTTACATTTTGGTAATAATGTCGAGGTCAGATTGGATCCACCGCCACTAGCACTTCCCTCATAAGTCAGATGTGGCTGTTGCTCTCCTGACAATCGAGAGTATGGTTTCCGCTTGAACTGATTAACCTTTCTATCACTCCTTCTTTGGGATCTAGGTAGTCCAAGGTTATCTCAAGTCCGACCTTCCTTTAACTAATTTGAAACCTCAACTTCAAATTCCCGTCGTTGCGTGGCCCTCTGATCTTGGTGAGTTATCGCATCAACTATCCTCTGCATTTCCTCTACAGTCGCAGTCATGCTTTCATTGTCTTGTCCTGTAACCACATGCGTACATCTACCATGAGCCATCGACTTTCTTCGAAGATGGACAAAGACATAACACAACAAAACAAACGTAATTATTTCAAACAACATTGTCTCCTTTCGGAGATCAAACACATTGAATCACACAATTCAAACAAGACAAGTCAAATCTACGAATCCTAATAGTCTCCAACTCGAGCCTCTTCGTTCTGCCTTCTATGGCGTAATCTCTTGTAAGTCGTCAACCCCCAAACAGCTTCTTGAACTAAACTTACACCAGCCATTTCTTTCTCCAGAAGATCAGTTCCCCAAACCTTTTGATCTCCTTACAAAAAGAACTTCTATCCTCCTAATACAGTATGCCTAGGTGAAGTCATAGTTTCCAGTACACATAGAACATTACATATTGAGTAGGTTAGTCCTCAATATCATGCAATTGTATAACAGTAGCTACTAACATTCAACCTGTGGCAAGCCATGCATTCCTTTCCCATTATCTCAATCAAGAGACAAGGAAGTGCACAAGATACACAAATTCTAATCTGCCTAAACATAGCAAGTCCATACCCAGGCTCAACAGGATGAACTGCTCTGATACCACCTAGTGTAATGCACCTAGATATAGTAACTACAACACAATCGTCATTATGCCACAGTCGCTAAACCCAGGCGTGTCACAACCTCAATATCAGTAATTTTTCAAAATTTAACATTGTTTCCATTATGCGTAAATAGAAAATATGAGCCACGATATGAAATATAATTACATTGACTTACAATCTAAATACAACATCAGTTTAATAAAAAATACATATCCATAATCAATGTATAAAATAGCTTACAACAATATTAAACTCGGTTTTACATGACATAACATAACTACCATATAAAGGTTCGGCCTTCACCGAAGTCTAACACATGAATGGAGTGGTCTTGCACTTGATCTTCTTTAGCATTCCCGACAGGTAACACTCGCCCTTGCGACGCTTCTAGATGGACGGGAGTACGAACATGAGTCATAACTAAAACCTCCCTAGGGAAGAGGCGGCGGTTACTCCACATCTCCCCAATGGGTATAGGGAACTCCACACGTACAGGAACATAAGATATGTTCGTACCGGCTCCAGGTTCATTACCGTACTGAACTAGAGTCACTTCCCCAATGTAAGTAATGCGCCCCGCTTCACGGTCAAAGTGCCAGGCCTGCAAACCTTCATGAAATTGTATCCACGTGCGAATCAAAGGAGCTGGTCCAGACGCCATCACAATGAAACCGAAATCGATTCTCTAACAATAACTAAGTAATTCCAACTTAGGCTCCTCACAATGTTTATTCATCGCAATATGAGACAGAGTAATGAAATAAAAAGGTGAGACACCCAGCTTTCATTACCATTATGGCAGTAAGAAAACAACACGGCGCAGGATGCCCACATAGCAGTACAATTCATATATTCATCAATAGTAACAGTAGAGTTTACAGTAAAGCAGAACAATTATAAGCAACAGTAAGAATCAATAACAATAGGCAGGCCGCAATAATATTTCAAGCAATCAGCACAATATCCCGATAATTATTACATAAATAAATCAAATATTCTCACAGTCACAAGTGTTCATGCTCAACAATTTATGAGACCGACAATGAACAGTGCACAATGCCTTATGATACCACAAATCCTACTCCATGGAGCTAGACATAAACATTTTCGGAGTGAATGATCAAGGAGTAATGCCAGTATATCGTTAGCCTTTAAAAATAGTGTGCTTCATCTCATAAAAATATTTGTGCAATAATGGCTTATACGTGGCACCTCAACAGTTAATTGCGATATAGGACAGCGTCTCAGTCCGGATCGTCTGTGTGTTTGCATCAATCTACCCCACGGCACAGAGGAGCTCTTAACTGTCCATGATGAGGCACCCGCACCCCGACGCCCCCAGGGCCAACATCATATGGCCTTACGCTTAGTCTATTCGCACCCGCACATAGGTGTTATTCAACTCCTAGGCATGCATTGCCTTTCAACAATGTCCAATGGATAACACATATGTATGATGACACAATGTCCAATCATGTATGTTTATTAAATTAAACATGTCCAACAGACGACACATATGCATGATGACGCAATGTTCAATATGTATGTTCATCAAAGATACATTTATCATACACAATACCACCATGGTATATAATCATTCTCAATATCAATACATCATAATTTCCTTAAGAAATCCATTAATAAATACTTAGCCCCACATAGGGTCTTACAATAATATGGACCCACTTCTCAACCTCAATGTATGTTTATGGTCCATCAATCATCAAAATCCCCCATTAAGGGTTCAACATTTTCAACAACTTAAGTATTAATAAATTATGAAATTCCTTAGGTTAAACAACCCTTAAAACCGTGGCCTCACAAGCCGTAAGATTCTAAATCTTCTTTCACTTTATGCACTAGTCTCTTGATACCTAATTACATAGCTTTCATTTTACATAGGGACAATTCAATCCCTCAACATCTATATGTTGTCATACATAGTTCATCAATTTCCACAAGTTCATATTTTGGGTTCATATTTTCAAAGTCTTTAACTTTGGTCAATTATGAGAATTTTAGGGCAAATGACCCTTCAAAACCATGGTCTTCTCAAGTACCATCATTCAATTAAATTCTTCTACTTCATTATGGATTATGCACATCACTAATTTCTTAGCTTCCAAGGATGCACCAAGGCGTTGTTTAAACCTTAACTTTCCTCTCAAACCGTGGCCCCTCAAGGTTCTCAAAGTCTCAATTCCTCTCCATTTTATGTATTAGTTTCTTGATATCAAATCACTTTAATTTTTATTTCACACAAAATCAATCTAATTCCTTAAATTCCAATGCCAAAACCGTGGCATCAATTTGGGGTAATAAACCCTTAAATTTCCCTTTCATAAGTTTTAATGTTATCATTCAACCTCTAATTTCATAAGCTTTATATATTTGTGTATAAAACAAATTCACAACCCAAAATCTCCATCCAAAACCGTAGCCATCATGTTAGGGTAGGAAACTCCAAATTTTCCATTTAGCAACCCTAACATGATCAAGCACATTTAACACATCCAATATATACCAAATCACCATTCAAGTATTTATCCATCTCAAGAACACAAGAGCATGCAAAGTCATCAAATAAAATGAACATACAAAGATGGAATCCTCCATCAACAAGCACACAAAGGTTCCCTCACCACCATTAGTGGTTGAAGTGGGTAATCTCCCTCTTACCTAAGGAAGAATCACGAAAATGGCTCCCTAGGTTATCCTTGGTGATTTCGGTTTTGAAGCCTTCAAAACCCTAGAAATTTCCATCATCAAGAATCAACATTAAGCATGTTAAAGGATAGATCTTTGGTCTCCAATGAGACCCTAGAGTACAAAAATGAAGAGAAAGAAGAATAAAAATGGAAGCTTTACCTCAAAGTTGGAAGCTTTGTCTTGGAAGGCAATGGATGAAAGGTTAGATTTTTGAAGAAATTTTCAAAAGAGAAAGTGTATGGGAGATGGAGGTGAGTATGGAAATGGTCTTAATGGAGAGAAAAGATGAAGAATGGTGGTCACAATAGGGCTGCAAATTTCGAATTGGAGAGGGGACTAGAGAAAATGAAGAAAATCTCTAAAGAGGAAAGGTTTAGAATAGGAAGAAAAGAATAGAAATGGTGGTAGTAAAATGAGAGAGTGAAAATGGTCTCCTAAGATGGTTGCAGCCGTGGAGAGGAAATGGAGGAGAGGAAGAAGAAGATGTAGAGAGAAGGAGGAGAGAATGAAGAAGATGAAGATTAGAGAAAGAAAGTGTTGGTGAAAGTGTGAGATATTTTGGGGTAAGTTAGGTTAAGTATATGGGAGCAAAATTTTGCTCCCCCAAGTCTTAGAGTGCTACGACAATGAGAGGGAAGAGAGGGGTGGAGAGGCTTCTCCAACAAGCCACGGACATTTTTGTCCTTTGGTGGTCAAAGCTTCTCAAAGATGCTTTGAAGAAAGTATACGAATTTGAATTAAAGTGGATTTGATTTGACATAAAGTGGATTACATTAGGATAAAGTGATAGAGTTTTTAATGCATGCTATTTTCCAATGGACAATTATCATAGTTGACAGAAGTCAGTATTAATTGTCCAGCGGATAAAAATTACATAGCGATTTATTGCTCTGTCAGATAAAATTTTCTCGAAAGACTTAAAATCTCATAAACTGTGTCTCGCCTTGGGTTCAGTAAGATCCCCCATCGACGTTTCCACAGATCAAGGTTCTCGGGAAAAATATCTCATTTTCCCAGCTCTACTCAGTTTGCACGCAAATCGAGAATTAATATTAAAATATTTGATGACTTATAAAATGATGCACGCAAAAAAATCCTTAGAAATTCACAAAAATCCCAAATATTATAAAATGATTATTTATCATGAAATTATTAATTTTCGGGACGTTACCCCAGCTCTGCTCGATGTGCACGTAAAATAAAAAATAATATTAAAATATTCTACGTTCTCAGAAAAATACAAATTTTTTTTCAAAAATCACAAATATTATAAAACGACTATTTATCCTAAAATTATTAATTTTCGGGATGTTACATCTCCTCCTCAATCTAGAATCATTGGTAGAGAAGGAATGTCACATCCTTAATCTACTAAATATCTAGGATCACCCATAAGTACAAGATTCATTTTCAATATGAGATCTAGGATTTAGGATCACCCCCGGGTACGAGGATCATTTTCATTATCCATCAATGGCCAAATCAATCAATGGGCTACCATTCATAAAGGAATAGCATTTAAGGATCACCCCTCGTACGAGGATCATGTTCGATATCTTTTAATCTTTGAGTACAATACAAATCAATTCAATACTAGCTCAACTTTAACAATTAAATGAGTAAATCATAAATCATTATTCAATACTAGCTCAACTTTAACTTGTAAAGGAGTAAATCATTTTCTAGTACACTTCATAAATATGACAAGTGTACATTTCAACTATCTCATCAAATAGATATATCTAGTGCACATTATAATGTAAGATACTTCACTTAGTGAATTAAATCATACCATATCACCTATATGTATCCTTTGTGGTTCCCATAGAGCAACGAACTCTATTTTCTAAAATCAGGGGACTGGCAATTGATTACCATTCATGGTAGTCAATTACCACAAGCTATTGTTTCAAAACAGAGGATTGATAATCGATTACCTACTCATGGTAATCGATTATCGGCTTTAAATTTCATAAGTCAGAAACTTGGTAACCGATTACTCATACATGGTAAACGATTACCTTGTAACATCCTTAACACTATTACTAATAAAGTATCCAGAATTACATATTAGCAATTAGAATTAAGCATCTCACTTATAAATAACATAATATATTTGAAAATAAATATAAGAGATATACAAAATATAAGCCTGTGTGGTTGGGATTATACAAATCACGTACAAGATATTATATAAATATGATACATCCAAAATCACAAAACTCCTAAAACTAAACAACTTGCATTATTCTTTTTCTTTATGTATCATCTTCTGGCACTTGGAGCACTTCTTGGAAATATTATGGAAAACAATAAAACAGCGGTGAGAATTCTAGGAATTCTCAATAGTAGTATTAAAAATATGTGTCAGCATAATACTTCTAACTGTTTCAGGGGAAAATCATTTCAAAACTCATTCTTATAATGTAGGAAGGCGGCAAAAGTCAAATCCAGTCCTTCCTCTTCCCGAAACAAAATTCAAATTATTAACTATTTCTAAAAACATTTATTATCAAACAACATAATTTATATTCATATGTAATTTTAGAACAATTTCCAAATATAAACCATAATCTTAAATTCATGCAATGGTTCTTATAACATAACAAAGTTATAATATGACATATAAATTCAATCTCATCTCAGTGCTCATTCAAATACTCGCTTATTTCCATAGAACCCATATCATATGTACCATAATAGGCAAGAGCCACTTTATATAACTCAGGTTCTATATACTCATAATATTCGTTCATTCCCACAAAACCCATATGCAACACCCACCATAGGGTGCCACATTTATGTTACTTAATTACCCAAATACCCTCAAGATCATAAAAAGTGATGTTATGATAAAAATAAGAATTGTAAAATTTTTTTTTCTTCTTTGATGACAATAAAATAAACTTAGCGAAAAATAAAAATATAATACATCATCACACATAATTTACATCATTATACAATACACACGTACTGTCAGGATTATTTACATTACAGACCATGTTCTCAAAGTAATTAAACATAGTTTAAGACTCAACATATTGCCCAAGTCTGACTAAATAGTAGAACCCTCAGATGGGTCATCTTTATATTCCTCAGTAGATAGGAATCCGTTATTACGTGAAGCTCTACAGACAGGTGTCCGCGCAGACGACACGATACTTATCGCACTAGGAGTACGGTAGTAAGCTCCCCAGTACTGCCTAATGGATAGTGAAAACTCCAACTGTACATAAATATTGACACTAAAGTAGGGGTTCCCTTGATAAAGCCTACTGTAAGTAATGTTCAGGTCCCTTATATAAAATATACACTGTCGATCCAAATGGACATGCCACGCCTCCAAACCTCCACGAAACTGTAACATCACGTATCCTAGAAAGCTGGGCATCTCCATCTTCTCAAAATTCTGCGTTACCAGATGTGAGAAGTTGTTCTTCTTCTCCTTCTTGTACTGTTTCTTTCTCAACGTCTTCAGCCAATTATAAATACAATATACAAATATACATACAAAGAGGTGAGATCACCTACGCCAATACCAACATGGTAGCATAGAGATGACATAACAACATGCCATATAAACACATCATATTACAAATATGGCATCAACATATTATCAATCAAAATTAACATTTAATATTTACAGGAAAATGCCATCCACACTAAGCAGATATTTTAAAAAGTATAATTGTCATAATCAATATTTCACAACTATTATATTTCACAGATGTAAGCATTTGTTTTAATGCATGAATACATAGACTCGATTTCCTACTCCATGGAGCTAAACTCAGGTCAAAGAAATTGATCGAAAAGATCTGCCAGTACCACGTGCCTCAAACCAAGTGCTATAATTATATCTTGCACATCTAGCACATACACGACAGTCTTTATCAGATCTCGATTAAGAATAGTGTCTCGGTCTGGATCATCCGTGTGTTGCATCGGTCTAACCCACGGTACAGAAGAGCTACCAACTGCCCATTGTGAGCAACCCGCACCCTGATGCCCCTAAGGTCAACGAGTGACCTACACTACGCGTATCGCACCCACTCAAGAGGTGTACGTTTCTCCTAGGCAATTAGCCCTATACAGTCCATCGGACCAATTTCAATGCATATGTAATGCACCAATTACCAACCAAAGGTAAACCACATAATTTTTCATACCAGGTTCAAATACTGTTTTACGTTCGTATATTAACGCCAATTACAGACAAACTTCTCAATTTCTTGTACAATATTCATATACTGATTTTTTACTGTAAAGTTTACTGTATATTAACAACGAAATCACATTACTATGTTTTTCTTATTCACAAAATATTTTTGTCACGTTTTCACAGTCACGTAATATTTTATTACGTAAACAATAATTTGTAACCTTTTCTGTTACGTTTAA
This sequence comes from Ormosia emarginata, assembly GCA_029884605.1. Taxonomy (NCBI): domain Eukaryota; kingdom Viridiplantae; phylum Streptophyta; class Magnoliopsida; order Fabales; family Fabaceae; genus Ormosia; species Ormosia emarginata. Next base: position 29,078,079 of record JAQQTP010000088.1, read on the forward strand.
AAAAATTGCGTAACCATTTTCTACTGTATTCTAAATTGCGTAAAAATATTCTTTTGTTTTTAAATCGCATAGCGATTTTTCTTCAACATTTCGATCGTGTAAAATATTTAAACGCTTTAAAAATCGCGAAGAAATATTTTAACATTTTTCAAGTCGCGTAGCTTAAAAATTGCGTTTTTGAGTTACGTAAATCGTTTTTCACCATTTTTACCCTTCGTAAAATATTTCTTAACATTAACAATATAATTTTGGACTTTTCTTCCAATAATATAATTTCTTACTTTATTCCCTTCCTATTCTTAGTCAAAAATCTTTTCCGTAATATATTTTCTCAAAATCACTTTTTATTTATTTAATCTTACAAAATCACATTTAGTTGATTTAATTACTGTTTCTAACTTTAAATTTCCTAACGTATTCCAAAACCCAATAAATAAATTCTACGTTAGTAAAATTAAGTTACAACATTTTCTTTTATATTTCTAAATCACTTCTAAAAATTAATTCTCTTTAAAATAATTTGAAATTCAACACTTTCAATCTCCTTTTTCTTTTATTTATAAAAATTCCACTTCACTTAATTGATAACACTTTAATTACCTTTCCAAAATCCTTATTTGAAAATTCTTGTATTTTATAACATCAAAACATTTTTCTAAATTATCAAAACCTTATATATAGCCTTTGTAACCATCAAATATTTTTCTTCTAAATCATCTAAGTTCCATTCGCGTTTCTACACAAAATAAATTAATAAAAATACAACTCAAAAACCGCGTGCATTATTTTTGTAAAACAAACCCTTTTGTTTATTTTCCTTACTTCTCAAATCATTCAATTTTATCATTCATGAAAATATAATTTTGTGAACACCAAATTGGTTGGTGTCTTGGCCAAAAATTTGCTTAAGTTTTAAGGACTGAAAATTAACTTCATTGTTCTTGAAAAATTTCAATAAAAATCCTAGTTTTTGAAACCCAAAACCGTGACCTTCTCTATGGCCTTTGGAGCCAAAATTTCTTATTTCAACATGCATCCATCATAATATATTTAACATATCTTCATCATGCATATGATAAGCATACCATATAAGCAAATAACAATCATACTAAGCATGCATACACAAAAAAATCATGCAAAGTATATCAAGCATAGGCAAAAATAATCAAAGCACATAACACACACAAATTATTACATGACCATGGATAGATCTCCCTCTTACCACCATGCTTGGTTGGTGAGATAGATCTCCCTCTTACCTCTTGAAGAACCACAAAAGCTCCTTGCTTTGGATTTAGAACAAGATCTCCACCAACAAAAGTCTCTTGAACATAAAACAAACACAAATAAATTAGTATATTAAGCTTGATTAAGAGGAACCATGGATCAAACATGGTTTAGAACATGAAAAAGAAAAGAATAAATGAAGTTTCCTTACACTTCACCAACAAAACTCTATAACTTGATCTTAGTAAAAGTCCTTCATGATGGAAGATTTAGAGAAAGTCTTCAACATGAAAGTTGCTTAGAATAAGGTAAGGATGCAATAAACTAGGTTGTATGAAATTAAAGAGTGATGGAGGAGAGATTTAGGGTGCTTGGCCGAATGGTCTTCTTAGGGAGAGAAAATTGAGTTTTCTTTGGTTGGTTTCTTGAAACTTAAGTGAAAATGCGAAGATGTGATAATGTGAAGTGTAGAAATGAATTATTTGGTCTTCAAAGCTATGCATGGCCATAGCTTGCATTGGAGAAAGGTGGAAAGTGAAGTTTGAAAAACTATAGCCTTTTGGAATGATCATTAATGATCAATAGGAAAATAATTGATGGTCTTGACACTTGGCTATTGCCTTCATCTTTTTCTTTGGCCTAAAAAGCCTATTCAAAGTTGTCTCCCCTCTCCCTTGCATCTCCAAACCGTCCCCCCTTCCATGCTTCATAAAAATATGACAAATTTCATAACCATCATTCTAAGCCATCCTAACCCTTGATTAAAAGAATGGTTTGGATTAAAATAGCTATTAGGTTTAGGTTATAGATGGAAGACTTTATTTGAGCCATTGGATCATTTTTGGCTTGCAATCCTAACCATTGAATGTGTCTCCAAAATGAAGGGTCAAGATTACACCTTCAAACTTTACATCCAAGGGTCCAAAATGGTTGTAGTCATTTTTGATGACCAATTCTCCACCATTGATCTAAATCCAAATCCAATGGTCATTAATGATCCTTCTCCACCATTGATTAAATTTACATCCAAGGGTTGATAATGGTCATAGCCATTTTATAAGACTAAATCTCCACCCTTGATTTAATTTCCATCCAACGGTTATAATTGATCCTATTCACTTTTAAGATCAAATCTCCACCGCTGATTAAATCAAGATTAAATCTCCAACGGTGATTAAATCGATGGTGGATATCCAAACCACCAATGTTAACTTAACAGTATAGAATTTTATTTTTATCTGTTATAACCTCACGAAAGAATATATTTACTGTATTTTTATCGTCCGATAATTAAATACAGTATAAAACACTATAAAAGAAATTTTCTGAAACTGTTTCTGGATTCAGGTTTAGTAAGATCCCATGTCTTCGTCTAAACAGTACATATTTTTCTATGCATAGAAAAATTTTCATTTTGTGGGACCCACCTGGGTCCACGTATGGCCACCTGGGCCCATATACACCCCCTGGACCCACATACACGCCCTGGGCCCACAAACAGTAAAAATTTTATAATCATCTACAAAATCATAAAAATTAAAAAACTCACAAATATCAAATTAGATTACGTAAAATAATTAAGACTTTTCAGTAATAATTAAATTATGTGAAATTTTTCCGGCCCGAAAATTATTATTTTCCTGACACGGAGCAAATTACTCAAAACGATTAAATATACAGATGGAATATTCAAAATAATTTTACAGTATACAGAAATCACTAAACAGTAGAATTCTGTTAACTGTCAAAATTACTATTTAATAAATAGAAAGTTTGGGGTGTTACACCATATCACATGCACCATAATAGGTGAGAGTCACCTCATATAGCTTTGGTTCTATATACTCATGGTAGGGAGTGAATTAGGGTCTCACACTACCACTAGTATCCTATGAGGGAAATGTAGTGAGTAAACATAATGAGGAATTTTTAAGAATACAAGATCCCCTTCCTCACGGAGGACCATCTTCATGTTTCTAATGGAATTTTGGATACCCTTCCCCCATACAGGATCAACTCCAAAATCCCTATACTAAGTGAAACAACAATTCACATAAAAAGGATACCCTGAGTGGGAAAAGCATATCGGGACAAATTTCCTTCCCATTCAAGGATAAATGTCCACAATTCTCATATACAATTCAAATTCAATTCTCATGAGCACTAATCATTCAATCATACATTCTTGCTTAACCTTAAAAAGTCAAGGGAGCAATTCTCATATTCATATCAAATAGCTCAACTTGGCTATTCAAAAAGCAATATAATCTCTAATACATAATTAGTACTCAATTCTATTTCATCCAACACACTTCAAGAATTCTTAACAAGTAAACATTATCTGACATATAATCATCAATTCTTTAAATATTGGATGCAATACTTTCTTAGCTTCCAATTCAGCCAACAAGGCTTATTAAAACACATCAAAGATTGTATCAAATGCATTAGGCTAACTTCCATCTTAAACTAGTGTTTAAGTACAATTCCTTCTTAGTATTTCCAAACAAAACTTATCACTAATGCATGACACAATTGTACACAAATTCTAGCCACTAAAAGGCAACAATTTTTGTTATTCAAGCATTATTCAAGCAACATTTTCATACACAAATACAACAAAAATTCTATTAGAAATAGGGCAGCATTCTTCCATAATTTCAATCACCATTCAAATCCCAAATTCAAGCATAAAAGCAATTACAATTCATGTCACAAGTGAAATCTCATCTTTTTTATCATTTTTAACATCACAACTTTTACTTAAGCATCAATAGAAAAGGAGGAACAATTAAAACAATAGAATCCTTTTAAATTCAGGGCTTGGTCGAGAGTTACACTAGCCAAGAACTCAACTAATATCATAAATTTTCGTCCAAAAATTCATCAAGTAAAAGTACTAGGTGAAAATAAGAAACTAGAGTACGAAATTAACATGAATCCTTCCCTTTTAATATTGGTCTGGCTGTGACCTCTAGGTTCTCAAAGTCCATCATTTTCATTCATAGATAATAAAGAATGAAAAGCAAAGGGAAGACAAACACCCCTTACCTTTCCTCCTTGTTTTTCTAGCCTTGTTCCTTTGAACTTTCTTCAATTTTCCTTCACTTTTTTCTTCCGTTCTCCTTCTTTTCTTCTCCTCTCTGTTGTTGTTTCTTTGGTTCTATTTTTCCAGCTACAGAACCGTGTCAAACAATAGAGAAAAATAATAAATAACTAGGTTGGATATAGGTGAAAATGGAAGGGTGAAAGATGGAGGATGGAGTGTTGAAAAATGGGTGGTTGTATTGTGTTTTCTTCCTCTATTTTTAGGCTATTGTGTCGCATAGAAGATTGAGTGAAAAGGTGAATAAAATTCAAGAATTATGTAGAAAGAATGAGAAGGTGATTTGTTGTGGTAAACAAAAAAGGATGACTAACAATTTAATGCTAAAACTTTTGTATATGTTACGTATACTTTATTATTCTAAAGCTAAGTTTTCAAGTATCCACAAGTGTTATAGAAAATTTTAGAGTAAATCATCACTTTAGTCCCTGAATATTTTGAGACATAACATTTTAGTCCCTTAAAAAAAATTGCACACACGTTAGTCCCTGAAGGTTTTGAAATCCTATCACGTTAATCCTTTTGTTAACCACACGTTTGAGATGCTAACAAAATTGCTTAGTTATCATGTTAAGTGCCATCTAGGATCCCATCTGTCAAAAGCATTTTTTCCAGTAAAACACCTTATCAAAACCTACCATTTTGATTTCCCAAATTCTTTAGAATTCACCCCTAAAAATTTGGCGCCCTGCTTATGCAAAACTCAACCCTAAAAATTTGAAATTTGAAACCCATCAATACCTCATGCATAACTTATGATAGGCTCACCTTCAACAGTTACTATGTAAATCTCAGCCTTCTCAGAAACCATAAGCGAAGATAGAAAAATCAACAAACCCACAAATTCCAATAATCTTATTTTCACTAATCCAATGCTAACTCCAATAGTTTATGAGATCGGTTTCATAGTCCAAGTAATGGCTGCCAGTTAGACAAAATGGAAACTCAACTACTAAATTACAACCGAAGCTTTCAATATACATATCTCACACTCAAGCAATCATTGGGAAAAAAAGGGAAAAAAATTAGTTGATTCCATATCTAAAACTGAAACTGAAACACCCCATTTGAAAATCTTAGCCTAAAGCAATAAACTTTACCAATGTCATTCCGATCCAAGTAGCAAGTTGTTGCTCACATCTACTCCAAGCAAGAAAAAAGAAAAGCACGTGAAGCTGCAAATGAACACAACCCAGCATTAAGAAGGAGAAGAAGATAGGAGTAACGAAGAAGATGAAGCAAAGAATCATTGGGAAGAACAAGAGCAATAGAAGATCATATAAAAAGGATAAGTGAAATAGGAATGATTGATTCAGATACACGCCAATTGTAACATCCTAATACCAACATCTCAATATATAAAGTATACAAGGAGATAACTAGCATTACAATATCATTGCATACATAATAATCTGATTCTTTGATCCAAAATGTTATTTGGAAACATTATGAAGAGCCTTTTGAAATGCAGAAAGATATAATCCTCATAAAAAAATGCATATACATACATAATCTTAACCTTAGTAAAGGCTTGAAGTACTACGTAATTCTTTACATTTTAAAGAAGTACTAAGGAATACAACATTTATAACATAAACTATTAAGCTACTCTAGCTTTTAGCTTCCTTTTTCTTCTTACTCTTGGAAGAAGCTTCACCTAGAATTACATGATGCACAGCGGAGTTTTCTCAGTATAAGTAATCAAGACTAGTCATAATTAGCATAGTAAACATAATTTAACACATGCTAAAAAGTAAAACATGTTTAGAACACCAACAAGGATATACTTTAACAATTGTAGATACCAAGTTGAAGATACATATATTCATTCTTACATACTTAGTTCACCTAAGACCTAGGTATATTTTACTAGAAATCTTTGACTTCTCATGTTTGCCTCTTGTAGATAGGAAAACCAAATTTCCACTCTACTTGCAACCTTAGCACTTAGTTAGGAATAACCTGTTCTTTTAGGAACTTCTCTGACTTTATTCCTTCTGGCCAAATAGCATTAATTGCCATACATGGTTGCATTCACAGATAAACAATGTCAATATATTCCAGTTTACTTGTATCTAACACAACTCATCATCACATCTCTAGTGAAGCTAAGTAACAATAAATTATGAAAAGTGAAAGACACTTTTCTATAGCAAACCCTTACTCTTGTTTGCTTTAAAGTTCAATGATAACATATTCATACCAAAGAATCATTCTCTTGTTGGATTAACTCTAGTAGCATACTAGACATACACTAAGTCCATCCATGGCTCTTGGATGTTCAAAGCTTAGACTTCTTTTCATCAACTCTAGGTGATAATTTTCTTATTGAAAAATACCCCTATTTGTGCCTCAACACACTTTAAAAGGTATAAAGAGTGATCCCATCACTTAAGAAGTCACAAAACCACAAGAACTCAAATCTTGTAAGATTCTGGTAACTATGCCTAGGCGCCACCCTCCCACGCCTAGGCGTGAAGGTGGCAGAGAAATAACCCGATAACTCCCAGGAAACCATGCCTAGGCACAATTCTGTCATGCCTAAGCGTTATACTTTTTCTCTCACTCACACTTAAGCGTGGTTGAGTCACTCCTAGGCATGACCCTACAATAGAAATTTTCGCAGAATTCTGCAGAATCGGGTACTGTTCCGTTGGTCCAATTCATGGTTTTTGGTTATTCCAAATCTGTTTCTAGGTGATTCTAAGTCCCTAAGGAGTTCATTAACACATCAGAATCATTAATCAACAACAAAACCACTCAATTTGGATTATGAACCAAAACCACACAACCTTGACCTAAAACCCCAAAAATGAGCATCAATGGTCTAAATGAGATGTTCTAAGCTTCTAACTTCAACTTATGCCATGAACAAGTCATAAATATCCAAAAAAACACATTCATGCGAGCCAAAGACCTCTAGAACTCATTTTGGCATATTAAACCTCACATAGGGCTAACATAGAAACATGAGGAAAAAGATGAAGTTGAGCTCAAGAACCCCTACCTTAGCAGCTGTGAAGAAAATTCAATCTTGGTTGGATCTCAAAGCTTGGCTTTACCTTTGACTTTGCTCTTCTGCTCTTCCTCTTCTTTGATCTTTGCTTCCTCTTCCTCTCTTCCTTCTCTCACAGTCTTTGTTTCTATTTTTGTGCAGAAAAGAACCGTGAATGAGGTTATAAAGAGATGGCAAAAGACTCTTAAGGCCTTTAGGCCATACACAACTAAATCTTGATCTGCTAAGAACACTTAGATTTAGCTAATTCAAGTTTTCCAATTTCCAACAACCTTGAAATAAAAACTAAGATTCATCAAAATTATTGTTTGACCAATATCTTAATTTTTCATATCTGCTACTAGTCAAACCAGTATAAAAAGCACAACCAGCATACCTAAAAATACCAAAATAGCTCTGATTATTCTCAAATTTTAACCACAGCTTATAACATACATTTGTGACTTAGGAATAAAGTATCCATACATAAATTCCTTAACTAAGTAATTTATGTTATTATCTGAGTCATTTTAAGCTACTTTTCACTTTCGGAGTTGCAACAAAGTGCCTAAATGAACTCAGTTTACCACAAAATTCAACAGGCATGTTATGTAACACCCCAACTTTTGGTTGAATTACAATATTATCCTAAATATATTGTTTTATGTTTTCTATGAGTTATAAAATGAATTTGACTGTTTCATGACTGTATTTGACTGTTGTGTGTGATTTACTCCGAGTCAAGAAAATAATAATTTTCGGGCCGAGGAAATCTTAATTTAATTATTCGGAGCTGGGGGATCTTACTAAACCAAATTCGAGTAATACGTGTATTAATCTTTTAATTTTTAGAATTTAACTGTGCAATAAAAATATTTTATATTATTATAATATTATTTTATTGAACAGTACCTACTGTCTTAAAAACAGTAGAAAATCTACTCCAAATGGACCATGGACTCGAAAAAGTCTGTGAGACCCGCGTTTAGGGAATCAGTCAATGTTTCTGGCTTGATTTATTTCTAAGCCAATGACAGCTAGTCAACAATAGTGGCTTGAAAATTTCTAGACCAATAGGATTTTGGTCCACAAAAGTAGTTGGACTTGTTAGGTTATAACTAAAGAATCTAACTAAGTTAGCCTAAATGTAACTAAGTTAGGAAGCTTATGTAGTAACTAAATGGAACAAACCCAGTTAACTAGTCATTTAAGTTTTAGTTAGAGAAGGTTCTAGAAGAATCAAGAAGAGAGTTAGTCATCCTAGCTAAGTTAATGGCTAACTAAGCAACTAAGAAACCTAACTAAATTAGCTTAAACCTAACTAGAAAACCAAATGAACTAAAACCTTGTTTGCTTCTCCTAAGGCCATTCGGTTATGGCATCTTCAAGAAGGGCTTAGTCACTTGATGACTTGGTTTCCTACACTAATGAGAAGCAAGCTTGGAGATAAAGCCTTGAATATCATCCATTGAACACATCTAAGGCTATTAGGAGATCTTAGAAGTCAACTAAAGTGGCCACCTCCTTTGAAGGAGCTCCATGGCCAAGTGCTCTATGAAGGGTGAGATAGCATTTTTGTTAAGCTCATTTCATCTTCAACCTTCTCCAAAAACAAAAATAACTAAGAAAAGCTCCATAGTTTTCTTCTTGAGCCATTTGGCCAACACTCTAAACTAACACCTCCACTCTTCTAAAATTTCACCTAACCCTACTTCTCAAATCCAAACACTATTCTAAGCATTTTTCATCTTGAAAGTTTCTTCAAAAAAATTCATCTTGAGCTTGGAAAACCATCTTGAAGATTTTTCCTACAAGGTGAAAATCCTTGTTTCTTATTTCTAACTTGATTTCTTAGGTTCTAAGCCATGATTGATCCATGGTTTATATTTTTCACCTATAGTTATGACTCTTTAAAATTTGTTTGAGCTTGTTAGGGATTCTTTGAAGGTTACACGAAATCACTAGGAGGAGTCTAGGAGGAGTTTGTCTTCCCTTAAGGTAAGAGGGAGATTTAATCTTATCAACCTTGTGTGGTGGTGAGAAAATGAATGTATTTGTGGCGATGAATCCATAAGGATTCATTCACTTGGTTGTTTAATGTTTTTTCTATTTTGCGATTGATTATGTGTGTATGCATGTCTATAGCTTTAAAATATATTGTATGTATTCATATATGTATGATAATTATGATAGGATGTGAATAACATGTGATGATTTGCATGAGTGTTCCAAAGACCACAAGGAAGCTCATGGCTTCACCAAGAAAAAGAGAACCAAAATGTTCTCAACCATTTTCTAAAAGAATGACTTAATGGATTTAAGTAAATTAATGAATTTGAAAATGATTTAGAAGATGGAAAATGATTTAAAGATCATTTGTAAAGAATATGTTGAATTCGGCCAAAATGCCATTCAATGTATATTTGATTTCAAAATTATTTTCTAATGTAGATTAAGTAGTTAACTTAAAGAGAATTCAATTTTCAATGAATTTTTGCAAAACAAAATAAATGAACTTAGTTTTAGAAACCTAAACTAGAGAAATTAATTATAAATAAGAAATAAAGTGAACACTTGAAAAATGTTGACGTAGAGCTCACCTTTGGGTTTTGAAGCACGTTAGTAAGTTTCAAAGTATAAATAATGGTTATAATTTAAAATAAGGTAATTTTTAAAGAAAAACGTAGAAAATATCATTTAATGAATTTTCTAGACAAAATGTTGTCAAAAGTGATTAGAAGTGGACAAATAATGGGGAAAGTTTCAAAGTATAATTAGAACGTAAAGAAAATATTATACGTAGTTGAAAAATACTAGAAATAGCTTACGGATATTTAAAATGATGATTTTTAAGCTACGCAATTGAGAAAACGATTTAAAAATCTTACGCGATTGAGAAAATGATTTAAAAACATTGCGCGATATTTAAAAATGTCAAAATATATTTACGCGATTTGAAAAAGTTTGAAAAAGGTGGCGTGATTGTGAAAACACGATAAAATCTTTACGCAACTAAAAGGAACAGTGAGTTTTACTGTCGGGCCAAAGTGGTAGACCCGGACATCTTGAGAAATAGTACTGTCAAGTGGAGATGTACTTTATTTAGTTAATACCGATACTGAAGGTATTGTTGTAATTATGGTTTATAGTGGTAAGAAGGGTATTTGTGTAATTTTGGTTTATGTTCATACATTGAGAGATGTGTCAATTTCGTTGAAATTGACGATTAGCTGACGAGATGAATTATACCGTGTTATGGGTGTGATAGGTGTAGTGTGATTCATTGATTGAACTTGGAGGCGTTAGTGTGTGGAGGATTCCACATGTGGACAGTTGGTAGCTCCTCTGGGCCGTGGTAACGGCAACGCACTAATGATCTCGACAAACACTATTCTTAATCAAGATCTTGTGGAGACTGTCTAGTACAGTGCCTGTGGTGCATGATGTATTTGACTGTGTACTATTTACACGACATTTTGATTATGGGCTATTTACATGATGTTTGGCTGTGTAATAATTGGTTGGGCAGCCTGAGGTACGAATAGGTCTTTCGGATCATTCTCTCTGATGTCTGTGTTTAGCTCCATGGAGTAGGAATGAGTCGGTGTACATTTGCATTTTGGGGTTTGCATCATAATGTGGTTATTTATATTGAATTTGAGATATTATGTTTGATGTGTTAATGTGAGATATTGTGCATGATGTGATGATATAGATTTTCGAATCAACTGTGATATCTGTATGAATTATCATTTTCTGTACTGCTATGCTGGTAATGATGTAGATTGTCTCACCTCTTTGTATACATTTTTTGTATTATTTTTATATTCCATAAAGAGTTTAAGGAAGAGGAAGAGGAGTAGCCTCTAGAGATTCAATACCCAGAGGACCAACAACTGAGTGATCAGTTTGAGGAAGGCGAGCCATTAGATCACCCATATCATTTGGATTGATCTTATGGTTATGGCTTTGCCTGATTTCTTTGGTTATGTGAGACTTGATTTTCACGGAGGCTCTGAGGCCTGGCGACTGCGTGAAGATAGAGGATCAGTGGTTTATGTGGGGCGTCTGACTGTGACCCTACGCAGAGAGTTTGATGGAACACCGATATTTACTACTACTTTGTATTTACATCTTGAGATGCCTTTGACTCTTAGGCGTTATTAGGGAGGACGTTTTCATGCACCCAGTGAGATCAGTAGTGTATCGACAACACGGACTCCTGTCCGTAGAGCTACGAGACATCCAGGATTTCTCTCATCTGATGATCCATCTGAGGATGATTGTTCGGAGGGTTAGAAATCTTTGATGTGCACTTGGGCATGTTTATGTTTTAATGTTATGCTGACTTTTTACTACTTTATTAAATATTTGTAGTTGTAAATTATTTGTATACTTAAGACAAAAAAATCATATGTATATTATGGTGTGTAATAATAGTTTGTTTTGTTTTGTAATTCGTTTCATTTTATTTAATGATATCATGTATAGAAAGAAAAATTTTACAACTCATATTAATTATGTACTAAATGTTTTATAACTTGGGTAAGGTTTTATTATTATTGTATCGGAAATGTGATATCCTCATTAGGGTGTTACATTAGTTGGTATCAGAGCCCAAGTTAGAGTCTTTTGGGTTGTGGTTGGATCTGTTTTTGCTTGTGTTGTGTGAGTCTCTATGATTTGTTTCCGAAAGGTTACATCTAATTGTGTTTTATCATGATTGAAGAAAAAGATGTCTGGCGGAAGAAGAACACGTGCGAACGTGGAACATAAAATGGACCCAATGACTGCAGCTGTTGAGGCTATGCAGCGAATGGCAGAGGTGATTACCTAACAAAATCAATCAGCAGCCCAACAACAAGATGTGACTGTTGATGCTTTAAACTTGTCTGAGTTTAGGCGCAATAACCCGCCGCAGTTCAGAGGCGAATTTGATTCAGAGAAGGCGAGTCTTTGGATACAAGACTTGGAAAGGATATTTGAAGGAATGGGTTGTGCCGATGAGCGAAAGGTGACGTATGCTACTTTTATGTTAAGAGGTGATGGTGAGAACTGGTGGAGAGGAACCCGCCGATTTTTACAAGCTGAGGGGACTGAAATTTCCTGGGAGGTATTCAATGAAGTATTTCTGGAAAAGTACTTTCCTGCCAGTGCTCGACATGCCAAGGAAATGGAATTTCTTGGTTTGTGTCAAGGCAATATGACTGTTGGTGAATATGCTGCCAAATTTGAGAGTTTGTCACAGTTCTCAAGGTATTTCTAGATTCAACCTGATGAGGTGTGGAAATGCCGTAAGTTTGAGGAAGGCTTGAGGGTAAAGTTGAAGCGAGGAGTGCTACCCATGAGGATGAATCAGTTTCCTGCTTTGATGGATACATGTCGACGACTCGAGGAGTTGGAGCCGTCATGAGATCCAAGAAATCGTAACTTTGGATCGACTAGGTTCCAAAGAGGAGGCAACAACAATAATAGCCGATTTCAGCGAAAACCTTATTCAAGACCACTGGGAAGTCAGCCTCAACATCCATCTATTGGGGAAAGTTCTAGTGGTAACAGAGCTGGCCCTAATGTGGCGTTTATGCCAAGATGCTTTAAATGTGGAAAGAATGGCCACATATCTAGAGATTGTTCGATCAAAGGAACGATCTGTTTCAACTGTAGAAAACTTGTACATGTTTCTGGGGATTGCAACCAGCCGGAGAGGAAGCTAGTTATGAGTAATGTTCGTGCTACTCAGCCACGATTTGGAGGGCGAGTATACAAGATGACCGGAGCTGAAGCTTCTCAGTCTGAAGATCTTATTCATGGGGAAGGTGTCATTGAAGGTAATCTTTTAACTATGCTATCTGATTCAGGTGCAACACAATTATTTATTGCATATGACTGTGTGGATCGGTTAAAATTACTAGTGTCTTCTCTAAGTTTCCAGTTGATTGTTTCTACCCCAACTGCCAAGCCTGTTGTTACATCCAAAATATGTCTGAATTGTCCTGTCACCATAAATGATCGTGTATTTTCTATCAATTTAGTTTGTTTACCTCTTGTTGAGATAGATATAATACTAGGAATGGATTGGTTATCTTCTAACCATATCCTAATAGACTGTGCCAACAAAACCATAATTTTTCCTAAGGATGAGAATTCTGGATTTTTAACTGCTGTTAAAGTCAAATCATTGCTAAGAGATGGAGCCCAAGGATACATGTTGTTGTCTTCTTTATAAGTCAAGAGTGAGAAAGATGTGAACGCTATTCTTGTCATTAATAAGTTTCCAAAGGTTTTTCCCGAAGAGGTACCTGGTTTACCACTAGAGAGAGAGATCGAGTTTTCCATTGATTTGGTACCAGGAGCAGGTCCTATTTCGATTGCACCATATTGGATGTCACCATCAAAATTGGTAGAGTTGAAGAAGCAATTGGAGGAATTGTTGGAGAAACAGTTTGTGCGACCGAGTGTTTAGCCGTGGAGAGCGCCGGTGCTGCTAGTCAGGAAAAAGGATGGAACTTCTCTTCTTTGTGTGGACTATCGCCAGCTGAACAAGGTCACAATAAAGAATAAGTATCCGCTTCCAAGAATTGAAGATTTGATGGACCAATTGAAAGGAGCAGCTATTTTCTCTAAGATAGATTTGTGATCAGGTTATCATCAGATTCGAGTTAAGGCAGAGGATGTACCTTGTGAATGCATGTGTCTTGAAGCTTGTCAATTGGTTTTTGATAATAACAAAGCCAAAGATGAAGATCAAGAGCTAAGGAGAAAACCAAGATCAAAGAAAGAAATCAAGAGGTTTAGATATAGGCAGTAGAGCATCAATGTTAAATGCTCTCAATATATCTCAAATGGGTTTTCAAATATGATTTTAATCAATATGTTTTTCAAAGATCACTTTCTAAAAAGAGGTTGCCTTTAATCTTGGATCATGCCAAACAAAGTTCAATGTTGTTCAAATCCATGTTTTCTAAAGTTAGGAATGACATGTATCCTCTTTCAAGCTTGAAAAATGAGTTTAAAGTGTAATATAATTGATTACACATGTTTGGTAATCGATTACAAGCTAAACAGAAGCCTTGTAATTGATTACATCATCCATGTAATCGATTGCCAAAAAGTCAGAGGGCATGTAATCGATTACACACCAGTTGGTAATCGATTACCACATGCCCAGAAAGGCAAGAACACGTTCAAACAGCCATGTAATCGATTACATCAATATTGTAATTGATTACCATCAAGTCAGAGGGCGTATAATCGATTGCACAAGTCATGCAATTGATTACCACAAGCCCAGAAAACCAAGAACACATTCTAACTGTCATGTAATCGATTACCAAAAACGTGTAATTGATTACCAATGTTCTGACATGCCCAACGGCTATATTAGGTGCATTAAATGCTTTGCTTTAATCACTCCCAACGGCTCCTTTACTTTATATCTCTTTAAATACAGTTGTTGGGGCATCATTGATGGTTGTTCTTGAACCTGAAACATCTTAGTATCACATCAAAATGTGAATCAATCTTTGAATCCATTTCTTGCTTTGTTTTTGTGAAAAACTTGAGACATCCTTCGAGAGCATTCTTAGAGCTTCAATTTGTATCATTTACTCTAGTGAGAGTTTCATTCCATCAACCTTGATTGCTCTGTAAGAGAGGGTGAGGTATCCCTCCAAATTGTAAAGGGTGAGGCATCCCTTCGTTTGAAGAGACTCAAGCTCAAGGGTGAGGCATCCCAAGGAGTTGAGTGCTCAAGTTTGTAACGGTAGTCAAGCACCCATTGAAGCTTGAAAATATAGTGGAAAATCTTGAGTGGTTGCTTGAGGACTAGACGTAGGTCACAAGTGGATTGGTGGCCGAATCAAGATAAATTATTGTGTTTGATTCTCTAAACCTTTCTCTTTATATTTGTGCATTGCTTATATTCTTACTTGATTACTTCTCTCTTGGTTGGTTATTAAGCAATGTCTGTTGTTCTTATTAATTCATTCATTTCAAATAGTTAATAGCTTCAACAAAATTCAATAGTCAAGTGTTTTGCGAAAGAATTGCAAACTTGTTTTATAAACTCAATTCACCCCCTCTTGAGTATTAAAGCCACTTAGTAACAAGTGGTATCAAAGCTAGACTCTTGTATAAAGAGCTTAGCCGCTTCAAGAGTAAAGATGGCTTCAAATCATTTTTCTAATGAAGGTTCTTCTATAAATAGGCCTCCCTTTTTCAATGGGGATGGTTATGCATATTGGAAAGAAAGGATGAAGATTTTTATTGAAGCTATTGATATTGATGTGTGGGATGTCATTGAAAATGGTCCTTTTATCCCCACACATCTAGTTGATGGTGTTAGAACATATATACCAAGAAATGAATGGACCGATGATGACAAGAAAAAAGTTTAATACAACTTGAGAGCCAAGAATATCATTACAACCTCTTTAGGGTATGATGAATTCTTTAGGGTGTCAAGTTATAAGACTGCTCAAGAAATGTGGGATACATTGCAAGTAACCCATGAAGGTACAAGTAAGGTAAAAAGATCTAGAATAAATACACTTACCCATGAATATGAATTATTTAGAATGAACCAAGGGGAAAGCATTCAAGAAATGCAAAAACGTTTTACTCATATAGTTAATTATCTTGCTTCATTGGGAAAAACCTTTGCCAATGAAGATCTTATTAACAAAGTTTTGAGATGCTTGAGCAAGAGTTGGTAACCCAAAGTAACGGTCATATTGGAGTCAAGAAATCTTGCCACAATGACCTTAGCCACCCTATTTGGAAAGCTTCAAGAGCATGAGTTGGAGCTAAATCGACTAAATCAAAATAAGGAGCAAGATTAGAAGAAAAAAGGGATTGCTCTCAGAGCCATTCTTCCTCAATTGAATATGAAGATGAAGATGAAGGAAATGACTTTGACAATAATGAGATGAATGAAGAAAATTTCAACCTCCTTGTAAAGAAGTTTGGAACATTTCTCAAGAAGAAAGGAAATCAAAGAAGACCTCCTTTTCCTCCTAAGAAGTCATTTCACAAGGGAGAAGAAATGTAACACCCACCGTAGGGTGCCACATTTATGTTACTTAATTCCCAAATTACCCCCAAGTTATAAAATTTGATGTTGTGATAAAATATGAGTTGTAATTTTTTTTTCTTTCTTCTTTGATAACTATAAAATAACCTTAGCAGAAAATAAAATATTATACATCATCACACAAAATTTACATCATCATACATTACAAACGTACTGTCAGGATTATTTATGTACAGACCATTTCTCTAAAACTAAATAACACACTTAAATATATACAGACATAGTTTGTAACAGAGATTAGACTCGTCCAAGTCTAACTAAGCAACAGAACCCTCAGTTGGGTCCTCCTCAGACTCCTCAGCAGGTAGGAATCCGATTTGACGCGTTGCCCTATGAACAAGTGTCCGGGCTGACGACACAATACTAATTTCCATTGGGACATAGTTTCTAGTATCCCAATATCGCCTAATAGACAACGAAAATTCCACATGCACAAAAATAGTTATAGAGAAAAATAGATCCCCATGAAATATCCTGCTAAAGTTTACTATCAAGTGTCCCTCATAAATTAGTCCCCTCTCATTGGGACTAGTCCTCCACGCTCCAGCTCCACTGTGGAACTGCAATCTCACGCAACCAAAGAAACTTGACCGGGATGCCATCCGATCAAAACTCGGCTTCCTCTGGAGCCTGCTTTTCTTCACCCTCTTGTTCAACCCTTTGCTCAGTGTCTTTACAAATATATTTACAGTACCAAATAAATATACAAAGAGGTGAGATCACCTACACCAATACCAACATGGTAGCATAGAGATAATACATACAACATACCATACAGATATATCATACTATAATAATAATTATGACATCATCATAATGTATTAAATAATAGATACAATAAATAACATTTACCATCATGCCATTAACAGTATTATCATCATTATCATCCAAGTATTTTCTCAACAGAACAATTGTCATAGCCAATATTCCTCAATTAATATATATCACATAGATATAAATGCTCAGTTTCATGCATGCGCACATAGACTCAATGTCCTACTCCATGGAGCTAATACTCAGTTCGGAGAAGTTGATCCGAAAGATCTGTCTGTACCAAAATGCCTCAGACCAAGTGCTACAATTCTCATTTGTATTTGCACATCTAGCATATACATGACAGTCTTTACGAGATCTCGATTAAGAATAGTGTCTCGGTCAGGATCATCGGTGCGTTGCATCGGTCTAACTTACGGGAAGAAGAGCTACCAACCACCCATGTAAGCAACCCGCACCCCGATGCCCCCAAGGTCAACAAGTGACTTACACTACGCATATCGCACCCACTCAAGAGGTGTACGTCTCTCCTAGGCAAATAGCCTCATACAGTCCCTCGGACCTTTCCAAGGCATGTTCAATGCACCAATGTCAATCATAGGCAAAAATTCATATACAATGTTCATCCACTGGTTCAACAATAATTTTACTGTATATTTAATCACAAAAATCATTTTATCGCGTTTTCATAGTCGCGCACCACTTTTGTCGCGTTTTCACAATTTAGTAACATTTCTGTTACGTTTTCAAATCACATATAGATTTTTCAACGTTTTCATCAATTACGTAAAAATATTCCACCATTTTTAAATCACGTAGTGATTTTTTAACAATATTTCAATCACGTAAAAATATTTAAACGCTTTCCAAACCGCGTAGAAATATTTCAACGTTTTCCAAATTGCGTGGAAATATTTAAACGTTTTTCCAATCGCGTAGCTTAAAAATCACGTTTTTAAGTTATGTAAATCATTTTTTAATATTTTTCAACTTCGTAAAATATTTCTCAACCGTTAAAAATTCCTTTTCAATATTTTTCAAAATAATATGACTTCTCACATTATTTTACACATTTCTTACACAAGAAAATACTTTTCATAATTTATTCCATAAAATCATCATTTCATTGAATTAAATCAATGTTTTTAACTTTAAAATTTACTAACGCTCTCCAAAACCCAAAGAATGAGTTACACGTTAGAAAATCCCAAGTTACCAATGTATTCTTTATAATTCCAAATCAATTCTAAAAATCAATCCTCTTTAAAATAAATTGAGGTTCAAACACTTTCAACCTCTCTTTTCCATTCACGTATGAAAATTCCAATTCTCAAGTTTTAAAACACTCTAATTCCCTTTCCAAAATCCTTGTATTAAATCAAGTTATATTTTCACTTTGAAAATCACTTTGTTCATAAAAATCAAGACATTACAAGCCTTCCAAATCGTGGACATGACCATTGAAATCATTCTTGTATTTTTTCCTTCTAAATCAACTAAGTTCCATTCTTGTTTTTACACAAAATAAATTAATAAAAATACTTCTCCAAAACTATGTACATTTTTTCTTGAAAATCAAACCCTTTGTTTATTTTCCCAACTTCTCTAATCATTCAATTTTATCATTCATGAAAATATAAATTTGTGAATACCTAATTAGAGTTGTCTTGGCCGAAATTCACCTTAGTTTAGTGACCAAAAATTAATTCCCTTGTTCTTAAAAAAATTTCAACATGAACCCTAATTTTGAGAGCTCAAAACCGTATCCTCCCCCTTGGCCTTTGGAGCCAAAATTACTTGTTACAACATACATCCACCATAATATATTCAACATGTTTTCATCATGCATATTATAAGCATACCATATAAGCAATAAAATCATGCAAAATCATGCAAATCATATCAAACATAGACAAATAATCAAAGCACATAAACACACACAACTTTTTACATGACCATGGATATGAATCCTCACATGGATTCAACATCCATCAAATAAATAAACCATCTCTCACCACCATACTTGGTTGGTGAGATGGATCTCCCTCTTACCTCTTGAAGAACCACAAAAAGTTCCTTGCTTTGTATTTTGAGCAAGACCTCCACCAACAAAAGTCTCTTGAACACAAAACAAACACAAAGAAATTAGTATATTAAGCTTGAATAAGAGGAACCATGGATCAAACATGGTTTAGAACATGAAAAAGAAGAGAAAAAATGAAGTTTTCCATAACTTCACCTTAAGAACCCTAGAACTTGCTCTTGGAAAAACTCCTTGAAGATGAAAGATTTAGGACTTGGTGTAAACTACAAAGTGTCTTAGAATTAGGTGTAGATTCAAGAAATATGGTTGTTTGAAATTAAAGAGTGGTAGAAGGGTGTTGTAGAGTGCTTGGCCATGAGCTATGTTTTGGAGAGAAATGAAGAGAATTTTTGTTAAGCTTTGCTTTAGGAAAGATGAAGAATGATCAATAATGGCCAAAGGTGATCAATTATGGTCTTCCAATGTTACTTTAGCTCCTAAATGCAGCACCAAAACCATCCCCCCTCCTCCATTCACTCTTCAAAATGCAACAAGTCTCCTAGCCATCATTTTAGGCAATCTTGACCATTGATTAGATCAATGGTTAGGATTAATATAGGTTTTAGGTTTAGGCTTTAGATAGAAGACTTAATTTAGGCCATTGAATCTTTCCTTCTTGAAATCCTAGCCATTAGATGTGTCTCCAAAATGAAGGGTCAAGATTACTCCTTCAAACTTTACATCCAAGGGCTATAAATGGTCCTAGCCACTTTATAAGACTAAATCTCAACTGTTGATTAAATCAAGATCAACTTTCCACCGTTGATTACATCAATGGTAGATATCCAAGCCATTAATGTTGACTTTGCAGTACAATATTTATTTTTGTATCTGCTATTGCCATTCAAATAATATTTTTACTGTATTTTTATCACCCGATAATTAAATACAGTGTAAAACATAGTAAAAGAAAATTTTTAAAAGCTGTTTTTAGGATTCAGGTTTAGTAAGATCCCCTGTCTCCGTCTCAACAGTATGAATTTTTCTGATTATAGAAAAATTTTTACCTTTCTGGACCCATACGGGGCCCACATACGACCTCCCTGGCCCCACAGATGGCCCACAGATAACGCTAAAATAAACAGAGTAATATAAAAATTTCATAATCACACACAAAATCACAAAAATTAGAAAATGCACAAATATCAAATCAGATTACGTAAAATAATTAAGACTTGATAGTAATAATTAAATTACGTAAAATTTTCTCCGACTCGAAAATTATTATTTCCTGACACGGAGTAAATCACACACAACAATCAAAAGCAGTCACGGAATACTTAAAAAATTTTTACAGTACACAGAAATCACTAAACAGTAGAATTCTGTTAACTGTAAAAATTATTGTCTTATATTTAGGAAGTTTGGGGTGTTACAAGGAACTTCATCTACTCCAACTTGCTATGTATGTGGAAAATCGGTGCACATGAAGATCGAATGTCCAGTTTATCAAAAGAAGGTGGAGAAATTTGAAAAGAAGCCTCTCAAGGAACGAAAAGGAAGAAGAGCATACATTGCGTGGGAGGATAACGATATGGATTCCACTGATGATTCAGAGGATGAGGAAGCCCATCTTTGCCTTATGGCAAATGGAGAAGAAGAAAAAGAAAGTGAAACCGAGGTGACCTCTACTAATCTTGAACTTTCTCCTTCATATAGTGAATTGCAAGATGCCTTTCAAGAATTGCATGATGAATCCATGAGACTCACTAAAATGGTTTTAACTTCCAACAAAACAATCTCCTTAATGACTAACAAAAATTCTATTTTAACTAAGAAGATTGAAGAACTCAAAGTTAAAAATGAGACTCTAGGACTTATTGATGCCAACTCATCATGCTTGATTTGTTCTTCACATGAAAATGCACCCACACCCTCATCTTGTTCTTCATGTAAAGAATGTGAAATTGAAACTGAGAACTTAAAAAATACTCTTCCAAAATTTACTTTGGGAAGAGATAATTTGAATATGTTACTAGGGAAACAAAGGTGTGTTTTTCAAAAAGCCAATTTGGGATATAATCCAAATAACCATAAAAAATCCTACAATAATTTCTTTGTTCCATCTAGAACATCAAGTACCCCCTTTATCAAATGCTTTCATTGTGGAAAGAAAAGACATAGTACATCTATATGTAATGCTAGAAAGAAAAGAAACACCAAAGTAGTAACTAAAATGGTTTGGGTTCCTAAGGGCACCATGCCTATTTCTAACACACAAGGACCCAAGACATTTTGGGGACCAAATGTTAAAACTTGAATGTGTGTTATAGGTGTGCTTAAAGTCCAAAAGTTCAAGTTGGTATCTTGATAGTGGATGCTTCAAGCACATGACCGGTGATGGCTCCAAGTTCTCTTTCCTTGTTCCTAAGAAGAGTGGACATGTTATGTATGGTGACAAGAAAGATGCTTGGAGTCGGTAAAGTTGGTAAGATTCTTTCCTCATCCATTGATAATGTTTTACTTGTTGAAGGACTCAAACATAACTTGCTTAGCATTAGTCAATTGTGTGATAAGGGCAATAGAGTAATATTTGATTCAAATTGTTGCATAATTGAGGGTAAGGATGATAAGCATGTTAAGTTTATTGGTCATAGGGTCAATAACATATATATGATTAGCCTTGATGACATTTCCTCAAATGATGCTAAATGCTTTATGACTAAAGAAAATGATTCATGATTATGGCATAGAAGAATTGTTCACATTCACATGGATCACTTAAACAAATTAGTTTCCAAAGAACTAGTAATTGGTCTTCCAAAGCTCAAATTTGAAAAAGATAAACTTTGTGATGCATGTCAAAAGGGAAAACAAGTAAAGGTCTCTTTTAAAGCTGAAAATGTGGTTTCAACTTCTAGACCTCTACAACTTTTGCACATGGATCTTTTTGGTCCCTCTAGAACTATGAGCTTTGGTGGGAATTACTATGACTTAGTGATTGTGGATGATTTTTCTAGGTTTACATGGACACTGTTTTTATCTCACAAAAATGATGCTTTTCAATCATTCAAAAAGCTTGCTAAAGTTATCTAAAACGAAAAAGAATTTTGTATTGCATCCATAAGAAGTGATCATAGTGGTGAATTTGAAAACCATGAATTTGAAACCTTTTGTGATGAACATGGCATTGAGCATAATTTTTTAGCCCCTAGAACACCACAACAAAATGGTGTTGTAGAAAGGAAAAATCGATCTTTAGAAGAAATGGCAAGAACTATGCTCAATGAGGCCAACCTTCCTAAGTATTTTTGGGCGGATGCGGTTAACACTGCTTGTTACGTTATGAATAGGGCTCTAATGAAACCAATTTTAAAGAAAACCCCTATGAATTATACAAAGGAAGGAAACCAAATGTCTCACACTTTCATGTTTTTGGATATAAATGCTTTGTTTTAAATAATGGAAAGGATTACTTGGGGAAGTTTGATGCAAAATATGATGAGGGAATATTTCTTGGTTATTCTATACATAGTAAAGCCTTTAGAGTTTATAACAAATGAACTATGACCATAGAAGAGTCCATAGATGTTGCATTTGATGAAACTAACACAAATGAGCCAAGAAAGGAGTTTGTTGATGATGTTGCAAAAATCCTTGCAAGAACTCACCTAGAAAATCAAGAAAAAGAGGTCAAGAAGCAAGAAGAAAGCCCATATGATTCCCCAAGACAAGAGGACTCTCAAATCATGGATCTTCCCAAGGAATAGAGAACATCAAGATATCATCCTCTTGACAAAGTGATAGGTGATGTATCAAAAGGGGTAATCACTCGTAACTTTCTTAGAGATGCATGTAATCATATGGCTTTTGTTTCTCAAGTTGAACCTAAAAACATAAATGAGGCCATTAATGATGAACATTGGATCTTGGCCATGCAAGATGAACTAAACCAATTTTAGAGGAATCAAGTTTGGGAATTAGTTCCAAGGCCCAATGATCATCCCATAATAGGCACCAAATGGGTTTTTAGGAACAAACTTGATGAAACGGGCCTAATAATAAGAAACAAAGCTAGGCTTATAGCTAAGGGTTATAATCAAGAAGAAAGTATAGATTATGAAGAAACATATGCTCCCGTAGCTAGACTAGAAGCCATTAGAATGCTACTTGTATATGCTTGCATCATGGATTTCAAACTTTTTCAAATGGATGTCAAAAGTGCCTTTTTAAATGGTTTTATCCAAGAGGAAGTATATGTGGATCAACCTCCCAGTTTTGAAAACTTTGAACTGCCCAACCATGTTTTTAAACTTAAAAAGGCATTGTATGGCTTGAAACAAGCTCCTAGAGCTTGGTATGAAAGGTTGAGCAAGTTTCTTTTAGAAAAAAGATTCTCTAGAGGAAAGGTTGACACTACCATTTTCATCAAACATAAAAAGCATGACATTCTACTTGCTCAAATATATGTTGATGACATTATATTTCGTGCTACTAATGACTCTCTTTGTAAAGAATTTACCAGTATTATGCAAAGTAAGTTTGAGATGTCCATGATGGGTGAGCTCAACTTTTTCCTTGGTCTTCAAATCAAGCAAACAAGGGATGGGACTTTCATAAGTCAATCCAAATATTGCAAGGAGTTGCTCAAGAAGTTTGGAATGGAAGGAGCCAAGCAAATGGCTACACCAATGGGAACTTCTTGTTACTTGGACAAGGATGAAGGAGGTAAATCGGTAGAAATCACTACGTATAGAGATATAATTGGCTCACTCCTTTATCTTACCACAAGTAGGCTGGATATCATGTTTAGTATATGCATGTGTGCTAGATTTCAAGCAAATCCTAAAGAATCACACCTAAGTGCTGTAAAACGAATTATGAAATATCTAATAAGCACTTCACAAATGGGATTGTGGTCTCCTAAGGGTGCTTCATGTAGCCTAATTGGTTATTTTGATTCCGACTTTACTGGGTGTAAAATGGATAGGAAGAGTACTAGTGGGACATACCACTTGCTTGGAAGCTCATTAGTTTCTTGGCATAGCAAGAAACAAAATAGTGTGGCATTATTAATAGCTGAAACTGGGTATGTTGCAGCTGGAAGCTATTGTGCTCAAATCCTTTGGATGAGGCAACAACTTCTAGACTATAGTCTTGATTTGGATCACATTCCCATAAGATGTGATAACACTAGTGCAATCAATCTGTCTAAGAATCACATTTTACACTCAAGAACAAAGCATATTGAAATAAGACATCACTTCATAAGAGATCATGTTCAAAAGGGTGATTGCATGCTTGAATTTGTGGAAACCACTAAGCAACTAGTTGATATTTTCACTAAACATTTGGCAAAAGAAGCTTTCTATTATATAAGAAATGAACTTGGCATATTAGATTAATCATACATAGGCTAAATTGATGCATAATCCATTATTTTGCTTCATAAAAAGCAAGTTTGCCGCATAAACACTTATTTTTCTGCATAATCATGACTTCTTGCTACATAACTTCTGATTTTTTAATCCAATACTGACTTGAGCGTCGGAGATTCCCCCTAAGTTGTTTTGTAGGTGCTTCCTCATGACAAAGATCTCCAAGAAGCTCAAAAACCTCACAAATCCATCCAAAAAGGTTAATTCTTGGTAAAAGTAGCAATTTTGCATAATTATGTGTTTTGAATCACAATCTGTGTGAATTATATGCTTGCATGATGTTTGGAATTGATTTGAGAAGGTTTGGAACTAATTTGAAATGTTTAAAATTGATCCTTCACTATTTGAAATGCAAAATCTGAGTTTTAGTAGGCGAGTAATCGATTACAAGACCTTTGTAATCGATTACAAAGGTTTTGTTAAGCAAGTAATCGATTACATCACACTGGTAATCGATTACAATGAACCCAGAACTCAGGTAATCGATTACACATATAATGTAATCGATTGCGAGGTTCCCAGAGGCATGGTAATCGATTACACATATACTGTAATCGATTACAGGAGCAATCAAAAGCATGGTAATCGATTACACTAATATTGTAATTGATTACAGGGGCAAACAAAAGGCTGATAATCAATTACACAACCAATGTAATCGATTACACAGGGGTTTTAAAAGGTTTTCTGACGCACGAAAGGTCACTCATTCTGAAAACCAACTCTTCTTCTCCTCTGCTCCCACGAAGCCCTCTCCTCCAAAATCCCTCATTCTCACTCCATACTCCACCAAATCCTCTCATTTCACCTCCCTTCCACTCGAAATTCATCTCCTAACATAACCCAACCATCAAATCTCATCCTAATCCACCCCATTTTTCCACCCAAACTTCACCCACTCCTTCGTTCTTCTCCCCTTCACCCCCACGAGCTACACACCTCCAAACACTCACTCACACACCTGCAAACACTCATCCACACAACCCCAATCATCAAATGACTGACCCATCTCAACATGCCAAATGTGCAAGAACAGGGGTCACTACTGGAGAATCCTCTAGTGCTCCTCCACGTAACATCTCAGGGCTAAACCTCACTAGGCATTTCTCTATCACCAAGAAGGCTGAGCTTTTCCGGAAGAACTTCCAACTGAGGAAGCTAATCTTGCCAAGGTATCGCACTCAATCCTTTTGCACTAGTGAACCCTTGGAAAGTTTTCAGTTGATTGAAAGGATGGGTTTGCTTGGGTTCTTTAGCATCTAAAAGGCCATTTATCCCAATTTGGTTCGAGTGTTCTATGTAAATTTAAGGTATGAAGATCATTGCCTAATTTCTAAAGTGAGGAAGACTCAAATTAAGATCTCTAGGGAAGAATGGTGTAGGTTGACCAAGCTAACCTATGCTGGAACAAGCTTCTATGGCAATGAAAATGCTTGGGGAGCTGAGTTTGAGTATAAGAGTGCTCTGACGTCTCTGATTCGCTCTGGTTACGTGCTTTCGAGGAATAACAAAAGAGTGATGGCAATTGGCCTGACAATGGAGAACAAGGTACTTCATTATCTGATTATTCGAGGCTTAATTCCCAGAGGCGGGAATTACTCTCAAATCTTACGAGATGACGTGGAGGTCTTGTGGGCTATGACCACAGGCAGGCTAATCAACTGGGCCAACTACATCATTCAGCACATGCAAGATGTGAAAAAGAAGAAGAACTTTACTCTCCCCTATGCCATGCTGGTGACAGCTATCCTGGAACACTGTCACATCTCCTTGACTGAGGAAACCAAGGATACCAGCTCCAAGGGCCCATAATCAATTAGTCTGCACACTCTGAAGAAGCTTCAACTGAGCAAGGTCGATGAAAGATGGTACTATCTAGCCCATGGCAGCTACAGGCACATCCCTTATGGTCTAGAGAGTGATGATGAGGATGAGGACCAGCAGCCTACACCTACTCCACCAGCTCCAGCCACATTGGATCTCCTACTTTAGGAAATGCGGAGTTTGGCAACTACGGTGGAAACCCAGATGGACTAGATTGAGCAGAAGGTGGATCACCTTGAGCTGCGGATGGATTACTCCGATTAGGAGCTTGCTTCTATTCGTTCTTTCTTGGAGGGCCCCAGACACACTTCACAGAGACCTGCTGCTGCAACTACCACCTCCTCTGCCCCACTTTCTCCAATATCTTTTGCTGATCCCTCTACCACTCCCGCTGGAGTCCCTGCTGATGATGAGGAACTCCTTGGCTCTGACACGATCTCAAACCTGGAGATGATGATGTAGACCTTGGAGACATTGCTGCGGACATGGACAGTGATAGTGAGGCTACTAATAGTGATCATGGACCATTGCCATGATATTTTCTTTGTTTTTTTCTCAGATATTTGGTTGTATATGACATTGAAACAATTTATATAAAATCAGTTGGTTCTTTTGATGTTTAATATATGTTTATTAATTTTATTAGATCCTCTTGATATGATTATTAATTCTAATATGCATTTGGATACTTTTCTGACTGGTTATGAACTGCTCATACTCTGATTGCCTGGATTGTATTGGTTTTCTGCTGTTTAAAATTTTGGGAAATCATGAAAATCAGCGGAAATGCTGTCGAAATTTTGACTAAATGCTAATATGTTTTTGATAATGCCAACAAGGGAGAGATTAGTGACTTGCATAAGTACGGGGGAGTTTGATTTAAGCTTTTACATGAATATATCACTAACCTTATATTGTGCATACATTACGGGGGAAAGTTGCACTTAAATCTTTGATATACAAACATACATACATACATACATACATACATACATACATACATACATATATATATATATATATATGCAATTGTTTCTCTTCCTTTCAATGTTCAGTTTGTCATCATCAAAAAGGGGGAGAATGTGAATGCATGTGTCTTGAAGCATGTCAATTGGTTTTTTATGATAACAAAGCCAAAGATGAAGATCAAGAGCTAAGGAGAAAACCAAGATCAAAGAAAGAAATCAAGAGGTTTACATATAGGCATTAGAACATCAATGTTAAATGCTCTCAAGATATCTCAAATGGTTTTTCAAATATGATTTTAATATATATATATATATATATATGCAATTGTTTCTCTTCCTTTCAATGTTCAGTTTGTCATCATCAAAAAGGGGAGAATGTGAATGCATGTGTCTTGAAGCATGTCAATTGGTTTTTTATGATAACAAAGCCAAAGATGAAGATCAAGAGCTAAGGAGAAAACCAAGATCAAAGAAAGAAATCAAGAGGTTTACATATAGGCATTAGAACATCAATGTTAAATGCTCTCAAGATATCTTAAATGGTTTTTCAAATATGATTTTAATATATATATATATATATATATATATATGCAATTGTTTCTCTTCCTTTCAATGTTCAGTTTGTCATCATCAAAAAGGGGGAGAATGTGAATGCATGTGTCTTGAAGCATGTCAATTGGTTTTTTATGATAACAAAGCCAAAGATGAAGATCAAGAGCTAAGGAGAAAACCAAGATCAAAGAAAGAAATCAAGAGGTTTACATATAGGCATTAGAACATCAATGTTAAATGCTCTCAAGATATCTTAAATGGTTTTTCAAATATGATTTTAATCAATATGTTTTTCAAAGATCACTTTCTAAAAAGAGGTTGTCTTTAATCTTGGATCATGCCAAACAAAGTTCAATGTTGTTCAAATCCATGTTTTCTAAAGTTAGGAATGATATGTATCCTCTTTCAGGCTTGAAAAATGAGTTTAAAGTGTAATGTAATCGATTACACATGTTTTGTAATCGATTACAAGCTAAACAGAAGCCTTGTAATCGATTACATCATCCATGTAATCGATTACCAAAAAGTCAGAGGCCATGTAATCGATTACACACTAGTTGGTAATCGATTACCACATGCCCAGAAAGGCAAGAACATGTTCAAACAGCCATGTAATCGATTACATCAATATTATAATCGTTTACCATCATGTCAGAGGGCGTGTAATCAATTACACAAGTCATGTAATCGATTACTACAAGCCTAGAAAACCAAGAACACGTTCATGTAATCGATTACCAAAAACGTGTAATCGATTACTAATATTCTGACAGGCCCAACGGCTATATTAGGTGCATTAAATGCTTGACTTTAATCACTCCCAACGGCTCCTTTACTTCATATCTCTTTAAATACAGTTGTTGGGGAATCATTGATGGTTGTTCTTGAACCTGAAACATCTTAGTATCACATCAAAACGTGAATCAATCTTTGAATCCATTTCTTGCTCTGTTTTTGTGAAAAACTTAAGACATCCTTTGAGCGCATTCTTAGAGCTTCAATTTGTATCATTTACTCTAGTGAGAGTTTCATTCCATCAACCATGATTGCTTTGTAAGAGAGGGTGAGGTATCCCTCCAAATAGTAAAAGGTGAGGCATCCTAAGGAGTTGAGTGCTCAAGTTTGTAAAGGTAGTCAAGCACATATTGAAGCTTGAAAATATAGTGGAAAATCTCGAGTGGTTGCTTGAGGACTGGACGTAGGTCACAAGTGGATTGGTGGCCGAACCAAGATAAATTATTGTATTTGATTCTCTAAACCCTTCTCTTTATATTTGTGCATTGCTTATATTCTTACTTGATTACTTCTCTCTTGGTTGGTTATTAAGCAATATCTATTGTTCTTATTAATTCATTCATTTCAAATAGTCAATAGCTTCAACAAAATTCAATAGTCAAGTGTTTTGCGAAAGAATTGCGAACTTATTTTATAAACTCAATTCACCCCCCCTTCTTGAGTATTGAAGCCACTTAGTAACAAGTGGTATCAGAGCTAGGCTCTTGTATAAAGAGCTTAGCTGCTTCAAGAGTAAAGATGGCTTCAAATGGTTTTTCTAATGAAGGTTCTTCTATAAATAGGCCTCCCTTTTTCAATAGGGATATTTATGCATATTGGAAAGAAAAGATGAAGATTTTTATTGAAGCTATTGATACTGATTTGTGGGATGCCGTTGAAAATGGTCCTTTTATCCCCACACGTCTAGTTGATGGTGTTAGAACAAATACACCAAGAAATGAATGGACCAATGATGACAAGAAAAAGGTTCAATACAACTTGAGAGCCAAGAATATCATTACTACCTCTTTAGGGTATGATGAATTCTTTAGGGTGTCAAATTGTAAGACTGCTCAAGAAATGTGGGATACATTACAAGTAACCCATGAAGGTACAAGTGAGGTAAAAAGATCTAGAAGAAATACACTCACCCATGAATATGAATTGTTTAGAATGAATCAAGGGGAAAGCATTCAAGAAATGCAAAAATGTTTTACTCATATAGTTAATCATCTTGTGACTTAGGAATAAAGTATCCATACATAAATTCCTTATCTAAGCAATTTATGTTATTATCTGAGTCATTTTATGCTAATTTTCACTTTCGGAGTTGCAACAAAGTGTCTAAATGAACTCAGTTTGCCACAAAATTCAACAGGCATGTTATGTAACACCCCAACTTTTGGTTGAATTACAATATTGTCCTAAATGTACTGTTTTATGTTTTTTCTGAGTTATAAAATGAATTTGACTGTTTCGTGACTGTATTTGATTGTTGTGTGTGATTTACTCCGAGTCAAGAAAATAATAATTTTTGGACCAGGAAAATCTTAATTTAATTATTCGGAGCTGGGAGATCTTACTAAACCCAATTTCAAGTGATACGTGTATTAATCTTTTAATTTTTAGAATTTAACTGTGCAATAAAAATATTTTATATTATTATAATATTATTTTATTGAACAGTACCTACTGTCTTAAAAATAATAGAAAATCTACTCCAAATGGACCATGGACCCGAAAAAGTCTGTGGGGAATCAGTCAAAGTGGTTGATTTATTTCTAAGCCAATGAGAGCTAGTCAACAATAGTGGCTTGAAAATTTCTAGACCAATAGGATTTTTGTCCACCAAAGTGGTTGGACTTGTTAGGTTATAACTAGAGAATCTAACTAAGTTAAGTTAGGAAGCTTATGTAGTAACTAAATGGAACAAACCTAGTTAACTAGTCATTTAAGTTTTAGCTAAAGAAGGTTCTAGAAGAATCAAGAAGAGAGTTAGTCATCCTAGCTCACTAAATGGCTAACTAAGCAACTAAGAAACCTAACTAAATTAGCTTAAACCTAACTAGAAAACCAAATGAACTAAAACCTTGTTTGCTTCTCCTAAGGCCATTCGGTTATGGCATCTTCAAGAAGGGCTTAGTCACTTGATGACTTGGTTTCCTGCACCAATAAGAAGCAAGCTTGGAGACAAAGCCTTGAATATCATCCATTGATCACATCTAAAGGTATTAGGAGATCTTAGAAGTCAACTAAAGTGGCCACCTCCTTTGAAGGAGCTCCACGGGCAAGTGCTCTATGAAGGGTAAGATAGCATTTTTGTTAAGTTCATTTCATCTTCAACCTTCTCCAAAAACAAAAATAACTAAGAAAAGCTCCATAGTTTTCTTCTTGAGTCATTCGGCCAACACTCTAAACTAGTACCTCCACTCTTCTAAAATTTCACCTAACCCTACTTCTCAAATCCAAACACTATTCTAAGCATTTTTCATCTTGAAAGTTTCTTAAAAAAAAATCATCTTGAGCTTGGAAAACCATCTTGAAGATTTTTCCTACAAGGTGAAAATCCTTGTTTCTTATTTCTAACTTGATTTCTTAGGTTCTAAGCCATGATTAAACCATGGTTTATATTTTTCACCTATAGTTATGACTCTTTAAAATTTGTTTGAGCTTGTTAGGGATTCTTTGAAGGTTACACGAAATCACTAGGAGGAGCCTAGGAGGAGTTTGTCTTTCCTTAAGGTAAGAGGGAGATTTAATCTCATCAACCTTGTGTGGTGGTGAGAAAATGAATGTATTTGTGGTGAAGAATCCATAAGGATTCATTCACTTGGTTGTTTAATGTCTTTTCTATTTTGTGATTGATTATGTGTGTATGCATATCTATACCTTTAAAATATATTGTATGTGTTCATATATGTATGATAATTATGATAGGATGTGAATAACATGTGAGGATTTGCATGAGTGTTCCAAAGAACACAAGGAAGCTCACGACTTCACCAAGAAAAAGAGAACCAAAATGTTCTCAACCATTTTCTAAAAGAATGACTTAATGGATTTAAGTAAATTAATGAATTTGAAAATGATTTAGAAGATGGAAAATGATTTAAAGATCATTTGTAAAGAATATCTTGAATTCGGCCAAAATGCCATTCAATGTATATTTGATTTCAAAATTATTTTCTAATGTAGATTAAGTAGTTAATTTAAAGAGAATTCAATTTCAATGAATTTTTGGAGAACAAAATAAATGAACTTAGTTTTAGAAACCTAAACTAGAGAACTTAATTATAAATAATAAATAAAGTGAATACTTGAAAAATATTAACGTAGAGCTCACCTTTGGGTTTTGAAGCACGTTTGTAAGTTTCAAAGTATAAATAATGGTTATAATTTAAAATAAAGTAATTTTTAAAGAAAAACGTAGAAAATATCATTTAATAAATTTTCTAGACCAAATGCTGTCAAAATTAATTAGAAGTGGACAAATAAATGGGAAAGTTTCAAAGTATAATTAGAACATAAAGAAAATATTATACGTAGTTGAAAAATACTAGAAATAGCTTACGCGTATTTAAAATGATGATTTTTAAGCTACGCGATTGAGAAAACGATTTAAAAATCTTACGCGATTGAGAAAATGATTTAAAAATATTGCGCGATATTTAAAAACGTCAAAATATATTTACGCGATTTGAAAAAGTTTGGAAAAGGTGGCGTGATTGTGAAAACCCGATAAAATCTTTACGCGACTAAAAGGTATAGTGAGTTTTACTGTCGGGCCAAAGTGGTGGACCCGGACATGTTGAGAAATAGTACTGTCAAGTGGAGATGTACGATATTTGGTTAATACTGATACTAAGGGTATTGTTATAATTATGGCTTATAGTGATAAGAAGGGTATTTGTGTAATTTTGGTTTATGTTCATATATTGAGAGATGTGTTAATTTGGTTGCAATTAATGATTGACTGACAAGATGAATTACACCGTGTTGTGGGTGTGATAGGCGTAGTGCGGTTCATTGATTGAACTTGGAGGCGTTAGTGTGCGGAGGATTCCACATATGGACAGTTGGTAGCTCCTCTGGGTCATGGTAATGGGCAACGCACTAATGATCTCGACAAACACTATTCTTAATCAAGATCTTGTGGAGACTGTCTAGTACAGTGCCTGTGGTGCACTATGTATTTGACTGTGTACTACTTACACGACGTTTTGACTGTGGGCTATTTACACAATATTTGACTGTGTAATAATTGGTTGGGCAGCCTGAGGTATGGATAGATCTTTCGGATCATTCTCTTTAATGTTTGCGTTTAGCTCCATGGAATAGGAATGAGTCGGTGTACATTTGCATTTTGGGGTTTGCATCATAATGTGATTATTTATATTGAATTTGAGATATTATGTTTGATGTGTTAATGTGAGATATTGTGCATGATGTGTTGATATGAATTTTTGAATCAACTGTGATATTTGTATGTATTGTTATTTTCTGTACTGCCATGCTCGTAATGATGTAGATTGTCTCACCTCTTTATATGTGTTTTCTGTATTATTTTTATATTCTGTAAAGAGTTTGAGGAAGAGGAAGAGGAGTAGCCTCTAGATATTCAGTACCCGGAGGACCAACCACCGAGTGATCAGTTCGAGGAAGGCGAGCCATTAGATCACCATATTATTTGGATTGATCTTGTGGTTATGGCTTTGCCTGATTTCTTTGGTTATGTGAGACTCGATTTTCATGGAGGCTCTAAGGCCTAGCGACTGCGTGAAGATAGAGGATCAGTGGTTTATGTGGGGCGTCTGACTGTGTCCCTACGTAGAGAGTTTGATGGAACACTGATATTTACTACTACTCTGTATTTACATCTTGAGATGCCTTTGACTCTTAGGCGTTACTGGGGAGGACGTTTTCATGTACCCTGTGAGATCAGTACTGTATCGACAGCACAAACTCCTGTTCATAGTGTTGTGAGACATCCAGGATTTCTCTCATCCGATGATCCATCTGAGGATGATCCTTCGGAGGGTTAGAAATCTATGATGTGCACTTGGGCATGTTTATGTTTTAGTGTTATGCTGACTTTTTACTGCTTTATTAAATATTTGTAGTTGTAAATTATTTGTATACTTAAGACAAAAAAATCATATGTATATTATGGTGTATAATAATAGTTTGTTTTATTTTGTGATTCGTTTCATTTTATTTAATGATATCATGCGTAGAAAGAAAAATTTTACAACTCATATTAATTTTGTACTAAACATTCTATAACTTGGATAAGGTTTTATTATTATTGTATCGGAAATGTGACATCCTCAGTAGGGTGTTACATGTTAAGCAAGTCATATGTTACCTTTGTACACATATAAAAGTCTAACATGTTATTAGAGGTATTACATTTCTCCCCTCCTTTTTAAAATTTTGACTTCAAAATTGCTTACCTGATAAGAACAACTCTAGGTAATTATGCTATATATGGGACTCTAACTCCCAAGTAGCCTCCTCGGTGTCCTTGTCACCCTATATAACCATCACCAGGGAATCTGCTTACCTTTAAGCTCTTTGACCCCTCTATCCACAATCCTTACTAGGTGTACAACATAAGATAACTCATCTCTTAATTGTACAGATTCATTTTCTATGACATGCAAAAGATCTGGATTATATTTTCTCAACTGAGACACATGAAAAACATCATGAAGGTTTGACAAAGATGGAGGAAGGGCTATCTGGTAGGCTACGGGTCCGACTTTCTTTAAAATTTGATATGGACCATGAAAACAAGGATGTAACTTTCTAACTTTCAATGCTCTACCAATCCCTGTAGTAGGAGTAACTCTTAAAAAGACATGTTCTCCCTCATCAAACTCAAGGGGTCTCATTCTCTTGTCAGCATAACTCTTTTGCTGACTATGAGCAGTAACTAAGCTATCCTTAATCATTTTAATTTGCTCTGTGGTTTGCTGGACTAACTCTGGACCAAGGATGGTTCTCTCACCTACCTCATACCAACATAGAGACGATCTACATTTTCTTCCATATAAAGCCTCATAGGATGCCATACCTATGCTGGAATGATAACTATTATTATAGGCAAACTCCATCAATGGTAAAAACTTATCCCAACTACTCTACTATTCTAAAGCACATGCCCTAAGCATATCTTCTAGGGTTTGGATTGTTCTCTCTATTTGCTCATCTGTTTGAGGGTGAGAAGCTATGCTAAGGCTCAACCTAGTCCCAAATGCCTTTTGCAAGGCTCCCCAGAATCTAGATGTGAACCTAGGATCTCTATCAGATACTATACTCACGGGGACTCCATGCAACCTAACTATCTCTTTTAAATATAACTGGGTATATTTCTTTAGAGAATAGTTAGCTCTAATTGGTAAAAAGTGGGCAGATTTGGTTAATCTATCCACTATGACCTAAATCGCATCATAACCTGGCTGAGTTTTGGGTAAACCTATTACAAAGTCCATTGAGATCTTATCACATTTCCATTCAGGGACTTCCAATGACTGTAAAGGTCTTGCAGGCTTCTGATGTTCAATTTTCACTTTCTGACAAACTAAACACCTTGAGACATATTCAGCTATGTCTCTTTTCATTCTTGTCCACCAAAACATTTTCCTTAAGTCTTGATACATCTTAGTAGATTCGGGATGGATATTATACTTACTCTTGTGAGCTTCTTCTAGAGTTCTCTCTTTGATCTTCGACTCTCTTGGAATACAAAGTTTGCCTCTAAACTTTATTATTCCATCATCAGGCATATCGAAATCCTCTTGAGTTCCTAAAAATATCTGCTCACAATGTCCTTTAGAGTTTCATCCTCCTTTTGAGCCTCTAAAATCTGAGTTCTTAAGTCATTCACTATGTCCACTCTACTCGCAAAGAGACTATGTGGCATCACAGTCACCTCAAGACTCAAATCCTTGAAACTCTCAAGAAGTTCGCTCTCTTGGGCCATCATTCAGGACACATATAGGAACTTCCTACTGAATGCATCAGCCATTACATTGACTTTACCCGGATGATACTTCATCTTAAAGTCATAATCTTTTAAGAATTCCATTCATCTTCTTTGTCTCATGTTCAACTCTTTTTGATCAAACAAGTACTTTAAACTCTTATGATCACTAAATACCTCAAATTGAACCCCATAGAGATAATGCCTCCAAATTTTTAAGGCAAACACTACAATTGCCAACTCCGAATCATGGGTAGGGAAGTTCCCCTCATGTGGCCTTAACTTCCTCAATGCATAGGCAACTACTCTCCTATTTTGCATCAGAATATACCCAAGTCCCATCTTTGAAGCATCACAGTATACTTCAAAGTTCTCATGAGGATTCAGAATCACCAACACTGGCATAGTGGTAAACCTCTTCTTTAACTCTTGGAAGCTATTCTCATATTCCTGAGTCCAATAAAAATGCTACCCTTCCTAGTCAACCTAGTCAATGGTAGTGCTAATTGAGAAAAGCCCTTAATGAACCTTCTATAATAACCAGCCAGGCCTATAAAGCTTCTAATCTCAGTCACAGTAGTGGGTCTCTCCCATTGCAACATTGCTTCTACTTTACTAAGGTCCACTGAGATTCCTCCTTGAGAAATGATATGGCCCAAAAAATGTACTTTCGTTAGCCAAAACTCACACTTGGACAATTTGGCTAACAACTTCTGTGGCATCTTGGGGCCGACAAGGGCGGGGAGTGGTCACCAGTGCTAAGAGAAAGCATCAATGAGCGGCTCCTAGCAGGTTTCCAGGCGAAGGGTCCTATGAATGAACTGAATATGCACCAGAATGAGAGGGATTCAGAGACTGTGCAGGTATGAGACTGCATAGTTGAGGATGGCTTAAAGGATTTGATTTGGCGTAGCCATATCACCAAGTTGCAACTTCTTTTCGAGAGCTTAGAACATAAGAACTCCATAGTCAAGCGTGCTTGACCTGATGCAATTATGGGATGGGTGACCTCTTGGGAAGTTTCCTAGGATGCGTGTGAGTGAGGAAAAAGCACACTGAAAAGACTCGTGTTACTTTGTGGAGACACTCATCAATCCTGCAGGCAATCCCGGGATGTTACAACTTCCTTTCTTTAAGGATATCTAAAATTATCCTAACATGCTGCTCATGTTCTTCCTTTGTTTTTGAATAGATAAGGATGTCATCGATAAACACAACAACAAACTTGTCTAGATAGGGTCTAAAAACTTTGTTCATGTAATCTATAAACACTACTGGAGCATTCGTCAATCCAAAAGACATCACAAGATACTCATAATTCATACCTAGTTCTAAAGGCGGTTTTAAGGATATCCTCTCCCCTAACCCAAATTTGATGATAACTAGATCGTAGATCAATCTTGGAAAACACTAAAGCCCCTCTTAATTGATCCATCAGATCATCTATTCTAGGCAATGGATACTTATTCTTGATGGTTACCTTATTAAGCTGTCTATAATCTACACATAACCTCATGGTACCATCTTTCTTCTTCACTAGTAGCATTGGTACTCCCCAAGGAGAAACACTAGGCCTAATGAATTTCTTGTCTAGCAATTCGTCTATTTGTTTCTTTAGTTTAGTTAACTCAAGTGGTGCCATCCTATAAGGTGCTATAGATATAGGTCTTGTACCTGGCACTAGATCTATAGTAAACTCTATCTCTCTCTCCG
This sequence comes from Ormosia emarginata, assembly GCA_029884605.1. Classification (NCBI taxonomy): domain Eukaryota; kingdom Viridiplantae; phylum Streptophyta; class Magnoliopsida; order Fabales; family Fabaceae; genus Ormosia; species Ormosia emarginata. The sequence goes on from JAQQTP010000088.1 coordinate 29,115,549, forward strand.
AGGGTAACTCTATTACATCACTCAAAAATACCTCGGGGTATTCCCTCACCACATGTATTCTGTCTAGGGTTTGTTCAACCTCTACATCTAAAGAGAAAAGAAGAACATATCCTAGAGCTCCTTTTACCAAAAAGTGATTAACCTGATTAGCATTGAGATAAGCAAACTCTGAAGAAATAACTCTGGTAGGAATATCAGACATAAAAACTAGAGTCTTATCTGAGCAATTTATGACCACTTGATTAGATGACAGCCAATCAGTATCAAGGATGACATCTATGTCCACAAGAGGTAAACAAAAAAGGTTTACAAAGAAGGTTCTTCCCTCAATTCTTATACAACAGTCAAGACATACTCTGGAAGTTATGACTAGTTTACCGATAGGTGTGAAAATAGACAAGTCATATGGTAATTCTAACAAAGGTAAATCTAACATCCTTACGGAATCATAAGAAACAAAGGAGTGGGATGCTCTTGAATCATATGTGACATTTAAAAGATGATCATGAATTATGCCTTTACCTTGGATGAGATCAGAAGACAGGGCCACCTCCTTTCTGCTTAGAGTATAAACTCGTCCCTTGGCTAGCGGCTTTAGGGTTGGCACATCCTCCTTATTCTGAGTACAACCCTTGGAGAAATGCCCCGGTTGCCCACATGTGTAATATACTAACTGGCCTTCCAAGCACTTGCCTCCATGTACTTTCTTGCATTTAGGTCACCTTGGTATTTTAGAGCCCATTTTGTCTTTTCTTTTAGGGTTGCTTGCCTTATACGCTCCCTACTTATTCTTATCATCCTCTTATTTTCTCTTTGGAACATCTTGTACCCTTTCCTCCACTTGAGGGCTGTGAATACTTGACTCCACATGCCTACACTTGTTGACCAAAGCAAGAAAGTCCCTAATCTCCATAGGTCTCACTATGCTCTTAATTTTACTTCTTAAACTGGTCTCGAATTTCAAACATCTCCATTTCTCATCTGGATGGTAATGGAATTGTGAAGAGAACTTTGATAACTCATCAGACTTGGCCACATACTAGCCTATTGATAAGCTTCCTTGTGTTAACTGCATAAACTCCACCTCCTTGTCATCATGTAGAGTTTGGGGGAAAAACTTCTCCAGAAAGGCTATCTTGAAAACCTCTCAAGACATCTAGTTTTCAGCAGCTCTTAGTACCCTTTCGGTACTTCCCACCAATGCTTCACTTCTCCTTTCAACATATAGGAGGCGAAGGTCACTTTTTGCTCTTTAGAACAAACCAACACATTAAAAATCTTTTCCATTTCTCTAAGCCACTGCTCAGCTTTGGCAGGATTAAACTCACCTCTAAACGGTGGAGGGTTCATCTGATGGAAAACTAACAAGTCTAGGAAATTCTGATTCTTTCCTACTTGTTGAACTTCCTGAACTGGCTGCTCGGGTGGTGGAGGCTGTTGAGGTGGATTTGCTTCCATCTTCTCAAGCACCTTTATCATAATATTGGCCATAGTCATAAAAGCTTCAATCATATCTAGACCTGGTGGGGTCAAGTTCCCTGCTCCTTTAGTTTTCCTTTTTGGTGCCATAGATTCTTGTACACACAGAAACAACATATATTGAGCTGCAGTCTCAATACCATGTAACCGTGCAACAATAACTAATAACAAACCAACTTAAGGCAAATCATGCGATTCTATAATCACATCTTACATATGACACAAGAAAACATAATTCATAAAAAAGAATTCTTAAATATGTCTAAGTATAGTCAGTCCATACCCCGGCTCAACAGGATGAACTGCTTTGATACCATAATGTAACATCCTAATACCAGCATCTCAATATATAAAGTATACAAGGAGATATCTAGCATTACAATATCACTACATACATAATAATTTGATTCTTTGATCTACAATGTTCATTGGAAACATTATAGAAAGCCTTATGAAATGCAGAAAGATATAATCCTCATAAAAAGATGCATATACATATACAATCTTAACCTTAGTAAAGGTTTGAAGTACTAAGGAATACAACATTTGTAACATAAACTATTAAGCTACTGTAGCTTTTAGCTTCTTTTTTCTTCTTACTCTTGGAAGAAGCTTCACCTGGAATTATATGATACACAGCGGGGTGAAAAACAACATTTCTCAGTTTAAGTAATCAAGACTAGTCATAATTAGCATAGTAAACATAATTTAACACATGCTAAAAAGTAAAACATGTTTAGAACACTAACAAGGAAATACTTTAACAATTGTAAATATCAAATTGAAGATACATATAGGTATGTTTTACTAGAAATCTTTGACTTCTCATGTTTGCCTCTTGTAGATAAAAAAATTGAATTTCCATACTACTTGCAACCTTAGCACTTGGTTAGGAATAACCTGTTCTTTTAGGAACTTCTCTGACTCCCTTCCTTCTAGCCAAATAGCATTAACTGCCATACACGATTGCATTCACAGATAAACAATGCCGACATATTCTAATTTACTTGTATCTAACCCCACTCATCATCACATCTCTAGTGAAGCTAAGTAATAATAAATTACCAAAAGTGAAAGATACTTTTCTATAGAAAACCTTTACTCTTGTTTGCTTTAAAGTTCATTGATAACATATGCATACCAAAGAATCATTCTCTTGTTGGATTAACTCTAGTAGCATACTAGACATACACTAACTCCATCAATGGCTCTTGAATGTTCAAAGCTTAGACTTCTTTTCATTAACTCTAGGTAATAATTTTCCTATTGAAAAATACTCATATTTGTGCTTGAACACACTTTAAAAGGTATAAAGAGTGATCTCATCACTTAAGAAGTCACAAAACCACAAGAACATAAATCCTGTAAGATTCTGGTAACCACACCTAGGCGCCACCTTCCCATGGCAAGGCGTGAAGGTGGTGGAGAAACAACCTTGTAACTCTTAAGAAACCATGCCTAGACGTAATTCTGTCATGCCTAAGTGTGATACTTTCTCTCTCATCCACGTCTATGTGTGGTTCAATCATGCATAGGTGTGACCGTGCAACAAAAAAATTGGGTACTGTTCCATTAGTCCAATTCATGGTTTTTGGTCATTCCAAATCAGTTTCTAGGTGATTCTAAGTCCCTAAGTAGTTCATTAATACATAGGAATCATTAGTCAACAACAAAACCACTCAATTTGGATTAAGAACTAAAATCACACAACCTTGACCTAAAACTCCAAAAATGAGCATCAATGATCTAAATGAGATGTTCTAAGTTTCTAACTTCAACTTATGCCATGAACAAGTCATAAATATCCAAAAAAACACATTCATGCAAGCCAAAGACCTCTAGAACTCATTTTGGCATATTAAACCTCACATAGGGCTAACATAGAAACATGAGAAAAAATATGAAGTTAAGCTCAAGAACCCCTACCTTAGCAGCTGTGAAAAAAATTCAAGCTTGGTTGGATCTCAAAGCTTGACTTTACCTTTGACTTTGCTCTTTTGCTCTTCCTCTTCTTTGATCTTTGCTTCCTCTTCCTCTCTTCCTTCTCTCCCAGTTTTTGTTTCTATTTTTGTGCAAAAAAGAACCGTGAATGAGGTTATAAAGAGAAGGTAAAAGACTTTTAAGGCCTTTAGGCCATACACAGCTAAATCTTGATATGCTAAGAACACTTAGATTTAGCTAAATCAAGATTTCTGACTTCCAACAACTTTGAAATAAATACTAAGATTCATCAAAATTATTGTTTCACTAATATCATAATTTTCATATTTGCTGCTAGTCAAACTGTCATAAAAAACACAACTAGTCTGCCTAAAAATACCAAATTAGCACCGATTGTTCTCAAATTTTAACCACAACTTATAACATACATTTGTGACTTAGGAATAAAGTATTCATACATAAATTCCTTATCTAAACAATTTATGCTATTGTCTAAGTCATTTTAAGCTATTTTTCACCTTCGGAGTTGCAACAAAGTGCCTAAATGAACTCAGTTTGCCACAAAATTCAACAGGCATGTTAAGTAAGTCATTTGTTACCTTTGTATAACATATAAAAGGCTAACATGTCATTAGAGGTATTACACCAATGGTGAAGAAAATGCATTCATTCATATTAGGGTTTTTTTGGGGCTGAATTTGGCATAAGTAGGGCACCAAATTTTTGGGGGTGAATTCTGAAGAATTTGGGAAATCAAAACAATGTGTTTTGATAAGGTGTTTTGCTAGAAAAAATGTTTTGGATAGGTAGGATCCTAGATGGAAATTAATATGACAACTAAGCAATTTCGTTAACATCTCTGATGCGTGGTTAAAAGAAGGATTAATGTGATAAGATTTCAAAACCTTCAAGGACTAACGTGTGTGCAATTTTTTTTTAGGGACTAAAGTGTTATGTCATGAAATTTTTAAGGACTAAAGTGATGATTTACTCAAAATTTTAGGTTTCAACTTAGTCCTTAGATCCATTTTTCCATAACTTCTCATATACTGCTATTTATCAGCTAAGCTCCATTACTCTTCCTTGAGTTATGTTATACTTAAGAATTAAGCAAATAGGCTTACTAATGTTCACCTTAATTGATATTCCTTACCAAAATATTCTCCATCCTATAATTGATATCACCACAAAATTTCATAATTTTCTAAACTATTTAACTGTCCAATTGGTCTTCTAAACTCTCATTCAGTGTCGTTAAAAATACCAGATCAATTCATCTGATTCTCCCAAATTTACCATATCTTTTTCCAATCACTTATAACCGAGAAATAAATTTTTCATAATTATTTCTATCATATCAGTAGTGTATGCAGAAACTTTAGCTAATTTTTCACATTCAGTGTTATAGAATTAGGCTCAAACTAGTCCAGAAGGTTACCTGAATTAATAGATAACTCATACTAGAGTTACTGAGCTTCTATAACCCTAATTAGGAGTATTATGTTAAGAAGAATGTTATATATTGCATATAACATCATTTCTCAACATATATATTCTTCAACCATAATCAATAGGGTTCATCAATATGGTCACACCATCAAAACCTATATTGTAACACCCCAATTTTTGGTTAATTATGTTTTTGTCCTAATTGTACTGTTTTCTATTTTCTGTGTGTTATAAAATTAATTTGACTGTTTCGTAACTGTATTTGATTATTTTGCGTGATTTACTCGAGTCAAGAAAATAATAATTTTCGGGCCGGGGAAAAATCTTGTTTGATTATTTGGAGTTGGGGGATCTTACTAAACCCAATTCCGAATAATACGTATATCAATCTTTTAATTTTTTAGATTTTTCTGTGTAATAAAAATATTTATCATGAAGAAAAGTCTGTGGGACCCACATTTGCCTATGGACCCACATTTGTTTTGTGGGACCCACGTTGGGTTTGTGGGACCCATTTTGAGAAAAAGTTTACCAACGTAAATAGCTTGTAAAAATTCTAGACCAAAAGGTTGAAAATCCATAAAAATGGTTAGATTTAGTAGATTAGTTAGTTTAAAATCTAACTTAATGGAATCATTAGTTTAAAACCTAATTAAGCTAATGTAAAGGGTTTAAGTGATAAATAAATGGATTAAACCTAATTAATTTTTCATCAAATTTTAGTTAGGCAATGTACTAGTATAATTAAGTAGAAGATTAGGGACTCTAAGTAAATAGTTAAGCATAATTAAGTTATTAAAATCAAACAAATTTTGATTAGAATTCCTATAGCATTTTTGGCCTTATGCATGCATTATGCTCTCAAAATGGAATCATGAAGCAATCATGAATTCTAAAGCAAGTCATCCACCATCCAAATCATCAAAGGCCATTATTAAGCCAAATTGGTCAACAAAGGAGACAAGCTCCATAATTGAGTGTCCTACGGCCATGCATAATGTCTTAAGACAATCATTCACTCCTAAATCAATTATTCTATCATTCTAAACTTTCATTCATTTCTCTTCTACCCAAAGAACCTAAAGAAAACTCCTAAGTCCTCATTTTCCTACCATACGACCATCACCTCTTCAATACACTTTCATTCATCAAAAATTTCATCCAACTTCATTTCCTAAATCTAAACCATATTCTAAGAACATCTCTAGTTGTGAGTTTTTGCTAAATCATTCATTTGGAGCTTGGAAAATCACTTTGAAGTTTCTTTCCTATAAGGTGAAAATTCTTGTTTCTTGTTTCTAATTTGATTTTTGATGTTCTAAGCTATGATTGATCCATGGTTTATCTTTTTCATCCATAGTTCATGACTTTATAATTTGTTTAAGCTTGTTAGGATTTTTGTTGAAGTTACACAAATTTTCTAAGGAGGAGTCCAAGGAGATCTTGTCTTCCTTATAGGTAAGAGGGAGATTTAATCTCATCAACCATGTGTGGTGGTGAGAAAATGGATATATTTGTGGTGAAGAATCCATAAGGATTCATTCACTTGGTTGTTTGTTGTCTTCTCTATTTGTGATTGTTTATATGTGCATGTTATTTGCTTTTCTATTTGTGATTTATTATGCATGCAAGCATGTCTATAGCTTTGATATTTAGTAGGTGTTTCAATATTGCTTTAATATATGATATGTGTTCATAGATATATGCATGTGTTTATAGATATATGATAATTATTGTTAGATGTGAATAATTTGTTGAGATTTGAATTAGTTTTCCAAAGAACACATGATAATGAAGAGCTCGCGGTTTTATCTTCAAAAAGAGAACCAACATGTTCTCAACCATTTTCTAAAAGGATGATCCATATGATTTTATCAAGTTAATGGATTTTATAAGGATTTCGAGGATGGAAAATAAGTTAAATAAGATATGTAAAAGAAATGGTGATTTTCGGCCATCAAGTTTTTTTTTTATGTTAATTGATCCAAAATTTATTTTATAAGTGTAAACTAGTTTATTAACCTAAAAGTAATTAATTTACAATGGATTTTCAAGAACCAAATAAGTAAACAAATTTTTATTAGAAGTCTAGTATAGAAAAGAAATAAATTTTAGACACTTGAAAAATACTTACGCTTTGAGTTTTTAAAGTATGTTAGCAATTTTCAAAGTGTATTTGATGGTTATAATTAAATAAAGGATTTTTTTTTAAAAAAAGAAAACGTAGAAAATATCACTTAGTGTATCACTTAGTGTATTTTCTAAACTAAATGCTGTCAAAATTGATTAAAAATGAGTAAGTATTGAAAAACATTTCAAAATGGCATTTAGAAAGCAAGGAAATATTTTACGTAGTTAAAGAATAAAATTAACTGTAGAAGAATTTATTAAAATCGAATTTTTGAGAAAAATGTTAGAAATTATTACTTAGAGTAATTTTTGTAAAGAAAAATAGAAAATAATGTCTAAATAATATTTTTAGTTTTGGAAAGTTTAAGAATTTAATTTGGAGCGTCAAGAAATATTTTATACAGCGAAAAACAGTAGAAATAGTTTACGCGTATTTAAAATAGTGGATTTTAAACTACGCGATTGAGAAAAACGTTGAAAAATATTTACACAATTGAAAAACGTTTATCAAATGTGACGTAATTGTGAAAAGGCGATAAAATTTTTACGCGGCTTATGGAAACAATAAGTTTTTACTGTCAGACCAAAGTGGTGGACCCGGACATGTTAGGAAATAGTACTGTCAAGTGGAGATAAACTATTTTTGGAATTATTGATACTAAGGGTATTTTTGTAATTATGGTGACATTGAGGATATTTATGTAATTATGATTCATGGTAATACTGAGGGTATTTTTATAATTATGGATCATTACATACATAGAGTGGTATGTCAATTTGGTTGAAATTGACGATTGACTGACGAGATGAATTACACCGTGTTGCGGATGTGATAGGCGTAGTGTGTTCATTTGGAGAACTTGGAGGCATTAGTGTGCAGTAGATTCCACATGTGGACAGTTGGTAGCTCCTCTGGGCCGTGGTAACTGAAAACACACACTAGCGATATCGACAAATACCATTCTTAATCAGGATCTATTGGGGACTGTCTGGTACTATGCCTGGACGTACACGACGTATTTGACTGTGTACTATTCACACGACGTATTTGACTGTGTGCCATTCACATGACGTATTTGACTGTGTGCCATTCACATGACGTATTTGACTGTGTACTATTTACACGACGTATTTGATTGTGTAATAGTTGGTTGAGGCAGCCTGATATGCGGACATATCTACCGCATCATTCTCTCTGATGTTTGTGTTTAGCTCCATAGAGTAGGAACGAGTCTGAGTACATGTCATATTTAATCTGCATCATTGTGTGAATAGTTATAATTTGATTTATGATATTTTGCATGTGTGATAATATGAATTGTTATATTAATTGTTATATTTGTTTGTATTGTCATTTTCTTTTTACTGCTATCTTTGGTAATGATGTAGATTGTCTCACCTCTTTGTATATATTTTCTGTATTATTATTTATATTCCGTAAAGTCGTTGAGGAAGTAGAAGAGGAGCAACTGCTGGATTGTCAATACAACGAGGAGCAGCAACCGAGTGACCAGTTCGAGGAAGGTGAACCTCGAGATCATCACTATCATATGGATTGATTGCAGCGTGGTATGGTGTTACCAGAGTATTTCTGTCTTCCGATGATCTTCTCGAGGAGGATTCTTCAGAGGATCAGAACTTTTAATGTTATGCTTGGGCTAGTTTATGGTTTGCTTTAAACCAGACAGTTTGTTGTTTTAACTAAATAGTTTGTAATATGTAAATTATTTGTACCTATTAAAAACAAAATCATATGTATAATTATGGTGTGTATGTAATAGTTTGTTTTATTTTATGTTCTGTTTATTTTATTTTATAATATAATGTTTAAAAAAAAAATATTTTTACAACCTATATTATTATATATTACGAAATAATTTATAACTTGGGTAAAGGTTTTATTATTATTGTTCGGAAATGTGACATCCCCAGTAGGGTGTTGCATTTAGTTGGTATCAGAGCCCAAGTTAGAGTCTTTTGGGGTTGTGGTTGGGTCTGTTTTTGCTTGTGTTGTGTGATTCTCTGTGATTGGTGTCCGAAAGGGTACATCTGACTTTGTTTTGTCTTGTTTGATTGAAGAAGAAAATGTCTGGCGGAAGTGGAACGCATGCAAAAGTGAACCGTAATGTTGACCCAATGACTGCAGCTGCTGAGGCTATGCAGCGTATGGCAGAGGTGATTACGCAACAAAATGAACGAGCAACTCAACAGCAAGATGCGACTGCTATTGCTCTAAACTTGTTTGAGTTTAGGCGTAATAACCCGCCGCAGTTCAAAGGTGAATTTAATCCAGAGAAGGCGAGTCTTTGGATCCAAGATCTCGAAAAGATATTTGAAGGAATGGGGTGCGCCAATGATCGAAAGGTGACGTATGCTACATTTATGCTGAGAGGGGATGGTGAGAACTGGTGGAGAGGAACCCGACGCTTACTACAAGCTGAGGGAACTGAAATTACCTGGGAGGTATTCTATGAAGTATTTCTCGAAAAGTATTTTCCTGCCAGTGCTCAACATGCCAAGGAAATGGAATTTCTTGGTTTACGTCGGGGCAACATGACTGTCAATGAATATGCTTCTAAATTTGAGAGCTTGTCTCAGTTCTCAGACTATGCTCAAACTCGACAGAATAATGCGTGGAGATGTCAGAAATTTGAGGAAGGGTCGAGGGTAGAATTGCGACGAGGAGTGCTACCCTTGAAGATGAATCAATTTCATGCTTTGGTGGATACTTGTGCACGACTCGAGGAGTTGGAGCCGTGACGTGATCCAAGAAATCACAACTTTGGACCGATAAGGTTCCAAAGAGGAGGCAATAACAATAACTGATTTCAACGCAAGCCGTATTCGAGACCACCGGGAAGTCAACCTCAACGTCCATCTATCGGGGGAAGTTCTAGTGGCAACAAAGCTGGTACGAATATGTCGTTTACGCCAAGATGTTTTAAATGTGGAAAGAGTGACCACATATCTAGAGACTATTCAATTAAACGGCTAATCTGTTTCAAGTGTGGAAGGCCTGGGCATGTTTCTAGAGAATGTAACCAGTCAGAAAGGAAGCCAGTTGTGAGCAATGTTCGTGCTACTCAGCCATGATCTGGAGGGTGAGTGTACACGATGAGCGGAGCTGAGGCTCCTCAGTATGAAGATCTTATTCAGGGGGAAGGTGTCGTAGCAGGTAATCTTTTGACTGTACTATATGATTCAGGTGCGATCATTTATTGCGTATGACTGTGTGGATCGATTGAAATTACCTATGTCTTCTTTGAGTTTTCAATTGATTGTTTCTACACCAACTGTCAAGCCTGTTGTTATATCTAAAGTATGTTTGAACTGTCCTATTACCATAAATGATCGAGTCTTTTCGGTCAATTTAATTTGCTTACCTCTTGTTGAAATAGATATAATATTAGGAATGGATTGGTTATATTCTAATCATATCCTACTAGACTGTGCTAATAAAACCTTAGTTTTTCTTAAGGATGAGGATTCTGGATTTTTAACTGCTGTCAAAGTCAAATCTTTGTTGAGGGACGGAGCTCAAGGATACATACTGCTGTCTTCTTTGGAAGTCAAGAGTGAAAAAGATGTGAATGCTATTCCAATCGTGAATGAGTTTCCGGAAGTTTTTCCTAATGATGTACCTGGCTTACCACCGGAAAGAGAAATCGAGTTTGCTATTGATTTGGTACCAGGAGCAGGTCCTATTTCAATTGCACCATATAGGATGCCGCCATCAGAATTGGTGGAATTGAAGAAGCAATTGGAGGAATTGTTGGAAAAACAATTTGTGCGACCGAGTGTTTCACCGTGGGGAGTGCCAGTACTACTAGTCAAGAAGAAGGATGGAACTTCTCGTCTTTGCGTAGACTATCGTCAGCTGAATACGGTCACGATAAAGAACAAATATCCACTTCCAATGATTGATGATTTGATGGACCAGCTGAAAGGAGCAGCTATTTTCTCTAAAATAGATCTGTAATCAGGTTATCCTCAGATTCGTGTCAAGGTAGAGGATATACCTAAAACAGCTTTTCGAACTCGTTATGGGCATTATGAGTATCAGGTGATGCCGTTCGGAGTGACGAATGCTCCTGCTATATTCATGGATTATATGAATAGGATTTTTCATCCAAACCTAGACAGATTTGTTATCGTTTTTATCGATGACATTCTGATCTACTCCCAAAATAAGGAAGAGTATGCTGAACATCTCAGTATAGTTCTCCAAATTTTGAAGGACAAAAAACTGTATGCAAAATTAGCAAAGTGTGAGTTTTAGTTAGAAGAAGTTCAATTTCTGGGTCACGTAATTTCCAAGGAAGGTATTGCGGTGGACCCATTGAAAATAGAAACTATTTTACAATGGGAGAGGCCGAAGACGGTAACCGAAATCTGAAGTTTTGTTGGAATGGCCGGATATTATCGGAGGTTCATTGAAGGTTTTTCTAAGATAGCTAGACCTTTTACGCAACTCACAAGGAAGAGTCAAGCTTTTGATTGTCGAAAGAATGTAAGGCAAGTTTTCAAGAGTTGAAGAAGAGATTGACGACTGCACTAGTGCTGATTTTGCTGGATCCTAACGAGGCTTTTGAGGTGTATTGTGACGCTTCTTACCAAGGGTTAGGATGCGTGTTGATGCAGAACAGAAATGTGGTAGCCTATGCTTAAAGATAGTTGAAGGTTCATGAGAGGAACTACCCAATGCATGATTTAGAAATCGTTGTAGTGGTTTTTGCGTTGAAAGTGTGGAGACATTTTCTGTATGGAGCTATGTTCAATGTCTTCAGTGATCACAAGAGTTTAAAATACCTGTTCAATCAAAAGGAATTGAACATGAGGCAGAGGCAATGGTTAGAGTTCTTGAAGGACTATGATTTCTAACTTCAATACCATCCGGCAAAAGCGAATGTGGTAGCGGATGCCTTAAGTAGGAAAATGATCAGTGTTTCTACTATGATGATAAAGGAGGAAGAATTGATCAATCAGTTTAGAGATTTGAGGTTATCAGTGGAGTTGGCACCAGGAAGGATTCGTCTAAGTAAAGTTATTATTTTGAATGACTTGCTAGAAGAAATCAAGGAAAAACAGGATAAGGATCCATATTTACTGAATGAGAAAGAATTTTTGAAGCAAGGTCATAAGGCAACGGTTGAGGAAGGATCTGATAGAATCTTAAGATTTAAAAGAAGGATTTGTATACCTAATGATTCCGATCTGAAGCAAGCGATTTTGGACGAAGCTCATGCTAGTAGGTTGAGTATGCATCCAGGGATGACAAAGATGTATCAAGATTTAAAGCGGATGTTTTGGTGGCCAAGAATGAAGAGAGATGTTGTGGAACGTGTGGCGTCTTGTCTGGTTTTTCAAAAGGCAAAAGTTGAACATCAAAGACCAGCTGGTATGTTACAACCTTTAACTATTCCAGAATGGAAATGGGATAGTATCTCAATGGATTTTGTTACCGGATTGCCAAGAACGAAGAAGGGTCATGATTCTATATGGGTTATAGTTGATAAGCTTATGAAGTCAGCGCACTTCTTGCCGATCAATATCAAGTATTCATTAGAACGATTAACCCAGGTGTACATTAGTGAAATTGTTGGACTTCACGGTGTACCCTCAAGTATAGTTTCTGATAGAGACCCGAGGTTTACGTCAAGGTTTTGGCGAAGCCTACAAGAAGCCATGGGGATGAAGTTACGTCTGAGTTCTGCTTATCATCCGCAGACTGATGGTCAAACGGAAAGGACTATTCAATCGCTGGAAGATCTGTTATGTGCTTGTGTGTTAGAACAACAAGGGAGTTGGGATGAATTTCTGTCTTTGATAGAATTCACCTACAATAATAGTTTTCACTCAAGTATAGGGATGGCATCCTATGAAGAACTATATGGGCGACGATGCCGAACACCTTTGTGTTGGTATCAAGATGGGAAAAGTATGACCATTAGACCTGATCTTGTGCAACAAACTACGGAGAAGGTGAAGATGATTAAGGAGAAAATGAGGACAACTCAGAGCCGACAGAAAAGTTATGCTGATAAGCGGAGATGACCTCTTGAATTTAAAGAAGGTGAGCATGTGTTTTTACGTGTAACACCTACGACTGATGTCGGAAGGGTTATCAAATTCAGAAAACTCAGTCCTAAATTTATTGGACCTTATCAAATCATTCGTCGGATAGGTCCTGTAGCCTACCAGATAGCTTTACCACCTTTTTTATCCAATCTCCATAATGTATTCCATGTGTCTCAGTTGAAAAAATATATTCCTGATCCAACACATGTCATGCAACCTGATAAAGTACAACTGAAAGATAATTTGACTTATGAGACGCTTCCTGTTAAGATTGAGGACAGGAGAGTGAAGCAGCTTCGAGGGAAGATGATTGTATTGGTAAAGGTAATATGTAATGAGGTAACGGGAGATGTTACTTGGGAGCTAGAAGACAAAATGAGGGAGCAGTACCCACATCTTTTCTAAGGTACGATAAATTTCGAGGACGAAATTTTTGTTAGTGGGGGAGAGCTGTAACACCCCAATTTTTGGTTAATTATGTTTTTGCCCTAATTGTACTGTTTTCTATTTTCTATGTGTTATAAAATTAATTTTGTTGTTCAGAATGCTTGTATTTGATTGTTTTGTGTGATTTACTCCGAGTCAAGAAAATAATAATTTTCGAGCCGGGGAAAAATCTTGTTTGATTATTTGGAGTTGGGAGATCTTACTAAACCCAATTCCGAATAATATGTATATCAATCTTTTAATTTTTAAGATTTTTCTGTGTAATAAAAATATTTATCATGCATAAAAGTCTGTGGGACCCACGTTTGCCTTATGGGACCCACATTTATTTTGTGGGACCCACGTTTGGGTTTGTGAGACCCATTTTTAGAAAAAGTTTACTAACGTAAATAGCTTGTAAAAATTCTAGACCAAAAGGTTGAAAATCCATAAAAATGGTTAGATTTAGTAGATTAGTTAGTTTAAAATCTAACTTAATGGAATAATTAGTCTAAAACCTAATTAAGTTAATCTAAAGGGTTTAAGTGATAATTAAATGGATTAAACCTAATTAATTTTCCATCAAATTTTAGTTAGGCAATGTACTAGTATAATTAAGTAGAAGATTAGGGACTCTAAGTAAATAAATGATTAACTAAAATACAAAGGAATCTAGCTAATTTTTAATTAAACATAACTAGGAGGACTTAAGCATAATTAAGTTATTAAAATCAATCAAATTTTGATTAGAATTCCTATAGCATTTTTGGCCTTATACATGCATTATGCTGTCAAATTACAGTCATGAAGCAATCATGAATTCTAAAGCAAGCCATCCACCATCCAAATCATCAAAGGCCATTATTAAGCCAAATTGGTCAACAAAGGAGACAAGCTCCATAATTGAGTGTCCTACGGCTATGCATAATGTCTTAAGACAATCATTCACTCCTAAATCAATTATTTTATTATTCTAAACTTTCATTCATTTCTCTCCTACCCAAAGAACCCAAAGAAAACTCCTAAGTCCTCATTTTCCTACCATACGGCCATCACCTCTTCAATACACTTCCATTCATCAAAAATTTCATCCAACTTCATTTCTTAAATCTAAACCATATTCTAAGAACATCTCTAGTTGTGAGTTTTTGCTAAATCATTCATTTGGAGCTTGGAAAATCACTTTGAAGTTTCTTTCCTATAAGGTGAAAATTCTTGTTTCTTGTTTCTAATTTGATTTTTGATGTTCTAAGCCATGATTGATCCATGGTTTATCTTTTTCATCCATAGTTCATGACTTTATAATTTGTTTAAGCTTGTTAGGATTTTTGTTGAAGCTACACAAATTTTCTAAGGAGGAGTCCAAGGAGATCTTGTCTTCCTTATAGGTAAGAGGGAGATTTAATCTCATCAACCATGTGTGGTGGTGAGAAAATGGATGTATTTGTGGTGAAGAATCCATAAGGATTCATTCACTTGGTTGTTTGTTGTCTTCTCTATTTGTGATTGTTTATGTGTGCATGTTATTTGCTTTTCTATTTGTGATTTATTATGCATGCAAGCATGTCTATAGCTTTGATATTTAGTAGGTGTTTTAATATTGCTTTAATATATGGTATGTGTTCATAGATATATGTATGTGTTTATAGATATATGATAATTATTGTTAGAGGTGAATAATTTATTGAGATTTGAATTAGTTTTCCAAAGAACACATGATAATGAAGAGCTCACGGTTTTATCTTCAAAAAGAGAACCAACATGTTCTCAACCATTTTCTAAAAGGATGATCCATATGATTTTATTAAGTTAATGGATTTTATAAGGATTTAGAGGATGGAAAATAAGTTAAATAAGATATGTAAAAGAAATGGTGATTTTCGGCCATCAAGTTTTTTTTTTATGTTTAATTGATCCAAAATTTATTTTATAAGTGTAAACTAGTTTATTAACCTAAAAAGAATTAATTTACAATGGATTTTCAAGAACCAAATAAGTAAACAAATTTTTATTAGAAGTCTAGTATAGAAAAGAAATAAATTTTAGACACTTGCAAAATACTTACCCTTTGAGTTTTTAAAGTATGTTAGCAATTTTCAAAGTGTATTTGATGGTTATGATTAAGTAAAGGATTTTTTTTTTAAAAAAAGAAAACATAGAAAATATCACTTAGTGGATTTTCTAAACTAAATGCTGTCAAAATTGATTAAAAATGAGCAAGTATTGAAAAATGTTTAAAAATGGCATTTAGAAAGCATGAAAATGTTTTACGTAGTTAAAGAATAAAATTCACTGTAGAATAATTTATTAAAATCGAATTTTTGAGAAAAACGTCAGAAATTATTACTTAGAGTAATTTTTGTAAAGAAAAATAGAAAATAATGTCTAAATAATATTTTTAGTTTTGGAAAGTTTAAGAATTAAATTGGAGCGTCAAGAAATATTTTATACAGTAAAAAATAGTAGAAATAGTTTACGCGTATTTAAAATAGTGGATTTTAAACTATGCGATTGAGAAAAACGTTGAAAAATGTTACCCAAGTGGCTTCAGTACTCAAGAGGGGGGTGAATTGAGTAATTAAGGATTTTTCGCAAAAGCCTTAAACAAATAAATTATACTGAATTTAATTATTAAAAGTCGTGAATGAGATGAAGATAAGAAGAATAATTAATAATTAAATTGCAAGAATAAATAAAGTGCATAAAGATAAAAAATTAAGGGTTGAAAAGCAGGCACGATATTTATCCTGGTTCGACCACCAACCACTTGTGGCCTACGTCCAGTCCTCGAAACACAGTTCGAGATTTTTCACTATTCAATACAAGCTTAACAACAGGTGCTTGCAACCTTTACACAATAGAGCACTTTTCACACACAGGGAAACTCTACCCTTGTGCTAAAGCCTCAGCCTGCAGGGATACCTCACCCTTACACAAACTTTAGAGGGATACCTCACCCCCTTTGAAGGATACCTCACCTTCTTTACAACAAGGGATACCTCACCCTCACAATTTCACTAAGGGATACCTCACCCTTTTACAAAGAAATAGAATATAGATGAAGAGAAACTCTCACAAAGAGCAAATGTTACAAATTGAAGCACTAGGAAGCTCTCTTATGATATCTCAAGGTTTTGGCAAAAAGAGCACAGAAAATATGAGAAAATAGAGAATCACGTTTGTGGCACAAGTAAAAATAGTTCAGATCATGGGGCTGGTGTAAAAGATGACCAAAACCATGTATTTATAGTGTTCCAAGAAAAAGAGCCGTTGGATATTAATTTCATTCATTAAAAGCTCCAGAAAATAGCCGTTACGTGATTTCTGGGTTGTGGTATTCGAATACCTCTTGTGGTATTTGAATAGATCCTTCAAAAATGTGTTTTGGAACGTTTTCTATGTTGTGGTATTCGAATACCTTGTGTGGTATTCGAATAGATCCTTAAAAACACGTTCTGGAGACATTTCTGGGGTGTGGTATTCGAATACCTATATGGTGTATTCGAATACACCACTCTGATTTTGAAATCCAACTTTAAATGGTCATAACTTCTTCATTTCTTATCCGTTTAAAGCAAATGACCAGTCATTTGAAAGATATTTAAGTCTATTTTCAAATGAAATAAGTTTCAAAACAAAAATAAAATTATTTTGAAAGTTATGATCAAAATAGTAACCAAAGGTCAGATTTTCAAAACTCAAACTTTGCTATTTTTCATAAATTTGAACTACCATCATAACTAAACCTTCAAAACTTGTTTGTTGGGTATTTTAATATGTGAAAACCATTTTTAAATATTTGAAAACATATTTGAGATATCTAGAGGGTTTCTTACAAAAAGACCTTAAGTCCTATAAGCTATACCATTTAATCTTCCTTTGGACTTGGTCTTCGACATGATTTTGTTATTATCAAAACCTTCTTCTCTGTGAGTTAAGCATAAATCAGATTTTTGCTTTCTTGTTGTAATGCTTACTCTTGGTACTTGAACTATACATCATCTTCATCATGTTTGTTATCATCAAAACTATTTTCCATGTCAGCTAGCCAATTACAAAAAATATTTACGCGATTGAAAAACGTTTGTCAAATGTGACGTAATTGTGAAAAGGCGATAAAATTTTTATGCGACTTATGGAAACAATAAGTTTTTACTGTCGGGCCAAAGTGGTGGACTCAGACATGTTGGGAAATAGTACTGTCAAGTAGAGACATACTATTTTTGGAATTATTGATACTAAGGGTATTTTTATAATTATGGTGACAATGAGGATATTTATCTAATTATGATTCATGGTGATACTGAGGGTATTTTTGTAATTATGGATCATTACATACATAGAGTGGTATGTCAATTTGGTTGAAATTGACGATTGACTGACGAGATGAATTACACCGTGTTACGGATGTGATAGGCGTAGTTTGTTTGTTTGGAGAACTTGGAGGCGTTAGTGTGCAGTAGATTCCACATGTGGACAGTTGGTAGCTCCTCTGGGCCGTAGTAACTGAAAACACATACTAGCGATCTCGACAAATACTATTCTTAATCAGGATCTATTGGGGACTATCTGGTACTATGCCTGGACGTACACGACGTATTTGACTGTATACTATTCACACAACGTATTTGACTGTGTGCCATTCACACGACGTATTTGACTGTGTGCTATTTACACGACGTATTTGACTGTGTAATAGTTGGTTGAGGCAGCCTGATGTGCGGACATGTCTACCGGATCATTCTCTCTGATGTTTATGTTTAGTTCCATGGAGTAGGAACGAGTTTGAGTACATGTCATATTTAATCTGCATCATTGTGTGAATAGTTATAATTTGATTTATGATATTTTGCATGTGTGATAATATGAATTGTTATATTAATTGTTATATTTGTTTGTATTGTCATTTTCTTTCTTGCTATCTTTGGTAATGATGTAGATTGTCTCACCTCTTTGTATATATTTTTACGTATTATTATTTATATTAGTAAAGTCGTTGAGGAAGTAGAAGAGGAGCAACTGCTGGATTGTCAATACAACGAGGAGCAGCAACCGAGTGACCAGTTCGAGGAAGGCGAACCTCGAGATCATCACTATCATATGGATTGATTGCAGCGTGGTATGGTGTTACTAGAGTATTTCTGTCTTCCGATGATCTTCTCGAGGAGGATTCTTCGGAGGATCAGAACTTTTAATGTTATGCTTGGGCTAGTTTATGGTTTGCTTTAAACCAGACAGTTTGCTGTTTTAACTAAATAGTTTGTAATATGTAAATTATTTGTACCTATTAAAAACAAAATCATATGTATAATTATGGTGTGTATGTAATAGTTTGTTTTATTTTATGTTCTGTTTATTTTATTTTATAATATAATGTTTTAAAAAAAATAATATTTTTACAACCTATATTATTATATATTACGAAATAATTTATAACTTGGGTAAAGGTTTTATTATTATTGTTCAGAAATGTGACATCCCCAGTAGGGTGTTGCATATATCATCAACCCACAACTTTCATTCAAGTTTACCATTATAAACTCTTTGGAAACAAGAAAAGGAAGAAGTGGAATAGAAACACAAACCCCTACCTTATCTCCCTTGGTGTTGGTATTTCTTTCCTTTTCTTAATTCCTCCTTGCTTTCCTTCTTGTTGATTGATGATGGTGTTCCTTTTCTTGTCTTTCTTCTTTCTTTCTTTTCTTCCTTTTCCTTTTTTTCTCCTGCAGCTTGATCGTGTGAGAGAAGAGATACAAAAAAAACAAAAGTGAGAAGATGGAGAGAAGAGTGAAGGGCGCTGGAGAAAAGTTGGAGGGATAAGGATGGACTTTTTGGTGGTTAAATGGAAATGATTTATCTCTTAGGTATACTTTAATCTTCCATTGATAAGTTAATAACAATATATTTTATTCATTTAATGATTCCCTCACTAGGTGTCTTAAGGTTCAATTTGGATTAATTAGATTGGTTTTGTCATATTCTATGATATTGGGCATAATTGGATCATTGAAGGAATTATTGCATGAATTAGCCTTTTGTTTGTCTATTTAGTAATGTTCTATATTTTAGCTATAATATGAGTTCCAATTATCTGATTAGTGTGATTTTGGTCTTGTAGGAAAGTTGAGACAAATTTCTACAAGTTTCATGAGGACCTTGGGAGTTGCGTCATATGTTTGGATAATTTAAATTGAAGTTGAAGCAAGAGTCAGAATGCTAATCCTAGCAACTTAACCTCTGCACTCTCATCAGCTTATATCTCGAGTTATAAAAGTTCAATAGATGTCAAACTAGACCCAAATGAAAGATAAGACACAAATCTACAATTCTTATGAGACTCCTAAGATAAACTATATCGTTTTGGTCATGTAATTGAAGCTGTAAAATAGAGACGAGTTACTAACAAGTTAGGCTACTTAAGTGAGCACAACTTCAGTTGTAACTAATAGGTTTCTAATTATGTAAGGCCAAATTAGGGGTTAGTTATAGGAGGTAGAAGCAGAAATCCGAGACTCATCTTCTCATTCTACACTTTTTATTCTCTCTCTAGATCTAGATCTCTCTTTTTTCTCTCCCTTATGTCTAGATTTTTCCTCTTTTTTTGAGTTCTCCCCTCCCATTCATGGAGGGGTAGAGCCTTTAATCAATTCAAGGGATTGACAGTCTTGATGCTTAATCTTGAGATTCTGTTTTAATTATTCTGCATTCAATTATTAATCAAGTTTCTCTCTTTCATCTTTGCTTAATTCTGATTGAGTTTCTTAATTTGATTGGGTTATTTATATGATAATTTCGTAATTACCATGTGTGAAGGAAGAATTTAAGAGACTAAACAAGGTATTGAATGTGTTTGATGAAATTTTTAGCTTAGTTAGATCTTGGCTTTTAAATTGATTTGGGTTTTGGATGAATGTTTAATTTCTCTAACATTAATTAATTGAATTCTAGATGCACATCTAGTAGAAGATCCAAGGAACATTTTGAGGCATCTTGATGTGATCTAAGACCAAGGATTCGGTAGATAATTGAATGGATCTATAGAGATCAAGGATGGATTAAAATCAAGATTAGTTAATTCTCTTGGATTGATTGCTTCTTATTTCTGTTTTCTCTTCTTTAATTACTTTTTCTTTTTGTTGTTTAATTTCATAAACTTCGTCCCCCCTATTTATTAACCTTTTAATCTAACTTCATAATTAGAATGATCTACGTGCTCGACCCGGTGTTACCTTATGTTGCAAGTAGTTCTGGTAATTCGGTTATAAATTGATTTAAATTTTGTAAACTTGACAATTATCAAATTTTTGGAGCCATTTCCGGGGATCTTTCTGATCTTGATTAATCATATTAGAAGTGTATCTTACTAGTAACCCCTCACTAACCCTTGTTTTGCCTTTGTTTTGCTATTTCAGGTAGTTTTCATTTCACCCAATGGCATTTTTATAATTTTTGTACTAACAAATGTGCTCCAAATGAGCTAAAAATTAGTGGGTTGAAGGAAATTGACATTCTCTACAAGGCTCATTGATTTACTATGAGGTCTACCCTGGTTTGCTCAAATTCCTTCATTTAGACCACTTTTTCATATTTTGAAGATTTTTTATTGCATTTTTTAGTTTCATTTTTATATAATTTTCATGTTGTGGTAGTCCCATGATTTTAAAAATCATTAAATAGGTTAACTAGATTTATTTTGGTAGATTTTTTATGTTGTCTAGTGTATTTTGCTTGTTTGTTATTTTTGTGCTTTTTGTGTTTTGGATGATGCATGACTAGGTCTTCTACTACCTAATTACTTGATATTGATCTTGAGATTGATAGGACCTCGCATAGGCTGATTAGAGCTCGTAGGCTAAGTGCAAGAATTGCTTCTGAACTTGATTTTGATCTTGAATTTGAAAGTGAACCCGAGATCTTAAGTAATTTTGCAACTATGGGTGATAACATGCAGAATATGACTCTTAAGGAATTAGTTGCTCCTGAAGTAACTTACCAGTATTTGTGCATTCAATATCCTGATCTTAATGCTTATTTTGAGTTAAAATTTGGATTGATACACTTGTTGCCCAAGTTTCATGGTCTTGCCGGTGAAGACCCTCATAAGCATCTTAAGGAGTTCCATGTGGTCTGTTCAACCGTGAAGCCACAAGGGATCCCTGAGGAGCACATCAAGCTGAGGGAATTCCCTTTTTCACTTGAAGATGCAACCAAGGATTGACTATTTTACCTTTCACCAGGTTCAGTCATGATTTGGGATGACATGAAACAGCTATTCTTAGAGCGATTCTTCCCTACCTTAAGAGTTGCTGCTATTAGAAAAGACATATGTGGTATAAGACATACAACATGACAGACCTTGCATAAGTATTGGGAGAGGTTCAAGAAGTTTAGCTCAAGCTGTCCCCACTAACAAATTAGTGACCAGTTGCTAATCCAGTACTTCTATGAAGGCTTACTGCCAATGGACAGAAGCATGGTGGATGCTGCAAGTGGAGGTGCCTTAGTTTACAAAACCCTTGTTGCAGCAAGAGATTTAATAGCAAATATAGCAGCAAACACCCAACAATTTGGCACACAAATCATTACATTAACTGAAGGAGTCAATAAGGTTTAATTGTCTAATATTGACCAACAGAGAATGAGGCATAGACTTGATGAATTGACTTCTTTGGTGAGACAATTAGTAGTGAGACAACAATTACCTTTGCAATTAGCTATAATTGTGTGTGGCATTTGTTCTTGTTCAACTTATCCCACATATGCATATCCTACACTTTAGGATAGTGGTTCTATTTTTCCAGATCAATTTGTTGTTGCAGTAAGTGTCTTTCCTGGTAAAACACAATTACAGCAGCAGCCGAGATATGATCCATACTCCAACACATATAACCCTGGCTGGAGAGATCATCTGAATCTGAGATATAGTAATGCAGCTTCATAACAACAACAACCACAACAATATAGGCAGTCATTCCAGCAGCAATTCCAGCAACCACCTAGGAAACCACAGTTTTAAGAGCCTCATGCTAGACTAAGTAGACTGCCATTCCAGCAGCCCCAAAACTTGAGCCTTCATTTGAGAATTCGGTGAAGCAAATGGCCGCTAACAACACAGTTTCTTGAGACTATTAGGAAAGTGGAAGTCAACATTCCACTCTTGGATGCAAACAAGTAGATATCGAAGTATGCCAAGTTCTTGAAGGAACTGTGTACACACAAAAGATGGCTAAAAGGCAATGACGGAATAAGCATGGGGCAAAATGTTTCATTCCTCATCCAGCCTATGCTACAGAAGACAGAAGTGCAAGGATCCAGGGACTTTTACAATTCCTTGCATAATTGAAAACTATAGATTTGAGCATGCCATACTAGATTTAGGTGCTTCCATTAATGTAATGCTTATATCTGTTTTTAGTTCCCTTGAACTTGGTCCTTTGCATGCTACAGGTGTAGTGATTTAGCTAGCTAATAGGAGTAATACTTGCCTAACTAGTTTGGTGGAGGATGTGCTGGTCTAGGTGAGCGAGTTGATATTCCCAGTTGACTTCTACATTTTGTAGATGGAGGGAGAGTCATTATCCAGCAAGGCTCCACTCATTCTAGGAATACCACTCCTCAAGACAGCACGGACAAAGATTGATGTGCATGCAAGAGTTCTATGAAACATCCCATGGAAGAACATTATGTCTTTCATATTGATTTAATTGATGATTTGATTGATAATTCGTATGTTGACTTATGTAAGGAGTTTCCCGAGATTGCTGACTTTAGTGATTTTATGTGTGGTGATTTGTGTGCAAGCTGTGATGGTGATAAGTTGTGTTCTGTGTGTTCTGAAATGTCTGCATTTTTAGGATATGATGAATCTTTTCTTGTATTAGCAAATTATACAACAGGTGATATATATGCAGAGGTTCAGGCAGCAGAAGCAAAGCATCAACAACCCACAAGATTACTTCTCTCTATAGTGCAACCACCAAAGTTGGAGCTAAAGCCTTTACCTGAGCATCTGAAGTATGCATACTTGGTAGATGATGAGCAGCTCCTTGTAATCATGGTTAAGAACCTCCTTGCTAGATAGAAGGAGCCATTGTTATATATTTTGAGAGAGAATAAGAGGGTTATTGGATGGACACTGGTGGATATTCCTAGCATTAGCCCTTCCACATGCATGCATAAAATTTTACTTGAGGATGGAGCTAAACCAGTGAGACAGTCCCAGTAGAGACTGAATCATCGAATTTTAGATGTGGTGAAAAAAGAGGTGACTAAGCTACTACAAGCTAGCATTATTTATCACATATCTAATAGCACTTAGGTGAGTCTTGTGCAGGTTGTCCCCAAGAAATCTGGAGTGACTGTTGTGGTCAATCAAAAGAATGAGTTGATCCATACTAGAGTGCAGAACAGCTAGCGAGTCTGCATTGATTATATGAGGCTCAACCTGATCACTCAGAAAGATCATTACCCCTCGCCTTTCATTGATTAGATGCTGGAGCGATTGGCTAGGAAATCATATTATTGCTTCTTAGATGGATACACAGTCTACTTTCAAATCCACATTGCACCTGAGGATCAAGAGAAGACCATTTTCACCTACCCTTTCGACACTTTTGCTTACAGGTGAATGCCCTTTGGCCTCTGTAACGCCCTTGGTACCTTTTAGCGGTGCATGGTAAGTATTTTCTATGACTTTCTAGAGAAGTGCATGGAGGTGTTTATGGACGATTTCACTGTATATGGTTCTTCTTTTGATTCTTATTTGGATAGCTTTTCTAGAGTGCTGCATAGATGCATTGAAACTAACCTTGTTCTGAATTTTGAGAAATGTCATTTCATGGTAGAACAGGGTATAGCTTTGGGTCATGTAGTGTTTAGCAAGGGTATTATTGTCGATCCTGGAAAAATATATATTATTAGGGTATTTTAGCCAGATAGCCATTCTGTTGTCCAACCTTTTGTAGAAAGATGTGGAGTTTTTGTTTTACCAGAAATGCAAGAAAGCCTTTTATCATTTGAAGTAGGCTTTGACCAGTACCCCCATCATCTAGCCACTTGATTAGACACTCCCGTTTGAGCTTATGTGTGATACTTGTAACTATGTTGTGGGAATTCTCTTAACATAGAGAGTGGGCAAAGCCACCCATGTGATCTACTATGCGTCAAGAACTTTGGATGCTGCTCAAGCGAATTATACAACCATAGAAAAAGAACTTTTAACTATTGTATTTGCATTAGACGAGTTTCAATCTTATTTGCTTGGTTATAATGTTATGGTGTTTTCTGATCATGCAGCTCTGAAGTTTCTTTCGAAGAAGCCTAAGGCTAAGCCACGATTGATTAAGTCGATGTTGCTACTCCAGGAGTTTGATATTGAGATTTGAGATAAAGGTGGCACAGATAACCTGGTGGCTGATCACTTGAGTAGGATTGAGAGAGCCTTGAATTCCCTACCCATTAATGATTCTTTTCCAAATGAGCAGCTTTTACAGCTGCAAGGTAAGACCACCTCTCATGGTTTGTAAATATGGCCAATTTTTTAGTTGCTAATGTTTTTCCTGCATGTTTTACTAGGGCTCAAAATGATAAATTGAAAAGTGAGTCTAAATATTATGTGTGGGATAATACTTACTTATGGAGGTTTCGTAGTGACCAAATCATTAGGAGATGTGTACCTGATCATGAGATCCAGTCTATTCTTAATTTTTGCCATGCATCTACATGTGGTGGGCATTTTGGGCCCCAACGTACGGCTAAGAAAGTCTTGGACTTTAGATTATGTTGGCCTACCCTATTTCATGATGCATACATATTTTGTAACTCTTGTGAACAGTGCTAGATAATAGGTAATATTTCTTGCAGGAATGAGATGCCCTAGCAATCTTTACTGTTTTATGAGATTTTTTATGTCTGAGGTATTGACTTTATGGGACCTTTTCCTATTTCTTTTGGTTTTGTTTACATATTGTTAGTTGTGGATTACATATCTAAATGGGTGGAGGCAAAAGCCACTTAGACTGATGATTCCAAAGTTGTTGTGGATTTTGTTAGATCACAACTTTTTTGTAGGTTTGGAGTCTCGAGGGCCATCATCAGTGATCAAGATTCACATTTCTGCAACCAGAGCATGGAAACTTTAATGAGAAAATATGGGGCCTTGCATAAGGTTTCCACACCATACCACCCTCAAACGAATAGGTAAGCATAAGTCTCAAATAGAGAAATCAAGCAAATCCTGGAGAAAATTGTACAACATAACAGTAAGGATTGGAGCTTGAGACTTGAAGATGCTCTTTGGGCTTACAAGGCTGCCTTTAAGACACCTATTGGGATGTTTCCTTATGGGATAGTCCTTGGTTAGGCATGCAACCTTCCAGTGGAGATTGAGCACAAGGCGTATTGAGTGGTAAAAAGCTGCAATCTTGACTTAAACTTATCTGGATCCCAAAGAATGCTCCAACTCTAGGAACTTGAAGAGCTTCAGTTGGAAGCTTATGAGAATTCTTGGATCTACAAGGAAAAGACCAAGCTTCTTCATGATAAGATTTTGACAAGGAAGGAGTTCTCAATTGGCCAAAAAGTTCTCCTATATAACTCCCGCCTCAAGCTCATGCCCGGAAAGCTCCGCTCTAGGTGGCTTGGTCCGTTTGTTGTTACTAAGATCTTTTCTTATGGTGCTGTGGAGGTTACAAGTGAGGCCACTAACAAAGCCTTCACCGTTAATGGACACCGCCTTAAACCATTTTATGTGGGAGCTCAAGCAAACATATTGGAGGATGTCCACTTACAAGAAGCCATTTACCCCACTTGATAAGGATGTTCCTTTTTCCTCTCTTTTATTTTACTTGTCCCATATTGATTCATGATTACTATGGAATGTTGTTTTCTTTTGAGCTTTACATTGAGGACAATGTAGAATTTATGTGTGGGGGAAAATTTTTCATTATGTTTTCTGTTTTATTTCTATTTTCTATGTTGTCTTAATTTTTTTGTTTATGTTTTTAATTTTTTATTTTTGCTATTTATTGTTGTTACTAATTTCTGCTATTTCGATTTCTACTATTTTTTGTTACTTTTCTGCTACTATTTCTATTTTCTGATATAAATTCTATTGTTGTTTTAAAATTCTATTTTTGTTGTTTTTGAAAAAAAAAGCGTGTTTTTTCAATTGCTTTCCAATTATGTTTTAAAATTTGTGAAGTTTATGAGTTTGAAGCAATTGAAATTCAAGATTCATAGTATGACTGAATAAATTAACTTCCTTCTTAAATTTGACATACTTGGTTTTTTAGTGGATTGAGCTTGATAGATGCATACCTTGTGAGATTTTGAGCCTATTGATAGATGGATTTGGCACTTATGACATTCTCTTCTTTCTTGTGTGATTTTCACTCATGGCAATTGATCACTTTAGAAGATGCTTTGATTCTTTTTTAGGCTACATTTTCACTTGCATGCATAAACATGATTGAGGCCTTCTTTCTTGAATTAGCTACTTTGACCAAATAGCCAACCTTACATCATTTCCCTTTGATTAACCCATTTAACCCTATTTATCTATTCTTTGTCTTAGCTCATTATATGTCTTATGTGAAAAATCATATTTTTGTCTTACCTTAGGGAATGAGATAAAATCGATTCAATTTCATTGGAGGAGCTCTTTTGCTTACGGGTAATTAATAGGACAAGTATAGGGGTTGTGTGTAACGTCTTTTTTTCTTACCTCACGAAGAAGGAACGTCACACCATAATAATTTGAAACATAAAACGGAATAAATTGAAGAAAATAATAATTATTTTAAACCTCATAGACTCGGTTCATTTTATAGATGTATAGGTTCCTTTCTAAATGGCGTTACATTTTTTTTGTTTAAATTGTATTATTAACAAGTAGTGTCAAAAGAGTTAATTTAAAGGTTCTTCTCGTGGAGAGATAATAATTCGAACGGTCATAGTATAAACCAATGTAAAATAAACCATACATCCATACATAACACACACATATATATATATATATATATATATATATATATATATATATATATAGATATATATATACATATACACATATATATATATATACATATATATATATATATATATACATATATATATATACATATATATATATACATATATACATATATACATACATATATTTATATGCATCGGCACTGTTTAGCTACATCACAAAATATACAAAAAAAAAAAAAATATAAGGTTTTAGCCACCCCAAATGATTACAAATATACACACATCAAATACAGCAAAATGTCAGGCTTTCCTAAAAAGATAAACGGTTAGCCATCAGTAGCTACCGATAGTATCAGCCCCTAAGACTGACGAAAATGGACCGTAGTAGGGTCCTCCTCAAGGTCCTCCTCATTCGATGAAATTGCCATCGAAGCGACCGAGTTTCGGGCAGAAGTCCGAGCAGTGGAGAGGAAAGAGTCCTCTTGTAAAGTATAATAAAGATCCCCCCACAAAATCTCTGACAGGTAGGTAAAATTCTAGAAGAACAAAAACAGTGAAATCGAAAACAGGCAGGTCGTAGCGACCCCAAGCTAGAGACACCATCAGCTCCCCACGATAAACGCATCGGTCCGTCTACACATTTATGTACCAACAATCTGGGCCTCCATGAAAAGTCACCCTAGATACCCCAAAAATCGGCGTGGGCGTGACGACATCCTCAACAAGCTCTAGTTGTAGTATGGCCAAAAACCTGGAAACTCAGGCGTTTCCTTTTCTTCCTCATGAATGTCTTCTATGAAGTACATAAATAAATAGGAATATCGAAATACAGAAAAAGGTGAGACACTCATCTTTCATTACCAAAATGGTAGCAAGAAAACAGAACGACGTTGAACGCCCACATAGCATTACAGCATATGTATTCATTAACAGTAATAATAAAATTAACAGTAAAAGGAGAATGACAATAAATAATAGTAAGAATTACAATAACAGGCAGATAGCATCGATATCCCCAGTAGTCAACAATCTAAAGATCAGATAATTATTGTAGTAGTAAGAATAGATATTTTCACAGTTATAAATGCTCATGCTCGATGGATTATGAGACTGACAATTCACAATGCATATGGTACCAAGTTCCTACTCCATGAAGCTAGACACTAACATTTCGAAGAGAATGATCAAGGAGTTATGCCAGTATCTCGATAGCCTAAAAATAGTGTGTTTCATCTCAAAAATATTTGCGCAATTGGCTTATACATGGCACCTCAACACTTGATTGCGATATAGGACAGTGTCTCGATCCGGATCATCGGTGTGTTTGCATCTATCTATCCCACGGCCCCAATGGAGCTACCATTGTCTATTGTGAGACACTCGTACCCCGACGCCCCCAGGATCAACCACTATGACCCTACGCTTAGTCTACTTGCACCCACACATAGGTGTTATTCAATCTCCTAGGCATACATCACCTTTCCAATAATGTCCAATAGACAACATATATACATGACGATGCAATGTACATCATGTATGTTTATCAATGATACATTTATCATAAGGCATACCACAATGGCATATGATCATTTCTCAATATCAACATGTCATAATTTTATCAAGTACGTAGTCCCACATAGGAACTCACAATAATATAGAACTAATCCTCAACATCAACATATATATATACTCACGGTTCTTCAATTATCAAAATTTCATGTTATGGAATCCAACATTTCGAATGTCTTATGGATTATGTATATCTCTAAGTCCTTAATTTCCAAAAATGCACTAAGGCATCATTTGAACCCAAAATTTTCTCTAAAATCCATGGCCTCCCTAGGTCTTCAAAGTTCCAATTTCTTTCCATTTATGCATTAGTCACTCGATACCTAATCAATCAAATCTTATCTCACACAAAATCAATCCAATCCCTTAAAGTCCAAAGCCAAAACCGTGACCTCACATTAGTGTAGGAAACCCTCAAATTTTCTATTTGTTAAACCTATCATTATTAAATATTCCAATACCCCCAATGCATTCAAAATCATCATTCAATCATCAACATCAATCAAGAACACATAAACATGAAAAATCATCAAACAAAGTAAGCATTCAAATATGGATTTCTCCCTCAACAACCACACAAAGGTCTCCTCACCACCAATAATGGTTGAAGTGAGTAATCTCCCTCTTACCTAAAGGAAGAACACGAAAATGGCCTCCTAGTTGCTCCTTGAAGGTTCGGTTTTTGGTTCCAAAAACCCTAGAAATTTCAAACACAAAGAATCAACACCAAGCTTGGTACAAGATAGATCTTTGATCTCCAATGAAACCATAGAACACAAAAATGAAAATAAAAAAAAAAAGAAAAAATGGAAACTTTACCTTAAAGTTTGAAGCTTGGTCTTGGAAGACAATGGAGGAGATGATGAATTTTCGAAGAAACTCTTCATATAGAAAATTTAGAGGAGGATAGAAGGAGTGTAGAAATGGTGTTAATGAAGTTGGAAGATGAAGGGAATGGTCACATTTAGGGGCTGCAAACCGTGGGTGAAAGAGAGAAAGAAGAGAGAAGAAGGAGAGAAATAGATGAGAAGCTTGAAGAGAGAGAAAGTGTTGATGAAAAAATGAGATATTTTGAGTGAAAATGCATTAAGTGTGAGAGCAAAAATTTTGCTCCCCATGGGCAAGCAATGTCATGGCAATAGGAGAGAGAGGGAGGGGTGGAGAGGCTTCTCCAACAAGCCAAGGGCATACTAGTCTTTTGGTAGTCAAAGCTTCTCAAAGAAGCTTTGATTAAAATATAATATATTTAAATTAAAGTGGATTTAATTAGACATAAAGTGGATTACATTAGGATAATGTGATAGGATTTTTAATACATGATATTATCCAATGGACAATTGTTACAGTTGACAGAAGTCAGTATTAATTGTCCAACGGATAAAATTACACAACAATTTATTATTATGTCGGACAAAATTTCTCGAAAAAAATAAAACCTCGTAAACCGTGTCCAACCTCGAGTTTAGTAAGATCCCTCATTGACCTTTCCACAGATCAAGGTTCTCGAGAAAAATATCTCATTTTTCTGACTCCGCTCAGTTTGCATGCAAAACGAGGAATAATATTAAAATATTCCGTGTTCTCAGAAAAATCCAGAAAAATTCTCAAAAATCACAAATATAAAAAATGAATATTTTTAATAAAATAAATAAATTTTGGGGTGTTACTTTGTGCAAATTGATGTGCGATGTGCAATATGCAAAGTGTTGGTGGAAGAAAAAAAGAAAGAAAAATAGCCAATTGAAAAAAAAATCGAAAAAAAAGATAAGAGAAGGAACATGTAAAGAGAATGCACATTATATGGAATTAGGGGAAGAGGTAAAATTGATACTTATCAATTGAGTTCCTCTCTAAGGCTCTTTTATTCTCTTGGGTATTTAGCTTGTCATATCCATATTGCTTCCTTCCCTTACCTTGACCATATTACAATCTTGAATAAAATCCTCTTGATTTGTGTGTGCATGTGTTTGAGTAGTAGAGAAGTAGAAGATAAGCAAGCTTATGATAGTACAATTTTCATGGGTTGAATTGAGTGAAATACTAACCTTGTAAACACTTAAGGGATTGAGAGTGTATCTTGTGAGGATCTACCATTCTTGATTCATGCTTTTCAAATTGAAGATACCTTGCTTGTTAGTTTGAGATGTAAAGAAATGTTACCTCATGAATGTTTTGATCCCTTAAATCTTTGGTTGCTCTTCTTGCTTACAAACTTTTTCCATTCTTGAATATCATTGAAAATTTTAGAAATTGAGTCTTTTAGAGTTTTTTTTAGCTTTTAAGTTTATGTTATTTTTTCTTGTTCCCTAGTTTTGGTCTTATGTGTTTTGCCTAGGAGTGCAAAAAGTTAAGTGTGGGGGGATTTGATAGCAATATATTTTATTCATATAAAGATTCTCTCACTAGGTATCTTAAGGTTCAATTTGGCTTAATTAAATTGGGTTGGTCATATTTTATGATATTGAGTCTAATTGGATTATTGAAGGAATTATTGCATGAATTGACCTTTATTTGTCTATTTAGTAATGTTTAGTATTTTGGCTATAATCTGAGTTCCAAATATTTGATTAGTGTGATTTTGGTCTTGTAGGAAAGCTAAGATAAATCTTTATAAGTTTCATGAAGACCTCGGGAGCTGAATTATATGTTTGGATAATTTAAATTGAATTTGAAGCAAGAGTCAGAATGTTGATCCTAACAGCTTGACCTCTGCGCACTCATTAGCCCATATCTCGAGTTATAGGAGTTCAATGGATGTTAAACTAGGCCCAAATGAAAGATAAGACACAAAGCTATAGCTCTTATGAAGACTCCTAAGCTAAACTACATTGTTTTTGTTGTAATAGCCTCCTTAGGGTATCATATTTACGACTAAAACTTCAAAACTTAACCCAAGATGTAAAAGGTCTAATCTTGTAAAATACAGATTTTCAAAATTTCTTTCTCGAAAACATAAATTTAAACATAACAAAATAACACAGGACGTAATACTAAATAATTACACATCAAAATATCCAAAAGATGGCATGGATCACAGTCCACCCAAAATACATAAAGTTTGTACTCGAAAGACATATATATAAATGCTTAACAAAACACAAATAGCCCAAGTCTATATGCCTAGGGAGTAGGGTCCTCCATTGAATCCTTCTCGGGATCCTCCTCAGAAGATGGAGATCTGAAGAAGGGCAAGGTCTCATAGGCAGGTGTCCTAGCAGATGATACTATAGAGTCCCGATCCTCCCTAAGGTGTAATGGAAATCACCCCACAACTCCCTAATCGACATAACAAACTCCAAACGTACTGAGATGTTAAGAGAAAAGATAGGGTCCCTATCGCGGGTCCTACATACAGACAAAGTCACATCTCCTACATATCTAACACGTTCAGTATCCCAATCGATACACCAGGCGTCGGTACCTCCGTGGAACTGAACTCTGACAAAACCAACAAAATCTCTTCTAGCCGCCATCGCAGAGGAACAAAACAATAGAAAAGATGTGATCCTTCTTCGTATTCCTCTCAGTCTTTATCAAAATAAACATAAAATAGAATAATATAACAGAGAGGTGAGATCCCTTACATCAATACCAATATGGTAGCACAGAAATAATAAAGAACAGTAATATCATTCATATACAGGAAACAACAATTGCAGTTATGGCATCAAGAATCAAATAATTTATTAGATATAAAATATCACAATGATATGTAGACAAACTATACATATGCACAATGGACCAATTTCCTACTCCATGGAGCTAAACACAATTTTAGAGAGAATGATCTAGAAGACATTGTCTATATCTCGTTAGCCTCAAGTCAAGTGCTATAATTTCTTAATTTGCACATCATGGCTTATACTGTTGGGAATTGTGGATACATCAATTAGCGGAAAAAGAATTCCCACCAAGGATCTATGCGAAAAAGCCATAATCTGAGTTTTTTAAAATTGTTTACCTCTTGAAGCGTGATCAAAACAAGTGGCATAAATCACCAACACCGTAACAACGATGATGTCTCTACGGTATCCACACAAATAGACTCACGAACATCCAACATCTGCAAAAAGGAGTTATGTCTCTTTCACACAGTGCTAGCTGCAAAGAGAAGAAAAAAAACCTGCCACTCTCTCACTTAGTGTTTCTGTCAAGTGCGACCAGGGTTTCTGAAGCATGCCTTGACAGCCCCTTAGCAGTGCTATTTATAATAGTTGATTGCCTTTATTGAGTGAGAGTAGTAGCAAGGTAAGTTGTGCAACCCTAGACTCATCTGTTATGAGTCTGGCCCATAATTAAACCCAAGTCCAACTTCAATCCTAATTACTCCAATTTAGTTTGTTCTATGTGTGCGACCCTACAGGTTCTCATAACATTGACAGTAATATTAAAATCTCATTTTAATATTACAAGCAGTGAGTGGTATCTAGCAACACATTGCTGCCACCCAAGTAATGAGAATGTCAGTGATTTGACATAACCTTTCCTTGACTAATGTTTTCGTGTAGTTTAGTCCCTTTGTCCAAATATCTAGATTGA
Source organism: Ormosia emarginata (assembly GCA_029884605.1). Lineage (NCBI taxonomy): Eukaryota > Viridiplantae > Streptophyta > Magnoliopsida > Fabales > Fabaceae > Ormosia > Ormosia emarginata. The sequence continues at coordinate 29,149,134 of JAQQTP010000088.1, forward strand.
ACACAAGGCATGGAATGCATCACCCTTGTATAGTTTAATCCTTCGTTTCTTGATGCCATAGTAGACTTAATGACATCAAATGAGATCGATATCTCATATCGACTCATTTGAGCATAACCATGTATTTCACAGTCTCACTCAATCAGGAAGCCCTATGATATCGCTCCCATTATGTAAGAGGGACAAATCCCATCTAGATCACTCATATCCCTCTGTATGATTTGTGGTATATCCAATAACTGACTTTATAATTACCTTGTTACAAATGACGTTTGACGGCATTAAAACACACAACTTCTCATATAGGAATCGTAGTGATTTTAGGTTAAAGGACCGCATACACCATTGTCACTATGAGAATCGTTTATGACACTCACGCAACAATCCGTATAGCATGCTTATGGTGGGTCTGTCCAGTACATTATTACTGTAATATATACCCATATGAAGACTTGATATCTTATATCAATGACTCGTGAGATGTGGCCATCAGTCTACGCACATACTAGTCTCAATGCATTATTGTTGTTCTAATTAACAATAATACTTGACCAAGGACATTTAAGAATAATGTTTTATCCAATAGGATCTCACGATCAAGTTATCCACTTGATGTCCTATGGCATTAAACTAATTATTCTAAGGACTTTATTATGTTTATCAAAAAAGAACACAATAAATGAAATGCCTCGTATATTAAAAATAGCATAATACAATGTATGTAAATATAGACAAAATGTATTGGCCTCTAGGGCATACAACAACATATAAAAGACAATTTACACCAGATCATGATTAGGAATAGTATCTCGGTCTAGATCGTCGGTGCATTGCATCGATCTGATCCACGACACAATGGAGCTACCCACTGGCCATTGTGGAAAACTCGCGCCCCGACACTCCCAAGGTCAACAAGTGACCTACACTACACCTATCGCACCCGCACTAAGGTGTATTTCAACTCTTAGGCAAAAGCCTCAATCGACACCGCTGGTATAATGCATGATCAATGACTCAATGCATACACATATATTAATATCATGATTCTCTATAAACATAAGCTACTCAAGAGTCAAACCAGTCATTAACATCTCTAGGTCCCACTTAAGAGCCCGACAACACACTACTGTTATTTTCAATCGTAAGGCATCTTTATCATATAATTCAGAAATCATCATTCTTAAATTGCATAAGACATCATCACTATTTTTCAATCATGTAAAACTTTTATTACACTTTTAAGCTTAATTTTGTAACTTTCAAAGATTAATATAAAAATTAACTTTAATTCCAATATTCTTCTAACTAGGCTCCTCTAGGTAGTACTTCCTAATATCTTTCACAAAGAACACAAAAATGAATCCACATTATGTTAATTTAATAAATTCTTTTCCTTTGCCTATTATAAAAATACTTTAGGCTTTCAATTTCTCTTTAAAGCTTATTTTTCCACTCAGTGACTGAAATCCCTCTCTTATTGAATGACCAAGTTTTATTCTATCTCTCTTTCATTATTATAAATTCTTAATCCAATTCCTTTTCACCTAAACATCTAAGTTTCAAATCAACACAAAAAGTTTGTCTTGGATACCCTATTTAGGGTTACTAGGCTGTTCCCACTACGGTCTTTGGACCTCAAAATTTTTATCCTCAACAACAAGATTCCAAGTATACAACATACTTCAATTATCAAAATTTCTACTCAACCAAAATTATGCATAATATTAAACCATAAAATCACATAGGGCAAAAACCACAAAATCACCAAGAGTTAATACAACCAAGTGAACAACCCTCACATGAATTCCTCACTCACAACATACAATTTTGTTCCTCACCACCATGATAGGTTGAAGAGGTTAATCTCCCTTTTACCTTGAATGATGACCAAAACTCTTTGGGTGCTTTCTTGAATCAAACTTCCACTCCCAAGATGCTCTTGAAAAAGAAAACAACATACAAAATCAACATCTAAGGCATGGAATAGATTGACCATGGATCAAAATCATGGTCTTAGAACTTGAAAATAAAAGAGAAGTAAAGATGGAGGAATTTCACCTTAAAAACTCTCAAAATCCTAGCTTGAGGAAGTACTTGAAAATCGATGAACTAGATCAAGATCACAACACCAAAGTGTCTCCAAAAGAGGTTTGGATTCAAGAAATATAGTTAGTTGAAATTAAAGAAGATTCAAGAGTGGGTTTTGGGGGTGAGGCCGTGAGCTTGGTAGAAAGAAAATGAGAGAAAAAAGTGAGAGAGAAAGCATGTAGTGATAATCACATATTTTTTACATTAATAAACCTTTATTTTTAGTCATTTACACTCTCCATGTACTTAATTGATTAAGCCTGGTTATGTTTTGTAAGTTTGGACTCAAATTGGACTTAATTGATTTTTCCAGCATTATTTGGGTCTTACATTGTTTCTATATTTCTGCCATATCTTGAGTTCTAGATGTGTAAAAATTATGTATCTTACCTTGTAGGAAAGATAAGAGAGAGCTCTACAACTTTTATGAGAGCTCAAAGTCTCATTCAGACATCTAGTGGAGCTAATTGGGCTTGGAAGTCAGAACACGAGTTTTGTGACTAGAACCTGAATAATGTACAGTAATCAGAGCATAACTCGAGCTGTAGGAACTTCCTTCGGCTGAAATTTGGATACGTGATAGTTAAGACCCATATCTACAACTTTCATGAAGAACACAACTCAGATCGGACAACTTGGAGGTGATATTGGCTCTAGAAGTCAAAACAGAGGTGCTGAAATTGGACCTAAATAGTCTACAGTAATTGGGCCATATCTTGGGCTGTAGGTGGTGAAATGAGCTGAAATTTGGACATCTGAAAGTTAAGACCCAGATCTACAACTTTCATGAAGATGACTTTTCCATTTGATGATGGAATCCATGAGTTAAGCAATGAATGATTTTGGAGACAAAGAATCTCAATAATTTTCCACTCACCAACTCACCATTTGGCATTTTCCACTCATTCACCCACTCATCCACCTACTCTTAATCAACCTCCTTGTCATTTTGTATGCCTAATCATCTATAAAAGGCACCATTGGCTGATCATTTGGTGCTTTTGGTGTTAGGCTTGGTTTTTAGAAGTTATGGCTATGCTTGTTTATTGTTTTCCTTTGTTGTAATTTTCTCTTGCACTAAATTGAAGCTATGTTCATCTTTCTATTCTTCTCTCTTTCTTTCTTCTTATCTATGAGTAACTAAATCTTCATCTTGCTTGGGTGAAAGAGTGAAGCTCTTGGTAATAAAATAAGGTTAGATTATTCTATTTCTTGTGCTTATCAAATGGACATTATATGTGTTGTATTTTGTTTCCAATTAATTTAGAAACCTTCTTTGTATAATGGAGATCTTGATTTATTGTAGACAATAGGATTGACACAGTGAATGTTTGAACTTATTTACAAATGTTGGTAGATAATTAAAGGAATCATAATATGATTGCATATATAATTGAACTTTGAATGTTATATTTTCTTATTGGAATCTCCGTTGTGTGTGGATTTCAATTGAGTTATAAAGAGAAATAATCTTGCCTTTAATTTATTACCAAGAGTGGATCTCCTAACCCAAGCCAGTTCTTAAATTCACTTGTGAATATCTTTTATTACTTTTGGTGTAGTGACAAATCCTTTTCTTATCTCAATTAATTTTTCTTCATCAATTCCCTGTGGATTGACCTCGGACTGCAGAGAAATTTATTACTTGAGACAACCTGCACTTGGGTTTCCATGCTTCAATCCCGCAATCAAGTTTTTGGTGCCATTGCCGGGGACTTGATTTGAAGCTTTAATTTATTGAGGTTATTTTTTTTAAGTAAATTTCATCATCTTATATATTCATCATCTGGTAAATTCTATCTTTACTCTTTTAATTTACTAACTTGCTAACCTCCTAACTTGCTAACATACTAAATTTCTAACATTTATATTTATGTCATTTACTTATGTTTACCACCTTTTAATTTATGTTATTTATTTTTTGCTTACTAACTTTTAAATTTCTGCTCTCTAACTTTTAATTTACGTCATTTATTTTCTGCTTTCTAACTTTTAAATTTATGTTATTTATTATTGCTTTCTAACGTAATGAAATAATCTTTCTTCTTCTCTTCTCTTTCGCCAACTCTGGTGGGGCTCTGCCTCTCTCCGATTTTCATATTTTAAATTTATTTTTCTGCAATTTACTTTCTGCACTTTATTTTTTGTATTTTACTTTTTGCACTTCCTAACTTACTAATTATTAACTCTCTAATTATCTAACTTTTTAATTTATCAATTATCTAACTTTTTACTTGTTAATATTTATTGGGTAGTTGGTTTATACCACATCCTTATAAATATTTAATGGCTAGTGTAAACTACCAACTTGCACATTATTTTTTCTATTTTAAGTAATTTATTTATGCTTAATTGGTATCATGATTTAAATTCTGGTCATTTAGTTAAAATTAATCTTAGTACTTTATATATTGATTTGTTTGAATCACAATCACACACAATTGACACAATGGTTGAAAATGATAGTGTACATGATGAACATGAAAATCAACTGTTGCGAACCATACGTGAATATTTGCAACTACCTCGAAATTCTAGTCCATCATGTTTTATCTTTCCACTCAATGCCAAAAATTTTAGGTTTAAGCCAGGTATGATTTCTTTACTTCCTAATTTTCATGGTTTAGAATCTGAAAGCCCATATTTATATCTGAAAGAATTTAAGGAAGTATGTATTACTTTCAATGACCAAAATTGCACTGAAGAGATTGTTAAGCTTAAATTGTTTCCTTTTTCTTTCAAAGATAAAGCAAAATCTTGGCTTAACACTTTGAAACCAAGATCAATTGGCACATGGCAAGAAATGCAAGGTGAGTTCTTAAAGAAATTTTTTCCAACACATAAACCAATGCTATGAAAAGACAAATCCAAAATTTTTTCCCAAAATTCAAATGAAACATATTTTCAATGTTGGGAATGGTTTAAAGATTTGTTAAATTCTTGCCCACATCGTGGTTTTGAAAAATGGCACACTATAAGCTTCTTTTATGAAGGTTTAAAACCTGAAACTAAACAATTTGTGGAAACAATGTGCAATTGAGAGTTTCTTGATAAAGAACCTGATGTAGCTTTAGATTATTTAAACTAGTTGGCTGAAAATTCTCAATCTTAGCATAGTACTAACTCTTCTGAAAATTTAATTAGATCTAACCTTGCAAGTACTAATAAAGAAAAATATTACCTTAGTCAAGAGGAAGATCTAAATGCAAGGTTTACCAGTTTGGCTAGAAAGGTTGAAGCCATGGAATTAAGAAAAGCAAAAGAAATCAAATCTGTGCAAAATGAAGAAATTTGTGGCATTTGTGATGACTTAGGACACTCAACACATGAATGTCCTAATATTCCTATTTTTAAAGAAGTTGTACATGAGCAAGTAAATGCAATGAATAATTTTAAAAAGCCATTTACTTCTTCTTTTTCAGATACATACAATCCGGGATGGAGAAATCACCCGAATTTCAGCTGGAGGAATAATAATCAATCACAATTCGTGTAACTACCACCTCCTCAAGCACAACAGGACTCTCAAAATTCTCAAGGATATGCACCTTATGTCCCACCATATAGGAAAAACCTTGAAGAAACACTGCATGCATTCATAGAAAAGTAAGAGGCCATTAATAAACAAAACAATCAAACCATGATTGACATAAAAGAAACTCTTGCTAAACTTTCTTCTGTACTCACCATTCACGAGAAAGGAAAATTTCCTTCTCAACCTCAACCAAATCCCAAGGGTCAGTACAGTCTAAATGAGGGGAGTTCAGAAAACCAACAAATGGATCAAGTCAAGTCAGTGATAACTCTTAGGAGTGGAAAGGTTGTTGAAAAACAAATTCCTGAACCTTGTGAGAAAAAAGATGAACCAATTCTCCAAGAAAATGAAGAAGTTCACCAAAAGGAGACCAAGCTCTCGCCTTCACCCCCATTTCCTTAAGCATTGAATAATCCAAAGAAATTAGACCACCACACTGAAATTTTTGAAATTTTGAAACAAGTGAAGATCAATATTCCTCTGTTAGATGCTATCAAACAGATTCCTTGTTATGCCAAATATTTGAAGGACTTGTGCACTGTTAAAAGGAAACTAAATGTGAAAAAGAAAGCATTTTTGGCTGAACAAGTAAGCTTCATTCTTCAGAATAATAATGCGTTGAAATATAAAGACCCTGGTTGTCCTACAGTTTCATGCATTATTGGAGAACATAAAATTGAAAAAGCTTTACTTGATCTTGGTGCTAGTGTCAATTTGCTTCCATATTCAGTTTATCAGCAACTCAACTTGGGTGAGTTAAAACTAACTTCTGTAACTCTCCTACTTGTTGATAGATCAATTAAAATTCCAAGAGAAATAGTGGAAGATGTGTTAGTTCAAGTTGATAAATTCATATATCCTGTGAATTTTATTGTCTTGGATACGGAACTTATGGTTGATAGTTGCAAGTCAATTCTTGTTATTTTAGGCTGTCCATTTTTAGCAACATATAATGCTTTGATAAATTGTAGAAATGGAGGGGTGAAACTAACATTTGGAAACATGACACTGGAGCTCAATATTTTTAACATATGCAAGCAACCACAGGAAGTCCTTGATGAAAGGGAGGAAGTTGAAGGAATTGAAGCCATTATAGATGATCATCTTCAAACAAGGAGTTCTTCTGATCCATTAGAAATTTGTTTAGTCAATTCATTTGATTCAGGTATGCAATTAGAAGATGATATCTCTGAAATATGCTCTTTGCTTGATTGTACACAGGTTATGGATTACAAGGGATGGAAACCAATATTTGAAGAGCTAAAACCCATAAATAATAATGCCCATGAAGAAGTACCCACATCGGAACTAAAGTCATTACCTGTTGGGTTGAAGTACACATTTTTGGGAGAAGAGCAAAGCTTTCCAGTGGTAATTTCCTTGTCTCTTATTGAAGAATAAGAAGGTATGTTAACAGAAGTACTTAAAAGGCATAAAAGTGCAACTGGATGGACATTAAAGGACATAAAAGATATTAATCCATTAATTTGTACACATAGAATACATTTAGAGGATAATGCTAAAACTTCTCAACAACCTCAAAGAAGATTAAATCCACACATGAAAGAGGTAGTTAGAGTTGAAGTCCTTAAATTGCTTGATGTTGGAATTATCTATCCTATCTCTGATAGCCAATGGGTAAGCCCTACACAAGTTGTGCCTACAAAATCTAGAATAACATTGGTTGAAAATGATAAGGGTGAATTAATACCTACGCGAGTCTCTTCTAGTTGGCGTATGTGTATTGATTTTAGAAAATTGAATGCTGCTACTAGGAAAGATCATTTCCCTTTGCCATTTCTTGATCAAATTCTGGAAAGGATAGCAGGACATCCATACTATTATTTTCTTAATGGTTATTCGGGTTATAATCAAATACCAATTGCATTAGAAGATCAAGAAAAGACCACTTTTATATGTCCTTTTGGTACTTTTGCATATAGAAGAATGCCTTTTGGCCTATGTAATGCTTCGGCAACATTCCAAAGATGCATGTTAAGCATTTTTAGTGACATGATTGAGCATTATTTAGAGGTTTTCATGGATCATCTGACAGTTTTTGGAAATTCTTTTGAAAATTGTCTTGATAATTTGAAAAAAGTTTTTAAAAGATGTGAAGAAAAAAGATTTGTGTTAAATTGGGAAATATTTCATTACATGGTTACCTCAAGAATAATGTTAGGTTATGTGATATCTTATAAAGGAATTGAAGTTGATAAGGCCAAAGTTGAATTAATTGCCCATTTGCCTTCCCCAAAAATAGTCAAAGAAATTCATTCCTTTTTAGGACATTCAGGATTTTACAGAAGATTCATTAAGGACTTTAGTGCCATATCTAGACCATTATGTAATCTTCTGTTGAAAGATGCATCATTTGATTGGACTCAAGAATGTCAAAAATCTTTTGAAAAATTAATTGATCTTCTGACATCTGCTCCTATCATGCAATCTCCTAACTGGTCTTTGCCTTTTGAGTTGATGTGTGATGCTAGTGATTTTGCTGTGGGCGCTGTTTTAGGCCAAAGAAAGGAAGGTAAGCCTCATGTGATTTGTTACGCAAGTAGAACTTTAAATGGTGCACAAATGAATTACATCACTACTGAAAAAGAACTACTTGCTGTAATTTTTGCACTGGACAAATTTCAATTTCACTTAATTGGTTCTTCTATTGTGATTTTCACTGATCATGCTGCTGTTAGATATTTGATGTCTAAGCAGGATGCCAAACCAAGATTGATACGGTGGATGTTGTTGCTTCAAGAATTCAACATCACAATAAAAGATAAGAAATGAGCCGAAAATGTTGTCGTTGATCATTTGTCTAGACTTACAATAGGCTCACCTTTTGATAACACACCCATCAATGATTCTTTTCCCGATGAATTTTTATTTTTTGTCAATTCTATGCCTTGGTTTGCTAACATAGTCAACTTTCTTGTAACAGGAAAGATGCCGCCTCAATGGATGCACCAAGATAGGAATAAATTTTTGATAGAGGTGAAAAACTTTTATTGGGATGATTTATACTTGTTCAAATATTATCCTGACCAAATCTTTCGGAGATGTGTGCCCGACAGTGAGGTAGGTAGTGTCATTAAATTTTGTCACTCAGAAGCATGTGGAGGTCACTTTTCTTCAAAGAAAATAGCTGTGAAAATCTTACAGTGTGGATTTTATTGCCCCACTTTATTTAAGGACTGCTATACTTTTTGTAAAAGTTGTGAAAATTGTCAAAAAATGGACTCAATTTAAAAAAGAAACATGATGCCTATGAACCCCATCCTTGTCATTGAAATTTTTTATTGTTGGGGAATTAATTTCATGGGCCCATTTCCATCTTCATTTGGATTTGTGTATATATTGGTTGCAGTTAATTATGTCTCAAAATGGATTGAGGTGATTTCATCCCAACACAATGATCATAAAGTTGCTCTCAAATTTTTAAAAGAAAATATCTTGTGTCAATTTGGAATCCCTCGAGCTATCATCAGTGATGGGGGAACACATTTTTGCAATAAACCATTTGAATATTTAATGAAGAAATATGGTATTACACACAAAATTGTCACCCCTTATCACCCTCAGACAAGTGGACAAGTTGAATTGGCAAATAGGGAGATTAAACAAATTTTGGAAAAAACGGTTAACCCAAATCGTAAAGATTGGTCTTTAAGACTAAACGATGCATTTTGGGCTTACTGTACTGCTTTCAAAACATCTTTGGGCATGTCACCCTATTATTTAGTCTATGGAAAACCTTGTCACTTGCCTGTAGAATTGGAACATAAAGCATTTAGGCTATTAAAGCTTTCAATCTAAATCTTGATGATGCTTACAAGATACGCAAATTGCAATTAAATGAACTTGAAGAATTGAGAAATGATGCATATGAAAATTCAAAGATTTATAAAGCTAGAACAAAAGCTTTTCATGACAAGACAATTTTGAGAAAATCTTTTGAAATTGGTCAAAAAGTTTTGCTTTATAATTCTCATCTGCACCTATTCCCTAGAAAATTGAGATCTAGGTGGAGTGGTCCTTTTGTTGTCAAACATATGTATCATCAGGGGCCTATATATATTGAGAATCCTATGAATGGTCATGTGTTTAAAGTCAATGGAAAAAGGTTCAAACCATTTCTGGAAAACTAAGTTGATGAGGTAGAATTCATCTCTCTTTCTGATCCTTGCTATGAATAGAATTTATTCTAATTTTGTTGCCTTGTTTTTGTAGTTCTTTGTGTTGCCGGTTAAGTGGTGGATAACGGTACTCCGTGACTCTCAAGTCGATTTTTTTTCAATTTCCCAAAATAATTGAATCCTTCTTCTTCTTTCAAATGGATGTCATTCTTTCAAACCTGAGAAAACATTTTCCTTCCCTCCCTCAAAATGCTCTGACAAAAATCTACAAAGTTAGATGTGAAAGATTGAGACTGTTAATGCACAAAGGTATGTCAGAAGATGTACGCTGGATAATTGAAGCAAAGGTCCGACTAGCAGGTGAGTCTTCAATTTCATTTGACTCATACATGCCAGGTCTTGGAAGAAGTTCATATTCTAAAAGGAGAAGAGCAAAAAGGTTACAAGTCTGTCACAAATGTACACGATGGAATTGTAATAAGCGATATCGTTCTTTGGGGATGGTTTCCGCAAACAGAGAAGATAAAAATTTTTTCATTAAGAATGGATTGAGTAAGGAGTCATTAGATGATATCTTATTGACTCTTGAGACGCATTCTTATGGATTTGTGCATCGTGAACTTCTTAATTTGTGCAATCTCTTCAAGGATGAAGAAAAACGCTACAGTATTGGGAATCTAACTCTAAAAGACCCTGTTTGCCAATTTATAAGAAAATTGGATAGGAAGCTTATCCTCGACTCATAGAAGGTGTTTAAGCTGTTACTGGACATGAAACTAGAGGCAGATATGAGTCATATCCATAACAATCTGTACATATTATCTTCTTCTTCTTTATGTTTTCTAAAAAAAAAGAAGAAAAAGAGAAGAAAAAAATGTCTGAACAAGGGCGATCCAAAAGGAGTACCATGACTTTAATTAGTTGTGGAGCCCTAGGCTTAGGCTGACCCGTCATTGACTCGGGTGGACCTTTACACGCTGGTCCTTAAAAAAGTTCACGTACCATGCTCTGATGAGAGCCGCACTCCATAACCCAATATTTACCATCTAGGCACTGTGGAGTTGATGGACAGGCAGAAGCGTCCCACTCTGGTTATTAGTGAAAAGTAACCCGCGGCTGCCAAAGCATATGAGGCATCTAAGCTTGATCATCTCTTTTATTAGAAGGGGCTCTCAGCGCCCTGGGATGAGACGTTCTTGATCTTGGACATTACGGGTTTTAGATTTTAACATCTTTGTTGATGTTACGAGCCCAAGTGTGAGCTCTCCAGGTTCCAGACCCAGGATGGAAACCCACGATGGTTTCTTCTTTCTCTTTTCTTCGAATAAACGGACGTGAGTGTCTACTGCACTGGTGACACGTAGTATAAAGATATGCCACTACTGCACTCATGACGCGCAGTATAAAGATACACCATGAAAACTGTATATAAAGGTATGTCATCATTTGCTATTATATTTCATTTATCTTTGTATGATTTTGCTGTATTTTGATTTTAGACAGACGATTCTTTGAGCAGGGTCCTTCAGGGGTTTCTAGACTTCTTTACCTTGATGGTTTTCTTGAAGTAAAAAAAAACAAAAAAAAATTCCTTTACCTTTGATCTTTGATCCTGATCCAGCAATAGCTCAAATAGATTGGTCAGCAAGAAGTAGTGAGGGAAGCAAGATGAAAAGAAAGCTAGATTTAACACTTCGTTTATAGCCAGATTTGATTTTATTTATCATACTTTATTTAAATTTGTATCAGATTTCTCTAACAAGTAATATCTTCTATCCTTTACTCATCTATATTTTAACATTGAGGACAATGTTGTGATCTAGTTAGGGGGAAGGATAGTTGACAAAAAAAATTTATTTTTGGGAAGTATGATATGATTATCATGGACTTAGTAAACCAATGAATGATGGCAGAGTAAGGAGTAATTTCACTCCTGAAACGCATTTAAATTGGGAAGTATGTTTAGTGATATGACTGTCAGAAACCTATTCGTAGTAAAACCAATTAAGGATGGCAGAGTAAGGAGTAAATTTTGGAAACAATTTATTACTCTTGAGACGCATCTTAGTTGGGGTAGTAACTATTTAGTGTTTATTTGTGGAAGTAACAAAGTTTTGTTGTTTGATTTCCTTTGAAAGATTCAAGTGAATGCATTCTTACATCCTTTAAAGCAATTGAAATTCAGGGATCATAGCATGATTGAATAAATTATCTTCTTTCTTAAAAATCACAAGCTTAGATATGAATGTTAATATGATGGATTGAGAATGATAGAAATATGTCTTGCAAGATTTTGAGCCTATTGATGAATGGATTAAATATCTGTATCATTCTCTTCTTTCTTGTGTGATTTTCACTCATGGAATTGTTACTTTAGAACTTGCTTTGATTCTTTTTTAGGCTACATTTTCACATGCATACATAAATATAATTGGGGCATTTTGAAATAGCTACTTTGAATAGATAGCCATCCTTGTATATTTTCCCTTGTGCAGCCTCTTTGAACTTATTTGACCATTCCTTATTTTTAGCTCATTATGTGCCTTCAAAAAAAAAAAGAAAAAAAAACATGTTTTACCCAACCTTAGGGAATAAGAGAGCATTGGCCATGTTCTTGAATAAGTGTGGGGGTGTGTGTGCAAAATGACAAAAAAAACTGACCACTGTTACAATCAAAGGATTATCAGAGTCTAGAATAAAGGTGGATGCTTGAAGAAAAGGAGAAGGTTCAAGTCTAACAATGAATTCAATTCACTAATTTGGGATTGATCTTCAATAAAACATTAGTCAAATATTGGTGATTGTCCTTTATGATGAAAGTTCTCAAACATTTTCTCCACTCTAACTGTATCATAATGCTCTTTTATTCTTTTTGGTATTTATCTTCTCATATCTATATTATTTCCTCTCCTTTACCATGACCCCATTACAACCTTGAATAAAGTCCTCTTGATTTTTGTATGCATGTGGTTTGAGTAGCGGAGAAGTAGAAGATAAGCAAGCTTATGGTAGTGCAATTGTTCATGGGTTGAATAGAGTGAAATACTTACCTTTTAAACACTTGAGAGATTGAGAGTGAATTCGGTGAGGATCTATCATTCTTGATTCATTCTTTTCAACTGAAGTTTCCTTGCGTCATCAAGTCTTTTAGAGTTTTTAGCTTTTGAGTCTATGTCGTTTTTCTTTGTTTCTTAGCTTTGGTCTTATGTGTTTTGCCCAAGAGTGATTTTGATAATCACATATTTTATACATTAATAAACCCTCATTTTTAGTCATGTACACTCTCCATGTACTTAATTGATTAAGCCTGGTTATGTTTTGTAAGTTTGGACTCAAATTAGACTTAATTGATTTTTCCAGCATTATTTGGGTCTTACATTGTTTCTATATTTCTGCCATATCTTGAGTTCTAGATGTGTAAAAATTATGTATCTTACCTTGTAGGAAAGATAAGAGAGAGCTCTACAACTTTGATGAGAGCTCAAAGTCTCATTCAGACATCTAGTGGAGCTAATTGGGCTTGGAAGTCAGAACACGAGTTTTGTGACTGGAACCTAAATAGTGTACAGTAATCAGAGCATAACTCGAGCTGTAGGAACTTCCTTAGGCTGAAATTTGGATACTTGAGTGAAGACCCATATCTACAACTTTCATGAAGAACACAAAACTCAGATCGGACAGCTTGGAGGTGATATTGGGTCTAGAAGTCAAAACAGAGGTGCTGAAATTGGACCTAAATAGTCTGTAGTAATTGGGCCATATCTTGGGCTGTAGGTGGTGAAATGAGCTGAAATTTGGATATCTGAAAATTAAGACCCAGATCTACAACTTTCATGAAGATGACTTTTCCATTTGATAATGGAATCCATGAGTTAAGCAATGAATGATTTCAGAGACAAAGAATCTCAATAATTTTCCACTCACCAACTCACCATTTGGCATTTTCCACTCATTCACCCCCTCATCCACCTACTCTTAATCATCCTCCTTGTCATTTTGTATCCCTAATCCTCTATAAAAGGCATCATTGGCTGATCATTTAGTGCTCTTGGTGTTAGGCTTGGTTTTTAGAAGTTATGGTTATGCTTGTTTATTGTTTTCCTTTGTTGTAATTTTCTCTTGCTCTAAATTGAAGTTATGTTCATCTTTCTCTTCTTCTCTCTTTCTTTCTTCTTATCTATGAGTAACTAAATCTTCATCTTGCTTGGGTGAAAGAGTGAAGCTCTTGGTAATGAAATAAGGTTAGATTATTCTATTTCTCGTGCTTAAATGATATATTATCAAATGGACATTATATGTGTTTTGTTTTGTTTCCAATCAATTTAGAAACCTTCTTTGTATAATGGAGATCTTGATTTATTATAGACAATAGAATTGGCACAGTGAATGCTTGAACTCATTTACAAATGTTGGTAGATAATTAAAGAAATCATAATATAATTGCATATATAATTAAACTTTGAATGTTATATTTTTCAATTGGAACCTCCGTTGTGTGTGGATTTCAATTGAGTTATAAAGAGAAATAATCTTGCCTTTAATTTATTACCAAGAGTGGATCTCCTAACCCAAGCAAGTTCTTAAATTCACTTGTGAACATCTTTTATTACTTTTGGGGTAGTGACAAATTTTTTTTCTTGCCTCAATTAATTTTTCTTCATCATTTCCCTGTGGATTGAACTCGGACTCCTGAGAAATTTATTACTTGAGACAACCTGCACTTGGGTTTGCATCCTTAAATCCCGCAACCATGTAGCTTTTTGGTTCATGAAAGATGAAAATGAGTTAAGTGGAAGACTTACTCTAGAAGCCTCCTTGGAGCTCCTTGGCCATGAGCCTCTCCTTAGGAATGGGTCCAAAACTTCTCCTACAAGCTTGATCCAAAACTTCTTTAGGAAGCTTTCTTCCTATTGGTCCAAAAAATAGAAAAGTCAAATGGTGATGTCACAAAAGTAGTCACATGGGTGATGTCATTAAGAGAAACATCTAGGAAAAGGTGACTAGGCTTATATCTAGAACCATCCACTAGTTCATTACTAAAAGCTATTATCCAATAGACAAAAGTTACAGTTAACCAAACTAGTATTTATTGTCTAATGGATAATAGAACGCACCTAGATTTGATTTACAAATAAAATCTCAAAAAATGAAAACTTCGAAAATTGTCTCCGGTCTCGGGTTCAGTAAGCTCCCCTGGTCCCACTTCAACAGTCCAAAATTTTTTAAAAATAATATTAAAATAATCAAAATAAGCCAAATAATTCATAAAAATCATAAAAATCACATATAATAAAAATTGGGGTGTTACATTGGTTGCATAGTTGAAGCTAAAAAATAGAGATGACTTGAGTTGTAAGCCTCTAAATGACATGGGACTTAGGCCCAATGATTCCTAATGGACCCAACTTTGTAACTAATAGGTTTCTAATCATGTAAAGCCAAATTAGGGGTTAGTTATAGGAGGTAGAAGCAGAAATCTAACACTCATCTTCTGATTCTACATTTTTCATTCCCTCTCAAGATCTAGATCTCTCTCTTTTCTCTCCCTTCTCTCTAGATTTTTCCTCTCTTTCTAAGTTCTTCCCTCCTATTCATGGAGGGGTAGAGACTTTAATCAATCCAAGGGATTGACATTCTTGATGTTTAATTTTGAGATTATGTTTTAGTTGTTCTACATTCAATTATTAATCAAGTTTCTCTCCTTCATCTTTGCTTAATTCTGATTGAGTTGCTTAATTTGATTGGGTTATTCATATGATAATTGCGTAATTACCATGTGTAAATGATGAATTACAGAGACTAAATAAGGCATTGAAGGTGTTTGATGAAATGTTTAGCTTAGTTGGATCTTGGTTTTTAAGTTAATTTGGGTTTTGGATCAATGCTTAATTTGTCTAACCTTAATTAATTGAATTCTAGATGCGTATCTAGTAGAATATCCATGGAACATTTTAAGGCGTCTTGATGTGATCTAAGACCAAGGATTCGGTAGATAATTTAATGGATTTATAGAGATCAAGGATGGATTAAAATCAAAATTTGTTAATTCGCTTGGATTGGTTGCTTCTTAATTTTGTTTTCTCTTCTTTAATTGCTTTATGCTTTTGTTGTTTAATTTCACAAAGTCCTTCCCCCTTATTTATTAACCTTAGTCTGACTTCATAATTAGAGTGATCTACGGGCTCAACCTGGTATTACCTTATGCTGCAAGTAGTTCTAGTAATTCAGTTATAAATTAATTTAAATTTGATAAACTCAATAGTTATCATGAGTATTCTAACTTTTACAGGTATTAGAGAAAGTTCTAGGACTTCAGTCAGTTTCTATACTCATCATTAATAATTATCTATATACATCATTGATGGCCACTAAGCTATATTACTCTTTCTTAAGTTAAGATAAACTTAAGGAATTAAACTTATATGCTTACAAATATCTGCCTTAACTAGTAACCATTTCCATAGTAATCTTCATCCTCTATTTGACATCTCCACAAAATCTCATGATTCTCCAAGCTTCTTTCCTATTTAATTTGGCCTTTAAACACTCATCCTGTGTTATTAAAAGAGCTAAAGTAATTCAGTTAATTCTTCAGAATTCACCATATCTCATTCTAATTATTTGTGGCATAAGAATAAATTCTTCATATTTATTTCTATCATCTAAGAAATTTATGCTAAGTTCTGGGCTAATATAAGTTATTTTTCACATTCTGTGTTATAGTATTATGTCCAAACTAACTCAGGAGGTCACAAGAATTAATAGGTAACTCTTACAAGTATTATTGAGCTTCTAAAACAATAATTAAGGATAATAGGTTAGGAATGATGCTACATCTAGCAACAATGGGAGGTTGCTTCAATAGCTTAGGCACTAAGCTATCGTCGTAGAGCTCATTCAGGGTTATTTTGATTGTGTCGAGTTCAAAAATAGGTCCTAAGTAGGGCTAAACTTCCTTAAGGTTCCTAAATTGAAACTCATATATGTCTTAAGTTGCATTCGGAACCTCTAAAGATCTCATGCAAACCTTATGACCTCCATGCACTAATCCTAATTCTCAAAATTACACTAACGAGTTTAAAATTCATTAATTTCATGTAATTTTAATAATTCTAATATTATTTAATTTTAAGACCATCATCATGGTGCTAATTCTTTTAGACCAATAATATCTAAGCTAAGTGCTCTCTTTTTGGTGCATGAAAATCTATTAGCTCACCTCTAATCAGTACTTATCTATAATAATATAATTATATCTAAATAATACTTAATTATTATAATTATATTACTAAGCCCTAATTTAATATCATAAGGTATTATAATTATTACAAATAATTATTTACTTAATTAATTTATTAATTTACTAATTATTATTTAATTGACTTACTTCCTATTTAATTAAATTCTCTAATATTCATAAAAATATGAATTATGCCTTTGTAATTACAAATAATCCTATTTAAAATTATTTAAAATTATTTTAGATAAAGCGTATTTATTAATAATTATTCTATATTTTAATTAATTATTCTAATTAAGCCTATGAGATAACTTACTTACTAAGTTATTTGTCTACATGCACATATAACACAAATAGGCATGCAGAAACACAACGGTAGGTGCTAAGCAGCTTCTACAAGTAAACTGAAAGTGAGGATGTTACAATTCTCTCCTCCTTTTTAAAATTTTGCCCTCGAAATTAGTTACCTATTAAAAGTAGTTCTGGATAATCCTGTTTCGTACTAGTTTCTAATTCCCACACAGCTTCTTTAGAATTCATGCCTTCCCAAATCACTTTGACTAGAGGAATGTGTCTTCATTTATGCTCTTTAATTCTTATGTCCACGATTCTTACAAGCTTAATCTTATAAGTTAAATCATCTTTTATATGTATTGATTCATTTTATATTATGTGTGAAGAATTGAGGTTATATTTCCTGATCTATGATACATGGAAGACATTATGGAGATTTGGCAGACTCGAGATAAGTGGTATATGGTAAGCTACATGATGAACCTGCAAAACTTATAATTTTTACAGTTTAGTATGTGTGTTTTTCATTCTTTTTAATGTTTTTAATTAAGTTTGTTCTTGAGTTTTGTTATATTATTAACATTTTAAATTGTATTGTAATTATGTATTTTTATGTATTTTTGTAAGGTATATGTAAAGAATACAAGAATGGAGATGATTGCATAGTAGATTTCCCAAAAAAAAATAGCATGTCACTGTAGCAAAAACACTGTAGCAGTACGTACTGTAGCATGACGTCAGCATGACTCCAACAAGTTACTGTAGGAAATTATTGTAGAATGACATCAGCATGAAGTCAACAAAGTACTGTAGCATGACATCATGCCGATGTCATCGATCCATCGTTGATAGAATTTTTTGTATAAATAAGGGGAGTTTCTTGCGTGAGAAATGGAGGGAGAGGGCAGAGAGGAGCATTCTAGAGAGAGAAATTCTCTCTCTCTCTCTCCTTTGTTTTTCTTTTTCTTTTTCTTTTCTTTTTTCTTTTCTTCTTTTTACTTTATGTGTAAATAAGTTTCAGTCTACTTGGGTGAAAGTGTGAAGCTCTTGGTAATAAAATAAGGTTAGATTTATTCATTTCTTGTGCTTTAATGATTTATTTTCTAGTAATTATTATACGTGTTATATTTTGTTTCTGATAATTTAGAAACTACCCTTATAAAGAGGAGTTCTTGATTTGTTGTAGACAATAAGATTGGCACAGTGAATGCTTTAACCCATTTACAAGTGGTGATAATAATTAAAGGAAATATAATATAATTATGTGATGGACTTTTAATGTTATATTTTTCGATTGGAATCTTCGTTGTGCATGATTTCAATTGAGTTATAAAAAGAAATTAATCTTGCCTTTTACTTTATTTACCCAGAGTGGATCTTTTTACCTAAGTAAATATTTGTTTACCGTAGTAACAAATTATTTACTTCACCTTAATTTTTCTTCATCAATTCCCTGTGGATCGACCTCGGACTCCCGAGAAAATTTATTACTTGAGACAACCTGCACTTGGGTTCGTAATGCATCCTTTAATCCAGTATCAAGTTTGTATTTTTGGTTAATAAAAGTGTGCATCACTACAGGCCCAATTCTTTAAAGAATTTGAAATGGACCTAAAAAACGAGGACTCGGTTTTCTTGACTTCAAGACTTTGTCAATCACAGTTATAAGAATGATTCTAAAAAATATATATTCTTCTTTTTCAATTTATAAGGTTTTTCTTCTCTTATCAACATAGCTCTTCTGCCTAGATTGGGCAATTTATAACCTTTTTTTTATCAATTTGATCTATTATGTGGTTTTCTGTACCAAATCTAGCCCTAATATGGTTTTCTTTCTAACCTTAAACCAACACAGAGGCGATCTACACTTTCTTCCATAAAGAGCCTCATAGGGTGTCATTCCAATGCTAGAATAGTAACTATTATTGTAGGCAAACTCTACCAGGGGCAATATCTATCCTAACTCCCTTGTTGATTAATGACACATACTCTAAAAATATCTTCTAGGGTCTGTATCATCCTCTCAGTCTAACCACCTATTTGTGGGTGATAAGTTGTACTAAGATACAACCTAGTCCCAAAGGCTTTCTATAAAGTTCTCCAAAATCTAGATGCAAATTGAGGGTCTTTATTCAATATATTGGGGGTACACCATGTAACCTCACAATCTCTTAGATATACAACTGGGCTAACTTGTCCATTGAAGAATTAGCTTTGACTAGCAATAAATGGGTAGACTTAGTCAATCTATCCACAATGATCCAGATTGTGCTCTAGGCAAACCTATGACAAAGTCTATGGATATACAGTTCCACTTTCATTCAAGGATCTCTAAAGGTAGCAATGATCCTAATGGCTTTTGATGTTCTGTCTTCACTCTCTTGCATAATAGACATTTTGCCACATATTGGGTAATGTCTCCTTTATTTTGGAGCACCAAAACAAGGTTCTCAGATAAATCTTAGTTGCACTAGGGTGAAGGGTGCAACTAGTCTTATGGGCTTCCTCTAGGATCTTAGCTCTTAAGTCTACAACCTCTAGGACATATACTTTGCCTTGGAACAAAATAGTTCTATCAGTTACCACATTGATGTCCTTTTTCTTTCCTCGTAACATTTGTTCCTTTAAGGACTATAAGGCTAGGTCTTTTTATTAGGCTACTCAGATTTGAGTCCTAAGATCACTTTCTACCTTCAGATTATTAACTCAGAGACTACGTGGTAACATAATCACTAACAAATTCAAATTCGTAAAGCTTTTTAGAAGATTCATTTCTTGTATTATCATATAGGATACATGTAGAGATTTTCTACTAAGTGCATTAGCCACTACATTGGCTTTACCTGGGTGATATTTTAAATTAAAGTCATAGTCCTTTAGAAACTTCATCCATCTTCTCTATCTCATGTTCAACACCTTTTGATCAATCAGGTATCTTAAATTCTTGTGGTAGTTGAATACCTCAAACTGAACTCCATAGAGGTAGTGCCTCCATGTTTTAAGGCAAATTCCATACCAACTAAAATAAAAAAATAAAATAAAATAATGATGGTGTTCCTCTTTTTGAAAATTGTGGTCATCCCTGACCACCAAAAAAAAATAATAAAAAATAAAAAATAAAAATAATAATATAATAAAAAAAATAACCCTTTGTACATATTAACTTGTGGGGTTAATTCTCCCTTTTATTTCTTTGTACAGTGGATTTAATTATCCTTTTTATTTTCTTGTGCAGTGGGGGTAATTCTCCCTTTTTATTTTCTTGTACAGTGGGGGTAATTCTCCCTTTTATTTTTTTTGTATATACCAACTCAGTGGGGGTAACTCTCCCTTTTATTTTACGCACTAACTCAGTGGGGGTAACTCTCCCTTTTACTTTTCTGTAATTTACTTTTTGTATATTTTTTATTTGGTGGTCGGTTTATACCCCACGCTTGTAAATATTTATTTACGTCATTTATTTACGTTTTTTTATTTTATTTTCGTTTTTATTTTTATTTTCTTTTCTTTATTTACGCTTTTTGCCTTTATTTTTATTTATTTACGCTTTCTTCCTTTATTTTTCTTTATTTACATTTTCTGTTTAATATATATATTAGGTGGTTGGTTCTTACCACATCCAAGTTAATATTATTATTATAATTATTATATGGTGGTTGGTTTGTTACCCCACATTTTTATATATATATATATATATATATATATATATATATATATATATATATATATATATATATATATATATATATATATATTTGGTGGTTAGTTTCTACCACACCATTTTTTTAAAATTTTTATTTGGTGGTTGGTTTATTCCACGCCTTTGTTGATATTTATTTGGTGGTTGGTTTATATCACATCTTTGTATATATTTTTATTTTTCTTATTTCTTTTTCTCTTTTGTTTTGTGTGTTTTTAGGGTGAAAACGTAACTTGATTCAATTGACATGTATTAAGATTGGAATTCTAATTAACTCTTGTCTATTCAATTTGAGTGCTTATTATGGTTCATAATGCTTTTATGAATTGGCCACTCATAAATTGATCTAGTGGGTGTATGTAGAATCGGAAGGTTTGCATATGACCTAGACCATAAACAATAAAGTGCCATGATTTATAATTGTCTAGGAAAGGAGGTTATAGGTTGTGTGGGAGAACTATGGTATTTTCCATGAGAATCACAAGAGTAAAAGTCATGCCTTTAAGAATTAAGGTTTAGGCCAAAGAATTAAATGAAAATTAATTACTGATTCTCTCCATTAATTGAATAATTAGAAATTGATTAGAAGGAAGGTCCCAAAGTTACTCTATTATCTATGATAGATTATTGAATCAAGTGATATCAGATCCCTAGTTTTTTGGGTGTCTTGGTGTTTGTTTTTCTTTTTC
Organism: Ormosia emarginata; assembly: GCA_029884605.1. Taxonomy (NCBI): domain Eukaryota; kingdom Viridiplantae; phylum Streptophyta; class Magnoliopsida; order Fabales; family Fabaceae; genus Ormosia; species Ormosia emarginata. Next base: position 29,170,819 of record JAQQTP010000088.1, read on the forward strand.
CTCTTAAGTGTCAACTTAATTTTGACCTTTTGGTCATTTGTCGACTTTCTCAACAAGTTTTGGTAAACCTAGATTGATACGGTAGATTTTGTTGTTTCAAGAATTCAAAATGAGCTGAAAATGTTTTGTCCATACTTCCAATAGGCTCACCTTTTCGAAATCACACCTATCAATATTATCAATTTTTTTTTAAAAAAAACAAACAATATTGTTCTTTGGGGATGGTTTCCGCAAACAGAGACAATAAAATATTCTTCATTATGAATGGACTGAGTAAGGAGTCATTTTCGACTCTTGAGACGCATTCTTATAGAGTTATACATCTTAAACTTCCTAATTTATGGAATCTCTTCAAAGGCTGGTAAGTGCGCTTCAGTTTTGGGAATTTGACTAAAAAAGATCCTATTTACCAATTTATCAGAAATTGGATGGGAAGCTTATCCTCGACTCATAGAAGGCGTTTAAGCCGTTACTGGACGTAAAACTAGAGGAAGATGTGAGCCACAATCACAACTACATGTATATATTTTCTTGTATAGATTTTTTTTTAAAAAAAAGGAGAGCAAAAAGTGGTCCGAAGGAAATGTTGCGAGAAGCAGTAAGAAAAGGAAGCCAGCCAAGACACTCCATCTGTTTAAATAATTTCAATCTTTGGTCATACTTTGTTTCTGTTTATATTTGTGTGAGGTTTCTCTTTTCAGTAATTACAATAATAGGTACTATCTTCTATCCTTTACCTTTCTATGTTTTAACATTGAGGACAATGTTATGATCTGGTTGGGGGGAAGGATAATTGTGTGACTAGTTGTGTAAAAAAAATGCTTGAATTTTTTTTTAATAGTGTTTATGTTTGTCAGCAATTTTCTAATAGTTAAACCAATTAAAGATGGCAGAGTAAGGAGTAAATTTTGCTGTGGAAGTAATTTTACTCTTGAGACGTATCTAGATTGGGGTAGATAACTAGTTTGTGTAGAAGTAGCAATTCAGATTCAGGGAAATTCGCATGATTGAGTAAATTGTCTTCTTTCTTGAACATCACATGCTTGGTTATGGATGTTGAAATTTTTGTGCCTTGAGAATGATGGATATATGCCTTGTAAGATTTTGAGCCTATCGATGAATGGATTGAACATCTGTACCACTCTCTTCTTTCTTGTGTGATTTTTTCTCATGGAATTGTTACTCTAGAACTTGCTTTGATTCTTTTTGAAGCTACATTTTCACATGCATACATAAACATGATTGAGGTAATTTTCTTGAATTAACTACTTTGACCAAATAGTCAACCTTGCATATTTTCCTTTGCTTAACCCCTTTGAGCTTATTTGACCATTCTTTGTTTCGAACTCATTATGTGCCTTAAATGAAAAACCATGTTCTTACCTGACCTTAGGGAATAAGAGAGCATTAGCTTTGTTATCGAATGAGTTTCTTGAACAAGTGTGGGGGTATATGTGCAAGTATTCCAAAAAAAAAAAGAGTTGGCCAGCGAATTCTTGGAAATAACAGGAATAGAAGAAAAATGTTCAAGCCTAACAATGAATTCAACCTACCAATTAATCTTTAACGAAATATTAGTCAAATATTGGTCAATGCCCTTTATGAAAAAAAAAACAAATAGAGAAAGAATTAAGAAAATCTTGGGAAAGTTAGACTGAATGTTCTCAAACATCTTCTCCACTCTAACTGTAACATAATGCTCTTTTATTCTCTTTAGTATTTAACTTATCTTATCTATATTACTTCATCCTTTACCATGACCCCATTATAACCTTGAATAAAGTCCTCATGATTTGTGTATATATGTTGTTTTTGAGTAGCGGAGAAGTAGAAGATAAGCAAACTTATGGTAGTACCATTATTCATGAGTTGAATAGAGAGAAATACTAACCTTTTTAAACACTTGAGAGATTGAGAGTGAATTCTGTGAAGATCTATCATTCTTGATTCATTCTTTTCAACTGAAGTTTCCTTGCTTGTTGGTTTGAGATGCGAAGAAATGTTACATCATGACTGTTTTGATCCCTTGAATGTGTGGTTGCTCTTCTTGAGTCATTAAATCTTTTAGATATTTTAGTCAGTGTCATTTCCTAGCTTTGGTCTTGTATATTTTGCCCAGGAGTGCAAAAGGTCAAGTGTGGGGGTGTGATGAACCTGCAAAACTTATAATTTTTACAGTTTAGTATGTGTGTTTTTCATTCTTTTTAATGTTTTTAATTAAGTTTGTTCTTGAGTTTTGTTATATTATTAACATTTTAAATTGTATTGTAATTATGTATTTTTATGTATTTTTGTAAGGTATATGTAAAGAATACAAGAATGGAGATGATTGCATAGTAGATTTTCTAAAAAAAAAGCAGCATATCACTGTAGCAAAACACTGTAGCAGTACGTACTGTAGCAAGTTACTGTAACATGACATCAGCATGACTCCAGTAAGTTACTGTAGTAAATTATTGTAGAATGACATCAGCATGATGTCAACAAAGTACTGTAGCATGACATCATGCTAATATCATCATCCATGTAGAAAGTAGAATTTTTGTATAAATAGGGAGGGTCTTTTGCTTGAGAAATGGAGGGAGGGGAGAGAGGAGGCGTTCCAGAGAGAGAAATTCTCTCTCTCTCTCCTTTGTTTTTCTTTTTCTTTTTCTTTTCTTTTTTCTTTTCTTCTTTTTACTTTATGTGTAAATAAGTTTCAGTCTGCTTGGGTGAATGTGTGAAGCTCTTGGTAATAAAATAAGGTTAGATTTATTCATTTCTTGTGCTTTAATGATTTATTTTCTAGTAATTATTATACGTGTTATATTTTGTTTCTGATAATTTAGAAACTACCCTTGTAAAGAGGAGTTCTTGATTTGTTGTAGACAATAAGATTGACACAGTGAATGCTTTAACCCATTTACAAGTGGTGATAATAATTAAAGGAAATATAATATAATTACGTGATGGACTTTTAATGTTATATTTTCCGATTGGAATCTTCATTGTGCATGATTTCAATTGAGTTATAAAAAAAATTAATCTTACCTTTTACTTTATTTACCCAGAGTGGATCTTTTTACCCAAGTAAATATTTTTTTACCATAGTAACAAATTATTTACTTCACCTTAAATTTTCTTCATCAATTCCCTGTGGATCGACCTCGGACTCCCGAGAAAATTTATTACTTGAGACAACCTGCACTTGGGTTCGTAATGCATCCTTTAATCTGGTATCAAGTTTATATTTTTGGTTAATAAAAGTGTGCATCACTACAGGCCCAATTCTTTAAAGAATTTGAAATGGACCTAAAAAACGAGGACTCGGTTTTCTTGACTTCAAGACTTTGTCAATCACAGTAATAAGAATGATTCTAAAAAATATATATTCTTCTTTTTCAATTTCTAAGGTTTTTCTTCTCTTATCAACATAGCTCTTCTGCCTAGATTGGGCAATTTATAAACTTTTTTTTATCAATTTGATCTATTATGTGGTTTTCTGTACCAAATATGGCCCTAATATGGTTTTCTTTCTAACCTTAAACCAACACAGAGGCGATCTACACTTTCTTCCATAAAGAGCCTCATAGGATGTCATTCCAATGCTAGAGTAGTAACTATTATTGTAGGCAAACTCTACCAGTGGCAAATATCTATCCTAACTCCCTTGTTGATTAATGACACATACTCTAAGCATATCTTCTAGGGTCTGTATCATCCTCTCAGTCTAACCACCTATTTGTGGGTGATAAGTTGTACTAAGATACAACCTAGTCCCAAAGGCTTTCTATAAAGTTCTCCAAAATCTAGATGCAAATCGAGGGTCTTTATTCAATATATTGGGGGTACACCATGTAACCTCACAATCTCTTAGATATACAACTGGGCTAACTTGTCTATTGAAGAATTAGCTTTGACTAGCAATAAATGGGTAGACTTAGTCAATCTATCCACAATGATCCAGATTGTGCTCTAGGCAAACCTATGACAAAGTCTATGGATATACTGTTCCACTTTCATTCAAGGATCTCTAAAGGTAGCAATGATCCTAATGGCTTTTGATGTTCTGTCTTCACTCTCTTGCGTAATAGACACTTTGCCACATATTGGGTAATGTCTCCTTTATTTTGGAGCACCAAAACAAGGTTCTCAGATAAATCTTAGTTGCACTAGGGTGAAGGGTGCAACTACTCTTATGGGCTTCCTCTAGGATCTTAGCTCTTAAGTCTACAACCTCTAGGACATATACTTTGCCTTGGAACAAAATAGTTCCATCAGTTACCACATTGATGTCCTTTTTCTTTCCTCGTAACATTTGTTCCTTTAAGGACTATAAGGCTAGGTCTTTTTATTAGGCTACTCAGATTTGAGTCCTAAGATCACTTTCTACCTTCAAATTATTAACTCAGAGACTACGTGGTAACATAATCACTGACAAATTCAAATTCGTAAAGCTTTTTAGAAGATTCATTTCTTGTATTATCATATAGGATACATGTAGAGATTTTCTACTAAGTGCATTAGCCACTACATTGGCTTTACGTGGGTGATATTTTAAATTAAAGTCATAATCCTTTAGAAACTTCATCCATCTTCTCTATCTCATGTTCAACACCTTTTGATTAAACAGGTATTTTAAATTCTTGTGGTAGTTGAATACCTCAAACTGAACTCCATAGAGGTAGTGCCTCCATGTTTTAAGGCAAATTCCATACCAACTAATTCTAGATTATGAGTATGCTAGCTTTCCTCATGGGGCCTTAATTGTCTAGAAGCATAGGCAATTACTCCTTTGTTCTGCATTAGTACACAACCTCAACCTTTCTTTAAGGCGTCACAATATACTTCAAAGTGTCCTTGTAGATCTAGAATCACTAATATTGGTGTAGTTGTCAACTTCTACTTTAGTTTATGAAAACTATCTTCAAACTTGTGTCTAGTCAAATGGATTACCCTTATGGGTAAGTCTTATCACTAGCAAAGCCAACTGAGAGAATCCTTTGAAGAACCTTCTATAATATCTGACAAGTCCTAAGAAACTCCAGATTTTAGAAATAGTCTTTGGTCAATCCCATTGTACATGTGACATCCCACCTAGTATCTAGGCAACAGGGTAAGATGCCACTTGTGTGTGTGTGACATATTGTAACATTCTCTGCTCTAGTTTGCCTATATATATAATATAATAATAATTAGATTATTTTTTGATTTGTTTTTTTATTTATGTGCATGTTTGTGCATAATGACAACTACATAGAGCGTAATTTAAGCTTAAAATAACTTGCATAATAACAAAAATTAGTAAATCAATAGAAATAAATATGAAAAATTTATAATTAAACTATGAATAAATAAAATGAGTTATAGTAATTTTTGATAGCTTAAATAATTAGAATTATTAATTTTATTAACTTAAAAGCATCGTAGAAATTAAAAATAAATGAGATAAAATAATGAAAATAATTTTATGAGTTGAGAAATTTATTTAGAGGATGATGGCAATTTTATAATTTCTGTATGACTTAAGAAAATGTAGAGAGTAAATTAGATTAATTATATAGGCTTAAGAATTTATTTAAAATAAAAAGGTTAGAGTCATCATTACCTCCTAACCACTAAGATTTCATGCAAAGGGAGAGAGGATACTAAACTAAGTTCTTATTGGCTTGATGTCAAAACTTGAAAGACTGAATTTAAGCTTGATAGGACTCAAAGTAATAGGATTGCAAGCATAAGGTTACTTGCACACCAAGTTAACAACATATTAGTAAGAATTAGGATCTAATTAATATCCAATGGCCTAAACTAAGATCCTAAACTAATCTTATGCATTTGTAAAACATTTTTAGAGGCTAGAAACATAGGATTGAAGATCAAAATCTTCCTAGGAGCCTAACACTCATCCTCACTGGCCTTGCACTTAACAACTTAGCTATTAAGTTGTTTCAATTCCTTTTCTTCCTCTCACCAGTGCTATCTCACCTAACACACAACCAAAACACTTTGTTCTCTCTTCTCTCTAGGTGAAAGATGCGACAAAGGGCAGCCATGGAAGCCAAGCTTCAAGCTCTTGCATGAGTTAGTTCCAGTACTCAACTTAGCTCAAGAAGGAGAAATTGCTCCTCACTTTCTCCTCTTCCTCTTCCACCGATTCGATTCTCCATTGAAGTAACTTCACCATCTCTTTGTCCTTCTTCACCATGAGCTTGGTAGACCAAGTAAAGGTCCTTGTTTTCCTCTTACTTTTATTTCTTATCTCCTATAATCATCTATATTGCTACATGTTGTTATTAGATAAAATTTTGATGGATTTCCAATGGGGTTGCTCTTGAGTATTGGTGGATGAGGGGTAGGATTAGTTGTGTTTTCTTAATATCTATTAAGTTCTTGATTATTTGAGCTTTATTGAAGTTAAATCCATGCTTGCATGTTGGATTAGCATGAAATTTGTTGAGTTGTGGTGGAGGCAAGCCGCGGGTCTTGGTGTGCAATTTTCATCATAGGAATTGATTTCTATGAATTTATCCTATTATTGTTACTTGACTACGATTAATTTGGATTGATGGATGTTAATTTGGAAGAGTGGTTTGAGATTAAGGTCCCAAGTTCATGGTGGAATAAGGGTGGAAATATGTAAAACTGTAATTAATGCCAATTGGATTAATTAAGTCTTAATTACACTAAGCTAGATGTAATTAGTTAGGTTATTAAGAGACTAGGTGATTTGGTTGGTGTTTGGCCGAGGGTTAAAGGATGAGAATTAGTATCAATTTTACTAATTAGGATAAGTTAGGAAGTGTAAGTTGGTTTGGTAAGAAAAGAACCTAATTGGTAATGATAGTTTAATTAAAATCGGATAAAATTTGATGCGAACTAGGGTGTAGGTCGTGACCTATACTAGGGTTAGTAGGCCTAATTTGACAAATAAGACCCTTAATTATTAGTTAACTATAGATAAATAAGCTGGTTGAACTTAACCTAGGTCATTTGTAATTGATTAATGAGTTTAAAGGTAATAGGCAGAACTCTAGCCATGTGAACATAAATTTTAACAATGGAACATGCTTAGGAAGTTTAATGTGTTTCATATTGGCTAAGGAGTATATAAAACTAAAATTTTGGTGTGCATGGTGGTACATGGCCAAGGACCATGGTACTCTTTTATTAATGTCTACGACTTTGTAATTTACTTGTTGATGAATGATTAGGAAGAAATGCATGTTATATGTTGTTACTTGATTGGAGCCATGTGGTATAATGCTCATATACTTGAAAATAGATTGGAATTTGATGATTGAGTATTTTTGCATGATTTGGTGAGTTTGGCCGAAGAGCCAAACCATATGACTTTGCATTGATTTTGTGATATATACATTGCTCTTATTGTGCATGGCAGTGGAATTGTAAAGTTCATTATGATTTGAGGATGCGCTCTGTAACACCCCTTTGGAAGATGTCACACATAAAAGAAAATAAAAGAAATAGAAATAAAATCTACCCAAGTTGTGAAACATTTGTTAAATATTATTACGGGTTGTAAAATAATTCCTGATAGACAGAAATATGATATAAAAAAAATAATGCGGAAAATACGAAATAAAAAAAAAACATCATCACTAATAATATACATATGATTAAGTTATAAACTGTACAAATAATTTACAACTAAGACTACAAATATTTAAACAAAAACAAGAAAGAAAGCAATAAAAGAGTTAATATATACGAGCATACGCTGACGCGCCCAAAAAAACATCATGATTATCTAATCCTCTGATGGATCACTCTCAGCATGAAAATGATCATCAGGAGATAGATATCCTGGATGTCTCGACACACGGCGATAACGGGATCGCGCAATCGATACGATGCTTATCTCACTAGGCTCAGGGTTTTCAGCACCCCAATAACGCCTAATGGATAAGGGTAACTCTAAGTGCGAGAAAAAGTGTCGTAGTCATGATGACAGCTCTTCATCAAAACGTTGACGTAGGATCACGGTCACACGTCCTGCATACGTCACAGAGTCACGATCGCCTCGTAAGTGCCAAGCCAGAGCACCTCCATGAAATACCAGCTCTATGAATCCCAAAAATCCTGGCGTCGCCATCCCTCACAATCAATCCAGAGGATATGGATGATCGGATGGTTCTTGATCGTAAAGCGGTCGTCGCCTCTTTGATCTTCCTCCTCCTCAGGGTACACGATCTCAATAGGCTGATCCTCTTCCTCGAAGTCTTTACCGCGTAAAATAATTAAACAGAAAATACATATAACAAAGAGGTAAGACAACATAAAATCATCACAACATGGCCAATAAGAAGACGACAAACAACATATATACAGTTCATGCAATACATAAAGCTTTAACAATTATAATAACAAATTGAAGTAAAATTTAGATATCATAACAATATATCACATAACAGATAAAACCTCACAGATAAAATAAGAAAGATAAGAATAAACAGATAAGATATAATAACCAAATATAGTAACAGTAACCAGATAAAATAAACAAATAAGATACAGATAAACAATAAATAGATAAGATGGAAACAAATAGACATAGAGATAAATAATATGACAAAATCCTACTCCATGGAGCTAAAGAAAACACAAGTATCGAGAGAGGAATGACTCGTAAAATCTAATAGTACCACGGCTGCCCCACCAACTATTGCTTGTTGTCACACGTTGCGTCTATAGCCCCACGACACGAGAATCCATCAATCCAGCGTGGTGTAGTTCACGGTCTCACGTTGTGGCACTACGAGGCAAATGTACTACTAGATTTCACAAATCTTGATTAAATATAGTGTATGTCGAGTACCATAGTGTGCTATCGGTTTACCACGGCTCAGCGGAGCTACCAACCGTCACATGTGGGATCCCGTACACTAAAGTCTCCAAGTTCATTAGAACAATGAACCACACTACGTTTATCGCATCGACAACACGATGTGATTCGTCTCGTCAACCAATCCACCAAATACATGGCACACATAACGAGATAGATGGAAAGCATGCGGGTTCACATTTTCCCGACAGCAGATATAGTCTCAAAAGCACCGTACGGGTTCACATTTTCCCGACAAAGACATATAAATTTTCAAAAGCACATGTACGGGTTCACATTTTCCCGACAAATGAAAGATTTTCAAAAATAATCTGACGGGTTCACATTTTCCGAAAAAGTATAAAGATAGTAATGGTCAATCGCGTAGAAATTTTATCGCGTTTTCATAATTTCGTCATTTTTACAAACGTTTAAAAATCGCGTAAAGATATTTTTCTGTTTTTAAAATCGCGTAGCATTTTAATACGTTTTCTCAATCGCGTAGGATTTTCAAATCATTTTTTTATTCGAATGCCTTTAAAATTACTTGTTCAAACAAACAGAAATAGTATTTAGTACATTTAAATTACGTAGAATAATTTTCCATACCGTATATCTTGTCTTTTGGATATTTTTACTATCTTATAGGTTCATTTTTACTAAAAAAAAAAAATTGACAACATTTTGTTTATAAACTTATAATAATGGTTTTCTAAATTTTCCATAAAATTTTCTATTTACCTAATTTTTAACCTTATCATTTTAATTTCTTTTTGAAACTTCCTAACATGCTTCAAAACTTAGAGTGAGCCATTATGTTAGAAAATTCTCAAAATTTACTTGTATTCCTTTCTAAATGATAAAATCATTGGTTTTAATTCTTTAAACTTAATTCTAACCAATTTGTTTCTTTAAAAATCATTATAGGAAATTTCTTTCTAACTTGTATTGTCTCTTTTTGATTGAAAAAGGTTTGAAACTAAGTTTAGAAACCATGATAACCTATATTGGCATGTTGGCCAAATTTAGTAAAACTTTTTCATTTGATTTCTAAATCATGTCAAAGGTATTATCTTATCTAAGTTCATTAAATCATGTTATAAAATAATGATTTTGAATCAAATAAATCCTTTAGGCATGTTGGCCCAAAATTTACTAAATCTTTACCATTTGATTTCTAAATTCCTTTTCTTTGATCAAATCAATTTGAAACCTTCTTATTTCTCCTAATTAATTAAGTTACACTTTAGGAAAAATGAAGAGAACATTTTGGTCCTCACACTTTGTCATTGCCGTGAACTAGGGAATGTGTTCTTTGGAACACTCATGCAAATTTACACATGTTATTCACATCTTATACCTTATCATACAATTCTAACACATGCATTTATATTTCTAACACATGCAAAATATTTCTAACACATAAAACCTAAATTAAAGCTTATAGACATACAATCAAAAGCTAATAGACATGCAAAATTATTACAATCACCAAACAAGAAAGCTACTAACATACAACACCTAAGCTACTAGCAACCACAAAAATTAACAAATACACATCAATAAACACACCACAACCGAATCCTTATGGATTCTACAAACAATCCATCTTCTTACCACCATCAAGGGATGATAAGAATTGTCTTCCTCTTACCTTAAATGAAGACAAATGATTAGCTTTCACACCTCCTATGGTTCGGTTTTCACTCCACCAAATACTTAAAAATCTCAAATAAAATCTACATGTTATTAACCATGAAAAAGAAGCTAAACCATGGAGAAATCATGGCTTAGAACTTTGAAAAAGAAGAGAGAAAAGAAAAATATGATATTTCACCTTCTAGGTCAAATTTACAAGGTTGATTTCCAAGCCCTAAATGAAAGATTTTGAAGAAACTTCCAACTAGAAAGGTTCTTAGAATAGTGTTTAGGTTAAGGAAACTTGGTTAGAAAAATTTTTGGATGGTTGGATGATTAGGAATGGCTCTTGGCCGAATGATAGGGAAGAAGAACAACAATGGAGGCTAGGGTTCTTGGAAGAGAGAGAAGAGAGAAAAGTGATGAAGATGAAGTGTAGTTTTGGTCTTCCAAGGCCTCTTGGCCGTAGCACTCAAGTGCAAATGGATGTGCATGGATTTGGCTTCATCCAAGCCATTGAATGCATCAAAGGTCAAGATCAAATCTTGCTTAACAAGCTTAAATCCTATTGGTTGCTCATGGTGACTCACCTTGCTTAGTCACACACAGTGCATTAAATTTCTCTCTTGAGTCGACTAGTGAGTCGAGTCACATTGCTGGAAAGTTCTACGCTTACGGTGATTAATTAAGCTACCGATCTAACGTTCGCTAATTGTGGGTCCCGCAAAATATTTTCGGGTCCACTTTGTCACTAAATATATCTTGACTAATAAAATAATATTATAATAATATAAAATTATTTTATTTGTGATTAAATCCTAAAAATTAAAAGATTATTTTTAGTCTCATTCAGAATCGGGTTAAGTAAGATCCCCAATTCTAAATAATAAAATAAGATTTTCCCGGCCCGAAAAATATTATTTTCCGCCTCGAGCAAATCACCCAAAAAGTCCATATAAAATCACAGACAGTATTATCGGACATTAAATCAAGAAGAAAACAATTAAAAAAAGAAAAACAAAAACAAGATGCGTTCGGGACGTAACGGTCATTTTCTTGTTTTTTCCCACAACGTAGGTAATCGTCCAAAACGTTCAAATAAAATATCCAGCGAGTATTATATAGCATTTGTATATCTTTCGAGAAAAATTAATACGAGAGCTCGAGAAAAATTTTTATTTTTACCGTCTCGAAGCAAACTACGTAAAACGATCAAATAAAATTTGAGCTGTATTATCGTAATTGTTTTCATACGAAATCGAGAATAGAAAAATAGGGACACGGCGGTCATTCATACAAAAGCATGAAAAAAGAAAACAAGTACATTGAGAATATTTTTTAAAAATTGGGGCGTTACAACTCGCCCAACAAATAAAAATTTCGTCCTCGAAATTCGATGTTCATCCAAACAAATGAGGATACTGATCCTTCATTTTATCTTCCACTCCCAGGTAGCCTCACCCGTCACATCATTCCATATGACTTTCACTAACTCGATCATCTTCCCTCGAAAGTGCTTTACCTTTCGTCCTATTCCGACGGGTAAAGTTTCGTAAGTCGATTCTCCTTTAAGCGCACGTCATCCGGTTGTATAACATGTGTCGGATCTGGTATATACTTCCGTAATCGAGACACATGAAACACGTCATGCAAATTCGATAGAAAAGGCGGCAAAGCAATCGATATGCTACGGGACCTATACGTCGGATAATCGATATGGTCCAATGAATTTAGGAGTAAGCTTCTTCGACTTAATCACTCTTGCGACACCAGTTGTAGGAGTAACTCTTAAAAACACATGCTCACCCTCCTTAAACTCAAGAGATCGTCTTCGTTTGTCCGCATAACTTTTGTCTGCTTTGCGCCGTAGTCTCATCTTCTCTTGTATCATCTTGACTTTATCCGTAGTCTGTTGTACAAGTTCCGATCCAACAGTCATACTCTCCCCATCTTGATACCAACATAGCGGCGTTCGACATCGTCTTCCATACAATGCTTCATAAGGTGCCATTCCGATGCTTGCGTGAAAACTATTGTTGTAGGTGAATTCTATCAAAGATAAAAATTCATCCCAACTTCCTCGTTGTTCCAAAACACAAGCACGCAATAAATCCTCCAAAAGGCGTATAGTTCTCTCTGTCTGACCATCTGTCTGCGGATGATAGGCTGAACTCAATCGTAACTTGGTTCCCATAGCTTCTTGCAGACTTCGCCAAAATCTTGACGTAAACCTCGGATCTCTATCAGAAACTATACATGTCGGCACTCCATGTAATCTGACAATCTCGCTGATGTACAACTGGGTTAATCTTTCCAATGAATATTTAATATTGATTGGTAAGAAATGAGCCGATTTCGTAAGTCTATCGACTATAACCCATATTGAATCATAACCTTTCCTTGTCTTTGGCAAACCAGTAACGAAATCCATAGAAATACTGTCCCATTTCCATTCTGGAATCGATAATGGTTGTAACATCCCAGCTGGTCTTTGGTGTTCAACTTTCGATTTTTGACAAACTAGGCAAGTTGACACGCATCTAACCACATCACCCTTCATTCCATGCCACCAGAATAACTTCTTCAAGTCTTGGTACATCTTTGTTATACCTGGATGCATACTTAACAAACTAGTATGGGCATGTTCTACAATATATTGCCTCAGTTCTCGGTCACGAGGAATACAGATTCTACCTCGAAACCTTAGAATTCCATCAGTTCCTTCTTTGAACTCTACTGCCTCGTCTTGCTTCATTTGCTCCCTTATTCCTTGTAAAAATTTATCGGCATTTTGCTTTTCCCTTATGTCTTCCATCAGCTCGCTTGAGATAGTAACCATATTCACACAGATCTTTCCCGGTTTCAACTTAACAAATGACCACTCATCTCTAAATTGTTCAATGAGCTCCTTTTCTTTAATCATCGAGCGAAACACTGATAATCTTTCTACTCAAGGCATCGGCCACGACATTCGCCTTACCGGGGTGGTACAAAAGTTGAAAATCGTAGTCGTTCTCGAAATTCTAACCATCTTCGCTGCCTCATATTCAGCTCCTTCTGGTCGTACAAGTACTTCAAACTCTTGTGATCACTGAAGATGTTGAACGTTGCTCCATAGAGAAAATGTCTCCATATCTTCAGAGCAAAAACCACCGCAGCCAATTCCAAATCATGCGTAGGATAATTCTTCTCATGAACCTTCAATTGTCGAGAAGCATATGCCACCACATTCCGGTCTTGCATCAACACGCATCCTAATCCTTGGTAAGAAGCGTCACAATACACATCGAAAGATTTCTTCGAATCTGGTAGGATCAACACCGGTGCAGTTGTTAACCTCTTCTTCAACTCTTGAAAACTGGCTTCACGCTCTTCCGTCCATTCAAAAGCTTGACTTTTCCTCGTCAGTTGTGTAAGTGGTCCAGCAATCTTGGAAAAACCTTCGATAAATCTCCGATAATAACCAACAAGTCCAACAAAACTTCGAACACATTCTTGTCTTAGGTCTTTCCCCTTCGTAAAATAGTCTCCACTTTCGATGGGTCCACCGCAATACCTTCTTTAGAAATTACGTGACCAAGAAATTGGACTTCTTCCAACCAGAACTCACACTTAGCCAACTTCGCATACAACTGCTTCTCCTCAAAATCTGAAGAACAACATTCAGATGTTCAGCATGCTCTTCCTTCGATCGAGAATAGATCAGAATGTCATCGATAAAGACAACGACAAATCTGTCTAGATACGGACGAAATATCCTATTCATATAATCCATAAATATGGCAGGAGCATTCGTCACCCCGAATGGCATTACCTGATACTCATAATGTCCATAACGAGTTCGAAAAGCAGTTTTCGGCACATCTTCCCCTCTTACACGAATCTGGTGATAACCCGATCGCAGATCTATCTTAGAAAATATCACAACTCCTCTCAATTGATCCATCAAATCGTCGATTCTTGGAAGCGGATATTTATTCTTGATAGTTACCTTGTTCAACTGCCGATAGTCCACACAAAGTCGTGAAGTTCCATCCTTCTTCTTGACCAAAAGCACTGGCGCACCCCATGGGGAAACGCTAGGTCGTACAAACTCTTTCTCCAACAGTTCCACCAATTGCTTTTTCAGCTCCCCCAACTCTACTGGCGACATACGATACGGTGCAATTGAGATAGACACTGTTCCCGATACTAAATCAATTGAGAACTCGATCTCCCGCTCAGGCGGTAAACCAGGTACATCTTCAGGAAAAACATCCAGGAAAATCGTTGACAACAGGAATAGTATTCACATCCTTCTCATTCTTAACTTCTAGAGAAGACAATACCGGATATCCCTGCGCTCCATCTCTCAACAAAGACTTGACCTTAACAGCGAGTTAAGAATCCAGACTCTTCTTCCTTAGGAAAAACTATAGTTTTCTTTGCACAATCTATAAGGATATGGTTAGAACATAACCAGTCCATCCCTAAGATTACATCTATCTCAATAAGAGGCAAACAAATCAAATTGACCAAAAACAAACGGCCCTTCACAACAATAGGACAATCCAAACAGATCTTAGAAGTAACTACAGGTTTAGCAGTTGGCGTAGATACACTCAACTTAACATTCAGAGAAGACACAGCAACTTCAGTCTTTCCACACAATCATAGGCAATAAACGAGTGTGTAGCACCCGAGTCATACAATACGGTCGAAGGTTACCTCCAATGTCACCTTCTCCTTGAATAAGGTCATCGATTGAGAAACTTCAGATCCCATCATTGTATACACTCGCCCTCCGGATCTCGGTTGAGTATTTCCGTGTTTTTTTTGCCGATTAGTTCTAACATGACGAACAACGGGTTTCTTCTGCGGTCGAGTACAATCCTTCGACATATGTCCAGTGTCCACGTTAAAACAGACAGTTCCTTTGATTGTACAACGGAGATAGATGGCCCTTCTTACCGCACTTAAAACACGTCGGCGTAAACACCACTCTCTCGTCTGCTCCACCACTAGGTACACTCCCTCCAGCGGCGGTCGGCCGAGTCGACTTCCTTGTGGTCTAGCATACTTATGCAGAAACCGATTTGTATTGCTACCTCCACCTCTTTGAAACCTTGTCGGCCCAAAGTTCCGATTCCTCTGATCTCGCGACGGTTCAAGCTCCTCAAGTCGTGCACATGCGTCTACCAAAGTATGAAAATGATTCATCCTCAGAGATATCACTCCTCGCTTCAATTCCACTCTCAATCCTGACTCAAACTTCCGACATTTCCATACCTCATCTTGTCGATTTTGAGCATAATCTGAAAATTGAGACAAACTTTCAAATTTGGTGGCGTATTCATTCACTGTCATATTTCCCTGTCGCAACCCAAGAAATTCCATCTCCTTGGCATGCCTAGCACTTGCAGGAAAATACTTATCCAGAAAAATATTAGAAAACACTTCCCAGGTGATCTCAGTCCCTTCAGCTTGCAACACTCGGCGGATTCCTCTCCACCAATGTTCTGCATCTCCTCTCAGCATAAAGACAGCATAAGTTACTTTCTTTTCATCTGTGCATCTCATCCCCTCAAAGATTCTCTCTAAATCTTGCATCCACTGACTCGCTTTCTCCGGATCCACCTCGCCTCTAAACTGTGGCGGATTATGGCGCCTAAATTCAGATAAATTTAGGGCATCAGTTGTAGCATCTTGCTGTTGAGCTGCTCTCAAATTTTGCTGAGTAATCACTTGACCATCTGCGCATAGCTTCAGAAAGACAACCAACATCGGGTCCTCAACACGATTCACGTTAGCACGTCCTCTGCCTCTACCAGCCATCTTCTTTCTTCAAACATAACAAAACAAAGTTAGATACATCCTTCTAGATATTTCCGAAAGGATATAAATCACAAAGATCACTGAGAGGATCACAAAGACAAACAAAAACAGACCCAACCACAACCCCAAAAGACTCTAACTTGGGCTCGATACCAACTAATGTAACACCCCTTTGGAGGATGTCACACATAAAAGAAAATAAAAGAAATAGAAATAAAATCTACCTAAGTTGTGAAACATTTGTTAAATATTATTACGGGTTGTAAAATAATTTACGATAGACGAAATATGATATAAAAAAAATAATGCGAGAAAATACGAAATAAAAAAAAACATCATCACTAATAATATACATATGATTAAGTTATAAATTGTACAAATAATTTACAACTAAGACTACAAATATTTAAACAAAAACAAGTAAAGAAAGCAATAAAAGAGTTAATATATACGAGGCATACTGCCGACGCGCCCAAAAAAAACATCATGATTATCTAATCCTCGATGGATCACTCTCGGCATGAAAATGATCATCGGAGATAGATATCTGGATGTCTCGACACACGGCGATAACGGGATCGCGCGGTCGATACGATGCTTATCTCACTAGGCTCGGGGTTTTCAAGACCCCAATAACGCCTAATGGATAAGGGTAACTCTAAGTGCGAGAAAAAGTGTCGTAGTCATGACGGGCTCTTCATCAAAACGTTGACGTAGGATCACGGTCACACGTCCCGCATACGCACGAGTCACGATCGCCTCGTAAGTGCCAAAGCCGAGCACCTCCATGAAATACCAGCTCTATGAATCCCAAAAATCTGGCGTCGCCATCCTCACAATCAATCCAGAGGATATGGATGATCGGATGGTTCTTGATCGTAAAGCGGTCGTGCACTCGCCTTGATCTTTCCTCCTCCTCGGGTACACGATCTCAATAGGCTGATCCTCTTCCTCGAAGTCTTTACCGCGTAAAATAATTAAACAGAAAATACATATAACAAAGAGGTAAGACAACATAAAATCATCACAACATGGCCAATAAGAAGATGACAAACAACATATATACGAGTTCATGCAATACATAAAGCTTTAACAATTATAATAACAAATTGAAGTAAAATTTAGATATCATAACAATATATCACATAAAGATAAAACCTCACGGATAAAATAAGAAAGATAAGAATAAACAGATAAGATATAATAACCAAATATAGTAACAAGTAACGGATAAAATAAACAAATAAGATACGAGATAAACAATAAATAGATAAGATGGAAACAAATAGACATAGAGATAAATAATATGACAAAATCCTACTCCATGGAGCTAAAGAAAACACAAGTATCGAGAGAGAGGAATGACTCGCAAAATCTAATAGTACCACGGCTGCCCCACCAACTATTGCTTGTTGTCACACGTTGCGTCTATAGCCCCACGACACGAGGAATCCATCAATCCCGGGCGTGGTGTAGTTCACGGTCTCACGTTGTGGCACTACGGGCAAATGTACTACTAGATTTCACAAATCTTGATTAAATATAGTGTATGTCGAGTACCATAGTGTGCTATCGGTTTACCACGGCCACGGAGCTACCAACTGTCCACATGTGGGATCCCGTACACTAAAGTCTCCAAGTTCATTAGAACAATGAACCACACTACGTTTATCGCATCGACAACACGATGTGATTCGTCTCATCAACCAATCCACCAAATACATGGCACACATAACAGATAGATGGAAAGCCTGTACGGGTTCACATTTTCCCGACAGCAGATATAGTCTCAAAAGCCTGTACGGGTTCACATTTTCCCGACAGCATATAAATTTTCAAAAGCACATGCGGGTTCACATTTTCCCGACAATGAAAGATTTTCAAAAATAATAATCATACGGGTTCACATTTTCCCGACAGTATAAAGATAGTAATGGTCAATCGCGTAGAAATTTTATCGCGTTTTCATAATTCCATCGTTTTTACAAACGTTTAAAAATCGCGTAAAGATATTTTTTTGTTTTTAAAATCGCGTAGCATTTTTAATACGTTTTCTCAATCGCGTAAGATTTTCAAATCATTTTTTTTATTCGAATGCCTTTAAAATTACTGTTCAAACAAACAGAAATAGTATTTAGTACATTTAAATTACGTAGAATAATTTTTCATACCGTATACTGTCTTTTGGATATTTTTACTATCTTATAGGTTCATTTTTACTAAAAAAAAATTGACAGCATTTTGTTTATAAACTTATAATAATGGTTTTCTAAATTTTCCATAAAATTTTCTATTTACCTAATTTTTAACCTTATCATTTTAATTTCTTTTTGAAACTTCCTAACATGCTTCAAAACTTAGAGTGAGCCATTATGTTAGAAAATTCTCAAAATTTACTTGTATTCCTTTCTAAATGATAAAATCATTGGTTTTAATTCTTTAAACTTAATTCTAACCAATTTGTTTCTTTAAAAATCATTATAGGAAATTTCTTTCTAACTTGTATTGTCTCTTTTTGATTGAAAAAGGTTTGAAACTAAGTTTAGAAACCATGATAACCTATATTGGCATGTTGGCCAAATTTAGTAAAACTTTTTCATTTGATTTCTAAATCATGTCAAAGGTATTATCTTATCTAAGTTCATTAAATCATGTTATAAAATAATGATTTTGAATCAAATAAATCCTTTAGGCATGTTGGCCCAAAATTTACTAAATCTTTACCATTTGATTTCTAAATTCCTTTTCTTTGATCAAATCAATTTGAAACCTTCTTATTTCTCCTAATTAATTAAGTTACACTTTAGGAAAAATTAAGAGAACATTTTGTTCCTCACACTTTGTCATTGCCGTGAACTAGGGAATGTGTTCTTTGGAACACTCATGCAAATTTACACATGTTATTCACATCTTATACCTTATCATACAATTCTAACACATGCATTTATATTTCTAACACATGCAAAATATTTCTAACACATAAAACCTAAATTAAAGCTTATAGACATACAATCAAAAGCTAATAGACATGCAAAATTATTACAATCACCAAACAAGAAAGCTACTAACATACAACACCTAAGCTACTAGCAACCACAAAAATTAACAAATACACATCAATAAACACACCACAACCGAATCCTTATGGATTCTACAAACAATCCATCTTCTTACCACCATCAAGGGATGATAAGAATTGTCTTCCTCTTACCTTAAATGAAGACAAATGATTAGCTTTCACACCTCCTATGGTTCGGTTTTCACTCCACCAAATACTTAAAAATCTCAAATAAAATCTACATGTTATTAACCATGAAAAAGAAGCTAAACCATGGAGAAATCATGGCTTAGAACTTTGAAAAAGAAGAGAGAAAAGAAAAATATGATATTTCACCTTCTAGGTCAAATTTACAAGGTTGATTTCCAAGCCCTAAATGAAAGATTTTGAAGAAACTTCCAACTAGAAAGGTTCTTAGAATAGTGTTTAGGTTAAGGAAACTTGGTTAGAAAAATTTTTGGATGGTTGGATGATTAGGAATGGCTCTTGGCGAATGATAGGGAAGAAGAACAACAATGGAGGCTAGGGTTCTTGGAAGAGAGAGAAGAGAGAAAAGTGATGAAGATGAAGTGTAGTTTTGGTCTTCCAAGGCCTCTTGGCCGTAGCACTCAAGTGCAAATGGATGTGCATGGATTTGGCTTCATCCAAGCCATTGAATGCATCAAAGGTCAAGATCAAATCTTGCTTAACAAGCTTAAATCCTATTGGTTGCTCATGGTGACTCACCTTGCTTAGTCACACAGTGCATTAAATTCTCTGCTGAGTCAGCTAGCTGAGTCAGCCTGTTCTGGAAAGTTCTACTGCTTACGGTGATTAATTAAGCTACCGATCTAACCGTTCTGCTAATTGTGGGTCCCGCAAAATATTTTCGGGTCCACTGTCACTAAAATATACTGACTAATAAAATAATATTATAATAATATAAAATTATTTTATTTGTGATTAAATCTAAAAATTAAAAGATTATTTTTAGTCTCATTCAGAATCGGGTTAAGTAAGATCCCCCAATTCTAAATAATAAAATAAGATTTTCCCGGCCCGAAAAATATTATTTTCCGCCTCGAGCAAATCACCCAAAAAGTCCATATAAAATCACGAGACAGAGTATTATCGGACATTAAATCAAGAAGAAAACAATTAAAAATAGCAAAAACAATAAAAAAGAGACGTTCGGGACGTAACGATCATTTTCCCATTTTTTCCCACAACGTAGGTAATCGTCCAAAACGTTCAAATAAAATATCCAGCAGTATTATATAGCTGTATTTCTTTTAGAAAAATTAATACAGTAGCTCAGAAAAATTTTTATTTTACCGTCTCGAAGCAAACTACGTAAAACGATCAAATAAAATTTGAGCCTGTATTATCGTAATTGTTTTCATACAGAAATCGAGAATAGAAAAATAGGGACACAGTGGTCATTCATACAAAAGCATGAAAAACAGAAAACAGTACATTCAGAATATTTTCTAAAAATTGGGGCGTTACACGCTCAAATTGATATGATCTTTTGAATTGTTAAAAATGAGCCAAATTTGAATGGAAATGGAAAAGTGCATCCTTAAGTGCTCAAATCTTAAAAGATATGGAATGATCATCATACTTGAGGGTGATCCTTATGTGTTGTTTCCTTATGAAACTAACTTATAAGTGAGGCCATTGTTATTAGGAATAGTGTGTGTGACGAAGTACTGTCATGTATAAGATGTGCTCAAGCCTGATAAGCATATTGTCGCCAAGTGTATGTTGAGCATAAGGCTCCCTACTTATTGAAAAACACATAGGTCCGATGAATGAGCTTATGGACAAATAATGAATTAAATGAGCACTGTGAGGAAATTAAAAGGCATTGTATTGCATTTGCATAATATTTAGAGGATCTGTCAATACTCTGTAAATTGTAGTCATACTCTGTTAATATTCTATTATTGTCTCCTAGCATTTTGAGTTATTTGTAAAAGTTCTGTGAACTTTCTGTAAAGCTTATGAATGTTCTGCTATAGTTCTGTTTGGTCTGTATGATTTCTCGTTGCTCTATAAATATTCTGTGAAATTTTCTAAGTAGTTACCATGCCAAGATATGTTGTTATAAGTTATTAAAATGAACCTCTATCTCAAGGATACTAATTTGTTTTGGCTTTTGCTGCCATATTAAGATTTTTTTGTAAACTGATGTGAAAACCCCCAAGTAGGTGGAACTATTATGATAACACCTTACGTGTTAGAATTACTGGGAATTCTTAAAATTCTCACCCCACTATTTATTTCCATGATATTGCAGCGCCTGACACTTATATCGCCTGAAGATGCCACTATTGACTATTTACTAGGAGCCTATTAAGAGATGGTGGGTGTATGACCCTGAGACTAACTCCTATATAGTTTACATGAACATGAGGCTGCACATGCGTTATTCTCCTTGGGTCATCACTCTATTTCCTCATCTCTAACTTCTCCTGTTGGACCACTATTAGTTTATTTTGTGATAGGCATACTATGGGATATGGTTCTTTTTGTTGATCACTATATACCACATTTGTGTATTGATGTATTTCAGATGTAGATATGCTTTCAATATACTTGTAAAGACGATTCTAACACTGACTTAGCTTGATGTAGTTATGCTTTACAGGGTGTTGATACCCTTATCTTTTCTTTACTTTATTATAATGTTGTAAGTATAGGCCAGATGTAACATTCTCTTCAACATGTTAGACTTGTAAATGGTTATAGAGGTAGCTTAATACTTGCTTAATAAGCCTGTTTGATTTTGTGACAATTTGAGTTAGTTTAGGCACTTTGTTGCAAGCCAAAAGGTGAAAAGTAGCTTAAAATGACTAAGATATTAGCATAAATGGCTTAGCTAATGGTAATAGATGTGAATAATTTATTTCTAAGTCACAAATGTGTATTTATTGATGTAATTAAAGTTTAATAATTTTCTGAGTCATTTTGGTATTTTTAGGCATACTGGTTGTCTATTTAAAGCTGAAATGACTAGTCGCAGATATGAAAAATGTTGGTTTTGGTGCAACAACATTTTTTATGAATCCTATGATTTATATTAAAGTTGTTAGAACTTGGAAAACTTGATTTAGCTAAAGTTAAGTGTTTTTAGCAGATTGAGAAGTATCAGTATTATGACTAATGGCCATTAGCCATCCACGGATGGCAGCCCTTTTTCTTGACCCGTTTATGTGATATTTCAACCAAGTATTTACTTGTTTTCTCATTCTCTCCCACGGTTGAAAATTGGACCAACAGAGAAGGAAAAACAAGGAGAAAAAAAGGAAAGAAAGAAGAGGGAATCCAAGGGGAAAGGACAACTTGAAGACTTGTGATCATTTCCTTCATCATCTCCATCATTTTTCATCAGCTTGTGTAGCTTAAAGGTAGGGGTTCTTGAGTTTAACTTCATCTTTTTCCTCATTTTCTATGTTAGTCCTATGTGAGGTTTAATATGCTAATTTAAGTTCTAGAGGTGTTTTATGTGATTTTCTTGCTTGGATGAGTTATACGTGTTGTTTATGACTTGTTTATGCAAAGAATTTGGATTAGAAACTAAAACTATCCATTTTAGACCTAAAATGCTCAAAGTGTAGGATTTGGGGTTTGGATGAGTGATTTGGTGTTTTGATCTATTTTTGGTGAAATTAATTGGTGTTTTATGTTTTCCTCATGTTTGTAAACTTTTTTGGGATTTAAAATCACCAAGAAATATATTTCAAATGATTAAATTTTGTGTATAGCACTAATGCAACAGTGCTACACTTCTGCAGAAGCTACTGTCTCGAGGTCACGCCTAGGAGTGGGTGTTCCATTTTCTTAATCCAGGCAAGATAGAGAGGGTCATGCCTAGGCGTGGGAAAGTCACACCTAGGCATGAGTTCCAGGATATTTCAAGATTGTGTTCTTGAGGTTTTGGAATTCCTTCAGTGATGGGATTACTCATATATGTCTTTCTAAGTGTGTTAAGACACTAATGGAGGTATTTCTTAAAGAGATTGACCTCCTACCATATATGAGAATTTGAAAAAAAACCTTAGGTGTTCTTTGAGAGATAGGATGCCTTAGGGACTAACTAAAACCTTGATCAACATGAGGTTGACTTGAAAATCACTTGTGAAGTGATGGTGAGAGATTTTAGGTATGGAAATGCTAGTTATATAGTTCTTGCTACCTTGTTGGATAGGTGAGGCTAGGACTTGTATATATTAGTATTGGGTTGTCTTAATTGTGAATTGAGATAGTTCTTAAATATTTAGTTTTCAAACTTGTTAATTGCTATTTCCCATGTGTTATAACCTTATATGGTGTGCACAACAATTTGGCCAGAGAATTATAGGAAATAACCTTGAGGAGATAGGGATTCAAAATTCTCGTAGCGGGCAATGCTATTATGGTCAGGGTTATTGTAACACCCTCCGTAGGGCATCACATTTCCGACTACCAACTTATAATCTGAAAATCAATTCATAAAAGGTTTGAATTATAAAAAGTAAGTTTTAAAATTTCTTCTCGCGAAAATATAAACTTACTATAATTTATGAGTAATACTAAAAAATAGATTTAAACTAATTAATATACAATATTGACACCAATTAATATTTAACAATTATTCAATAAATATAAAACTTACAGACTCAATTTTAAACAGTAGTAAACCTCATGACGAGTTCTACTCAATAGCACGGTAAAACACTAACGGTAAAAACTCAACATACTTATTCCATCTTGTATTTATCTTGATGCATCATATATTTGTTCCTCATCAAAATTGCACACCAACGAATCCGGGATGGTCACCCCTCCATGTTATCATCAATCTCAGAATATTCGTCTCCAGTCATGTCTAAGAATCTTGTTCCATCTACTATATAATTTTTAATAATACAAATACAGCAAAACAATATAACAAAGATGTGAGATCACCTACGCCAATACCAACATGGTAGCATAGAGATAACACAAACAACATATCATACAGATATATCATACCATAATTACAATCATGCCATCAACATTATTGTCATCACACAGATACAATAATTTCACTTTGCGGGACCCACCTTGGCCCCATATAGGACCACCTGGGCCCACAGACAGCCCGAAAACAATCAGAGGAATATAAAAATTTCATAATCATCCACAAAATCACAAAAATTAGAAAACTCACAAATATCAAATCAGATTACGTAAAATAATTAAGACTTAACAATAATAATTAAATTACGTAAAATTTTCCCTAGCCCGAAAATTATTATTTTCCTGACATGAAATAAATTACACAAAACGATCAAATACGCTGACGAAATACACAAAATAATTTTACAGTACACAGAAATCACTAAACAGTAGAATTCTGTTAACTGACAAAATTACTGTCAACTAGTTAGGAAAATTTGGGGTGTTACAGTTATCAGTGTTTGGAGGATGGAATTAGTACTCTTACCTTGTGAAGGGAAACAAGTCTACACATCACCAGGTAGTGTTGGGGCTTAATTGCCTATCATACCCAGTATATACAAGGGAACAGAGGTTCCTAGGGAATAAGTAAGTAACTTGTGTTTTCAAAACTTAAAACATGCATTAGCATTGTACAAACATTATATTAGGACTTTGTTTGAGTTTAATCATACCTCATAACATAAAGTATTGCATGTTTGACAATTGTATGGGCAATTGTCATTACTTGATCGGTTGTTTGATTGATTGTTTGTTCGATAGTCCCTTAGTTTGATTGATTGTTTGTTCGATAGTCCCTTAGGATTGTATGGGCAATTCTTTGATATTGTTGCTTATCGGATGTTCCTTTTCATAAAATGTTAAGCTGTGTTCAGTTAAATTATTTATTGTAAATGATTAACTGCCAATCTTAGTATGCGAATACTGAGAAATTATGATTTCTCACCCCTGTGTGCTCCGTGTAAATCCAAGTGAAGAACCTCTAAAGGGAAAGGGCAAGAAAAGAAGAAGTAGAAGGCTTAGTTTAGCAGCTTTATTTCTTGTTGAACCAATTTGTATATTAGTACCTTTCTGGTTGTATGTAAAAGCTTATGTATACAGTATGACTTGTTAGCTAGTGATGTATGTATATATGATCTTTTTATCATTCGAAGCTTTCTATAATGACTATAGAGGTTATTATGGGTTGTTATTTATATACATTCTTAGAAGTGACACATTTAATGCGATTTATCTTGAAATATTCCATTTATTTTATGATAATTGTATTAGGGTGTTACACCAGATGTAACATCCTAATCTTAGATACTGTAGTATATTGTTAATATACTCAAGTAAATAGAATTAAGGGTGACACTTATGTTTTTAAAACATAAACTTTAAAACATACTCATAACCTGCATAACAAATGTAACACATACATATATAAAGCCTTGAGAAAGTAAGAGAGCAAGACATTTTACCCATCTGGCAACTTGCTCTTTACCACGAAACTATCTAATATGCCTGAAATTATAACCTTTTACAAAATTGATTACAAATACTTAATTACATAACCATAATACAAATACAAAACTTAATACAATATATATATATATATATATATATATATATATATATCTAAATTTTGCCTTTAACGCTTCCTTTGCTCCTGCTATGGTATACCTCTGGATTTATCAAGGAAGCATAAAAAGAATTGGGGTGAGAATTTAAAATTCTCAATAGTAAGTTTATAAAACATAACAACATAATAAATCTAGTTTCTATGGTTAAAACGACTTTCATAAATAATAAATAAAAAATTAGCATAATGCAAAACGTAGTCTTTTTATTTTCAAAGTTGACCGTTCATTTAATTATATATATAAAATATCAATATTTACATTGCATGACACATCTCTTATTAAAACAATTAATTTATATAGTCTCAAGAGTACTTTTACCTTTATTCCTTATACGTCCAAAAAGCAGTAGGGCAACTACTCGTTAATACTAGGTCATCATGAAAATCCTTTTTTGAATGCATAATAATAGTTAGTCTCCTTTTACTCACCTTAACCACAAATCCTCCATAGTTATACTAAACTAGAAACATCTGACTCTCAATTAAATATTAAATAAACATAATCATGAATATTTGACATTTAACCAATTAAATACATTAAAATATCAAAGATGCAACAAAATGCATAAATTTATCATTAACATCTTTATGATTAATCAAATAATCCTTATTAAATTTCAATATGACTCATACAAACCTTATAATCAAATAGGGCAATGACCCATTAATAATACTTAGTATACATAATTAGGTTAACTCACCTATATAGAGGCTAATACCATTTTAATTACTTTAGTGGATAATACCATTTAATTCACCTTAGTGGTTAATCCCACTTAATTCACCTTAGCGGTTAATACCACTTAATTCACCTTAGTGGCTAATACCACTTTTAATACCACAATGATCAATCAAGTTTATAGTCAACACAAATAACATAACAAATTCATTTAGCTATGGTCAAGACTTCAACAATTCATAATTTATGGTCTTGATCATAAATAGCTAGACTTAAAATCAATTAAACTCTAAGATAACAAAGGATACATAAAAATCAAGGTAATGGTCAAGGCTTCATCATAACACACTTCAATTAAGTTTTAAAATAATAAAAATAACTCAACTAAATTTAAGTCAATAAAAGTGACTCATATACATTTTTGGCCATAACCAACACCTTCAATTCAACAATATTATCAATAAATGATTCTTGACCGTGAACAACCTAAAAACAAATATGAAAACATAGACTTTTTAAAGAACCAATTTGTATTGGTTCTTTTTCAACAATTAACCACGACGCATATAAACAAGGAACAAACATAATAAATTCAAGAGAAACTCCTCTTTTAACACATTCAATCCGTGGTTGTCCTCATGAAATAGAATCAGAGTTTCACTCAAGAACAATACAGAATAAGAGCAAGTTAAAGGTAATTAACCCTTACCTCATGATTCTCCTTTATTTCCTTTTTTATTCTTCAAGCTTTATTTACAGTCAATCTAGTCAATTACTAATTTCCATCAAAGGTAAGAACAAAATAATCATTAATGGAGGATTTAAAAGAGTCAATCAAACTCAAGTAGAATGCCATTCTCGGATTCCAGCCAATAGTTAACATTTCAGCTTCACAAAATTACTATTATTACTAAGATGCATGTTGAAATAATCATGGGTACATATATATCACATCCAAACCTCATTTGTATGCTTAAAGCTTTAAAAAAAAATTAAACACATAAATATCACTTTTTCTATTTCAATCCAAAATTATCATTCAAAATCAACAAATGAAAGCCTTATAATTTCAAAACAACATATATTCAACCTCAAAATACTTCAAATTAATCAATTAATTTCTGGTCATCCTTAGATAACCTTCATCCATACATTTTTTTTAATACCATTTAGCCAAAGTGGAGTCCTAGCAGATGACACCATTGAATCCTCTTGTGGGGTATAGACACTACCACCCCAAAGCTCTCGAATAGGCATCGAGAACTCCAAATGAACAGATACATTCATTGACATGACTAGAATCCCATCACGTGTTCCACTAAGATTCATAGTCAAATCCCCGGTATACACAAAACGTTCATTACCCATATCAAACCTCCATGCATCAGTTCCCCCATGGAACTGCACTGTAACAAAACCAAGCACTTGACGCCTTGCCGCCATATAAGAAAACACAAGGAATAACTATCAAGTATGGAAAACAAAATTTCCTGCCTCGTCGTCTCCACGATCTTTAATAAACATACACAATAAAGCAGAACAATATAACAAAGAGGTGAGATCCCCTACATCAATACCAGTATGGCAGTATAGAAAATGACAGTACATATACAAATACAATATTAACATATTGAATCATGTTATCACATCACAGATAATATAATTATCACATTAATATGCAGACCCACTATGCATATGTACACAGACCAATTCTTACTCCATGGAGCTAATCACAATTTCAGAGAGAAAGATTGGGAGTACATGTCTGTATATTGTCAGCCCCAACTCATGTGCCAAGATATCATATCAGAATGTGCAAAATGGCTTATACAAGACACTCTCAACCAACCGTGAAAAGAGTAGCAACTCCATCGAGATCGTCAGTGAGTTTGCATCGGATGCCACGGCACAGAGGTGCTACCATTTGGCCACAAATGACATTCCGGGCCCTGACGTCTCCAAGATCAATAACTGATCATAACTATGCAATTCTCACTCGCACAAAGGTATAAATTCATCTCCTAGGCAACTTGCTTTTACTACTAAAGCTTACACGCTTTATTATGCATGATGTATAATCCAAATACACATATAAACATTATTATCACTATTTTTCATAACCACATGCCATCATTTGGCGGTATCACTTTTCAACACAACTGGGCCCACCACAACAACCCAACAACAAACTGTTGTTATTTCCAATTGCGTAAACATTTTATCACGTTTTCACAGTCGCGTAATATTTTTCTTATGTTTTTAAATTGCACAAGTATTTTCCAACGTTTTTGCAATCACAAAAATATTTTCAAACATTTTCTAAATCGCGTAAAGATTTTTTAACATTTTCTCAATCACGTAGCGATTTTAAATCATTTTCTCAATCGCGTAGCTTAAAAATCACTATTTTAAAATCGTGTAATATTTTTCTAATATTATTCAATCGCATATGATATTTCTTAGCTTTCTAAACTCATTTTTGAAACTTTTTACATAATATTGATATTTTGGCTTTATTTACAATATTTTCTCACTAAAAATCCTTTAAGTAGTATTTTCTACTATTTCTCACAAAAATTGCACTTCTTTAGTTTCATTAGATATTACAGCTCAAAATTTTCTAACGCGCTTCAAAACCCAAAGAGTGAACTATACGTTAGTAAATTTCAAGTTTTAATTTTATTTCTCAACATAATCTAATTACACTAAATTAATTCTAAAAATTAATTCACTTTCTTTTTATCTCTAAAAACCCATTAAATTGAGTTCTTATTAATTAATTACCTAAGCCTACACTTAGAAAAATAGTTTTGGATCTAGAATATCAAATCTTGGCATGTTGGCCAAAAATCCATTTGTACTTCATAAATGATATTTATTTATTTTCTATCTCATTGTTCTTTGTAAAAACCTTTAATCCAATTTATTGTCATTAAAACTCACTTAATCCATATTAGTAAAATAATTTAGAACATTTTGCCCAAAATTTGATGTTGAGGTCGTGAGCCTCTAGTGTTCTTTGGAACCTTCATGCACTTCCTTATCATGTGAATCACATTCTACTTTATAAAATAATCAACATGCTTTCATAATCACATATTCAAGCATATTATCACAGCTATAAAGTATACCAATCAAAACCATCACAAAAAATGAAAACTTTAAACAATCAAGTGAATAAATCCTTATGGATTTTTCACCACAAACAATTCCATTTCCTCACCACCAACACATGGTTGATGAGGTTAATCTCCCTCTTACCTCAAGGAAGACAAAAATCCTTCTTGGTTGGTCTCCTATGGATTTCGTGAATCACCCCAAGAAAACCCTAACTTAAACCAAACCAAAGTCACAAACAAAGCTTGAAGATACGAAACCATGGATCAATCATGGTTTAGAAACTCAAGAATCAAACTTAGAAACAAGAACAAGAATTTTACCTTGTAGAATAGAAAACTCTACCTTGATTTTCAAGGTTGTAAATGTAACACCCCAATTTTTAGAAAATGTACCGAATGTACTGTTTGCTATTTTTCAAGCTTTCATGTGAATGACCGTTGTGTCCCTATTTTACTGTTTCTCGATTTCTGCATGAAATACAAATACGTTTATACAGGCTCAAATTTTATTTGATCTTTTTACATAATTTATTTCGAGACGGTAAAATAAAAGTTTTTTCGAGTTACGATTTTAATTTTTCTGGATGATATACAAACAATTAATACTGTCTGTAATTTTATTTGAATGTTTTGGACGATTAGCTACGTTGTGGGAAAAAATGGGAAAATGATCGTTACGTCCCGAACGTGCTGTTTGTACTGTTTTTGCTGTTTTTAATTGTTTTCTACTTGATTTAGTGTCCAATATTACTGTCTGTGATTTTATATGGACTTTTTGTGTGATTTGCTACGGGCGGGAAAATAATATTTTTCGAACCGGTAAAATCTATTTTTAATTATTCAGAGGCGGGGATCTTACTAAACCCAATTGAATGAGCCTAAAATTAATCTTTTAATTTTTAGGATTTTTGTCACAAATAAAATAATTTTATAATATTATAATATTATTTTATTAGTCAATATAATAAAATGACATGATGGACCCGAAAATGTTTTGCGGGACCCACAATTAGAGAATGGTTAGATCGGTAGCTTAATTAATCATCATTAGCAAGTAGAACTTTCGAGAACAAGTGACTCAACTAGTGACTAAGTCGTGGTAATTAATGAACAGTGTGACTAGGCTTGTCAGTCATCAATAATCAACCAATAGGAGACAATCTTGTTAAGCAAGTTTTAATCCTAGCCTTTGATGCATTCCATGGCTTGGATGAAGCCAACCATTTGGCCACCTTGCATGCATGAAGTCTACGGCCATGTGGGGTTAGGAGACCAAAATATCACTTCATCTTTCTTGCTTTTCTCTCTTCTCTCTCTTCCAAAAACCCTAAACACCATTGAAGCTTCCTTGAAGCCATTTTCGGCCAAGCTTGTTCCTTGACCATCCAACCATCCAAATTTTCATCTAACTAAGTTTTCTAAACCTAAACACAATCCTAAGAACATCTCTAGTTGAGAATTTCTTCAAAATCTTCCATTTGGAGCTTGGAAACCAATCTTGAAAATTTTACCTAGAAGGTGAAATCTCATGTTTTTCTTTTCTCTCTTCTTTTTCAAAGTTCTAAGCCATGATTTATCCATGGTTTAGGTTCTTTTTCATGGTTAGTAACTTGTAGATTTTCGTTTGAGTTGCTAGGTACTTTGGTGGAGAAAACCGAACCCTAGGAGGAGTGAAAGAAATCCATTTGTCTTCATTTAAGGTAAGAGGAAGACAAATCTTATCACCTATGGATGGTGGTAAGAAGATGGAGTTTTGATTTTGTGATTGTAGAATCCATAAGGATTCATGTTTGTGCTTGTTAGTAGCTTATTTGATGTGGTTGTGTATTTGTTAATAGCTTTCCTATTTGTTGTTTGTAATAATTTGCATGTCTACAAGCTTTAAGTTGCATGTCTATAAGCTTTGATAATATTGCATGTGTTAGAATTGCATGATAAAGTATAGAATTGCATGATAATGTATAGGATGTGAATAACATGTCAAGGAAATGCATGTGTGTTCCAAAGAACACTACACCAAGGCTCACGGCCTTTAACCAATGGGGAACCAACATGTTCTCTAAATTTTCTTAAAAGGTAATTTAATTAACCTAGGAGAATTAAGAAGGTTTCAAGTTGATTTGATCAAAGAAAAATGAATTTAGAAATCAAATGGTAAGACTTAGTATTTTCGGCCAACATGCCTAAAATGAATGTATTGATTTCAAAAACCATTTTCTAAAACAATGGTTAAAGGAATTAGACAATACAATAAGTTTGACATATATTTAGAAGATGAGAAATAATTTAGAAATCAATCTCAAAGTATTTAGGAAATTCGGCCAACATGCCAAACCAAGTATCCATGGTTTCTAAAATTAAATCCAAACTTTTTCTAAGTATAAGAATGCAATATGTGTTAAAAAGAATTTTTCTAAAATAAGTTTTAAGGAAAAGAATCAATTAGAAATAAGATTTATAACTTAGAACTAATGATTTTGTTATTAGAAATGAAATACAGTAACTTTCGAAAATTTCTATCATATAGCTCATGCTGTATTTTGAAGCATGTTAGTAGTTTTCAAAAGGATTAATTATATGGTTTAAAAATTTAATAAACAAAATTCTTACGGTAAAATTAGAAAATCATTAATATAATTTTCTAAGCAAAATATTGTCAAATTTTAGTAAAAACAGACAAATAGGATAGGAAAGATGTCCAAAAGACAGTATACGGTATAGAAAATATTATACGTAGCTTAAAAGTATTATTTATTATTTCTGTTTATTTAAACAGTAATTTTTAAGGAATTCGGTCAAGAAAATGAGTTAAAAATCTTACGCGATTGAGAAAACGTATTAAAAATCCTACGTGATTTCAAAACGTTTATAAAAATGACGAGATTTCGAAAACGCGATAAAATTTCTACGCGATTGACCGAAACAGTATTTTTCTGGAGTTTTCTGTATTTTATGCTGTCGGGAAAATGTGAACCCGTACAGGCTTTTAAGGATTTTTTTCGCTGTCGGGAAAATGAGAACCCGTACAGGCTTTCTATCTTTATACCATGAGAGTATTTTGGTAATTTGCCAATTTTTGGTAAATTTTGGTTGACGAGGTGAATCACATCGTGTTGTCGATGCGATAAACGTAGTGTGGTTCATTGTTCTAATGAACTTGGAGACTTTAGTATACGGAATTCCATATATGGACAGTCGGTCGCTCCGTTGGGCCGTGGTAACCGATAGCACACTAATGGACTCGACACGCACTATATTTAATCGAGATTTGTGAAGTCTAGTAGTACATTTGCCCGTAGTGTCACGACGTGAGACAGTGAACTACCCCATGCGGAATAGTTGGCTGGGCAGCCGTGGTACTAATAGATTTTGCGAGTCATTCCCTCTGATATCTGTGGTATCTGTGTTGTTTAGCTCCATGGAGTAGGAACGTGTCATATTTCTTATAAGTATATCTGGAACTCTATTTTATCTTATCTGTCTATTTTATCTGCTTAGTATTATGAGGATTATTTATCTGTTCTATTATTTTATCTGTAATGTTTTATTTTATCTGTGATATTAGGTGTCGATATGATAATTAAATCTCTTTCTTGAATTTGTTACAGATTTTTGTTATAGCTTTTCATATTGCATGAATTGTATAACTGTTGTTTGTCGTCTTCTTATTGGCCATGTTTATGGTGATTTTAGATTGTCTTACCTCTTCGTTGTATGTATTTCTGTATATTTATTTTACGCGATAAAGACTTTGAGGAAGAGGACTAGCCTCTTGAGATCCTGTACCCCGGGGAGGAGGAGGAGGAAGATCAGCAAATCAACGACCAGTTTTACGATCAAGAACCATCTGATCATCCATATCCATTGGATTGATTTGATTGGGTATGGCAAGTACTGGATTTTTAGGATTTGTACACACCTGGAGTTTCATGGAGGATCGCTAGCTTGGCATCCGCGAGGAGACCGAGATTCGTGACGTATGTAGGACGGTGACAAAGTGACCCTACGTCAACGGTTTGATGGAGAGCCTAGGTTATGACTACTACCGTATTTTTACATTTAGAGTTACCCTTATCTCTTAGGCGATATTTTGGTGGTATGACCACGGAGCCTAGTGAGATTAGTATCGTATCGACTGCGCGATCTCGTTATCGCCGAAAGTCGAGACATCCGGGATATTTGTCTCCTGATGATCATTTTCATGTTGAGAGTGATCCGTTAGAGGATTAAATATGCATGATGTTTTTTTGGGCGCGTCTGCGTATGTCTGTATATATTGACTTTCTATTGCTTTATTTACTGTTTTCATTTAAATATTTGTACTTTTAGTGTAAATTATTTGTATATCTTATAACTTGGATCATATGTATATTATAAGTAAATTTGTTTTGTTTTATGTTTTTTTTTTTTATTTGCTATTTTCGCATATTTTATTTAAGAATATTCTATTTAACAGGAATTATTTTACAACCCGTAATAGTATGTAACAAATGTTTCACAACTTGGGTAGATTTTATTTCTCTTTCTTTTATTTTCTTTTATGTGTGACATCCTCCAAAGGGGTGTTACAGTAAATGGAAGAACTAGGCTTTGTTCACAACATGAAAAGTTCTTAGAATAATGTTTAGGTTTAGGAAATGAGATTGGATGAAATTTTAGAAGCTTGGGTGGTGTTTCTTGGTGAGGTAGCCGTGAGCTTCTCCAAGGAAAGAAATGGAGTTTTGTTGAGTTAGGAAGAGAGAGAATGGAGAGAATGGCTTCTTGGTTACAAAGTATGATGACGATGAAATGAAATATCTCCTTTTACATGTGCTTGTCGTGGAGTGCAATAGAATAGGAGAGTTAATGCTTAATCAATCAAGATAGAAATCAAGCACATGGTTAATGTCACCAATTGATCATGCTTTGGTCATCTTAGATGATTCATAAGTTCATGAATGCTCTAGAATCTCCTACTCGGCTGTGGAGCTCAATGGTGTAGGGTAGCCAAGTTTGTTCCATTTAGTTACTACTTAAGCTTAAGTTAACTTAGTCAGTTCATCTAGTTTCATGGCTAACTAGTCAAGCCATTTTTGTTGACTTGATTCAATTGGCTTATGAAATTCAAGCCATTTATATTGACCAATTCCCATTAGTTTACCTTAAGTATCAAGCTTTCTAATTAGTTCACAAAATAAGTCATCAAGACCTTTTCTAAGGACTATTGTCCAATGGACAATAGTTACATAAACTATTACCCAATGGACAGAAGCTACTGCTCGTAAGTCAATAAATATTATCCACTAGATAATAAAACACCAAAAAAATTTATTTGATAGATAAATTCTAAAAATCAAAAGATTGAGAACCATGCCTCTCGGATTCGGGTTTAGTAAGCTCCCCCAGCTCCGAATAAATCATCGAAGATTTTTCCCGACCCGAAAATTTTTATTTTCCCAGCTCGGAGTAAATCACACACAAAGATCAAAAACAGTCACAGAACAGTCAAAATAAATTTACAATGCACAAAAATCACAAAACAGTAAAATCAGGCATTTATTGAGGAATAGCAAATTTTGGGGTGTTACAGATAAGTCTCTGCTCAACACAAGAGAACCAAATTAATTTTAAACTCCAGAAATTAGAATAACTAGAGAAGAATAAGAGAATTGGGATACTGTAATTTTATAGGAGAGACTCACAGGATCTTGAGGTTTCTCAGTCTAGTGAGTTCCCTGGGTATTCTTCCAGTTAGCTTGTTGTTGTTGAGTCGACTGCATCATATGGTCCACCATATATTTGGTTAGGCTTCGTGAATGGTTCATTAAAATTCAGTAATGACAATAACTTACAAGAATTTGAGATTGGAGAGGTTGGAGAGGGTGGGAGGGATGAATGTATAAATTTGGCCTAGTAGCCCCTTGTACATTTTAAGGCACTCTACAACCTCAAGTTCACGCCATAGGCCTACAAGAAGAAAATAGCCAAGTAAGCTGATCTATAACATTAAATATTTCTAAGACACTTTATTACAAAATCCTTTCTTCCTCCCATATCTGTTTAGTATATTAAAATATGGAATAAGATTGATATATCCATGGAAAAATTAGGATATTCCTTTTATCACTGCAGTAAATCCCATAAATAATGACATTGAGGAACAAAATAAAAAAAAGTGGGAAAAATAATCATGCCTATGATTGTCTACGTGCACACATGCCCCATTGCAACAGAAATAAATGGTAGTAAAGCTAAACTAATGGTATGCCATGTGTACAACCAACAAGGCGTTTAATGTACCATATAAATGATTTTGTTAGCTTTAACTGAGCCTAATTAACTGTTGGACTAAAGTAGGAGACATTTTGCTGAACAGTACACTGGTTTTAATTGAGGCTGAGGAGGACCCTTTTTTTTGTGGTTGGCGCACTAGTACTCCTCTCCAGCTTCTGTGAGTTGTGAACTGGCATTGAAGCTGGAGCAGATATATTAGCTGGCTTGGAAGCTCCAGGCTCTAACAGTCTATCCAATGCTATGGCGATATATGTTGGCATGGCTATAAAAATCATAAAGTGATATAGAGATTGTGTGATACTATTGCCTTTTCTATTTGAATTGTAAGAACTAAGAATGAAAACTTATCAACTTAAAAAGTCATATTAGTCACCAATATTGGAGTTGTCTTTATTTTTTTCTCCTCCAGCTGACATGAAAATTTTGCTATGATTTTTTTATTTTTGTTATTTCTGCTTTTAATGTCTCTTTGTCTATCATAGTTCCTTAAAATCTCAACCTGTGATTTTGTAGGGTGCAACAAAATTTGTTGAGGTAGTTGCCTTCAGTTTTTTAATTCATGAAGAGTTAAAGAGGAGTAGTTGTTTGAAGATAACAAATCCCATTTTGCTTGATAGTCTGGAGAGGCCTGTACCTGGTGGATTGTATGATCCTACTTTGGGCTCATTGAATGAGAAGTCTTTGTATGTTTCATTGATTTTCAGTATATGAAAATTTGTTTCTAATTGTTATGATATTTGAGTATAAGAAACTACTTTTAGCTGGTGAAAGTTAGCAATTTCGGAGAAGATCATTTTTTGTCTTCTGGTTACATGACTTGCTAAAATGCTTGCTTGCATATAATAGTTTGTGGTCATTTCTTTAGGGCACTGTTGAGAAGTCTTAATTACTATCTAATACTCAAGTTTCCTGTCTTAATAATTTCCTATTTAATATTAGGTAGATGGGATTTTTTAACTTTATAGCTATTATGGGAGAGGGCTTCCTTCTTTGAATTGTTGAGGGATTTGAAAGCTCTTTTTAGCTAAGTAGTTTGGCTTTTGTTTCAATCTATTTTTTCTTGTTTTCTGCTTTTAATAAGGACGATGTCTTGACTTCTGGATTTGTAATTATTTTCTCCACATACAAAATATTTATTTTATTCTTCAAAAATTGTATTACTATAGCTAATATCTAGCACTTTTATGTTTGGATTGAAATTTTATATCTTATTGACCTCCAATCCTAGAAGTACTCAATTCTTGAACTTGTGGATGCATCAATAAATTTATGTGATTTTTTTCTTTTTTATAAATTAAAACATGGATAATTATTTCATTTATCGGGTTCCAAGTTTTTCTCCTTGCCTTTCTGCCCCGGCCTCTCTAAAAATAATAATAATCATATGATGTCGCTACTTGTTCTTTTTGAATGTGTTGCATCTAGCAGTAGAACAAGACGTGTTTACAGTAACTCATGTGATACACGTAACAACTATTTGTAGTGCTCATGGATTTTTGCTGCCATTGAAGATAATTAGACTAAACAACTTTTTGGGGAAAGGGTCAAGAGGATTTTGATCCTTTGGACAGCTATTTGGTTCAAATTCTCCTCTCATTGTCTGAAAGGTATTTATATTACTCCTATTTTCCTTTGCTATTTTGACCTCTCTAAAAGTGCTCCTATTTTCCTTTGCTAATTCTATTTAATGTTCTGTTTCTCTCTAGGATAGTTTCTAACATCAACTAAGGTAGTGCTAGAACTAAGTCAACACCCAATGATTCTAACACTAAGTCACAAATTACTAAATGATGATGGTAGTTGCACATTATAACTGATAGTAATTCCTTCTTTCAGTCTGACATTATATTGTTACTATGTCTTGTATTACCAATCCATTTTGGTGCAATTTATTAAATCCACAGAATATATTATTCTTCATTTTCCATGCTTTTTACTTGTTCTTCTTTTTCCAAGCTTTTGCTAGTAGTATTAAGTTGGAAAATGTAATGTTATAAGCTAATGAATTTCAATTTTCCAATTTTGCATATTAAAACCTTCACTTTGAAACAAAAATGAACAAGGGAGAAAATAACAAAAAAAAGGTGCTAACTTTAAACAAAGGATGTGAAGTTCCCAATAAGAGAGCCAATTTGGATCTCAATTTCAGTGCAAGGTCAAATGTTGAATTGTCTAAAATATTTAAAATCAAGCAAGAAGAAATTGAGAAGCTTGGAAAGAATAAAGTAGATGGTAGGCAATTGAATGCTATAGGTGCAACCCAAAGTGAAGAAAATAGTAATTCTTTAAAAAGAAAACTCTTTCCTATGAATGCAACTCCTTCACAAGTCACTTAAAAGGAAGAAAGGCAGCCTAAGAGCACTAAAATGAATTCACAAGTTGGAGGAGCTAGTCAAATGACAATGAGGTAGCCCTTGCCTACAAATGTGACTCAAACACAAGTCACTCAAATGGAAAAGAGGCAGCTTAAGAGTACTAAAATGACAGCACAAGTTAAAGGCTCTAGTGAAATGGTAATGAGACAACCCCTATTTACAAATGTGACTCAAACACGAGTCACTCAAATGGAAGTCTAAGGTGGTTGTCTCATGACACCAAGTTTGCCTCTATTGAAAGAAACAAGTGGAAAACAAGTTCCAAATGAAAAAAATGAGACAATTAATCACCACAAGTGTGAACCAAGGGTCAAACCAAAATGATCATGGTCCTAAAGTTAAGAGGATGAATGCAATTTGCCCAGCAATGTCTCTTGATGATTTGCTTGAAGAAAATGCTGTGTATGAAGAAGAAAATCAATTGCTACATGATGAAGAACAAGAAGCTGAAAATGAAAGAGTAGTTCAAGAAGTTGGAGAAGTAGGTCAAAATCATCAGGTAGATGATAACTTCATTGACCAAGATGTTGACAGAGAGGAAGTTGAGAAAATGGACAATAACCCATAAAGTAACATCATTGACTTCAAATACTATTTTTACAACTACTTAGTTTTCACAAATATTTCTCAAATACTTTGTATGCATTGAGTTATAAAACTTATGCCTCTACTTATGTAAAATTAGGGACAGTGAAGAAGAAAAGAACTCGAGGTAAGACTGAATGCAAAGATATCCATGCTAGATCGGAGGAAGAACGAGAATAAATCATTTTTGTGAAAAGAGTAGCAATTGGGCCCATTAATAAAAGTGTTTCTAATTTAAGCTTGTTCTTGGGCACAATTGCTAGAAATTCAAAATTCTGCCCCTTGAACTACACCAATTTTAAGGTTATTCCAAAAAGCTACATAGATAATATTATAAAATATGTTCGAGTATGTGTAGGATTAATTTCTATCATTTTAAATGCAATATTAGTATATTAATGATGCTAACATCATTGTGGTACTTCCCTTAGTCAAAATTCATCATTCCAAAAGAAGGAAAATATTGGTACTTTCAGGAGTAAAGGAAGCTTGGAATAGGTACAAGTGTAAGATCAAGAAAAAGCATTTTAAGCCTTATGACAACACCGAAGATATGTTAAAGAATCGTCCAAAAGATGTACCAATTTCAATTTTTAAAAAGTTGATTGCCTTTTGGAGTCTTCTTGCAATTCAAGTAAGATCTAAATTATAAGGTCATATTTTAATTTCATATTACTTATGAGATGTATTTTTCATAACATTATACTTTTTTTAATGGAATATAGACAATCAACAAGATGAATTATGAAAATAGAAAGCGTCAAAGGTGGAACCATCGAATGGGACCTGTGAATTTTGCTAGAGTTCGGAATCGTTTGGTATTGCACTTGAGAATTTGTGAATTTTACTCATTGATAAATATTTTACTTATTTTTTTCAAATTTTTTGAAGCGTTTGGCAAATGAGAATGATGAAGATGTCACCTAAGTTGATTTATTCATTACAACTCGCATTGGAACAAAAGGAAAAGAATTGGATTTAGAAACCAATAGTGCAATTGTAAGTTATATAATGTAAAATTATAAAAATTATAAATCTTTTATTGATGTTTAACATTATGTTTTGATGAATGCTCCATCTTTTTGCAGGATGAAGTTCAAGATCGGATTGAAAACTCTGGAGAGAATACTGATAAAGCCTTTCAAGTTGTGTTCGGCAAGGAAAGGCTAGGGAGAGTTCATGGGTATGGAAGAGGTGTCACTAAAACTAGTTTAAAAATAGATGTTGAGATTGGCGCTATAAAGTGCAAGCACTCTGAAGAAATGTTAACCTTGAAAATTGAGATGGAAAATCAGAAGCAAGACACTGACAATCAGGTGAATAACATGAAGAAATAAGTAGAGGGATTAGGAAATCTTATGAAGGCTTTGCTTGAAAGAGCTAGCCCCAATGTGAACTTGGAAGACTTGGTACCCTTAATGCGCTCATCTCCAGCTGATGCGAATAGTACACCTAACATGGATAAAAATGGTCTTCCATACTCTTCTACATCGATCCATATTCCAAGCCAAGAAAAGGTAATAACACATGTTGATTTAGAGTGGTGATTTGAACTTTGTTTCATATTCAGTTTGATATGAATGGATGGGTTATTGTTCTGGTTTTATTCTTGATCTTTGCACATTAATTTGACTGATGAAAATGATGTAATATCTGTTAATGAATAATGGGAGCATTAATTGATGCCAGAATCCTTGGTTGTTCTGATATGTTTATAAATATTACTTATTTACATGCCCAACTCTTTATAACCCTCGACATTTCCATTCCCAATGTATATTTCTATTCCTCGATCTATTTCGATCTCGCTTGGATCTGTCACTACCATTTCCATTTTGAATTTACAGATATGAATTATTTAATTTTTTTCTCAATTCAGATAGGACCTTCTTTGATTTGGTTTTATTGGTTGTTTGGTAGTTGGATTTGAAATAGGTCATTGTTAGATTTTGATTTATTCAATTGTATGTGAGAAATTTTCATTTTTTTCATTTTTTATTTTTTTAACAAAAAAGAAAAAAGAAAGAAAGGAAATTGATCGTTGGAGAGCTGGATGTGGGTTGGACTCTTGTCAGAATTTTTGTTTGTTTGATGTTTCATTCAGTTTTTCATTCTGGGTCATTTTTAATTAATGGATCTGAGCATTGTTTTATGGAGTGGTTATTTATATTTTTTAAAAGAACAATTTGATTAGTTTAAATTGTTACATTTTCCACCTTTGTGTTTATGTTTTTGAGATTTATGGACAATGGGGTTGGATCTATCATTATTAGCAATGGGTCTAACGAAAGTTATTTTCAGCTATCACCAAAAAAAGAAAGAAAGTTGTTTTCAGCTGAATAGGGAAAGATTCTGGATTGTTGTTTGAGGTTGAGAGAACACAATGATTTGTAATAGTTTACTTTTTGCAATGATGTATTGATTAGTGGTATTCGAGATGAAAGTGAAATGTGGGGAACCTCCCTCTCAAAACAGATAGAAGAGATATTAAATAGGAAGTGTAATAATGCTTTGCTTGTGGTGTAACACCCTCCATAGGGCGTCACA
Organism: Ormosia emarginata; assembly: GCA_029884605.1. Taxonomy (NCBI): domain Eukaryota; kingdom Viridiplantae; phylum Streptophyta; class Magnoliopsida; order Fabales; family Fabaceae; genus Ormosia; species Ormosia emarginata. The sequence goes on from JAQQTP010000088.1 coordinate 29,212,317, forward strand.
TTTTTAAATAAAACATAAAACCAAATGAAAACATTTTATAAAAGCTTTGAGTTTTAAAAGATAAATTTAAAAAATATCTTTTTACGAAAATATAAACTTACCAAAAATTATAAGTAAAACAGAAATTAAATTGAATTGATTAATACACATATTATATATGTCACAAAATATTCAACAACAATTTAAAACATAACATTTACAGACTTAGAGAAACAGTAGAAAACCCAATGAAGGTTACTACTAATAGCACGGTAACAAACACTAACGAGAAAACCCAACCTACAAGTTCCATTTCTTCATCAATCGCATCCTGTTGAAACTTGGAAGATTACACCTTGTCATTTGTCACCATCTTCGAACATAGCCTCCAGTAGGTCTAAGAAACTCGTTTCACCTACTATACGAATTTAACAATACAAACACAACAAAAACAATACAGTAAAGAGGTGAGATCCCCTTTCACCAGTACCAGTACGGTAGCAAAGAATTATTCGAATGACAAAGTCATTCCATACACACCGATATCACCAATACAATCATGTTATCAATTTACAAATAAATCAAATAAGCATATATCATAATATAATGAACAACTATAACATTTCTAAGATAGATATAACAATTCATACAATATAAAATGCCATAACAGTGTAGATAATGATATAATATAAAAATTAAAAACAATAACAACATATAAGATCATAGAAAAAAAAATATAATAAATAACAACATAGATAAAAATATATCACAGATGAAAATATACTAAACAATAACACAAATAAAAATATCACAGATAAAAATATAATCAATAACAACACAGATACATGTGCAATATGACACAATCATACTCCATGGAGCTAAAAACATATAGACATCAGAGAGAATGACCCGCAAAATCTATTAGTACCACGGCTGCCCAACCAAACTATTGCGCTGTCACACGTTGCGTCTATAGCCCCACGTCACATGGAACCCATTGTCCAAGGCGTGGTGTAGTTCACGGTCTCACGTTGTGGCACTACAGGCAATGTACTATTAGACCTTACAAGATCTCGATTAAAAATAGTGTGTGTCGAGTCCATTAGTGTGTTGCCAATCACCACGGCCCAGAGGAGCAACCCTACTGTCCACAAATGGAATTTTGCACACTAAAGTCTCCAAGTTCATTCAAAATTGAACCACACTACGTTTATCGCACCGATAACACGATGTTATTCACCTCATCAATCAATCCACCAAAATACCCTCAATGGTATATAAAGAAAATATGCCCTCAATGGCAAAAATATACAGTAAGTCTCATCGGACAAATACTGTTCCAAAGTCTGTACGAGTTCACCTCATAGCCCGACAGCGAAAAAATATACAGAATACCCTCAACGGTATAAAATATACAATTTTGATCAATCGCGTAGAAATTTTATGGCGTTTTCACAATCTCGTCGTTTTTATAAACGTTTTTAAATCGCATAAATTTATTTTTCTGTTTCGAAAATCGCGTAGAGTTTTTAATACGTTTTCTTAATCGCATAAGATTTTTAAATCATTTTTTTGTCCGAATTCCTTAAAAATTACTGTTTAATATAAACAGAAATAATATTTAATACGTTTAAACTACGTAGAATATTTTTCATACCGCATACTGTCTTTTGGATATCTCTTCTATCTTATTTGTCCGTTTTTAATAAAAATTGACAGTATTATGTTTTAAAAAACTTATAATAATGGATTCCTAACTTTTCTGTAAAAATTTCTGTTTACTTAATTTTTAACTGTATAATTTAACTTTATGAAAATCACTAACATGCTTCAAAATATAATATGAGCTATATGTTAGAAATTTTACAAAAGTTACTGTATTTTCTTCTAACAGTAAAAATCATTAATTTAAATTTCTTAAACTTAATTCTAATCAATTTATTTCTTCAAAACTCATTGTAATAAAATCCTTTTGGCATTTATTACTTAACCTTAGTTGAAAACAATTCTATAAATCAAAAACATTTAAAATTGGCATATTGACCAAAAATCATTCTATGCTTTATAATTCATTCCTAATTATTTCCATACATTTAATTTCTTATAAAACTCTTGATCTAGTTTATTTTTATAAAATTATCTAGTCAATAGTTAGAAAATAAATTTGGATCAAAAGTATGTGGCATGTTGGCCAAATTTAACAAAGTCTTTGTATTTGATCTTTAAATTATTTTTCATCTTCTAAATCCATGTCTAATTTATTGTATTACCTAAATTCATTACATCATTGTTTTAGAAAAATGGTTTGGAAATGATTTTAGAAATTATAATTGCTTGGCTTTGGCATGTTGGCGAAATACCTAATTTTATCCATTGATCCACAAATTCATTTTTCTTACTCTAAACAAATTGGTAACTTGTCAATTTTCCTAGGTTAATTAAATCACACTTTTAGAAAATTTAAGAGAACATTTTGGTTCTCCTCTTTGCCTTGAGGCCGTGAGCTTGGATTTGTGTTCTTTGGAACACTCATGCAAATCCTTGTATATTATTTACATGTTACAATAATTATCATGCATATATATACACATGCCATATACTAAAACAACCATAAAATACATACAAATTATTAAAGCTATTAGACATGTTACACACATAACACATACAAAATATTAAAGCTATTAGACATGCTTTCACATATAATCAATCTCAATTAGGAAAAACAATAAACAATCAAGTGAATGAATCCTTATGGATTCTTCACCACAAACACAAACATTCCTCACCACCAACACATGGTTGATGAGGGTAATCTCCCTCTTACCTCTTGAAGAACCTCCAAAGCTCCTTGTATGTCTCCTTCAAGCAAATTTTCTCCACCAAGAGCTTCTTGAAAATCAAAGAAAACATACAATATTAATACCTAAGGCTCTAAACTAAAATAATCATGGATCAAAATCATGATTAGAACTTTGAAATGGATAGAAATATGAAGATTAAAGAACCCTACCTTCAAGGCTTCAAACTTGAGCTTTGAAGAACAAGATAGAAAATGGATGATTTAGGCTTAGGTTTCAACTACAAAGTGTCTTGAGATGAAGTAAAGAAGCAAGAAATAAGGTAGTTTAGAATTATAGAAGAATAAATGATGAAATGGATGGAGAGGCCGTGAGGTTGAAGAAGAAAAAAGAGAAAGAAAAGTTGAGAGCTTTTCTTGTTTGATAGCTTTGGAGAAAAGATGAAGACTTTGACAAATGAAGACAAGTCTCCTTTTTGGCCGTGAGATGGTTTAGAAGATAGGAAAAATGAAGACAAAGTGAGATAGTTAATTATAGGATATTTTCCTTCCACTAAACATGACTTGCCGTGGAAGCCAAATGGAGAACCACCAAAACAATTGCATGGCCGTAATTCATTAAGAGGAAGAATGAATTGAAATGCAATAATTTCTTTCCTAAAGCATGCAATTGCCTTAGATACATGTGAAGAGAAGCCACCAAAATTGACTTGTTCTTACTTGGTTAATTAATTGAAAGATAGTAAGAATTCAATTTGTAATATTTGCTTCACAAAAGCTTTGCTTTGTCGTAGACTTCAACAAAGAAAAGCCATCAATATTGACTAGTCCTCCTTTTATTCAATTTGGCTTTCTACATGCATTTCACAAAGTCTTTCTACATGAATTCACTTTGTGAATTGGCTATTAGAGCAAATTGGCTTTCCTCCTTTACGTAGAGCCATCCAATTTCAAGAAGTCCAAACTCATGTGATAGCTTGCTTCCTATTGGTCCTTAAAGAGTCAAGCCATTTTTCTTAACCAATTTCTATTGGTTGAATATTTACTTACTTGATTCCTATTGGTTAATATTTTTGTTGACCAATTTCTATTGGTGCACATTGTATATTTTCTAGTATACTTTAACCAATGAACAATAACTATTATTTATAAAAATAGTGTCTATTGTCCAATGGGTAATAAAACATACATAGATTTTTTTTCTTGTACTAACAGAGTAGTAATTATTATTGATCACTTTTCTACTGATTGCCCTTGATGAGTCATAAAGCGAGTCATCAAAGAGAAATTTCTAGAATATATGACTCACTACGATGAGTCAGTATGATGAGTCATCGTGGAACTATCTAGAACGGGTGAGTCAGCATGGCGAGTCAGCGTAGATATTTTCTATAAAGCAGGTGAGTCGGGTGAGTCACGGACCGTGACGAAAGATCACGTGTCATAAATGATCATCACCGGATGTCTGTGGTGACATCATCGAGTGTCAATGGTGAGTCTAATGGATAAGGGTAACGTGTGAGTCAGTCAGTCAGAAGCATGACGAGTCACGGAAGGTGCCGTCCTACGATGTCTCTGCGAATCTCGTGAGTCACAACCACCAATTTTGACCAGACTCCTCATTGGTCCACAATCAATCCAAAAGACTTGATGACTAAACGTGGGTCTTGTTGTGCAAACATTTTCGAGGGTCTCAAATTCGACTAATAAAATAATATTATAATAATATAAAATTATTTTATTTGATGAGAAGAATGAATTGAAATGCAATAATTGCTTTTCTAAAGCATCAATTCCCCAATATACCATCACGGATAAAATACACAAATGTACAAGATAACAATAGCCAAACAAAATTGTAAACAAATAAATCAATATCTTACTTGGTTAATTAGATTGAAAGATAGATAAGAATTCAATTTGTAATATTTGAGTCACAAAAGCTTTGCTTTTCGTAACTTTCAACAAAGAAAAGAATCCCATCAATATTGACTACGGTCCTCCTTTTTTATTCAATTTGACTTTCTACATGCATTTCACAAAGTCATTAGAACATGAATTCACTTTGTGAATTGGCATTACCAAGCAAATTTGGCTTTCTCTACATAATTTCAAAAATATGAAATTATGAAAATGCCCTCAAGATAATAATTTACGTAGAGCCATCCAATTTCAAGAAGTCCAAACTCATGTGAAGCATCTTGTTTTGGTGAAATTTTATCGCGTTTTCATAATCTCGTCGTTTTTATAAACGTTTTGAAATCGATAAATATATTTTTCTATTTTCAAAATCGCGTAGGATTTTTAATACGTTTCCACCAATCCTAAGATTTTTAAATTATTTTCTTTGGTCTTAAAGAGTCTATTTAAATAAGACAGAAATAATAAATAATACTTTTAAAACATTTTTCTTAACCAATTTCTATCTTATTGGTTAAAATTTATATTATTTGAAACTTACTAATGATTCCTAATTGGTTAATATTTTTGTTGACCAATTTCTATTTGTGACATTGTATGTTATTTTCTATATTTTAATTTCATTTTAATAACAATAACTATTATAAGTTTAAAAAATTGTCTATATAATGGGTAATAAAAAAATTAATTTTTTTTTTGTCTTGGTACTAAAATTTTGAAATAGATAGTCTAAATTATTATTGATCACTTTTTAATCAAATCTAAATTATTTCCATTGTTTTAGAAAATGGTTTTTGAGATCAAAAAGTCATCAAAAAAATATTTAGAAATATATACTCACTCGATGAGTCAACTAGAAAAAATTTAGTAAATTATTTTAAGAAAATTAAGAGAACATTTTGGTTCACCATTTGGTTAATCCGTGAGCCTCAAATGGAACACACATGGTGAGTCACATCCTATATATTATCATGCAAGTCGTAATAACATATTTCAAAGCTTGTAGACATGCGGTGACAGTCAAACAACAAATAGGAAAGCTATTAACAAATACACAACCAATTCGAGTCATCCTTATGTCATCACAAAATTGCATCATCCATAGGTGATAAGATTTGTCATCAATGGTGAGTCAAAAAGGACGGCTAGGAGTCATCTGAAAGCTTCAAAACTACAAGTTACTAACCATTGAAAAAGAACCTAAACCATGGATAAATCATGGCTTAGAACTTTGAAAAAAAATCACCTCCTTGGTACAAACTTCCAAGTAGTTTTCAAGCTTCACCAATTTTGACAATGGTGCTCCTCATTGGTCCACGTCCATGGCATTTTTGGCTTCATCCAAGCCTTAAAATGCATCAAAGGCCACTTGATGACTAAACGTGGGTCCATGTTCAAACATTTTGCTACTAAGTTAATATTTGTCATTTATTTGTCTTGACTAATAAAATAATATTATAATAATATAAAATTATTTTATTTGACAAGCTTAAATCCTAAAAAAAAATTAAAAGATTAATTATAATATCATTCATTAGCAAAAATTAAAATCATTTAGTAAGATCCCCCACTCCAAATAATTAAAACAAGATTTCCCGAAAATTTCCGAAAAATAATATTTTCCCCCGTCCCGAGCAAATCACATTAAAAAAGTCCAAATAAAATCATGTAAAAAGACCAAAGACGTATAAACGTCATTTGTATTTCATGCAAAATAAAACAAAAAGAAAATGTTAAACATTTTTGTAACATATAGAAAAATTAAAAACAAGACACTCAAGATGTAATGGTCATTTTTCTATTTTTCCCCACTGACGAAGCAAATCATCCAAAACGTTCAAATAAAATTACAGACTAATAAAATAATAATATATGTCTCGTATTTCACAAAGAAAAAATTTAAAACACTCCAAATAGTAGTTTGACAAAATTTTTATTTTATTATCTCGAAGCAAAAATTAATAAAAAAAAACCAAATAAAATTAGAGCCTATAAAATATACTTGTATTTCACGTTCAAGTAAAAACAAGAAACAGTAAAATCAGGATACAACGGTCATTCACCCAAAAGTTTGAAAAACAGCAAACAGGACATTCGAAACATTTTTCTAAAAATTTGGGGTGTTACAACTCTCCCCTCCTAAAAAGAATTTCGCCCCTGAAATTCGTAGCAGTCTCTAAACAATCATTGACACTACTCCTCCATTCTTGTCTTTTAGTTCCCACGTTGCATATCCGTTTACACCATTCCAGATTTCCTCGACCAACGAAAACTCCTTGCATCGCGTAAAACATGGAGAATCACACTTAGATATTTAGCATGTTCCTCATGATTTCGAGAATAGATCAGAATGTCGTTAATAAAGATAATGACAATTCTGTCTAGATAAGGATGAAAAATACTATCCACCACGCTTCCGCTGCGCCACTTTGATTAGTACCACTTGAAATTATCCTTGCCTTTGTACCGCTTCACTCTTTTTCCTTTGCTTTTAATAGAAAGTGCCTCACAAATCAAGTTCTCTTTTTCAACAATACTGTATCTGATACTTTATGACATAATTTTAACTAAAAATATCCCTTTGAAATTGCAATACACAAAAGGACATTATAAAAATTTAGAAAGAACAGGTAGAGAAACTATTGGAATTGTTACCAGACATGTCCAACAAAGAATTTGACATTGCCCGATTTTAAGAATAAGTTTTTCTGGGACACCAAAGTTTTACTGAAACAATCTATAGGATATGATTAAAGATAACCAATCCATATATAAGATCACATCTATCTCGCGAAAGAGGTAGACAGTTTAGATTAACAGAAAAGATTGTTTAAGGAACTGGATAATAACAATGGGTTTGGTAATAAAAACAGAAACAGATAAGTCAAAAGGTAACGAAGATATTGATAGCTCTAATCAACTCAAACAGTCAATTAGTCATAAAAGAATGAGTTAGACTAAAAGTACATTTCGCAATTGCGATACATGAAAGGTATCATGAAGGCATAGAAATAAGAGATGATAGAATCATCCATACCACCGAACCTATCCAATAGAGAAATTGATATGGTACGATGAATTTAGAAGTAAACTTTTTAACTTGAACAATTCAACTGATAAGTCTAATGAGCATGGATGGTTGGAAAAATACCCAATCCATATTTTTAAATTGCATCCGTTTTGAGAACGAAGCATACAAATTGAATCAACAGAAAAGATTCAATTATTTAATAGACTTAGGATGGTTTAAGCAACTCAAGTCCTCAACCACATGTTCTAGTAACAGAAGTAGAAACAATCAGGCCAAAAGAATAATGAAAGCACAGATAACTCTAATTGACCCACATAATTATATGCCATAGAGAAATAGGTTACTCTCGGAATTATACAGTATTGTTAAAGAATCACCTTTTTGTGATACAATCTTCTTTGTTTAAGTTCTTCCATCTAAGATGTTTTTGCTCCACTTGAAGAATCGATGCTCCATTCTACTTAAGATGTCAAAGCACGTACGTTACTAACAGATGACTTCATCTTTGGCGAGATACACTTTTCAACAAAATGTCCGAGCATCCCACACCTGAAACAAATGATTCCTTTAATTGTACCGCCCCTCGTTAGATGATCTTCCCCACACTTCTGACATTTTGGCGCAGATGTCATAGTTTGACCAAACCTGCTATCACTCGGCTCTCCTCCACAAGATTGTTGTTGTTGTTGTTGATTTCCTGATGATCACGAATACGTTTTTCCACTAAACTTGCTTGGCCTTACGATTTCTCCTCCTTGAGAACCAATATGGTCTAACGTTATTAAATCTCGTATTCTAAGATTTATTTCGACTTTGTCTGCTTCTAATCCTCGGCTATCGTTCCTCGCTGCTGAGTAATCCTCAAATCATGTTGTACTGCTCCTTCAGCTGTTCTTTGCATTGCTTTCGTAGTTGCAGTCATATCGCCTGTCATCACGTCCTGCTTCCTCACGTGCACGTTTACCACGAGTCATCGCCTTTCTTCAAAGACGAATGAATCATAATACAATGGAAACCGGATGTAACCATTTCAAACAAACATTGTCTCCTTTCGGAGTCTAAGCACAGAGAGTCACACAACAAAAACAAGACAGACCTAACCACAAACCCCAAAAAGACTCTAACCGTTCTCTGATACCAACTAATGTAACACCCTCCATAGGGCGTCACATTTTTAAATAAAACTTAAAACCAAATGAAAACATTTTATAAAAGCTTTGAGTTTTAAAAGATAAATTTTAAAAATATATTTTTACGGAAATATAAACTTACCAAAAATTATAAGTAAAACAGAAATTAAATTGAATTGATTAATACACATATTATATATGTCACAAAATATTCAACAACAATTTAAAACATAACATTTACAGACTCAGAGAAACAGTAGAAAACCCAATGAAGGTTACTACTAATAGCACGGTAACAACACTAACGAAAACCCCAACCTACATGTTCCATTTCTTCATCAACTGCATCCTGTTGAAACTTGGAAGATTACACCTTGACGCCGTCACCATCTTCAGAACATAGCCTCCAATAGGTCTAAGAAACTCGTTTCACCTACTATACGAATTTAACAATACAACACACACAACAAAAACAATACAAGAAAGAGGTGAGATCCCCTTTCACCAGCATCAAGAGAAGGTAGCAAAGAATTATTCGAATGATAAAGTCATTCCATACACACCGATATCACCAATACAATCATGTTATCAATTTACAAATAAATCAAATAAGCATATATCATAATATAATGAACAACTATAACATTTCTAAGATAGATATAACAATTCATACAATATAAAATGCCATAACAGTGTAGATAATGATATAATATAAAAATTAAAAACAATAACAACATATAAGATCATAAAAAAAAAATATAATAAATAACAACATAGATAAAAATATATCACAGATGAAAATATACTAAACAATAACACAAATAAAAATATCACGAGATAAAAATATAATCAATAACAACACGATACATGTGCAATATGACACAATCCTACTCCATGGAGCTAAAAACATATAGACATCGAGAGAGAATGACCCGCAAAATCTATTAGTACCACGGCTCCAACCAAACTATTGCTTGTCACACGTTGCGTCTATAGCCCCACGTCACATGGAACCCATTGTCCAAGGCGTGGTGTAGTTCACGGTCTCACGTTGTGGCACTACAGGCAATGTACTATTAGACCTTACAAGATCTCGATTAAAAATAGTGTGTGTCGAGTCCATTAGTGTGTTGCCAATCACCACGGCCCAGAGGAGCAACCCTACTGTCCACAAATGGAATTTTGCACACTAAAGTCTCCAAGTTCATTCAAAATTGAACCACACTACGTTTATCGCACCGATAACACGATGTTATTCACCTCATCAATCAATCCACCAAAATACCCTCAATGGTATATAAAGAAAATATGCCCTCAATGGCAAAAATATACAGTAAGTCTCATCGGACAAATACTGTTCCAAAGCCTGTACGGGTTCACCTCATAGCCCGACAGCGAAAAAATATACAGAATACCCTCAACGGTATAAAATATACAATTTTGATCAATCGCGTAGAAATTTTATCGCGTTTTCACAATCTCGTCGTTTTTATAAATGTTTTTAAATCGCATAAATTTATTTTTCTGTTTTGAAAATCGCGTAGAGTTTTTAATACGTTTTCTTAATCGCATAAGATTTTTAAATCATTTTTTTGTCCGAATTCCTTAAAAATTACTGTTTAATATAAACAGAAATAATATTTAATACGTTTAAACTACGTAGAATATTTTTCATACTGCATACTGTCTTTTGGATATCTCTTCTATCTTATTTGTCCGTTTTTAATAAAAATTGACAAGTATTATGTTTTAAAAACTTATAATAATGGATTCCTAACTTTTTCGTAAAAATTTCTGTTTACTTAATTTTTAATCCGTATAATTTAACTTTATGAAAATCACTAACATGCTTCAAAATATAATATGAGCTATATGTTAGAAATTTTACAAAAGTTACTTGTATTTTCTTCTAACAGTAAAAATCATTAATTTAAATTTCTTAAACTTAATTCTAATCAATTTATTTCTTCAAAACTCATTGTAATAAAATCCTTTTGGCATTTATTACTTAACCTTAGTTGAAAACAATTCTATAAATCAAAAACATTTAAAATTGGCATATTGGCCGAAAATCATTCTATGCTTTATAATTCATTCCTAATTATTTCCATACATTTAATTTCTTATAAAACTCTTGATCTAGTTTATTTTTATTAAATTATCTAGTCAATAGTTAGAAAATAAATTTGGATCAAAAGTATGTGGCATGTTGGCCAAATTTAACAAAGTCTTTGTATTTGATCTTTAAATTATTTTTCATCTTCTAAATCCATGTCTAATTTATTGTATTACCTAAATTCATTACATCATTGTTTTAGAAAAATGGTTTGGAAATGATTTTAGAAATTATAATTGCTTGGCTTTGGCATGTTGGCCGAAATACCTAATTTTATCCATTGATCCACAAATTCATTTTTCTTACTCTAAACAAATTGGTAACTTGTCAATTTTCCTGGTTAATTAAATCACACTTTTAGAAAATTTAAGAGAACATTTTGGTTCTCCTCTTTGCCTTGAGGCCGTGAGCTTGGATTTGTGTTCTTTGGAACACTCATGCAAATCCTTGTATATTATTTACATGTTACAATAATTATCATGCATATATATACACATACCATATACTAAAACAACCATAAAATACATACAAATTATTAAAGCTATTAGACATGTTACACACATAACACATACAAAATATTAAAGCTATTAGACATGCTTTCACATATAATCAATCTCAATTAGGAAAACAATAAACAATCAAGTGAATGAATCCTTATGGATTCTTCACCACAAACACAAACATTCCTCACCACCAACACATGGTTGATGAGGGTAATCTCCCTCTTACCTCTTGAAGAACCTCCAAAGCTCCTTGTATGTCTCCTTCAAGCAAATTTTCTCCACCAAGAGCTTCTTGAAAATCAAAGAAAACATACAATATTAATACCTAAGGTTCTAAACTAAAATAATCATGGATCAAAATCATGATTAGAACTTTGAAATGGATAGAAATATGAAGATTAAAGAACCCTACCTTCAAGGCTTCAAACTTGAGCTTTGAAGAACAAGATAGAAAATGGATGATTTAGGCTTAGGTTTCAACTACAAAGTGTCTTGAGATGAAGTAAAGAAGCAAGAAATAAGGTAGTTTAGAATTATAGAAGAATAAATGATGAAATGGATGGAGAGGCCGTGAGGTTGAAGAAGAAAAAGAGAAAGAAAAGTTGAGAGCTTTTCTTGTTTGATAGCTTTGGAGAAAAGATGAAGACTTTGACAAATGAAGACAAGTCTCCTTTTTGGCCGTGAGATGGTTTAGAAGATAGGAAAAATGAAGACAAAGTGAGATAGTTAATTATAGGATATTTTCCTTCCACTAAACATGACTTGCCGTGGAAGCCAAATGGAGAACCACCAAAACAATTGCATGGCCGTAATTCATTAAGAGGAAGAATGAATTGAAATGCAATAATTGCTTTCCTAAAGCATGCAATTGCCTTAGATACATGTGAAGAGAAGCCACCACAATTGACTTGTTCTTACTTGGTTAATTAATTGAAAGATAGTAAGAATTCAATTTGTAATATTTGCTTCACAAAAGCTTTGCTTTGTCGTAGACTTCAACAAAGAAAAGCCATCAATATTGACTAGTCCTCCTTTTATTCAATTTGGCTTTCTACATGCATTTCACAAAGTCTTTCTACATGAATTCACTTTGTGAATTGGCTATTAGAGCAAATTGGCTTTCCTCCTTTACGTAGAACCATCCAATTTCAAGAAGTCCAAACTCATTTGATAGCTTGCCTCCTATTGGTCCTTAAAGAGTCAAGCCATTTTTCTTGACCAATTTCTATTGGTTGAATATTTACTAACTTGATTCCTATTGGTTAATATTTTTGTTGACCAATTTCTATTGGTGCACATTGTATATTTTCTAGTATACTTTAACCAATGAACAATAATTATTATTTATAAAAATAGTGTCTATTGTCCAATGGGTAATAAAACATACATAGATTTATTTTTTCTTGTACTAACAGAGTAGTAATTATTATTGATCATTTTTCTACTGATTGCCCTTGATGAGTCATAAAGCGAGTCATCAAAGAGAAATTTCTAGAATATATGACTCACTACGATGAGTCAAGTATGATGAGTCATCGTGGAACTGTCTAGAACGGGTGAGTCGACATGGCGAGTCGGTGTAGATATTTTTAGAGCAGCATGGTGAGTCAAGCATCTTTGAGTCACCGACCGTGTCATAAGCGCATCACCGGGCCGTGTCATCAATGGTGAGTCACATCGTTGAGTCATCGAGAAGCTCTACGGTGAGTCATAGGGCGAGTCACCGCAGTGAGTCACAGTCATGGGCCACCAATTTTGACCAGCTCCTCATTGGTCCACGTGTCCACGTGTAAAGCACTTGATGACTAAACGTGGGTCCCGTAAACATTTTCGGTCCGTCATTGTTACTTATTTGTCTTGACTAATAAAATAATATTATAATAATATAAAATTATTTTATTTGTGATTAAATCCTAAAAATTAAAAGATTAATTATAGTATCATTCAGAATTGGGTTTAGTAAGATCCTCCAGCTCCAAATAATTAAAACAAGATTTCCTCGGTCCGAAAAATAATATTTTCTTGTCCCGGAGCAAATCACACAAAAAGTCCAAATAAAATCATAGACAGTAATATTAAACATTGTAACATATAGAAAAATTAAAAACAGTACATTCAGGACGTAATGGTCATTTTTCCATTTTTCCCCACGACGAAGCAAATCATCCAAAACGTTCAAATAAAATTACAGACAGTAATATATGTCTGTATTTCACACAGAAAAATTTAAGACAGTAGTTTGACAAAATTTTTATTTTACTGTCTCGAAGCAAATTATGCAAAATGACCAAATAAAATTAGAGCCTGTAAAATATACTTGTATTTCATGCAGAAAAAGAAGAAACAGTAAAATCAGGACACAACGATCATTCACCCAAAAGTTTGAAAAACAGCAAACAGGACATTCGAAATATTTTTCCAAAAATTTGGGGTGTTACATGTGGACCTTTTTCTTTGGATATTTTCAGCATTCTGATTGCTTCTCCAACCTCCGAACAACCAATTATTATGGTTCATGGTGTATGTCTAATCAACTTTTTTTTCCTTTGTTTTTTTTTTGACAACCTCTTTGCTCTCGTCTGGGTAATATAGGATGTATATGTGAGTGTCTGTGGTGGAGTGGGTATGTGTACAATACATACTTTTATTTGTATGTTAAAAACTATGTTGGAATACATTATGTGTGCTATGCAATTAGATATATTAGTTTCTTTTCTAAGTTTAGATATCTTTCTGATGGTCATTTGCCCAAGTTGTTTATTACGTATAGCATTGTTAAATTGTATTACAGATACCATTAATCTTTTTATTACATATTGTAGTGTCCATGATTTATCAATACCATAGTCTTTAGGTCAACTTGTTGGATGTCATTCAAAAATGACTTGTTGCAGGACTGATATGCTTAAAGGAATAGAAAAAATTTAAACTAAAAGAAAAACAAGGGAATAATGGTTATAAAGAGTTGGGCATATAAATAAGCAATATTTGTAAACACAAAGAAGAACAAGGGAATAATGCCCAACCCTTTAATATTTTATTTTGTTGCTGACTTCAATATGTATTAAGGAGGAATACTTATGTGTTTTAGAGTATTTATTTACATATATTTATTATTTTTTCTTTTGTAGTGAGAATATACCAGATAAATTGAAACATGTGGATACAATTATGGAGATTTGCCAAGGATATTCAGCTTTAGTTTTTTTGTTCTTTCATTTATATTATATGATCAAGAACAATTGCACTACTTTTGTACAATAGTAATAAATGACTTTTTTTCCTTAGTTTTGGTGTCTATATACAATAAATACACTTACATAATTTAGTATATTTTATTTAAGAAGAATTAGTTTTTTAATGCATTATTAGTTTTAAATATGTGATTTTTTAATATGCAAGTAAAAAGTGTTGCCTAAAAGTAGTATGCATAGGTAAATTTTCAAAAAAAAAATGGCCTATAGGCAATGTTTCATACAAGTTGCTTTATAGTATATTTAAAAAACAACAAAATTGCCTAAAGTAGACCTATAGGCAACACTTTTTACAAGTTTCCTTATGGCAAACTTAAAAGCAATGGCAATAAAACGTTGCCTAAAAGTATACCTATAACCAATGCGTAGAAAACGTTGCCAAAACCTTAACCTATAGGCAACACTTTCTAAAAGTTGTCTTATGACAAACTTAAAAGCAACAACAATGAAACATTGCCTAAAGCAGTACCTATAGCCAACGTTTAAAAAACGTTCCCAAAACCTTGACCTATAGGCAACGATTTTTAAATGTTGTCTTACGGCATACTTAAAAGCAACGACAGGAAAATGTTGCCTAAAGTAGTACCTATACATAACATGTCAAAAAGCATTGCCAGAGCAATCCATAAACAACGTCTCAAAAGTGTTGCCAGAAGGTAAGAATAGGCAATGCTTTTTCTAAAGTGTTTGCAAAAGTTTAAAAAGTGTTGCCTATTGCAATAGGCCACGGCAGAAGAGGCAACAACTTGGCAAGGGCTGGAAAACGTTGCCATAAACTTTAGGCAACGATTTTTTACCAATGGCAACGCTTTTCAACCTTTGCCAAAGGGCAAAGTTGTTGTAGTGTTAATGGAAGAAAGTTTCCCCTACCTCAAGCTTTGTCTTTTCCCTTCTCTTTTCTCTCTTCTCTTCCTCCGTTAGCTACCCTCTGCTTTCTCCTTTCTTTATTTTCTGTAAGTGTAGTTGGGAGAGTGAAGGAAAGGTTAAACAAAGTCAAATAAAAGGATAAGATTAAATGACTTTTGGATAAGTCACTAAAACTTCATATCTCTTAGGAACACGTTGATTTTACTAAATCATGTTTTCTAACCTCCAATGATACTAAAATAAATTCTAGGATTCACCTAATTTTTAATTTCCTTATTTCCATAATTTCTATATCTACTACAGGTTAATTCAGTATTAAAACGCACAACTGGTGTGCTTAAAAATACCAAATCAACTCAGTTTGTCGTGAAACTTTAACTACACCATATTTCATACATTTGTGACTTAAAAATAAATTTTTCATATTTATTTCCCTTATCTAAGTAATTTATGCTATTTTCATGATTAAAATAGTCATTTTGCACGTTCTATATTGTGGCAAAGTGCCTAAATTAGCTCAGAAGGTCACAAAATTGCTTGGATATGTTAAACACATATTATAACTCGTTTTTGTCCATAAAATTTACTAACATGTCAAGGAGGATGTTACATGTTTCTTTCTAACTCCCTTGATTCATTTAAACCATCTTTTATTTCAGTTTTATTTGATTCTCTTTTAAATGGCTTACTGGCTTATCTTAGCAATTAATCTCATTTTATCTTTATCATTTAGTTTTTTAGCTCTCTAGGTGAGCTAGGCCGAAAACATTCGATAAGTGTGCAATAATAATAAGATCTATAGAGTGAATTTGTCATCTCGGAGTGAGTCCTTACTAGAAGAACTCTAACTCTATCATGTATACTCATATAAACTGTAAGCTCCAAGACCCTTTTGACATGAGTGCTTATGCAGAAGTTTTGATTATTAACAAACACTATTTAAAAATATTGTCATATGATCTTATAACTCTAAGATAGACTAACTTGGTTTATGATAAGATACATTTAGTTCACATTTATAGAACATTGTTCATCATTAAGGAAGATCATCAAAATTTTTCTTTCAAACACCATTTTTTGAAGCAAGAAGATATCAATCACACATGAGAAGACTCAAGAAAATCACGAGTAGAGTGATCAACATCAGAAATTCAAAGATGAGTAGACTCAATCTGCTAAATCTCAAGAAACCACATAAAAATTAGAAGGCTCTATATCTTCTCCATGAGGAATGCTTCTTCATTGTTCTACATCTAGCCATCCATCATTATATGATGTACAAAGAGAAGAAGACCAAGCTTGAAGAGTTGAGAGAAGTTGTTGAGTTTCAAGAGTTGAGCAGGGTCACCAAATGCAGTCTACTCAAGGTGCTACAAGACAAAACTATATCATACATTCCAAACACCTATCAAAAACTACTAGTTTTGTACTTGTTACGTTATGAACATTCAAATGGCAACAACTAACTCGAGGGAGCCTATAAAAGGGCATCACCTGAAAAATGAAGGGTTAGAACAGTGATTTATCAATCTAGCAGTGCAAAAGCCTTCTCTGATCAACTTATGTCATCTAAATCTACTCATATGTTCTCAACCTACACTGAGCCACTTGATAGAATCTATTGTATATATTTTTCTCTAAGCTAATAATAGGAATATCCAATCTAGAAGTGTTGTTAAGAGATCAAGTTATTCATAAACTTCATTTCTTAAACACTTGTACCTTAATGATGGGTGTGGTGAGCTAGTGGTGTGTGCTAGCCACTGTGAGGGGAGTTCTTAGAAGCAATGAGTGGCAGTTGGAATCAAAGAATACTTGACTTATAGTTTGGAGAAGCTATGGTGTACAAAAAATACTTGCTTTAGTGAAGAAAGTTCCAATGGAAGCTAGGGATTAAATGTAGCCCTAAATGGTTAGGGGTGAACTAGGATAAACACATGTCTTGAGTTGCTCTATATCTCAACTGATTTAGTTTTCTTGTTTTGAGGTTATTCTAAATTGATTTATGAGCATTCATGTAACATTCCGAGAAAACATGTTAAGTTTGTATATGGTCTCAAAGGTACTATTATACTTATATAACATGTCAGTTAAGTTTTGTGACAAACTGAGTTTATTTAGGCACTTAGTTATAACCCAAAAATTGAAAAGTAGCTTAAAATGACTCAGATAGTAGCATAAATTGCTAAGTTGAGGGAAATAAACCTAGAGAGTTTGTTTCAAAGTCATAAATAGGGTGAATAAGGTGTAGTTAAAATTTGAGAACAATCAGGGTTAGTTTAGTATTTTTAGGCATACTGGTTGTGCATTTTAATACCGGATTGACCCCTAGCAGATATAGAAAAATAAGATATTAGTGAAACAATAATTTTAATGAATCTTAGTATTTATTTCAAAGTTGTTGAAAATTAAAAAGATTGGATTTGGAGGAATCCAAGTGTTTATAGCAGATCGTGAATTTCAGTACCACATTAGTGGTTATCTTATAAGAAGCAAAGTTAAACTTTATTTCTTGGATTGTTTTCCTTCCCATAGTAGAAGCAAAAAATAGAAGAGAGAAAGGGAGAAAAAGGAAACCAAGAAAGAGGAAGATAAGGAAATCAAGAGGAGAAGCTCAAGGACAAAAGAAGAGCTTCAAGATCTTCATCATCTCCATTTATGTAACAACTTGAGGAGCTTGAGGTAGGGGTTCTCTAACCTTTAATCTCATTCTTTCTTTATCTTTTCCATTGAATAAGGTTAGGTCACCTAGATGGAGAAATTGGGTTTAAGATGCAAACATCTACTTTCTTTGTTAGTTATTGCTTCTTTTGATGAAACTGAGTTAGTTTCACTTTGTTGAATGCAAATTGGTTGATTTGTACTTAAACAACTCAAGAAGTTCCATAAGTTGGAATATAGAACCTAGGTTGTGATTTTGAGCATTAATCCAAGTTTAAATAAATTGATGAGTTGATTTTAGTGTTTAATGATTCTAACATGATTAGAGATCATGATTACAGTTGGAAAACACTTAGAATCCAAGATTGGAAGGTTAAAAACAGATTTAGAGCCAATAGAACAGTGGCTCAGCACAACTTTATCACGCCAAGACGCGAACTGATCAGTTTTGGTCCAGGCAAGGTAGAGAGCACCACGCCTAGGCTATGGGTGAGATAGGACATAAGTCACGCCTAGGCGTGAGTTCTGAGATTTTTCAAGAATATTATTCTTAATGTTTAGGAGTTCCCTGCTAGTTAGGATCATTCTTACATGTTTTCTTAACTATATTAAGACACTTTTAGGGATATTTCAAAGAGGAAACAACCCTTTAGTATAGATGGGAGAGTTTAGACCTTTGTGCATCCAATAGTTAAGGATTTGCCATAAGTAGGTATCTAACACCCTAGGCACTTAGTGTTGCATTAGATATCACACAAAGATGTGATGAGTTAGTGTAATAGATATGAGTGTACTAAAATGAATTAGTAGCATTCACTCTGGCTAGTTGGTAAAAGTATGAGCCTTAAGATTATGCGAGGATCGAGGATCAGTGATCTACTTGGGACGTCTAACTGTGTCCCTACGCAGAGAGTTTGATGCTGAGCCAGTTTTTACTACTACCTTGTACTTATAGTTGGAGATGTCATTGGATTTGAGGCATCACTGGGGAGGACTCTTCTGTGTTCCCAGTGAGATTAGTATAGTGTCAATAGCACGGACTCCTGTCCGTAGAATTGTGAGACATCCTGGATTTCTATCACCCAAGGTTTCATCTGAGAGTGATCCTTTGGAGGGTTAGGGATCTATGATGTGCATTTGGGTACTTTATGTTGTTGTACTATATATTAACTCTTTACTGCTTTGTTTAAATATTTTATGGTTATAAATTATTTGTATAACTTAAGATAAAATCATATGTATATTATGTGTGTGATAACAGTTTACTTCATTTTATGTTCCGTGTTATTTTATTTAATAATATCCTGTATAAAAGGAAAAATTTGACAACTCATATTAATTATGTATCAAATGTTTTATAACTTGGGTAGATTTTATTTTATTGCATTCATAAATATGACATCCCCACAAGGGTGTTACATTAGTTAGTATCAGAGCCCAAGTTAGAGTCTTTTAGGGTTGTGGTTGGGTCTATTTTTGCTTGTGTTGTGTGATTCTCTGTGATTTAATTCCGAAAGGACACATCTAATTCTGTTTTGTTATGATTGAAGAAAGGAGATGTCTGGCGGAAGAGGAACGCGCGCGAATGTGAATCGTACTGTGGACCCAGTGATTGCAGCTGCTGAGGCTATGCATCGAATGGCAGAGGTGATAACTCAACAAAATCAAAGAGCAGCTCAACAGCAAGATGCTACTGCTGATGCTCTAAATTTGTCTGAGTTTAGGCATAATAATCCGCCGCAATTCAGAAGCAAGTTTAACCCTGAGAAGGCAAGTCTGTGGATACAAGACTTGGAAAAGATATTCGAAGGAATGGGATGCGCCGATGATAAGAAGGTGACGTATGCTACCTTTATGTTGAGAGGGGATGGTGAAAATTGGTGGAAAGGAACCCGCCGATTATTATTGGCTGAAGGAACTAAAATCACCTGGGATGTATTTTATGAAATGTTTCTAGAGAAGTACTTTCCTGCCAGTGCTAGACATGCCAAGGAGATAGAATTTCTTGGTTTACATCAAGGCAACATGACTGTCAATGAGTATGCTTCTAAATTTGAGAGTTTGTCTCAGTTCTCAAACTATGTTCAAACTCAACCGAATGATGTGTGGAGATGTCGAAAATTTGAGGAAGGGTTGAGGGTAGAATTGTGATGAGGAGTGCTACCCTTGAAGATGAATCAATTTCATGCTTTGGTGGATACTTGTGGATGACTCAAGGAGTTGGAGCCGTCACGGGATCCAAGGAACTGTAATTTTGGACCAACTAGTTTTCAGAGAGGAGGTAACAACAACAATAGTCGGTTTCAGCACAAGCCGTATTCGAGACCACTAGGAAATCAACCTCAACGTTCACCTGTTGGGGGATGTTCTAATTGTAATAGAGCTGGTCAGAATGTGGCATTTATGCCAAAATGTTTTAAGTGTGGAAAGAATGGCCATATCTCTAAGGATTGCTCAATCAGAGGGACAATCTATTTTAATTGCCGACAACCTAGACATGTATCTAGGGATTGCACTCAGCCGGAAAGGAAGCTTGTTGTGAGTAATGTTCGTGCTATTCAGCCGAGGTTCGGAGGGCGAGTATATACAATGATTGGAACTAAAGTTTCTCAGTCTGAGGATCTTATTCAGGGGGAAGGTGCCATTGAAGGTAATCTTCTGACTGTGTTATATGATTCAGGTGCAACACATTCATTTATTACATATGATTGTGTGGAACGATTGAAGCTGCCTGTGTCTTCTCTGAGTTTTCAATTGGTCGTTTTTACACCAACTGCCAAGCCTGTAGTTACATCCAAGATATGTTTGAATTGTCCTGTTATTATAAAGGATCGTGTGTTTTCGGTCAATTTAATTTGTTTACCTCTTGTTAAGATAGATGTAATATTAGGAATGGATTGGTTATCTTCTAACCATATCCTTATAGACTGTGCAAACAAAACCATAGATTTTCTTAAGGAAGAAAGTTCTGGATTTTTGACTGCCGTTAAAGTCAAATCATTGTTAAGAGATGGAGCTCAATGATATATATTATTATCTTCTCTAGAAGTCAAGAGTGAGAAAGAAGTGAATGCTATTCCTGTCGTCAATGAATTTCCAGAGATTTTTCCTGATGACGTACCTGGTTTGCCACCAGAGAGGGAGATCGAGTTTTCTATCAATTTGGTACGAGGAGCAGGTCCGATATCAATTGCATCGTATCGGATGTCGCCAGCAGAACTGGTGGAGTTGAATAAGCAATTGGAGGAACTGTTGGAGAAACAGTTTGTGCGACCGAGTGTTTCACCTTGGGGAGCACTAGTGCTGCTAGTCAAGAAGAAGGATGGAACTTCTCGTCTTTGCGTAGATTATCGTCAACTGAACAAGGCCACGATAAAGAATAAATATCCACTTTCGAGAATTGATGATTTGATAGACCAGTTATTTTCTCTAAGATAGATCTGCGATCAGGTTATCATCAGATTCGTGTCAAGGTAGATGATGTGCCTAAGACAGCTTTCTAAACTCGTTACGGACATTATGAGTATCAAGTGATGCCGTTCAGAGTGACGAATGCTCCTGCAATATTCATGGACTATATGAATAGGATTTTCCGTCCGTAGCTAGATAGATTTGTCGTTGCCTTTATTGATGACATTCTGATCTATTCTCAATCTAAGGAAGAACATGCTGAATATCTCGGTATAGTTCTTCAGATTTTAAAGGAAAAGAACTTCTATGCAAAATTGGCAAAGTGTGAATTTTGGTTGGAGGAGGTTCAATTTTTAGGTCACGTGATTTCCAAGGAAGGTATTGTGGTAGACCCATCGAAGGTGGAGACACTCATCAATCCTACATGCAGTCCCGAGATGTTACAGACTCACTTCAAGAAATAACACATCATGTACCAAACAAACATTGAAGGTAGAAAGAAAATACAATACTTTCACATGCATTAGAACAGTTAACAAGTTAACTAATACAATGGTAATAAAAAACATGTAAGGCCAAACAATTATAAGGCTTCAAAATGGGATCTAGAGATATCATCATATCAGGGTAAGCTTGATAGGCTCAATCAGTCCAAACAATGCCCTAATCATTTCCTCAGTCATGCATAATCTAGGATTTAGCCTCAAGAGAGTTTAAAAATAATTTCTAGGATAATCGAAATCTCTACATGTACATCCATAAACTTTCTCTAGATATGCACTCTTATCATTTTCATAGTTACCTGGTTTGCCACCGGAAAGGGAGATCGAGTTTTCTATCAATTTGGTACGAGGAGCAGGTCCTATATCAATTGCATCGTATCGGATGTTGCCAGCGGAACTGGTGGAGTTGAATAAGCAATTGGAGGAACTGTTGGAGAAATAGTTTGTGCGACCGAGTGTTTCACCTTGGGGAGCACTAGTGCTGCTAGTCAAGAAGAAGGATGGAACTTCTCGTCTTTGCGTAGATTATCATCAACTGAACAAGGCCACGATAAAGAATAAATATCCACTTTCGAGAATTGATGATTTGATAGACCAGTTATTTTCTCTAAGATAGATCTGCGATCAGGTTATCATCAGATTCGTGTCAAGGTAGATGATGTGCCTAAGACAGCTTTCTAAACTCGTTACGGATATTATGAGCATCAAGTGATGCCGTTCAGAGTGACGAATGCTCCTGCAATATTCATGGACTATATGAATAGGATTTTCCGTCCGTAGCTAGACAGATTTGTCGTTGCCTTTATTGATGACATTCTGATCTATTCTCAATCTAAGGAAGAACATGCTGAATATCTCGGTATAGTTCTTCAGATTTTAAAGGAAAAGAACTTGTATGCAAAATTGGCAAAATGTGAATTTTGGTTGGAGGAGGTTCAATTTTTAGGTCACGTGATTTCCAAGGAAGGTATTGTGGTAGACCCATCGAAGGTGGAGACACTCATCAATCCTACATGCAGTCCCGAGATGTTACAGACTCACTTCAAGAAATAACACATCATGTACCAAACAAACATTGATGGTAGAAAGAAAATACAATACTTTCACATGCATTAGAACAGTTAACAAGTTAACTAATACAATGGTAATAAAAAACATGTAAGGCCAAACAATTATAAGGCTTCAAAATGGGATCTAGAGATATCATCATATCAGGGTAAGCTTGATAGGCTCAATCAGTCCAAACAATGCCCTAATCATTTCCTCAGTCATGCATAATCTAGGATTTAGCCTCAAGAGAGTTTAAAAATAATTTCTAGGATAATCGAAATCTCTACATGTACATCCATAAACTTTCTCTAGATATGCACTCTTATCATTTTCATAGTTACCTGGTTTGCCACCGGAAAGGGAGATCGAGTTTTCTATCAATTTGGTACGAGGAGCAGGTCCTATATCAATTGCATCGTATCGGATGTTGCCAGCGGAACTGGTGGAGTTGAATAAGCAATTGGAGGAACTGTTGGAGAAACAATTTGTGCGACCGAGTGTTTCACCTTGGGGAGCACTAGTGCTGCTAGTCAAGAAGAAGGATGGAACTTCTCGTCTTTGCGTAGATTATCGTCAACTGAACAAGGCCACGATAAAGAATAAATATCCACTTCCTAGAATTGATGATTTGATGGACTAGTTATTTTCTCTAAGATAGATCTGCGATCAGGTTATCATCAGATTCGTGTCAAGGTAGATGATGTGCCTAAGACAGCTTTCTGAACTCGTTACGGACATTATGAGTATCAAGTGATGCCGTTCAGAGTGACGAATGCTCCTGCAATATTCATGGACTATATGAATAGGATTTTCCGTCTGTAGCTAGACAGATTTGTCGTTGCCTTTATTGATGACATTCTGATCTATTCTCAATCTAAGGAAGAACATGTTGAATATATCGGTATAGTTCTTCAGATTTTAAAGGAAAAGAACTTGTATGCAAAATTGGCAAAGTGTGAATTTTGGTTGGAGGAGGTTCAATTTTTAGGTCACGTGATTTCCAAGGAAGTTATTGCGGTAGACCCATCGAAGGTGGAGACACTCATCAATCCTACAGGCAGTCCCAAGATGTTACAGACTCACTTCAAGAAATAACACATCATGTACCAAACAAACATTGATGGTAGAAAGAAAATACAATACTTTCACATGCATTAGAACAGTTAACAAGTTAACTAATACATTGGTAATAAAAAACATGTAAGGCCAAACAATTATAAGGCTTCAAAATGGGATCTAGAGATATCATCATATCAGGGTAAGCTTGATAGGCTCAATCAGTCCAAACAATGCCCTAATCATTTCCTCAGTCATGCATAATCTAGGATTTAGCCTCAAGAGAGTTTAAAAATAATTTCTAGGATAATCGAAATCTCTACATGTACATCCATAAACTTTCTCAAGATATGCACTCTTATCATTTTCATAGTTACACTTGCATCTAAGTGGGATGTAAATTGTAACACCCACCGTAGGGTGCCACATTTATGTTATTTAATTACCAAATTACCCCCAAGTTATAAAATGTGATGTTGTGATAAAAATACGAGTTATAAATTTTTTTCTTTCTTTTTTGATAACTATAAAATAAACTTAGCAGAAAATAAAATATTATACATTATCACACATAATTTACATCATCATACATTACAAACGTACTATCAGGATTATTTATATACAGAACAAGTTCTCAAAGCATTTAAACATACTTAAATAATTAAACGAGTTGCCCAAGTCTAACTAAACAGTAGAACCCTCAATTGGGTCCTCCTCAGACTCCTCAGCACGTAGGAATCCGATTTGACGTGAAGCCCTACAGACAGGTGTCGGAGCGGACGACACGATACTAATTTCCATTGGGACATAATATCTAGTATCCCAATGCTGCCTGATAGACATTAAAAATTCAACATGTACATATATAGTTACGGAAAAGAACGGATTTCTACGAAAGTCTCTGCTTATCATGACCATCAGGTTTCCCTCATAAATTAGTCCCCTCTCATTGGGACTAGTTCTCCACGCTCCAGCTCCACCATGGAACAGCAATCTCACATAACTGAAGAAACCAGGTCTTGATGTCATCTTATCAAAGCTCCGCTTCCTCCACAGGGGCCTGTTCTTCTTCACCCTCTGGTTCAGTGCCTTGGTCAACGTCTTTACAAATATAAATACAGTACAAAATAATATACAAAGAGGTGAGATCATCTACGCCAATACCAACATGGTAGCACAGAGATAATACAAACAACATACCATATAAATATATCATACCATAATTACAATTATGTCATCATCATAATGTATTCAAATAATAGATAAAATAAATAATATTTACCATCATGCCATTAACATTATTATCATCATCATCATCCAAGTATTTCTCAACAGAACAATTGTCATAGCCAATATTCCTTAATTAATATATCATACAGATATAAATGCTCAGTTTCATGCATGCACACATAGACTCAATTTCCTACTCCATGGAGCTAATACTCAGTTCAGAGAAGTTGATCCGAAAGATCTGTCGGTACGAAAATGCCTCAGACCACGTGCTATAATTCTCATTTATATTTGCACATCTAGCATATACACGACAGTTTTTATGAGATCTCGATTAAGAATAGTGTCTCGGTCAGGATCATCAGTGCATTGCATCGGTCTAACTTACGGGAAGAAGAGCTACCAACCACCCATGTAAGCAACCCGTACCCCGATGCCCCCAAGGTCAACAAGTGACTTACACTACGCATATCGCACCCACTCAAGAGGTGTACGTCTCTCCTAGGCTAATAACCTCATACAGTCCTTTAGACCTTTCCAATGCATGTTCAATGCACTAATGCCAAACATAGGCAAAATTCATATACAGTGTTCATACACC
Source organism: Ormosia emarginata (assembly GCA_029884605.1). NCBI lineage: Eukaryota > Viridiplantae > Streptophyta > Magnoliopsida > Fabales > Fabaceae > Ormosia > Ormosia emarginata. The sequence goes on from JAQQTP010000088.1 coordinate 29,238,426, forward strand.
AGTTCATGCATATAAAATGCACTAATGCCAATCATGGGCAAAATTTATCATTTTTTCATACAGTGTTTATCCATTGGTTCAACAATAATTTTACTGTATATTTAATCGCAAAAATCATTTTATCGCGTTTTCATAGTCGCGCACCACTTTTGTCGCGTTTTCACAATTTAGTAACATTTCTGTTACATTTTCAAATCACATATAGATTTTTCAACGTTTTCATCAATTACGTAGAAATATTCCACCATTTTTAAATCACGTAGTGATTTTTCAACAATATCTCAAACATGTAAAAATATTTAAACGCTTTCCAAATTGCGTAGAAATATTTCAACGTTTTCCAAATCACGTGGAAATGTGTAAACGTTTTTCCAATCGCATAGCTTAAAAATCACATTTTTACGTTACGTAAATCATTTTTCACCATTTTTCAACTTCGTAAAATATTTCTCAAGGTTCAAAAATTCCATTTCAACTTTTTTCAAAATAATATGACTTCTTACATTATTTTCCACAATTTCTTACTCAAGAAAATCCTTTTCACAATTTATTCCATAAATTCACCATTCCATTGATTTAAATCAATGTTTCTAACTTTAAAAATTTACTAACGCTCTCCAAAACCCAAAGGATGAGTTACACGTTAGAAAATCCCAAGTTTCCCACGTATTCTTTATAATTCCAAATTAATTCTTAAAATCAATCCTCTTTAAAATATATTGAGGTTCAAACACTTTCAACCTCTCTTTTCCATTTACATATGAAAATTCCATTTTTCAATTGTTAAAACACTCTGATTCCCTTTCCAAAATCTTTGTATTAAATCAAGTTATATTTCCACTTTGAAAAATCACTTTGTTTTCACAAAACCAAGGCATTCAAGTCTTCAAAACCGTGGACATGGCCATTGAAACCATTCTTGTATTTTTCCTTCTAAATTGATATGGTTTTACACAAACAAAACCATTAAAAATTCTCACAAAAACTGTGAGCACTTGTTTCTTGAAAACAAACCATTTGTTTATTTTCCTAGTTGTTCTAAACATCCATTTTTACCATTTATGAAAATATTAATTTGTGAACACCTATTTTGAGGTGATAAAGCCGAAGTTCACCATGGTCTTTGAAACCAAAAATAATTTTCTCCACTTCATAGTTTCTTTAAACAAATCAATTTCCTTATTCTTGAAAAAAATTTCAACATAAAACCCTAATTTTTGGGGGTCAAAACCGTAGCCTCCCCTTGGCCATTGGAGCCAAAATTTCTTGCTTTATCATACATCCATCATAATATATTCAACATATCTTCATCATGCATATCATAAGCATACCATATAAGCAATAAAATCATGCAAAGCATATCAAGCATAGGCAAATAATCAAAGCACATAAACACACACAAATTATTACATGACCATGGATATGAAACCTCACATGGATTCACCATCCATCAAATATAAAACCATCTCTCACCACCATGCTTGGTTGGTGAGATGGATCTCTCTCTTACCTCTTGAAGAACCACAAAAAGCTCCTTGCTTTGTATTTTGAACAAGATCTCCGCCAACAAAAAGTCTCTTGAACATGAAACAAACACAAAGAAATTAGTATATCAAGCTTGAATAAGAGGAACCATGGATCAAACATGGTTTAGAACATGAAAAAGAAGAGAAGAAATGAAGTTTTCCTTACACTTCACTTCAAAACCCTAAAACTTGTTCTTGGAAAAAGTCCTTCAAGATGGAAGATTTAGAGCTTGGTGTAAACTACAAAGGTTCTTGAATTGAAGTAAGGATTTAAGAAGTATGGTTGTATAAAATTTTTGAGTGATGGAAGGTGGTGTGGGAGTGCTTGGTCGTGAGCTTAGAGAAGGAGAGAAATGGAGAGAAATTTTGATAACTTTGTTTCTTGAAAATGTTCAACAAAGACCAAGGTGATCAATAATGACTAAAGGTGATCAATTATGGTCTTCCAACATTACTTTAGCTTCCAATGCAGCGCCAAAACCTTCCCCCCTCCTCCATGCACTCTTCAAAATGCAACAAATCTCCTAGCCACCATTTTAGGCAATCTTGACCATTGATTAGATCAATGGTTAGGATTAATATAGGTTTTAGGTTTAGGCTTTAGATAGAAGACTTAATTTAAGCCATTGGATATTTCTTCCTTGAAATCCTAGCCATTAGATGTATCTCCAAAATGAAGGGTCAAGATTACTCCTTCAAACTTTACATCCAAGGGCTATAAATGGTCCTAGCCACTTTATAAGACTAAATCTCAACCGTTGATTACATCAAGATCAAGTCTCCACCATTGATTACATCAATGGTGGATATCCAAGCCAGTGATGTTGACTACGCAGTACAATATTTATTTTTGTATCTGCTATTACCCTTCGAATAATATTTTTACTGCATTTTTATCACTCGATAATTAAATACAGTGCAAAACACAGTAAAAGAAAATTTCTATAATTGTTTCCAGATTCAGGTTTAGTAAGATCCCTCATCTCCGTCTCAACAGTACGAATTTTTCTGGCTACAGAAAAAATTTTACCTTTCTGGACCCACGTGGGGCCCACATACGACCTCACTAGGCCCACGGATAACGTTAAAATAAACAGAGTAATATAAAAATTTCATAATCACACACAAAATCACAAAAATTACAAAATGCACAAATATTAAATCAGATTACATAAAATAATTAAGACTTTTCAGTAATAATTAAATTACGTAAAATTTTCCTCGGCCCGAAAATTATTATTTTCCTGGCGCGGAGTAAATCACACAAAACGATCAAATGTACTGACAGAATATTCAAAATAATTTTACAGCACACAGAAATCACTAAACAGTAAAATTCTGTTAACTGTCAAAATTACTGTCTTATATTTAGGAAGTTTGGGGTGTTACAATACTCCCCCTCTAAAAAGAAGTTTCATCCTCGAAACTTGATAATCTTGATTTCACACCCTCAGAATAAATACAGATATTGTTCCTTTATCTTTTCTTCTAGTTCCATGTACCTTCACCACTTACATCATTCCAGACGATTTTAACCAATGAAATTTCCTTACCTTGAAGTTGCTTTGTTCTTCGATCCTCAATCTTAACCGGAAACGTTTCATAGGTTAAGTTCTCCTTCAGCTGTACTGTGTCTGGCTCGATAACATGGGTAGGATCAGGAATATATTTCCGTAATTGTGATACGTGAAATACATTGTGAAGATTTGATAACAATGGTGGTAATGCAATCTGATAAGCTACCGGACCTACCCGACGTAAAATCTGATACGGCCCGATAAACTTTGGAGTGAGCTTCTTAGACTTAAGCACTCGTCCAACACCAGTCATAGGTGTCACTCGCAGAAATACATGGTCACCTTCTTCAAACTCAAGCGATTTTCTCCTTTTATCTGTATAACTCTTTTGTCGAGTTTGAGTCATTCTCATCTTGTCTTGTATCATCTTCACTTTCACAGTTGTCTGTTGGACAATCTCTGGTCCTAACACAACACTTTCGCCGTCTTGATACCAACACAATGGTGTTCTACATCGTCTTCCATACAATGCTTCATAGGGTGCCATCCCTATGCTCGAATGAAAACTGTTGTTGTATGTGAACTCTATCAATGGTAAGAACTCATTCCAACCTTCACTTTGTTCTAGAACACATGCTCTCAACAAGTCTTCTAACGATTGAATCGTTCTTTCTGACTGACCATCGGTCTATGGATGGTAAGCAGAACTCAAACGTAGCTTTGTTCCCATTGCTTCTTGCAAACTATTCCAAAATCTTGACGTAAACCTTGGATCTCGATCCGAAATAATGCTGGATGGTAAGCCATGAAGTCGAACAATTTCATTGATGTACACTTGGGTCAACTTTTCCATTGAGTACTGACGAGCGTCGAACTCAGTCAAAATTATAACCGAAGTTATTACCTAAGCTTGTAGCACAGTGACAACACCGGATCATCTCCACGAGGATTGTAGATGCAATTTAATCAAATCAAGTGAAAGTTAGCAAAGGGGGGTTTGACAGTTTAAGATCGTACTTAACAAAATTTACGGAAGAAATAATAATTAAAGAGTAGTCAATTTAGAAACCTATCCAAGATTGGGTGGATTCAATCATAGACCCTTCATAAAACACTTGAAGTGCAATTGAATTGTTAATTTGGATCTAACCGAGATCTCTGCATCAAATCCAGAATTCATACTAGACGATCGTCTAGAATTCAATTAACAAGTGATAAACACAAATCCGCAATCGCACCATTCATGAAGGTCTATGTTAATTTCAAGTACCGAATTCAATTAACATAGGCACAAATTAGTAACCTAACCTTTTCAATTCTGTGATTAATTTAGATCAATCAGTTCTAAGTTTCATCACAAATCTCAATCTTCATTTATGTGATTAGTTTAGATCAATCAGTTCTAAGTTTCATCACAAATCTCAATCTTAAACCAAGATCAAATCAGATCAACATAAATAGAATCGTCCATTCATGCATTCAAGATCAAGAAGAAGAAGAAAGAAGAAGAAAAGAGGAATTCAATTACAAATCAAATACAATACATAACCAAGGTCTCAAGAATCCAAACCACAATCTCTTCAAGAGTTCTAAATTGACCCAAAGTAGCTTAGCCCTCCATTACCATGAAAGGGAGCATCCAAAATATACAAAAACTATGAGAAACTATGAAGAAACAAGAAGAAACTATGAGAGAAATGAAGGAGAATACCCTTGTTCATGATAACCAATGGTGCCTTTTATAGAAGTCTAGGGTAACAAAATGATAAAGGGGAGTGGGTGGATGAGTGGGTGAGTAAGTGGAGTGTTTGAGTGGGTTGGTTTAATGGATTGGTTTAGTGGATGAGTGAATGGAATGGTTAAGTGGGTTGGTTGAGTGGAAAATGCCAAAGGACTTTTGGTGAGTGGGAAATTATGGAGATGAATGGGTGAGTGGGTGGATTAGTGGATAAGTGGGTGGAGTGGTTGAGTGGTTGAGTGGTTGGATTAGTGGATGAGTGGATGAGTGGATTAGTGGATGGATGAGTGGGTGGTTGAGGACGAAAATTTCGTGTTTGACTTGGAAGCCAAAAACAACCCATTATACTGCAGATCCATGAAAAATACTCTTCATGAAAGTTGTGGATCTTTGTCTTGGCTATAAAATGAATATCTGGTTCGTCCAATTTGGCTTCCTTCAGCCCAAGATATGTCCCAAATACCGCAGGTTACTCAAACCTAACTTCAGCACCTCTGTTCTGACTTGCAAGCTCAAACTGACCTACTAGACTTCATTTTTTCAAAAAGTGTTCTTCATGAAAGTTGTTTATTTGGATCTTGACTATCAACTCTCCAAATTTCAGCCCATCTCCATTATTACATCTTGAGATATGATTTTATGAGTGCACACCGTTCGGATTCTAGTGACAGAACCCGTATTCTGACTTCCATGTAAACTTAGGTCCTTTAGACATCTGTTTGGGACTTCGAGCTCTTTCATCAAAGTTGTAGAGCTTCATCTTAGCTTTCCTACAAGGAAAAATTCATGTCTATCAGATATTAGAAACTCAAGTTATGGCCAAAATACAGAAATAGTGTCAAGTCTCAATAATGCTGAAAATATTCAATTAGGACCAATTTGAGCTTAAACTCACAAAATCATACCAAACTCAATCAATTAAGAATATGGAGAGTGTAAATGACAAAACATAAGGGTTTCTTAATGAATAAAATATGTGATTATCAAGTACTTAATATTAATCGAAAAAAGTGCGTCGACTTAGTAAGCCCATCAACAATTCCATAAATAGAATCATGACCTTTCCGAGTCCTTGGCAGTCCTGTCACAAAATTCATTGCCATGTCATCCCATTTCCACTCAGGTATAGGCAAAGGTTGTAAAATTCCCGAAGGTCTTTGATGTTCCACCTTTGCCATCTGACAAACCAAACAGGATGATACATACTCAGTGACATCTTTCTTAATTTCTTGCCACCAATATAATTGTTTTAAATCCTAGTACATCTTTGTGGCTCCTGGATGCATACTCAACTTACTCCTGTGAGCTTCATCCAAAATCAATTTCCTAATATTTGGATCATTAGGCACACAAACTCTTCCTTTAAACTTCAAAATTCCATTAGCACCTTCACTAAATTCCATCTCTGCACCTTGGCTCTTAGCTTCTTTTGCTTCTTGCAAATACTGGTCACTGTTTTGTCCATCTCGTATTTCATTTATCAAATCATTTGAAATGGTGATCATGTTTAAATGCATTCTGCCCAGCGTCAGTTTCACAGATAAACACATATCCTAAAATTCTTCTATCAGTTCATTCTCCTTGAACATCATAACAGAAGCACTAAGCATTTTCCTACTCAACGCATCTGCTATGACATTCGCCTTTCCGGGATGATATTGTAACTAAAAGTCATAATCCTTCAGAAACTCTAACCAACACCTTTGTCTCATGTTCAACTCTTTCTGGTCAAACAAGTACTTCAAACTTTTAAGATCACTAAAAACAATGAACGTTGCTCCATAGAGAATTCAACGCAAACACCACAGCTGCCAACTCTAAGTCATGAGTCGGATAGTTCCTCTTATGATTTTTCAACTGCCTTGAAGCATAAGCCACCACTTTACGATTCTGCATAAGTACACAACCCAATCCTTGATACGAATCATAATATACATTGAAAGGTTCGTTCGAATCAGGTAGAATCAATACCGATGAAGTAGTCAATCGTTTTTTTAACTCTTGAAAACTTTCTTCGCATGCATCAGTTCACACGAAGGGTTGATTCTTCCATGTAAGTTGGATAAGAGGTCCTGCTATCTTCGAAAACCCCTCAATGAACCGTCTATAGTAACCAGCTAATCTGACAAAACTACGGATTTCTAATACAGTCTTCGATCTTTCCCATTCCAAAACTATCTCCACTTTTGAAGCATCAACTTTAATTCCTTCCTCCGATATAACGTGTCCCAAAAATTGAACTTCGCTTAACCAAAATTCACATTTGGACAACTTGGCATACAACTTATTCTCCTTCAAAATCTGGAGAACCACTCTAAGATGTTCAGCATGTTCCTCCTGACTTTGAGAATAAATCAAAATGTCACCTATAAATACAACAACAAACTTATCCAAGTATGAACAAAAAATTCTGTTAATAAAGTCCATGAATATGGCAGGTGCATTCGTTACACCAAACGACATTACTAGATATTCATAATGCCCATAACGAGTCCGAAATGTAGTTTTGGGAATATCTTCCACTTTCACACAAATCTAGTGATACCCAGATCGTAAATCAATCTTGGAAAATATTGCGGCTCCTCGCAATTGATCCATCAGATCATCTATCCTTGGAAGTGGATATTTATTCTTAATCATAATCTTGTTCAACTGCCGATAATCTACACATAAACGAGATGTTCCATCCTTCTTCTTTACCAACAATACTGGAGCTCCCCTTGGTGACACTCTAGGTGTCACAAATTGCTTCTCCAATAAATCCTCCAGCCGTTTCTTCAGCTCTGCCAATTCTACCGGCGACATCTGATAGGGCGCAATAGATATAGGTCCAGCTCTAGGTACAAAATCAATAGTAAACTCAATTTCTCCTTTTGGCGGTAGTCCAGGTATATCTTTAGGAAATACCTCAGGAAATTCATTAACCACAAAAATATCCTTCAAGACATCTTCACAATGAACCTCCAAAGAAGACAACAATAGATACCCATGATCTCCTTCTTTCAAACAAGCTTCTACTTGAGTTGCCGTTAGGAATCTAGGATCTTTATCCTCAGGAAATACTAATGTCTTATTCGAACAATCAATTAGGATATGGTTAGAAGATAACCAATCCATTCCTAAGATTACATTAATCGTGGAAAGAGGCAAACAAATCAAATCCACATGAAAGATTCTATCCCTAACACATATAGGACAATTCAAACATAATTTTGTAGTTATCACAGGCTTATTAGTAGGAGTAGCAACACTCAAATCATATGGCAATGTAGTCACAGTTAATCCCAAACGCTCCACACAATCACATGCAATAAAAGAATGTGTTGCTTCCGAATCATAGAGCACAGTTAAATGATTACCTTCAATAGCACACTCCTTCATGATTAAGTCCTCAGATTTTGCGGCTTCTTCCCCGCTCATAGTATATACTCGACCACTCGCCTGTGGCCTTGCAGTACAAACATTTCCCACAGAAGGTTCCTTCTTAATCTGATCACAATCCCTGGATAAATGTCAAGGTTTCCCACATCTAAAACAAATAATTCCTTTATGCTGACAATCCTTGGTCAGATGGTTCTTCCCACACTTGTAACAGCTATACATAGGAGTTCCAGCTTGACTTGCCTTATTGCCACCAGAACTTCCTCCCGCAAATTGTTGCCGGTTCTGATTTCTTGCCAGTTTCGCATATGGTTTCTGCTGAAAATGGTTTCCTCTGCTACTTTTTCCTCTCTGGAACCTTGTAGGTCCAAAGTTCTTATTTCTTGCCGCACGCTGTTGATCAATCTCCTCGACCTTACGGCACTTGTCCAACAATTCTGGAAACTGCTCAATTCCCAGGGTTGCTACAGCTCGCTTAATGTCAAGCTTCAATCCTTCCTCAAATTTCCTACACTTCCAGTCCTCATCTGGATGCATTTGGAAATATCTCGAAAACTTAGATAAGCTCTCGAACTTTGCCGCATACTCACTAACAGACATTACTCTTTGCCTCAGACTAAGAAATTTCATCTCCTTAGCATGACGCACACTTGCTAGAAAATACTTTGCCAAAAACTTCTGCCTAAAGAGCTGCCATGTCACAACTCTTCCTTCAGCTTCTAACAATCTTCGGGCTCCTGCCCACCAGTTCTCACCATCTTCGACTAACATAAAAGTCGCAAAGGTCAGCTTGCGTTCATCAGTACATCCCATACCTTCAAATATTTTCTCTAACTCCTTGATCCACATATCAGCTTTGTCTGGCTCAAATTCTCCCCGAAACCTCGGTGGATTGTTCTTACGGAATTCAGACAAACTATGAGCATCCTCAATTGCCCTTTGATTTTGCTGTGGAACAACATCAGCCATCCGTTGCATCGCTGCTACAACTACAGCCATGTTCTGGTTGTCATTACCAACATTTTCCATTCCTGTTCTAGTATTGACACGTCCTCGTCTTCGTCCAGCCATTACTTTACTCTACTCAAACTGAACAACACAAAGAAAGTAAGGTCAATCTTCAAACAATATTGTTTCTTTTCAGAAAATAATAACAGAGAATTACACAACACAAACAAGACAGACCTAACCACATACCCATAAGACTCTAACTTGGGCTCTAATACCAACTAATGTAACACCCACTGTAACACCCCTTGATGTAGCAACCGAAGCATAATCGTCATTACACCACAGTTACTAAATCCAAGTGTGTCACAGTCATGATAACAGTAACTTAAATTCTCAAGAGTCTATATTTTTTTTTTGACAATTTGCATAGGTAGAAAATATGAGCCTTGAATGAAATATAAATGTATTCAAGCCATGATACAACCACTGAAATAAAATCATATCTCTTATACATATATATATATAGTCAATTTACACAAATCACTGATGACATAGAATATAACAATTACAGAGTTCAATAAAATACAGCGGGAATAAAACACTAAAAAGGGGGAAAAGTAGTGACCCAGGGATAGGTACTACTAGCAGACAAAGCCGCAACCCCATATACACATACGACGCTCGGAGTCCCAGTCAACAAGTCAGGCATCAATACCTCCACGCAACTGCACTCGTACGTAGCTGAAGAAACCTTGTCCAAACGCCCAATCCAATCAACCAAGGTGTGGTCCCTCTTTATCTTCCTCACGATCTTTTATTAATATAAGTAAGAAAACGACAAGGCGCGGAGCGCCCATAAACCAATACAGTTCATATATTTTATAACGGCAACAACGGAATTTATCATAAAAGCAATTCAATTGTAAGCAATAATAAGAATTAATAATAACAACGATATTTATAGTAAAGTAGAACAACAGCAGGCAATAGCAGACATATCACAATAGTATTTCCAAGAATAAGCACAACAATCAGACAATCATCACAGTAATAATAATCAGGTCAGTCATAGTTACAGAAATTAAACATTAATAATGACAGAATATATCATGGTTCATATGCATGCTTTCCCAAAGTCCTACTCCATGGAGCTAAACCCAAACAATCGGAGAGAAAGATCAGGAGACATGTCTGTGACTCGGCTGCCGAGGCCAGTGCTATAAATCAAATCGTGCACAATCATGGCATTGCACAAACATTCTTCACTAGATTGCGATATAGGACAGTGTCTCGGTCCGGATCGTCGGTGCGTTTGCATCGGTCTACCCCACGGGCAGGAGAGCTACCAACCTCCCATTGCGAGGAACCCGCATCCCGACACCCCCAAGGTCAACAAGTGACCTACACTTGTCTATTCGCACCCGCACTAAGGTGTGTTCAATCTCCTAGGCAACTAGGCCTTACAACAGTCCACAAGGACAATCACAATGCATAAGACACTGTGCATGCACATGTATGATCCACAATTTCATACAATCTCATAATATGCCACATTTAGGCCAATATAAGCATCAATGTATACATGGTCACTCACATGGACCCATAACAACATAATATCAATATCAAGTCAATTAATGCATTATTAGGTTCATTATGAATCCTAACTTAGAATTTACTCCTCTTTTCAAGGTTCATGACCAAATCCAATTCTTGCAACTAGCTTAATATTCCAAGGCAACTCGATTTCCTATAACTTGTAAATTAATTAAGCTATTAAGCTTCACACTCTCTTGTTCTTCACTCACTTAGAATCACCTTAAGTTTTACAATGGTCTCATTCTTAGTCTTCTAAAATTTATGAAGTCTTGACTATACTAAATTCTTCCAATTTATTAGTTGTCCATTTATTACATAGGTTTCTAATTACCTAATCACTTATGCTTCCAAATTATCCAAACCACATACTTACCTAAAACTTGCCCTAGAGGTCGTGGCCTCACAATAGTTACAATCCCAAATTCTCTCAAGTCATCATACTACACGTCATTCCCTTAATTCATTTAAGTGTTCACTTATCAAATTAGCTCACCAAGAACCCTAATCTTTATGCCTCAAAACCGTAGCCATCATTTAGGCTTCAATCTCAAACTTTTCTTCCATTAAATTCTATTTTGTCACTTGATAAATTCTAGTCTAATGCTTGTTACACATTAACCATAATTTATCCAATTTTCACCCTAAAACCGTAGCCCTCCAAGAGAGGTTCCCAAATGTTTTTCTTCCATTTCCAATCACATAATCCAATCCAACATTCCATTATATACCACAAATCAATCTAAGGTCACAATTATCACATTATATGTTACACTCTTAATATTTAGATCATCAAAATCAATCCATTTGTCTTTTTACCAAGACCAAAACCGTGGCACCCCTCTTGGATATTAAACCCTCAAAGTCTTCCATTCGTTGGTGTTAATACTATCATTCAATCTTTGATTATCTAAGTCTTATTTCACTTGTATACAAAACCAATATTCACCCCTAATTTCTAATCAAAACCGTGGCACCATGTTGAGGTAGGAAACTCCAAATTTTCCATTTAGCAACCCCAACATGATCAAGCACAATTAATATATCAAACATATTCAATAGCATAATCAAGTATCAATCAAATTCAAGAATACTAAATTATACAAAATTTATAATTCAAGCAAGCATACAAAGGGCATACAAGGATGGATTTCTCCATCAACACACACACACAAAGTCTTCTCACCACCATAAGTGGTTGAAGTGAGTAGTCTCCCTCTTACCTATAGGAGACAATGCAAGAAAACAACTCCTTGGTTCCTTGATTTGTAATTTTCGGATTCCACCTTCAAGAGAACCATAAAGTGGTCAAATTCTCATATTTACAAATTTAAAGCTTGAAAAGAATGATCCTTGGTCACATAGGTAACCAAGGAAATCGAAAATGAGAAGAAAATGGAGAGAAATCAAGAATCTTTACCTTGGAAGACAATGGAGACAAAGTTGGATTTTGAGCAAACCTTCCAAACAAAACTTGTAGAGAAGATGAAGATGAGTGTATAAATGTGTTTAGTGGAGAGAAAAATCAAAAAGCTTGGCCATCCATGGAGGAGTGATTTTCGGATTTGAAGAAGGAGGGGTAGAAAAGTTGGATTTTTGAAGAGATTTTCTAAAGAGAAAGTGTAGAGGAGGTTAAGAGGAGTCTAGAAATGGTGTTTATGGAGAGAAAAGTGAAGAAGAGACTCTCTAATGGTGGCTGGAATTTTCGGATCTCAGAGGAGGAAGAAGAAAAGAGGTGGAGAGAAAGTGGAGATAGAAATGGAAAATGGAGAAACTTTCTACACAAAGGAGGTAGAGGAGGTGAAGGCAAGTGTAGAAATGGGCTTAGAGAGGAGAAAAGATGAACAAAAATGGAGGAAGGAGGGGCTGCAATTTCGTGCTCATGGTGGAGGTAGAGAGAAGGAGGAGAAAAGAAAAGTGAAGAAGAAGAAGAAGGAAGAGAGAGAAAGTGTCTTGAAATTAATGAATTAAAGTGATAATTGAATAATTGAAATGAAGCAATTTCCCTTCCCCTTGGCTGCATTCCAGCCGTGAATGGTGAGAGAAGAGAGAGTGAAAATTGGCTTCCAAGAGAAGCTAAGGGTATTTGGGTCAATATTTGGTCAAAGCTTCTCAAAGAAGCTTTGATTATTTAACATTAAATTTGAATTAAAGTGAATGGATTAGACATAAAGTAGATTGCATTAGGATAATGTGATAGGATTTTTATTACACACTATTATCCAATGGATAATAGTTACGGTTGACAGAAGTCAGTATTTAATTAATCTGACAGATAAATTTTTCGCTGTATTGATTTATTTTTATCTGTTAGAATTTCTCGAAAATTATGAAACCTCGTAAACTGTGTCAAGTCTCGGGTTTAGTAAGATCCCCCATCGACAGGTCCATAGTCCAAGGTTCTCAGAGAAAACATCGCATTTCTCTGGTTCTGCTCAGCGCACACGCAAAACGAGAAATATATTAAAATATTCGACGATTCCGGAAAATTCCCAGAAAATTCCTAAAAATTACAAATATTATAAAACGACTATTCGTCATATAATTTTTCAATTTTTGAAGCACTACAGTCGTTTTCACGACTCTGCTCGAGTTTCACGTAAAACGAGAAATATATTAAAATATTCATCGTTTCCGAAAATTCCAGAAAAATTCACATAAATCACAAATATTAGAAAATGACTATTGGCGGTGAAATAATTAGTTTCGGAGCGTTACACTGACCTCAGCAATTCTCAGCTCGGTGTGCACGCAAAACGAGAAATATATTAAAATATTCTGTGTTCTCAGAAAAATCCAGAAAAATCCAGAAAAATTCTAGAAAATCTCAAATATTGTAAAATGATCATTTATTATGAAATTATTAATTTTCGGGATGTTACACCCACCGTAGGGTGTCACATTTATGTTACTTAATTACCAAATTACCCCCAAGTTATAAAATGTGATGTTGTGATAAAAATACGAGTTGTAAATTTTTTTCTTTCTTCTTTGATAACTATAAAATAAACTTAGCGAAAAATAAAATATTATACATTATCACACATAATTTACATCATCATACATTACAAACGTACTATCAGGATTATTTATATACAGACCAAATTCTCAAAGTATTTAAACATACTTAAATAATTAAACGAGTTGCCCAAGTCTAACTAAACAGCAGAACCCTCAGTTGGGTCCTCCTCAGACTCCTCAGCAGGTAGGAATCCGATTTGACGTGAAGCCCTACGGACAGGTGTCCGAGCAGACGACACAATACTAATTTCCATTGGGACATATTGTAACGCCCCTTTTTCTCCTTTAGTCATAATGGGTAAGAAGAAGGAACGTCGCACCATAGTGAAAACGACACAAGAGATTACGTGAAGTTTGAACATCTTTTTTTTTTTAACATGAATCCGGTTAAAACTTCTATTTAATGTACATATACACCTAATTGTAATTATATCGCGATTGAGTTAAAATTAAAAGTTCATCTTACCAATAAAACTTCTGTCAAAAAGGTTAAAGAGTAATCAACGTGGAATGAAACATACGACCATTTACAATATGGATAATTACACACTTGTACCAGAAATACGAGCCTATTTTAAATTACATTTTCCAAAAATAAATATACAAAAAGTAAAATGTGTACCTACCCCAAGAGATACAAATATATACCCACTAATCCAGTAGTACGTCAAAGCTCCCCAAAATAAACGACGATGACCATCGGTAGCCATCAATTTAAAACCAACCCTAAGATCGCTGGAACGAGAAGGAACCGTAGATGGATCCTCCTCAGGGTCCTCGTCGTCCGACGAGACATCCATCAGGACGACAGAACAGCGGGCTGGAGCCCGGGCAGTAGACAAAAAGGAATCCTCACGAGGGATATAATACATTTCACCCCACATGTCCCTCACGAGCATATAGAACTCCAGCCATACAAAAGTATGAAAATCTATAACAAGAGCGTCATAACGTCTCCACGCTAAGGACACCATCACATCGCCATGGTATACACATCGATCAGTCTGCACGTTGATATGCCAGCAGTCCGGACCTCCAAGAAAGTTGATCCGCACGTAGCCAAAAAGTCCACGGAGTCGAAATGACATCCTCAACAACTTCGATCTCAGTCGAGATAAGGCCAGAAACCTTGAAACTCAGTGGTTTCCTTATCCTCCTCACGAACGTCTTCTTGAGAGCATACGATCCAATCCAAAATGCAAAATAAAGAAAATTACCGAAAGAGGTGAGATTCTCAGCTTTCAGTACCAACATGGCAGCAAGAAAATGAACGGCATCGAATGCCCACATAAGACACAGTTAATACATACAAGTATAGTAATACATGAAAGCAATTAATGAGAGTAAAGCAACAAGGAACAGTAGTTAACATTATCCATAGCCAACTAGCAACATTAGCATTACTAAGAATCAAATAAATATCACAGTCCTAATAGTAAACACATTATCCAATCATGAATGCTCAATGGACCATGTGACTGACAACTCACAATGCAACAAGGGTACCAAAGTTCCTACTCCATGGAGCTAGACATAAACATCTTCGGAGTGAATGATCAAGGAGTAATGCCAATGTATCATTAGCCTAAAAAAATAGTGTGCTCATCTCATAAAAACATTTGCGCAAAATGGCTCACGCATGGCACCTCAATAGTTGATCACGACATAGGACAGCATCACAGTCAGGATCGTCAGTGTGTTGCATTGGTCTATCCCACGGCCCCAGTGGAGCTACCACTGTCTATTGTGAGACATCCACACCCCAACGCCCTCAGGGTCAACAACATATGACACCTACGCTTAGTCTATTCGCACCCGCACATAGGTGTTATTCAAACTCCTAGGCATACATCGCCTTACTAACCATGTTCAACGGACAGCACATACATGACGACACAATGTCCAATCATATATGTTCATCAATGATGCATTCAACATAAGCCTTTCCTCAATGGCACATAAGCATTATTCAATGTCCAACATGACATATCAACCATACATTTATTAAAACATTGCCTCAATGGCACATCATCATTCTTATCTCATTGAGTACTACATCAATAATTCTCATTACACACATGCCACAATTTCCATGTCATGGATCCAAGAATTCCATATTCAAAATCATTTCTTCTCTATTGGTATGAATACACATTCTTATCACAATTAAGTAAAGTAAAATCCTTGAATCCAGGGTTTTTAGGTTATGTTTGAGTTACAAAGGACAAGGAACCATAATCTCAATCGTTTCTAGCTCAAAAATCTCATTTTTGGTCTTGGTAATCGATTACATCACCCTTGTAATCGATTTGCGAGGAACAGAATCTCTTTAATCGATTACAATCTCATTGTAATCGATTACATGATTCCCAGAACCACGTTTCGTAACTTCAAGGCCCTGGTAATCGATTACACAACCGTGGTAATCGATTACCAATTGGACAGAACCTCTGTAATCGATTACCCACAAGTTGTAATCGATTACGTGATTCCCAGAAGCACCATTTCGTGACATCAGAGGCTTGGTAATCGATTACACCACTCTTGTAATCGATTACAAGCTAAACAGAATCTCTGTAATCGATTACACAGCAGACGTAATCAATTACCAGATTTCCAGAATCACGATTTTATATCCTTAAGAGCTTGGTAATCGATTACAAGCCCCGTGTAATCGATTACCATGCGTAAACTTGCAAAAAACAGAGTTCTCCAGGTCCTTTAACTCAAACTAAACCAATCATTATCATATTTAATCAACAAGTTACTCAATATACCTTCAAATCATACAAGAGGCATCAACAAATCATACAAACCCAAACAAAATGCACTATCATGAAGAACAACATAAAAATGAGAGAACTTTATACATGGATTCAGAAATCAATAACAACTCACATACAAGACATTCCCTTACTACCAAGATTGGTTGAAGAGGATCATCTCCCTCTTACCTATTTGGAAAACAACACAATGTGCCACTCCTTCTTACCCTAGATTTTTGTTTTCCCCCTTCAAGAAAACTCCAATGTGAGTGATCACCACAATGTCCACTCAAACCATGAAAAATAGGTTCTTGGTCACCAAGGTGGCCAAGAGAAACGAAAATAGCAAGAAAAATGGAAGAAAGTTGAAGGCTTTACCTTAAAGCTCCAAGTTTTAGCTTCAATGGTGGAAGAAGAATGGAAGAAGAAGAAGAACCAAAAGATGGCAACAAAAGAGGACTTGGAACGGTGTAAGGAAGCAAGAATCTTTGATGATGAAGCAAGCAAAGAATGGCTGCCTCCAGGAGTGGTTGCACGGTGGAGAAGAAAAGGAGAAGAGAAGAAATGGATATTTGGGGTTTAGAAAAGTGAGAGTGTGATATTAGGAAGAGGAGAGAAATTATTTAGGCTTCCCTTATAGTCT
This sequence comes from Ormosia emarginata, assembly GCA_029884605.1. Classification (NCBI taxonomy): domain Eukaryota; kingdom Viridiplantae; phylum Streptophyta; class Magnoliopsida; order Fabales; family Fabaceae; genus Ormosia; species Ormosia emarginata. The sequence goes on from JAQQTP010000088.1 coordinate 29,255,561, forward strand.
CTGCCATAGAAGAGTGGAGAAGGGAGAGAGAAAAATGTGTCAAATAGGAAGCTTCTTGGAAACTTCCTACAAGGGGTTTTAATTAACCAAATTCTCTTTTTATTCTTTCTTGAAAATAAGACTAAAAAGGGGTTTGACACAAGGTAATTTTTGAATAATGTGTTAAGATTTTTATTACGTGTTATTATTTATTGGACGTAGTTATGGTTGGCAGAAGTCAGCATTAACAAATCTGACAGATAAATTCTTTACAGTGTTTTATTATCTCATCTGTTAAGATTTCTCAAAAAATGTGAAACCTTGTAAACTGTGTCCGGCCTCGGGTTTAGTAAGATCCCCTGTCGACGTTTCCATAGTTCAAGGTTTTCAGAGAAAATGTCTCATTTCTCCAGTTCCGCTCAGTACACATGTAAAACGAGAAATATATTAAAATATTCCAGGAAAAATTCCAGAAAATCACAAATATTTTAGAATGAATTTTGATAGTAGAAAAGTAAATTTTTGGGGTGTTACACATAATATCTAGTATCCCAATGCTGCCTGATAGACAGTGAAAATTCAACATGTACATATATAGTTACAGAAAAGAATGGATTTCTATGAAACTCTCTGTTTATCATGACCGTCAGGTTTCCCTCATAAATTAGTCCCTTCTCATTAGGACTAGTTCTCCACGCTCTAGCTCCATCATGGAACTGCAATCTCACATAACCGAAGAAACCAGGTCTTAATGTCATCGTATCAAAACTCCGCTTCCTCCACAGGGGCCTGCTCTTCTTCACCCTTTGGTTCAGTGCCTTGCTTAACATCTTTACAAATATAAATATAGTACAAAATAATATACAAAGAGGTGAGATCACCTATGCCAATACCAACATGGTAGCACAAAGATAATACAAACAACATACCATACAGATTTATCATATCATAATTACAATTATGCCATCATCATAATGTATTCAAATAATAGATAAAATAAATAAAATTTACCATCATGCCATTAACATTATTATCATCATCATCATCCAAGTATTTCTCAACAGAACAATTGTCATAGCCAATATTCCTCAATTAATATATCATATAGATATAAATGCTCAGTTTCATGCATGCGCACATAGACTCAATTTCCTACTCCATGGAGCTAATACTCAGTTCGGAGAAGTCGATCCGAAAGATCTGTCGGTACGAAAATGCCTCATACCATGTGCTATAATTCTCATTTATATTTACACATCTAGCATATACACGACAGTCTGTACGAGATCTAGATTAAGAATAGTGTCTTGGTCAGGATCATCAGTGCGTTGCATCGGTTTAACTTACGGGAAGAAGAGCTACCAACCACCCATGTAAGCAACCCGCACCCCGATGCCTCCAAGGTCAACAAGTGACTTACATTACTCATATCCCACCCACTCAAGAGGTGTACGTCTCTCCTAGGCTAATAGCCTCATACAGTCCCTCGGACCTTTCCAATGCATGTTCAATGCACTAATGCCAAACATAGGCAAAATTCATATACAGTATTCATACACCAGTTCATGCATATAAAATGCACTAATGCCAATCATAGGCAAAATTTATCATTTTTCATACAGTGTTCATCCACTGGTTCAACAATAATTTTACTGTATATTTAATCGTGAAAATCATTTTATCGCGTTTTCATAGTCGCGCACCACTTTTGTCGCATTTTCACAATTTAGTCACATTTCTGTTACGTTTTCAAATCACATATAAATTTTTCAACGTTTTCATCAATTACGTAGAAATATTCCACCATTTTTAAATCACGTAGTGATTTTTCAACAATATCTCAAATGTGTAAAAATATTTAAACGCTTTCCAAATTGTGTAGAAATATTTCAACATTTTCCAAATCGTGTGAAAATATTTAAACGTTTTTCTAATCGCGTAGCTTAAAAATCACGTTTTTAAGTTACGTAAATCATTTTTCACCATTTTTCAACTTCGTAAAATATTTCCCAAGGTTCAAAAATTCCATTTCAACTTTTTTCAAAATAATATAACTTCTTACATTATTTTCCACAATTTCTTACTCAAGAAAATCCTTTTCACAATTTATTCATAAATTCACCATTCCATTGATTTAAATCAATGTTTCTAACTTTAAAAATTTACTAACGCTCTCCAAAACCCAAAGGATGAGTTACACGTTAGAAAATCCCAAGTTTCCCATGTATTCTTTATAATTCCAAATTAATTCTAAAAATCAATCCTCTTTAAAATAAATTGAGGTTCAAACACTTTCAACCTCTCTTTTCCATTTACATATGAAAATTCCATTTTTCAAGTGTTAAAACACTCTCCCTTTCCAAAATCTTTGTATTAAATCAAGTTATATTTCCACTTTGAAAAATCACTTTGTTTTCACAAAACCAAGGCATTCAAGTCTTCAAAACCGTGGACATGGCCATTGAAACCATTCTTATATTTTTCCTTCTAAATTGATATGGTTTTACACAAACAAAACCATTAAAAATTCTCACAAAAACTGTGAGCACTTGTTTCTTGAAAACAAACCATTTGTTTATTTTCCTAGTTGTTCTAAACATCCATTTTTACCATTTATGAAAATATTAATTTGTGAATACCTATTTTGAGGTGATAAAGCCGAAATTCCCCATGGTCTTTGAAACCAAAAATAATTTTCTCCACTTCATAGTTTCTTGAAACAAATCAATTTCCTTATTCTTGACAGTAGAATTCTGTTAACTGTAGAATTCTGTTAACTATCAAAATTATTGTCTTATATTTAGGAAGTTTGGGGTGTTACAATACTCCCCCTCTAAAAAGAAGTTTCGTCCTTGAAACTTGATAATCTTGATTTCACACCCTCAGAATAAATACGGATATTGTTCCTTTATCTTTTCTTCTAGTTCCATGTAGCTTCACCACTTACATCATTCCAGACGATTTTAACCAATGAAATTTCCTTACCTCGAAGTTGCTTTGTTCTTCGATCCTCAATCTTAACTAGAAACGTTTCATAGGTTAAGTTCTCCTTCAGTTGTACTGTGTCTGGCTCGATAACATGGGTAGGATCAGGAATATATTTTCGTAATTGTGATACGTGAAATACACTGTGAAGATTTGATAACAATGGTGGTAATGCAATCTGATAAGCTACTAGACCTACCCGACGTAAAATCTGATACGAGCCGATAAACTTTGGAGTGAGCTTCTTAGACTTAAGCACTCGTCCAACACCAGTCATAGGTGTCACTCGCAGAAATACATGGTCACCTTCTTCAAACTCAAGCGATTTTCTCCTTTTATCGGCATAACTCTTTTGCCGAGTTTGAGTCATTCTCATCTTGTCTTGTATCATCTTCACTTTTTCAGTTGTCTGTTGGACAATCTCTGGTCCTAACACAACACTTTCACTGTCCTGATACCAACACAATGGTGTTCTACATCATCTTCCATACAATGCTTCATAGGGTGCCATCCCTATGCTCGAATGAAAACTGTTGTTGTATGTGAACTCTATCAATGGAAAGAACTCATTCTAACCTCCACTTTGTTCTAGAACACATGCTCTCAACAAGTCTTCTAACGACTGAATCATTCTTTCTGACTGACCATCGGTCTGTGGATGGTAAGCAGAACTCAAACATAGCTTTGTTCCCATCGCTTCTTGCAAACTATTCCAAAATCTCGACGTAAACCTTGGATCTCGATCTGATATAATACTGGATGGTACGCCATGAAGTCAAACAATTTCATTGATGTACATTTGGGTCAACTTTTCCATTGAGTACTTAATATGAATCGGCAAAAAGTGCGCCGACTTAGTAAGCCAATCAACAATTACCCAAATAGAATCATGACCTTTCCAAGTCCTTGGTAGTCCTGTCACAAAATCCATTGCTATGTCATCCCATTTCCACTCAGGTATAAGCAAAGGTTGTAACATTCCCGAAGGTCTTTGATGTTCCACCTTAGCCTTCTGACAAACCAAACAGAATGATACATACTCAGCGACATCTTTCTTCATTCCTTGCCACCAATATAATTGTTTTAAATCCTGGTACATCTTTGTGGCTCCTGGATGCATACTCAACTTACTCCTGTGAGCTTCATCCAAAATCAATTTCCTAAGATTTGGATCATTAGGCACACAAACTCTTCCTTTATACTTCAAAATTCCATTAGCACCTTCGCTAAATTCTATCTCTGCACCTTGGCTCTTAGCTTCTTTTACTTCTTGCAAATACTGGTCACTGTTTTGTCCATCTCGTATTTTATCTATCAAATCATTTGAAATGGTGATCATGTTTAAATGCATTTTGCCCGGCGTCAGTTTCACAGACAAACACATATCCCGAAATTCTTCTATCAGTTCATTCTCCTTGATCATCATAACAGAAGCACTATGCATTTTCCTACTCAACGCATCCGCTATGACATTCGCCTTTCTGGGATGACATTGTAACTGAAAGTCATAATCCTTCAGAAACTCTAACCAATGCCTTTGTCTCATGTTGAACTCTTTCTGGTCAAACAAGTACTTCAAACTTTTATGATCACTAAAAACAGTGAACATTGCTCCATAGAGAAAAAGTCTCCACACTTTCAACGCAAACACCATAGCTGCCAACTCCAAGTCATGAGTCGGATAATTCCTCTCATGATTTTTCAACTGCCATGAAGCATAAGCCACCACTTTACGATTCTGCATAAGTACACAACCCAATCCTTGATACGAAGCATCACAATATACATCAAAAGGTTCGTTCGGATCAAGTAGAATCAATACCGGTGAAGTAGTCAATCGTCTTTTTAACTCTCGAAAACTTTTTTTGCTTGCATCAGTCCACACAAAGGGTTGATTCTTCCGTGTAAGTTGGGTAAGAGGTCCTGCTATCTTCGAAAACCCCTTAGTGAACCGTTTATAGTAACCAGCTAATCTGACAAAACTACGAATTTCTGTTACAGTCTTCGGTCTTTCCCATTCCAAAACTGTCTCCACTTTTGAAGCATCAACTTCAATTCCTTCCTCCGATATAACGTGTCCCAAAAATTGAACTTCGCTTAACCAAAATTCACATTTGGATAACTTGGCATACAACTTATTTTCCTTCAAAATCTGGAGAACCACTCTGAGATGTTCAGCATGTTCCTCCTGACTTCAAGAATAAATCAAAATGTCATCTATAAAGACAACAACAAACTTATGCAAGTACGAACAAAAAATTCTGTTCATAAAGTCCATGAATATGGCAGGTGCATTCGTCACACCAAATGACATTACTAGATATTCATAATGCCCATAACGAGTCCGAAATAAAGTTTTGGAAATATCTTCCACTTTCACACAAATCTGGTGATACCCAGATCGTAAATCAATCTTGAAAAATATTGCGGCTCCTTGCAATTGATCCATCAGATCATCTATCATTGGAAGTGGATATTTATTCTTAATCGTAATCTTGTTCAACTACCGATAATCTACACATAAACGGGATGTTCCATCCTTCTTCTTTACCAACAATACTGGAGCTCCCCAAGGTGACACACTAGGTCTCACAAATTACTTCTCCAATAAATCCTCCAACTGTTTCTTAAGCTCTGCCAATTCTATCGGCGACATCCCATAGGGCGCAATAGATATAGGTCCAGCTCCAGGTACTAAATCAATAGTAAACTCAATTTCTCTTTCTGGCAGTAGTCCAGGTATATCTTCAGGAAATACCTCAGGAAATTCATTAACCACGAAAATATCCTTCAAGACATCTTCACATTGAACCTCCAAAGAAGACAACAATAAATACCCATGATCTCCTTCTTTCAAACAAGCTTCTACTTGAGTTGCTGCTAGGAATCTAGGATCTTTAGCCTCAGGAAATACTAATGTCTTATTCGAACAATCAATTAGGATATGGTTAGAAGATAACCAATTCATTCCTAAGATTACATTAATCTTGGAATGAGGCAAACAAATCAAATCCACAAGAAAGATTCTATCCCTAACATATACAGGACAATTCAAACATACTTTTGTAGTTATCACAGGCTTATCAGTAGGAGTAGCAACACTCAAATCATATGGCAATGTAGTCACAGTCAATCCCAAATGCTCCATACAATCACATGCAATAAAAAAATGTGTTGCTCCCGAATCATTGAGTACGGTTAAAGGATTACCTTCAATCGCACACTCCTCCATGATTAAGTCCTCAGATTCCGCGGCTTCTTCCCCGCTCATAGTATACACTCAACCACCCACCAGTGGCCTTGCAGTATAAACATTTCCCACAAAAGGTTCCTTCTTAATTTGATCACAATCCCTGGATAAATGTCCAGGTTTCCCACATCTAAAACAAACAATTCCTTTATGCTGACAATCCTTGGTCAGATGGTTCTTCCCACACTTGTAACAACTATACATAGGAGTTCCAGCTTGACTTGCCTTATTGCCACCAGAACTTCCTCCCACAAATTGCTGCCGGTTCTGATTTCTTGTAGATTTCGCATATGGTTTCTGCTGAAAACGGTTTCCTCTGCTACTTTTTCCTCTCTGGAACCTTGTAGGTCCAAAGTTCTTATTTCTTGCCGCACGTTGTTGATCAATCTCCTCAACCTTACGGCACTTGTCCAACAATTCTGGAAACTGCTCAATTCCCAGGGTTGCTACAGCTCGCTTAATGTCAAGCTTCAATCCTTCCTCAAATTTCCTACACTTCCAATCTTCATCTCGATGCATTTGGAAATACCTTGAAAACTTTGACAAGCTCTCGAACTTTGCTGCATATTCACTAACAGACATCAGTCCTTGCCTCCTACTAAGAAATTCCATCTCCTTAGCATGACGCACACTTGCTGGAAAATACTTTGCCAAAAACTTCTGTCTAAAGAGATGCATGTCACAACTCTTCCTTCAGCTTCTAACAATCTTCGAGCTCCTGCCCACCAGTTTTCACCATCTCCAACTAACATAAAAGTCACAAAAGTCAGCTTGCGTTCATCAATACATCCCATACCTTCAAATATTTTCTCTAACTCCTTAGTCCACATATCAGCTTTGTCTGGGTCAAATTCTCCCCGAAACCTCGGTGGATTGTTCTTACGGAATTAAGACAAACTGTGAGCATCCTCAGTTGCCCTTTGATTTTGCTGTGCAATAACATCAGCCATCCGTTGCATCGCTGCTACAACTGCAGCCATGTTCTGGTTATCATTACCAACATTTTCCATTCCTATTCTAGTATTGACACGTCCTCGTCCTCGTCCTCGTCCTCGTCCTCGTCCTCGTCCAGCCATTACTTTACTCTACTCAAACTGAACAACACAAAGAAAGTAAGGTCAAGCTTCAAACAATATCGTTTCTTTTCAGAAAACAATAACAGAGAATCACATAACACAAACAAGACAGACCTAACCATATACCCATAAGACTCTAACTTGAACTCTGATACCAACTAATGTAACACCCACCGTAGGGTGCCACATTTATGTTACTTAATTACCAAATTACCCCCAAGTTATAAAATGTGATGTTGTGATAAAAATACGGGTTGTAAATTTTTTTCTTTCTTCTTTGATAACTATAAAATAAATTTAGCGGAAAATAAAATATTATACATTATCACACATAATTTACATCATCATACATTATAAACATACAGTCAGGATTATTTATATACAGACCAAGTTCTCAAAGTATTTAAACATACTTAAATAATTAAACGACTTGCCCAAGTCTAATTAAACAGCAGAACCCTCAGTTGGGTCCTCCTTAGACTCCTCAGCAGGTAGACTCCTCATCAGTCTAACTTACGGGAAGAAGAGCTACCTGTAACACCCTAAATTTCCTATCTCTTAAACAATAATTTTGACAGTTAACAGAATTTTACTGTTTAGTAATTTCTGTGCACTGTAAAATTATTTTGATTATTCCGTTAGCGTATTTGATCGTTTTGAGTGATTTACTCCGTGTCAGGAAAATAAAAATTTTCGGGCCGGGGAAAACTTTACGTAATTTAATTTTTACCGTTAGGTAATTATTTTATGTAATCTGATTTGATATTTGTGCGTTTTATAATTTTTGTGATTTTTGTGGATGATTATGAATTTTTTTGACTGTATGTGGGCCCAGGTGGTCCTATGTGGGCCCAGGTGACCTTACGTGGGCCCAAGTGGGTCCCGCAAACCAAAAATTTTTCTACGCATAGAAAAATTTGTACTGTTTAGATGGAGACAGGGGATCTTACTAAACCTGAATCCGGAAACAGTTTTTAAAATTTTATTGTACTGTGTTTTGTACTATATTTAATTATCGGATGATAAAAATACAGTAAATATATTCTTTTGTGGGGTGTTTAGCAGATAAAAATAGAAATTATATTGCTTAAGTCAACCTTGGTGGTTTGGATATCCACCATTGATTTAATTAACGATGGAGACTTGATCTTGATTTAATCAACGGTTGAGAAATAAACTTAATGAAGAAGCATTGGATGTTAACCATTGATCTAATCAATGGTGGAGATTTAATCTAGACAAGCTTAATAAGGAAGGCTTCAATATCAACTGTAGATTAAATCAAGGGTAGAGATTTAGTCATATAAAGTGGCTATGACCATTTACAACTATTGGATTTAGAATTGATCAAAGGTTGAGATTTGGTCTTGTAAAGTAACAAGGATCATTTATGACCATTGGATGTTAATTTAATCAATGGTGAAGATTTAGTCTTAAAAAGTGACAAAGACTAATTATAACCCTTGGATTAAAAGTTAGAAGGAGCAATCTTGACCCTTAATTTTGGAGACACATCCAATGACTAGAATTTAAAGGAGAAAGATCCAATGGCTTAGATTAAGTCTTCTAAATAAAAAATCTACATTAATCCTAACCATTGAATTAATTAATGGCTAGAAATGCTCCAAATGGTGGCTAATTATTATGGTCATTTATTAAATGCACAAGGAGAAGCATGCATGGAGGGGGATGGTTTTGGATTGTTTAGAAGACAAAGAAAAAGAGGCTTTATGACCATTATTAATTGCTTTATGTCATTGTTAAGTGGTCTTGGTCAATGTTTCATCATAATTGATCATTATTGATCAATTTGAACTCAAGGAGAATGCATTGGAGGGGAGCTACGAAATTGAGAAGCTTTAGGACATAGGAAAAAGTTTGAAGACCATTATTGCCATCCTTGGTCATCATTAGACATTTTCAAGAAGCTAAGTTACCAAGTTTTTTCTCCATTTCTCTCCTTCTTCATGTTTTAGCCAAGCATTCCAAGAACACCTTCCATCACTTTTTAATTTCATCCACCTTGATTTTCTAAACCTAAACATCATTCTAAGAACATCTCTAGTTATGAGTTTTTCCAAAATCATTCATCTTGAGCTTCAAATCCAAGATTCAAGTTTCTATCAAAAATCAAAAATTTCTTCTTTGTGCTTCAAGAGAAACCATTCGGTCAAGACACTTAAATCCACTCTCCAATCTCTTTTAATTTCATCCAACCTTAGATCTTGAATCTCCATGATATTCTAAGCAACTTTCATGTTGAAAACTTCTTTTAAATCATTTATCTTCAAGGAGTTTCTTCAAGATCAAAGTTATTAGGTTTTTGAGCCCTCGGTGGTGAAGGACTTGGAAAAAGAAACAAATCAAGAAGCTTTGGAGGATCTTCAAGAGGTAAGAGGGAGATCCATCTCACCAACCAAGCATGGTGGTGAGAGATGGTATTTTATTTGATGGATGTGGAATCCATGTGAGGATTCATATCCATGGTCATGTAATTAATTTGTGGGTGTTTATGAGCTTTGATTAATTTTCTATGCTTGATATGCTTTGCATGATTTTATAGCTTTGATGATATGCTTGATATGCTATACATGCTTTTATGGCTTTGATGGTATGCTTATATTATTTATGATGAAATATATATGTATATGCCATGACTTGATGGTGGAAAAGAAATTGATTTTTGGCTCCAATAGCCAAGGAAGAGCTACGGTTTTGATGCCCTTGATTAGGGTTCATGTTGAAAATTTTCAAGAACAAAAGAATTGATTTTTTGAGTACTTAGAACATGGTGGATTTCGAACAAGACACCTCAAAATAGGTGTTCACAAAATTAATATTTTCTTGAATGATGAAAATGGATGTTTAGAAAAGTAAGGAAAATAAACAAAGAATTTATTTTTCAAAGAGTACATGAATATGGTTTTAGAAGGATTTTTATTGATTTACTTTGTGTAAAAAGTTTCTAAGTGTTTTACTAAACATGAGATTTAAATGAAAATATCAATGATAATTTTAAGGATTTGCAAAGAAAGTGAAAAAGGATTTGCAAGGAAAGTAAAAATGAATTTGAACAAATGGGTTTGGTTTTTATGACCATCGGTATTTCGGTTTTGAAAACAAAGAATTTTTAATGGTTTTCTTTGTGTAAAACCATATCAATTTAGAAGAAAAATATTTGATGGCTTCAATGGCCAAAGACTCTACGATTTTTGGAGGTTGGAATAATTTTGGTTTTATGAAACAAAGTAATTTTAAAGTGGAAACAAAATGTTTGAACAAAATGTTTTAGTATAAGGATTTTGAGAAAGGGAATCAAAGTATTTTATCACTTGAGAAATGAACTTTCATATGAAAATGAAAAAGAAAAGTTGCAAGGGTTTGAATCTTAATTTTTTTAAAAGAATTGATTTTAGAATTGATTTGGGAAAAATGGAGAATATAATGGTGTTTTGAAAATTTACTAACGTATAACTTATTTTCAAGTTTTGAAATACGTTTGAAAATGTTAAGTTTTGAAACGTTGATTTACATAAATGGAAAAGTGATTTTTGTGAATTATATTTTGAAAAAGAATTTCTTGAGTAAAGAACTGTGGAAAAATATTTTCTTGAGTAAGAAAATATATTAAATGAAGTATAAAGTTATATTATTTTGAGAAACGTTAAAAAGGAATTTTTAAAGGTCAAGAAATATTTTCTGTAATGAAATTATGGTGAAAAGTTATTTACGTATCTTAAAAACGTGATTTTTAAGCTACGTGATATGGAAAAATATTTCTATGTGATTTTAAATACGTTGAAATATTTATACGCGATTTGAATTTACGTTTAAATATTTTACGTGATTTGAACTACTGTTGATAAATCACTACGTGATTGAATAGCGATAGAATATTATTTTTACGTGATTGTGAAAATAGCAGAAAATCATTATGTGATTTCAAAAGTGTTTTAAATATTTTGAAAATGAAAGAAAATGATTTACGCGACTTAAAAGGATGATTTTTAAGTTACGCGATTTTGAAACAGTGAAAAAAAAATATTATACGATTTGAGAAACGTATGTTTTTACGCGATTGAGAAAACGTTGAAAAATTTGTACGTGGTTTAAAAGTGCAACAGAAGAGTTGCGGTATTTTGAAAACGTAACAGAAATGTTACTAAATTTTGTAAACGTAACAGTAATGTTACGGTATTGTGAAAACGTAATAAAAATGTTTTGGAATTTTAAAAATGTAACAAAAGTGTTACGGTATTTTGAAAACGCAACAGAAGTGTTGTGGAATTGTGAAAACGTAACGGGAATATTGCGCAATTTTGTGAAAACACAACAACAGTGTTTTATAACTATGAAAACATGATAAGATAATTTTGTTATTGAAAAATACAGTATGATTACTGTTGAACCAGTGTCCATACACTGTTTGTGAAAACAACGAGTTTTGCCTGTTATTGGCACGTGGTGCATTTTAGATGCATTGGAAAAAAATATATATATGCGTTGAGGTATATGATTTAATTGAACAAACGAATTTGAAAAGAATGGCCCTTGTGGTTGGACTTGCACTGATATATTCGTGCATTGTATAAACTATATCTGAGAAATTATGAGATATACCTGTGATAAGTATTATACCTGTGATTAGTATTTGATGCATTATACATGCATTGGAATGGTCCGATGAGGACTGGATATGGCTGATTGCCTAGGAGAAACACACCTCTTGAGCGGGTGCGATATGCGTAGTGTAAGTCACTTGTTGACCTTGGGGGCATCGGGGTGCGGGTTGCCTACACGGGTGGTTGGTCGCGCTTCTTCCCGTAGGTTAGACCGATGCAACACACCGATGATCCTGACCGAGACACTATTCTTAATCAAGATCTGATAAAGACTGTCGTGTATGTGCTAGATGTGCAAAAATTGAAATGAGAATTAAAGCACGTGGTCTGAGGCATGTGGTACCGGTAGGTCTTTTCTATCATTTTTTCGACCTGAGTTTTAGCTCCATGGAGTAGGAAATCGAGTCTTGTGTACATGCATAATCTGAACACTTATATCTGTATGATATATTAATTGAGGAATATTGGCTATGACAACTGTTTTGAATACTTGGATTGATATATGATTGGATGATGATAGTTGATTAATATTGAATATATTATTGGAAGTTTAGTATGATATCCCTGTATGATATTGCTGTTTGTGTTATCTCTGTGCTGCCATATTGGTACTGGTGTAGGTGATCTCACCTCTTTGTTATCTTGTTTTGCTGTGTTTGTACTGTTAAAATCAAATAATAGAAGGATCGAGTTGTCTTAGACATAACGGGCGATGGATACTCAGAGGTTGGTGACAACAATAAGGAGTGGACATTCAAGACTCGAAGGTGTGCAGTGTTGACATAGAACAGATGTCTGATGCACCCAAATGGATACAAGATAGAATAAGTATGTTAAGTTTTAACGTTAGTGTTATACCGTGCTATTAAGTAGAACCTGTCATAGGGTTACTACTGTTGAAAAAAAAAACAAGTCTGTTAGTTTTATATTTCTCTTCAAATTGTTAAATATTAATTGGTGTCAATGTTGTATATGAATCAGTTTAAATATATTTTCAGTAATACTTATGGATTACAGTAAGTTTATATTTCAGCAAGAAAGAAATTTTTTTAAACCCACGTTTTTAACTCAAACCTTTTATGAAAACATTTTCAGATTATGAGTCGGAAGTCAGACATGTGATACCCTAGGGAGGGTGTTACATTAGTTGGTATCAGAGCACGGTTTGAGTCTTTTGGGGTTTGTGGTTAGGTCTGTTTTGTTTGTGTTGTGTTCTCTGTGTTATTGTTTTCCGAAAGGAAACAATGTTGTTTATAATGGATATCAGATCCATTGTATTTCGATCCGCACGTCTCGGGAAGAAAAAAAAAGGAAATGGCTCGGGATAGTTGTACTTGTGTGGAAGTGAAACATGTTACTAGTAATGCAACTACAACTACGGCAGCAACGGGAGCAACGTGGAAGGATAACTGCAGGAACAAAGGACCGCTGTTCAGTGGGAAACTAGAAGTTGAAGTTCAGGATCTGATGGAAGAGAATCAGTCTTGGAATATAAGATTTCGTAATTTTGGAACCCGATATTTTTAAGGATATTTGGAAAGTGATTGATTTCAACAGAAGATGTATTTACAACCATTGAGGAAACCAAAGGCAGTAACTGATGTGAAAGAAGGTACTTAATGAAGGAATATACGTCAAGAAAACAAACGTTTATTTGAAATGGTTACATCTGTTTTCCATTTTATTTTGATTCGTCCATCTTTGAAGAAAAGAAATGACTCGTGATAGACGTACGCATGTGGAAGCGAGACATAATGGTGGTGATATGACTGCGACTTTGGAAGTAATACAAACAGTGGCTGAAGCAATTATACAGCAAATACAGAAGAATTTTTCGCAGCAAGAATCGATTTCTTAAGCTAAGATTTTGTTAGAGTTAAATCAATCTCAAGATGAGAAACCCTGTAACGTTGGACTATATTAGTTACGAAAAAAGGGGAAATCGTAAGGTCAAGCGATTCCAGCAGAAAACGTACTTGCAATCTCCAAGAAGTCAACAACAACAACAATCTTGTGGAGAAAGTACTAATAATGACAGGTTTAGTTTGACTATGACATCTGCACCAAAATGAAAGAAGTGTGGAAAGGGGCACTTAACGAAAGATTGTACGTTAAGGAAATAATTTGTTTTAAGTGAGGGAAGTTTGGAACACAATCTTTGAAAATAGAATTCCAATGAAAACAGAGTTTTCTGTTAGTAAAATCTTGGGTAGTAGGGAAAGTCATTGCTCTGAATGGAACGGGAGTGTTCGGAGCGGAAGATTTAAACAATGGAGATTGTGTCATTGGAGCTAATCCTATAAACCACACTGAATATTTCTGTGAATAACCTATTCCTTATGGCATATGATTGAGTAGATCAATTATATGTTAGAGTTATTCGTAATCCTCTAATTTGTTTACTTCTGTTTCTATTCTTAGCCGATCGAGCTACTTAAGTTATTCAAATCATGGTTATAGATCAAATCTTTGTGTTAGTTTGATCTGTCGTTCAATTTTTTTTTTGTTAGTTTGATCTGTTTCATAAACAGACGTGATCTTTGAAAATGGATTAGCTATTTTCCAACCATATCCTATGAGATTGTCTCAATACAGTGTTAGTATTTCAGAAAAACTCATTTTTGAAAATCAGGCAAAATCAAATTCTTGTTGAATATGTTTGGTAACATATCAGATCATTTCGCTACCTTTTCTTCCTAAACCTTTATAATGTTCTTTCATATATTGTATTTGCAAGAAAGAATATTTTGCAAGAAAGGATACTCCTATTTAAAATCCATGTCATAGTATCTGGTATAAAACGCAGTTGAAAGGAGAACTCGGTTAGTGAGATGTTTCTTGTTAAAGAAGCTAAAACTGGAGAATGAAGTGATATGAGGATAAGAAAATTTTAAGTAATACATTACATTAGTTGGGAGTTATCTGAGAAAAACTATTCTAGGCATGAATGAAGCCGCTGTATTGGTATCAGAGAATTCATTCTTGAAGATCGAGTTACATCCAATTCTTTGCGGGATATGTTTGATAACATATTCGATTTGTTTTGTTCTTTTCCATGATGTTTTCTTTCATCTACTGCAATTGAAGGAATATCTTGCAAGAGAGAATATTCCTATGTATATCCAGGTCAGAGTATCAAAGTGGCGCAGTGGAAGTGTGGTAGATTCTTCAAAAATTGAAGAAGTCTGTCTATGGGAAAAGTTAAGACAGTAATGGAAAATCGTAGAAAAAAAATTATTAAGATATTTGTTTGATCAGAAGAAGTGAACAAGAGATAAAGAACTTTCAATGGTTTCAAATCGTTTGGAATAACGTAAGAGGTGAAACTACATGGGAACTGAAGAAAAGATAAAGGAATAATGTCATTATTTATTCCAAGGGTGTGAAATCATGGTCATGAAATTTCGAGGACGAAATTTACGTAAGAAAGGAGTATTGTAACACCCCAAATTTCCTATCTCTTAAACAAGTAATTTTGACAAGATTAATGTAATTTTCTTGTTTAGTAATTTTCGCACCTTTGTAAAATTATTTTGATTATTCCATTAGCGTATTTGATCGTTTTGAGTGATTTACTCCGTGTCAGGAAAATAAAAATTTTCGGGCCGGGGAAAACTTTACGTAATTTAATTTTTACCATTAGGTAATTATTTTACGTAATCTGATTTGATATTTGTGCGTTTTATAATTTTTGTGATTTTTGTGGATGATTATGAATTTTTTTGACTGTATGTGGGCCCAGGTGGTCCTATGTGGGTTCAGGTGACCTTACGTGGGCCCAGGTGGGTCCCGCAAAGCAAAAAATTTTCTACGCATAGAAAAATTTGTACTGTTTAGATGGAGACAGGGGATCTTACTAAACCTGAATCCGGAAACAGTTTTTAAAATTTTATTGTACTGTGTTTTGTACTGTATTTAATTATCGGATGATAAAAATACAGTAAATATATTCTTTTGTGGGGTTTTTAGCAGATAAAAATAGAAATTATATTGCTTAAGTCAACCTTGGTGGTTTGGATATCCACCATTGATTAATTAACGATGGAGACTTGATCTTGATTTAATCAACGGTTGAGAAATAAACTTAATGAAGAAGCATTGGATGTTAACCATTGATCTAATCAATGGTGGAGATTTAATCTAGACAAGCTTAATAAGGAAGGCTTCAATATCAACTGTAGATTAAATCAAGGGTAGAGATTTAGTCATATAAAGTGTCTATGATCATTTACAACCATTGGATTTAGAATTGATCAAAGGTTGAGATTTGGTCTTGTAAAGTAACAAGGACCATTTATGACCATTGGATGTTAATTTAATCAATGGTGAAGATTTAGTCTTAAAAAGTGACAAAGACTAATTATAACCCTTGGATTAAAAGTTAGAAGGAGCAATCTTGACCCTTAATTTTGGAGACACATCCAATGACTAGAATTTAAAGGAGAAAGATCCAATGGCCTAGATTAAGTCTTCTAAATCAAAAATCTACATTAATCCTAACCATTGAATTAATCAATGGCTAGAAATGCTCCAAATGGTGGCTAATTATTATGGTCATTTATTAAATGCACAAGGAGAAGCATGCATGGAGGGGGATGGTTTTGGATTGTTTAGAAGACAAAGAAAAAGAGGCTTTATGACCATTATTAATTGCTTTATGTCATTGTTAAGTGGTCTTGGTCAATGTTTCATCATAATTGATCATTATTGATCAATTTGAACTCAAGGAGAATGCATTGGAGGGGAGCTACGAAATTGAGAAGCTTTAGGACATAGGAAAAAGTTTGAAGACCATTATTGCCATCCTTGGTCATCATTAGACATTTTCAAGAAGCTAAGTTACTAAGTTTTCTCTCCATTTCTCTCCTTCTTCATGTTTTGGCCAAGCATTCCAAGAACACCTTCCATCACTTTTTAATTTCATCCAACTTGATTTTATAAACCTAAACACCATTCTAAGAGCATCTCTAGTTATGAGTTTTTCCAAAATCATTCATCTTGAGCTTCAAATCCAAGCTTCAAGTTTCTATCAAAAATAAAAAATTCCATCTTTGTGCTTCAAGAGAAACCATTCGGTCAAGACACTTAAATCCACTCTCCAATCTCTTTTAATTTCATCCAACCTTAGATCTTGAATCTCCATGATATTCTAAGCAACTTTCATGTTGAAAACTTCTTCTAAATCATTTATCTTCAAGGAGTTTCTTCAAGATCAAAGTTATTAGGTTTTTGAGCCCTCGGTGGTGAAGGACTTGGAAAAAGAAACAAATCAAGAAGCTTTGGAGGATCTTCAAAAGGTAAGAGGGAGATCCATCTCACCAACCAAGCATGGTGGTGAGAGATGGTATTTTATTTGATGGATGTGGAATCCATGTGAGGATTCATATCCATGGTCATGTAATTAATTTGTGGGTGTTTATGAGCTTTGATTAATTTTCTATGCTTGATATGCTTTGCATGATTTTATAGCTTTGATGATATGCTTGATATGCTATACATGCTTTTATGGCTTTGATGGTATGCTTATATTATTTATGATGAAATATATATGTATATGCCATGACTTGATGGTGGAAAGGAAATTGATTTTTGGCTCCAATAGCCAAGGAAGAGCTACGGTTTTGATGCCCTTGATTAGGGTTCATGTTGAAAATTTTCAAGAACAAAAGAATTGATTTTTTGAGTACTTAAAACATGGTGGATTTCGAACAAGACACCTCAAAATAGGTGTTCACAAAATTAATATTTTCTTGAATGATGAAAATGGATGTTTAGAAAAGTAAGGAAAATAAACAAAGAATTTATTTTTCAAAGAGTACATGAATATGGTTTTAGAAGGATTTTTATTGATTTACTTTGTGTAAAAAGTTTCTAAGTGTTTTACTAAACATGAGATTTAAATGAAAATAGCAATGATAATTTTAAGGATTTGCAAAGAAAGTGAAAAAGGATTTGCAAGGAAAGTAAAAATGAATTTGAACAAATGGGTTTGGTTTTTATGACCATCGGTATTTCGGTTTTGAAAACAAAGAATTTTTAATGGTTTTCTTTGTGTAAAACCATATCAATTTAGAAGAAAAATATTTGATGGCTTCAATGGCCAAAGACTCTACGATTTTTAGAGGTTGGAATAATTTTGGTTCTATGAAACAAAGTAATTTTAAAGTGGAAACAAAATGTTTGAACAAAATGTTTTAGTATAAGGATTTTGAGAAAGGGAATCAAAGTATTTTATCACTTGAGAAATGAACTTTCATATGAAAATGAAAAAGAAAAGTTGCAAGGGTTTGAATCTTAATTTTTTTTGAAAAGAATTGATTTTAGAATTGATTTGGGAAAAATGGAGAATATAATGGTGTTTTGAAAATTTACTAACGTATAACTTATTTTCAAGTTTTGAAATACGTTAGAAAATGTTAAGTTTTGAAACGTTGATTTACATCAATGGAAAAGTGATTTTTGTGAGTTATATTTTGAAAAAGAATTTCTTGAGTAAAGAACTGTGGAAAAATATTTTCTTGAGTAAAGAACTGTGGAAAAATATTTTATTGAGTAAAGAACTCTAGAAAAATATTTTCTTGAGTTAGAAAATATATTAAATGAAGTATAAAGTTATATTATTTTGAGAAAAGTTAAAAAGGAATTTTTAAAGGTCAAGAAATATTTTCTGTAATGAAATTGTGGTGAAAAGTTATGTACGTATCTTAAAAACGTGATTTTTAAGTTACGTGATATGGAAAAATATTTCTATGTGATTTTAAATATGTTGAAATATTTATACACGATTTGAATTTACGTTTAAATATTTTACGTGATTTGAACTACTGTTGATAAATCACTATGTGATTGAATAGCGATAGAATATTATTTTTACGTGATTGTGAAAATAGCGGAAAATCATTATGTGATTTGAAAAGTTTTTTAAATATTTTGAAAATGAAAGAAAATGATGATTTTTAAGTTACGCGATTTTGAAACAGTGAAAAAAAAATATTATGCGATTTGAGAAACGTATGTTTTTACGCGATTGAGAAAATGTTGAAAAATTTGTACGTGATTTAAAAGTGCAACAGAAGAGTTGCGGTATTTTGAAAACGTAACAGAAATGTTACTAAATTTTGTAAACGACACAGTAATGTTACGGTATTGTGAAAACATAATAAAAATGTTTTGGAATTTTAAAAATATAACAAAAGTGTTACGGTATTTTGAAAACGCAACAGAAGTGTTGTGGAATTGTGAAAACGTAACAGGAATATTGCGCAATTTTGTGAAACACAACAACAGTGTTTATAACTATGAAAACATGATAAGATAATTTTGTTATTGAAAAATACAGTATGATTACTGTTGAACCAGTGTCCATACACTGTTTGTGAAAACAAGGAGTTTTGCCTGTTATTGGCACGTGGTGCATTTTAGATGCATTGGAAAAAAAATATATGCGTTGAGGTATATGATTTAATTGAACAAACGAATTTGAAAAGAATGGCCCTTGTGGTTGGACTTGCACTGATATATTTGTGCATTGTATAAACTATATCTGAGAAATTATGAGATATACCTGTGATAAGTATTATACCTGTGATTGGTATTTGGTGCATTATACATGCATTGGAATGGTCCGATGAGGACTAGATATGGCTGATTGCCTAGGAGAAACACACCTCTTGAGTGGGTGCGATATGCGTAGTGTAAGTCACTTGTTGACCTTGGGGGCATCGGGGTGCGGGTTGCCTACACGGGTGGTTGGTCGCGCTTCTTCCCGTAGGTTAGACCGATGCAACACACCGATGATCCTGACCGAGACACTATTCTTAATCAAGATCTGATAAAGACTGTCGTGTATGTGCTAGATGTGCAAAAATTGAAATGAGAATTAAAGCACGTGGTCTGAGGCATGTGGTACCGGTAGGTCTTTTCTATCATTTTTTCGACCTGAGTTTTAGCTCCATGGAGTAGGAAATCGAGTCTTGTGTACATGCATAATCTGAACACTTATATCTGTATGATATATTAATTGAGGAATATTGGCTATGACAACTGTTTTGAATACTTGGATTGATATATGATTGGATGATGATAGTTGATTAATATTGAATATATTATTGGAAGTTTAGTATGATATCCCTGTATGATATTGTTGTTTGTGTTATCTCTGTGCTGCCATGTTGGTACTGGTGTAGGTGATCTCACCTCTTTGTTATCTTGTTCTTTGCACGTCTGTACTGTTAAAATCAAATAATAGAAGGATCGAGTTGTCTTAGACATAACGGGCGATGGATACTCTGAGGTTGGTGACAACAATAAGGAGTGGACATTCAGGACTCGAAGGTGTGTAGTGTTGACATAGAACAGATGTTTGATGCATCCAAATGGATACAAGAAAGAATAAGTATGTTAAGTTTTAACGTTAGTGTTATACCGTGCTATTAAGTAGAACCTGTCATAGGGTTACTACTGTTGAAAAAAAAAAACAAGTCTGTTAGTTTTATCTTTCTCTTCAAATTGTTAAATATTAATTGGTGTCAATGTTGTATATGAATCAGTTTAAATATATTTTCAGTAATACTTATGGATTACAGTAAGTTTATATTTCAGCAAGAAAGAAATATTTTTAAACCCACGTTTTTAACTCAAACCTTTTATGAAAACATTTTCAGATTATGAGTCGGAAGTAAGACATGTGATACCCTAGGGAGGGTGTTACACTACCAACCACCCTTGTAAGCAACCCGCAACCCGCATCCCGATGTCCCCAAGGTCAACAAGTGACTTACACTACGCATATCGCACCCACTCAAGATGTGTATGTCTCTCCTAGGCTAATGGCCTCATACAGTCCCTCGGACCTTTCCAATGCATGTTCAATGCACTAATGCCAAACATAGGCAAAATTCATATACAGTGTTCATACACCAGTTCATGCATATAAAATGCACTAATGCCAATCATAGGCAAAATTTATCATTTTTTCATACAGTGCTCATCCACTGGTTCAACAATAATTTTACTGTATATTTAATCACAAAATTCATTTTATCGCGTTTTCATAGTCGCGCACCACTTTTGTCGCGTTTTCACAATTTAGTAACATTTCTGTTACGTTTTCAAATCACATATAGATTTTTCAACGTTTTCATCAATTACGTAGAAATATTCCACCATTTTTAAATTACGTAGTGATTTTTCAACAATATCTCAAACGTGTAAAATTATTTAAACGCTTTCCAAATTGCGTAGAAATATTTCAACATTTTCCAAATCGCGTGGAAATATTTAAATGTTTTTCCAATCGCGTAGCTTAAAAATCACGTTTTTAAGTTATGTAAATCATTTTTCACCATTTTTCAACTTCGTAAAATATTTCTCAAGGTTCAAAAATTCCATTTCAACTTTTTTCAAAATAATATGACTTCTTACATTATTTTCCACAATTTCTTACTCAAGAAAATCCTTTTCACAATTTATTCCATAAATTCACCATTCCATTGATTTAAATCAATGTTTCTAACTTTAAAAATTTACTAACGCTCTCCAAAACCCAAAGGATGAGTTACACATTAGAAAATCCCAAGTTTCCCACGTATTCTTTATAATTCCAAATTAATTCTAAAAATCAATCCTCTTTAAAATAAATTGAGGTTCAAACACTTTCAACCTCTCTTATACATTTACATATGAAAATTTCATTTTTCAAGTGTTAAAACACTCTGATTCCCTTTCCAAAATCTTTGTATTAAATCAAGTTATATTTCCACTTTGAAAAATCACTTTGTTTTCACAAAACCAAGGCATTCAAGTCTTCAAAACCGTGGACATGGCCATTGAAACCATTCTTGTATTTTTCCTTCTAAATTGATATGGTTTTACACAAACAAAACCATTAAAAATTCTCACAAAAACCATGAGCACTTGTTTCTTGAAAACAAACCATTTGTTTATTTTCCTAGTTGTTCTAAACATCCATTTTTACCATTTATGAAAATATTAATTTGTGAACACCTATTTTGAGGTGATAAAGCCGAAATTCACCATGGTCTTCGAAACCAAAAATAATTTTCTCCACTTCATAGTTTCTTTAAACAAATCAATTTCCTTATTCGTGAAATTTTTTTTAACATAAAACCCTAATTTTTGGGGTCAAAACCGTAGCCTCCCCTTAGCCATTGGAGCCAAAATTTCTTGCTTTATCATACATCCATCATAATATATTCAACATATCTTCATCATGCATATTATAAGCATACCATATAAGCAATAAAATCATGCAAAGCATATCAAGCATAGGCAAATAATCAAAGCACATAAACACACACAAATTATTACATAACCATGGATATGAAACCTCACATGGATTCACCATCCATCAAATATAAAACCATCTCTCACCACCATGCTTGGTTGGTGAGATGCATCTCCCTCTTACCTCTTGAAGAACCACAAAAAGCTCCTTGCTTTGTATTTTGAACAAGATCTCCACCAACAAAAAGTCTCTTGAACATGAAACAAACACAAAGAAATTAGTATATCAAGCTTGAATAAGAGGAACCATGGATCAAACATGGTTTACAACATGAAAAAGAAGAGAAGAAATGAAGTTTTCCTTACACTTCACTTCAAAACCCTAAAACTTGTTCTTGGAAAAAGTCCTTCAAGATGGAAGATTTAGAGCTTGGTGTAAACTACAAAGGTTCTTGAATTGAAGTAAGGATTCAAGAAGTATGGTTGTATAAATTTTTTGAGTGATAGAAGGTGGTGTGGGAGTGCTTGGCCGTGAGCTTAGAGAAGGAGAGAAATGGAGAGAAATTTTGATAACTTTGTTTCTTGAAAATGTTCAAGAAAGACCAAGGTGATCAATAATGACTAAAGGTGATCAATTATGGTCTTCCAACATTACTTTAGCTTCCAATGCAGCACCAAAACCGTCCCCCCTCCTCCATGCACTCTTCAAAATGCAACAAATCTCCTTGCCACCATTTTAGGCAATCTCGACCATTAATTAGATCAATGGTTAGGATTAATATAGGTTTTAGGTTTAGGCTTTAGATAGAAGACTTAATTTAGGCCATTGGATCTTTCCTCCTTGAAATCCTAGCCATTAGATGTGTCTCCAAAATGAAGGGTCAAGATTACTTCTTCAAACTTTACATCCAAGGGCTATAAATGGTCTTAGCCACTTTATAAGACTTAATCTCAACCGTTGATTAAATCAAGATCAAGTCTCCACCGTTGATTACATCAATGGTGGATATCCAAGCCACTGATGTTGACTACACAGTATAATATTTATTTTTGTATCTGCTATTACCCTTCGAATAATATTTTTACTGTATTTTTATCACCCGATAATTAAATACAGTGCAAAACACAGTAAAAGAAAATTTCTAAAACTGTTTCCGAATTCAGGTTTAGTAAGATCCCCCGTCTCCGTCTCAACAGTACGAATTTTTCTGGCTACAGAAATTTTTTTATCTTTCTGGACCCACGTGGGGCCCACATACGACCTTCCTGGGCCCACAAATGGCCCACGGATAACGCTAAAATAAACACAGTAATATAAAAATTTCATAATCACACAAAAAATCACAAAAATTAGAAAATGTAAAAATATCAAATCAGATTACGTAAAATAATTAAGACTTTTCAGTAATAATTAAATTACGTAAGATTTTCCCTGGCCCGAAAATTATTATTTTCCTGACACGGAGTAAATCACACAAAACAATCAAATGTACTGACAGAATATTCAAAATAATTTTACAGCACATAGAAATCACTAAACAGTAGAATTCTGTTAACTGTCAAAATTACTGTCTTATATTTAGGAAGTTTGGGGTGTTACATAAATCATACATAAAAAGCAACTAAATTATTTTACATGCTTCTGATCACATATGGTTTCACTAAAAGTAATGAAATCGCAACCATTTATGTCATTGGACAACCAATTCCACACTAGCATCAATCCAATCATACATTAAAAATTAAAAAAATTTCCTTAGAAACCCATTAGTAATAGTCAAACTCAACATATGAACATGATAACATAGTGACTATCATTACTACATATTGTAAATATCAAAACATGTTACACAAATTTAATATTATAATAACAACAACAACATGTAATGATACTCCCCCAAACCAAAGTGAAACAGTGTCCTCACTATCCATGGCGTCTAGGGTACTTGAGCCTATCACAATATTAAAAATGTAAGAGCTGAGTATACTACAATATTTAAAAACACTTAAAATAAACTAAGTATGTACAATATATACATTTCAGGACGACACTCCACAGTACACAACATCCATGTCGCGGTACATTTGGTCAGAATGGGTACCTTTAGTAGCACCCAAATCAAGTCTTCCTTTTTTTTAAAATAAGTTTAAAAGGCATGCCATGACATTGAACTTGCAACGCCGCGGCGCTGAGCTCTCTAGATTCTGGCTTGATGCACACAAAATAACTTTCATGCCACAACATGAAACAGACTTACACCGCGGCGTAATGAGCCAGCTTGCAGAATTTTGCAGCAAAATCAGTTTTGCTACAAAATTTTCTCCAAAGAGGTCCTCAACACCTCTAAAACTTGTCTAAAATATAAAATTACAGAATATACAACAAAAACTTACTAAAACACAAAATCAAGGTATTAAGTATATATATGACATAAAACTAACTAAAGCTACAAAATCAAACATACTAATTACGAAATTACAAAAATTCTACATACTAACATATATATAACTTAAAACTCACTAAGACCATAAAAACTAACACAACTACAAAAATCAAGCATACTGACCTATATATGACTCAAAACTTAACAAACACATACTAATTAACAAAAAACATAAAAACCTGGGTTCCCTCCTAAGAAGGACCTGAGTTATAGTCCCATCAGGACTTTCACAAGGCAAACCACCAAACTACACTATGGTATGTATCGCTCATTGGAGTAAGGCCGATTTGATCCCAAAATGGATGGATCAGATGGTAGGCCTTCTTTCGCCTGTTCAGAGGTCTCCGTTTGGGGGTTGAAAAAAGAACTCCCTCAAAGGCCTCCAATGATTAAGCTCATCCTCCATTTATTGTACCTAAAATTACAAAGAATGAAGACTTAAGTGAAAAAGAACTATACAGCTTGAATTAGAACTAAATAAACTCGTTATTGATATTAGTAATATAGAAATTAACCATCATCCTAAGCAATTTCCAAGGAATAAGTCTAAACTATATGGAAATAAACTAACATCTCTGGCAATGGCGCTAAAAACTTGTTCGCTCTTTTGCTTACCGCAAGGGCATAGATCACACTTGTAATGTAGTTAGGAGTCGGATATCGTTCCCACAAGGAATTAGGTACTTCTAATACTAAATACCAACCAATATCTTACTCGGTTCTATTCAAGATCATAAAAATAAGGTAAATTGAATTTAAACTAAACTAAAGACTAAAAAGTAATAAATGGAAATTAAAGATAAGGGTTAAAGATTAAGGAATCCTTCTTCACCTTCTACTTTAATTAATGACATGAAACCCTTCAATCAACATAGATGAATGAGTTAAGTTAGCTTGAGAATCTATTTTAGTTAAAAGCCTATGTCTTGGTCAATCAACCATAGTTTCATTTACCTAATCCACTATGTTTCCATGAGAACTAGTGTAAACTCCACTCATTAAGAATCAATTTAGAAACAAGAAACAAGGACTTTTACCTTGTATGGAAGAAACTTCATGCTTGTTTTCCAAGCACTAGATGGATGATTTTGAAGAAACTTATAACATGAAAAGTGTTTAGAATGGTGTTTAGGTTTAAGAAGTGGTGTTGGATAATATTTTAGAAGAGTGGAGGTATGGTTATGGTGTGATGGCTATGAGCTTCACAAAGGGAAGCAATGGTGTTTTTTGTTCTTGGAAGAGAGAGAAAGGAAAGAATAGCTTTTGTGTGATAGAAAGGATGAAGATGAAATGAAAATGCTCTCCTCCCCTTGTGCTTGCCGTGGAGTGTATAGGAAGGAGAAGTCAAAGTTTTTGGCTAGCAATTATAAAGAGCACATGGCTCTTGTCACAAGTTGATCATGCATTGGTCATGTAGCTGAATCACCAAGCTTATAGGTGGTGCTTGAAGGCTCCATAACCGTGGGCTTAAAGAGAAGCTAACCAAGTTTTTGATTTCCTTTGATTCCTAACTAATTTAAGCCAACTTAGTTAGATTACTTAGTTACATTACCAACCATCTAGTTACCTAAATATGACTAATCACCTTCTTGATCATACTAGAACATTCTTGTAACTAAGGCTCTAATGAGTAGCTAACTAGGTTTGTTTCATTTAGTTATTACTTAGGCTTTCTAGATTAACTTAGTTAAGTTTAAGCTAACTTAGTTAGGTTTTCTAGTTACTAACTAAATAGTCTAACCATTATTGTTGACTACTTCCTATTGGCTTAGAAAATTCAAGCCAATATCATTGACCAATTTCTATTGGTTCACCAAATTGTAAGTCACAAAGACTTTTTCAGTTCCTATTGTCCACTGGGCAGAAGTTACTGCTCTTAAGTCAATAGGTACTGTCCATCGGATAATAAAATAATATTAAAATATAAAATTTTTTTTTTCACAGATAAATTCTAAAAATTAAAAGATTGATACATTTATCACTCAGAATTGGGTTTAGAAAGATCCTCCAGCTCCGAATAATCAGATAAAGATTTCCCCTGGCCTGAAAATTATTATTTTCTTGACTCAGAGTAAATCACACACAACAATCAAATACAGTCATGAAATAGTCAAAATAATTTTACAGCGCACAGAAAACACAAAATAGTTCATTTCAGACATTACTATAAATTAGTAAAATTTGGGGTGTTACAAATTGAACAACTTAAATTTGGATGGGTGAACCAGATTGGATTTCTCTATCTATGGAGGCTCAAAATTGGATGGAATTGACGGGTGTGGTGACTACGATGACCTTCACATTGCACCCTGCTAACAACTTGGCCATGTCAATCATAGGAAGTAGAAGATCTTGAGCCATTAAGGGGATGAATACAAAGTAGAGGTGGCATAGGTGTGTTGAATCCATTGATAATTTGTGTGTTATGGGAATGGAGAAGGAACTTTTTTCTTTTGAGGTGCAGCAGAAAAAAGGAATATATAAGGTAATTCAATGAGTATCAAATTGCATGTACCCAAGAAAATAAGGAGTATCAAATTGCAACTTTGAAATTTGGACTATAATGGAGGCTTCTTAGCTCTATCTTTTCTGCAAATTAAAAGGCAGTATGTATAGTCTATTTATGTTAGTTCCTAGTCATACAACTATACAAGTGATGGTGCTTTTTTTGCTAGTCACCCAATAAGTGAGATTAAGGTTGGCTTTGCCTGTGCAACTTTGACTTTAGAAGTTTATTGGTTATTTAGTACTGGTTGTTGATACCTCTGTGTCCTATGTGTCAAGATAAGAAATTCTTCCTTTTTTACATTTGGGTTTTTTTTTATGTGAGTTTTTTTTTCTTTAATTATATACTGCAGAAAGGAAGTGGTTTGTTCTTCAAAGGCTAGATCATATGGGAAGCAATTATGGATGAACTCTTATCAATGGGCATGTCTAAAGCAAAACAAGTTATACTTTCACCACAATCCAACATATCTTTCCTTTTTTTTTAAGTTTTATGAGATTTTTACAAAATAACATGAAAATAATAAAAGCATTTATTAAAATAGATAAAATAATATCTGGTCGTCTACCTAATAGTTAAATTTTATCACTTGCATAATGAACATTAACAGAATGTGCCAATTGGTGTATATTCTAGTTATTCTATCCTTATTATTCTTATGTGATGCATGTGAAACAGTGAAAGTCATATTATGTCTTTAATCTTTTTGTTAGATCATATTTTTCATAAATTAAAGAACTTTTCTTTAATTTAATTATTGCTTGAGATGCTTGACATAAGAAAGTGGTTTACCTTTGTGATAATTTGACCAAATTGTAAATGATAATTTTATTTTCCTATGTGCTACGCCACCTCTGAAATGTAGCAGCAGCATTCATGTGTCACACTTGTGATACGTTATCTGCTCTATTTCTATATCTACTATACAGAAAATAGGTCAGGTTAATTAATCTGCATAACCTTTAGGGAAAACAGAATCATGCAATCCCTAACCCCTCTTAGCATCCTTTGGTCCATTAGAAGACATTTTGGCAGATAACTGGTTTACAAACAGGCAAAGGACTTACATGCTCTATATTTATTGCAAGCCTATTCCTTTGTTTTTGTATTTTTAAAGCCACTTGTTGTCATTAGATCTCTTAGTATGATGCTTATTGATAACAATATATTTAATTCATTCAATGATCCTTTCACTAAGTGTCTTAAGGTTCAATTTGACTTAATTGATTTGATTTTGTCACATTTTATGATATTGGGCCTAAATGGATCATTGTGGGAATTATTGCATGAAGTGGTGTTAATTTGTCTATTGGGCAGTGTTTAGCATTTTGGCTATAATATGAGTTTCTACTATCTGATTAGTGTGATTATGGTCTTGTAGAAAATCTAAGACAAATATCTACAAGTTTCATGAAGACCTAAGGAGTTGAATCACGTGTTTGGATAATTTAAATTGAAGTTGAAGTAAGAGCCAGAATGTTGATCCTGATAGCTTGACCTTTGCACTTTCATCAGCCTGTATCTTGAGTTATAAGGGTGCAATATGTAACATCCCGAATTTTATTTTTTTCTGCATAAATACAAATTTTATAATTTTTAGGATTTTTGAGAATTTTTGTGAATTTTTCTGAAATTGTGATTATTTTTTTATTATTTCGGGCTGTTTGTGGGCCCGGAAAAATAATTTTTTTTTAGGGCAAGAAAATTTTGTTCTATTAATGCAGGGACGGGAGATCTTACTAAACCCGAAACTGGACACAATTATCAAAATTGCCTTTTACTGTGATTTTACTATTCATTAGACAATAATTACTGGTTTGTGTGCAATAATTTCTATTCTATTAGTAATAAATTCATATAGCTTGTAGCCATGTGATACTAGCCTTTATTCATAGTCAAATTTAGTGGCTGGAAATGTCATAAGCCAATAGAATATTGAAAAGTCAACAAAAATGGCTAGGTTAGTTAGTTAAGAAACTAAATAATTTAATTTAGTTACTCTAGTAGTCTAATTAGTAATCTATAGTTACTAGGAAATATCTAGAGTTATCTAGAAGGCATGACAAATGCATGACATAGGTTTGTAACTAGATAGTTAATTATGTAACTAAATAATCAAATTAAGTTAGCTTGAAAGTAATTAGATGAACTAATTATCTAAGCTAAGTGTAATTAGGAATTAAATTGAAATAAAACTTAATTAGTTTTTCCATTGAGTCACACGGCTACCTAGACTATTCTAGCATGTTCTTGAATTTTCTAATGACTAAAGGATGACTACAAGATGACTTAGGCCATGTGAGACCATGTGAAGCCATGTGCACTTGTTTCTATCTTGCTAAACAAGCCTTAAGCTTCCTTTCCTATGCATCACACGACTATACACTTGAGAAAGAAGGCATTTCACTTAATTTCTACACTTTGTGACAAAAGCAAACTATCATCTTTTCTTTCTTTTTCAAGAACTCCAAGAACAAACACCAGGAACTCCATCTTCTTCCTCCTTGGAGCATTCGGCCATTACTCTCAAAACATACATCCAATCTTCTATAATTTTATCTAACTTCATATCTTGAATCTTCTCATCAATCCAAGACACTTTCATGTTGTGAACTTCTCAAGATTCATTCATCTTCACCTTTCTATCAAACAAAGAATACAAAATCTCTTACTTTTTTTCTCCTTGTGTTGTTCACGGCCTCGCTCTCTAAAATTGACTTCCAATCACTCATAATTCCATCTAATCACATCACTTGATCCTAAACTTCATTCTAAGCAACTTTCATGTTGTGATCAAGACCTAATTCTATCATCTTCAAGCTTGATTCTTGGATTTAAATTCTAGGGTTCCAAGGTAAAAATCTTGAAACTTGATTTCTTACTTGACTCTTGGAAATCCTAAGAACATGTTTGATCTATGGTCATCTTAATCAAGCTTTAGATATTAATTTTTATGTGTTTGTTTTGATTCCAAGATCTACTTGGTAATACAAAGAGAGTTCTACAAGGAGCTAGGAGACATTAATCGAGTTAAGAGGAAGATTAACCTCATCGGCCATATGAGGTGGTGAGGGAATGGATTTGTTTGTGTTTGTGAGTGGAAAATCCACGTGAGGATTTATTCACTCGAATTGTGTGGTTATTGGTTTATGCATGTTTGATTGTGTATAATTATATGATGTTGATTGTATGCATGAGATTGTCATGGTTGCTTTTTGATTATATGTGATTCTATTACTTTGATAATTAACTATGATTTATATGTGAGATGGTATTATTTTGATTAGATTGTTATTGGATGCTTAATATGATTTTATTACTTTAATCACAAGCATGAATGTGTGATAATGGAAAATATCATACGAGATGTGTGGCATATGATAAGAATCATATGGATAGGAAAACTGTGTTGTTTCCTAAGAACTAAGGGGTACACGGCCTCCATGAGGATTTTGGAACAAATCATTTGAAATATTTTACTATGTGTGGATTTTAGATGATTAAGTAACAAGTAATCGGATTAAAGATTCTTACAAAGGAAAATGAGATAGGAAATGAATAAATATTTGGTTATGGAAAATAAATTGATTTTCGGCCAAAATGTCAAAAATTAGTGTTTTAGATCAAAATATTTTCTTAAGGGTAGTTTTGAAGGATTTATTAACAAGAACTTAATTTAGTGAATTTTGAGATGTAAAAAGAAAGTAAACAAATTTTTAGAATTAAAATTATTGTAATTAGAGTATTATGTGAGATAAAAGTGAAAACTTGAAATTTGATGTACAGCTCGCCCTTTGGGTTTTGAAGCGCATTAGAGAATTTTAAGCTGCAATATTCCAAGTTGATCAAAGAAATACAGTTTTGTGAAGAAAATATTAGAAAATATTATTTAGAGAAGTTTTAGCAAGAAAATGATTTTGAGGAGGGTTTGGAACTTAAAGTATTTTATTTAAAGTGCTATTGAGAGTAAAGAACAAATGTTTTAAGATATCTTGAATTAATTTAAATAAGTTAAGGTTTATGGAAAATGTTTGAAAATATTTATTAAAGGAGGTTTAGTGAGAAAATGTTGGAAATATTATTTATGACGATTTATTAAGGAAATATTGGAATTAAAGTCCAATTTTGATAATAAATGAGAAAAGTTTTAATGTAAGCTTAGAATATGATTAAAATATTCTATGCGATTAAAAAATACGCAAAAAAACTCTTATGCGATTTAAAAACAGTGATTTTTAGTTACTTGATTGAGAGGAACAACAACTGGTGTTGTAGAGCCGATGTACTGTACCTAAGTAGTTGTGGTTCAGCATTGTACTTGTGGGACCGAGGTTCTGGACCCGTGTGGATCTTTGGTATTATGTAATTGTATGAGCGGTTATATAATATCCTTGATACTAATGGTATTAGACAATTGTATGGGTGATTGCTTTAATATCATTGGGAATAGTTCAATGGTGGTTTGGTTTCATTGAATATGCATTTGAGCATTATACAGTTGATGGCTGTTGTGGCGTTTTATGCCTAAAGAGTGAACGGGAACTTACAGGATAGTGGGATCTTTGATAGATCTTGGGGAACGTCAGGGCGCGGTGATTCACTTCGTGATGATGTTATCACGAGTGATTATGTTATCACTATATATGTATATATATATAAACCCCTGGTCGTGATGAACCGATTGCAACGCACTGACAGCCCGATAGACACTATTGCTTTTCATGATTCGGCATAGACTGTCTTTTAGGGGGGACAGATCTTCTGGAACGTTCATCTCTGAATTTGAGTCTAGCTCCATAGAGTAGGAACTGGTTGCATTATGTATAAGGATGGTCAACATACACATCGTGCATATACATAATCAGTATTTGCACCGTTGTGATGTAATATTATTGTGGAGTTATCATTATGCCTGATATTGTGATACAAGTTTAGTGAATTATTTACTTATTAAATATCATGAAAATATTTACTGATTTTATGTTATTGTATAGATTTTATGTGAACTGTGTTGGCATGTTTGTCGTTGCCTTGCTGCTATATTAGTATGTGATGTAGGGGATCTTACTTCTTTGCTGTATTGTTCTGTCTGTTTCTATTTTATGTCTATATCGATGAAGGCTGCAATGACAGAAAGGAGGGATCAACTAGGTTTCTTTAGACTATAGTTTCTTGAAGGTGTTGTTGCTTGGTATGTTCATTGGGACTCTGAGTATATAGAGTATTGTGGTGATATTACTCTATTTGTATGTAGGACTCGCCATGGGGCTATTACTTCTTACTTTACGACTGTATATGTAGAGTTCGCTTTACCTATCAGGGAATTTTGGATCGACCTTCACTATACTCCTAGGGATGACTCTAAGATATCTTTTGCTCAAATTTATATCCGTCAAGACATTCCCAGCTAGGGAATCTGTCTTTTGAGAATGACTTTTGTTTTTAGAGGTTGTGAACTTGGGCAGGTCGAGTTTTTATATGGCTTATGTAATAAAGATATTACGAATCCATGTTTATATCAGGAATATATTTTATCTTGTCTTTATATCTTGTGTTTTTCTAATTCAGTAAAGTTTATGTTATCCTTGAAAAAGAAATTTTGAAATCAGTATTGCAATAATATTTAAACATTATAACTTGGGTAAGGAAAATAAAAGAAGTTAGTCTGAAATATGATACCCGAAGGAGGGTGTTATACAATAGACGTCAACCCAAGCTCAGATGAAATCTAAGATCTAAAGCTACAACTCTTATGAGACTCATAAACTAAATTACATTGTTTTAGACATATAATTGAAGCTTGAAGTTAGAGACAAGTTGTTGATGAGTTTGGCCACTTAATTGAGCATAACTTGAGTTGTAGGCCTCTAAATGACATGAGACTTAGGCCTAATGATTCCTAATTGACCCAGCTTCATACCCATTATGTTTCTAATGATGGAAAGCCAATTTAGGGGTTAGTTATATGGGGTGAAAGCAGAAAACCGAGAATCATCTCTCATTCTACACTTCTCACCTTCTCTCTAGATCTTTCTCTCTTCTTATTCCTTCTTCCTCAAGCTCCTTCATAATGATAACTCTGGAGACATTACAAAAAAAACATGTAAATTATCGTAGTTTTAATGCGGTAGTTCTAAAAAACTGCCATAATATGTAGTACAAAATGTTAATTACGCACCTGTCATATTTTACAAGTAAAAAATAGCAGTCAAATGAATAAAATGGCAGTTTTAACTACCGTTATTTTTATTTTATATTTTAAAAAAACTACATTTTCACTTCCCTCTAACAACAAAAAAATTCCCTAACAAACTGTTGCGCTCTCCTTCTCACTCTCACCCTCTCTCCCTCGTCCCTCTCACTCTCACCCTGTCACTTTCACTCTAACTCTCACCCCTCTATCTCTCTTGTGCTCTCACTCTCACTCTCTTTCACTCAAAGTCGTAGCCTCTATTCTCTCCCTCTCACTCAAAGTCCAGATTTGCTGAGCCTCTACCTCTGTCCAAAGCCGTCGCACCAACACGAGCTCGTAGGTCCTAATCTGCTCAGCCTCTGCCTCTGCTCCAAGTCCATGGGTAAGCCCCAAAGAAATCAGGTGAGTCTAACTCGGTGTTGAGCTGAGTTGATTTTATTTTACGACTTGGAAAATTCAATGATTGGTTTCGTGTGTGTTTTTGTATGCCATTGAGTGAAGATAAAATTAGGTTGCATACGCCCGTTGTGATTTTGTGTAACAAGGGAAAAAAGGAAGTTTTGGCTATGCAGAATATAGCCAACAAGCAGATCGATAGAACCTTCGCATTTGACAAGGTTTTGTGCCTTTTGCTATTTTTTGATTTATTATTATTATTTTGAGTTTTGAATACACGAATTGCATGGTAAAATGAGACCAATTATATGATATTTTTTTCATGCTGCTATCTGTAAAAATAAAGAAACCAAATACATTTGACGTGTTTTAAGTGATTGAATGAAGTGAAGTTCTTTAAGTTTTGATGTTGCTTTTAAACTAGAGTTTGAATTTTTGAAGTTCTTTGAGTTCTCTATTATATTTTTCTGAGTTATCTCTGGATTTGCATAGAGGAAACCCTCTTCTGGATTAGGACACTGATGTGAATATAGTATGTGCTTGGGACTAGTCTCATAGACGTGGAACATTTACTTTTCATTTATTTTGTCTATGTTTTGCTAGATTATCTTGTCTCCTTGAGCTTTAAGTGTCCGAAAAGAGATTATGGATGTATTAAATTCTCTTGTTAATAAGTTAGCAAAAAATCTAATCAGAACAATGTGTCACGTGCACTTAACTTTTGTTTGAATCAAGCATTTTTCAGAACAATGTGTCATAATGCACTTCATTTACAAGTTTATAGTAGTGAAATGCTCTAATTAGTAATTATTTTAGCAATTTCCTTTATCTATGTTATGTGTTTTATCTTTCTATATTAAGAGATTGGATAAACCTATAACGTTATTGTATGTAACAAGATTCTTCACATTCACCAATTTTATTAAAAACTAATTCTATCTAAGTTGTGGAGGCATGGAGCTCTGATATTAAAGAGTCAGACATATCTACCATAAAAAAGAATAAATTAAAAGGCATGGGTTGAAATCAGAATGCTCTGTATTTGGTTTCTAATGTTGCTATGCTGCCTTATTGTTTATCCTTTTTTTTCTTCTAATTAATGGTTGTGATTTCACATCAGTATGTTTACTGGAAATCAGGTTCTTACCTTCTTATAGTTTTCATGCTATTTTCTGACATATGTGGCTGAATTAGCTTGGCTAAATAAGTAATGGAACTTGTGTTATGTTGATAATTGTTGCATTTGTAGTACTGAAGTGTCATGCTGTTGCAGAATATATATGTATTCTTCTAGTTATATTGGTTTTGGATTTGTTTGTTAGCTTAGCTGATATGTTTTTGTGTCAAGTGCAAATACTTAGCATTAAATCTTGCCTTCACCAATGAGTGAGACGTCAGAGAAAGAAAAATATTATCTCCTATCCTATTGTGAAATTCACACAATCACAATAATACATTTAAAAAAGAAAAAGGTGGTTTATACAAATTTAGATTTTCTTTCTCTTACTTTTGTTAAGTCTGGATCATGATAACACACTTCTCAAGTTTTAATCACACATACCACATCTTCAATTTAGTTTGACTATTAAGTAAAATTTCATCTGGTGGTTCATAATCAACATCATGTTACTTATACACACTCAATCAATCAATCAACTTACCCCAAGGGCTATCTTTAGTTTCGTGCTGTTGTAGAATCTAATACATTAGGATTAATATGATGACTAAAAATTGAGTTTTGACTTATATTGTGGAATTCATTTCTTCATGAAAGTGTGTTGTTGTTGTTCAATATTGACATAAACAAAGCATTTTTCTCTTTTTATTTTCAGAATCAGGGAGGTTCATAGTAAGCTTAGATGGCTATAAATAAATTTGTTATATTCTTCCAAGTTCCTTTTCTCAACATCTAATACAATGTGATAAAAGATTCAAAATATGCTTAGATGGTTATAAACAAATTATATTAATCCTTCACATTCTTTATTTTTATAGACAAGCATTAAATTTAGCAAAAAGTTAGAACTTAAAGGTGTTAAACACTAGGACTAGAGTCTAGGAGAAACTTAAGATTAGATAGCACCTTCCCAGTTAGGACCTCCTCAAAGGATCATGTTATCGATGACCTTCAGTCATTGAAGCTTAGAAAATAGGACTAGTAAGACTCGTTGCTTATATATAGAAAGTATTCTATTGTTTTGGGAAACCAAAAAGGTCCTACATCATTTTGACAAAATAAAATTATAATTCGTCAAGAGAGATATTAACAACATGATGCCAATAACACAACTTTTTGTTGATTAATCAAATGAATAATTCTACTGGACAACTAGATAATCCTTTTCAGAGAAAAGAGATGGGGAAGACTATTGGTTGGGGCCCGATGTGGAATATAACTCACAAGAAGAAAGATGGGAGCTTTGTAAATGATGAGGCTGAGAAGATAGGGGTAAATATCAATATTATTGTTCATATTTTTTTTGTTAAACAATGATATAATAGATTGTCTTTGTAAGTTTTCATTCTCTTTTCTGGTCTTTAATGTAGAAAGAAATTGATAAACATTTAAGTCAAAGGGAGGATAATTACTCTAAATTTCTCCAAATGATGTTGTTGATGTGGTATTTGGAAAAGAGCACTCTGGCAGTGTTCAAGGATTAGGCATGGGAATGGTTCGTACCATTGCATTCAAGCATACTACCACACAGCTTAGAGGTATGAACTTAAGTTCATCTAGTGCTAACACATCCTCTCCTGAACTACGACAAAAGGTGGTGACTATGGAATCACAGTTACAAGCATTGTGTACCTACAATGCTATGAAGGAAGGAAGAAGGCTCCCTAAGGAGATAGCTGGCTTATTTCATAATCCTACACCACAAGTATCTCATCTAACATTCAAATGTGTATTGTGTCAGTCATGTTGACCCACCATGTACATGTAAGCCATCTTAGTAATTAGTCTTTCTACATGTTATTTAAATAATACAATCTTGTCCGGTTTATGATCATCTTTACATCTATTCTTGTTCTATTTAAATAAATTGTTTGATATGCCTAAATATGGTTGAATTGGGGTTCTATTCTTTTTTTGTTATAGCTGAAGAGTTGGAAAACTGATTTGCTTACTAGTTGAGTTTGTGGGTTATGTTTTTAGTAGAATTATATGATGCATGCATGCTTAAGTAACTTTTCTGCATGTTGTTTTTGAACTTATTTTGTTTGCTTAGAAACTCTACCTATATCTTTTGCTGTTGTTTTTGTTGTGGTTTTCTGGGAAATGAAGAAGTTGTTGATCTGGATTTACGTTCTAATTTATTATTGATTAATACCCTTAATGGTGGGATCAGTTTGTTGGACCATGTTCTTAGTTGTAACACTCCCAAATTTAGCTATTTGACAGTAATGACAAAATTGTACTATTTTGCAATTTCTGTCTGCTGTAAAAATATTTTGATTGTTCCGTGACTGTATTTAATCGTTTTGTGTGATTTGCTCCGAGTCAGGAAAATAATATTTTTTGGGCCGGGAAAAATCTTTACATATTTATTTGGAGTCGGAGATTCTTACTAAATCTAATTCCGAGAGATACGTGTTATAATCTTTTAATTTTTAGAAATTATATGTGAAATAAAAATATACTGTATTTTTATTTATACAACAGATAAATACTTACTGACTTATAAGCAGTATGTTCTGTCCATTGTGTAATAATTTCTGTAACTATTGTCCATTGGATAATAGTTTCCAAAAATATCTTGGAAATTAATCATGACAACCTTTATGACGAACCAATAGGAGAACGTAGCTTGTTTGCTAAGTTTTGGAAAAGTCAACGATAGTGGCTTGAATTCTCTAAGCCAATAGAAAACTAGTCTCTTTGAAATAATCCAATAAGAATTAGTTAAGTTTGATGGTTATATTTTGAACTAATAGGAATTTAGTCTTCCTTGATAAACCAATTAGAATCTAGTCTTCATTTGATAAACCAACTAGAAGTAGTCAATCTTTGATGAACCAATAGGAAAGCTATAGAAATAAGATTAACCAATAAGATTAAGTCAACATTTGTGACAAAGACTTTTCAAGAGCAACCAATAGAATTTGGTCAACCAAAATGACAACCAATAGGAATCAAGTTAGTAAACATTCAACAAATAGAAATTGGTCAACAAAAGTGACAACCAATAGGAAATAAGCTTAGAGGTGAAGGCTTTGGATATCTACCATTGATTTAATCTATGGTGGAGATTAGTCTCACAAAATGACTAGGACTTTTTGTGACCTATGGATGGAAAGTATGAAGAGAAGTTTTTTACCCTCCATTTTGGAGATGCATCTTATGGCTAAGGTTTCATGGAGGAGAGATCCAATGGTTCAAATTCAATTTTATCATTTGGGAACCTATACCAAAGATCAACCATTGATTCAATCAATGGCTCTTGAAGTGTAACACCCCAAATTTTCTAACTATTTGATAGTAATATTGATAGTAATAACAGAATTCTACTGTTTCGTGATTTCTGTGTACTGTAAAATTATTTTGAGTATTCCGTAAATACATTTGATCGTTTTGTATGATTTACTCTGTGTCAAGAAAATAATAATTTTGGGGTCGGGGAAAATTTTATGTATTTTAATTATTACTGTTAAGTCTTAATTATTTTACAAAATGTGATTTGATTTTTGTAAGTTTTATAATTTTTATGATTTTGTGGATGATTATGAAATTTTTTTATTTTTCTTATTATTTTAATATTATCCATGGGCTGTCTGTGGACCCAAGGGGGTTGTACGTGGGCCCAGGTGGGTCTGGAAAAGTGAAATTTTTTTGCAACCAGAAAATTTTGTACTGTTGAGATGGGGATGGGGGATCTTACTAAACCCAAAACCAAGAACAATTTTTAAAATTTTTTTTTACTGTGTTTTGTACTGTATTTAATTATCGGGTAATAAAAACTATAGTTAATTGTTTTCGTAGGGTAATAGTAGATAAAAATAAATAATATACTGCTTAGTCAACATTGGTGGTTATGACAACTTTATGACAGACCAATAGGAAGCAAGCTTCATGTTGAAGCCTTTGGAGATCCACCATTGATTTAATCAACGGTGGAGATTAGTCTTATAAAGTGGCAAAGACTTTTTATAACCGTTGGATAGAAAGTATGAAGAGGTGATCTTGACCCTTCATTTTGGAGATACATCTAATGGCTAGGATTTCAAGGAGGAAAGATCTAATGGCTTCGATTTAGCCTTATAATCTAGAGGCTATAATTAGAATCTACACTAATACTAACCACTGATCTAATTAATGGCTAACAATGCCCAAAATGATGGCTAGTGAAATTGGTCACTTATTGAGTGTACAAGGAGGGGGGAACAGTTTTGTGATGGCTTAAGCCTATAGCAAAGTTTGAAGACACAATTATTACTCATCTTGATCATTCTAAAAAGCTAAGCTCTTCAAACTTTTCTCTCCATTTCTCTTCAAGCCAAGCTCACGGCCATGACCTCTTGAACCCACCATCACTCTTCAAAAATTTTAAACAACCTTACTTATTGAATCTATACCTCAATCTAAGACACTTTGTAGTTTAGGCCAAGTTCTAAATCCATCATCTTCAAGGACTTTCTTCAAGAGCAAAGTTCTAGGGTTTTTAAGGTGAAGTGTAAGGAAACTTCATATCTTATCTTTTTTTCATGTTCTAAGCCATGTTTGATCCATGGTTTACCTTGTTCAAGCTTAATATGCTAATAAATATATGTTTTGTTTTGTGTTTAAGAAACCTTTGGTGGTGAAGGACTTGAAAAAGAAACAAAGTAAGGAGCTTTTGAGGTTCTTCAAGAGGTAAGCGGGAGATCCATCTCATCAACCAAGTATGGTGGTGAGAGATGAATTTGTATTTGATGGATGGTGAATCCATGTGAGGATTCATATCCATGGTTGTGTAATAATTTATGGGTGTTTATGTGGTTTATGTGCTTTGCATGATTTTTTTGTACTTGCATGTTTAGTATGATTTTTATGGCTTTAAGGTATGCTTGATTATATGATATAATGAATATGTATATGTATGCCATGATTTGATGATGGAAAGGAAAATAATTTTTGGTTCCAAAGACCAAGAGGATTTCGGCCTCACACCTCAAAATAGGTGTTCACAAATTAATATTTTCATGAATGGTAAAATTGGATGTTTAGAAAAGCAAGGAAAATGAACAAATGTTTTGATTTCAAAGAACAAGAGTCTCACGGTTTTTGGAGGAATTTTAATGGTTTTGTTTGTGTAAAAACATAAATGGAACTTAGTTGATTTAGAAGAAAAAATATATGATGGTTTCAATGGCCATGTACCACGATTTTTGAAGGCTTGTAATGCCTTGATTTTATGAGACAAAATGATTTCAAAGTGGAAATAAATTTTATTAAGTACAAGGATTAAAGAAATGGAAACAAAGTGTTTTGTCACTTGAAAAATGGAATTTTGTATGTAAATAGAAAAGAGAGGCTGAAAGTGTTTGCTCCTTAATTTATTTTAAAGAGGATTGATTTTTAGAATTATAAAGAATACGTTGGTGACTTAAAATTTACTAACGTATAACTCATTCTTTGGGTTTTGGAGCGCATTAGGAAATTTTAAGTTAGAAAACATCGATTTAATTAAATGAAATGGTGAAATTGTGGAATATATTACGAAAAAGATTTCTTGAGTAAGAAAATATGAAAAATGAAGTGAGAAGTCAAATTACTTTGAGAAAGGCCAAAATGACATTTAGAAGGTTGAGAAATATTTTACGTAGTAGAAAAATCGTGAAAAGTGCTTTTCGTAACTTAAAAACATGATTTTTAAGCTACGCATTTGAAAAAATGTTTAAATATTTCTACGCAATTTAGAAAGCGTTTAAATATTTTTACATGATTGAGAAAACGTTGAAAAATCAATACTTGATTTAAAAATGTGACAAAAGTGTTGCGCGATTGAGAAAACGCAATAATATGATTTCGTAATTAAATACAGTAAGATTACTGTTAGACTAGTGTATGGACACTGCATGAGAAATTATGAGATTAGCCTGTGATTGGCATTTGGTGCATTATACATGCATTGGAAAAGTCTGATGGACTGGATAAGGCTAATTGCCTAGGAGAGAATACACCTCTTGAGTGGGTGCGATATGCGTAGTGTAAGTCACTTGTTGACTTTGGGGGCATCGGGGTGTGGGTTGCCTACAATGGGCAGTTGGTAGCTCTTCTGTACCGTGGGTTAGATCGATGCAACGCACCGATGATCCTGACTGAGACACTATTCTTAATCAAGATCTGATAAAGATTGTCGTGTATATGTTAGATGTACAAATACGTATGAGAATTGTAGCACGTGGTCTGAGGCATGTTGGTACAGACAGATCTTTTCGATCACTCTCTCTGACTTGAGTTTTAGCTCCATGGAGTAGGAAATTGTGTCTTTGTGCACATGCATAATTCTGAATATCTATATCTGTGTGATATATTAATTGAGGAATATTGGATGATGTTGATGGCATTATTGTAATTATCGTGTGATTATATTATGAATTGTCGAATATTGGATAATATTGAGGGCATAATTGTAATTTATTGTATAATTGGGAAATACTTGAGGGTATAATCATAATTATTATTTATTATATTTTTTATGATAAATAATGACAGAGGGCATAATCATAATTATTATTTATTACATCTGTTGTGGTGATAAATAAATGTTGATGGTATAATTGTAATTATAGTATGATGTATTAGTATGATATATTGTATGTGATTATCTCAATGCTACCATGTTGGTATTGGCGTAGGTGATCTCACCTCTTTGCATACCTATTTTGTACTGTATTTATATTTGTAAAGACGTTGAGTAAGGAATTGAACAAGAAGGTGAAAAGGAGCAGATTCTTGTGGAGGAAGCTGAATTTTGAGAAGTTGGCGATGCCTAGTTTCCTAGGATATATGAGGTTGCAATTTTGTGGAGGATCGGAAGCCTGGCATGTTGACCTAGATAGAGAGTGTATTTTCTATATAGGAGACTTGAATGTTACCCTGAGTAGGCTTTATCAAAGGAACCCTTATTTCAGTGTAAATATTTATGTACACTTAGAGTTTCTGTTGTCCATTAGGAAGTACTGGAGAGCTTACTACCGTACTCCTAGTGAGATTAGCATCGTGTCGTTTGCGCGGACACCTGTCTATAGGACTTCATATCAAGTCGGATTCCTACTTGCTGAGGAATCTGAGGAGGACCCGTCTGAGGGTTCTGCTACTTTGTAATGCTTGGGCAATATGTTAGTTTTGAATAATGTTCAAATACTTTGAGAACCTGGTTTATAAATATTTAAGTATGACAGTACTAAGACTTGTGTATATATGATGTAAATTATTTGTGATGATGTTATAATATTTTTATTTTCCGCTAAGTTTATCTTATTGATATCAAGAAATTTTACAACTCATATTTACATTACAAAGCATATTTTATAATGGAAGGGGTAATTTGATAATTAAGTAACATAAATGTAATACCCTACGGTGGGTGTTACATTAGTTGGTATCAGAGCCCAAGTTAGAGTCTTTTGGGTTTGTGGTTAGGTCTGTCTTGATTGTGATGTGTGATTCTCTGTGACTAATTTCTTCGTTTGAAGATTTACCTAACTTTCTTTATGTTGTTTAGTTTGATTGGAGAAAACGTAATGGATGGACAAGGAATAGGACGCGTGAATACTAGAGCAGGATTTGGAAATGTTGGTGACGATAACCAGAACATGGCTACAGCTGTAGTAGCAATGCAATGTGTAATACCCTTAAGTACATGTTAAACTGGTAAATGGTTACGAAAGGTAGCATTTAACTTGTTTAGCATGTCAGTCAAGTTTTGTGACAATCTGAGTTCATTTAGGCACTTAGTTGCAACATAAAAGTTGTAAAATGGCTTAAAATGACTCAGATAATAGCATAAGTTGCTAAGTTAAGAGAAATAAACATAGAGAGTTTATTTCTAGGTCACAAATAAGCCAAATAAGATGTGGTAAAAGTTTCAAGAGAATCGAGTCGGTTTGGTATTTTTAGGCATACGGGTTGTGCTTTTAATGCCGATTGATCCCTAGCAGATATAGAAAATAATGAGAAAGAGAAACAACAACTTAGATGAATCTTATGATTTATTCTAAGGTTGTTGGAAAGGGAAACTCGAATTAGCATGATTCGGGTATCCATATGAGATAGAAGTTTCGGTATTAATCTTTTCCCGTAATTCCTTGCACGTCCCTTCCCCTTTATATTTGTTTCTCCGGCAAAGAGAGAAGAAGAGAAACCGAAAACCAGAGAAGAAAAGAGAGAAAGGGAGAGGAGAGAAGGGAAGAAGAAGGGAAGAGGAAGATCAAGCTTCAAGATTCAAGGCTTCAATCTTCAAGAGGTAGGGGTTTAGAGCTTTTATTCATCTCTATTCTCTATGTATGCATATAGATACATAATATGCTAATTTGAGTTTTAGAGATGTTAGAAGAGTTTGGCTTGCATAGAAGTGTTCCTTGGGTCATTTATGACTTGTCTATAACATCAATTTAAGAAAGAAGACCCTTGAATCACAAAGTGAGCCTTAAGTTAAAGAATGAAGAATTCTAGCCATAATCCAAATTAAGAGATTTAAGAGAGTAATTGATGTTCCTAAATGTTAAAGAATTGATTAGGGACTTAGAATTACTTAGAATTTGGATTGAGATGGCTTGGAATCGGCGAGAAATGATCAATAGAGCGAAGCAAACCCGCACTGCAGAACTCGCGGGAGGGTTCTGGCGATGGCGCCGCGGCGTGGAGATAGTCACGCCGCAACGCGGAGAGTTTTCGCCGGGAATGCCGCGGCGTGGAGGAAGCATGCCGCGGCGTGAGGTTAAAAATTAGCCCCAGACGAGTAGCCCTCGAGAGAAGGGCGCCGCGGCGTGCAAATCTTGTGAGCGGCATGAGATCCTGAAGCTCCAAAATGATGTTTTTGGATGCTTTGAGGTGCCATAGTTAAGGGAATCATTAAGACATGTTTCCTAAGTGTGTTAAGGCACAAGATGGGATATTTTCAAGTGGAAAATATCTATCCATCAAGTATGAGAAAGCATAGGCTTTTAAGCATCCTAAAGGAAAGGTTTGCTTTAAGTAATGATATAGCACTTTAGGCAACTTAATGTTGCAACTGATATCACTTAAGATGTGATGAGATAGTGCAATAGAAATGAATAATAGTATTCACTCTAGTAGAGAATGATGAGAAAGGTATGAACCTTAGGAAATCCAAGAATAGTGGATTACCTTAGGAAGGTACCTAGAAGTTTAGGCAACAAAGAGTTGCAAGTAAGAGCCACTCTAGAGTTAGATTACATGAGTGGAGATAAGATTGTGTATGAGTTCCACGAGGACGTTTAGGTACTTAGTCTCAAGTTAAGTGAGACTTAGTACATTGTTAAATACACAAGAAGAGGAATTATGACTAAGAAGATGTCATAAGCGAGAAAGTAGAACAGAAATGTACAACAACTCAAGTATAAGTTAAGATGAGTTAGAAGTACAAGATAAAGAGAAGATACTTCCTTAGATGCAAGTAAAGCATGGAAGTTGAGTTTAGAATAAGTATGTTAACACACAAGTGTAGTATACGCTACTAGCGAAGTGTGATAGAAAAGGAAAGTTAGATGCATGAACTACTCTCTTTAGACAAAGTGAAGGAATTATGCAAAGTTTTAGAGAAATGCTCTCGAGTTCCTTAAACAAGGTTAGATGAGGCATTAGTTAAGATAGACTCTTTCACTAGGATGAGTTGAGTCTAGAGAAAAGAGTAAGATGGTGTTTATGTAAGAGATAAACATAACACTGAGCTCTTCACACACTAGAGAGTTAAGCTAGTGTGAAGATGAAGAGAGAGGACCTTAGGGCAACCAAGATTAGTGGTTTGCCAAAGGTAAGTACCTAACACCTCAAAGCAACGTAAGGTTGCATTAGAGATCACTTAAGAGAAAGGAGTGATGAGGTGAAGTTTAGGTACAAGTAAGAGACATAGTTTAGTAATGTTTACCACGAGAATGTAACGTTATATGACGTGAGGTCATTCAGCCGGGAGGTAAGGGATCGAGAAGTTCCTAAGGAACAAGTATTCCTAACCAAGTGCTAAGGTTACATATAGTATGAGGTTACTGATTCTCCTCATCACAAGGGGTAAACATAAGAAGACTAGAAT
The DNA here is from genome assembly GCA_029884605.1 of Ormosia emarginata. NCBI lineage: Eukaryota > Viridiplantae > Streptophyta > Magnoliopsida > Fabales > Fabaceae > Ormosia > Ormosia emarginata. Next base: position 29,300,512 of record JAQQTP010000088.1, read on the forward strand.
ATGCTTAGCTCGAGAGGAACTAAGTATATAAGTATGTACGAAAGTCTATGAATTAGTCAAGTAGGATCGATCTAGTGAGTATCCTTTGATGTTAATCATGAAGGCAAAAAGGAGATAGATGGGTGTCCGAAGGACTTTGAGAAGGACATAACCCCGATGTCTCGATGTGCCAAGGCCTAAGGAGATAAGTGGGAAATCCAGAGACGCTCTTTGAGCAAGGATGAAGCCGAATTTCTCAATGAGCCGGGATACGTGTAAGGTGAGGATGAGGTTTCCTCTATTTACCACTAGATGATATCCGACTAGTTCCTAGCAAATTCCTTCGCTCCAAATCAAAACTCTGCATTTGCATTTCATTCACATGCACTTAGGATTCCTTAGGCATATTCATTACATATCATTAGCATTGCATTTACGGACAGTTGTATGGGCATTGTCCGTCACTGTTGGTATGTACAGATGTATGGGCGCTGTATATATTAGCAGTGTGTTCACTCTTGATTGTTATCACACTATTAGAAAGTGTTTAAGTTATGAGAAAAGAGGAGGCAACTCCTAAGTTATGAGAATAGAGGAGGAAACTCCTAAGTTATGAGAAAAGAGGAGGCAACTCCTAAGTTATGAGAATAGAGGAGGAAACTCCTAAGTTATGAGAATAGAGGAGGAAACTCCTAAGTTATGAAAATAGAGGGGGAAACTCCTAAGTTAGAAGTATAGCTTTTGTTATATATATTTGTTATATACAATGTTATAGAGAACTGGTATTGGAATTGCTTATACCGAGAATGTTAATTCTCACCCCGATTGCTATTCCATGTAAATGTCGTATGCGAATGCTGTACCGATAAAGATAAAGGTGCAGTACTGAGAGATGCAAACCTTGCCAAGGATGAGAAGATAAAGCATGAAGACTAGAATAGTTTTTATTGCTTTAAGTAGACAGAACTTATGTAATAAGTTTATGTTTGTTCTGTAAGTTTTATGTTATATGTATTACAATAAGCCTCAGGTGGCTAAGTTTGTATATATATATGTATAAGTTTAAGTTTTTCCGCAATCTCTCAAGGCTTTCTATAATTACTCAGTTGTGATTATAGATATATGTTAGTATGTAGTATAGAAGTGACATCTCTAGTACTGGTTATCTTTATATATCTCTGTCTATCTAGGATATATCTGGATGTCTGTATTAGGGTGTTACACAATGGATGGCTGATGTCGTTGTACAGCAAAACCAAAGGGCAACTGAGGATGCTCACAATTTGTCAGAATTTCGTAGAAACAATCCACCAAAGTTTCATGGAGAATTTGACCAAGAGAAAGCTGATCTGTGGTCAAAGAACTTGAAAAGATATTTGAAGGTATGGGTTGTACCGAAGAACGAAAACTTACTTTTACGACTTTTGTGTTAGTTGGAGGTGGAAAAGACTGATGCGCAGGTGCCCGAAGACTGATACAAGCTGAGGGAAGAGTTGTGACATGGTAGCTCTTTACGCAGAAGTTTCTGGGAAAGTATTTTCCAGCTAGTGTTCGGCATGCTAAGGAGAAAATACAAAATGTACAGCCCAACCAAAAAGAAAAATACATCAGGCCCCCAAAAATAAAACACTGGCAGCCATCAGTAGCCACCAATGATCATCGACCCCTCAGATAAAAAGGGACCGATTCAGGATCCTCAGGAGGACCCTCATCAGGATCTTCCTCATCCGAGGACTCATACATAGGAACCACAGAAGCACGGGACGGGGCCCGAGCGGTGGAATCAAAAGAATCCTCCTGCGGGGTGTAATAACGGGCACCCCACATCTCCCTAATGGGCAGGTAAAACTCCAGGCGCAAGCTGAGGTAGCAGGTGAGGACAGGTGCCTCATGACGTCTCCAGGCAAGTGCTATCGACACGTCTCCCAAGTACACGCAGCGGTCGGAGTTCAGGCTGATGTGCCAGCACTCTAGCCCCCCAAGGAAGGTCAGACGCACATCTCCCAGGAATCCGCGCATACGTGCAAACATCGTCGCAGTAGAGGTCAATCATGTGCAGGCCAGAAGCCGGGGAAGGCAGGATCTTCTGTCTCTTCACCTTCGTCTTCGATCAGTACAGGGTACACATAAACAGCAAATAATAGAAGTACAGGGAAAGAGGTAAGACATCCTACATCATTATCAGTTATAGCATGCTAGAAACAAAACGGCGCCACGCGCCCAAATAGCAGTCCAACACATCATATTCAATTAATGAGCAGTAGACATAACAATAAGTAATTAAACAGCTCCAGGCATATAATTATTATAATGACAGTAAATCAAGTATAGTTACAGAAATAAGGATTACTGATGACAGTGTATATCATGACTCGTATGCATGCTTTCCCAGTTCCTACTCCATGGAGCTAGACTCAAACAGTCGGAGAGAAAGATCAGGAGACATGTATGTGACTCCTACTGCCGAGGCCAGTGCTATCAATAAATTTTCTCATGCACAATCATGGCATTGCACAGACATTCTACACTAGATCACGATATAGGACAGTGTCAAGTCCGGATCGTCGGTGCGTTTGCATCGGTTTGCCCCACAGGCAAAGGAGCTACCAACTACCCATTGTGGAGGACCCGCACCCCGACGCCCCCAAGGTCATAACAAGACCCGCACTTGTCTACTCGCACCCGCACTAAGGTGTGTTCAATCTCCTAGGCAACTTGGCCTTACAACAGTCCACAAGGACATCACAATGCATAAGACACTATGCATGCTCATGTATGATCCACAATCTCATACAAATTCATAATATGCCACATTAGGCCAACATAAGTATCATCATATAATTGGTCACTCACACGGACCCATAATCACATAATATCAATACCACATCAATTAATACGTCATTAGGTTCATTATGAATCCTAAATTAGAATTTGTTCCTCATTTCAAGGTTCATGTTCAAAAGTCAATTTAACATACCATGGCAATCCAATTTTTAATAATTTACATTTTATGCAAGCCCTTAAGCCTCACACTCTCATACTCTTTACTCACTTAGATTTACCTTAAGTCTTATGATGGATTCACCTTTAAGTCTAAATTTTACCAAATCATTTCAATTCCTTAATTATCCGCTCCAACACTTAGGTTATTACTTGCCTAATTGATTATGCCTTCAAGCTACCAAATCACATAACTTCATCCAAAAAGGGCTAGGAGGCCGTGACCTCCCTAGGAGCTCAATTCCTAGTTCTTTCCAACTCACACACCATTGGTTGCGCCCTAAATTCACTTGATCCTCACTTGTCACACTAGCTCACCAATGACCCCAAATTGGGCTCAAAACCGTGGCCACCACTTGGGTTTCAATCTCAATTCTTTCCTTCCATTACATCCCATTTTTTTATCTCTTGATTAATTCCAATTCAATGCTTGTTACAATTTATCACAATTTCTCTTTTTTGCTAGCCTCAAAACCGTGGCTACCAAGAAGGATGTTCAATAAATTTTTCATCCATTTTAAATCACTCAATCCATTCCAACAAACCACTATATACAACCAATCCATCCAATAGCATAAATAAATTAAAATCAACACATAACACAATTAATCATTAAATTCAAGAACAACCCTCATTAGGGTTCTTCACAAACCAACACAACCAAGGTTCCTAGATGCTAAAAATGGTTGAAGAGGAGTGTCTTCCTCTTACCAAGATGAAGAACCAAGAAAATTCCAAGAAGCACTCTTGATTTTCGGATTTGAAGCTCAAAAACCCTAGAAAATGTGGTCCAAGTTAGAACAATGTAATGATGTGAAAAAGGAGAAGAAAATGACCATTAAATCAAGAGGAAACCAGAAACAAAAATAGAAGTGAAGGTCCGAAATTTTTTCAGCCATGGAAGCTCACCTTCAAAGCTTGAAAAATGGTTGAAGATGGAAGCTTTCTTGAAAACTCCAAGCACAAAAGATGATGAGAAGGAGTAGGAGATTAAGAAAACATGGTTGGTGTAAATTTTTATGAAGGTTGGGGTTCTTGGGGGTGGCTGGCCGTGAGGTGTGTGGGAGAGAAATGGAAGAGAAGAAGAAAGGAAGAAGAAGGAGAATAACGTAAAAGGAAGAAGGAAAATGGTGCTTTTGGGTGTTTAATGCATTAAATGTAATATTAGGATAATAAAATCAATTCTTTCTCCTTGAGGGGCTGCTGGCACACGTGAGAGAGAGGAGAGTGAGTGAGAAATTGGCTTCCTTTGGAAGCTAACACATGTGGTCAAAGCTTGGGGTCAAAGCTTCTTAAGGAAGCTTGAATATTCAACTATTAAATTTGAATTAAAGTGATTTGATTAGACATAAAGCGGATTACATTAGGATAATGTGATAGTATTTTTATTACACACTATTATCCAATAGATAATAGTTACAGTTGACAGAAGTCAGTATTTAATTAATCTGACAGATGAATTTTCGCTGTATTGATTTAATTGTATCTGTTAAGATTTCTAGAAAATTGTGAAACCTCGTAAACTGTGTCAAGTCTCGGGTTTAGTAAGATCCCCCGTCGACATGTCCATAGTCCAAGGTTCTCAGAGAAAACATCGCGTTTCTCTGATTTCGTTCAGCGTGCACGCAAAACGAGGAATATATTAAAATATTCAACGGTTCCGGAAAATTCCCAGAAAATTTCCAAAAATTGTAAATATTATAAAACGACCATTAGTCATATAATTTTCCAATTTTCGAAGCGCTACGGTCGTTTTCCCGACTCTGCTCGAGTTTCATGCAAAACGAGAAATATATTAAAATATTCGTCGTTTCCGAAAAATTCCAGAAAAATTCACATAAATCACAAATATTAGAAAATGACTATTCATGGTGAAATAATCAATTTCTGGAGTGTTACACTGGTCTCAGCAATTCCCAGCCCAGTGTGCACGTAAAACGAGAAATATATTAAAATATTCGTCATTTCCGAAAAATTCCAGAAAAATTCCTAAAAATCAATAATATTATAAAATGATGATTTATGATCAAATATGTATTTTTCGGGATGTTACAACACTCCCCTACTAAAAGGAATTTCGTCCTTGAAATTTACATACCTTAAAATAATTCTGGATGTTGCTCTTTCATCTTGTCTTCCAATTCCCAAGTCGCATCACCAGTTGCTTCATTCCAAATCACCTTTACCAATGGAATCTCCTTGCCTCGTAGTTGCTTTATCCGTCGATCCTCGATTCTCGCAGGAGACGTTTCATAGGTCAGGTTCTCTTTTAACTGTACTGTGTCCGGTGCTATAACATGACTTGGATCAGGTAAATATTTACGAAGTTGTGAAACATGGAATACATTATGTATGTTTGAAAGAATAGGAGGTAAGGCTATCTGGTAAGCTACTGGACCTATCCGACGAAGAATTTAGTAAGGTCCAAGGAATTTCGGAGTGAGTTTTCTAGATTTCAAGGCCCGGCCGACCCCAGTCGTGGGTGTGACTTTCAGGAACACATGCTCACCTTCTTCAAACTCAAGAGGCTTTCTTCTCTTATCCGCATAGCTCTTCTGTCGGCTCTGAGCAGTTCTCATCTTCTCTTGAATCATCTTAACCTTCTCAGTCGTCTGCTGGATAATGTCTGGTCCAATCGTAAGACGCTCGCCGTCTTGGTACCAACATAATGGTGTTCGAAACCATCTTCCATACAGAGCTTCATAGGGTGCCATCCCTATACTCAAATGATAGCTGTTATTGTAGGTGAACTCCACCAATGGTAGAATTTCATCCCAACTTCCAGTCTGTTCCATAGAACAAGCTCCAAGTAGGTCCTCTAGAGATTGGATCGTCCTTTCCGATTGACCATCGGTTTGCGGATGATACGCTGAACTCAGACGTAACTTTGTTCCCAACGAAGCTTGTAAACTTTGCCAAAACTTTGAGGTAAACCTCAGATCTCTATCCGAGACTATACTCATAGGCACACCATGTAATCTGACAATTTTTCCAATATACAGTCGAGTCAGCTTTTCCAAACTGTACCTTATGTTAATCGGGAGGAAATGAGCCGATTTTGTAAGTCGATCAACTATTACCCAAATCGAGTCATGTCCCATCCTTGTCCTTGGCAATCCCACAACAAAGTCCATTGCGATGCTGTCCCACTTCCATTCAAGAATAGACAATGGTTGCAGCAACCCTGCAGGTCGCTGATGTTCCACTTTGGCTTTTTGACAGACTAGACAAGTCGATACACATCTAGTGACATCACTCTTTAGTCCATGCCACCAGAACAACTTCTTCAAGTCTTGGTACATCTTTGTTATACCAGGGTGCATACTTAGCTTGCTAGTGTGGGCATGATCCACAATATATCGTCTAAGCTCTTGGTCACGAGGAATACAAACTCTACCTCGGAATCTCAGAATTCCATTTGTTCCTTCTTCGAACTCTATTTTCTCGCCTTGCTTCATTTGTTCTCTTATTCCTTGCAAGAATTCATCGGTCTTCTGTTCTTCCCGTATGTCTTCCATCAACTCACTTGAGATGGTAACCATATTCATGCAAATTCTTCTGGGTTCCAACTTAACAAATGACCATATATCTCTAAATTGTTCGATGAGATCTCTTTCCTTAATCATCAAGGTAGAAACACTGATAGTTTTTCTACTTAAGGCGTCAGCCACAACGTTCGCCTTGCCAGGGTGGTACAACAACTGGAAATCATAATCCTTTAAAAACTCCAGTCATCTCCGCTGTCTCATATTCAGCTCTTTCTGATCGTACAAGTACTTCAAGCTCTTGTGGTCACTGAAGATGTTGAATGTCGCTCCATAAAGGAAATGTCTCCATATTTTCAGAGCAAAAACCACAGCTGCCAACTCCAAATCATGAGTCGGGTAATTCTTTTCATGCACTCGCAACTGTCGCGAAGCATAGGCTACCACCTTTCGGTGTTGCATAAGAACAGATCCCAATCCTTGATACGAAGCGTCACAGTACACCTCGAACGGTTCATTCGGATCAGGTAACACCAATACAGGTGAGGTAGTCAGTCGCCTCTTCAATTCTTGGAAACTCTGCTCGCAGCTATCAGTCCACTCAAAAGTCTGATTCTTCCTCGTTAATTGGGTGAGCGGTCCGGCAATCTTGGAAAACCCTTCTATGAACCTCCGGTAATATCCGGCTAAACCAACGAAACTACGGACTTCCGTCACTGACTTCGGTTGTTCCCACCGATCAATATTGCTTCTACTTTGGATGGATCCACTGCAATTCCTTCTTTTGAGATCACATGACCCAAAAACTTCACCTCATCAAGCCAAAACTTGCACTTCGACAGCTTGGCATACAGTTCATTTTCCTTCAAAATCTGAAGAACTATGCCGAGGTGCTCAGCATGATCCTCCTGATTCTGGGAATATATCGGGATGTCATCAATGAAGACGACAACAAACTTATCCAAGTACGACGAAAGATGCGGTTCATGTAGTCCATGAAAATAGCAGTGCATTCGTCACACCAAACGACATCACAAGATACTCGTAATGATTGTATCGCGTACGGCAGTCTTGGGTATATCCTCCGTCTTCACTCTTATCCGATGATACCCGGATCTCAAGTCAATCTTCGAAAATACCGCTGCCCCTTCGGTTGGTCCATCAAGTCGTCAATTCTCGGGAGAGGATACTTGTTCTTGATTGTCAACTTGTTCAATTGCCCGTAGTCCACACACAATCTCGAGGTACCATCCTTCTTTCGAACTAGTAACACAGTGCTCCCCACGGGGACACACTCGGCCTAACGAACCGCTTCTCCAAAGCTCTTCTAGCTGCTTCTTAAGTTCGGCTAATTCATCGGTGACATTCGGTAAGGTGCTATAGACACGGGACCAGCTCCCGTACTAGATCAATAGCAAACTCGATCTCACGTGCCGGTGGTAAACCAGGTACTTCTTCAGGGAAGATCTCAGGAAATTCCTTCACTACCGGAATAGTACTCAAATCAGCCTCACTCTCAACTTTCAAAGAAGATAATAACATGTACCCCTGAGCTCCTTCTTTCAAGAAAGCTCGTGCTTGGTTGGCCGTCAAGTATCTAGAATTCTCATCCACAGGAAAGACTATGGTCTTACTAGAACAATCTAACAGAACATGGTTGGAAGATAACCAGTCCATCCCTAGGATTATATCTAACTGTGAAAGAGGTAAACAGATCAAATCGACAGAAAAGATTCGACCTTCAACAATCAAAGGACACTTCAAACAGACTTTGGTAGTAACTACCGGTTTATCAGTGGGGTTGAAACAGTCAATTCAAAAGGTAGTTCAGACACAGGTAAACCAAGTCGTAGCACACAGTCATATGATATGAAAGAATGGGTTGCCCCAGAGTCATACAGTACTTTTAAAAGATTACCTTCTATGGCGCCTTCTCCTTGAATCAAGTCTTCGGATTCAGAAGCTTCAGCTCCACTCATAGTATAAACTCGACCTTCGGCTTGTGGTTTCTTGGCTCGGGTTGCATTGACTGAAGGTTCAGCCTTTGCTTGGTTACAGTCTCTGGACATATGGCCTGGTTTGCCATATCTGAAGCAAATGATTCCTTTTATCGTGCAGTCTCTTGTGAGATGGTCCTTTCCACACTTCAGGCATTTGGACGGGTAGGTCGTATTCTGACCAGTTCAGTTCCCAGAAGAACCTCCACCTGAACTTCCACTGGTTGGTTGATGACTCCCCGTTGGTCGGTTATAGGGCTTCTTCTGAAAGCGGTTTGAACCACTGCCTCCACCTCTTTGGGACCGTACAGGCCCAAAGTTCCTGTTTCTCGCGTCTCTAGCCTGCTCCAAGGCTTCAACTTCACAGCAAGTGTCTAACAGTTCCGAGAATACCTTCATTTTCAAGGTAATCACAGCTTTCTTTACCTCATACCTCAGTCCTTCGGTGAATTTCCAGCATTTCCAGGCTTCATCAGTTTGATGCTAGTAATGTGTTGAAAATTTCTCCAAGTTCTCAAACTTGGTTGCGTATTCGCTGACAGTCATGTTCCCCTGTCTTAGGTTGAGGAACTCCATCTCCTTTGCATGCCTCGCATTCGCAGGAAAGTATTTGCCCAAGAATTTCTCCTTGAACAATTCCCAAGTGACCTCTGTTCCTTTAGCTTCTAATGCTCTTTGAGCTCCATTCCACCAGTCTTCGGCATTTCCGACAAGCATAAAAGTCGCATAATTCACCTTCTTGTCTTCCGCACAATTCATGCCACGAAAGACTTTTTCCAGCTCCTTGATCCATAGATTAGCCTTGTCGGGATCAAATTCCCCCTTGAACTGCGGAGGGTTATGATGACGAAACTCTGCCAAGTTTTGCGCATCGGCAGTCGCCTCAAGCTGTTTAGTAGCTCTTTCTTGTTGTTGAGCAGTGCGTTCATTTTGTTGGGCGATGACTTCAGCCATTCTCTGCATCGCTTCAATAACAGCTACCATTTCTCCACCTCTTGCCATCTTGCTTTTCTCTCAAATTAGATTACTGAAAACATAAGAAAAGTCAGAGGAATCCACTCAAGACACCCATCACAGAGATTCACACAGCACAAACAAGACAGACTCACACTCAAGACCCAAAGAAAACATAAATCGGGGCTCTGATACCAACTTAATGTAACGCCCCTTTTTGGGAGGGAAGGTCACATTGTCAAACAAGATAAAATGTGGAAATTAAATAAACAAACGATTAAGACCCGGTTCATTTTATTTTATTGATGTTAACCATGTGGGCAAAATTGGCAATATTTTTTTTTATAATAATAATATAATAATGTTGATAATACGGAATGTGGATAAAAATGACGAGTAAAACAATACACAGAATTTGCACCTGAATAACATACATAGATATATAAAATTTGATACAACTGTTTTGTAATTACAAGCCTGGCCATCATCAAAAAGCAAAACTATACCCACCCCAAGGGAAACATGCATATATACCCTCATGCATATACAAAATGTACAGCCCAACCAAAAAGAAAAATACATCAGGCCCCCAAAAATAAAACACAGCAGCCATCAGTAGCCACCAATGATCATCGACCCCTCAGATAAAAAGGGACCGATTCAGGATCCTCAGGAGGACCCTCATCAGGATCTTCCTCATCCGAGGACTCATACATAGGAACCACAGAAGCACGGGACGGGGCCCGAGCAGTGGAATCAAAAGAATCCTCCTGCGGGGTGTAATAACGGGCACCCCACATCTCCCTAATGGGCAGGTAAAACTCCAGGCGCAAGCTGAGGTAGCAAGTGAGGACAGGTGCCTCATGACGTCTCCAGGCAAGTGCTATCGACACGTCTCCCAAGTACACGCAGCGGTCGGAGTTCAGGTTGATGTGCCAGCACTCTGGCCCCCCAAGGAAGGTCAGACGCACATCTCCCAGGAATCCGCGCATACGTGCAGACATCGTCGCAGTAGAGGTCAATCCTGTGCAGGCCAGAAGCCGGGGAAGGCAGGATCTTCTGTCTCTTCACCGTCGTCTTCGATCAGTACAGGGTACACATAAACAGCAAATAATAGAAGCACAGGGAAAGAGGTAAGACATCCTACATCATTACCAGTTATAGCATGCTAGAAACAAAACGGCGCCACGCGCCCAAATAGATCCAACACATCATATTCAATTAATGAGCAGGAGACATAACAATAAGTAATTAAATGACTCTGTGCATATAATTATTATAATGACAAGAATCAAGTATAGTTACGAAATAAGGATTACCGATGAAGTGTATATCATGACTCGTATGCATGCTTTCCCAGTTCCTACTCCATGGAGCTAGACTCAAACGTCGGAGAGAAAGATCGGGAGATATGTCGTGACTTGGTGCGTCGAGGCCGGTGCTATCAATAAATTTTCTCGTGCACAATCATGGCATTGCACGCAGACATTCTACACTAGATCACGATATAGGACAGTGTCAAGTCCGGATCGTCGGTGCGTTTGCATCGGTTTGCCCCACAGGCAAAGGAGCTACCAACTACCCATTGTGGAGGACCCGCACCCCGACGCCCCCAAGGTCATAACAAGACCCACACTTGTCTACTCGCACCCGCACTAAGGTGTGTTCAATCTCCTAGGCAACTTGGCCTTACAACAGTCCACAAGGACATCACAATGCATAAGATACTATGCATGCTCATGTATGATCCACAATCTCATACAAATTCATAATATGCCACATTAGGCCAACATAAGTATCATCATATAATTGGTCACTCACTGTTATGCCCGTATTTTATAGCCTTAAATTGGATAAATTATGATGCTTTGATTGATTTATGTTAGAATTTATGTCACATTTATTCTATTTATCCTTGTTATCTCAAAATTAGTCATTCTATATGTTTTTAGGTCCAAGAGTGGTGTTTTGACATGGATCTATGAAGCTTTGGATGGGTTTATTGCAATGGAGTTGAACTCAGAATTTATACGGCCAAGATTCGTAGAGTTTTTGACCTTTGTGCAGTAAAATGAGCATAACTTGAGCTACAAAAGTCGAAACGAGGCGAATTAGGTGTCCTTGGAAAGCTAAGAAAAAGATCTACAACTTTGATGAAGGCATCTTTGCGAAATTCCAATAGACACGGCCGTGCCTAATCCAAGCACGGCCGTGTCTTTACCAAAAGTGGATTTTCGCATTCCTGGACCCCCTCACACGGCCGTGTCTAACATTGGGAAAGCTTTTGAATTTAAGCACGGCCGTGCCTAAGTCAAGCACGGCCGTGTGAGCACTGTTCACTCACGGATCGTTTTCACGCGTTTTTGGATGACATGATTAGGCACGGCCACGCCTAATTCAAGCACGGTCGTGTCCCCCCGAAAAGCTTCTAGAATCCTTTTTGAAGATAGTGGACGCGTTTTTCGACGGCCACTTTGTGTATTAGGCACGGCCGTGCCTAATTCAAGCATGGCCGTGCCTCCCTGCAAAACTTCTGAAACACGTTTTTGATCATTTGTACGCGTTTTGACCACTTTAATTATTAGGCACGGCCGTGCCTAATTCAAGCACGGCCGTGCCTCGACTTTTTGCATATATACGCAAAGGAAGGCTGCAGAATGGGATTTGAGGGGGGATTTGAGAGGAGAGAAAGAGCCGAGAGGAGGAGGTCATTGAAACACAAAGGGAGGTCCCCGGAAGGGAGAAACCGAAAGAGGTGAGTGACACCCTCTAAGGGAGCTCCTGGAAAGGGGAAAAAAAGTCCTAAGGGGAGAGGGGTCCCCAGAGAGGAAGCCTAAAGGAGGAAACTCTAGGGCAGAAATGGTGGATTAGCCAAGAAGAGTTTGAGAGGTACATGGATTTAAGGCAGGGCTTGGGAGGCAAGATCAAGAGCCATTGAAGATCAACCATTTTGATGTTCTTTTTCTCTACCTTTTCTCTTATTTTGGAATCATGGTTGTCTCTTTAATCTCTATTCTTGTTTGTGCTTTAATTGCCATGAGTGGCTAAACCCCTTTATCTAGAATTGGGATGAAACTCTTTATTTATCTATGTTGAATTGATTATTGTTGTTCTTGATTCATTCTTAGTGTTCTTAATGCTTGTGGTATGTTGCGCGCCATATTTACATGATTTTAGGCTTTAGATGAAGGATCGAAAGAAGAAGTCTAATTGCTTGATAATCTAAGAATTGAACTTAGGAATTAATGCCTAGACATAGGGTTAAGTCCTTCGAGGGTCAATCGAATGTCATGAATCTTAATGGGTTAGAACTTGGATTAATTGCCATGAGAATGGGATTGATGAGGTTTTAACACGTTTTTCGTGCCAAGAAATTGGGCTTTAAATAATTTAGGACAATTCGCCTTCAAGAACATGAACGATTTAGCATAGAGAATATTGTAGTGAATTCTCAGTCCTAGGTCTTTATCCATGGTTGAATCTCAATTCTTCTTAGTTTAATTGCTTTTATTTCTCTTCTTAGTTTAATTGCTTTTATTTTATTTTGATTTCAATTTAGCTTCCATCATTGTATCTGTTTGCTTAAATAATCGAAATCACCGTAAGAGTTGGTAATCAAACGATCCTCGTGGGAACGATCTTTATTTTACTACTTGTACGACCCGTGCGCTTGCGGAAAATGTCACAACACTCACACGGACCCATAATCACATAATATCAATACCACATCAATTAATACGTCATTAGATTCATAATGAACCTAAATTAGAATTTGTTCCTCATTTCAAGGTTCATGTTCAAAAGTCAATTTAACATACCATGGCAATTCAATTTTTAATAATTTACATTTTATGCAAGCCCTTAAGCCTCACACTCTCATACTCTTTACTCACTTAGATTTACCTTAAGTCTTATGATGGATTCACCTTTAAGTCTAAATTTTACCAAATCATTTCAATTCCTTAATTATCCGCTCCAACACTTAGGTTATTACTTGCCTAATTGATTATGCCTTCAAGCTACCAAATCACATAACTTCACCCAAAAAGGGCTAGGAGGCCGTGACCTCCCTAGGAGCTCAATTCCTAGTTCTTTCCAACTCACACACCATTGGTTGCACCCTAAATTCACTTGATCCTCACTTGTCACACTAGCTCACCAATGACCCCAAATTGGGCTCAAAACCGTGGCCACCACTTGGGTTTCAATCTCAATTCTTTCCTTCCATTACATCCCATTTTTTTATCTCTTGATTAATTCCAATTCAATGCTTGTTACAATTTATCACAATTTCTCTTTTTTGATAGCCTCAAAACCGTGGCTACCAAGAAGGATGTTCAATAAATTTTTCATCCATTTTAAATCACTCAATCCATTCCAACAAACCACTATATACAACCAATCCATCCAATAGCATAAATAAATTAAAATCAACACATAACACAATTAATCATTAAATTCAAGAACAACCCTCATTAGGGTTCTTCACAAACCAACACAACCAAGGTTCCTAGATACTAAAAATGGTTGAAGAGGAGTGTCTTCCTCTTACCAAGATGAAGAACCAAGAAAATTCCAAGAAGCACTCTTGATTTTCGGATTTGAAGCTCAAAAACCCTAGAAAATGTGGTCCAAGTTAGAACAATGTAATGATGTGAAAAAGGAGAAGAAAATGACCATTAAATCAAGAGGAAACCAGAAACGAAAATGGAAGTGAAGGTCTGAAATTTTTTCAGCCATGGAAGCTCACCTTCAAAGCTTGAAAAATGGTTGAAGATGGAAGCTTTCTTGAAAACTCCAAGCACAAAAGATGATGAGAAGGAGTAGGAGATTAAGAAAACATGGTTGGTGTAAATTTTTATGAAGGTTGGGGTTCTTGGGGTGGCTGGCCGTGAGGTGTGTGGGAGAGAAATGGAATAGAAGAAGAAAGGAAGAAGAATGAGAATAACGTAAAAGGAAGAAGGAAAATGGTGCTTTTGGGTGTTTAATGCATTAAATGTAATATTAGGATAATAAAATCAATTCTTTCTCCTTGAGTGGCTGCTGGCAGCACGTGAGAGAGAGGAGAGTGGGTGAGAAAATTGGCTTCCTTTGAAAGCTAACACATGTGGTCAAAGCTTGGGGTCAAAGCTTCTTAAGGAAGCTTGAATATTTAACTATTAAATTTGAATTAAAGTGATTTGATTAGACATAAAGCGGATTACATTAGGATAATGTGATAGTATTTTTATTACACACTATTATCCAATAGATAATAGTTACAGTTGACAGAAGTCAGTATTTAATTAATCTGACAGATGAATTTTCGTTGTATTGATTTAATTGTATCTGTTAAGATTTCTCGAAAATTGTGAAACCTCGTAAACTGTGTCAAGTCTCGGGTTTAGTAAGATCCCCCGTCGACATGTCCATAGTCTAAGGTTCTCAGAGAAAACATCACGTTTCTCTGATTCCGCTCAGCATGCACGTAAAACGAAGAATATATTAAAATATTCGACGGTTCCGGAAAATTCCCAAAAATTGCAAATATTATAAAACGGCCATTCGTTATATAATTTTCCAATTTTCGAAGCACTACAGTCGTTTTCCCGACTCTGCTCGAGTTTCACGCAAAACGAGAAATATATTAAAATACTCATCATTTCCAAAAAATTCACATAAATCACAAATATTAGAAAATGACTATTCATGGTGATATAATCAATTTCCGGAGTGTTACACTGGTCTCAGCAATTCCCAGCCCAGTGTGCACGCAAAACGAGGAATATATTAAAATATTTGTCGTTTTCGAAAAATTCCAGAAAAATTCCTAAAAATCAATAATATTATAAAATGATGATTTATGATCAAATATGTATTTTTTGGGATGTTACAATTTGCAAGAAGCAAAAGAAGCAAGGAGCTAAGGAGCGGTGTTGGAATTTAGCGAAGGTGCTAATGGAATTCTGAAGTTTAAAGGAAGAGTTTGTGTGCCAAACGATCCAGAACTTAAGAAATTGATTTTGGATGAAGCTCACAGGAGTAAGTTGAGTATGCATCCAGGAGGCACAAAGATGTATCAAGATTTGAAACAACTATATTGGTGACATGGAATGAAGAAGGATGTCACTGAATATATATCATCTTGTTTAGTTTGTCAGAAGGCTAAGGTGGAACATCAAAGACCATCGGGAATGTTGTAACCTTTGCCTATTTCTGAATGGAAATAGGATGACACAGCAATAGATTTTGTAACAGGACTACCAAAGACTTAGAAAGGTCACGATTCTATTTAGGTAATTATTGATCGGCTTACTAAGTCGGTGCACTTTTTACCGATTAATATTAAGTACTCAATGGAAAAGTTGGCCCAAGTGTACATCAATGAAATTGTTAGACTTCATGGTGTACCATCCAGTATTATTTCTGATCGAGATCTGAGATTTACGTTGAGATTTTGGAATAGTTTACAAGAACCTATGGGAACAAAGCTATGTTTAAGTTCTGCTTACCATCCACAAACAGATGATCAGTCAGAAAGGACGATTCAGTCATTAGAGAACTTGTTGAGAGCTTGTGTTCTAGAACAAACTGGTTGTTGGGATGAATTTTTGCCATTGATAGAGTTCACATACAACAACAGTTTTCTTTCGAGCATAGGAATGGCACCCTATGAGGCATTGTATGGGAGACGATGTAGAACGCCGTTATGTTGGTATCATGATGGTGAAAGTGTTATTGTAGGACCATAATTTGTATAGCAGACAATTCAGAAAGTGAAGATGATTCAAGATAAAATGAGGACAACTCAGACTCGGCAAAAGAGTTATGCGGATAAAAGGAGAAGACCGCTTGAGTTTGAAGAAGGTGACCATGTATTTCTGCGTGTGACACCTATGACTGGAGTTGGATGAGTGATTAAGTCAAAGAAGCTCACTCCAAAGTTTATCGGGCCGTATCAGATACTCTATCGGGTAAGTTCGGTAGCTTATCAAATTGCATTACCACCTTTACTATCAAATCTTCATAATGTATTTCACGTATCACAACTACAAAAATATATTTCTGACCCTACCTATGTTATCGAACCAGAAACCATACAATTGAAGGAAAATTTGACCTATGAAACGTATCTAATCAAGATTGAGGATCGAAGGACGAAGCAATTTCGAGGTAAGGAAATTTCATTGGTTAAAATAGTTTGGAACGACGTAAGCGGTGAAGCTACATGGGAACTAGAAGAAAAGATAAAAAAGCAATATCCATATTTATTCTGAGGATGTGAAATCAAGTTTATCAAGTTTCGAGGACGAAACTTCTTTATACAGGGGGAGAGTTGTAACACCCCAAATTTTCTAACTATTTGACAGTAATATTGACAGTAATAACAGAATTCTACTGTTTAGTGATTTTTGTGCACTGTAAAATTATTTTGAGTATTTCGTAAATACATTTGATCGTTTTGTGTGATTTACTCCGTGTCAAGAAAATAATAATTTTCGGGCCGAGAAAAATTTTACGTATTTTAATTATTACTGTTAAGTCTTAATTATTTTACGTAATCTAATTTGATTTTCGTAAGTTTTATAATTTTTATGATTTTGTGGATGATTATGAAATTTTTTTATTTCTCTAATTATTTTAATATTATCCATGGGCCATCTGTGGGCCCAAGGGGGCTGTACATGGGCTCAGGTGGGTCCGAAAAAGTGAAAATTTTTCTGCAGCCAGAAATTTTTGAACTTTTGAGACGGGGACGGGGCATCTTACATAACCCGAAATCGGAAACAATTTTTAAAATTTTCTTTTACTGTGTTTTGTATTGTATTTAATTATCGGGTAATAAAAACTACAATTAATTGTGTTCGTAGGGTAATAGAAGATAAAAATAAATAATATACTGCTTAGTCAACATTGGTGGTTATGACAGCTTTATGACGGACCAATAGGAAGCTAGCTTAATGTAGAAGCCTTTGGAGATCCACCATTAATTTAATCAACGGTGGAGATTAGTCTTATAAAGTGGCAAAGACTTTTTATGACCGTTGGATGGAAAGTATGAAGAGGTGATCTTGACCCTTCATTTTGGAAATACATCTAATGGCTAGGATTTCAAGGAAGAAAGATCTAATGGCCTAGATTTAGTCTTATAATCTAGAGGCTATAATTAGAATCTACACTAATACTAACCATTGATCTAATCAATGGCTAACAATGCCCAAAATGGTGGCTAGTGAAATTGGTCACTCATTGAGTGTACAAGGAAGGGGGGACGGTTTTGTGATGGCTTAAGGCCATAGCAAAGTTTGAAGACACAATTATTACTCATCTTGATCATTCCAAAAAGCTAAGCTCTTCAAACTTTTCTCTCCATTCCTCTTCAAGCCAAGCTCACGGCCATGACCTCTTGAACCCACCATCACTCTTCAAAAATTTTAAACAACCTTACTTATTGAATCTATACCTCAATCTAAGACACTTTGTAGTTTAGGCCAAGTTCTAAATCCATCATCTTCAAGGACTTTCTTCAAGAGTAAAGTTCTAGGGTTTTTATGGTGAAGTGTAAGGAAACTTCACATCTTATCTCTTTTTCATGTTCTAAGCCATGTTTGATCCATGGTTTACCTTGTTCAAGCTTAATATGCTAATAAATATATGTTTTGTTTTGTGTTTAAGAAACCTTTGGTGGTGAAGGACTTGAAAAAGAAGCAAAGCAAGGAGCTTTTGAGGTTCTTCAAGAGGTAAGAGGGAGATCTATCTCACCAACCAAGTATGGTGGTGAGAGATGAATTTGTATTTGATGGATGGTGAATCCATGTGGGGATTCATATCCATGGTTGTGTAATAATTTGTGGGTGTTTATGTGGTTTATGTGCTTTGCATGATTTTTTTGTGCTTGCATGTTTAGTATGATTTTTATGGCTTTAAGGTATGCTTGATTATATGATATGATGAATTTGTCTATGTATGCCATGATTTGATGATGGAAAGGAAAATAATTTTTGGTTCCAAAGACTAAGAGGATTTCGGCCTCACACCTCAAAATAGGTGTTCACAAATTAATATTTTCATGAATGGTAAAATTGGATGTTTAGAAAAGCAAGGAAAATGAACAAATGTTTTGATTTCAAAGAATAAGATTCTCACAGGTTTTGGAAGAATTTTAATGGTTTTGTTTGTGTAAAAATAGAAATGGAACTTAGTTGATTTAGAAGAAAAAAATATATGATGGTTTCAATAGCTATGTACCACAGTTTTTGAAGGCGTGTAATGCCTTGATTTTAGGACACAAAATGGTTTCAAAGTGGAAATAAAATTTATTAAGTACAAGGATTAAAGAAATGGAAACGAAGTGTTTTGTCACTTGAAAAATTGAATTTCGTATGTAAATAGAAAAGAGAGGTTGAAAGTGTTTGAACCTCAATTTATTTTAAAGAGGATTGATTTTTAGAATTGATTTAGAATTATAAAGAATACGTTGGTGACTTAAAATTTACTAACGTATAACTTATCCTTTGGGTTTTGGAGCGCGTTAGGAAATTTTAAGTTAGAAAACATTGATTTAATTCATTGAAATGGTTAAATTGTGGAATATATTACGAAAAAGATTTCTTGAGTAAGAAAATGTGGAAAATGAAGTGAGAAGTCAAATTACTTTGAGAAAGGCCAAAATGACGTTTAGAAGGTTGATAAATATTTTACGTAGTGGAAAAATAGTGAAAAGTGCTTTTCAAACTTAAAAACATGATTTGTAAGCTACGCGATTTGAAAAAATGTTTAAATATTTCTACGCGATTTGGAAAGCGTTTAAATATTTTTACGCGATTGAGAAAATGTTGAAAAATCAATACGTGATTTGAAAATGTGACAAAAGTGTTGCACGATTGAGAAAATGTGATAATATGTTTTCGCGATTGAATATACAGTAAGATTACTGTTGGACTAGTGTATGGACACTATATGAGAAATTATGAGATTAGCTTGTGATTGGCATTTGGTGCATTATACATGCATTGGAAAAGTATGATGTACTGGATAAAGCTAATTGCTTAGGAGAGAATACACCTCTTGAGAGGGTGCGATATACGTAGTGTAAGTCACTTGTTGACTTTGGGGGCATCGGGGTGCGGGTTTCCTACAATGGGCCGTTGGTAGCTCTTCTATACCGTGGGTTAGACCGATGCAACACACCGATGATCCTGACCGAGACACTATTCTTAATTAAGATTTGATAAAGACTGTCATGTATATGCTAGATGTGCAAATACATATGAGAATTGTAGCACGCGGTCTGAGGCATGTTGGTACAGACAGATCTTTTCGATCATTCTCTCCGACCTGAGTTTTAGTTCCATGGAGTAGGAAATTGAGTCTTTGTGAACATGCATAATTCTGAATATCTATATCTGTGTGATATATTAATTGAGGAATATTGGATGATGTTGATGACATTTTTGTAATTATCGTGTGATTATACTATGAATTGTGGAATATTGGATAGTATTGAGGGCAAAATTGTAATTTATTGTATAATAGGGAAATGCTGAGGGTATAATCATAATTATTATTTATTATATTTGTTATGATAAATAATGACTGAGGGCATGATCGTAATTATTGTTTATTACATCTGTTGTGTTGATAAATAAATGTTGATGGTATAATTGTAATTATGGTATGATGTATCAGTATGATATATTGTATGTGATTATCTCCATTCTACCATGTTGGTATTGGCATAGGTGATCTCACCTCTTTGTATGCCTATTTTTGTACTGTATTTATATTTGTAAAGACGTTGAGCAAAGAATTGAACAAGAAGGTGAAAAGGAGTAGATTCCTGTGGAGGAAGCTGAATTCTGAGAAGATAGTGATGCCTAGTTTCCTAGGATATATGAGGTTGCAATTTCGAGGAGGACCAGAAGCCTAGCATGTTGACCTAGAGAGAGAGTGCATTTTCTTTATAGGAGACTTGAATGTTACCCTGAGTAGGCTTTATCAAGGGAACCCTTATTTCAGTGTAAATATTTATGTACACTTAGAGTTTCCGTTGTCCATTAGGTAGTACTGGGGAGCTTACTACCGTACTCCTAGTGAGATTAGCATCGTGTCGTCTGCGCAGACACCTGTCCATAGGACTTCACGTCAAGTCGGATTCCTACTTGCTGAGGAATCTGAGGAGGACCCGTCTGAGGGTTCTGCTGCTTAGTAATGCTTGGGCAATATGTTTGTTTTGAATAATGTTCAAATACTTTGAGAACTTGGTTCATAAATATTTAAGTATGACAGTATTAAGACTTGTGTATATATGATGTAAATTATTTGTGATGATGTTATAATATTTTTATTTTTCGCTAAGTTTATCTTATTGATATTAAGAAATTTTACAACTCGTATTTACATTACAAAGCATATTTTATAATGGAAGGGGTAATTTAGTAATTAAGTAACATAAATGTAATACCCTACGATGGGTGTTACATGAAGCCTCAAAAAGTGGCTAGATGAACTTGGACACTCCTTTGGTGTCCAAGGGGGGCTCACGGTTTTGAGAGCATGGAAGGCTATAGGAAAGCTTCTAATTCATTTAATCTCACATTCTTCATTTTCCTAAAGCAAACATTCACAAATCCTCTCACTTTCTCTTCTTCATGGTTTCGGCCAAGCAAGAGAAAACCCTTCTCCCATCTTCAATAATTTCTACCAACATCATTTCTTGAATCCTTACATCAATCCAAGCATCTTTGTAGTTGAAGCTTTGATTAAAATCATTCATCTTCAAGGAGTTCTTTCAAAAGCCAAAAACTACACACAAAAACTCTCATCTTTTCCTTTCCCTATACCTCATGGCCAAGGGCCTAGAAATCACCTCTAATCTCTTTTTATTTCATCCAACCTAGTTTCCTAGATCTACATGATATTCTAAGAAACTTTCATGTTGGAGACTTTCTCTAAATCATCCATCGTCAACGTTGATCTTCAAGTTCAAGATCAAGAACCTTGGGGTGAAGATTTGTGTTCTTCATCTTTCTTTTCTTTGGTAAGTCTCTAAGACCATATTTTGGCTTATGGTCATCTTTGATATCCTTGAATATTAATATTGTATGTGTTTCTTTGTTTTTAAGTGCTACTTGGTGGAGTAGATCTATTTCAAGAGGACAAGCAAGGAGCTTTGGAGGAAATCACCAAAAGGTAAGAGGGAGATTACCCACATCAACCATGTGTTGGTGGTGAAGAATGGATGTGTGTGTGATGAAAAATCCATAAGGATTTATTCACTTGTTTGTTTAAGAGCTTTTCATATTTATGATTATTTGGTGATTGATATGTTTGTTGTTTTGATAATATGTTTTAGTATGTGTTTATGATGCATGATGATTTGTGTATGTAATAAGATGTGATTTACATAACAAAGGAAAATATGTTGGTTCCAAAGAACCATGGAGGCACACGACCTCAAACTTATTTTGAGAGCAAAAGATTTTAAGTATTTTATTAATCGTGAGTTTTAGATAAAAAGGGTAATAAGTTAATAATTTTAAGGATTTGCAAAGTAAGTAGACATGAAAATGAATAAAGATTTTATGATGAAGCTATTTGTGATTTTTGGCTAATATGCCAAGGATTGGTAAATTAAGTCAAAAGAATGATTTTTAAGAGTAATCTTAGATGATTATTTGTAAAGGATTTAAAGTAATGAATTTTCAGATTTTTAAAGTAACTGAGAATTATTTTTGGAAACTATGAAATTGGTAAGATCAGTTTATAAAAGAGAAATAAATTGATGACTTGAAGTTTACTGACGTATAGCTCACCGGTTGGGTTTTGAGGCGCGTTAGGAAATTTTAAGTTGGAATAATTGATTTGAAGGAATATTGATTTTGTAGAAATAATGAAAAATATTACGTAGAGGATTTTTAAGTGAAGAAAATGTGGAAAATGAAGTTGGAAACGGCATTGATTTTCGGAAAATCCAAAATGAGGTTTGAAATATTGAGAAACATTTTATGTAGTTGAGAAATGATGAAAAATGATTTATGCGACTTGAAAATATGATTTTTAAGTTACGCGATATTGAAAACATTGAAAAATCACTACACAATTTAAAAAATGTGTAAATATTTTTACGCGATTGAGAAAACATCAGAAAATGATTAAGCAATTTGAAAACATAACAAAAGTGTTACACGATTGTGAAAACGTGTTAAAAATGATACGCGATTGAAAATACAGTAAAGATACTGTAAGAACTGATGTACTGGACTTGGATGTATCAATGATATTATGTAATTGTATGAGCAATTATATAATATCCATTGATCTTATGATATTAGACAATTGTATGGGCAGTTGTTCTAATCTCATTTGGGAACCTTTTTAATGATGAAATTAAGATATGCATTAAGGCATATTATGAAATTGAGACATGCATTGAGGTATTCGTGCATTGAACAAAATTGCATTGAGGTATTTGTGCATTGAATGAAAAATAGCTGATAGCTAATATGGCCCTTATGGTTGAAGAGTGAATGAGAATTGAAAAATGAGATCTATGATAGATCTTGGGGGCGTCGAGGCGCGGCGGTCAACCAGTGGACAATTGACAAGTACCATGTGCCACTTGGTGATGCAGTCCATTGCAACACATTGACGATACCCGACAAGAACACGATTCCTTTCATGGACTGGTAATGTCGTTGGGCTAAGGCTGAAATTTATTCCAAAACATTCATCTCGAAATCCATGGAGTGGAAAATTGGTCTAGTATGCATACAGATGGTTAGTACACATATTGTTGTGGCATGGTAAATGTTCATATGGTGTGACATCATCATTTCATATATATTGATGGTATTTGTTATGATGAAATTGATACTGGTTATTATACTATGATATATGGTTATGGAAATTGTTTATGAAATGATGACATGAATATAATTTTAATAATTGTGTGTATGGAATGACTTTGTTATTCGTATCATTCCTTGTTACCACACTGGTATTGATGAAAAGGGGATCTCACCTCTTTGTTGTATTGTTTTGTTGTACTTGTATTGTTAAAATTTGTATAGTAGATGGAACGAGTTTCTTAGACTTAAATAGAGGCAAATATTCTGAGTTCGGTGACAACATCGAGGAATGACCATCCCGGATTCGTTGGTGTGCAGTTTTGAGGAGGAACAAATATATGACGCATCAAGATGGATACAAGACGGAATAAGTATGTTGAGTTTTTCTCGTTAGTGTTTTACCGTGCTATTAAGTAGGACCTGTCATGGGATTTGCTATTGTTTAAAATTGAGTCTGTAAGTTTTATGTTTCCTGAATAATTATTAAATATTATGTGGTGTCTGTTATAGGAATCTTAATCGGTTACTATATTTTTAAATAGTACCTATAACTTTGGTAAATTTATATTCTGAACAAGAAAGAAGTTTTAACCCGCATTTTAAATAATTAAATCTTTTATAATTTACCTTAGTTTTCTTTTGTTGAGTCAGAAAAGGTGGCACCCAAAGGAGGGTGTTACATTGGTGATACTGGTTTGCATGCAGTGGATGCAATTCTGCCGATTATGATTTGTTGGATTACTCAACTTAGAATATATTATTCTAATAACATGTTGGATTAATACCCTCAAATAACATGAAGGACATAATATATACTCAACTTAAAATATATTATTCTTTAATTTATTCCTTATGAATATGAAAGAAACCTGATGGGGTTGTGCTACATACACGCTTGTACTCACTGCCACGAAATCATAAATATGTATAATTGAATACTCTCAATTGACATTTTGAACTACTACATAGTTTGAATTGAAGTGCCATGAAAGTAAAATGGAACCAGCAAAGTATCTAGTAGTACTAATTAATGAATGTTCGAGGAATTCTATGTCACATCAAGGCTTGCTACCATGCCCTGATAATGTTATAATGGCCATGTTATTTGATTATTTTGAGAATATTTGATTATTCAAGTATATTATTTTAATAATCATAATTAATTATAATGGCAAAATTCACTCTTTTATTTGAAATGTATAAGTCATGTAACTACTGGAGTTTTTTTTTCCTCTCCTACATATGTTTGGTTATTAATATGTAATAACTACATCCTAAGAAGGGGAGCATTCCTTTTTTAACAAGTGAATGAGGATGAAAAGCAAAACCGAGACTAGCTGTAATGGGCCATATTCTTATTCTCAATATTGCTGAGAAGGGCTTTCCCTTCATGCATAGCCATAATTAATGTTATATTTGGAGAATCTCAAACATAATTTTGTCCTTCTTATAGGTACCAGATGAAGGTAGTGGGCTCTATCGCCTAATGACCTAAGAAGATCATGCAATAAAAGTAACACTCATCAATCAGTGGATATTTTGAGTCCTCATTAATCAATTTACTAATTGTTTGATTTATCTGTAATTTGGAGTTATTTAACTTGTGTACTCATGTTGCTATTTAGGATGTTATTTCTCAAAACTTTGATGAATTATAATTTGCAGTTATTAAGTTAATGTACTCATGTTAAATTTGATATTTGGTTAATTAAATTAATGAGTATTTCTTTTTACATTTCATTAATCAAAATTATTATATTTATATTTGTGAGTTTTGAAAAATAAGATCAGTCATGGTGGGTTTATATCATTACCATTTAGTGCATTAGGGCTGTTAAGAATTGTCACAATAATTGAAGTAAACTGTGTATTATTATATAAATTATAGCGGTTTAGTAGTGTAATTTTTTATGTAAATTATGGCAGTTTAAAACTGCCGTAATTAGCTGTAAATTACAAAAATCAATTTGTAATTTTTTAGGTGGATTACGACAGTCATAAACTGTCGTAATTTGCTATAAATTATGGTAGTTGAAATTACCACAATTTTTTGTAAATTATGGTAGTTAAATCGTCAATTTATACACAATTAAATCATAATTTTTTAGGTAAATTACGGTAGTTTTAACCGCCATTTTATGCACCACTAAACTGTCATTTTATACATGATAAAATTGTGGCGGTTGTCGTGGCAGTTAATGGGAAATTGCCGTACTATACTGAACGGCGAGGATAATTACATCAGTTTTGAAAACCGCCACTGAAGTGAAAAACAGCAGTCAAAATCGCCGTAATATGAAAAAAAAAATCACCGTAATTTACCCATTTTTTGTAGTGAGAGCTAAACTTTTGTAAGCAATTCATAGATTCTTGAATAAATTGTGGTTTGGATTCTTAAGATCTTGGTTGTGTTTTTTTTGTTTGATTTGCATTTGGATTCCTCTTATTCTTATTCTTCTTCTTGATCTTGAATGCATGAATGGTGATTTTGTTTATGTTTGATTTGATTAGGTCTTGATTTAAGATTGAGAATTATGATGAGATTTAAGATTGATTAATCTGAATTAATCATGAAATTACAGAGGTTAGGTTATTGATTTGTGCCTAGGTTAATTGAATTCGAAGATCAAATTAACATAGATCTAACATGAATTGTGCGATTGCAAATTTGTGTGTCAATTGTCAATTGAATTCTAAATGATTATCTGGTATGAATTCTAGATTTGATGCAGAGATTTTTGTTAAATCCAAATTAACCATTCAAATGCACTTCAAATGTTTATTGAATGATCTATAATGGAATCAACCTAATTTTGATTAGGGTTCTAAATTGATTGCTCTTTTAATTGAATTTCTCACTTTAATTATGTTATTTACATATTTTGAGTTCTCAAAGTCCTCCCCCAATTTTGGCTTGATGATCAAGTTGTATTTAAAATCATTGAGAGACGATCCGGTGTTGTTTTCTATACTACAAGTCATAGGTATAACTCAGTTACAATTTTGATTGAGTTTGGTGCTTGTCACTTATAGTCCCAACCTCATTCAAAATTGAATTGTTTTTTACAAGTGTTTGATGTTGTGTTTTATGGTTATTCAGTTAGACTTAACATGATTATAGAGTTGGCATGACTTATGTTTTAAATGTGACTTAGTTTTTCACACACACACACACACACACACACACACACACACACACACACACACACACACATACATAATGGGAATAATGGGTTAAATAATATAGAGATGATAAGTTAAATACCAAAAAGAATAAAAGAACATTGGGGATGAGTTCAAATAACAAGCATGAAAGTTTAACCCAAATCCATGTAAAACATTTGTTCATTTTCTTTGCTCTTCTAAGCATCCCATCTTACCATTTATGAAAATATTAACTTGGAAACACCTATTTTGAGGTGTTGAGGCCGTGAGCCTCATGGTCTTTGGAATCAAAATTATTTTCCCTTCCAACATTAATCATGGCATACATGGCATATAATCATCAATATATATCACAAGCATACCATAAAAGTAATAAAAATCATATAAGCATAAAAACATAAACAAATAAATTTAAAGCACATAAACACCACAAATAAATTACACAACCATGGATATGAATCGTCACATGAATTCATCATCCATCAAATACAAGTTCATCTCTCACCATTGTACTTGGTTGGTGAGATAGATCTCCCTCTTACCTCTTGGAGAAACCTCCAAAGCTCTTTGTTTTGCTTCTTGTACAAGTCCTTCACCACCAAGAGCTTCTTAAACATAAAACAAACACAAGTTTATTAGCATTTAAAGCTTGAACAAGAAAGTTCATGGATCAAAACATGGCCTAGAACATGAAAAATGAGACAAGTAGTGAAGTTTCCATAAACTCCACCTTAAAACTTTAGAAATTGATCTTGAAGAAAGTTCTTGAAGATGAATAATTTAAAACTTGGCCTTAACTACAAAGTGTCTTGGATTTAGGTAAAGATTCAAGAAATAAGGTTAGTTGAAATTTTTGGAGAGTGAAGGTATGATCTTGGCCTCTTGGCCGTGAGGTTGAGTGAAGAGAAAAGTTTTGTGAAGCTTAGCTTTAGGAAATGATAAAGAAGAGTGATAGAAATGTATTTAAAAGTTTCTTATAGCTATTTGGTCTTCAAAACTGAAGCCCCCCCTTGAACACTAAGGTTATGTCCAAATACATCTAGCCACTTTTTGAGGCTTCAAGAGCCATTGATTAAATCAATAGTTGATCCTTGGTGTAGGTTTCCAAATGATAAGATTGAATTTGAACCATTGGATCCTTTTTCCATGAAACCTTAGCCATTAGAAACATCTCAAAAATGGAGGGTCAAGATCTACTCTTCATACTTTCCATCCATGGGTCACAAAAGGTCCTTGCCACTTTGTGAGACCAATCTCCACCATAGATTAAATCAATGGTGGATATCCAAAGCCTTCCTCACCAAGCTTGCTTCCTATTAGTCCTCCATAAAGTTGTCATAACCACTTAATTTGACTAACCAGTATAATATTTTTCTAGCTGCTATTCCTCTACGGACAATATTTACTGTATTTTATTGCCCAATAAATAAAATATTACAAAACACAGTAAAAGAAAATCTCGAAAACTGTTTCTGATTTTGGGTTCAGTAAGATCCTCCGTCCCCGTCTCAACAGTACAAAATTTTCTGGCTCCGGAAAATTTTTACTTTTCCAGGCACGCCTGGGCCTACATACAGCCCAAGAATAATATTAAAATAATCAAAAAATATAAAATCTCATAATAATCCACAAAAATCATAAAAATTATAAAATTTATGAAAATCAAATCAGATTAGTAAACATAGTTAAGAATCAATAGAAATAATTAAAATACGTAAGATTTTCCCTATCTCGAAAATTATTATTTTCTTGACACGGAGTAAATCATACAAAACGATCAAATACAATCATGGAATAATCAAAATAATTTTATAGTACACAGAAATCACAAAATAGTAAAATTCTATTATTATTATCAAATAGCTAAAATTTGGGGTGTTACATGCAGCAGATATGGAAAATTATGAAAATGATGAAGCAAGAATTTAGATGAATCCTAAGATTTATTCAAAATGTTGTTGGAGGTTAAGAAACTTGATTTAGTAAAATCAAAGTGTTCTTAACGGATACAAAGTTCAGCAAAATGACAAATTTTCCCTTAGTGCTCATCTTTTCTCATCTCTCTCGTGCGTTCTAGCTACAGAACAAGGGAGAAAGAAGAAAAGAAGAAGAAAAGAATAGTAAAGAAAAGGAAAAAACTAAAGCTTGAGGTAGCGGAAAATCTTTCTACAACTTCTCTCTCTCATTTCTTTCATTTGTTTGAGCTTTTGTAAGAAAATGAGGACTAAGTTTGGATGAAAAATTGGGGTTTCTATACTTGGTTTTCATTTAAAGAGTTGAAGTTGGTTTATTTTTGGTTTGGTTAAAGTATGATGTTCATTTTAAGCATGTGTATTGTAACATCCTCCCTACCTAATAGCTCTAATTAGAATTATAGAAGCTCAATAATACTGGCAAGAGTTATATGTTAATTCAGATAATTTTGTGAATAAGTTTGAGCGTAATTCTATAACATTGAATACAAGAGAATAATTAAGGTATCTGCAAAATAAGTTGATATGATGGAAATAAATATGAAAAATTTATTTCCTAACTAAGAATTATTAATAAGAGTTGTATAAAATTTTGGAGAAGCAACAGAGTAAATTCAGTATTTTTAAGGATACTACTAAGAAATAGCTAGTACAGTAAAGTAGTTCAGAAAATTATGAAATTTCATAGAAATGATAAGTAAGCTATGGAGATTAATTTTGTATAAAATACTAACTAAAATAAGTATCAGTAAGCATATTTACTTAATCATGTGATTTAATTAAACTTGGGATCAAGTAATGAAGTTTAACTGATAAATAACAGTATATGGAAAGTTATGAAAAAACAAATTTAAGGACTAAGATGAGTCCTAAAATTCTCTCTAACACTTATAGATACTTAAAAACTCAACTTTAAAAGATTAAAGTTTTATTAAGAGATACAAAAGTTTCTATGTAACGCCCCAATTTTTAGAAAATATTTCGAATGTACTGTTTACTGTTTTTCAAGTTTTTGTGTAAATGACCGTTGTGTCCCTATTTTACTGTTTCTCGATTTCTGCATGAAATACAAATACGTTTATACAGGCTCAAATTTTATTTGGTCTTTTTACGTAATTTGTTCCGAGACGGTAAAATAAAAGTTTTTTCGAGCTACTGTTTTAATTTTTCTGGAAGATATACAGACAATTAATACTGTCTGTAATTTTATTTGAACTTTTTGGATGATTAGCTACGTTGTGGGAAAAAATGAGAAAATGACCATTACGTCCCGAACGTGCTGTTTTTGCTGTTTTTAATTGTTTTCTACTTGATTTAATGTCCAATATTACTGTCTGTGATTTTATATGGACTTTTTGTGTGATTTGCTCCGAGGCAGGAAAATAATATTTTTCCGGGCCGGGGAAATCTTATTTTATTATTTAGAATTGGGGGATCTTACTAAACTCGATTCTGAATGAGACAGTAAATAATCTTTTAATTTTTAGGATTTGACTGTCAAATAAAATAATTTTATAATATTATAATATTATTTTATTAGTCGTATAATAAAATGACAAGTGGACCCGAAAATGTTTTGCGGGACCCACGTTTAGCTACTACGCTAACTTAGTAGCTTAATTAAACATCATTAGCAAGTAGAACTTTCCGTAACAAGTCGACTCACTAGTGACTAATTCGGTAATTAATGGCCAGTGTGACTAGGCTTGTGAGTCATCCATGATCAACCAATAGGAGACAAGCTTGTTAAGCAAGTTTTAATCCTAACCTTTGATGCAATCCATGGCTTGGATGAAGCCAACCATTTGGCCACATTGCATGCATGAAGAGCTACGGCCAAGGGAGGTGGAAGACCATTCTCCACTTTTCTTTCTTGCAAAATTTTCTCTTCTCTCTCATCCAAAAACCCTAGCCACCATTCTTGTTTCTTTTCTTCACCATTTTCGGCCAAGCTTGTTCCTTGATCATCCAACCACCCAAAATTCAATCAAGCCAACTTTTCTAAACCTAAACACCATCCTAAGAACATCTCTAGTTGAGAGTTCTTGCAAATTCTTCCATTTGGAGCTTGGAAACCAATCTTGAAAATTTTACCTAGAAGGTGAAATCTCATGCTTTTCTTTTCTCTCTTCTTTTTTCAAAGTTCTAAGCCATGATTTATCCATGGTTTAGGTTCTTTTTCATGGTTAGTAACTTGTAGATTTTCGTTTGAGTTGCTAGGTATTTTGGTGGAGAAAACCGAACCCTAGGAGGAGTGAAAGAAAATCCATTTGTCTTCATTTAAGGTAAGAGAAAGACTAATCTTATCATCCCTTGGTGGTGGTAAGAAGATGGAGTAATTTGTGGTGTTTGTAGAATCCATAAGGATTCGGTGGTGATGTGGTTATTATGTGTGTATTTGTTAATTTTTGTGTTTGTTAGTAGTTATGTGGTGTTTGTTAGTAGCTTTCTTTGTTTGGTGATTGTAATAATTTTGCATGTCTATTAGCTTTAATTTGCATGTCTATAAGCTTTGATAATATTGCATGTGTTAGAATTGCATGATAAAGTATAGAATTGCATGATAATGTGTAGGATGTGAACAACATGTCAAGGAAATGCATGTGTGTTCCAAAGAACACTCCATGATGGCTCACGGCCACTAACAAAAATGGAGAACCAAAATGTTCTCTTAATTTTCTTAAAAGGTGATTTAATTAACCTAGGAGAATTAAGAAGGTTTCAAGTTGTTTGGATCAAGAAAAATGAATTTGGAAATCAAATGGCATAACCTTATATTTTCGCCAACAAGTCTAATTTCAATACTTTGAATTCTAAAATTATTTTCTAAGGTAATGATTTAATCAATGTAGACAATACAAGAGATTTAACATGTATTTAGAAGGTGAAAAATAATTTGGAAATCAAATGTAAAGTTTTTATCAAATTCGGCCAACATGCCAAATTTGATTTTCATGATTTCTAAAATTAATTCCAAGCTATTTTCAATCAAGAAGAAGCAATACAAGCTAAAGTAAATTTTCTACAATAAGTTTTAAAGAAATAAAGTGGTTAGAATTAAGTTTAAAAGGTTAATACTAATGATTTTACTGTAAGAAGAAATACAGTAACTTTCAAAAATTTCTAACATATAGCTCATGCTGTATTTTGAAGCATGTTAGTAATTTTCAAAAGGATTAAATATATGGTTTTAAAATTTTAATAAACAGAAGTTTTACGGTAAAATTAGGAAACCATTAATATAATTTTCTAAGCAAAATACTGTTAATTTTTAGTAAAAACGGACAAATAAGATAGAAAAGATGTCCAAAAGACAGTATACGGTATGAAAAATATTATACGTAGCTTAAATGTATTATTTATTATTTCTGTTTATTTAAATAGAAATTTTTAAGGAATTCGGTCAAGAAAATGATTTAAAAATCTTACGCGATTGAGAAAATGTATTACAAATCCTACGCGATTTTGAAAACAGAAAAATATATTTACGCAATTTCAAAACGTTTGTAAAAACGACGAGATTGTGAAAACGCGATAAAATTTCTACGCGATTGACCGTTACTGTATTTATTTTTTCATTGTCGGGAAAATGTGAACCCGCATGAGCTTTTGAGGATTTTTTTTTGTCGGGAAAATGTGAACTCGCATGTGCTTTCTTTTTTCTCGCCATTGAGGGCAAATTATTATCTTGAGGGCATTTTTGTAATTTCATATTTTTGGAATTATGTATTGTGTTTATGCCAAATTTTTGGTGTTTTGGTTGATGAGACGAATCACATCGTGTTGTCGATGCGATAAACGTAGTGTGGTTCATTGTTCTAATGAACTTGGAGACGTTAGTGTACGGGATCCCATATGTGGACAGTTTGTAGCTCCACTGGGCCGTGGTAAACCGATAGCACACTAATGGACTCGACACGTGTAACACCCTCCCTAGGGTATCACATTTTCCGACTTCCGACTCATAATCTGAAAATGTTTTCATAAAAGGTTTGAGTTAAAAACGTGGGTTTAAAAAAAAAAATTTCTTTCTTGCTGAAATATAAACTTATTGTAATCCATAAGTATTACTGAAAATATATTTAATATTAATCAACTATCATCATCAAATCATTTATCAATTCAATTATCATAAACAACAATTACGATAATGTCCTAATTATCATCATCATCATCCAAGTATTCAAAACAATTGTCATAACCAATATTCCCCAATTAATATATCACACAGATATAAATGTTCAGATTATGCATGTACACAAGACTCGATTTCCTACTCCATGGAGCTAAACTCGGTCGGAGAAATGATCGAAAAGAATCATTTGTCGGTACCTCATGCCTCGGACCACGTGCTATAATCCTCATTTTGATTTTTGCACATCTAGCACATACACGAGTCTTTATCGATCTTGATTAAGAATAGTGTCTCGGTCAGATCATCGGTGTGTCGCATTCGGTCTAACCTACGGTTACATAGAGAGCGACTCACTCCTGTCCATTGTAGGCAACCCGCACCCCGATGCCCCCAAGGTCAACGAGTGACCTACACTACGCATATCGCACCCACTCAAGAGGTGTGTTTTCTCCTAGGCAATCAGCCATATTCATCCTCATCGGACCATTCCAATGCATGTATAATGCACCAAATACCAATCAGGTATAATACCAATCACAAGCTTCAACAGTAATCATACTGTATTTTCAACAGTAAAATCATGTTATCACATTTTCATAGTTATAAAACACTTTCGCCGTGTTTTTACAAAATTGCACAACATTTCCGTTACGTTTTCATAATTCCAAAAATGTTTTTGTTACGTTTTCAAATATCGTAACACTTCTATTACGTTTTCAAAATTCTAAAACGTTTTTGTTATATTTTCACAATACCGTAACACTTCTGTTACGTTTTCAAAATTCTAAAAAGTTTTTGTTATATTTTCATAATACCGTAACACTTCTGTTACGTTTTCAAAATGCTGCAACTCTTCTGTTGCACTTTTAAATCACGTACTAATTTTTCAACGTTTTTCGTAAACACGTAAAAATATACGTTTATCAAATCTCATAATATTTTTCCACTGTTTCAAAATTACGTAACTTAAAAATCTTTCTTTAACGTCATATGTCACGTAAATCATTTTCTTTTATTTTCAAAATATTTAAAACACTTTTCAAATCACATAATGATTTTTTCGTTATTTTCACAATCACGTAAAAATATTCTATTGTTGTTCAATCACGTAGTGATTTTTAATGGTATTTCAAATCACGTAAAATATTTAAACATACACCAAATCATGTAGAAATATTAAAACATTTTTCAAGTCACGTAGGAATACTTAAACATTTTTCAAATCGCGTAGCTTAAAAATCACGTTTTTAAGATCGTAAAACATTTTTCATCACAATTTCATTACGTAAAATACTTCTTAACCTTCAAAAATTCCTCTTCAACTTTTCTCAAAATAATATAACTTTATATTTCATTTAATATATTTTCTTACTCAAGAAAATATTTTTTCCACAGTTCTTTACTCAAGAAATTCTTTTTCAAAATATACTTCACAAAAATCACTTTTCCATTGATGTAAATCAACGTTTCAAAACTTAACATTTTTCTAACGTATTTCAAAACTTGAAAATAAGTTATACGTTAGTAAATTTTCAAAACACCATTATATTCTCCATTTTTCCCAAATAATTTCCAAACACAACCTTCTTCAAAATAAATTGAAGTTCGAAAATATTTTCGTTTACAAAAACTTGATTTTCTCAAGTGATAAACGCTCTGATTCCCTTTCCAAAATCCTTGTATTAAATCCAGTTACGTTTCCACTTTGAAATTCACTTTGTTCATAAAAATCAAGGCATTACAAGCCTTCAAAAACGTGGACATGACTATTGAAATCATCAAAACATTTTTTTTTCTTCTAAATCAATATGGTTTTACACAAACAAAACCATTAAAGCCATCAAATACTTTTCCTTTTAAATTGATATGGTTTTACACAAACAAAATCATTAAAATTTTGTTTTTCAAAACCGAAATATCAATGGTTATAAAACCAAACCCATTTGTTCAAATTCATTTTTACTTTCTTTACAAATTCTTTTTCACTTTCTTTGCAAATCCTTCAAATCAACGTTCGTCCGTTTCATTTCAAAACTCATGTTTAGAAAAATACTTAGGATCTTTTTACACAAAATAAATCAATAAAAAATTCCTCAAAAATCGTATTCTTGTTCTCTTGAAAAACAATTCCTTTGTTTATTTTCCATACTCTTCAAATCATCCATTTTCATCTTTCATGAAAATATTAATTTGTGAACACCTATTTTGAAGTGTCTTGTTCGAAATCCACCATGTTCTAAGTACTCAAAAATCGATTCTTTTGTTCTTGAAAATGTTCAACATGAACCCTAATCAAGGGCATCAAAATCGTAGCTCTTCCTTGGCTATTGGAGCCAAAAATTAATTTCCTTTCCACCATCAAGTCATGGCATATACATATATATTTCATCATAAATAATATAAACATACCATTAAAGCCATAAAAGCATGTATAGCATATCAAGATATCATCAAAGCTATAAAATCATGCAAAGCATATCAAGCATAGAAAATTAATCAAAGCTCATAAACACCCACAAATTAATTACATGACCATGGATATGAATCCTCACATGGATTCCACATCCATCAAATAAAATACCATCTCTCACCACCATGCTTGGTTGGTGAGATGATCTCCTCTTACCTCTTGAAGATCCTCCAAAGCTTCTTGATTTGCTTCTTTTTCCAAGTCCTCCACCACCAAGGGCTTCTCAAACACAAAACAAAATACACACATCATTAATATTCAAAACTTGAATAAGAGAACCATGAATTAAAATCATGGTTAGAACCTTGAAAATCAAAAGAAAAGTGAAAAGTACCAAATTTCACCATTAAAGCTTCAATCTTTAGCTTGAAGAACAAGGTTGAAGATGAATGATTTAGAGAAAATCTCCAACATGAAAGTTGCTTAGAATATCATGGAGATTCAAGATCTAAAGTTGGATGAAATTAAAAGAGATTGGATGGTGATTTTAGGGTAGATAACCGAATTGTTTCTCTTGAAGCACAAAGATGAAATTTTTGTTTTGTGATAGAAACTTGAAGCTTGAATTTGAAGATCAAGATGAATGATTTTGGAAAAACTCATAACTAGAGATGTTCTTAGAATGATGTTTAGGTTTAGAAAATCAAGTTGGATGAAATTTTTGAGTGATGGAAGGTGCTCTTGGAGTGCTTGGCCAAAACATGAAGAAGGAGAGAAATGGAGAGAAAACTTGGTAACTTAGCTTCTTGAAAATGTCTAATGATGACCAAGGATGACAATAATGGTCTTCAAACTTTTTCCTATGTCCTAAAGCTTCTCAATTTCGTGGCTCCCCTCCAATGCATTCTCCTTGAGTGCAAATTGATCAATAATGATCAATTATGGTGAAACATTGACCAAGACATGCAAAAATGACACAAAGCTTTCTCTTTGTCTTCTAAACACTCCAAAACCATCACCTTCTCTTCATAATGCATTCAATAAAGTTGTCTTCATTATTTGCCACCATTTGAAGCATTTCTAGCCATTGATTAATTCAATGGTTAGGATTTATGTAGATTTTTAATTTTAGAAAGACTAAATCTGGCCATTGGATTTTTCTCCTTTAAATTCTAACCCTTAGATGTGTCTCCAAAATTAATGGTCAAGATTGCTTTCCTTCAAACTTTTAATCCAAGGGTCATAATTAGTCTCTTCACTTTTTAAGACTAAATCTTCACCATTAATTAAATTTACATCCAATGGTCATAAATGGTCGCTTGTTACTTTACAAGACAAATCTCCACCCTTGATTAATTCTTCATCCAATGGTCATAAAATCTTTGTCACTTTTTGAGACTAAATCTTCATCCTTGATCAATTCTAAATCCAATGGTTATAAATGGTCATAGCCATTTTATTAAACTTATCCTACACCGTTGATTAAATCAAGATCAAGTCTTTACCGTTGATTAAATCTACGGTTGATATTCAAGTCTTCAATATTAGAAGACTTGCTTCCTATTGGTCCGTCAAAAGTTGTCATAACCACTAATGTTGGTCTGAACAGAATAATATTTATTTTTATCTGCTAAAAACCCCACAAAAGATTATATTTATGTATTTTTATCATCCAGATAAATTTAATAATACAAGATAAAATATAAGACAAGAAATTTTAAAACTGTTTCCTGATTCGGGTTTAGTAAGATCCCCTGTCTCCGTCTAAACAAGACAAATTTTCTATGCGTAGAAAAATTTTTCACTTTTGCGGGACCCACTGGGCCCACGTATAGCCACCGGGCCCACATACCCATCGTGGGGCCCACAAATCATAAAAATTTCAAAATCACACATAAAATCACAAAAATTAGAAAATTCACAAATATCCAATCGTTACGTAAATTAATTACCTAACGGTCAAAATTAAATTACATAACGTTTTCCCTACGAAAATTTTTATTTTCCGACACGCTGAGTAAATCACTCAAAACGATCAAATAAGCTGACGGAATAATCAAATTAATTTTACAAAGACTTAAATCACTAAATGGTGAAATTACGTTAATTTGTCAAAATTATCTTGTTTAAGAGATTGAAAATTTTGGGGTGTTAATTACTCCCCTCTAAAAAGAAATTTCGTCCTCGAAATTTGATGAACGTGATTTCACATCTAAGGATGTGAACATTACTCTTTTAGCTTTTCTCCAGTCTTCATGTTGCATCTTCCTTAACGTCTTTACATACTATTCTAGCCAACAAAACTTTTTTTTTGCTTGACGTTCAACTTCTCCAGTTCAAATGGATATCTCAAATTCTTAGTTACTGAAGATGTTAAATGTTACTTCAGAAAGAAATTATTTTCCATATTTCTGATACCAATACAACGGTTATCAATCTTCATTCATGCCTAGAATAGTTTTTCTTAGATAATTTCCAACTAATGTAATGTCTTACTTAAAATTTTCTTATTCTCGTATCACTATATATATATTCTAGATTTTGCTTGTAACAGGAAATGTCTCTCTAGCTGAATTCTCCTTTCAACCAACTAATTCTTAATCCAACAGTCTGCATACCAACTAATGTAATCAACTAATGTAACGCACTAATAACGCATCACAAGACTTATGGATTTCCATTCGTTTTTTTTTTTTTTATTTTTTTTCCTTGAAGAAATGGTTTCAACTTTCGAAGAATCCACCACGCTTCACTGCACCATTTTGATACTTGCGACATGGTTATAGATCGGAATATCCTTTCTTGCAATATATTCCTTCTTTCTTTTCTGTCTTACAATTGCAATACATGAAAGGAAATTACGGAGGTTCAGAAAGAAAAGGTAAGCGAAATTATCTGATATGTTACTAGACATATCCAATAAGAATTTGATTTTTCCTGATATGAGTTTTTCTGGAATACTAGCATTTTACTGAGATAATCTCATAGGATATGGTTGGAAAATAACCAATCTATTTTCAAAGATCACATCTATTTATGAAAGAGATAAATAGATCAAACTCACACAAATATTTGATCCGCAACAATAATTTTGAATAATTTGAATAGCTCGATCGGTTAAGAATAGGTACAGAAGTAAACAAATCAGAGGTTTACGAATAACTCTAACATATAATTGATCTACTCAATCATATGCCATAAAGATTAGGTTATTCATAGAAATATTCAGTATGGTCTATAGGATTAGCTCCAATAACAAAATCTCCCTTGTTTAAATCCTCCGTTCAGAACATTCTCGTTCCATTCCACGTCTCAATTCTCTCTACTATCCGAGATTTTACTAACAGAAATTTCTATTTTCAATGGAATACAATTTATGGAAATGTGTCCAAACTTTCCACACTTAAAACAAAGTGTTTCCTTGAACATCCAATCTTTCATTAAGTGCCCCTTTCCACTTCACTTCACTTCCCGGTTCGGTTTCTCAATGGTTGTAATTTCATTTCCCATTGAAATCAATTACTTTCCCAATATCCCTAAGAAAATACCAGGTTCCAAAATTACAAAATCTTATATTCCAAGACTGATTCTCTTTCATCAGATCCTGAACTTCAACTTCTAGTTTTCACTGAACAACGGTCCTTTGTTCATGCAGTCGTCTTTCCACATTGCTCCCGTTGCTCCTGTAGCTCCTGCAACTACATTACGCTCCCTTAGTTCTTGCAGTTGCAGCCGCATTACTAGTAACATGTTCCACTTCCACATAAGTATAACTATCCCAAGTTATTCCTCTGTTCCTGCTGTACTTGTCACTTCAGTTGTCCTTCGCTTTGTTTCTATAGCTGTAACCACATTATTATATCACGTTCTGCTTCCATACACGTACATCTACTACGAGATTGTTGTTGTTGTTGGCTTCCTGGAGATTGCAAGTACGTTTTTTCTGCTGGAATCGCTTGACCTTACAATTTCCCCTTTTTCGTAACCAAAAAGGTCCAACGTTACAGGGTCTCTTATTCTGAGATTGATTCAACTCTAACAAAATCTTAGCTTCACTATCAATTCTTGTTGTTGAACAATCTTCCGAGTTTTGTATAATTGCTTCACCACTATTTGTTTTACTTCCAAAGTTGCAAATCATATCAACACCATTGTTTTTCGCTTCCACGCGTACATCTATCACGAGTCATTGTCCTTCCTTCAACGATGAACGAATCAAAATAAAATGGATCGATATCC
The DNA here is from genome assembly GCA_029884605.1 of Ormosia emarginata. Taxonomy (NCBI): domain Eukaryota; kingdom Viridiplantae; phylum Streptophyta; class Magnoliopsida; order Fabales; family Fabaceae; genus Ormosia; species Ormosia emarginata. The sequence continues at coordinate 29,339,678 of JAQQTP010000088.1, forward strand.
ATTTTATACAACCTATTTTGTTTCCTTTCTTCAGAAACGAATAAATCAAACTAAAATGGATCTGATATCCATTTTATACAATTTTATTTTGTTTTCCTTTCAGAAAACAAAAGGAAAACAAACACACAGAGAACACAACACAAGCAAAACAGACCTAACCACAAACCCCAAAAGACTCAAACCGTGCTCTGACACTTAAACCTTAAGCTCTGATACCAACTAATGTAACACCCTCCCTAGGGTATCACATTTTCCGACTTCCGACTCATAATCTGAAAATGTTTTCATAAAAGGTTTGAGTTAAAAACGTGGGTTTAAAAAAAAAAATTTCTTTCTTGCTGAAATATAAACTTATTGTAATCCATAAGTATTACTAAAAATATATTTAATATTAATCAACTATCATCATCAAATCATTTATCAATTCAATTATCATAAACAACAATTACGATAATGTCCTAATTATCATCATCATCATCCAAGTATTCAAAACAATTGTCATAGCCAATATTCCCCAATTAATATATCACACAGATATAAATGTTCAGATTATGCATGTACACAAGACTCGATTTCCTACTCCATGGAGCTAAACTCAGGTCGGAGAAATGATCGAAAAGAATCTGTCGGTACCTCATGCCTCAGACCACGTGCTATAATCCTCATTTTGATTTTTGCACATCTAGCATATACACGACAGTCTTTATCAGATCTTGATTAAGAATAGTGTCTCGGTCAAGATCATCGGTGTGTCGTGTGTCGGTCTAACCTACTGATTCTGAGAAGCGACTCACCGTCCATTGTAGGCAACCCGCACCCCGATGCCCCCAAGGTCAACGAGTGACCTACACTACGCATATCGCACCCACTCAAGAGGTGTGTTTTCTCCTAGGCAATCAGCCATATTCATCCTCATCGGACCATTCCAATGCATGTATAATGCACCAAATACCAATCACGGGTATAATACCAATCACAAGCTTCAACGTGAATCGTCATTGTATTTTCAATGATAAAATCATGTTATCACATTTTCATAGTTATAAAACACTTTCACGTGTTTTTACAAAATTGCACAACATTTCCGTTACGTTTTCATAATTCCAAAAATGTTTTTGTTACGTTTTCAAATATCGTAACACTTCTATTACGTTTTCAAAATTCTAAAACGTTTTTGTTATATTTTCACAATACCCTAACACTTCTGTTACATTGTCAAAATTCTAAAAAGTTTTTGTTATATTTTCATAATACCGTAACACTTCTGTTACGTTTTCAAAATGCTGCAACTCTTCTTGTTGCACTTTTAAATCACGTACTAATTTTTCAACGTTTTTGTAAACACGTAAAAATATACGTTTATCAAATCTCATAATATTTTTCCATTTGTTTCAAAATTACGTAACTTAAAAATCTTTCTTTAACGTCACATGCTAAAATCATGTCACGTAAATCATTTTCTTTTATTTTCAAAATATTTAAAACACTTTTCAAATCACATAATGATTTTTTAGTTATTTTCACAATCACGTAAAATATTCTATTGTTGTTCAATCACGTAGTGATTTTCAATGTATTTCAAATCACGTAAAATATTTAAACATACACCAAATCATGTAGAAATATTAAAACATTTTTCAAGTCACGTAGGAATACTTAAACATTTTTCAAATCGCGTAGAAGCTTAAAAATCACGTTTTTTAAGATACGTAAAACATTTTTCATCACAATTTCATTACGTAAAATACTTCTTAACCTTCAAAAATTCCTCTTCAACTTTTCTCAAAATAATATAACTTTATATTTCATTTAATATATTTTCTTACTCAAGAAAATATTTTTTCCATGATTCTTTACTCAAGAAATTCTTTTTCAAAATATACTTCACAAAAATCACTTTTCCATTGATGTAAATCAACGTTTCAAAACTTAACATTTTTCTAACGTATTTCAAAACTTGAAAATAAGTTATACGTTAGTAAATTTTCAAAACACCATTATATTCTCCATTTTTCCCAAATAATTTCCAAACACAACCTTCTTCAAAATAAATTGAAGTTGAAAATATTTTAGTTTACAAAAACTTGATTTTCTCAAGTGATAAACGCTCGATTCTCTTTCCAAAATCCTTGTATTAAATCCAGTTACGTTTCCACTTTGAAATTCACTTTGTTCATAAAAATCAAGGCATTACAAGCCTTCAAAAAGCGATAGACATGACTATTGAAATCATCAAAACATTTTTTTTCTTCTAAATCAATATGGTTTTACACAAACAAAACCATTAAAGCCATCAAATACTTTTCCTTTTAAATTGATATGGTTTTACACAAACAAAATCATTAAAATTTTGTTTTTCAAAACCGAAATATCAATGGTTATAAAACCAAACCCATTTGTTCAAATTCATTTTTACTTTCTTTACAAATTCTTTTTCACTTTCTTTGCAAATCCTTCAAATCAATGTTCGTCCGTTTTCATTTCAAAACTCATGTTTAGAAAAATACTTAGGATCTTTTTACACAAAATAAATCAATAAAAATTCCTCAAAAATCGTATTCTTGTTCTCTTGAAAAACAATTCCTTTGTTTATTTTCCATACTCTTCAAATCATCCATTTTCATCTTTCATGAAAATATTAATTTGTGAACACCTATTTTGAAGTGTCTTGTTCGAAATCCACCATGTTCTAAGTACTCAAAAATCGATTCTTTTGTTCTTGAAAATTTTCAACATGAACCCTAATCAAGGGCATCAAAATCGTAGCTCTTCCTTGGCTATTGGAGCCAAAAATTAATTTCCTTTCCACCATCAAGTCATGGCATATACATATATATTTCATCATAAATAATATAAACATACCATTAAAGCCATAAAAGCATGTATAGCATATCAAGCATATCATCAAAGCTATAAAATCATGCAAAGCATATCAAGCATAGAAAATTAATCAAAGCTCATAAACACCCACAAATTAATTACATGACCATGGATATGAATCCTCACATGGATTCCACATCCATCAAATAAAATACCATCTCTCACCACCATGCTTGGTTGGTGAGATGGATCTCCCTCTTACCTCTTGAAGATCCTCCAAAGCTTCTTGATTTGCTTCTTTTTCCAAGTCCTCCACCACCAAGGGCTTCTCAAACACAAAACAAAATACACACATCATTAATATTCAAAACTTGAATAAGAGAACCATGAATTAAAATCATGGTTAGAACCTTGAAAATCAAAAGAAAAGTGAAAAGTACCAAATTTCACCATTAAAGCTTCAATCTTTAGCTTGAAGAACAAGGTTGAAGATGAATGATTTAGAGAAAATCTCCAACATGAAAGTTGCTTAGAATATCATGGAGATTCAAGATCTAAAGTTGGATGAAATTAAAAGAGATTGGATGGTGATTTTAGGGTAGATAACCGAATTGTTTCTCTTGAAGCACAAAGATGAAATTTTTGATTTTTGATAGAAACTTGAAGCTTGAATTTGAAGATCAAGATGAATGATTTTGGAAAAACTCATAACTAGAGATGTTCTTAGAATGATGTTTAGGTTTAGAAAATCAAGTTGGATGAAATTTTTGAGTGATGGAAGGTGCTCTTGGAGTGCTTGGCCAAAACATGAAGAAGGAGAGAAATGGAGAGAAAACTTGGTAACTTAGCTTCTTGAAAATGTCTAATGATGACCAAGGATGACAATAATGGTCTTCAAACTTTTTCCTATGTCCTAAAGCTTCTCAATTTCGTGGCTCCCCTCCAATGCATTCTCCTTGAGTGCAAATTGATCAATAATGATCAATTATGGTGAAACATTGACCAAGACATGCAAAAATGACACAAAGCTTGTCTCTTTGTCTTCTAAACACTCCAAAACCATCACCTTCTCTTCATAATGCATTCAATAAAGTTGTCTTCATTATTTGCCACCATTTGAAGCATTTCTAGCCATTGATTAATTCAATGGTTAGGATTTATGTAGATTTTTAATTTTAGAAACTAAATCTGGCCATTGGATTTTTCTCCTTTAAATTCTAGCCCTTAGATGTGTCTCCAAAATTAATGGTCAAGATTGCTCCTTCAAACTTTTAATCCAAGGGTCATAATTAGTCTTTGTCACTTTTTAAGACTAAATCTTCACCATTAATTAAATTTACATCCAATGGTCATAAATGGTCCTTGTTACTTTACAAGACCAAATCTCCACCCTTGATTAATTCTTCATCCAATGGTCATAAATGGTCTTTGTCACTTTTTGAGACTAAATCTTCATCCTTGATCAATTCTAAATCCAATGGTTATAAATGGTCATAGCCATTTTATTAAACTTATCCTACACCGTCGATTAAATCTACGGTTGATATTCAAGTCTTCAATATTAGAAGACTTGCTTCCTATTGGTCCGTCAAAAGTTGTCATAACCACTAATGTTGACTTAACAGAATAATATTTATTTTTATCTGCTAAAAATCCCACAAAAGATTATATTTACTGTATTTTTATCATCCAATAAATTTAATACAATATAAAATATAGTACAAGAAATTTTAAAAACTGTTTCCGGATTCAGGTTTAGTAAGATCCCCTGTCTCCGTCTAAACAGTACAAATTTTCTATGCGTAGAAAATTTTTTCACTTTGCGGGACCCACCTGGGCCCACGTATGGCCACCTGGGCCCACATACCCCTCGTGGGGCCCACAAATCATAAAAATTTCAAAATCACACATAAAATCACAAAAATTAGAAAATTCACAAATATCCAATCAGATTACGTAAATTAATTACCTAACAGTCAAAATTAAATTACGTAACGTTTTCCCCGGCCCGAAAATTTTTATTTTCCTGACACGGAGTAAATCACTCAAAACGATCAAATAAGCTGACGGAATAATCAAATTAATTTTACAGCACTCAGAAATCACTAAACAGTGAAATTCTGTTAACTGTCAAAATTACTGTTTAAGAGATTGAAAATTTTGGGGTGTTACAACACGCACTATATTTAATCGAGGTTTGTAAAGTCTAGTAGTACATTGCCTATAGTGCCACAACGGGAGACCGTGAACTATACTACGCCTGGATGGTGGATTCCCAGTGTCGTAGGCTATTGACGCAACGTGTGACAGCGTGATAGTTGGTTGGGCAGCCGTGGTACTAATAGATTTTGCAAGTCATTCTCTCTGATATCTGTTTGTGTTTAACTCCATGGAATAGGATTGTGTCTTAGTGTATATGATTATATCTTGGATATTATTCTATTTTCTCTATTTATACGTATCGGTAATTATTACAATGGTTTGTCTATTTCGTATTTTCGCTCTATCGTGTTATTGTTTTATACGTGTTTTTATTTGTGTTATATTTGTGATGATTTGTATCGTTATGATATCTAAGCTTTACTCTATTCCATTATTATTACTTGTTATAGCTTTGTATTGCATAAACTGTATATATGTTGTTTGTCATCTTCTTATTGGCCATGTTTGTGGTGATTTTAGATTGTCTTACCTCTTTATTGTATGTGTTTCCTGTATATTTATTTTATGCGATAAAGAGTTTGAGGAAGAAGAAGAGGAACAGCCTCTTGAGGTCTTGTACCCCGAAGAGGAGGAAGATCAACAAATCGACGACCAGTTTTACGATCAAGAACCATCTGATCATCCATATCCATTGGATTGATTAGTTTTGGTATGGCGGTACTCGGATTTTTGGGGTTCGTGACGCTGGAGTTTCATGGTGGATCGCTATCGTGGCACATGAGAGGAGATAGAGACTCGGTGACGTATGCAGGACGGATGACTGTGACCTTACGTCATAGGTTTGATGGAGAGCCGATCATGACTACGACAGTGTTTCTACACTTAGAGTTACCCTTATCCATTAGGCGTCATTTTGGTTGTATGACCACGAGCCTAGTGAGATAAGTATCGTATCGATCGCGCGATCACGTTATCGCCGAGAGTCGAGGCATCCAGGATATTTGTCTCCGATGATCATTTTCATGTTGAGAGTGATCCTTCGAGGAGTAAATATGCTTGATGTTTTTTTTGGGCGTGCTCTGCGTATGGATGTATATATTGACTCTTTTATTGCTTTTATTTCATGTTCTGTTTAAATATTTTGTAATTGGAGTTGTAAATTATTTGTATAACTTATAACTTAAAACATATGTATATTATGAGTGGTGTTGTTCTATTTATTTTATGTTTTCCGCAATCTTTTATTTTTAATAAACTGTCTATCAGGAATTATTTTACGACCCATGTTATTATTTGACAAATGTTTTACAACTTGGGTAGATTTTATTCATTTATTTTATTTTCAATTATATGTGTGGCATCCCCAAAGGTGTGTTACATTCTACACTTTATTTTTATCTTCACCCACCGCCATTTACATTTGTTTCTTATCAATATCACCTTTGACTTTTCCAATTCAATTGCTTCTTATTCTTCACATGTATAGCAGCAGCTAAAACAAGGGAATGGCCAAAAGAAAACGTACAAGAGAGGAAGGAAAAGAAAAGAAATGGTGAAGAACCGTGTAGCAACCAAGAAAAAGAAAGGGAAAATAGGAGGAAAAGAAGAGGAAATTAGCCTCTACAAGCTAGGATAATAGAGGTAGGGGTGTATGTTTGATTTCCTTCACTTCTCTTTCTTCATATTATTGTGTTTTGTTTTTGTCAAGAGAATGAATTTCAAGTCTAGGAATTGTTTTAAAATTCATATTCGTATGCTAGATGATTTTTGTATCCTCTATTTTAGTTTTCGCTACTTTGGGGATACATGATTATGTTATATTGGCTTTTTTTTCTCTTGCCGTGGCATACATGAAAAATCAAAAGATGGCAAAACTATGTTCTGAGTTGATTCTTGTGTATTGGTCTTGTTTGTTTAAACTCTTGGGTTGGGTATTGAAAAGTGGTATTGTTTAAAAAAAATGGCAATAATAAATGATGTAATTATTGTTGTCAAATCTTTCTTTCTTAAGAAAGATAGCATGCGTGACAAAATGGTTTCAATTATGAACGTGCATATGAATAGAAAGGCAGGTGATATAATTCCTACATATGAATTTCCAACCAATATTTATAACTGAATGCCTTGTACATATTACAAGCATAGGTGCTTAATATGCTTTTGCATATCCTGTTGATCTTATTGTTGAAAGTACAGTTAGCTAAGGGAAGCTATGATCAATAAGGAGTGATATATTCTATTTTCTTTGGGTTGCTGTACCAGTGATATTCGAGAATGAATATGCCATGCTATGGTGCTCATGATTTATTTGGTATAAGTTGAGTTGAATAAGCAATGACAAATTAAAATAGTTAATGGTTTTATTTTCATGTGTAACACTTTGTGCTTTAATTATTCAAGGAGATATGGTAATCTCTATATTTCATTCAATTGCTTATGTGTTTGAATTATTGTTTGTATGATAAAACTTTTTAGATAGTTGGTTGTGAACTTAATTTAACACCCACCGTAGGGTATCACATTTATGTTACTTAATCACCAAATTACCCATTCCATTATAAAATATGCTTTGTAGTGTAAATACGAGTTGTAAAATTTCTTAATATTCATAAGATAACCTTAGTAGAAAATAAAAATATTACAACATTATCACAAATAATTTACATCATATATACATTATAAAAGTACTGTCAAGATTATTTATATGTAGACATAGTCCTCAAAGTATATGAATATTATTTAAAACTAACATACAGCCCGAGTATTACTAAGCAGCAGAACCCTCAGACGGGTCCTCCTCAGATTCCTCAGCAGGTAGGAATCCAACTTGACGCGAAGTCCTACGGACAGGTATCCGAGCAGACGACACGATGCTAATCTCACTAGGAGTACGGTAGTAACCTCCCCAGTACTGCCTAATGGACAACGGAAACTCTAAGTGTACATAAATATTTACACTAAAATAAGGGTTCCCTTGATAAAGCCTACTGGGTAACATTCAAGTCTCTTATATAGAAAATAAACTCTCTATCTAGGTCAACATGCCATGCCTCCGATCCTCCATGAAATTGCAACCTCATATATCCTAAGAAACTGGGCATCGCCATCTTCTCAAAACTCTGCTTTCTCAGGAGGAATTTGTTCCTCTTTGCCTTCTTGTTCAATCCCTTGCTCAACGTCTTTACAAATATAATTACAGTACAAAATAGACATACAAAGAGGTGAGATCACCTATGCCAATACTAACATGGTAGCATGGAGATAACACATACAATATATCTTACAGATACATCATACCATAATTACAATCATGCTCTCAACATTATTTATCATCACAACAGATGTAATAAACAATAATTATGATTATACCCTCAACATTTTCCAGTTATTCAATAATTACAATCGTGTAACTTAAAAATCACGTTTTTAAGTTACGTAAAACATTTTTCACCATTTCACAACTACGTAAAATATTCCTCAATATTCCAAACATCATTTTGGACTTTCCAAAAGTCATAGTCATTTCCAACATCATTTTCCAGATTTTCTCCTTTAAGACATCTTTTCTGCAATAGATTCCACAAATTGACCATTTCATTGAATTAAAACAATGTTTCTAACTTAAAATTTCTTAACGCGCTCCAAAACCCAAAGGATGAGTTATACGTTAGTAAATTTTAAGTCACCAACGTATTCTTTATAATTCTAAATCAATTCTAAAAGTCAATCCTCTTTAAAATAAATAGAGGTTTAAACACTTTCAACCCCTCTTTTCCATTCATATACGAAAATTCCATTTTTCAAGTGACAAAACGCTTTGTTTCCATTTCTTTAATCCCTGTACTAGATCAATTACATTTCCACTTTGAAATCATTTTGTTTCATAAAACCAAGGCATTACAAGCCTTCAAAACCGTGATACATGGCCATTGAAACCATCATATATTTTTCCTTCTAAATCAACTAAGTTCCATTGATGTTTTTACACAAACAAAACCATTAAAATTCCTCCAAAAACCGTGAGACTCTTGTTCTTTGAAATCAAAACATTTGTTCATTTTTCTTGCTCTTCTAAACATCTAATTTTACCATTAATGAAAATATTAACACCTATTTTGAGGTGTGAGGTCGAAATCCTCTTAGTCTTTAGAACTAAAAATTATTTTCCTTTCCATCATCAAATCATAGCATACATATACATATTCATCATATCATATAATCAAGCATACCTTAAAGCAATAAAAATCACCTAAAGCATGCAAACACAAATAAATAATTTAAAACACATAAACACCCACAAATAATTACACAACCATGGATATGAATCCTCACATGGATTCACCATCCATCAAATACAAATTCATCTCTTACCACCATACTTGGTTGGTGAGATAGATCTCCCTCTAACCTCTTGAAGAACCTCCAAAAACCCTTGGTTTGCTCCTTGAGTAAGTGATTCACCACCAAAAGCTTCTTAAACACAAAATAAAACATAAGTTTATTAGCATATTAAGGTTGAAGAAGGAAAACCATGGATCAAACATGGCTTAGAACATGAAAAAGAGATAAGAAGTGAAGTTTCCTTACACTTCACCTTAAAAATCCTAGAACTTTGCCCTTGAAGAAAGTCCTTGAGGATGATGGATTTAGAACTTGGCCTAAACTACAAAGTGTCTTAGATTGAGGTATAGATTCAAGAAGTAAGGTTGTTTGAAATTTTTAAAGAGTGATAGTATGTTATTGGGGTCTTGGCCATGAGCAAGAATGAGAGAAAAGGAGAGAAAGTTTTTGAGAGCTTTAGGTTTTTGATAATGGTAAAGATGAATAATGGAAGGTGTCTTGAAACTTTACTATGGCATTAAAGCCTCTAAAAACCGAACCCCCCTTGTTCTCTAGGGTTGTGTCCAAGTTCATTAGCCACCATTTTGGGCATTGTTAGCCATTGATTAAATCAATGGTTAGTATTAGTGTAGCTTCTAAGTATAGCTTCTATATTGAAATCTTAGCCATTAGATGTATCTCCAAAATGAAGGGTCAAGATCATCTCTTCATACTTTCCATCCAATGGTCATAAAAAGTTTTTGCCACTTTGTAAGACCAATCTCCACCCTTGATTAAATCAATGGTGGATATCCAAAGGCTTCAAGATTAAGCTTACTTCCTATTGGTCCGTCATAAAGTCGTCATAACCACTAATGTTGACTAAGCAGTATAATATTTATTTTTATCTGTTATTACCCTATGGACACAATCACCTGTAGTTTTTATTGCCCAATAATTAAATACAGTACAAAACACAGTAAAAGAAAATTTCAAAAACTGTTTCCGGATTCAGGTTTAGTAAGATCCCCCGTCTCCGTCTCAACAGTACAAAATTTTCTGGCTGCAAAAAAATTTTCACTTTTTCAGACCCACCTGGGCCCACGTACAGCCCCCTTGGGCCCATAGACAGCCCCCTTGGGCCCACAGATAATATTAAAATAATCAGAGAAATATAAAAATTTTATAATCATCCACAAAATCATAAAAATTATAAAACTTACGAAAATCAAATCAGATTACGTAAAATAATTAAAACTTAACAGTAATAATTAAAATACGTAAGATTTTCCCCGGCCCGAAAATTATTATTTTCTTGACATGGAGTAAATCACACAAGAAGATCAAATGTATTGACGGAATACTCGAAATAATTTTATAGTACACAGAAATTACTGAATAGTAGAATTCTGTTATTATTGTCAAATAGCTAGAAAATTTAGGGTGTTACAACTCTCCCCCTCTAAAAAGAAGTTTCGTCCTCGAAACTTGACTTCACACCCTCAAAATAAATATGAATATTGTTCTTTTATCTTATCTTCCAGTTCCCATGTAGGATTAAGAGCATAGAATGAAATCTCCTTACATCAAAGTTGCTTCGTCCTTCGATCCTCAATCTTGACTGGATACATTTCATAGGTTAGATTTTCCTTCTGTTGTACGGTGTCTGGCTTGATAACATGGGTAGGATTAGAAATGTACTTCCGCAATTGCTGTAACACCCCAAATTTTCTATCTATTACATGGTAATTTTGACAGTTCACAGAATTCTACTATTTAGTGATTTCTGTGTGCTGTAAAATTATTTTGATTATTCTGTCAACGTATTTGATCGTTTTGAGTGATTTACTCTGTGTCAAGAAAATAATAATTTTCGGGCCAGGGGAAATCTTTATGTATTTATTTCTCTTGATTGTTAATTATTTTTAACAATCTGATTTGATTTTCATACTTTTTCTAATATTTATGATTTTTGTGGATGATTATAAATTTTTATATTTCTCTGATTGTTTTTGGATGGTTTTGTGCTTGTTTTAGGACTTAAAGGAAAGTTTGAAGGCCATTATTAGTGGTCTTGGTCTTTATGAATCATTATTGATTCATTTTGCACTCTTAGGAGAATGCATGGAGGAGGGGACAGTTTTGGTGCATGCTTAAGAGCATAGAATGGTTTCAACACCATTATTACTCCATCTTGATCATTATTGATCATTTCCAAAAACTAAAGCTCTTAGAAAAATTTCTCTCCTTCTCCTTCAAGCATGGTTCGGCCATGATCACTAAACCTACCTTCCATCACTCAAAAATTTTATCCAACCTAGTTTCTTGAATCCTTACATTATTCTAAGAACATCTCTAGTTATGAGTTTTCACAAAATCATTCATCTTGAGCTTCAAATCCAAGCTTCAAATTTCTATTATAAAGAGTAAAGTTCTTATCTCTTCACCCAAACTTCAAGTTTTAATTTTCTAAGCCATGCTTGAACCATGGTTTACCTATTTCTACACTTGTTATTGATTTTAACATTTGCTTATGATTTTTAGGGATTTTTCCTTGGAGCTCTACGAAATTGGTAGGAAGGAAAACTAAGTCTTTTCACTTCATTCTTTATCTTAACCAAGTCTAAGAAGCCTTTCTTTCACAAAAATCAAAAACTCCAACCTTGTTCTTCAAGAGGAACCATTCGGCCATTCACCCAAAGTCACCATCCAATCTCTTTTAATTTCATCCATCCATAGATCTTGAATCTACATGATATTCTAAGCAACTTTCATGTTGGAGACTTTCTCTAAATCATCCATCTTCAACCTTGTTCTTCAAGCTAAAGATTGAAGTTTTATTGGTGAAGTTTGTTAATCTTCACTTTTCTTTTGATTTTCAAGGTTCTAACCATGATTCATATCCATGGTTTTCTTATTCAAGTCTTATATATTAATTATGTGTGTGTTTTGTTTTGTATTTGAGAAGCCCTTGGTGGTGAAGGACTTGGAAAAAGAAGCAAAACAAGGAGCTTTTGAGGTTCTTCAAGAGGTAAGAGGGAGATTCATCTCACCAACCAAGTATGGTGGTGAGAGATGGTCTTATATTTGATGGATGGTGAATCCATGTGAGGATTCATATCCATGATCATGTAATAATTTGTGGGTGTTTATGTGCTTTGATTATTTGCCTATGCTTGGTATGATTTGCATGATTTATTGCTTTGATTATGGCATGCTTGTGATATATATGTTGAATATGTATTTGTATATCATGATTTGATGATGGAAAGGAAATTGATTTTTGGTTCCAAAGACCAAGACGATTTCAGCCAAGACACCTCAAAATAGGTGTTCACGAATTAATATTTTTATGAATGATCAAATTGGATGATTAGAAAAGCAAGGAAAATAAACAAAGGGTTTGTTTTTCAAGAAGTATTGTTCACGGTTTTGAGAAGGATTTTTATTGATTTATTTTGTGTAAAAAGTTTCTAAGCATTTTACTAAACATGGGCAATGTTGATTTTAAGGATTTGCAAAGAAAATGATAATGGATTTACAAAGAAAGTGAAAATGGAAAATGAACAAATGATTTGATTTTAAAGACCAAGTGCTCACGGTTTTTGTAAAGGATTTTTAATGATTTTGTTTGTGTAAAACCATATTGACTTAGAAGGAAAAATATTTTGATGATTTCAATAGTCATGTCCATGTTTTTGAAGGCTTGTAATGCCTTGATTTTATGGAAACAAAATGGAAATATAATTGATTTAGTATAAGGAATTTGGAAAGGGAATCAAAGTGTTTTATCACTTGAGAAAATGGGATTTTTGTATATGAATGGAAAAGAGAGGTTGGAAGTGTTTGAACCTCAATTTATTTTGAAGAGAATATTTTAGAATTGATTTGAGAAAAATGGAGAATATAATGGTGATTTAAAATTTACTAACGTGTAACTCATCCTTTGGATTTTGGAGAGAGTTAGTAATTTTTAAAGTTAGAAACATTGATTTAATTCAATGGAATTGTGAATTTGTGAAATATATTGTGAAAAGGATTTTCTTGAGTAAGAAAATGTGGAAAATAATGTGAGTAGTCATATTATTTTAAGAAAGGTTGAAATGGAATTTTTGAAGGTTGAGAAATATTTTTCGTAATGGAAAAATGGTGAAAATGATTTACGTAACTTAAAAACGTGAATTTTAAGCTACGCAATTGGAAAAACGTTTAAATATTTCCACGCGATTTGAAAAACATTGAAATATTTTTACGCAATTTGGAAAGCATTTAAATATTTTTACACGTTTGAGATATTGTTGAAAAATCACTACGTGATTTAAAAACAGTGGAATATTTCTATGTAATTGATGAAAACGTTGAAAAATCTATATGTGATTTGAAAACGTAACAAAAATGTTACAAAATTGTGAAAATGCGACAAAAGTGGTGCGCGACTATGAAAACGCGATAATATGATTTTTGCAATTAAATATACAATAAAATTACTGTTGAACCAGTGGATGAACACTGCATGAGAAAATGATAAATTTTACCTATGATTGGCATTGGTGCATTTTATATGCATGAACTGGTGTATGAACACTGTATATGAATTTTGCCTATGATTGGCATTGGTGCATTGAACATGCATTGGAAAGGTCCAAGGGACTGTACGAGGCTATTTGCCTAGGAGAGACGTGCACCTCTTGAGTGGGTGCGATATGCGTAGTGTAAGTCACTTGTTGACCTTGGAGGCATCGGGGTGCGGGTTGCTTACATGGGTGGTTGGTAGCTCTTTTTCCTGTAAGTTAGACCGATGCAACGCACTGATGATCCTAACCGAGACACTATTCTTAATCGAGGTCTCGTAAAGATTGCCGTATATATGCTAGATGTGCAAATACAAATGAGAATTATAGCACGTGGTCTGAGGCATTTTGGTACCGACAGATCTTTAAGATCAACTTCTCCAAACTGAGTATTAGCTCCATGGAGTAGGAAATTGAGTCTATGTGCGCATGCATGAAACTGAGCATTTATATCTGTATGACATATTAATTGAGGAATATTAGCTATGACAATTGTTTTGAATACTTGGATGATGATGATGATAGTTAGATAATGTTGAGGGCGTTATCGTCATTATTATTTATGATAATTGAACTGATAAATGATTGGATGATGATAATTGATTAATGTTGGTGGCATGATTATAATTATGGTATGATGTATCTGTATGATATGTTGTTTATGTTATCTCTATGCTACTATGTTGGTATTGGCGTAGGTGATCTCACCTCTTTGTTATATTGTTTTGTTGTGTTTGTGTTATTAAAAATTATATAGTAGAAGGAACGAGTTGTCTTAGACATAACGGGTGGCAGATATTCTGAGATTGGTGACAACATTGAGGAGTAGTAATTTAGGATTCGATAATGTGTAGTGTGAACAAGGAACATATGTAACACCCCAAATTTCCTAAGTTTTCGACAGTAATTTTGATAGTTAACAAAATTTTACTGTTTAGTGATTTCTGTGTGCTGTAAAATTATTTTGATTATTTTGTCAGCGTATTTGATCGTTTTGAGTAATTTACTCTATGTCAGGAAAATAAAAATTTCGAGCTGGAGAAAACTTTACGTAATTTAATTTTTATCATTAAGTTTTAATTTTTTTACGTAACCTGATTTGATATTTGTGCGTTTTCTAATTTTTGTGATTTTTGTGGATGATTATGAAATTTTTTTACTGTTTATGGGCCCAGGTGGTGTATGTGAGCCCAGGTGGCCATACGTGGGCCCAGGTGAGTCCCGCAAAGTGAAAATTTTTCTATGTATAAAAAAATTTGTGCTGTTAAGACAGAGACAGGGGATCTTACTAAACCTGAATATGGAAACAGTTTTAGAAAATTTCTTGTACTGTGTTTTGTACTGTATTTATTTATCAGGCGACAAAAATACAGTAAATATATTTTTTCATAGGGTTTTAGTAGATAAAAATAGAAATTGTACTATTAAGTCAATATTAGTGATTGTGACAATTTTTGATGGACCAATAGGAAACAAGTCTAATATTGAAGACTTTGATATCAACTGTTGATTTAATCGACGGTAAAGACTTGATCTTGATTTAATCAATGGTGTAGAATTGGTCATATAAAGTGGCTATGACCATTTGTAACCATTGGATATGGATTTAATCAATGGTAGAGATTTGGTCTCAAAAAGTGACAAAGACCATTTATGACTATTGGATGAATAATTAATCAAGGATAAAGATTTGGTTTTGTAAAGTAACAAGGACTATTTATAACCATTGAATTAATAAATGGTCTAAAATGCTCTAAATGGTGGCTTGAAAAAGATGACAACATTATTGCATGCATAATGCATGAGGGGGGACGGTTTTGTGAAGCATTTTGGAGCTAAAGGAAAACTTTATGTCATTGTTAAGTGGTCTTGGTCAATTATGCATCATTGTTGAATTATTTGCACTCTTTGAAGAAGCATGGAGGGGGGACGGTTTTTGTGGTTGCTTTAGAAGCTAAAGCAAATTTTGAAGACAATAATTTGTCACCTTGGTCATTATTGACCATACTTCATCATTCTTGAACTTTCCTTCAAGCAAAACTCTTAGAAAAATTTCTCTCCTTCTCCTTCTCTAAGCTCACCGCCGTGGCACCATAATCTACCCTCCATCACTCAAAAATTTCATCCAATCTAGTTTCTTGAATCCTTACCTTATTCTAAGAATATCTCTAGTTATGAGTTTTCTCTAAATCATTCATCTTGATCTTCAAATCCAAGCTTCAAGATTCTACCAAAAATGGTAAATTTCATATTTCTTCTTCTAATCTTCTAGTTTTGATTTTCTAAGCCATGATTGAACCATGGTTTACCTATTTCTACACTTGTTATTGATTGTAACATTTGTTTATGATTTTTAGGAATTTTCCCAAGGAGCTTCACAAAATTTGTGGAAGGAAAAACTAAGTGTTTTCACTTCATCCTTTGTCTTAACCAAGTCTAAGAAGCTTTTCTCTCACAAAAATAAAAAATTCCATCTTTGTTCTTCAAGAGGAATTTCGGCCATACCATCCAAAATCACCATCCAATCCTTTTTAATTTTATCCAACCATAGATCTTGAATCTACATGATATTCTAAGCAATTTTCATGTTGGAGATTTTCTCTAAATCATCTATCTTCAACCTTGTTCTTCAAGCTAAAGATTGAAGCTTTAATGGTGAAGTTTGTTACTCTTCACTTTTCTTTTAATTTTCAAGGTTCTAACCATGATGCTCATCCATGGTTTTCTTATTCAAGCTTAAGATACTAATAAATATATGTGTTGTTTTGTGTTTAAGAAACCCTTGGTGGTGAAGGACTTGGAAAAAGAAGTAAAACAAAGAGCTTTTGAGGATCTTCAAGAGGTAAGAGGGAGATCCACCTCACCAACCAAGTATGGTGGTGAGAGATGGTTTTATATTTGGTGGATAGTGAATCCATGTGAGGATTCATATCCATGGTCTTGTAATTTATTTGTAGGTGTTTATGTGTTTTAATTATTTGCCTATGCTTGATATGCTATGCATGATTTTATGGCTTTGATGATATGCTTATATTATGCATGATGAGTATATGGCATGCTTATAGTATTTATGATGAAATATGTATGTGTATGCCATGATGTATTGATGGAAAAGAAAACAATTTTTGGCTCCAAAAGCCAAGGAAGGGCTATGGTTTTGATGCCCATAATTAGAGTTTCATGTTGAAATTTTTCAAGAACACGGAAATTGATTTGTTTAATGAAAATTATGAAGTGGAGAAAAATAAATTTTCTTGGTTCTAAAGGCTATGGAATTTTTCGGCCAAGACATCTCAATATAGGTGTTTATAACTTAATATTTTCATGGAAGAATAAAATTGGATTGATTTGAAAAGCATGAAAAATAAACAAAGGGTTTGTTTTTCAAGAAGAACAAGAACACGGTTTTGAAGGGATTTTTATTGATTTATTTTGTGTAAAAAGTTTCTAAGTGTTTATTAAACTTGATTTCGAAAAACAAAACGGGCAAACGTTCATTTTAAAGATTTGCAAAAAAAGTGAAAAATGATTTGTAAAGAAAGTGAAAAAGGATTTGCAAAGAAAGTGAAAAAGGATTTATAAAGAAAGTAAAAATGAATTTGAACAAATGGGTTTGGTTTTTATGACCATCGGTATTTCGGTTTTGAAAACAAAGATTTTAATGGTTTTGTTTCTGTAAAGCCATATCAATTTAGAAGGAAAGATATTTGACGGTTTCAATGGCTAAGTACCACGGTTTTTGAGGGCTTGTAATGCCTTGATTTTTATGGAACAAAGTGATATTTTACAAAACAAAGTGTTTTATCACTCAAAAGATTTGACAGTTTTCAATGAACACGTTCGCGATTTTTGAAGACTTACGGATACCTTGATTTTATAATGAAATGATTTTCGCACAAGAATTTGGAAAGGGAATTAGAGCGTTTATCACTTGAGAAATCAAGTTTTTGTAAACGAAAATGTTTTCAAACTTCAATTTATTTTGAAGAAGGTTGTGTTTGGAAATGATTTGGGAAAAATGAAAAATATAATGGTGTTTTGAAAATTTACTAACGTATAACTGATTTTCGAGTTTTGAAGTACGTTAGGGAATTTTAAGATTTGAAACAATGATTTATATCAATGGAAAAGTGATTTTGTGGATTATATTTTGGAAAAGGATTTCTTGAGTAAAGAAATGTGGAAAAAGATTTTCTTGAGTAAGAAAATGTGTTAAATGAAGTATAAAGTTATATTATTTTGAGAAAAGTTGAAAGGAAATTTTTGAAGGTTAAGAAATATTTTTTGTAATGAAATTGTGATGAAAAATGTTTTACGTATCTTAAAAACGTGATTTTAAGCTACACAATTTGAAAAATGTGTTGAAAATGATATTGATTTATTTAAGTCCAAAATAATGTTTGGAATATTGAGAAATATTTTACGTGATTGTAAAGTGTTGAAAAATATTTTACGTATTTTAAAAACAATTTGAAATACAGTAAAATATTTCTATGCGATTTGAAATACGTTGAAATATTTCTACGCGATTTGAATTATGTTTAAATATTTTACGTAATTTGAACTACTATTGAAAAATCACTACGTAATTGAAAAGTGATGAATTATTTTTACGTGATTGTGAAAAGTGGCGAAAAATCGTTATGTGATTTGGAAAGTGTTTTAAATATTTTGAGAATGATGAAAAATGATTTACGTAACTTAAAAGAATAATTTTTAAGTTACGCGATTTTGAAAACGGTGGCAAATTGTTACGCAATTTGAGAAACGTATATTTTTATGCGATTGAGAAAAACATTGAAAAATTAATACGTGATTTAAAAGTGCAATAGAAGTGTTGCGGTATTTTGAAAACGTAACAGAAGTGTTGCGATGTTGTGAAAACGTAATAGAAAAATTATAGAATTGAGAAAACGTAACAGAAGTGTTACAACGTTGTGAAAACGTAATAGAAATGTTTTAGAATTGTGAAAACGTAACAAAAATGTTGCGAGATTGTGAAAACACGACAACAATGTTTTATAACTATGAAAACATGATAACATGATTTTGTTATGGAAAAATACAGTATGATTACTGTAAAACCAGTGTATGAACATTGTTTGTGAAAACGAGTTTTGCTTGTTATTGGCATGTGGTGCATTTTAGATGCATTGAAAAAAAAATATGCGTTGAGGCATATGATTTAATTGAACAAACGAATTTGAAAAGAATGGCCCTTGTGGTTGGACTTGCACTGATATATTCGTGCATTGTATAAACTATATCTGAGAAATTATGAGATATACTTGTGATTGGTATTATACATGTGATTGGTATTTGGTGCATTATACATGCATTGGAATGGTTCGATGAGGATTGGATATGGCTGATTGCCTAGGAGAAACACACCTCTTGAGTGGGTGCGATATGCATAGTGTAAGTCACTTGTTGACCTTGGGGGCATCGGGGTGCAGGTTGCTTACACGGGTGGTTGGTCACACTTCTTCCCGTAGGTTAGACCGATGCAACACACCGATGGTCCTAACCGAGACACTATTCTTATTCAAGATCTGATAAAGACTGTCGTGTATATGTTAGATGTGCAAAAATTAAAATGAGGATTATAGCACGTGGTTTGAGGCATATGGTACCGACAGATCTTTTCGATCAATTTCTCTGACCTGAGTTTAGCTCCATGGAGTAGGAAATCGAGTCTTGTACACATGCATAATCTGAACATTTATATCTGTGTGATATATTAATTGAGGAAAATTGGCTATGACAATTGTTTTGAATACTTGAATGATGATGATGATAATGCTGAGGGCATTATCATAATTGTTGTTTATGATAATTGAATTGATAAATGATTGGATGATGATAGTTGATTAATGTTGATGGCATGATCATAATTGTGGTATGATCTATCTGTATGATATGCTGCTTTGTTATCTCTGTGCTGCCATGTTGGTATTGGTGTAGGTGATCTCACTTCTTTGTTATATGGTCTTGCTGTGTCTGTATTGTTAAAATTATACAGTAGAAGGAACGAGTTGTCTTAGACATAACGGGTGGTAGATATTCTAAAATTGGGGACAGCATCAGAGAATGACCATTCCAGAGTCGATAGCGTGCAGTGTTGACAAGGAACAGATGTCTGATGCATCAAGATGGATACAAGAAGGAATAAGTATGTTAAGTTTTACCGTTAGTGTTGTACCGTGCTATTAAGTAAGACCCGTGATGGGGTTTGCTACTGTTAAAAAAAGAGAGTCTGTTAGTTTTATATTTCTCTTTAAATTGTTAAATATTAATTGGTGTCAATATTGTATATTAATCAGTTTAAATATATTGTCAGTAATACTTATGGATTTCAGTAAGTTTATGTTTCTGTAATAAGAAATTTTAAAACTCACCTTTTATAACTCAAACCTTTTATGAACTTCTTTACAGATTATGAGTTAGGAGTCGGAAATGTGATACCCTGAGGAAGGTGTTACATTAGTTGGTATCAGAGCACGGTTTGAGTCTTTTGGGGTTTGTGGTTAGGTCTATTTTGCTTGTGTTGTGTTCTCTATGTGTTTTTGTTTTCCGAAAGGAAACAAGGTTGTTTAAAATGGATATCAGATCCATTGTATTTTGGTTCGTCCATCTTTGAAGAAAGGAAATGGCTCATGGTAGATGTACGTATGTGGAAGCGGAACGTGACACTAACAATACAGTTGTAACTATGGGAGCAGTGTGGAGGATAACTGACGTGACAGTATAACAAGAACAGAGGATCACTGAACAGCAGGAACTGAAAGTTGAGGTTCAAGATCTGATGGAAGAGAATCAGTTTTGAAATTCAAGATTTCGTAATTTTGGAATTGGGTAATCTAAAGGAGGGATATTAGGAAAGTAATTGATTTCAACAGAAAAATATATCTACGATTATTTGGAAATCAGCAGAAGCAGTGAACGTGTGGAGGTAGTGCTTGTAATAGTAAACCCATTTGGACCGTGATGTGTTTACTGTTTTGTAAGTGAAGTGGAAAGGGGCACTTAATGAAGGATTGTATGTTCAAGGAAACAATTTGTTTTAAGTGCGGAAAGTTTGGACACATTTGCAGAGATTGTGTTCCATTGAAAACAGAGTTTTCTGTTAGTAAAATCTCGGATAGTAGGGAAAGTTGTTACTCTGAATGGAACGGGAGTGTTCTGAGTTGAAGACCTAAACAAGGGAGACTATGCTACAGAAGATGATTCTTTAACCTATTCTTTATAGCATATGATTGAGTAGATCAATTATATGTTGGTGTTATCTGTGTCTTCGTGATCTTCTGGCTTGTTTATTTCTGTTTCTATTACTAGCCTATCGTGTTATTCATGTTATTCAAATTATTGTTATAGATCAAATTTTTGTGTTAGTTTGATCTGTTTCATAAATAGACGTGATCTTTGAAACGGATTGGTTATTTTTCAACCATATCCTATGAGATTGTCTCAATAAAGTGTTAGTATTCCAGAAAATTCATTCCTGAAAATCGGGCAATATCAAATTCTTTGTTGGATATGTCTGGTAACATATCAAATAGTTTCGTTATTCTTTTTCTTTCTGACCTTCACAATGTTTTTCATGTATCGCAATTTGCAAGAAAGAATATTTTGCAAGAAAGGATATTCCTATTCAAATCCATGTCATAGTATCTAATACAATGTCATTGAAAGAGAACTTGATGTGTGAGATACTTCTTGTTAAGACTAAAGGCAGGAGAATGAAGCAATACAAGGACAAGGAAATTTCAAGTGACGTTGTTCGGAGTGGCAAATGTTTTCGCAATATCCATGGATTAGGTGAGCAGAATTTTTCATCCTCATTTAGACAGAATTGTCATTATTTCTTTGTTGATGACATTCTGATCTATTCTTGAAATTATAAGGAACATACTGAACATCGCAGTGTGATTTTCCAAGTTCTAAAAGAGAAGTGGTTATATGCTAAGTTGTTGAGATGTGAATTCTGGATGGATGAAGTTTAGTTTTGGGTTCCGTAATTCTAAGGAAGGAATTGTGATTGATTCGTTAAAGGTTGAAAATGTGTTTGATTACTTAATTGGTATTAGCTCTGTCTAATTCCAGTGAACCATTAGAGGTAAACAGTGACGCATTACATCAGAGTTTAAGATATGTGCTTATGCAGAATAGAAGAGTTATACCCTATGTTTTAAGGAAATTGAGGTTATATGAGAAAAGCTATCCTACGCATGAATAGGGGATGGTAGCCACTGAGTTTATATTAGAAGTTTGGAGATACTTTCTTTATGGAGTAATATTCAATATCTTCAATAATCATAAGAGTTTAAGATATCAGTTTGACCAGGAGAAATTGATCGTGAGACAAAGAATTTTTAGTGGTTAAAATCATTTAGAATGATGTAACTGGAGAAGCAATATAAGAGTTAAAATCATTCTTTATCTTAACCAAGTCTAAGAGCCTTTCTTTCACAAAAATCAAAAACTCCAACCTTGTTCTTCAAGAGGAACCATTCGGCCATTCACCCAAAATCACCATCCAATCTCTTTTAATTTCATCCAACCATAGATCTTGAATCTACATGATATTCTAAGCAACTTTCTTGTTGGAGACTTTCTCTAAATCATCCATCTTTAACCTTGTTCGTCAAGCTAAAGATTGAAGTTTTGTTGGTGAAGTTTGTTAATCTTCACTTTTCTTTTGATTTTCAAGGTTCTAACCATGATTCATATCCATGGTTTTCTTATTCAAGTCTTATATATTAATTATGTGTGTGTTTTGTTTTGTATTTGAGAAGCCTTAGGTGGTGAAGGACTTGGAAAAAGAAGCAAAACAAGGAGCTTTTGAGGTTCTTCAAGAGGTAAGAGGGAGATTCATCTCACCAACTAAGTATGATGGTGAGAGATGGTCTTATATTTGATGGATGGTGAATCCATGTGAGGATTCATATCCATGATTATGTAATAATTTGTGGGTGTTTATGTGCTTTGATTATTTGCCTATGCTTGGTATGATTTGCATGATTTATTGCTTTGATTATGGCGTGCTTGTGATATATATGTTGAATATGTATTTCTATGTCATGATTTGACGATGGAAAGGAAATTGATTTTTGGTTCCAAAGACCAAGAGGATTTCGGCCAAGACACCTCAAAATAGGTGTTCACGAATTAATATTTTCATGAATGATAAAATTGGATGATTAGAAAAGCAAGGAAAATAAACAAAGGGTTTGTTTTTCAAGAAGTATTGTTCATGGTTTTAAGAAGGATTTTTATTGATTTATTTTGTGAAAAAAGTTTCTGAGCGTTTTACTAAACATGGGCAATGTTGACTTTAAGGATTTGCAAAGAAAGTGAAAATGGATTTATAAAGAAAGTGAAAATGAAAAATGAACAAATGATTTGATTTCAAAGACCAAATGCTCACGGTTTTTGTAAAGGATTTTTAATAGTTTTGTTTGTGTAAAACCATATTGACTTAGAAGGAAAAATATTTTGATGATTTCAATAGTCATGTCCACGTTTTTGAAGGCTTGTAATGCCTTGATTTTATGGAAACAAAATAGAAATATAATTGATTTAGTATAAGGAATTTGGAAAGGGAATCAGAGTGTTTTATCATTTGAGAAAATGGGTTTTTTGTATATGAATGGAAAAGAGAGGTTGAAAGTGTTTGAACCTCAATTTATTTTGAAGAGAATTGATTTTAGAATTGATTTGAGAAAAATGGAGAATATAATGGTGATTTAAAATTTACTAACGTGTAACTCATCCTTTGGGTTTTGGAGAGCGTTAATAATTTTTAAAGTTAGAAACATTGATTTAATTCAATGGAATTGTGAATTTGTGAAATATATTGTGAAAAGGATTTTCTTGAGTATCAAAATGTGGAAAATAATGTGAGTAGTCATATTATTTTGAGAAAGGTTGAAATGAAATTTTTAAAGGTTGAGAAATATTTTTCGAAATGGAAAAATGGTGAAAAATGATTTACGTAAGTTAAAAATGTGATTTTTAAGCTACGCGATTGGAAAAACGTTTAAATATTTCCACGCGATTTGAAAAACATTGAAATATTTCTACGCAATTTGGAAATCGTTTAAATATTTTTACACGTTTGAGATATTGTTGAAAAATCACTACGTGATTTAAAATTTGTGGAATATTTCTATGTAATTGATGAAAACGTTGAAAAATCTATATGTGATTTGAAAACGTAACAAAAATGTTACAAAATTGTGAAAATGCGACAAAAGTAGTACGCGAATATGAAAACGTAATAATATGATTTTTGCGATTAAATATACAGTAAAATTATTGTTGAACCAGTGGATGAACACTGTATGAGAAAATGATAAATTTTGCCTGTGATTGGCATTGGTGCATTTTATATGCATGAACTGGTGTATGAACACTGTATATGAATTTTCCTATATTGATTGGTATTGGTGCATGAACTATTTGCATTGGAGTGGATGCGATATGCGTAGTGTAAGTCACTTATTGACCTTGGGGGCATCGGGGTGCGGGTTGCTTACATGGGTGGTTGGTAGCTCTTCTTCGAGTAAGTTAGACCGATGCAACGCACCGATGATCCTGACCGAGGCACTATTCTTAATCGAGATCTCGTAAAGACTGTCATGTATATGCTAGATATGCAAATACAAATGAGAATTATAGCACGTGGTCTGAGGCATTTTGGTACCGACAGATCTTTCGGATCAACTTCTCCGAACTGAGTATTAGCTCCATGGAGTAGGAAATTGAGTCTATGTGCGCATGCATGAAACGCAGCATTTATATCTGTATGATATATTAATTGAGCAATATCGGCTATGATAATTGTTTTGAATAATTGGATGATGATGATGATAATTAGATAATGTTGAGGGCGTTATCATCATTATTATTTTTGATAATTGAATTGATAAATGTTTGGATGATGATAATTGATTAATGTTGGTGGCATGATTATAATTATGGTATGATGTATCTGTATGATATGTTGTTTGTGTTATCTTTATGCTACCATATTGGTATTGGCGTAGGTGATCTCACCTCTTTGTTATATTGTTTTGTTGTGTTTGTGTTATTAAAAATTATATAGTAGAAGGAACGAGTTGTCTTAGACATAACGGGTGGCAGATATTCTGAGATTGGTGACAACATTGAGGAGTAGCAATTTAGGATTCGATAGTGTGCAGTGTGAACAAGGAACAGATGTCTGATGCATCAAGATGGATACAAGAAGGAATAAGTATGTTAAGTTTTACCGTTAGTGTTGTACCGTGCTATTAAGTAAGACCCATGATAGGGTTTGCTACTGTTAAAAAAAAAGAGTCTATTAGTTTTATATTTCTCTTTAAATTGTTAAATATTAATTGGTGTCAATATTGTATATTAATCAGTTTAAATATATTTTCAGTAATACTTATGGATTTCAGTAAGTTTATGTTTCTGTAATAAGAAATTTTAAAACTCACCTTTTATAACTCAAACCTTTTATGAACTTCTTTACAGATTATGAGTTGGGAGTCAGAAATGTGATACCCTGAGGAGGGTGTTACATTAGTTGGTATCAGAGCACGGTTTGAGTCTTTTGGGGTTTGTGGTTAGGTCTATTTTGCTTGTGTTGTGTTCTCTGTGTGTTTTTGTTTTTCGAAAGGAAACAAGGTTGTTTAAAATGGATATCAGATCCATTGTATTTTGGTTCGTCCGTCTTTGAAGAAAGGAAATGGCTCGTGGTAGATGTACGTATGTGGAAGCAGAACGTGACACTAACAATACAGTTGTAACTATGGGAGCAATGTGGAGGATAATTGACGTGACAGTATAACAAGAACAGAGAATCGCTGAACAGCAGGAACTGAAAGTTGAGGTTCAGGATCTGATGGAAGAGAATCAGTTTTGAATTACAAGATTTCGTAATTTTGGAATTAGGTAATCTAAAGGAGGGATATTAGGAAAGTAATTGATTTCAACAGAAAAACATATCTACGATTATTTGGAAATCAGCAGAAGCAGTGAACGTGTGGAGGTAGTGCTTGTAATAGTAAACCCATTTGGATCGTGATTTGTTTACTGTTTTGTAAGTGAAGTGGAAAGGGACACTTAATGAAGGATTGTATGTTCAAGGAAACAATTTGTTTTAAGTGCAGAAAGTTTGGACACATTTCCAGAGATTGTGTTCCATTGAAAACAGAGTTTTCTGTTAGTAAAATCTCGGATAGTAAGGAAAGTTGTTACTCTAAATAGAACGGGAGTGTTCTGAGTTGAAGACCAAAACAAGGGAGACTATGCTATAGAAGATGATTCTTTAACCTATTCTTTATAACATATGATTGAGTAGATCAATTATATGTTGGTGTTATCTATGTCTTCGTGATCTTCTGGCTTGTTTACTTCTGTTTCTATTACTAGCCTATCGTGCTATTCATGTTATTCAAATTATTGTTATAGATCAAATTTTTGTGTTAGTTTGATCTGTTTCATAAATAGATGTGATCTTTGAAACGGATTAGTTATTTTTCAACCATATCCTATGAGATTGTCTCAATAAAGTGTTAGTATTCCAGAAAATTCATTCCTGAAAATCGGGCAATATCAAATTCTTTGTTGGATATGTCCAGTAACATATCAAATATTTCGTTATTCTTTTTCTTTCTGACCTTCATAATGTTTTTCATGTATCGCAATTTGCAAGAAAGAATATTTTGCAAGAAAGGATATTCCTATTCAAATCCATGTCATAGTATCTAATATAGTGTCATTGAAAGAGAACTCGATGTGTGAGATATTTCTTATTAAGAGTAAAGGCAGGAGAATGAAGCGATACAAGGACAAGGAAATTTCAAGTGACGTTGTTCGGAGTGGCGAATGTTTTCGCAATATCCATGGATTAGGTGAGTAGATTTTTTCGTCCTTATTTAGACAGAATTGTCATTATTTCTTTGTTGATGACATTCTGATCTATTCTTGAAACTATAAGGAACATACTGAACTTCTCAGTGTGATTTTCCAAGTTCTAGAAGAGAAGTGGTTATATGCTAAGTTGTTGAGATGTGAATTCTGGATAGATGAAGTTTAGTTTTGGGTTTCGTAATTCTAAGGAAGGAATTGCGATTGATTCATTAAAGGTTGAAAATGTGTTTGATTACTTATTTGGTATTAGTTCTGTCTAATTCCAGTGAACCATTAGAGGTAAACAGTGACGCATTACATCAAAGTTTAAGATATGTGCTTATGTAGAATAGAAGAGTTATACCATATGTTTTAAGGAAATTGAGGTTACATGAGAAAAGCTATCCTATGCATGAATAGGGGTTGGTAGCCACTGAGTTTATATTAGAAGTTTGGAGATACTTTCTTTATGGAGTAACATTCAATATCTTCAATAATCATAAGAGTTTAAGATATCAGTTTGATCAGGAGAAATTGATCGCGAGACAAAGAATTTTTAGTGGTTAAAATCGTTTAGAATGATGTAAGTGGAGAAGCAATATAAGAGTTGGAGGATAAGATAAAAGAATGATATCCATATTTATTCTGAGGATGTGAAATTCAAGTTATTAAATTTTATTAAATTTCAAGACAATAAACGAAATTTCTGTGTCTTTGTAAAATTATTTTGATTATTCCGTCTCGTATATTTGATCGTTTTGAGTGATTTACGTGTCAAGAAAATAATAATTTTTGGTGGGCCGGGGAAATCTTTATGTATTTAACTCTTGATTGTTAATTATTTCCTACGTTTTCTATGTGAGATAGTAAATTTTTATATTTTCTCGATTGTTTTTGGGCGGTTTGTGGGCCCAGTGGCCTTATGTACACGTGGGCCAGGTGGGTCCATAAATTAACATGAAAATTTTCTACGCATAGAAAAATTTGTTTAGCGAGACAGGGATCTTACTGAATAAAATTATTTTAATTATTCGGCGATAAAAAAAGTAAATATTTGATCGTGGGGTTTTTTTGAGTGATTTAGTCTTAGTATTAAGACAATAGGAAGCAATAATAATTTTGATTCAACCGTGGATTTAATCAACGGTGTAGAATCGGTCTAATAAAATGGCTATGACCATTTTATGTATTTAGATTTTCTCTTGATTGTTAATTATTTTTAATCAACGGTGGAGATGGATCATTTATAACCATTGATTTGAGATTTTTCTAAAATACTAATTTCTTGGATTAATATTTGTGACTTTTGTAGATGATTATAAATTTTTATACCTTAATCTTGATTGTTTTTGGCTAGAAAAGATGACAACTTATTGAATGCATAATGAAGGGGGGGACGATTTTGTGCTTGTTTTAGGAGTTAAAGGAAAGTTTGAAGACCATTATTAGTGGTCTTGGTCTTTATGAATCATTATTGATTCATTTTGCACTCTTAGGAGAATGCATGGAGGGGGGACGATTTTGGTGCATGCTTAAGAGCATAGAATGGTTTCAAGACCATTATTACTCCATCTTGATCATTATTGATCATTTCCAAAAACCTAAAGCTCTTAGAAAAATTTCTCTCCTTCTCCTTCAAGCATGGTTCAGCCATGATCACTAAACCTACCTTCCATCACTCAAAAATTTTATCCAACCTAGTTTCTTGAATCCTTACCTTATTCTAAGAACATCTCTAGTTATGAGTTTTCACAAAATCATTCATCTTGAGCTTCAAATCCAAGCTTTAAGTTTCTATTATAAAGGGTAAAGTTCTTATCTCTTCACCCAAACTTCACGTTTTAATTTTCTAAGCCATGCTTGAACCATGGTTTACCTACTTCTACACTTGTTATTGATTGTAACATTTGTTTATGATTTTTAGGGATTTTTCCATGGAGCTCTACGAAATTGGTAGGAAGGAAAACTAAGTCTTTTCACTTCATTCTTTATCTTAACCAAGTCTAAGAAGCCTTTCTTTCACAAAAATCAAAAACTCCAACCTTGTTCTTCAAGAGGAACCATTCAGCCATTCACCCAAAATCACCATCCAATCTCTTTTAATTTCATCCAACCATAGATCTTGAATCTACATGATATTCTAAGCAACTTTCATGTTGGAGACTTTCTCTAAATCATCCATCTTTAACCTTGTTCTTCAAGCTAAAGATTGAAGTTTTATTGGTGAAGTTTGTTAATCTTCACTTTTCTTTTGATTTTCAAGGTTCTAACCATGATTCATATCCATGGTTTTCTTATTCAAGTCTTATATATTAATTATGTGTGTGTTTTGTTTTGTATTTGAGAAGCCCTTGGTGGTGAAGGACTTGGAAAAAGAAGCAAAACAAGGAGCTTTTGAGGTTCTTCAAGAGGTAAGAGGGAGATTCATCTCACCAACCAAGTATGGTGGTGAGAGATGGTCTTATATTTGATGGATGGTGAATCCATGTGAGGATTCATATCCATGATCATGTAATAATTTGTGGGTGTTTATGTGCTTTGATTATTTGCCTATGCTTGGTATGATTTGCATGATTTATTGCTTTGATTATGGCATGCTTGTGATATATATGTTGAATATGTATTTCTATGTCATGATTTGACGATGGAAAGGAAATTGATTTTTGGTTCCTGAGACCAAGAGGATTTCGGCCAAGACACCTCAAAATAGGTGTTCACGAATTAATATTTTCATGAATGATAAAATTGGATGATTAGAAAAGCAAGGAAAATAAACAAAGGGTTTGTTTTTCAAGAAGTATTGTTCATGGTTTTGAGAAGGATTTTTATTGATTTATTTTGTGTAAAAAGTTTCTAAGCATTTTACTAAACATGGGCAATGTTGATTTTAAGGATTTGCAAAGAAAGTGAAAATGGATTTACAAAGAAAGTGAAAATGAAAAATGAACAAATGATTTGATTTCAAAGACCAAATGGTCACGATTTTTGTAAAGGATTTTTAATAGTTTTGTTTGTGTAAAACCATATTGACTTAGAAGGAAAAATGTTTTGATGATTTCAATAGTCATGTCCACGTTTTTGAAGGCTTGTAATGCCTTGATTTTATGGAAACAAAATAGAAATATAATTGATTTAGTATAAGGAATTTGGAAAGGGAATCAGAGTGTTTTATCATTTGAGAAAATGGATTTTTTGTATATGAATGGAAAAGAGAGGTTGAAAGTGTTTGAACCTTAATTTATTTTGAAGAGAATTGATTTTAGAATTGATTTGAGAAAAATGGAGAATATAATGATGATTTAAAATTTACTAACGCGTAACTCATCCTTTGGGTTTTGGAGAGCGTTAGTAATTTTTAAAGTTAGAAACATTGATTTAATTCAATGGAATTGTGAATTTGTGAAATATATTGTGGAAAGGATTTTCTTGAGTAAGAAAATGTGGAAAATAATGTGAGTAGTCATATTATTTTGAGAAATGTTGAAATGGAATTTTTAAAGGTTGAGAAATATTTTTCGTAATGGAAAAATGGTGAAAAATGATTTACGTAACTTAAAAATGTGATTTTTAAGCTACGTAATTGGAAAAACGTTTAAATATTTCCACGCGATTTGAAAAACGTTGAAATATTTTTACGCAATTTGGAAAGCGTTTAAATATTTTTACACGTTTGAGATATTGTTGAAAAATCACTACGTGATTTAAAAATGGTGGAATATTTCTATGTAATTGATGAAAACGTTGAAAAATCTATATGTGATTTGAAAACGTAACAAAAATGTTACAAAACTGTGAAAATGCGACAAAAGTAGTACGCGACTATGAAAACGCGATAATATGATTTTTGCGATTAAATATACAGTAAAATTATTGTTGAACCAGTGGATGAACACTATATGAGAAAATGATAAATTTTGCCTGTGATTGGCATTGGTGCATTTTATATGCATGAACTGGTGTATGAACACTGTATATGAATTTTGCCTATGATTGGTATTGGTGCATTGAACATGCATTGGGTGCGATATGCCTAGTATAAGTCACTTGTTGACCTTGGGGGCATCAGGGTGCGGGTTGCTTACATAGGTGGTTGGTAGCTCTTCTTCCCGTAAGTTAGACCGATGCAACGCACTGATGATCCTGACTGAGACACTATTCTTAATCGAGATCTCGTAAAGACTGTCATGTATATGCTAGATATGCAAATACAAATGAGAATTATAGCACGTGGTCTGAGGCATTTTGGTACCGACAGATCTTTCGGATCAACTTCTCCGAACTGAGTATTAGCTCCATGGAGTAGGAAATTGAGTTTTTGTGCGCATGCATGAAACTGAGCATTTATATCTGTATGATATATTAATTGAGGAATATTGGCTATGACAATTGTTTTGAATACTTGGATGATGATGATGATAATTAGATAATGTTGAGGGTGTTATCGACATTATTGTTTATGATAATTGAACTAATAAATGATTGGATGATGATAATTGATTAATGTTGGTGGCATGATTGTAATTATGGTATGATGTATCTGTATGATATGTTGTTTGTGTTATCTCTATGCTACCATATTGGTATTGGCGTAGGTGATCTCACCTCTTTGTTATATTGTTTTGCTGTGTTTGTGTTATTAAAAATTATATAGTAGAAGGAACGAGTTGTCTTAGACATAACGGGTGGCAAATATTTTGAGATTGGTGACAACATTGAGGAGTAACAATTCAAGATTCGATAGTGTGTAGTGTGAACAAGGAACAGATGTCCGATGCATCAAGATGAATACAAGAAGAAATAAGTATGTTAAGTTTTACCGTTAGTGTTGTACCATACTATTAAGTAAGACCCGTGATGGGGTTTGCTACTGTTAAAAAAAGAAAATTTGTTAGTTTTATATTTCTCTTTAAATTGTTAAATATTAATTGGTGTCAATAATGTATATTAATCAGTTTAAATATATTTTCAGTAATACTTATGGATTTCAGTAAGTTTATGTTTCTGTAATAAGAAATTTTAAAACTCACCTTTTATAACTCAAACCTTTTATGAACTTCTTTATAGATTATGAGTTGAGAGTCGGAAATGTGATACCCTGAGGAGGGTGTTACAATTGCGATACGTGAAATATGTTGTGAAGATTTGATAGTAAAGGTGGTAATGCAATCTGATAGGCTACTAGACCTATCCGATGAAGTATCTGACACGACCCGATAAACTTTGGGGTGAGCTTCTTAGACTTAAGCACTCGTCCAACTCCAGTCATAGGTGTCACTTGCCGAAATACATGGTCACCTTCTTCAAACTCAAGCGGTCTTCTCCTTTTATCCGCATAACTCTTTTGCCGAGTCTGAGTTGTCCTCATTTTATCTTGAATCATCTTCACTTTCTCCGTAGTCTGTTGTACAACTTCTGGTCCTATAATAGCACTTTCACCATCATGATACCAACATAACAGTGTTCTGCATCGTCTCCCATACAATGCCTTATAGGGTGCTATGCCTATACTTGAATGAAAACTGTTGTTGTACGTGAACTCTATCAATGGTAAGAATTCATCCCAACCTCCAGTTTGTTCTATAACACAAGCTCTCAACAAGTCCTCTAATGACTAAATCATTCTTACTTACTGACCATCTGTTTGTGGATGGTAAGCAGAACTCAAACGTAGCATTGTTCTCATAGCTTCTTGTAAACTATTCCAAAATCTCGACATAAATCTCAGATCTCGATCCGAAATAATACTGGATGGTACACCACGAAGTCTAATAATTTCATTGATGTACACTTGAGCCAACTTTTCCATTGAGTACTTAATATTAATCGGCAAAAAGTGCGCTAACTTAGTAAGCTGATCAATAATTACCCAAATAGAATCGTGACCTTTCCGAGTCTTTGGTAGTCTTGTTACAAAATCCATTGCTATGTCATCCCATTTCCATTCAGGAATAGCCAAAGGTTGCAATATTCCAGATGGTCTTTGATGTTCCACCTTAGCCTTCTGACATACTAAACAGGATGATATATATTCAGTGGCATCCTTCTTCATTCCTTGCCACCAATATAGTTGTTTCAAATCTTGATACATCTTTGTGGCTCCTGGATGCATACTCAACTTACTCCTATGAGCTTCATCCAAAATTAATCTCCTAAGTTCTTGATCATTTGGTACATAAACCCTTCCTTTATACTTCAGAATTCCATTAGCACCTTCGTTAAATTCCAACACTGCTCCTTGGCTCCTTGCTTCTTTTGCTTCTTGCAAATACTGGTCACTATTTTGTCCTTCTCATATTCTATCTATCAAATCATTTGAAATGGTGATCATGTTTAAACATATTCTCCCTGGCATCAATTTTACAGACAAATGCATATCTCGAAATTCTTCTATCAGTTCCTTCTCCTAAATCATCATAACCGAAGCACTAAGCATTTTCCTACATAAAGCATCCGCTACGACATTCGTTTTTCTGGGATGATACTATAACTAAAAGTCATAGTCCTTCAGAAACTCTAGCCAATGCCTTTGTCTCATGTTCAACTCTTTTTGGTCAAACAGATACTTCAAACTTTTATGATCACTAAAAACAGTGAACATTGCCCCATAGAGAAAATGTCTCCACACTTTCAATGCAAACACTACAGCTGCCAATTCCAAATCATGAGTTGGATAATTCCTCTCATGCACTTTCAACTGCCTTGAAGCATAAGCACAACCTTACAGTTTTGCATAAGTACACAACCCAATCCTTGGTACGAAGCATCATAATATACTTCGAAAGGTTCGTTTGGATCATGTAGAATCAATACCGGTGAAGTAATCAGTCGTCTTTTCAACTCTTGAAAACTTTCTCCGCATGCATCAGCCCATACGAACGGTTGATTCTTTTGTGTAAGTTGGGTAAGAGGTCCTGCCATCTTAGAAAACTCCTCAATAAACCGTCGATAGTAACCAATTAGTCCGATGAAACTACAGATTTTCGATACAGTCTTAGGCCTTTCCCATTCCAAAACCGTCTCCACCTTTGAAGCATCAACTTTAATTCCTTCCTTCGATATCACATGTCCCAAAAATTGAACTTCGCTCA
The DNA here is from genome assembly GCA_029884605.1 of Ormosia emarginata. Lineage (NCBI taxonomy): Eukaryota > Viridiplantae > Streptophyta > Magnoliopsida > Fabales > Fabaceae > Ormosia > Ormosia emarginata. The sequence goes on from JAQQTP010000088.1 coordinate 29,373,540, forward strand.
ACCAAAATTCACATTTGGACAACTTGGCATATAGCTTATTCTCCTTCAAAATCTGGAGAACCACTCTGAGATGCTCAGCATGTTCTTCCTGACTTCGAGAATAAATCAAAATGTCATCTATAAAGATAACAACAAACTTGTCCAAGTACGAACGGAAAATTTTGTTCATGAAGTCCATGAATATGACTGGGGCATTCGTCACACCAAACGGCATCACTAGATATTTGTAATGCCCATATCGTGTCTAAAATGCTGTCTTGGGATGATCCTCCACTTTCACACATATCTGATGATAACCAGAATGTAAATCAATCTTAGAAAATATTGGAGCTCCTCGCAATTGATCCATCAGATCATCGATTCTTGGGAGTGGATATTTATTCTTAATCGTAATCTTGTTCAATTGTCGATAGTCTACACATAGACGAGAAGTCTCATCCTTCTTCTTTACCAACAATACTGGAGCTCCCCATGGTGACACACTAGGTCTCACGAATTGTTTCACCAATAAATCCTCCAACTGTTTCTTAAGCTCTGCCAATTCTACCAGTGACATTCGATAGGGCACTATAAATATAGGTCCAGTTCCAGGTACTAAATCAATAGCAAGCTCGATTTCTCTTTCTGGCGGTAGTCTAGGTATATCTTCAGGAAATACTTCAGGAAATTCTTTAACTATGAAAATATCTTTCAAGACATCCTCACACTGAACCTCCAAGGAAGACATCAATAAAAACCCCTGATCTCCTTCCTTCAAACAAGTTTTTACTTGAGTAGCCGTTAGGAATCTAGGATCCTTAGCCTCAAGAAATACTAATGTCTTATTCGAACAATCAATTAGGACATGGTTAGAAGACAGCCAATCCATTGCTAAGATTACATTAATCTTGGAAAGAGGCAAACATATCAAATCAACATGAAAGATTCTATTCCTAATACAAATAGGGCAATTCAAACATACTTTAGTAGTAATCACAGGCTTATCAGTAGGAGTAGCAACACTCAGATCATAAGGTAATGTAGTCACAGTCAATCCCAAATGCTCCACACAATCACATGCAATTAAAGAATGTGTTGCTCCCGAATCATAGAGTACGGTTGAAGGATTACCTTCGATGGCTCACTCCTCCATAATCAAGTCCTCTGACTTCACACCTTCTTCCCCGCTCATAGTATACACACGATCACCCTCTTGTGGCCTCGCAGTACGAACGTTTCCCACAAAGGGTTCCGCCTTCAATTGATCACATTCCCTGGAGAAATGTCCAGGTTTCCCACATCTGTAACAGATAACTCCTTTATGTTGACAATCCTTGGTTAGATGGTCCTTCCCATACTTGAAACATTTAAGCGTAGAAGTTCCAGCTTGACTTGCCTTACTGCCACCAGAACTTCCTCCAACAGATTGCTGCCGGTTCTGACTTCCTGCCAGTTTGGTATACAGTTTCTGTTGATAACGGTTGCCACCGCTACCCTTTCCTCTTTGGAATCTTGTAGGTCCAAAGTTCTTATTTCTCACCGCACACTGGTGATCAATCTTCTCAACCTTACGACACTTGACCAATAATTCTGGAAACTGTTCGATTCCCAAAGTTGCTACAGCTCGCTTAATATCAAGTTTCAATCCCTTTTCAAATTTTCTGCACTTCCAATCCTCGTCCGAGTGCACCTGAAAATACCTCGAAAACTTAGACAAGTTTTTGAATTTTGCAGCATACTCACATATAGACATCACTCTTTGTCTTAAACTAAGGAATTTCATCTCCTTAGCATGCCGAACACTAGCTGGAAAATACTTTCCCAGAAACTTCTGCCAAAAGAGCTGCCATGTCACAACTCTTCCCTCAGCTTGTAAAAGTCTTCGGGCTCTTGCCCACCAATCTTTTCCATCTCCAACTAACATAAAAGTTGCAAAAGTAAGCTTCCGTTCATCGGTACAACCCATACCTTTAAATATCTTTTTGAGTTCTTTGATCCATAGATTAGCTTTATCTGGGTCAAATTCTCCATAAAACTTTGGTGGATTGTTTCTACGAAATTCCGACAAACTGTGAGCATCCTCAGTTGCCCTTTGGTTTTGCTGTACAACGACATCAGCCATCCATTGCATTGCTGCTACAGCTGCAGCCATGTTCTGGTTATTGTCACCAATATTTCCAAATCCTGCTCTAGTATTCACGCGTCCTCTTCCTCGTCTAGCCATTACGTTTTCTCAAAATCAAACTGGACAACACAAAGAAGAGTTAAGGTCAATCTTCAAACAATATTGTTTTCTTTTGGAAAACAAACACAGAGAATCACACAACTTAAACAAAATAGACCTAACCACAAACCCAAAAAGAATCTAACTTGGGCTCTGATACCAACTAATTTAACACCCACCGTAGGGTGTCATATTTATGTTACTTAATCACCAAATTACCCCTTCCATTATAAAATATGCTTTGTAGTGTAATGACAAGTTATAAAATTTCTTAATGTTCATAAGATAACCTTAGTGGAAAATAAAAATATTACAACATCATCATAAATAATTTACATCATATATACATTATAAAAGTACTGCCAAGATTATTTATATATAGACATACTCCTCAAAGTATATGAATATTATTTAAAATTAACATACTGTCCAAGTATTACTAAGCAGCAGAACCCTCAGATGGGTCCTCCTCAGATTCCTCAGCAGGTACGAATCCGACTTGATGCGAAGTCCTACGGACAGGTGTCTGAGTAGACGACATGATGCTAATCTCGCTAGGAGTACGGTAGTAAGCTCCCCAGTACTGCCTAATGGACAATGGAAACTCTAAGTGTACATAAATATTTATACTAAAATAAGGGTTCCCTTAATAAAGCCTACTCAAGGTAACATTCAAGTCTCCTATATAGAAAATACAGTCTCTATCTAGGTCAACATGCCATGCCTCCGGTCCTCCACGAAATTACAACCTCATATATCTTAGGAAACTGGGCATCGCCATCTTCTCAAAACTCTGCTTTCTTAGGAAGAATCTGCTCCTCTTCGCCTTCTTGTTCAATCCCTTGCTCAGCGTCTTTACAAATATAATTATAGTACAAAATAGACATACAAAGAGGTGAGATCACCTATGCCAATACTAACATGGTAGCATGGAGATAACACATACAATATATCTTACAGATACATCATGCCATATCATGCCCTCAACATTATTTATCATCACAACAGATGTAATAAATAATAATTATGATTATACCCTCAATATTTTCCAATTATTCAATAATTATAATCATGCCCTTAACATTATTCAATATTCAACATTTCATGGTATAATCACACGATAATTACAATAATGCCATAAGCATCATCCAATATTCCATAATTGATATAACACACAAATATAGATACTCAGATTGATGCATGTACACATAGACTCACTTTCCTACTCCATGGAGCTAAAACTCAAGTCGAAGAAATTGATCCAAAAGATCTGTCTGTACCAACATGCCTTAGATCACGTGCCACAATTCTCATATGTGTTTGCACATCTAGCATATACACGACAGTCTTTACTAGATCTGGATTAAGAATAGTGTCTCGGTCAGGATCATCAGTGCATTGCATCAATCTAACCCACGGTACAGAAGAGCTACCAACTGCCCACTATAGGCAACCTGCATCCTGATGCCCCCAAGGTCAACAAGTGACTTACACTATGCATATCGCACCCACTCAAGAGGTGTACTTTCTCTCCTAGGCTATTAGACTTATCCAGTCTAATAGACCTTTCCAATGCATATATAATGCACCAAATGTCAATCACAGGCTAATCTCATAATTTCTCATACAGTGCCCATACACTAGTCCAACAGTAATCTTACTGTATATTCAATCGCGAAATCATATTATCGCGTTTTCTCAATCGCGCAACACTTTTGTCGCGTTTTCAAATCGTGTATTGATTTTTCAACATTTTCTCAATCGCGTAAAAATATTTGAACGCTTTCCAAATCGGGTAGAAATATTTAATTATTTTTCAAATCGCGTAGCGATTTTTCATCGTTTTTGCAATCACGTAGCTTAAAAATCACATTTTTAAGTTATGTAAAACATTTTTCACCATTTCACAAGTACGTAAAATATTCCTCAATATTCCAAACATCATTTTGGACTTTCCAAAAATCATAGTCATTTCCAACATCATTTTCTAGATTTTCTCCTTTAAGAAATCTTTTCTGCAATACATTCCACAAATTCACCATTTCATTGAATTAAAACAATGTTTCTAACTTAAAATTTCCTAACGCGCTCCAAAACTCAAAGGATGAGTTATACGTTAGTAAATTTTAAGTCACCAACGTATTCTTTATAATTCTAAATCAATTCTAAAAATCAATCCTCTTTAAAATAAATTGAGGTTCAAACACTTTCAACCTCTCTTTTCCATTCATATACGGAAATTCTATTTTTCAAGTGACAAAACACTTTGTTTCCATTTCTTTAATCCTTGTACTAGATCAATTACATTTCCACTTTGAAATCATTTTGTTTCATAAAACCAAGGCATTACAAGCCTTCAAAACCATGATACATGGCCATTGAAACCATCATATATTTTTCCTTCTAAATCAACTAAGTTCCATTCATGTTTTTATACAAACAAAACCATTAAAATTCCTCCAAAAACTGTGAGACTCTTGTTCTTTGAAATCAAAACATTTGTTCATTTTCCTTGCTCTTCTAAACATCTAATTTTACCATTCATGAAAATATTAACACCTATTTTGAGGTGTGAGGCCGAAATCCTCTTGGTCTTTGGAATCAAAAATTATTTTCCTTTCCATCATCAAATCATGGCATACATATACATATTCATCATATCATATAATCAAGCATACCTTAAAGCAATAAAAATCACCTAAAGCATGCAAACACAAATAAATAATTTAAAATACATAAACACCCACAAATAATTACACAACCATGGATATGAATCCTCACATGGATTCACCATCCATCAAATACAAATTCATCTCTCACCACCATACTTGGTTGGTGAGATGGATCTCCCTCTTACCTCTTGAAGAACCTCCAAAAACCCTTGGTTTGCTCCTTGAGTAAGTGATTCACCACCAAAAGCTTCTTAAACACAAAATAAAACACAAGTTTATTAGCATATTAAGCTTGAACAAGGAAAACCATGGATCAAACATGGCTTAGAACATGAAAAAGAGATAAGAAGTGAAGTTTCCTTACACTTCACCTTAAAAATCCTAGAACCTTGCTCTTGAAGAAAGTCCTTGAGGATGATGGGTTTAGAACTTGGCCTAAACTACAAAGTGTCTTAGATTGAGGTATAGATTCAAGAAGTAAGGTTGTTTGAAATTTTTGAAGAGTGATAGTATGTTATTGGGGTCTTGGCCGTGAGCAAGAATGAGAGAAAAAGAGAGAAAATTTTTGAGAGCTTTAGGTTTTTGATAATGGCATTAAAGCCTCTAAAATTCGAACCCCCCTTGTTCTCTAAGGTTGTGTCCAAGTTCATTGACCACCATTTTGGGCATTGTTAGCCATTGATTAAATCAATGGTTAGTATTAGTGTAGCTTCTAAGTATAGCTTCTATATTGATAAGACTAAATCTAGGCCATTAGATCTTTCCTCCTTGAAATCTTGGCCATTAGATGTATCTCCAAAATGAAAGGTTAAGATCACCTCTTCATACTTTCCATCCAATGGTCATAAAAAGTCTTTGCCACTTTGTAAGACCAATCTCCACTATTGATTAAATCAATGATGGATATCCAAAGGCTTCAACATTAAGCTTACTTTCTATTGGTCCGTCATAAAGTCGTCATAACCACTAATGTTGACTAAGTAGTATAATATTTATTTTTATCTGCTATTACCCTACGGACACAATTAACTGTAGTTTTTATTGCCCGATAATTAAATACAGTACAAAACACAGTAAAAGAAAATTTCAAAATTGTTTCTAGATTCAGGTTTAGTAAGATCCCCCGTCTCCGTGTCAACAGTATAAAATTTTCTGGCTGCAGAAAAATTTTCATTTTTTCAGACCCACCTGGGCCCACGTAGAGCCCCCTGGGCCCATAGACAGCCCATGGATAATATTAAAATAATCAAAGAAATATAAAAATTACATAATCATCCACAAAATCATAAAAATTATAAAACTTATGAAAATCAAATCAGATTACGTAAAATAATTAAAACTTAACAGTAATAATTAAAATACGTTAGATTTTTCCCGGCCCGAAAATTATTATTTTCTTGACACGGAGTAAATCACACAAAACAATCAAATGTATTGACAGAATACTCAAAATAATTTTACAATACACAGAAATCATTAAATAGTAGAATTCTGTTATTACTGTCAAATAGCTAGAAAATTTGGGGTGTTACACTTAAGAGAATTTGTGTGTGCTTAATTTTGAGATTTAAGTGATTATTTGATGTCTTTGGTATTGTTCACTTCTATGAACTTGTAGAATAAAATGGATGAATCAAAATTATACACTTGATATGTATTAAGGATTACCCGAGTACGGAGATAATTTATTATCTCCGTGAAGGGAATTAGATAAGTATTCCAGGTAGAGAATAATCTCGGAGGAGGAAGAATAGGTTTTACACTCTAGGAAGGGAGTAATCTTGATTGTACTCCGGGTATGGAGTAATCATGAATATATATATATATATATATATATTATGTGTGATTGAATGAATGAGAATTGAATATACTCCGGGCAGGGAGTAAGAATAAATGTGAACTGGATATAAATTCAAGCAGGATAGTATCTAGAAGAGAATGAGATATAACATTGAGCATGAGAGTATCCTGAATAAATGATATATGATGATTTATAACACTTGATGAAAATAAGATATGAAGAAATATCTTATTCGTATTGAATGTTGAAAGATGATGAATAACTATTTGTGATATATTTGTATATATGAATAATAAATGATGTTGAATGAATTACTACTTATAAAGAATTTGATGATTATTAATGACTTAATATTGATGCTTGAGATATTTATTATGTTGAATTATATTGATAATTATGAATGAAGTATAAAATACTTTATTGAAGTATTTGGTTGTACAAATGTTTTTTTTATAAAGATGATAATTGAATCTCTATTTCAGGAAGAGAGAGGATCATTTTTGGTAGCTTGCCAAGAAAATGAGACATTTTTTCTAGAACCTTGAACTGTGAAAATGTCGATGAGGGATCTTACTAAACCCGAGGCCAAACACGGTTTACGAGGTTTAATGTTTTTCAAGATTTTATCTGATAAATAAAAATCGCAGAATAATTTTATTATCCGTTGGACAATAAATACTGATTTTTGTTAACTGTAACTTCTGTCCACTGATAATAAATCTGATACAATGTTAGTCATATATTAGAGAACACTTTAATGACATCACAATGGTGACATCATCACCATGACATCACTTTGACTTTTCAAAAGGTGGAATCTTAGCTTGTTGGAGAAGCTTTAGAGGAAACTTCCTAGAAATTTCCTATTGGCTTGTTAGGGAAACCACATTTTCCTCTCTCCTCCTCACCGCCACACAATTTTTGGGGCTCTTTGTGGCCACTCATTTTATTCCATGCACTTACACAAAATACACTTAATTACACATTTCATTCCATTTCAAATTTTACTATCACTTTCTATCTCTATTTTCTCTCTTCATCTTTTACTCTCAACTTTTCTCTTCCTCTTCTCTTGTCCTTCTTCCACGGCACCCACACCATCCTTCCCCTCCATTGTTGCTTGATTTTAAGCAAAGAGTTTACTTGAACTAACCATCCTTTGGAGCTCTTCATTCTTGTTGGAAGACATCTTCAAAAACTCAAACTCTTCCTCTCCATTTTCTCACCCACCTCACGGCCAAGACACCATTTTTGGGGTTCTCCAAGCTTTTCTTTCAACTAACCTCATTTCCTACCATCTCTCATTACCTATAACATTTTCTCTTTTGTGACCACCACTAAAATCCACCATTTTCGTTTTTGTTCCATCAAGCTTCAAAGTTGGAGACTTTAAGGTAAAATTCATAGCTTTATCACCTTTCCTCCCCATTTTCATGATTCTTGACCTCTTAGATGATCAAGGGTTCCTTTTCTAAGCTTTGATGATGATTTTGGTGAGTTTTGATGTCCTTAGGGTTTTCTTGAAGGTGTAGGACGAAAATCTCCACAAGGGACCAGGAGGCTTGCTTTCTTATGTTGTCTTCAATAGGTAAGAGGGAGATAATCCTCTTCAACCTATCTTGGTGGTGAGGGAACATTTTCTTTATGTTGTTGATGAGGAATCCATGTGGGATTACTCTCTTGGTTGTGATGTTCTTCATGATTTTGTGCTATTTTGACTTGTATGATTTATTGATTGTCATTATATGTCTTGATGACTATGTAAAAATATATTGGATTTCTTGGATTGTTATGTGGAGAAATTTTAGGGTTCTTTGCCTTTTTGGATTTGCGGCCAAGAGGCCAAATTTTTAGGTGTTCAAGGTGTGGTTTTGTAAAGATTGGAACTTAGGTGATGAAGAGTTAAAGAGCAATTGAAATGAAATGGAAAACTTTGGGTTCTTACCCTTTGGGAGGCCCACGACCTCTTAGATAATTGTTAGGGTTCAAGACTTAAATTTGTAGCAACTTTGGAACTTAAGTAATTTAATGAAAGTAACTAACAATGTGGTGGAAAGATTGGTTAGATTTATACCATTGGGAGGCTCACGGCCTCTAGGAGATTTATTGGTTTAAGTTGTGATCCTTGTGCAACCTTGGGCCTTAAGTGATTAAATGATAAGTGATTAACCTTGTGGTGAAGGAAAAAAGGGTTAGACTTTGTTATAATGAGGCTCACGGATTCTTAAGGCAAAATGCCACAAAATGTAATGCTAAAATGGAGACTTAGATGATTAGAGAAGTCTAGATTCGTTAAGAGTTCATAAAATAAAAAGAATAGAGAATAAGACCTTATCTTATGGATTAGAATGATTTTGAACATAAGGGAAGAACAAAAGAGTTTGTGAGACTTGTAAAACCTTAGAGTAGTTTCAAGTAAGCATGATTTGATTAGATTGAAGGGCTTGACTAATCTAAGGGAACCAAGATTGAATAAGGACTTCAAGAGAATCCCTCTAGAGAATGAATTCATAAGAGATATTAATTAAAGTGATACCCGAAATAAACCTCTAAAAGTGTGCTATCACTCTTGAGAAATTAATACTATACTATTGTGGGTTCGTGTTTGGGACTAAAATTTTGTTGATGCTTAATTTGGCCAAATTGTGGCATATGATGGAAAAGTTTTATTGTGAAATATACATGATTGTGCATGGAGTCAACATGCATTGAACATTTGCTCAGTCGATGACTGTTAAAAGGCTGGATGAGCCTATGAATATGCATTGAGTCAACATGCATTGAATATTTGCTTAGTCGATGACTATTAAAAGGCTGTATGAACCTATGAATGAGAATTGAATAGTGTGCTCTGTGATGGATCTATAGGGGGCGTAAGGTGCGGTGTATACCGATTGCATGCATTACGGGCCCGAAAAATCACTATTCTTTTTGTGGTGAATGAACGAGAATTGGATAGTGTGATCCTTGATCGATTTATGGGGGGCGTAAGGCGCGATGGTTCATTTCGTGATGAGGTTATCACTCTATATACCCCTAGCCATGATAAACCAATTGCGATGCATTACGGGCTCGACAAGGCACTATTCACTTTGTGGTCTGGCATAGATTGTCATTGAGGGGGATAGATCTTTTGGATTGTTCATCTTTGAAATTGATATATCTCCATGGAGTAGAAATTTTTGGTACCAAATGCACATGTATTATGAGTCGGCATTGCGAGTCGGCATTATGAGTTGGCATAGTGGGTTAGCATATCATTTGACACTCATTTATATCATATCATTTGGCACTCATTATATGAAGATTGAACTATTGCTTTAAATAATGTTATGATTATTTGAACTGCTTTATTGTTTATTATCTGAGACTCTATTGTTGTTTCTTTTATCGTATGTGATTACTGCTGCTTAAATGTTATTACTTTGCTATGTGGGCATCCTGCGCCGTTGTGTTTCTTTACTGCCATAATTAGTAATGTAAGTAGGATGTCTCACCTCTTTCCTGTATCCTTGTATTTCTATTTTATATTTATATTTGATAAAAGATCGTGAGCAAGAAGAAGAGAGAGACCACACCCTCACTGATTAGATTGGGCTGATTTATTACTTTCGATATGGCGTCTGGACGAGATTTCTCCTATTACATACGAGTGTAACTTCATGGGGGCATTGATGTCTGACGTGTCGACTAGGACACCGAGCATCACCTATATAGGGGTTGCGGCTTTGTCTGCTAGTAGTACCTATCCTAGGGTTACTACTTTCCCCCTTTAGTGCTTTTGTAACCACCATATTATATTTGAACATGTAAATATTATGTTTTGTGTAACACCCCAAATTTCTTATCAATTAGACAGTAATTTTGACAGTTAACAGAATTCTACTGTTTAGTGATTTCTGTGTGCTATAAAATTATTTTGATTATTCTGTCAGCGTATTTGATCGTTTTGAGTGATTTACTCTGTGTCAAGAAAATAATAATTTTTGGACCAGGAGAAATCTTTATGTATTTATTTCTCTTGATTGTTAATTATTTTTAACAATCTGATTTGATTTTCATATGTTTTCTAATATTTGTGATTTTTGTGGATGATTATAAATTTTTATATTTCTTTGATTGTTTTTGGGCGGTTTGTGGGCCTAGGTGTCTTTACGTGGACCCAAGTGGGTCCCGCAAAGTGAAAAATTTTCTACGCATAGAAAAATTTGTACTGTTGAGATGGAGACAGGGGATCTTACTAAACCTGAATCCGGAAACATTTTTAGAAAATTTCTTGTACTGTGTTTTGTACTGTATTTAATTATCAGGCGATAAAAATACAGTAAATATATTATTTCATGGGGTTTTAGCAGATAAAAATAGAAATTATACTGCGAAGTCAATATTAGTGGTTTTGATGACTTTATGATGGACCAATAGGAAGCAAGCTTAATGATTAAGATTTTGATATCAACCGTCGATTTAATCAACGGTGTAGAATCGGTCTAATAAAATGGCTATGACCATTTATAACCGTTGGATTTAGATTTAAATCAAGGGTGTAGATTTGATCTTATAAAGTGGCTAGGACCATTTGTGACCATTGGATTTGGATTTAATCAACGGTGGAGATGGATCATTTATAACCATTGGATTTGGATTTAATCAATGGTGGAGATTTGGTCTTCTAAAATGGCTATGACTAATTATGACCCTTGGATTGAAAGTAAGAAGGAGTAATCTTGACCCATCATTTTTGGAGATGTATCTAATGGCTAGGATTTCAAGGAGGAAAGATCTAATGGCCTAGATTAAGTCTTCTAATCAAAAGTCTACCTTAATCAAAACCATTGATCTAATCAATGGCTTAAATTGTCCTAAATGGTGGCTAGAAAAGATGACAACTTATTGAATGCATAATGAAGGGGGGAGGGACGGTTTTGTGCTTGTTTTAGGAGTTAAAGGAAAGTTTGAAGACCATTATTAGTGGTCTTAGTCTTTATGAATCATTATGGATTCATTTTGCACTCTTAGGAGAATGCATGGAGAGGGGGACGGTTTTGGTGCATGCAAGAGCATAGAATGGTTTCAAGACCATTATTACTCCATCTTGATCATTATTGATCATTTCCAAAAACCTAAAGCTCTTAGAAAAATTTCTCTCCTTCTCCTTCAAGCATGGTTCGGCCATGATCACTAAACCTACTTCCATCACTCAAATATTTTATCCAACCTAGTTTCTTGAATCCTTACCTTATTCTAAGAACATCTCTAGTTATAAGTTTTCACAAAATCATTCATCTTGAGCTTCAAATCCAAGCTTCAAGTTTCTATTATAAACGGTAAAGTTCTTATCTCTTCACCCAAACTTCAAGTTTTAATTTTCTAAGCCATGCTTGAACCATGGTTTACCTATTTCTACACTTGTTATTGATTTTAACATTTATTTATGATTTTTAGGGATTTTTCCATGGAGCTCTACGAAATTGGTAGGAAGGAAAACTAAGTGTTTTCACTTCATTCTTTATCTTAACCAAGTCTAAGAAGCCTTTCTTTCACAAAAATCAAAAACTCCAACCTTGTTCTTCAAGAGGAACCATTCGGCCATTCACCCAAAATCACCATCCAATCTCTTTTAATTTCATCCAACCATAGATCTTGAATCTACATGATATTCTAAGCAACTTTCATGTTGGAGACTTTCTCTAAATCATCCATCTTCAACCTTGTTCTTCAACCTAAAGATTGAAGCTTTATTGGTGAAGTTTGTTAATCTTCACTTTTCTTTTGATTTTCAAGGTTCTAACCATGATTTATATCCATGGTTTTCTTATTCAAGTCTTATATATTAATTATGTGTGTGTTTTGTTTTGTATTTGAGAAGTCCTTGGTGGTGAAGGACTTGGAAAAAGAAGCAAAACAAGGAGCTTTTGAGGTTCTTCAAGAGGTAAGAGGGAGATTCATCTCACCAACCAAGTATGGTGGTGAGAGATGGTCTTATATTTGATGGATGGTGAATCCATGTGAGGATTCATATCCATGATCATGTAATAATTTATGAGTGTTTATGTGCTTTGATTATTTGCCTATGCTTGGTATGATTTGCATGATTTATTGCTTTGATTATGGCATGCTTGTGATATATATGTTGAATATGTATTTGTATGTCATGATTTGATAATGGAAAGGAAATTGATTTTTGGTTCCAAAGACCAAGAAGATTTCGGCCAAGACACCTCAAAATAGGTGTTCACGAATTAATATTTTCATGAATAATAAAATTGGGTGATTAGAAAAGCAAGGAAAATAAACAAAGGGTTTGTTTTTCAAGAAGTATTGTTCACAGTTTTGCGAAGGATTTTTATTGATTTATTTTGTGTAAAAAGTTTCTAAGCATTTTACTAAACATGGGCAATGTTGATTTTACGGTTTTGCAACGAAAGTGAAAATAGATTTATAAAGAAAGTGAAAATGAAAAATGAACAAATGATTTGATTTCAAAGACTAAGTGCTCATGGTTTTTGTAAAGGATTTTTAATGGTTTTGTTTGTGTAAAACCATATTGACTTAGAAGGAAAAATGTTTTGATGATTTCAATAGTCATGTCCACATTTTTGAAGGCTTGTAATGCCTTGATTTTATGGAAACAAAATGGAAATATAATTGATTTAGTATAAGGAATTTGGAAAGGGAATCAGAGTGTTTTATCACTTGAGAAAATGGGATTTTTGTATATGAATGGAAAAGAGAGGTTGAAAGTGTTTGAACCTCAATTTATTTTGAAGAGAATTGATTTTAGAATTGATTTGAGAAAAATGGAGAATATAATGGTGATTTAAAATTTACTAACGTGTAACTCATCCTTTGGGTTTTGGAGAGCGTTAGTAATTTTTAAAGTTAGAAACATTGATTTAATTCAATGGAATTGTGAATTTGTGAAATATATTGTGAAAAGGATTTTCTTGAGTAAGAAAATGTGGAAAATAATGTGAGTAGTCATATTATTTTGAGAAAGGTTGAAATGAAATTTTTGAAGGTTGAGAAATATTTTTTGTAATGAAAAAATGGTGAAAATGATTTACGTAACTTAAAAACGTAATTTTTAAGCTACGCGATTGGAAAAATGTTTAAATATTTCCACGCGATTTCAAAAATGTTGAAATAATTCTACGCAATTTGGAAAGCGTTTAAATATTTTTACACGTTTGAGATATTGTTGAAAAATCACTACGTGATTTAAAAATGGTGGAATATTTCTATGTAATTGATGAAAACGTTGAAAAATCTATGTGATTTGAAAGCGTAACAAAAATGTTACAAAATTGTGAAAACGCGACAAAAGTGGTGCGCGACTATGAAAACGCGATAATATGATTTTTGCAATTAAATATACAGTAAAATTACTATTGAACCAGTGGATGAACACTGTATGAGAAAATGATAAATTTTGCCTGTGATTGGCATTGGTGCACTTTATATGCATGAACTAGTGTATGAACACTGTATATGAATTTTGCCTATGATTGGCATTGGTGCATTGAACATGCATTGGAAAGGTCCAAGGGACTGTATGAGGCTATTTGCCTAGGAGAGACGTACACCTCTTGAGTGGGTGTGATATGCATAGTGTAAGTCACTTGTGGACCTTGGGGGCATCGGGGTGCGGGTTTGCTTACATGGGTGGTTGGTAGCTCTTCTTCCCGTAAGTTAGACCGATGCAACGCACTGATGATCCTGATGGAGATACTATTCTTAATCGAGATCTCGTAAAGACTGTCATGTATATGCTAGATATGCAAATACAAATGAGAATTATAGCACGTGGTCTGAGGCATTTTGGTACCTACAGATCTTTCGGATGAACTTCTCCGAACTGAGTATTAGCTCCATGGAGTAGGAAATTGAGTCTATGTGCGCTTGCATGAAACTGAACATTTATATCTGTATGATATATTAATTGAGGAATATTGGCTGTGACAATTGTTTTGAATATTAGGATGATGATGATGATAATTAGATAATATTGAAAGCGTTATCATCATTATTGTTTATGATAATTGAACTGATAAATGATTGGATGATGATAATTGATTAATGTTGGTGGCATGATTATAATTATGGTATGGTGTATCTGTATGATATGTTGTTTGTGTTATCTCTATGCTACCATGTTGGTATTGGTGTAGGTGATCTCACCTCTTTGTTATATTATTTTGTTGTGTTTGTGTTATTAAAATTTATATAGTAGAAGGAACGAGTTGTCTTAGACATAACGGGTGGCAGATATTCTGAGATTGGTGACAACATTGAGGAGTAGCAATTCAGGATTCGATAGTGTGCAGTGTGAACAAGGAACAAATGTTTGATGTATCAAGATGGATACAAGAAGGAATAAGTATGTTAAGTTTTACCGTTAGTATTGTACCGTGCTATTAAGTAAGACCCGTGATAGGGTTTGCTACTGTTAAAAAAAGAGAGTCTATTAGTTTTATATTTTTCTTTAAATTGTTAAATATTAATTGGTGTAAATATTGTATATTAATCAGTTTAAATATATTTTCAGTAATACTTATGGATTTCAGTAAGTTTATGTTTCTGTAATAAGAAATTTTAAAACTCACATTTTATAACTTAAACCTTTTATGAGCTTCTTTACAGATTATGAGTTGGGAGTCGGAAATGTGATAACCTGAGGAGGGTGTTACATTTCGTGTTACTAGTGCTTTGTGTCAATGATGAATATATTTATATATAGAATATGTTTTTCCTCTAGTGGTTATATTTTAAATGGTTGGGTACTAAATATGCTTCATTCGAGGCTCCTATTTTCTATCTATGTATAATGGAAATTTTTGAAAAGAATGTTGTTGAGACTGTGACACGCCTAGATTTAGTGACCGTGGTATTAATGACGATTGTGTCATGGTTATTAAATCAAGGGGTGTTATAATTTTGTTTTGTTCAATTAAATGAATCTTAATGCTCTTGATTGTTTGATCAGCTTTTAAGTGATTTGTTGAAATCTGATGAACCTAGACATAGGAATTTGGATTTGAGATCATAGATATGGTTGTTGCATGTTTAATTTCTTTCAAATGACAGGGTGAGTTAATTCGCTAATGGGATAAAAATATACGTCTTGGTTGTGCATAGTAATTGTTGACAATAAATCTTAATGAGTGGATTTTGTACTAGTTCTCATAGAAACTAATGGGATAATTAAAAGTTTCAAACCTAAGTATAGGTTGTTTCAAGTAATATATTCTTGGGAGTCCGAGGTCGATCCATAGGGAATTGATGAAGAAAAATTCTTTGAGGTAAGGAGCAAATTTGTCACAATAAGAAAGATGATATAAGTTGTTCAAAGATGAAAAGGATTCACTTAGGTTAGGATATCCACTCTTGGCAATAAATTAGAAACAATATTATTTCTTTTTATAACTCAATTGAAATCATTCATAATGAAGGTTTCAATTGGAAAATATAACATTCAAAGTTCAATTAAGATTATATATGTAATCATATTATGGTTCCATTTATTTTCTACCAATACTTGTAAATGATCTCAAGCATCCACTGAGTCAACGTCTTGTCTACAATGAATCAAGATATTCATTATACAAGAAGAGTTTCTAAATTGATCGGAAACAACATACAACACATATAATGATCACTTAAAAATATATCATTTAAGCACAAGAAGAAAATTAATCTAACATCAAGATATTACTAAGAGTTTCATCCTTTCACCCAAGCAAAATGAAAATTAGTTACTCGTGAATTAAGAAGAAAGAAAGAAAAAAGAAGAAGATGATGAACATAACTTTAATTAAGAACAATACAAAACTACACAAAGGAAATAATTAACATACAAGCATGAAAGTAAACTCTAAGCTAACACCATGAAATGATCAACCCTTGCCTCCTTTTATAGAGTTAGAGGAACATAAAATGCCAAAGGAGTTTATGGATGATGAGAACAAAATGCCAAAATAGTTGTGTTGATGATGATGAATAGGTGGATTCTTGTCTCCGAAATGTTTCACTTCTAAACTGATGGCATGCGTCATTTGATGGCCAGGTGGTCTGTATGAAAGTTCTAGGAAATTGTCTTAGATTTCCATAGACACCAATTTTAACCAAATCCACTAGCTACAGCCCGAGATATGGCCCAATTACTGCACATGGGTCAGGCCCAACTTCAGCTCCTTTGTTCTGACTTCCAAGCCCAATATCACCTTCAAGGAATCTGAATTGAATTTTGTGTTCTTCATAAAAGTTGTAGATATAGGTCTTAAACTTCCACTATCAAAATTTCAGAATTGTTGAACTCCTATATCCCGAGATATAGCCTAATAAGTGCATAGAGGTCAAGCTGTCAAGTTCAAAACTCTAGATTTTGCTTCAACTCAAATTTGAGTTATCCAAACGTGTGTTCGTAGTCTTGAGGCCTTCATGAAAGTTGTAGAAATTTGTCTTAGCTTTAAAATAAGACCAAAATCACATCCATCGGATATTTGTAACTCAAATTATAGCCAGTTTAGTGAAAAAGCCAAGTAAAAAGATTATACAATGAATGAAATATATTGCTATCAATGTGGTTCTTGCTATCAAGTGAATAGTTGTTAGAGAATTATCTTAACTTTCCAACAAGACCAGAATCACATTAATCATATAATTGCAACTCAAATTATGGTCACTTTATTTAAGAATGCAATCATCCAAATTAATGATAATTCAAGCAATAATTTCTTCAATGATCCAATTAAGCTTAATTTTATAAAATTTGACAAAATCAACTTAATTAAGCCAAATTGAATCCTACGAAGCTTAGTGAGAGGATTATAAAATGAATAAAATACATTGTTATCAGAAACATAGTGAATTAGGTAAATGAAGTATGGTTGATTGACTTAGACATAGACTTTTAACTAAGTTAGATTCTCAAGATAACCTAATCCTTTCATTTATGTTGCTTATAAGGATTGCTTATTATCAATTGAAGTAGGAGGTGAAGAAGGATTCTCTATTCTTTAATTATCAACTTTCATTTCCAATTTACAACTTTTAAGTCTTTTAATTAAGTTAAGCACTATTTTCCAAATTTGAATGCTCTTGAATAGAATTATTTAAGCTATTGGTTAATAATTAGTACTAGAAGTAGCCTTATTCCTAGTGGGAGCGATATCCTACTCTTTTCTATATTACTTGTGTGACCTGTGCATTTGCGGCCATAAAAGGGATAAATAAGTTTTTGGTGTCGTTGCCGGGGACATCACTTATTTCTGTATTGTTGATATTAACAACGAGCTTATTTAGTTTTAATTCAAGTTTCTTTTTGTTTATTTTAATTTAAATTTTCATTCTTGTTGTGATTAAGGTACTAAGAAGCGGGTGATCACAACCATTCAAGGCCTCTGAGGGAGTTTGCAACTCCCCAAATGGAGAACTTGCAGTCAAGTATACGAAGGTCACCTATCCGTACCAACAATTTTGAAATCAAATTGGTCATTATCCAAAAGATTCAAACCTTTGTGTAGTTTGGCGATTTGCCTAGCGAAGATCCCAACGCTCACTTATCTAATTTTCTGTAGATCTGCGACACTTTTAAGCATAATGGTGTTTCTGAGAATGCCATTCGCATAAGAATCTTTCTTTTTTCTCCCAGAGATAGAGCAAATAGTTGGTTGCAATATTTGTCAGCGGGATCAATAAGTACTTGGACCAATGTCTGTAGCAAATTTCCAAACAAATATTTTCCACTGGCCAAGACAGCTGAAATGGTTAATGACATGACTTCATTCACCTAATCCAAATTTGAGTCCTTGTACGAAGCATGAGAAAAGTACAATGATCTGCTTCGTAGGTGCCCACATCATGAGATACCCCCGTGGCACCAGGTCTACTCCTTTCACAAGGGCTTGCTACCACACCACCATCCAATAGTGGATGCAGTTGCTGGTGGCTCATTACTGAGCAAAACTTTCGATGAATCATTTCAACTATTGGAAGAATTGACTGCTAACAGCTACCAATGGCCTTCGACTAGAAATACTCCAAGGAGGGTGGCTGGAGTGCATGATGTGGATGCTATAACAACATTATTTGTAACATCTCAGAAATCATGTTAGGCTTGTAATTAGTTACAAAGATAATATATTACTTGTTTAGCATATCAGTCAAGTTTGGTGACAAAGCGAGTTAGTTTAGACACTTTGTTACAACATCGAGTGTGAAAAGTCGCCTAAAATGACTCAGAGAATAGCATAAACTTCTATTTGAAGGGAAACAAGTTTGGATAATTTGTTTCTAGGTCACAAATGAGGTAAGTAAGGTGTGGTTAAAGTTTTAGAGTAATAGGAGTTGATTTGGTATTTTTAGGCATACTGATTGTGCATTTTAATAACGGATTGACCCCAACAGATATGGAAAAATAGAGAAAAAGTGCAATATGATTTTTAATGAATCTTAGGATTTATTTTGAGTCTGTTGGAGGTTAGAAACTTAAATTTGGAGAAATTTAAGTGTTCATAGCAGATAGGGAATATCAGTACCAAATTAGTGGTTGGCTTATAAGAAGCCAAAATGAGTTTTTCCTTCTTCATTCCACAGCTAAAGCAGAAAACAGAGGAGAGAAATGAGAAGGGAGAAACCAAGGCAAGAGAAGGGAGAAAAGGAAGAAAAGGCTAGGGAACCAAGAATCAAAACAAAGAGAAAGATTCAAGAGTAAGTTCAAGCCTCCAAGATCATCTTATCTTCAAGAGGTAGGGTTTTTGAGTTCAACTTCATTTTTTTCTCATCTTTCCATGTTAAGCCTTTTAGGGTTTAATATGTCATTTTGAGTTCTAGAGATGTTGTAAGTAATTTTCTTGCTTGGATAAGTTATAAGAGAGGTTTATGATTTGTTCATGCAAAGAGTTTGGATTAGAAACTATAGTTATCCATTTTAGACCTTTGATGCCCAAAAGAGGGGTTTAGGTCAAGGTATGTGATATTGATCCATAATCCAAATTAAGAGGTTTTAGTTAGTGATTGATGTTTCCTATGTGTTAAAGGACTGATTAGGGACTTAGAATCACTTAGAAATTAGATTGAAATGGCCAAAATCCAAGAAAAGAATCAATGGAACAGTACCATGGTTTCTGTAGAATTCTCCAAAATCTGAGTTCTGCATGTCACGCCGCAGCGTGGCCCTAGGCGTGGCATGAGGCGTGAGCATGCAGCGGTGTGGATCATGGCATGCCGCAGCGTAGGGTAGTTTACTGCCCAGAAGTAGCACCCGAGAGTTGGGTGCCACAACGTGAAAAATTTTGTGCCGCGACGTGAGACCTTGAAGCTTCGAAAATGTTGTTTTTGAATGCTTTAAGTCCTTTAGTTAATGGAATCCTTTGGTTATGCCTAGTAGAATGTGTTGAGGCACTAGAGAGGGTATTTCTTAAATAGAAAAACCTAGAGCCATACAAGGAAAGATAACAGTAAAGTTGTGCATCCATTAGACATGGATTGCCATAGATCAAGAGTTTTAGTTTCTTAAGCAACTTAAAGTTGCACAAATGTCACAAGAGAGGTGATAAGAGATTTAAGAAGCAAGATGGCAATAGTAGAGTGCCATAGTGCCTAATTAGCAAGAGTTAAAGGCCAAGGTGCCGAGTTAGCAAAAGTTAAGTGTCATAGACCCTAGCTGGCAAGGGTGAATGCCATAGTACGTGAAGAGCTCTCAAAGAGTGAAAGAGAGTTAGTAATGCAAAGATAGCAGTGTACAAAGTCTAGTTGGCATTAGTTCAATGTCGTAGTGCATGAAGTGCTCTCACAGAGAAGAGGTAGAGTTAGTAATGCAAAGATGGACTTAGTATGAGGTCATGTGGTGGTTATGTTAGAGTTAGGACATAACTCCGCATTTACACACACATCACATCTCACATATGCTTGCTATTCCTAGAGAGCAGATAGTGGAGGCATCCACTCAAATTTTGGTGGCGATATCCACCCAGTTTATGGTAGGTTATAGGAGGTTACATGATATGATAGCAGACTCCCTCCCTACTTGGTAGGTTATAGGAGGTTACTTGTTATTGTACTAGATTCCCTCCCTACCTAGGGGAATAGTTAAGTATTCATGACATTGCACCTACACTATCATACACTTTTCTTTAAGCATAAACATACATCATCTCATTATTGTATTATTTAATATTATTTGGATTGGAACTGTATTTTGTTATGTATGTTTGCTTATTACATTGTTGCCTTCGGTGACAGCTGTATGGGCAGTTGTCTGGTCGATGATTTCAAATGATTGTATAGGAGGTTGTTTGATATCATTGTAGTTTCGGTTATCAGAACAGAAGTATAGTTTGCTAAAGAACATTACATAAAGAGAGAGTTATAATTGTTTCTTATGCAGGAAGTATCAGTTCAGTTAGGTTTATTCATTATAAATGTTTAAACTACTCATTTTGGTATACTTATACTGAGAAATGTGATTTCTCACCTCGTTTGTTGCCATGTAAATCCAGGTGGAAGTTCATCCAAAGGCAAGAAGAAGAAGAAGTGTGAAGACAAAGATAGTTTTCATGTTTTCTAGTTTAAAGCTTGTATTTATTTAGGTGCTTTTAATTGTATGAAATTTATGTATACAATGAGCCCTTTAGTGGTAATGTTATATGTATAACTTTTAGTTTTCTGCAAGGCTCTTCATTATTATTTGTTTTAATGATATGGATTAGTATTATGTTAAGTTAGAAGTAGCATAACTAATACTGCTTATCCAGGTATATTTTGATATACTAGGTTATCGGTATTAGGGTGTTACATTATCAACTTAGGTAGCAGTAATAACAAGCAAGCTGGACAGTATGTGACAAAGCCCTCACTAGAGCATTTGTGTTGTGTGACAAGTGTGGTGATAACTATACAAGTGATAGGTGTCTTTCTATGTCAAAAAGTACACAATATGTCTGTAACTATCGCCCTTAGCAAAATAACCTATACGCAAACCGCTACAACCCTGGTTGGAGGAACCATCCTAACTTTTCTTAGAGAGATAACGAAGGAGCTTCTTCCTTAATACCTGGAAATGAGCGACCTTACAATCCTCCTGGATTCCCCTCCCAATCAAGACAGCCAATGTAAGACAAGAAACCCTCTTTGGAGGACATGTTTATGTAGCTGATGGTTAAGATTGATTCTTATATGACAAAGATTGATGCTCAGTTAGCCAAGCATGATGTAATGTTTCAAAGCCAATCTGCTTCAATGAGAGCATTAGAGACACAAGTGGGACAATTAGCAAATGTTATTAATAATAGGCCCCCATGGACATTTCCAAGTGACACAGTCACCAATCCCAAGGGTTCCTCCAATGAGCATTGTAATGCTATAACATTGAGGACCGGTAAAACCATAGAAGAGAATCCAAAGACAAGGCTACTTGAAGAAGTTATTGAGGGAACAAAAGATGATGAGGCAGTGAGCAAAGAGGTTGGGAAGAATCAAGAAATTGCCAAAGGGAAGGATGAGGACAAGACAAAGAAGGTCAAACCTTATATACACCTCTACCTTTCCCCAACTGGTGTGAAAAGAAAAAGCTTGAGCACCAATTCCAGAAGTTCTTAAAAGTGTTCAAGAAGTTGCATATTAACATCCCATTTGTGGAAGCTTTGGAGCAAATGCCAAGCTATGTGAAATTCATGAAAGAAATCTCGTCAAAGAAGAGAAAGCTTGGTGAGTTTGAAACTTTTTCCCTTACAGAGGAATGCAGTGCTATCTTGCAAAATAAACTTCCTTCTAAGCTCAAAGATCCCAGAAGCTTCACCATCCCTTGCACAATTGGTGAGAAATTTAGTGGTCAAGCATTATGTGATTTAGGCGCCATTATAAATCTCATGCCCTATTCAATATACTGAAGACTAGGTTTGGGGGAAGCTACACTTACTTCAGTTACCTTGCAGTTGGCATACTGAACCCTTATTTATCAGGAAGGGGTCATTGCGGATGTACTAGTTAAAATGGACAAGTTTATCTTCCCTGCAAATTTTGTCATACTTGATATGAGGAAGATAGCAAGGTCCCTCTGATTTCAGGTCGGTCATTCCTTGTAACTGGAAGAACTCTCATTGATGTGGAAAAAGGATAACTTACCATGAGGGTGCAAGATCAAGAGGTTACTTTTAATATTTTCAAAGCTATGAAGTGTCCTCAAGATCAAGAAGAATGTTCTTCGGTGAGTGTGATTGATGGGATGATATCCAAGGCATTTTGTGCAAGTGTCCCCTGTGTCTCTAGTGAAGGTTATATGATCTCTAATTGTGATAGGGAAGATAAGAAGTTGGATCAGCTTAATTCAAGCAAGGTGGTTAACTCCTTCAACCCGGCCATTATGGAAGCTCTAAACTTGGAGTTTAAACGCTTGCCATTTCATGTGTGCCAGGCCTATCTTGATGAAAAGGAGGAAGATCCTCCTCCTAAAAGCAAATGCAAGTGGAACTACAAATAAAGTCTTGTCGGGACTATAAATCAGGCCCTTCTTGGGAGGAAACCCAAGTTCTTTAGTTTAAGTCTTAAATATGTTAATACCTTGATTTATAGGTTTGATTATATTTTTGTATTACAAACTGTAATTTAGCCCTTTGGGCATGTTTTGCAGGTGATGGAGGCTAGAAAGCTGCAAAAACAACAACATAATGCATTTTTCTATAGAATTATACAGATAGACCTTTCACGCAAAAACCTAGGTTTGGGAGGTGTGATAACTCCATAAAATGTAGTTATTTATGCCTTGTATCTATGTTATATTGATTGCTTAGTCCTTGTTATTAAGCATATATAGAAGATTTTAGTCTTATATTCATTGAATTCAATTATGATATCTTCCTATATGATCTTGAGCAAATATGTATAATTCTTCATGTGATTATGTGAATTTGCAACTATTACTAATTTGGTGATTTCTCTATTGCTGGAAGGGCTCCAATCAAGCATAAATCTGGAGGATTTGGACCTACATTGGAAGAGAAAGCTAAGTTTTAAATTCAGCATCTCATGCCACAGCGCAGGCATATTAATGTTGCAACGTGGTGCATTCAGCATGCTGCATATTGAAACCCATGGCTTGAGCACTACGGCGTGAAGGAATGAATGTCGCGACATTGTAACCTAATTTTAGCACACGTCGTAGCACAAGGTAGTTAACGTCACGGCGTGATAGTGAAAATTTTGGCCTATAAATATTGTTTTATCATATTTCAAAGAGGAGCTTTTACATTTTTACAGCATAGCTGCTAAAGTTTGAGCTTGAGGTTGAAAGGAAGCTAGAGGGACCAAAGTTGGAGGCCATCTTCCTTTTGGAGGAGGATTCAAGCATAAAGGATCACATCTATTGAGTTTCTTTCTCTTATTCTTTTTTTTTTTCATTTTTCTCTTTTCTTATATCATGAACATGATGTATATGCAAATATTTTCATGTTTCATGACTAGCTAAGTTGTGTGTAGGGATTTCTTTGGATCCTTCTATCAATATTGAATGATTTTGTAGTCCTTTGAGTTTATATAGATGATTTGGTTTTGTTCAATCATATGAATCTTAATGCTCTTGATTGTTTGATCAGTTGTGATTTGTTGAAATCTGATGAACCTAGACATAGGATTTTGGATTTGAGATCATGGATATGGTTAATGCAAGTTTAATTTCATTCTAATGATGGGGTAAGTTAATTCGCTAATGAGATAGAAATATACCTCTTGGTCATGCATAGTAATTGTTGAGAATAGATATTAATGAGTGGATTTTGCACTAGATCTCATGGAAACATAGTGAATTAGGTAAATGAAGCATGGTTGATTGACCTAGACATAGGTTTTTAACTAAGTTAGAGTCTCAAGCTAACTGATGTGTGAAACAACATAATATTTTGTTATTGTTTTGTAAGCATTTTTATGTATTTTAGGCATTTTAGTTTCTCTTTTTATTTGTTTTTCCTTTAGTTTGGATAAATGTGGTATTTGTGGTGTTGTTCTGCAGGATTAGTGCTAAATTGGCCTTGAAATGGATGGAAAGCTTGCACGTTCGAAGTTGGAGCTTTACGGATAGCAAATTGGAGTTAAAGGTTCATTCCAGAGAGATCCATGGCCTACCAGTGGAATTTTCCATGGCCGTGGATCGAGCAGCTGTGCAAAGAAGCAAAAGTGTTTTTTCAAAGAGTTCCACGGCCTGGTCGTGGAATTTCCCACGGCCGTGAAATTCAAGAGCAGTCTAGAATACACATATCCAGAGAGATCCACAGCCTGCCTATGGAATTTCCCACGACCGTGGATTGTAGTTCGAGATAATTTTTTATTTCGTTTTTATTTCTTTTTATGAGCTTAGACCAGGTTAGACCTTAGGGATATTTATAGATGTTCTGAATACAATTTTAGGGTTCCAATTTCTGTTTGAAGAAGGCACGTTTGGAGGCTCTAGATCTTCGTCTTCCTCTTCTCTTCTCCCATCACTACTGGTTTGGATGTTCTATATTATGTTTTCTTGTTTTTTCTTCTCTATGTCTGAGTAGTCTCTTTTTGTTTCTAGGATTGGGTAATGTCCTTTGATACATGGATAATAATTAATTGACTTTGTTTACCTTTTTTTATTAATATTGAATGTTCTTTGATTCAATCTTTATTGGGCTTATTCTTGTGAATTTGCTGGCCACATATTTGCATCTCACAGACATCTAAGGACGTACTTAGAGGTGAACCTTGTAACACCCTTGTGGGGATGCCACATTTATTATGTAATAAAATAAAATAAATAAAATATTACCCAAGTTACAAAACATTTGATACATAATTAATAGGAGTTGTAAATTTTTTTTCCTTTTATACATGATATTACTAAATAAAATAACACAGAACATAAAATAAAGCAAATTGTTATCACACACATAATATACATATGATTTTATCTTAAGTTATATAAATAATTTACAACTACAAAATATTTAAACAAAGTAGTAAAAAGTTAATATACAGTACAACAACATAAAGTGCCCAAGTGCACATCATAGATCCCTAACCCTCCGAAGGATCACTCTCAGATGAAATCTCGGGTGATAGAAATCCAGGTTGTCTCACAGTTCCACAGACAAGAGTCCATGTTGTTGACACTATACTAATCTCACTGGGAACACGGAAGAGTCCTCCCTAGTAACACCCTAGATCCAACGGCATCTCCAAATGTAAGTACAAGGTAGTAGTAAAAACTGGCTCAACATCAAACTCTCCGTGTAGGGACACAGTCAGACGTCCCAAGTAGATCACCGATCCTCAATCCTCGCGTAATCGCCAGGCCTCCAAACCTCCGTGAAACTCAAGTCTCACGAAACCAAGAAATCCCGGCAACGCCATACTAACCAGTTAATGTAAAGGATATAGATGATCGGAAGGCTCGCACTCGTCGAACTGATCACCCGTCTGCTGTAGTTCCTCCTCCTCAGGATACACACAATCTAGAGGCTGCTCATCTTCCTCAAACTCTTTATAAACATAAATAATAATGCAAAAACAATACATATAGAGAGGTGAGATAATCATACATCAATACCAGCATGGCAAATAAGAAAATGACAATACAACAGTTATCACAGTTTAATACAGTAAAGCATACCATAACATCATAAATAATAACGCAATTCAACACAAAAAATTTAATATGACAGTATCATATAATATCACAATTAATAATGTTATGATGCATGACACATGCAAATGCAATATGACTCGTTCCTACTCCATGGAGCTAGACACAGACATCAGAGAGAATGACCCGTAAAGATTTATCAGTACCTCAGGCTGCCCAACCAAACTATTCCACTGTCTAACGTTGTGTCTATAGCCCACAGTCCAATGTCGTGTAGTAGTACACAGTCCAAAATACGTCGTGTACTACAGGCATTGTACTAAACAGTCTTTACAAGATCTTGGTTAAGCATAGTGCGTGTTGAGATCATTAGTGTGTTACCAGTTACTACGGCCTAGAGGAGCGACCAACTGTCCACATGTGGAATACTCCGCACACTAATGCCTCCAAGTTCACACAAAATGAACTACACTACGCTTATCACACCGACAACACGGTGTAATTTGCCTCGTCAATCAATCGCCAATATCAACCAAATTGGCACAACTCAATGCATGAATAAAATCAACAATTACCAATTTACCCTTTACCTCAAAATATTATCATATTTTACAAAAATGCCCTTAACCTCAAAATTCTCATATATAGTATGTCACCACTTGATAGTATCATATATCAATATGTTCGGATCCACTACTTTGGCCCGACAGTAAAACTCGCTATTTTAATTGATCGCGTAGAAATTTTATCGCATTTTCACAATCACGTCGCTTTTACAAACGTTTTTAAATCGTGTAAATATGTTTTGTTGTTTTTAAAATCGTGTAGTGTTTTTAAATCGTTTTCTCAATCGCGTAAGATTTTTAAATTGTTTTCTTAACCGAAAAGCTTTAAAATCTCTATTTTAAAACTGCATAAGCTATTTTTCATACTTTTAAACTATGTAGAATATTTTCCTTATGTTATGAATATATTATAAAATGTTATCTTTTATTTGTCTGTTTCTAATAAATTTTGCCAAAGATTTTGTCTATAAAATCTATTAAAATTGTGTTTTCTACGTTTTTCCTTTAAAAATTCCCTTTGTTTAGTTTATAATTACAAAATCCACTTTAGTAATTATCACTATACTTTAAAATTCAAAAGTAAGTACTTTTCAAGAGTTTTATTCATTTTTCTTCTATACCTTATTTCTAATAAAATTAATTTACTTCTTTAAATCTTGAAAATTCATTATAAATGTATTCTTTCCAGGTTAAACATCTAATCTACACTTAGAAAATAAATTTTTGGATTGATTACTCATTTAGAAGGCATGTTGGCCGAATTTCACAAAACCTTGGCACTTGATCTTTGGATCAATTTCTATCTTCAAAATCATTTTGGAATTCATTAATTTACCTAATTCCATTTACTTCTTCCTTTAGAAAATGTTTGAGAACATTTTGGTTTTCTTTTCTTGTTAAAGCCGAAAGCTCCATGGTTGTGTTCTTTGGAACACTCAAGCAACCTTACATGTTATTCACATCCTAATTAATAATCATGCATATATCAACACATGCAATATATTTTAAAGCTCATAGACATGCATACAAACAATATCAAACACAAATAGGAAAGCATTTAAACAATCAAACAAATGAATCCTTATGGATTCTTCACACACATACAATCCATTTTCTTATCACCACACATGGTTGATGAGAACAAATGTCCCTCTTACCTTTAAGGAAGATAAAACCTTCTACTCTCCTTCCTAGTTAATTTCGTGATCTCCCCCAAAGAAACCTAACATGTTCAAACAAATTTTTAAAGGTTATAACTATAGGAGAAAAATATAAACCATGGATAAATCATGGCTTAGAACCTTAGAAAAGAAGTTAGAAATGAAAAACAAGGATCTTCACCTTTTAGGAAAAACCTCCAAGGTAATTTTCCAAGCTTAAGATGAAAGATTTTGGAAGAACTCTCAACTAGAGATGTTCTTAGAATAGTGTTTAGAGTTGAGAAATAAGGTTGGATAAAATTTTAGATGGTTGGATAGTGGTGTAGGGTGTTTGGCTAAATGGTTCAAGGAAGAAAGGCTATGGAGTTTTCTCTTGGTTTCTTGCTTTAGGTAAAATAATGAAGATGAAAAAATGATCAAATTACTCTCCCTCCTCCTATGCATGGCCGTAGCACTCATTAAGGAGGTGGCCTCCTTGTTTGACTTCTCCTATCACCTAATAGCCCTAAATTTGAGCAAAGGTTGATATCAAAGCTTGGCCTCCAAGCTTGTCTTTCATTGGTGCATGAAAACCTAGTCACTAAGTGACTAAGCTTTTCATTAAGCTTCTTGAAAGCCCTTGGCCGAATGGCCCCTTAGGAGAGCAAACTAAGTTTGTGATCCATTTGGTCATCTAGTTACATTTAAGTGCATTTGATTAATTTGTTTAGTTACTTGCCTAACTATATAGTTACTTAGGTTAACTAGGTTAGTCTTGATATTTTGAGAACAATTCTCTAACTAGAACTTAACTAGATAGCTAACTAGGTTACTTCACTTAGTTACTACATAAGCCTTTTATGTTAACTTAGTTAGGTTTTAAGCTAACTTGGTTAAGCTTTCTAGTCTTAATCTAACAAGTCTAACCATTTTTGTGGACTTGATTCCTATTGGTTTAGAAATTTCAAGCCTACATTGTTGACTTGTTCATATTGGCTTAGAATTTAGTCTAGCCAAAAATGTTGACTGCTTCATTAAACGCGAGTCCCACAGACTCTTCCGGGTCCATAGTCGTTTTAGAGCAGATTTCTACTGTTTTTGAGACAGTAGGTACTGTCAGATAAAATAATATTATAATAATATAAAATTATTTTATTGTACAGTTAAATCCAAAAAATTAAAAGATAAACAATCATATCACTTGGAATTGGGTTTAGTAAGATCCCCCAGCTTCGAATAATTAAAATAAGATTTCCCTGGCCTGAAAATTATTATTTTCCTGACTCAGAGCAAATCACACAAAACACTCAAATGTGAAGACGAAACTGTCAAATAAATTTTATAACATACAAAAAAATATAAAACAGTATAATTAGGATAAAATGGTAATTTATCTAAAAGTTGGGGTGTTACAAACCTAGGTGTTGGAACCATAAGAATTGAACTTAAGGTCTAAATCACGAGAGTAGGTTTAGCCTTTCGAGGATTTAATGAATTATCATAAAGCGTAATGGGTTCAATTTAAATTCAATTAGTACGATAGTAGGAATTGGTTTAATTAGTTATGGTTCTTGTCTCTTGAGAAAGAACATTAACTAATTTAGGGGAATTCACCTTCAATTAAATTTCAATTTTAATAAAAGGATTGTCAATTAGGATTTGTCTTGTATCATTATGGTTATCCCCAATCCTGAAAGCTTTCTTGAATTTGAAAGCCTTTCTTAACAACTTGTTGCTTTTGTTCTCAACTCTGTACTTTAATATTTATTTATTTAATTGCTTGGTTACTACGTTCTTATCACTCAACAATTATATTCCCTTTGTTTAATTGAATTGAATTAATTAATTAATTGGTATTCATAGACATACTCCCTATGGATTCGATCTTTTTATTACTTGACGATGAAACTGTACACTTGTGGATTTCTCACGCCAAGTTTTTGGTGCAGTTGCCGGGGATTGTGTTTTTCTTGAATATCAGTTTAATTCTTAATTTAATTATTTTAAACATTTTCTTTTATTCATATTCTTACTTTCTTGTTTTCTCTTTGACTCTCTGCATGTAATTTCTCTTGTTTATGCAAAGAACTAGACATTCCGAGACTCTTATTGAAGCAGATCCTGAAATTGAAACGACTCTTTATGGAAAGAGAAGACAACGAGGGCAAAGAGCAAGAGAAATACTTGAACCAACACTTATCATGACTGAACCTGTGGACAATAAACCGCTAAAAGAGTATGCAGCCCAAATGCTCGGGGTTTGCAATCTGGAATTGCACGGCCAGCCATTGTAGCTAGACAGTTCACCATACCACCTGCCCTACTCTCTATGATAAGGCAGAACCAGTTTGGAGGATTGCCATCAGAGGACCTGAATGATCATGTGGATATGTTCTTGGAGTTCTATGAGACCCTCAAGATTGAAGGTGCCTCTATTGATGCTATTTGCCTTCGCCTATTTCTATTTTCATTAAGAGATAGAGCTAGAGCTTGGTTGAAGTCTGTTCCAGCTGAAACAATCACTACTTGGGACCAATTGGAGCAAGTTTTCTTGGACAAATTCTTCCCACCTTCCAAGACTACTCATCTTATGACCCAAATCACAAGCTTCATTCAGAAAGATGGAGAGTCATTGTCGAAAGCTTGAGATAGATATAAGGCTTTGCTGGAAGCCTGCCCACATCATAGGTTAGAAAAATGGTTGATTGTCCACACCTTCTATAATGGTCTAGCATATTCTTCGAAGATGTCTCTTGACTCCGCAGCTGGTGGAGCTTTGATGAACAAAAGGCTAACAAAAGCTTATGAGATCAGTGAGAGTGTTGCTGCAAATCATCACCAATAGGCAAATGAAAGAGGAAATAACCCCAGAAAACTCTCGGGAGGTAAGTTTGAGGTAGACGTTGTTGATTTGATTATGTCAAAATTTGATTCTTTGAATAAGCATTTTGACAAACTTGAAAAAGCTAATATTAATGCCATAGGCACTTCTAACATTTTTTATGAGATTTGTGGAGCACAGAGACATATGAGTGTTGAATGCCAAGTTGGAATTGGCTCCTCACAAGGTGCACCGGTGGAACAAGTTGAATCATGCCATAATTTTCATGACTTCAACCAAAAGGGGAGAAATGATCCATATTCTCAAACTTACAACCCCGGTTGGAGGTCACATCCTAACTTCTCCTACCGGAATAGTCAACACCAAGTTGGGCAAGGTAGTGTTAAACCCTCTTTTGGATTCTAACAGGTACAAAAATCTAGACTTGAGTCTCTTCTTAAGAACTTTGTTAAGAGTCAATCTAAGCAAAATGAGGAGTTTAGGCAACATGGGCAAGTTATGACTGAGGCCATTAAAGAGTTGTCATCTAAGGTTGATAATTTGGCCATTCATAATAAGATGTTGGAAACTCAGATTGCCCAACTAGCAGGCATTCCACATAGGCAACATGGTAAGTTTCCTGGTCAACATAAAAAAAATCTAGGTAATGAACACTGTAATGTTGTGAGTTTGAGAAGTGGTAAAAAATTAGAGGATCCCAAGGGTAAGGGGGAGAGTGACAAAGATAAGGGGAATGAGGAAAAAGATACTAAGACACAACCCTTAGAGGAAAAGGAAACTAATGAGAAGGTGTCTAAGTTTGTACCTCCTGAACCATACCATCCCCCAGTGCCCTTCCCTCAAAGATTGGCTAAGGCCAAATTAGATAGGCAATTTGGGAAGTTCCTAGAGGTCCTTAAGAAATTGTACATTAATGTACCCTTCACTGAGGCATTGCAACAAATGCCTACCTATGCTAAATTTCTTAAGGACATTTTGTCTAATAAGAGAAAGCTAGAAGAATATGAGACAATAACTTTAACTGAGGAGTGTAGCACTTTAATTCAAAATAAATTGCCTCCTAAGCTTAAAGATCCAGGTAGCTTCTCTATTTCTTGTTTGATTGGTAACACAAATTTTGTTAAAGCTTTGTGTGATTTGGGGGCTAGTGTTAGTCTTATGCCCCTTTCTGTGTGTAAGAAGTTAGAGGTGGGTGAGTTAAAACCCACAACTATCTCCCTTCAATTGGCTAATCAATATGTCAAATACCCCGTAGGCATCTTGGAGGATGTTCCTATTAGAGTGGGTATGTTTTTCATACCTATTGATTTTGTTGTGCTTGACATGGAAGTAGATGCTAAAATGCCGATCATACTTGGGCGACCATTCCTCGCCACTGGAAGGGCAATCATTGATGTCCACAAAGGGAAATTGACTCTGTGATTGGATGATAAGGAAGTAGTGTTTGATGTTTTAAATTCTGAAAATAATTCTAATTCCTTTGATTCATGTAATCGCATTGATGCTACTGATGTTGTGGATAGTGTTGTGCTTTTAGGTGTGCAGGAACCAGTGACTGATATTGTGCTAGAAAAGACCTTGCCTAAGGTTTCCACAAATTTTGAGAAGGCTAAACTCTACAAAAAATGACCAAAGAAGCGGAATGACAAATGCGTCAAGAAGCGTGAATTTAAACCAAAGGATAAAGTTCTTGTTGATAGCTTGCTTCTACGTTTCTGTCCTAGTAAGTTATGGTCAAAATGGTCAGGACCATATAAGATTGTTCGAGTCTTATCCTACGATGTGCTTGAGGTGAAGAAAGAAGGCAATGAGTCATTCATGATCAATGGCAAAAGAGTGAAACACCTTGAAGAAGGAGTGGGGACTGAGGATTACTCCATTGACATCACATGAGCACAGAAACCAGACCAAGGTCAAGCTAAGGACCTTAAATTAGTGCTTCTTGGGAGGTAACCCAAGTTTCTTTTTTTTTTCTTTTAATTTTTTATTTTTCTTTTGATTTTATGTGTTGGATGATCTTTATCTCATGGATCTTGATTAGGTTTGACCCTTTTTGAAGCTTAAATTAGAAGGAGAGTGAATTTAGAAAGTTCTACACCCAACCCATGGATTGAAGACCAGAAGGAGAATACCAAAGTCAGAGAGATCCACGGCCTAACCGTGGTTATCTCCACGATCGTGGATCATCCCAGCACCACATGATAGAGCAGCAGAATATTTTAATAGAGGACCTTCGTCAGCAAGGTCAGGCTACTGATGGCCGCTTGCAGGCCTTGGAGGGCAAGGTTCAAAGCATGGTGAGCATGGTCTAGGCCATCCATAGTTGGCATATGATCAGCACCCTTTCCCACCACTGTAGTAAGTTCTTTTCTTTTATTCCTTCTCCAGTTATAGATTTTTACATTGGGGACAATGTTCTAAGCTTGGGGGGTATTTTCATTTTCATTATAGATCATTAGTCTCATGCATTCTCATGTCTCATATTGCATTGCATCTTCTTATTGCATTTTCACACCATTATATCTCTCAGCTTTTTAGTTGAACTTTGTGCCCCTCTCTTTTGAGGATTTTGAGATGGTATTGATTGGGAATCCAATTTGTTGATTCTTGTGGTAGGCAACAGGCATTGTTTTAATTGATAGTATATGTGATTTCTTAATAGTTGATAATTAGCATATGTTCTCTGAATTTGTGCTTCTCATTAATTTTTGGATCTCTAGATGTGAGTTGAGCCTGTATGGGATTTATGCACTATGTGGTTTTTACTCCCATTCTTTGTGTTGAGTGATAATTCCTCATTGATTTTTTGCTCTAGAACTTGATTTGAAACTATTTTGAGGCGAAATTTTTGTTTGCATGCTTGAATGTGATTAAGGCATCCTAGGTATTTTTCTGGCCTTCTGAAGTAATTGTTACACTTTCATCCACTAGTTACCCATTTTGAGCCTATTGCATAATTGTTTTTCATGATGCCTATGATGATACATTGTTGGTGATCATTTAGAATATTGAATAGAGCAAATTGGGTTTGAATGTTGTATTGGGAATCATATGTTTTTGAAAATGAAGTCTCTCCTCTATGTTAAATAAAAAAAATTAAGGGGAAAAGGAAACTAAAATAAAAGAAAATCATGAGATGAAAGCTTGAAAAGAAGGAAAAGAAAGGAAGAAAATGAGGAGTTATGCTCTTGATTGAAAAATGCCTTTGCTCCATTTATGCTCTATTGGATTTCTTATGCTTATTGAAAATTTTGTTAGCTCTTTATGCATACCTTCCTTTCTTTACCCTACCTAACATCATTCCCATGGCCCCATTACAACCCTTGAAAGACCTTTTGATTCTTGCATGCATGCTGATTATTAGTGAAAATTTGGTTTCTTATCAAGCTTATGGAAGTGCTGTTTCTTTGAGGAATCTTGAGCACATTGTCTTCACCTTTAAACACTTTGAGTGTGGTTAGTAGAGTGAACCTAATTTAGTGAGGAGCAAGATTTCTGAGAACTTTAGCCTCTAATTGGACTTGATTTTGATTACCTTTCTAATTCTTAGTTTGTCTTTGCCTATTGCTTTGTTGGATGTTTTCTTGGTTTCCTCATTCATTATTGTCTCTTGATCCTATTTCTTGGTTTGGTCTTAGTTATTGCTTGGGGACAAGCAAAATCTTAAGCTTGGGGGGATTTGATTTATGTGAAACAACATCATATTTTGTTCTTGTTTTGCATGCATTTTTATGCATTTTAGTTTCCCTTTTTATTTGTTTTTTCTTTAGTTAGAATAACTGCGGTATTTGTGGTGTTGTTATGCAGGATTGGTACTAAATTGGCCTTGAAATGGATGGAAAGCTTGCACGTTTGAAGTTGGAGCTTTACGGATAGCAAATTGGAGTTAAAGGTTCATTCTAGAGAGATCCATGGCCTGCCCTTAGAATTTTTCATGGCCATGGATCGGGCAGCTGTGCAAAGAAGTAAAAGTGTTTTCCAGAAAGTTCCACGGCCTAGCCGTGGAATTTCCTATGGCTGTGGAATTCAAGAGCAATCCAGAATACACATATCTAGAGAGATCCACGACCTGCCCGTGGAATTTCCTATGGTCGTGGATCATAGTCCGAGATAGTTTTTAAATTCGTTTTTATTTCTTTTTATGGGCTTAGACTAGGTTAGACCCTAGGGGTGTTTATAGATGTTATGAATACAATTTTAGGGTTCCAATTTCTGTTTGAAGGAGGCACGTTTGGAGGCTCTAGATCTTCATCTTCCTCTTCACTTCTCCCATCGCTACTGGTTTGGATGTTCTATATTATGTTTTCTTATTTCTTCTTCTCTATGTCTGAGTAGTGTATTTTGTTTCTAGGATTGGGCAATGCTCTTTGATACATTAATGATAATTAATTGACTTGATTTACCATTTTTATTAATCTTAAATGTTCTTTGATTTAATCCTTATTGCGCTTATTCTTATGAATTTGCTGGCCACATATTTGCATCTCACAGATATCTAGGGATGTACTGAGAAGTGAACCTTGTAACATCCCGAAAATTGATAATTTTAGGATAAATAGTCGTTTTATAATATTTGTGATTTTTGAAAATTTTTTTGTATTTTTCTGAGAACGTGGAATATTTTAACATTATTCCTCATTTGGTGTGCGCTGAGCAGAGTCAGGGTAATATCCTGAAAATTAATAATTTCATGATAAATGATCATTTTATAATATTTGGGATTTTTGTGTATTTTTTTGGATTTTTCTAAGAATGCGGAATATTTTAACATTATTCCTCATTTTACGTGCAAACTAAGCGGGCCTGGGAAAATGAGATATTTTTCTCGAGAACCTTGATCTGTGGAAACGTCGACGGGGGATCTTACTAAACCCAAGACTAGACACAGTTTACGAAGTTTCACATTTTTTGAGAAATTTTATCTGACAGAGCGATAAATTACTATGTAAATTTTATCCGTTAGACAATTAATGCTAACTTCTGTCAACTGTAACAATTGTCCATTGGATAATAGCATACATTAGAAACCCTATCACCTTATCCTAATGCAATCCACTTTATGTCCCATCAAATCCACTTTAATTCAAATTGGTGTACTTTCTTCAAAGCTTCTTTAAGAAGCTTTGACCACCAAATGACCACCTTGCCCTTGGCTTGTTGGAGAAGCCTCTCCCCCCTCCCTCACTCTCTCATTGCCGTGGACTCATGGGCCTGAAGGGGAAGCAATTTTTGCTTCCCACACTTAACCTAACACACCCAAAATATCTCATTTCAAACCTAACACTTTCTCTCTCTAAAACTTCATCTTCTTCATTTGCTCCTCCTTCTCTCTTCTCCTCCCCTCTCCAATCCGAAATTTGCAGCCCATCCTCCACCATTTTTCTTCATCTTCTCTCTTCACCAAGCTCATTTCTACACTCACCTTTACTTCCTCTACCTTCTTCATTTAGAAAGTTTCTTCATTTTCCATCTTCACCTCCATTTTCTCTCATCTTTCTCTCTTCTTCCTCTTCTCAACCACGAAATTCCAGCCACCATTAGAGATTATTCTCTTCACTTTTCTCTTCATAAACACCATTTCCACACTCTTTTTAACCTCCTCTACAACTTTTATTTGAAGGGTTTTCTTCAAAAATCCACTTTTCCTCCTTTGTCATCCAAGACAAAGCCTTAAGCTTTAAGGTAAAGGTTGCATTTTTCTTCTTTCTTCTCTTCATTTTCATGCTCCATGGCCTCATTGATGACCATTGATCTATCCTTTTCCAACCATTGATGTTGATTCTTTGTCTTGAGATTTCTAGGGTTTTTGGACCCCAAAACCAAATTCACCAAGAAGAAAAGAGGAGCCCATTTTCGTGTTCTTCCTTTAGGTAAGAGGGAGACTACTCACTTTAATCATTAATGGTGGTGAAGGAACCTTTGTGTGCTTGTTGATGGAGGATTCCATCTTTGTATGTTCACTTTATTTGATGATTTTACATGTTTTGTGTTCTTGAAATGAATAAATACTTGAATGGTGATTTTGTATATATTAGATATGTTAAATATGCTTGATCATGTTAGGGTTGTTAAATGGAAAATTTGGAGTTTCCTACCCTAACATGGTGCCACGGTTTTGAGTGGAATTTTGGGATAAAAATTGGTTGTTGTACACAAAGAAATAAAGCTTAAGTGATTTAATGTTGAATGATAATATTGAAAGTAATGAAAGGAAAATTTTAAGGGTTTGATACCCAAGAGGGAGGCCACGGTTTGGCTTGGATCCATGAGGATTGAATTGGCTTTGGTGAACAAAAATTAAAGTGATTTAATATCAAGAAATTAATACATAAAATGGAGAGGAATTAAGATTTTGAGAACCTTGAGAGGCCACGGTTTTAAGGGTTGTTTAACCTAAGGAATTTCATAATTTATCAAGACGTAAGTTGTTGGAAATGTTGAACCCGAATGTTGATAATTGATGGACCATAAACATACATTGAGGTTGAGAAGTGGTTCCATATTGTTGTATGACCCTATGTGGGGCTAAGTATTTATGAATGGATTTCTTAAGGAAATTATGATGTATTGATATTGAGAATGATTATATACCATGGTGGTATTGCATATGATAAATGTATCTTTGATGAATATACATGATTGGACATTGCGTCGTCATGCATATGTGTCGTCTATTGGACATATTTAAATTGATAAACATATATGATTGGACATTGTGTCGTCATGCATATGCGTTGTCCGTTGGACATTGTTGATAGGCGATGTGTGTCTAGGAGTTGAATAACACCTATGTGCGGGTGCGAATAGACTAAGCGTAGGGTCATATGTTGTTGGCCCTGGGGGCATAGGGGTACGGGTGCCTCATCATGGATAGTTAAGAGCTCTTTTGTGCCGTGGGGTAGACCGATGCAAACACACCAACGATCTAGACCAGGATGATGTCCTATCTCGCGATCAACTGTTGAGGTGCCATGTATAAGTCATTGTTGTGCAAATAATTTTATGAGATGAAGCACACTATTTTTTAAAAGGTAACAATATACTGGCATTACTCGTTGATCATTCACTCCGAAAATGTTGATGTCTAGCTCCATGGAGTAGGATTTTTGGTACCATAACGCTTTGTGCACTGTTCATTGTCGGTCTCATAAATTGTTGAGCATGAACACTTGTGACTGTGAAAGTAACTATTTTACTTCTGTAAATGATTATCTGATTGTCGTGATCATTACTGAAAATATTATTGTGATCTACCTGTTGTCATTGATTCTTGCTATTGCTTATAATTGTACTGCTTTGCTATAAATTCTATTGTACTGTTAATGAATATATGAACTGTATTACTATGTGGGCGCTCTGTGCCATGTTGTTTTTCTTACTGCCATAGTGGTAATGAAAGTTGAGTGTCTCACCTCTTCATTTCATTACTCTGTTTTATGTCGCGTTGAATAAAGACTGTGAAGAGCCCAAGTTGGATTTACTTAGCTTATTGTTGGAGAATCGACCTCTGTTTATTTTGATGGCGTCTGGACAAGCTCCCCTCACTCGTACGTGGATACAGTTTCATAGAGGCTCGGAAGCTTGGCATTTCGACCGTGACACGGGGCGTGTTACTTACATTGGGGATGTAACGTTAGTTCAGTGTGGTAATGATCCTAGAGCTGGTACGAACATCTCGTATGTTCCTATACACGTGGAGTTCCCTATACCCATTGGGGAGATGTGGAGTAACCGCCACCTCTTCCCTAGAGAGGTTTCGGTTATGACGCATGTTCGTGCTCTTATCCATTTGGAAGTGTTGCAAGGGCGAGTATTACCCGTCGGGAATGCTGAAGAAGATTAGGTGCAGGACCAGTCCATTTATGTGTTAGATTTCGGGGAAGGCCGAACTTTCATATGGTAGTTGTATTATGTCATGTGAAATCTGAGTTTAATATTGTTGTAAGCTATTTTATGCATTGATTATGGATATGTATTTTATATTAAACTAATGTTGTATTCGGATTATAAGTCAATATAATTGTATTTCATATCGTGGCTCGTATTTTCTATTTACGTATAATGGAAACAACTTTAAATTTTGAAAAATTATTAATATTGAGGTTGTGACACGCTTGGATTTAGTGACTGTGGTGTACTGACGATTGTGCTGCGGTTATTGGATCTGGGTGCGTTACAAACCTAGGTGTTGGAACCATAAGAATTGAACTTAAGGTCTAAATCATGAGAGTAGGTTTAGCCTTTCGAGGATTTAATGAATTACCATAAAGCACAATGGGTTCAATTTAAATTTAATTACCATGAGAGTCAGAATTG
This sequence comes from Ormosia emarginata, assembly GCA_029884605.1. Lineage (NCBI taxonomy): Eukaryota > Viridiplantae > Streptophyta > Magnoliopsida > Fabales > Fabaceae > Ormosia > Ormosia emarginata. The sequence continues at coordinate 29,412,676 of JAQQTP010000088.1, forward strand.
GTTTAATTTGGCACGGTTCTTGTCTCTTGAGAAAGAATATTAACTAATTTAGGGGAATTCACCTTCAATTGAATTTCAATTTTAATAAAATGATTGTCAATTAGGATTTGTCTTGCATCATTGTGGTTACCCCCAATCCTAGATGCTTTCTTGAATTTGAAAACCTTTCTTAACAACTTGCTGCTTTTGTTCTCAACTCTATACTTTAATATTTATTTATTTAATTGCTTGGTTGCTATGTTCTTATCACTCTACAATTATATTCCGTCTGTTTAATTGAATTAATTAATTAATTAATTGGTATTCATAGACATAGTCCCTGTGGATTCGATCTTTTTGTTACTTGATGACGAAACCGTACACTTGCGGAATTCACACACCACTAGCCTAATCCTTTAATTTATGTTACTTATAAGGATTGCTTATTATCAATTGAAGTTGGAGGTAAAGAAGGATTCCCTGTTCACTAATTATCAATTTTTATTTCCAATTTACAACATTTAAGTCTTTTAATTAAGTTAAACACTCTTTTCCAAATTTGAATGCTCTTGAATAGAATTATTTAAGCTATTGGTTAATGATTAGCATTAGAAGTAGCCTTATTCCTCGGGGGAGCAATATCCTATTCTTTTTTATATTATTTGTGCGACCTGTGTACTTGCGGCCATAAAAGGGTCAAACAGGGCATTGTAGAGGCTGAAGGGCATCTGCTTGTAAGCAAAAGTGCCGAAGGGACAGGTAAAAGTGGTCTTCTCTTGATCCTCTAGTGCAATTTGGTTCTGAAAATAACTAGTGTAGCTACCCAAAAAATAGTAATGTGATTTCCCAACCAATTTCTCTGACATCTGATCAATAAAAGGCAGAGGGTAATGATCCTTTCGGGTGGCTTGGTTGAGCTTCCTATAATCTATGCACACTCTCTAACTATTTTGGACCCTAATAGGAATTAGCTCATTATTCTGATTTGCTACTAATGTAACCTTGGATTTTTTCAGAATGACTTGCACCAGGCTCACCCATTTACTATCGGAGATTGGGTAAATAATGCCAACTTGCAATAACTTGGTCACTTCCTTCTTCACTGAATCTAGAATCAATGGATTCACTCTCCTTTGGGGCTGCCTCACTAGTTTTGCTCCCTCCTCAAGCAAGATTCGATGTATACACATAAAAGGACTAGTACCAGGAATGCTTGCAATTATCCATATGATGGCTCTCTTGTGCTCTCTTAGAATCTGTAGCAATTTATCTTCTTGTTCAACATAGAGGTTCCTAGCTACAATCACTGGAAGCTTCTCAACATATTCCAAATATGCATATTTAAGATATGTATGTAGAGGCTTCAACTCTAATTTGGGTGGCTGCACTATGGAGGGAAGTAATCTGGTGGTGGAAATTATTTCTGCAAACTGAATTTTTGCATAATTAGCAACTGCTGCATAATATGTGAAAACAAACTCATCATTTCTCAAAAATGCAGAAATTTCAGCACACACAGTACACATCACAACACTATCACAACCAGTACATGAGTGATAATGAACAAAATCATGAAAATCAGGAAATTCAGCACACAACTCATCATAAGTATCCTCAACTAATTCAACAAGCAAATCTTTGTGAAAAATAGAATGTGTAACGCCCTAGGACAGATATCTTGATATATTTGAATATATACTAGTCACATCACTTACTACATAACTAACTACTAATGCATATGTAACAACCATGCAACTCATTATTGAAAGCTTTGAGAGAATGCGTAAAAACTTAAACTTATGCATATATATATACAACCTTAGCCACATAAGGGCTTATTGTAATACAAGCCTCTTAATATAACTACAAAGCAAATATAACAATATACATAAGCTTTGTCTATACAAGAAATAAGTAAAACTATACTACACTAGTTCTTCTGTTTCTTGAACTTTTTACTTTATGATGATCCTTGACCTGCTTCTACCATGGAAACATAGAAAGGGGTGAGAACATACAAATCCTTAGTAACAAACATATATTTCATGGCATAAAAACTATATAAATTGTATACATAATTAAACTAAACTCAACATTGTACGATCGCCCATATAACCATATAATGTTATCTATAATTACTATCATAGGAGTTTTCTCCATTATAATTCATAACTGCATAATGCCTTGTAGTATAGTCAAACTGATAGCCTACATACTGTTAACATAAGCAACTGCCCACACAATCGCTTATGTCAACAGCCACAAACAATTGCCCATATAATTGAACTGTAACTGCAAAGCTGACGATTTAACCTTACCTCTACTTGTTCATTTTAGGAAACTCTGGTTCAACAAACACTTACTAAGATAGGGAGTTAACTTATGACATCATGGTCCTACCTGAGACAAAGGAAAATTGTAATCCTTACTGTAACATCCTAATACTGAAATCCTAGTATATTTGACATATACCTAGATAAACAGTATTAGCTATGCTACTTCTAACTTATTTATAAACTAATCAATAACATTTATACAAATAAATCATCATGGAGAGCCTTGTGGAAACAATATCCACTTATATACAAAACTTTTCACTAATACATATATGATTTTCTTTTACATCCTTAACTCATATACATGGAAATATAAAATCTATCTACTAATCATGAAAATAACTATACTAGTCTTCATGCTTCATCTTCTCTTTGACCTTGAATCTTCAACCTGGATTTACATGGAACATCTGGGGTGAGAATTCATAATTCTTAGTATAAGTGTACCAATACCAACAGTCGTATAACAATATACAACTCATGAATATCTGAAATGAAACTGTAACTGGCAATTAAATCGTTATTTCTTACTCAATCATAACATCATAAATAAATCTGTATAATTCTTCGAATTTCTATTCTTTACTTTAGGAACATACACATTTTCTCTCTATGTAATGTTCCCAGTTTAGCCATAACTCTGAACTAATTCCTCTTTACAAGATAAGACAACTGCCCATACAACTGTCATCGAAAGGTAACAATCAATGATATTGAACCATCGCCCATACAATGGAACAATAACATTGAGCAATCAAACACAAACTATTAATGATATTAAACAACCGCCCATACAATTGCCTAATATTATTGAGCACAGCACACATACACAAGGAATCACCAACCACAATAACAATCAAACATCAAGCAATGCAATGATGTTATAATGAATGATTATGCTCAAACAATGGTGCATAATGGGGTAAGTGCACTGTCATGAGATGTCATGAATGTCATAAAACTTGACTATTCCTTTCTTTGCAGTGGGGAGGGAATTTTTTACCTCCTTAACCCACTACCTTCTTTACTGATTAGTTCCTTGTCTTTACTTTCCTTTCTATAGTGGGGAGGGAATCTGTTACCTCCTTAACCCACTATTCTGAACTATTTCTATGCTATGTATGAGTATGTACGCATAATGTAGTGTTATGTCTAACTCTTACATAACCACTACAAAATCTTTATACTTGAACTACTAGCTCTACCTCTATGAGAGCGTCCATGCGACTTTAAATATACTTTTTCTTCTTAGTATATATTCTTTCTTACTTTAACATTTTCCCCCATCACTATGGGGCATCCATGCCACTATGGCACTCCTAATTGTCCATCTTACTTAGCATACTTGAACCTTACGTCTTCTCAATTCATATCTAGGCAACCCTAGGTTGCTTACTTCATAATTCCCCTTAATTCTTAATAACTAGGCATCAAGGCCCCTTATTCTTATCATATAGGCACTTTTACTAGCCAATTACTATGGCCTTCACCTTCGCTATACTTGTCTATATGCTTATATTTCACTTTCTCATCACTTTCCATGTGATATCTATGCAACCTTTTTTTGAATCAAGAACTAAATTTATATCTAAGTCAATCCATGTCTAATGGATGTACAATCTTTCCTTTTTCTCAATCATATTTTCAATCCTTAATCTTAATCATTAAACTCATAGACAAATCATGTTTTTCATAATTTAAATATTTCTCTAGTGCCTCAACATATTCTACTAGGCATAGCCAAAGGATTCTATTAACTAAAGGACTTAAAGCATTCAAAAACAACATTTTTGAAGGTTCAGGGTCTCATGCCGTGGCACAAAACTGTACACGCTACGGCGCCCAACTCTCGGGTGCAACTTCTGGGCAGAAAACTACCCCACGCCACGGCATGCAACTCTCCACACCGTGGCATGCTCACGTCTTAGGCCACGCCTCGGGCCATGCCATGGCGTGACATGCAGAACTCAGATTCTGCAGAAACATGATTCTGTACTCCCTTGATTCCAACTAATTTTCAATCACCCAAGATCAAAATTCAAGCATCAACAATGACTACGAACCTCTTATAACTATCAAACATAATCTAGGGCAATCAAAACTCAATTCAAAGTTCCAAGAAAAACCAATTTTTCATGCTCTTTAACTCATGGAAAATCAAGCATACAAACATGTTTCTAGCTTTATTCACAATCAAACTAATTAGTTTCTAACTCAGAGACTAGTATTTAAACTCACTTTCTCACCCAAATCCATTTATCATCATCCAAGCAAACTAAGAAGAAGATGAAAAATAGGAGGGAATAGATGAAAATACAAACACCCTTACCTTGGTTGATGACTCTTGGCCTTGAGCTTTCCTTCTTCCCCTTCTCCTCTTCTTCCTTCTTCCTTCTCTTCTTTCTTTTTTCTCTTCTTCTCTTCTTTCATTTTCTGCCTCTGCTGAACCGTGAGAGAGGAGAAAGATGATAAAGATCTCATCTTTTTAAAAGATACCATTAGGACCATTTTAGTCATTTCATAAAATTTATATCTCCTAGGAATACTTTAATCTTATTATTTCAAACTTCCTAACCTCCATAAGTATTAAAATAAATCCTATGATTCACCTTAATACTTATTTTGTCATTTCCTTAATTTTCCATATATGCACTAAGTCCATTCGGTATCAAAACACTTCCACCAAATGAACTCAGTTTACTGTCAAACTTTAACTGCAACTTTCTTAACTCATTTATAACTTGGAAATAAGTTATCCATATTTATTTTCCTTAACTTAACCTTTAAAAACCATTTCCTGAGTCATTTTAGGCCACTTTCCACCTTCTGTGTTGCAGCAAAGTGCCTAAACTAACTCAGTTTGCCATAAAACTGAACTAGCATGTTAAGCAAGTATAATAGTACCTCTGAGACCATATACAAGCCTAACATGTTTTTTGGGATGTTACACTTACTAGCTGTAAACTTACTTATAGACCAAACTCATACTTGTGAAAGAGTCTATCTTAACTAGTGCATCATTTTGAACCAACTTATGAAGTCAAATGAGCACTTCTCTGATCTTTGCACACCTAACTTAACTCTACTACAAGTGAGTAATTTGTGCATTTGGATAAGTAAATTGTATATGTCTCATTTGTATCTAACTTTCCTTGCTATTGCACTACCTGTAGTGACCTGTGTCACACTAGAGTGCTCAAGGTTCCAAATACCTATTTTAGGAAACTCCTAACTCTTGAAATACCTAACTACCTGATCTTCCATACTTAACTTAGTATTCAAGGAAGTAACTCTCTTTCTACATACATCTTTAATTCAACTATACTGTTAGAAGAGCAAAACATATTTCTGCTATACTCAATGAATATGACAAGCTTTTAGGTCATAGTTCATCCTAGTGTGTATTAAACAATGCATGAGATCTCTCTTAACTAGAGAACTTAGTACACCACCGTTCCCACTTAGGAACTAAACACACAAACTTAACTCCACTTGAGTGAAACTAACTCATGAATGGTTAGTACTTGCAACACTTTGTTGCTTAAGGTTCTAGGTACCCTTCCAAAGTAATCCACTACTCTTGGATATCGTAAGGCTCATGCCTTTACTAACTAACTAGAGTGAATGCTACTAGTTCATTCTAGTATACTCGTATCTATTACACTAACTCATTACATCTTGTGTGATATCTAATGCAACACTAAATGCCTAGGGTGTTAGATACCTACCTATGACAATCCTTAACTATAGGATGCACAAAGGGTATAACTTTCTCATACTTGATAGGTGATGAGTTCCCTCTTGGAACATCCCTATTAACGCCTCAACACACTTACAAAGGCATATAAGAGTGATCCTAATACATAGGGAAGTCCAAAACATCCAGAATACAATTCTCGAAAAATCTTGGAACTTATGCCTAGGCGTGGCTTATGTCCTGTCTCACGCCTAGGCTTGGTTTTACCACGCCTAGGTGTGGTGCTCTCTGCCTTGCCTGGACCAAAACCTGATCAGTCCATGCCTAGGCGTGATCAATTATGCAAAAAAAATATGCAAAACTGAGCCACTATTCTATTGGCTCCAAATATGTTTTTAACCTTCCAATCTTGGATTCTAAGTGTTTTCCAACCCTAATCATGGTCTCTAATCATGTTAGAATCATTAAACACTAAAATCAACTCATCAACTCACTTAATCATAGATTAATGCTCAAAATCACAACCTAGGTTCCAGGGGCAGAGCCAGGATTTTAATCCTAGGGGGGCCGAGATTAAAGACTAGATATATGTTTCTAAATATTTAAGTTAAAAAAATCTAATTATCATATAATATAAACATAAAAATAAATTCAATTCAATTCATAATCAACATGATTTAAATTAGAAATATTCATAGCAAACACAGTTAAATATAAGTCAATCTTAAATACATACTCTCAATTTTTAAGTTGTGCTCGATGCTGTTTCATAGAAAAAAAGTCTTCTGTTATCGCATCTGTGGTGATTTTTTTAGCAATCTCCTTTTCAATGTAAACAATCATGTAATCTGTGAGAAAATTATCTTCCATCTTGTTCTGCAACCTCGTTTTAATAATTTTCATAGCTGAAAAGGAACACTCAATAATTGTTGTTGATACAGGAAGAGTCAAAACAAGTCGAAGCAATCTATCAACCAAAGGATAAGCATTTGATTTTTTAGTTTCCACTAATCTTTGACACAAGCTAGCAATAGTAGACAAATTCTGAAAATTTGGATGTTTAAAGACATCAAGCTTATAATGTTGCAATTCATATTCTAACTAACTCTTTTCTTGCTCAAAAAAATCTGAAGGATAAAACTTCTCAACAAGTTTACTTAGGTCACCAGCATTAAATGACTTGTAGCTATCTTTAGGATCTAAAGTTGTACTCAATATGATAAGCTTTGTCGCTTGTTCACTAAATCTACTATTAGTTTCTTTCAATTAATAATCTACCACAGTTGTAAATATATCCACATGATAGTGACGCTCAACTATCACGTTATCCTTTCGACGACAAGACCAAATTATGTCAAAGAAAGAAGCACTCATATCAGGAAGTTGAATAGCTTGACTTTTACAAAAGGAATTAACTCTCTCTAAAAGACTATCCCAACCACAATTTCTTAACCTTTGAATCATTGATTTTGTGCTAGATACTAAATGCATAGCATTTAAAATATCTTGAGTTTTTTGTTGCAAAGCTTGACAAAGTTTATCAGTAATTCCCATAATCTCTTTCATCATGTGCAAAATGAATATAAATTTAAATGACATTAATGACTTAAGAGCATAAGTAGCATCACCTCATGGGAAGTATGTAGAGCCTTCAACAGCTAAATCTTCAAGAACTGAAGCAGTTGCATTAAACATACGTAAAAGGCTACATATTGAATTGAAATGAGAACTCCATCTCGTGTCTCCAGGTCTTTGCAATATGCTAATTTGATTCATTCCCATTCCTGTCTCAATCTCATCATTTGCAACTAATTGAGCAATTTCATTTGCATAAGTAGCTTGTAGTTCATCATTGCATTTAGAATAAGAGCACACCACATTGATAATAAAAGCCAGATTTTGAAAGAATGCATGAACATAAGTTACTTCTCTAGCTGCAGCAATAAGAGCCAATTGTAATTGGTGAACTAAGCAATGGACATAATACACATAAGGACATTCTTGATGAATTAAAGCTTGTAAACCATTCCACTCTCCTCTCATATTACTTGCTCCATCATATCCTTGACCCCACACATTTTGATTGTTGAGGTTATGATGAGACAATATTTAACATATCTCCTGTTTAAGAGTTATTGTAGTGGTGTCTATAACATGTGCTACATCCAAAAAATGCTCTTTTACAAGTCCATGCTTATCAACAAATCTAACAACAAGTGCCATTTGTCCTTTTTTAGATTCAACTCAAGCTTTGTAACACCCGAAATTTTATTCATTTTGTGATAAATATTCATTTTCTAATATTTGTGATTTTTGGAATTTTTTCTAGATTTTTTCTGAAAACACGAAATATTTTAATATTATTTATCATTTTGCGTGCAAACTGAGCAGAGCCGAGAAAATGAGATATTTTTCCTAAGAACCTTGATCTGTGGAAACGTCGACGGGGGATCTTACTAAACTCGAGGTTGGACACAGTTTACGAGATTTCATGTTTTTTGAGAAATTTTAACAGATAAAATAATAAATCACTATGTAAATTTTATCTGTCAAATAAGTTAATACTGACTTCTGTCAACTGTAACAATTATCTCTTAAATAATAACATATAATAAAAATCCTATCTCCTTATCCTAATATAATCTACTTTAAATCTAATCAAACCTACTTTAATTCAAATTTATAGTATTATAATCAAAGCTTCTTTGAGAAGCTTTGATCAACTAATGACCATAGTGCCCTTGGCTTGTTGGGGAAGACAAAATCTCCCCCCTCTCTCCTCTTGTTCTGCAGCAATGCCCTCCAAGGGAGGCAAAATTTTGCCTCCTAACTTAGTCAATAATCACCCAAAAATTTTATTTTTCATACAACACTTTCTCTCTCTAACTTCATCTTCTTCACATTTCCTCTTCCTTCTCTCTTCTCTCCCTCTTTATACGAAAATTTCAGCCCCCATTGTGACCACTTTTCTTCACTTTTCGCTTCACCAAGCTCATTTCTACACTCACTTTCATCTTCTCTACCTTCTCTACTTAGAAAGTTTCTTTATTTTCCATCTTCACCTCCATTGTCATCCAAGATAAAGCTTCAAACTTGAAGATAAAGTTTTCATTTTTCTTCTTATTTCTCTTCATTTTCGTGCTCCATGGTCTCTTTGATGTCCATGGATCTCTTCTTTTTCAACTCTTCATGTTGATTCATTGTCTTGAAATTCCTAGGGTTTTGGAAGCTCAAAACCGAAACTACCAAGAAGCAAGGAGGAGATCCTTTTTGTGTTCTTCCTTTAGGTAAGAGGGAGACTACTCACTTCAACCATTTTGGTGGTGAGGGAACCTTTGTTTGGTCACTTTGTTTGGTGATTTTGTGTGTTTATGTATTCTTGAAATTTGATTTATGCTTAATGGATGATCTTGAATGTATTGGATGTATTGAAAATGCTTGATTGTGTTAGGGTTGTTAAATGAAAAATTTGGAGTTTTCCTACCCTAATGTGATGCCACAGTTTTGACTAGGATTTAGGGGTTCAAATTGGTTTTTGTACACAATGAAATAAGGCTTATGTAATTGAAGGTTGAATGATAATATTGGAATTAATGAATGGAAATTTTGAGGGATTCCTAATTTAAGGTGAGGCTACGGTTTTGACATTGGAATTGAGGGATTGGATTGGTTTTTGTGAATGATAGAATTTAAGTGCTTAGATATTGATTAGTTAAGGTATAAAATGGAAAGAAATAGTAACCTTGGTGGCTTAGGGAGGCTACGGTTTTAGAGAGAAAATTTTGAGGTAAAATGATGCTTGATGCATCTTTGGAGATTTAAGAAATTAGAGACATGCATAATCGATAATCAAATGGAAGAATTAATTTGGATAATAACATTTAAGAGGACCACGGTTTTGAAGGGTTGTTGAACCTAAAACTTTCATAATTGACCAAAGCTTAAGACTTTGAAATGTGAGGATCCATAATATGAACTTATGGTAATTGATGAACCATAGATATAAATTGATGTTATTATGGACCCTAAGTGGGCTAAGTACGTGTTGATTGTGTACTTGAGAAATGATTATATATGCCATTATGGTATGCTCATGATGAATGCATCATTGATAAACATGTGTGATGTACATGGTGTCGTCATGCATATGTGTTGTCCGTTGGACATTGTTGAAAAGGCCATATTGCCTAAGAGTTTGAATAACACCTATGTGCGGGTGCGAATAGACTAGCGTAGGATCATAGTGGTTGGCCCTGGGGGCGTCGGGGTGCGGGTGTCTCACAATGGACAATGGTAGCTCCATTGAGTCCGTGGGATAGACCGATGTAAACACACCGACGATCCGAACTGAGACGCTATCCTATATCGTGATCAACTATTGAGGTGCCATGTATGAGCCATTTTTACGCAAATATTATTTTTATGTGATGAGCACAAGGCCGGCGGTATACTGGCATTACTCTTTGATCATTCACTCTGAAAATGTTTATGTCTAGCTCCATAGAGTAGGATTCTTGGTACCATTTGTATTATGAACTGTCAGTCTCATAATTCATTGAGCATGAACATTCATAACAGTGGAATAAGATCTGTTCTTATTACTGTAAAAATTACTTGGCTTGTTTACTGTTGAAAATTCTTACTGCTATTTAATATTGTTTGCTTTTACTGTTAATTGTAATTATCACTTTGTTCGTATGTAGGCGTCCAACGCTATTCTGTTTTCTTACTGCCATTTTGGTATTGAAAATTGTGTGTCTCACCTCTTTCTGTATTTTCTCTATTTTCTGTCGGATTATGTACTTCTAAGAAGACATTTGTGAGGAAGACAAGGAAACACCTGAGTTTCCGGGTTTTTGGCCGCATTACGATTAGAGCCTGCTGAGGATGTCGTCGTGCCCACGCCGCTTCTTGGGGTACGTGAAGCTTACCTTTCACGAAGGACGCGATTGCTGGCACTTATATGTGGAGATGGACCGCTATGTCTACTGCGAGGAGCTGACGGTGTCCTTCTCTTGGGGTCGTTATGACGCCCCTGTCTTTGATTTTTCTGCTTTTGTTATTTTGGAGTTTCACCTACCCATGAGGGACATGTGGACTAATATGTTCTACGCCCCTCAAGAGGATTCTTTCCTCTCCACTGCTCGGGCTTCCGCCCGAAACTTGATCGCTCTGATGACCATTTCATCGGATGATGAGGACCCTGAGAAGGACCCGACTACAGTCCCTTCTTGTCAATCGTGGGGCTAATATTGTCGGTGGCGGGGAAACCTGATGTTTTGCTGTTTCAGATGGGTGTATATTTGTATCTCTTTGGGTAGGTACATCTTTTGTTTTTTTGTATAATTTATATTGTAATTAAACACACTGATGCATATAAGATATATATTTATATTGTGAATGTATTATGTTCAATACTGTGTTGATTTTATTGCATCTGTAATTATTGCTATCTTTTACCGTTATTTTAAAAAAAAGAGAGAAAAAGAAAAATGTACACATAATTCGATATTCGATCACCTTACAATCCAAGAACGCAAATTATTTAATCATGTGTTAAAAATGAATCGGGTCTTAATTAATCACTGTAACTATTATTTTCCATAAAAATTTATTTCATTTCTTAGTATTATGGTGTATGCTCCTTCTTCGCGGTATTAAGAAAAAGGGACGTTACAAGCTTCATCAACAATCAAACAAAATTTCGCATCACCAGTCTCATTGAAAATTTTATCTTGCACCTTTCTAGCAAAGATATGTAAAATTTCCTTTTGAATAGTAGGAGATGTGTACCTTGCATTTTGAGGGGCATTCTCCAAAACAACTTCATTCACTTTTTCATTGTAAGAAGTCAAGAGCTTAATCATCTCAAGAAAATTACCACAATTTTTGGAGTCCAAGTTTTCATCATGGCCTCTAAAAGCATAAGCCTGAAAAGTTAACAATTTAACAACATTTATAGAGGCTTTAAGACATAATCTGTTACTCAAAATTTGTTGTGAAGTCTATTTATGTAGTACTCTTTTAATGTGACATGACTGATTCTTCAAATCTTCATAACATCTAATAGCAATATTGTGAACTAAATTGGGACTTTTTCCTACATGAGATAAAAATGTACATTCTTTTCCATTGTTCACTTTTCTCTAATTTCTAAACCCTTTTGAAGTGAATGGACTTACTTTTTTTAGAAAATAAATAGCATAGAAGACAAAAGGCAGCATCTTCTTCAAGTGAATATTCTAACCAAGAAAAAGCTTTAAACCAATGAGCTTGAAATTGACGAGGATGATCTTCTAGACCAGAAAGTGGATACACATCCATAATAAATTGATATGGTCCAAACTTAATATAAGTCATACGAATTTCATCTTGTTGATTAATAGGATATTCCTAAATTTGTGGACGTTTTCCAGGATCACGTTTCAAAGTGTCAATCTTAATTTTTTCTTGTTCAGTTCTCATAACTTTGGTAGGAGGTGGCTCCATAGCAAGCACTATTGTAGCTTGCTCAACAACATTTTCAACATTCATCTCTGAATATATATTTGGCTCACTAGATTGTGCATTAACATTATTCCTATCCTTCCTCTTGAAAAATGAACCAATTGTTTTCTTCTTAAACATCTTTCAACCTAAAAACAAATCATATTTAACACAATTACTTCTTTGATCCATGTCATAAAGATTCGACAAAGTTTTACGTTGGCTGTCGACTGCCTAACACAACCCTCCTCTTTTATCCGGGCTTGGGACCGGCTATGTAGGAATTTGCAACAAAGCTCAGCATAGGCAGAGTTTAAAAACAAATCATATATATCAAAAAAAAAATTGAGCTACAATCTATTTACAATTTAATGTATTTTAAATACTCTAAACTAATTACAATATAAATATTAGTTAACAAACTGAACAAAGAAAACTAAATAATGTATGTGATGTAAAAGCTTTCTATTTTTCTAATTTTGTAAATCTATAAAAACAAACAAGAAAAAAAAGAGCATTAACAGAATAAATTAAGAAAATACTTGCAGTAAAAAAACAAAAAAAGTAATCTAACAATATTGTGCAATGTAAACTAACCTTGTGGTGCTGGATTTGAGGTCTTGTGTAACTGTGTTGTGCATGTGATCTTTTTCGATTCTATACGTGTTTTGTCGTTAAAATGAAAAAGCCAAAGAAGAAAGTGAAAGTGAAAGTGAAAAAAAGGGGAAGAAAGTGATAACAGGGGGGAGACGAAAAAGATTAAAATGTGAAAATCAGAAAGTTGAGAAACTTCTTGAAGAAGTCTCTCTTGTCTCTCCGTCCGTGACTTTCTATGCTTTTTTTACTTTACTTTTTTTTTGTCTTAATGCTATTTTATTGTTGCTACAAAAGTTAAGAAACTTTGAAATCTCTCAAATGTCAATCTCTCAACGTATATTTCTATAACTTCTAACATTTTTTTGTTTTTAATATTATTTTATTTTTACTTGTGTGGCTTTTTCTCTTTTGCAATTACTATTTATTTTATAATATATAAAGCTGAGATATAACATTTATTTTTTTTACAGGGACAACAAAAACAAAATCATATATATGTAAAAAAAATATTACAAGCCTGGGGGGGGGACCGTGGCTCATACACGTCCCCCCTTCCTTTCGCCTATGCCAGGTTCTATATTCCAATTATAGAACTTCTTGATTTGTTTAAGCACAAATTTAGCCAATTTGCATTCAAAACAATGAAACTAACTCAATTTCATCAAAGGAAGCAAAAACTAACAAAGAAAGTGGACCCTTGCATCTTAAATCCAATTTCTCCATTTTAGTGACCTAACCTTACTCAATGGAAAAGACGAAGAAAGGAGGATAGAGAACCACTACCTCTTGCTCCTCAAGTTGCTACAAAGATGAAGATGATGAAAATCTTGAAGCTTGACCTTTGTCCTTAAGCTTTTCCTCTTGATTTCCTTCTCTTCTCCCTTGATCTTCTTTTCCCCTTTCTCTTATGTTTTCTTTCTTTCCTTCTTCTGTTTTGTTTCTGTCGGGATGAGAAATAAGTAGCAAAGTCTAACTTTGCTACTTATTAGATAGGAACTAACTTACACTGAAAATCCTTACCTGCTAAAGAAACTTGAATTTAGCTAAATTAAGTTTTCCAACTTCCAACAACTTTGAAATAAATACTAAGATTCATCAAAATTATTGTTTCACTTATATCTTAATTTTTCATATTTGTTGGGGGTCAATCCGGCATTAAAAGCATAACCAATATGCTTAAAAATACCAAACTAACTCTGTAACACCCCAATTTTTTGTATCTATGATTTTTTTATGATTTTTATGAATTATTTGGCTTATTTTGATTATTTTAATATAATTTTCATAAAATTTCAGACTATAGAAGCGGGGCTAGGGGAGTTTACTGAACTCGAGACCAAAGACAATTTTTGAAGTTTTCATTTTCTGAGATTTTATTTGTAAATAAAATCAAGGTACATTCTATTATCCATTGGATAATAAATACTGATTTTGTTAACTGTAACTTTTGTTTATTGGATAATAGTTTTTAGTAAAGATCTAGTGGATGGCTCTAGATATAAGACTAGTCACCTTTTCCTAGAGGCTTCTCTTGATGACATCTGTAACACCCACTGTAGGGTATTACATTTAAGACTAAAACTTATATAACTTACCCAAGTTGTAAAAGAATTAATCTTGTAACGATACTGATTGTAAAATTCCATTTTTACAATAATATAAAATCAGATAAATAAATAAAACCATACAATGCATAACTGAATAATACTCACTTATAATATATGTAAATATAAGCAGACCTTGGGATCTTCCTTAGTCTCCTCAGAAGACAAAGACCTCGGGTTCTAAGCAGACCTTGGAAAAGGTATACGTGTAGAAGACACCATAGAATTCTCTCTAGGAGTGTAAGAAGGAATACTGCACAAATCCTTCATGGGCATCGAGAACTCTAAATGCAAAGAGACAATAGTAGTCAAAATAGGGTTCCCATTACAGGTCCCACTAAAAGTTAGGGTCAGCTCCCCAAGATAAACAACACGATCCCTCTCTAAGTCTATAGTCCAAGCATCAACATCCTCATGGAACTATGCACGCATAAACCCGATGATGCCTCGTCGATACACCATAACATATAATAGATAAACTATCTCAAATAGAATCTGGGTGATCTTGACTCGTCTTTTGCACCGTCTTTATTTAATATAAACATATAACATAACAGACATAACATAAAGAGGTGAGATCTCCTACATCAATATGAGTACGGCAGTATAAGAATAACCATAAACATACAGATATAACATTAACAGGTAAAATCATGTTATCATATCACAGATAAAATAATAGATAAATATAACTGTCACGTCAATATGCTGACCCACTATGCATATGTATACAGACCAATTCCTACCCCATGGAGCTAATAACAATTTTGAAGAGAATGATCCAAAAGATCTGTCTGTATCTCGTTAGCCCCAAACAAAGTGCTAAATCAGAATTTCAGTGTACGCTACTTGGCTTATACAAGATAGTCTACGTCAGATCGTGATTATGGATAGTGTTTTGTTGAGTTCGTCGGTGTGTTGTATAGTACACCACAGCCCAGCGATGCTATCAACTGTCCACTTGTGGAATCCTCGCCCCAACGCCTCCATTGATCAACCAGTGATCAACACTACACATATCGCACCCGCACTAAGGTGTATTTCATCCCCTAGGCCACTCGCCTTTACCAATAAGGCTAACACGTTTTTCAATGCATAATTTATGATCCATTATACATATACACATTCATATCACAGTTTTTCATAAAAACATGCCATCACTTGGCGAAACTATTTTCCAACATATCTGGGTCCCCTACGTTGGTTCAACAGCAAATTGCTATTATTTTTAATCGCGTAATACTTTTATTGCATTTTCATAGTCCCGTAACATTTTTGTTATGTTTTCAAATTGCATAAGTATTTTTCAATGTTTTCTCAATTGTGCAATGATTTTAAACATTTTCTCAATCGCATAGCTCAAAAATCATTATTTCGAAAATGCGAAAGGCTTTATCATTATTTTCAATTGCGTGAATTATTTCTTGATTTTCTAAAATAAACTTTTAATGCTTTTATATTTAATATACAAATAACCTTATTTAAAATACTTTCTTACTTAAAATTCCTTTAAATAATATTTTCTACTATTCTTTATCAAAAATTCATATTTCTTTGATTTTATCCAACCTTATAGATCAAAGTCTTCCAATGCGATCCAAAACCCAAATAGGTGAGCTATACGTCAGTAAACCCAAGTTCTTTTAAATTTAATCTCATCATAGCTGAAATCTACTTTCCAAATTATTCCAAAAATTTGTTTATTTAATTTTTATACCTCAAAATCCACTAATTTAAATTCTTGTTACTTAATATTCTATGACTACACTTTAAAAATTATTTTTGATCTAGATTTTCAATTCTTGGCATGTTGGCCGAAAATCAAGTAGTATTTCCTCACAAAATATTTGTTCATTTCTTATTTCCTTTTCTTTGAAAAACCCTTAAGTACTTTACTTATTACCAAATCATCTAAATCCATACTTGATACAATATTTTTAATTGATTTGCTCCAAATAAGTGTGGATGTCGTGAGCTTCTACCAAAATCTGTAACACCCCCAGATATAGTAACCACAGCACAATCGTCATTACACCACAGTTACCAAATCCCAGCATGTCACAGTCTTGATAACAGTAAAATTTCAAAGTTCAAGTTATTACCATTATGCATAAATAGAAAATAGGAGCCTCGAATGAAACATAATTAGTACTCAATCATTTTATACACAACCACTAAAATAAAATCATTTTCCATATATATATTTTATAGTCATCCTTAACACAAATCACTGATAACATGGAACATAATGATTACAGAGTCAAATAAAATACAGCGGGAACGAAAACACTAAAGGGGAAAAGTAGTAACCCTGGGGTAGTACTACTAGCAGACAAAGCCACAACCCCGTATATATATACGACGTTTAGAGTCCCAGTCGACAAGTCAAGCATCAATGCCTCCACGCAGCTACACTCGTACAGGAAAGGTGTGGGCCCCCGTCTTCTCCCTCACGATCTTTTATCAAATATATGTATATAACAGAAGTACAAGAATACAAGAAAGAGGTGAGATATCCTACTTACATTACCAATTATGGCAGCAAGAAAATTAAACGGCGCAGGATGCCCAAATAACAACACAACACATACTTTTATCAACAGTAGCAGCAAAAATAAGAATTTAGATAGAAACAACAATAACATCTCAGACAATGAACAATAAGGCAATTCAAATAATCACAACTTCATTTAAAGCAATAATCCAATCACAGTAATAATTAAAATTAACAGTAAAAGCATATCAATAATAAAGAGCCATAAAAGTTATCAATATTTCAACAATCAACAGTTCAAGCAATCACATAATTATTATGGTAATAATAACAGATATTTTCTACAATTATGGATGCTCATGCTCAACGATTTATGAGACCAACAATTCATAATGCGAATGGTACTCAATTCCTACTCCATGGAGCTAGACATAAACATTTTCAGAGTGAATGATTAAGGAGTAATGCCAGTATCTCGTTAGCCTTTAAAAACAATGTGCTTCATCTTATAAAATATTTGCTCAATAATGGCTTATACATGGCACCTCAACCATTGATCGCGATATAGGACAGCGTCTCAGTCCGGATCGTCGATGTGTTTGCATCGGTCTACCCCACGGCACAGAGGAGCTCATAACTATCCATGTGAGGCACCCGTACCCTGATGCCCCCAGAGTCAACAACATATGACACCTACGCTTAGTCTATTCGCACCCACACATAGGTGTTATTCAAACTCCTAGGCAACTTGGCCTTTCCAACAATGTCCAACGGACAAAACATATGTATGACGACACAATGTCCAATCATGTATGTTTATCAATGATGCATTCATCATAAAGTATACCACCATGGCATATATATCCATTTTCAATATTAACATATCATAATTTCATCAAGAACTTGGTCCCATATAGGAACTCACAATTGCATCAGCCAACTCTCAATATTAATATATATACATGTACATCATTCTACACATACCGAAATTTCCATGTTATGGGTCCAAAATTCCATTTTCAAAATCATTTCTCCCTCGTTGGTTTGGATATACAATCCTATCACATTTCAGTGGAATAAATTCCTTGAATTTGGGGTTTAAGATTTATGTTTGAGTTACAAGGGATAAGAAACCATGTTTTCATCATTTTTAGCTCAAAAATCTCTTTTTTGGGTCCTGGTAATCGATTACATGGATCTGGTAATCGATTACTAGCTTGGCAGATCCTTTGTAATCGATTACATAAGGGATGTAATCGATTACATGGCTTCCCAGAAACCCGATTGCAACTCCAGGAACCTGGTAATCAATTACACAACTCTGGTAATTGATTACCAACTAGACAGAACCTTCGTAATCGATTACACACGGGATGTAATCGATTACGTGATTCCCAGAAACATGATTTTGTAACTCAGAAGCTCGGTAATCGATTATAGATGGTGTGTAATCGATTACCATGCACGAACTTGCATAAAAATAGAGTCTTTAGGTCATTTTAACTCAAACCAAACCAATCAATATCATTTTTAACATCATATTAGCTCAAACATGCATCCAAAATCACATAAAGGAAGTCAATAACTCATACAAATCCAACAAAATACACTATCATGAAAAACAACATAACAAAGAGGGAAATCCATACATGGATTCAACAATCAACAACAACCCACACAAGACATTTCCTTACTACCAAGATTGGTTGAAGAGGATCATCTCCCTCTTACCTACTGAAGACAACCACAAGGATGCTAGCTCCTTCTTGTTCTTGATTTTCGTTTTTACCTTCAAGAAAACACTAATGTGAGTGACTTCCATAATGTCCACTCAAATCATGGAAAAATGAGTTCTTGATCACATAGGTGACCAAGAAAAACGAAAATGAGAAGAAAATGGGAGAAAGGTGAAAGCTTTACCTCAAAAGCTTCAAGCTTTAGCTTCAATGGTGGAAAATTGAAGAAGAAGAAGAAGAAGAACCAAAAAATGACCACCAAAGAGAATGGTCTTGGAATGGTGTAAGAAAGCTAGAAATGTGATTGATTTAGCAAGCCATGGAGATTGTCTCCAAGAGGTGAGTGTACGATGGAGAAGGAAGAAGAAATGAGGAAATATTAGGTGTTTTTGTGTGTTGAAATGTGAGAGTGAAGTGATAAAAGTGAGAATGTGAAAAGAGGATATTTGGCTCCCAAATGGCTTCTGCCGTGGAGTGAGTGGGAAGGGAAGAGAGAGAAATGTGTGATTGTAGGAAATTTCTTGGAAGCTTCCCTTTTTACAAGCTTGAATTTAATTAATCTTCCTTTTGAAAATAAAGCTAATGGATGTGACACAAAGTAGATTTTAGATAATGTGATGAGGTTTTTAATACATGTTATTATTTAGTAGACAATTGTTGCAGTTGACCGAAGTCAGTATTACTTTATCTGACAAATAAAATTTACACAGTGATTATTATTTTATCTGTTAAAATTTCTTAAAAAACGTGAAATCTCATAAACCGTGTATGGCCTCGGGTTTAGTAAGATCCCCCGTTGACGTTTCTACAGCTCAAGGTTCTCAGGAAAAATATCTCATTTTTTCGGGCCCGCTCAGTTTGCATGTAAAATGAGAAATAATATTAAAATATTCTGTGATCTCAGAAAAATACAGAAAAATTCCTAAAAATCACAAATATTATAAAACAACTATTTATCCTAAAATTATTAATTTTCGGGATGTTACAAAATCTCTTTCATTTTCATGTGATTCACATACTATATTACATATAAATTATCATGCTTCAACTATCATATATTTATGCATACTATTAAAACAATAAAAACATATTAATCAAAACAATCACAAAGCAAGAAAACTTATACATACAAGTGAATAAATACTTATATGGATTTTTCACTAAAAACCAATTTCATCCCTCACCACCACACATGGTTGATGAGGTTAATCTCCCTCTTACCTTAAGGGAAGATCAATCAAGTCCTTGCTTGTCCTCTTGAAGATTTCGTATACCAAGAACTCAAACCCTAGAAATCTTGAAACCATGCCAAAGTTACAAACAAGACTTGAAAACAAGTAAACCATGGATCAAACATGGTTTAGAACTTTAAAATCAAACTTAGAAACAAAAATCAAGAACTTTACCTTGAAAATTTAAGAACCCTAACTTGTAATAAAGGTAGAAGATGGATGATTTAGCTTATGCTCTTAACATGAAAGAGTCTTAGAATAACATGTAGGTTTAGAAAACAAGGTTAGATGGAATTAAGAGAGATTGGATGATGGTTTGGAAGGGTTTGGCCGTGAGCTATGGTGGAGAGAAAGTGAGAGAGAAATTTTGGCTTAGCTTTCTTTGATAGGAAGAGAAGATGAAAATAGAAATGAAATGAAGTCCTAGAACCCCCCCTTGGCCATGGATTGTATGCATATGGGGAGTCAAAGACTTAATCAACAAGTTTAGGAAATATCTCTTGGTGTTGGTCATTAGCATGTCATGGTTTGGTCACCTTAGTTCCTATTGGTTCAAGCTTAAGAGTCATTGCATGAATCACAAAATGGTGAAGGTCCTAGACTCCTCTTAGATGTGGAACTCTAAACAAGAGGCCAACCAAGTTTGTTCACAAAGTTTCTTAGTTTAACTTGTTAGTTTCCTATTAGTTCAAGACAAGTCTAACCATTTATTTTGACTGGTTTTCATTGGTTACTCTTAAGTAACTAGCTTTCTAATTGGCTCACCAAAGTAAGTCATCAAGAATGCTCTAGAAAAATGACCAAGACTTTTCCAGAGACTATTATCCAATGGACAAAAGTTACCGAAGTTATTACTCAATGGACATAAGCTACTGCTCACCAGCTAGTAGTTATTGTCAAATGAATAATAAAACATGAAGAAAATTTATTTGACAGATAAATTCTAAAAATTATAAAATTGAGAACTGTGTCTTTCGGTTTCAGGTTTAGTAAGCTTCTCTGGCCCAAAATAAATCATTAAAGATTTTCCATGCCCCGAAAAATTTTATTTTCCTAGTACCGAATAAAACACACAAAAAGTCCAAAAACAATCACAGAACAGTCAAAATAAATTAAGTAGAGCACATAAATCACAAAATTGTAAAATCCCCTATTATTGAGAAACATGAAACTTTGGGGCGTTACAACTCTCCCCCTCTAAAAAAAATTTCGTCCTTGAAATTTATCGTACCTTAGAATAGTTGTGGATACTGCTCTTTCATTTTATCTTCCAACTCCCAGGTAGCATCTCCCGTCACCTCATTCCATATCACTTTCCCTAACGTAATCTTTTTCCCTCTAAGTTGTTTCACTCTCCTGTCCTCAATCTTAATAGGAAGTGTCTCATAAGTCAAATTTTCTTTTAATTGTATTGTAGCGGGTTGGATGACATAAGTTGGATCAGGAATATACTTTTGCAACTGCGACACATGAAAGACATTATGAAGGTTGGAAAGAAAGGGTGGTAAAGCTATTTGGTAGGCTACTGGACCTATCCGACGAAGAATCTGATATGTTCCAATGAACTTAGGAGTAAGTTTTCTGGATTTAAGAGCCCTTTTGACTCTAGTCATGGGTGTAACTCGCAAAAACACATGTTCACCTTCCTCAAATTCAAGAGATCTCCTTCTCTTATCCACATAACTTTTCTGTCAGCTTTGAGTCGTCCGCATTTTCTCTTGAATCATCTTAATCTTTTCTGTCGTTTGTTGTACAAGCTCAAGTCCTTTTGTCAAACTTTCTCCATCTTGATACCAACATAAAGGGGTTTTTCATCGTCATCCATACAATGCCTCATAGGATGCCATCCTTATGCTTGCATGAAAACTATTATTATAGGTAAACTCTATCAGAGGCAAGAATTCATCCTAACTCCTTGTTTGTTCTAACACATAAGAACTTAATAAATGCTCCAACGACTGAATAGTCCTCTCTATCTAACCATCAGCTTGTGGATGATAAGCAAAACTTAGACGAAGTTTTGTCCCTATAGCTTCTTGTAAACTCTTCCAAAACCTCGATGTAAACCGGGTCTCTATCAGAAATGATACTAGAAGGTACACTGTGAAGTCTAACAATTTCACCGATGTACACCCGAGTCAATCTCTCCATTGAATACTTTATGTTAATTAGCAAGAAGTGCGCAAACTTCGTAAGTCGATTAACAATGACCCATATAGAATCATAACCTTTCCTAGTCTTTAGCAATCCAACGACAAAATCCATGTCAATACTATCCCATTTCTATTCTGGAATAGTTAGAAGTTGTAATATTCCTGCTAGTCTCTGATACTCTACTTTAGCCTTCTAACAAACTAAGCATGATGACACATGCGTGGCAACATCTCTCTTCATCCCTTGCCACCAAAACAACCGCTTCATATCTTGATACATCTTGGTCGTTCCTGGATGCATACTCAACTTGCTAGTATAGGCTTTATCAAAATTTGACTTCCTAAGCCTTGGGTCATTGGGTATACAGATCCTACCCTTGAATTTTAGAACTCCATCAAATCCTTCCTCGACCATTGACACAAGACCTTACTTCATCAGTTCCTTCTCATTTTGCAAAAAAATGGTCATTTTCCTGCTTCTCTCAGATCTCTTCCAGCAGATCATTCAAAATAGTAACCATATTCAAACGAATTCTTCATGGCGTCAATTCTACGGACAACCACATATCCCTAAACTGTTCTATCAACTCGCCTTCTTTGATCATTATAGCAGAGACACTAAGAATCTTCCTACTCAAAGCATCTGCTACAATATTCGCCTTTCTGGGATGATATTGAAGCTGAAAATCATAATCCTTCAAAAACTCCAAGCATCGCCTTTGCCTCATGTTCAACTCCTTCCGATCAAACAAATATTTCAGACTCTTGTGATCACTGGAGGCATTGAATGTGGCTCTATAAAGAAAATGCCTCCAAATTTTCAATGCAAACATAACTGCGGCTAATTCCAAATCGTGCGTTGGGTAATTCTTCTCATACACCTTCAGTTGTATCGAAGCATTTGCTATAGCCTTTTCTATTATGCATCAGCACACATCCTAAACCTTGATAGGAAGCATCATAATACACCTCAAATGGTTCATTAGGATCTGACAAAATCAACATTGGCGTAGTAGTCAATCGTCTTTTTAATTCTTGGAAACTCTCTTCACATGCATTAGTCCAAATAAAAGCTTGATTCTTTCGGGTGAGTTGTGTGAGAGGTCCTGCTATCTTGGAAAAACCTTCAATAAATCTTCAATAATACCTAGCTAATCCAACAAAACTTCAAATCTCCGTCATAGTCTTTGGCCTTTCCCACTGAAGAACTGTTTCCACTTTTGATGGATCCACCACAATTCCCTCCTTGGAAATCACGTGACCCAAAAACTATACTTCCTCCAACCAGAATTCACACTTTGATAGCTTTGCTTACAACTTCTTTTCTTTCAAAATCTGGAAAACTATACCGAGATGTTTAGCATGTTCCACTTGATTTCGAGAATACATCAGAATGTCATCAATAAAAACAATGACAAATTTGTCTAGATAAGGACGAAAGATCCTATTCATATAATCCATGAATACCACGGGAGCATTCTACACTCCGAACGACATCACTTGATACTTATAATGTCCATATCGAGTCTGAAAAGTCGTTTAAGGTATATCCTCTACCTTAACGCAAATTTGATGATAACCAGATCGTAGATCAATCTTGGAGAAAACAGCCGCTCCTTTCAGTTAGTCTATCAAATCATCTATCCTTGGAAGTGGATACTTATTCTTTATCGTGACCTTGTTCAACTAGCGGTAGTCCACACAAAGACGAGAAGTTCTATCTTTTTTCTTGACTAACAACACTGGAGATTCCCATGGTGAAACACTAGGTCTTACAAATTGTTTTTCCAACAGTTCCACCAATTACTTCTTGAGCTCCTTTAATTCTGACGGTGACATTTAGTATGGTGCCATCGAGATAGGACATGATCTTGGTACAAGATCGATAGAAAATTCTATCTCTCTTTCTAGTGGTAATTCGAGTACATCATCAGGAAAAATCTCAGCAAACTCATTAATAACAGAAATAGCATGCACGTCCTTCTCACTCTTGACCTCCAAAGAAGACAACAACATGTATCATTGAGCTCCTTCCCTCAAGCAAGCTTAGACTTGGTTGGCCATCAAAAATCTAGAAATCTCATTCTCAAGAAATACTAAGGTCTTATTGGAACAATCTAACAGGATATGGTTAGAAGATCACTGTAACATCCCGAAAATTAATAATTTTAGGGTAAATAATCATTTTACAATATTTTGGATTTTTGAAAAAAATTCTGGATTTTTCTGATGACGCAGAATATTTTAATATTATTTCTCATTTTGCATGCACATTGGGCAGAGACGAAAAATAACCGTAACGTTTCAAAAGTTGTAAAATTTTGGGACGAATAGTTGTTTTATAATATTTGTGATTTATGGGAATTTCCTAGAATTTTTCCGGAGACGTTGAATATTTTAATATATTCCTCGTTTTACGTACGCGCTGAGCAGAGCCGAAAAAATGAAATATTTTTCTCGAGAACCTTGAACTATGGAAACGTCGACGGGGGATCTTACTAAACCCGAGACCGGACACAGTTTACAAGGTTTTACATTTTTCGAGAAATTTAATAGACGAAATAATAAAACGTTGTGTAAATTTCATCTGTCAGATAAATTAATACTGACTTCTATCGACTGTAACTATTATCTGTTGGATAATAGCATGCATTAGAAATCCTATCACCTTATCCTAATGTAATCTACTTTATGTCAAATTAACCTCACTTTAATTCAAATTTTGAATCTCATTTATGAAGCTTCTTCTAGAAGCTTTGACCACAAATGACTCAATTGCCCTTGGCTTATTGGAGAAGCCTCTCCAACTCTCTTCTCTCCCTCTTGGCCGTGGACTTAGGGGCGTGGTGGGGGAGCAATTTTGCTTCCCATACTTAATCATACACACTCAAAAATATCTCACTTTAACCTACCACATTCTCTCTCTTCACTTCATCTTCTCATCTTTTCTCCTCCTTCTCTACACCTCCACCATAGCCATGAAATTCAGCCCTCCTCCTCCACCATTTTTGTTCATCTTTTCTCCTCTCCAAGCTCATTTCTACACTCATCTTCACTTCCTCTACCTTCTTTGTTTAGAAAGTTTCTTCATTTTCCATTTCTACCTCCATTTTCTCTCCACCTCTTCTCTTCTTCCTCCTCTTGAATCCGAAATTTCCAGCCACCATTGGAGAGCTTTCTCTTCACTTTTCTCTCTATAAACACCATTTCTAGATTTCTCTCAACCTCCTCTATACTTTCTCTTTAGAAAATCTCTTCAAAAATCTAACCTTTCTACCTTTCCTTCTCATCCGAAAATCACTCTTCCATGGATGACCAAGCTTTTTGATTTTTCTCTTCACTAAACACATTTCTACACTCATCTACATCTTCTCTACAAGTTTCATTTAGAAAGGTTGCCCAAAATCCAACCTTGTCTCCATTGTCTTCCAAGGTAAAGATTCTTGATTTCTCTCCTATTTCTTCTCATTTTCGTTTTCCTTGGTTACTATATGACCAAGGGCTTCTCTTTTGAGCATTGATATGTGATGTGAGTGATTTTGAACACTCTTGGGTTCTTGGGTGAGTGGAATCCAAAAATCACCAAAAAGAAATCTCAAGTAGTTCAAGCTTAAGGCTTTAGGTAAAGTTCTTCATATTCATTTCTCAATTTCATTTTCCTTGGTCACCTATGTGACCAAGGATCATTCTTTTCAAACCTTAGTTTGTGATTATGTGAATTTGACCATTTTATGGTTCTCTTGAAGGTGGAATCCGAATTTGCAAATCAAGGAACCAAGGAGTTTGTTTCCTTGCATTGTCTCCTCTAGGTAAGAGGGAGATTACTCACTTCAACTATTTATGGTGGTGAGGGAACTTTGTATGTATATTGATGGGGAAATCCATCTTTGCATGCTATTTGATTTGTAAATTTGTATGATATAGTGTTCTTGAATTTAATTAATGTTTAATTTGTGCTCTTGAATATGTTTGATGTATTAAATGTGCTTGATCAAGTTAGGGTTGTTAAATGGAAAATGTGGAGTTTCCTACCTTAACTTGATGCCATGGTTTTGAGATGATTCTTGAATGATAAATTTGTTTTGTACATAATAAAAGGAAGCTATGAAATTAAATGTTAAAAGACGATAATGAAAATTTATGAATGTGAAATTCTAAGGGTTTACTACCCCACATGAAGCCACGGTTTTGATATTGATAAAGAGGCAATTGGATTAATTTTGATAAACTAAATTTAAGTGAACTAATATTAAGAAAACTAATGCATAAAAGTGGAAAGAAAAATTGGACATTGGACACCATGAAGCCACAATTTTAGCATTCAACTTTAGGCCATTGGATTGATCTTAATGAACTAACAATTTAAGTGAATTGATGACAAGAAGTTAATACATAAAAGGGAAGGAAAAATTGGACTTCGAAGACTCAATGATAGCCATGGTTTTGGCTTGAACAATAAGGCAAATGGAATGAGCTTGATACATTAAACTTAAGTAAATTGATCTTAAAGAATCAATACACAAATGAGAAATATAAAGTGGAACTTAGACGACCTATGAAGGCACAGTTTTGGCATGGACCTTAGGCAATTGGATTGATCTTGTGAGAAATGGAAATTTAAGTGATTAAGTATCAAGTAACCAATATATAATATAGTGAAAGAATGAAACTTTAAAGACTAAAGAAGGCCACGATTTTGGCTTGGAATCATGAGGAATGAAATTGACTTTGGTGAACAAAAATTATAATGATTTATTAACAAGAAACTATTATATAAAATGGAGAGGAATTGAGATTTTGAGAACTTTGAGGGACAACAGTTTTAGAGAGAAAGATTGAGCTCAAGTGATGCCTTAGTGCATCCTTGGAGACTGAAGAATTAGAAAATTGCATATTCCTTAATAAAGCGAAAGAATTAAATTGAGTAATGGTATTTGAGAAGACCATAGTTTTAAAGGGTTATTTACCCTAACCTTTTCATAATTGATCGAAGACTTAAGACTTTGAAAATAAGTATCCCTAATAAGGACATTGTGGCAATTGATAAACCATGGATACTTAATGATAATGAGGAATTGAGTTAATCCCATGTGGAACCAAAACTAAGTGATTAGTATCAAGAGATTAGTGCATAATATGGAAAGGAATTTAGAACCTTGAAGACTCGTGAGGCTAAGGTTTTTAAGGGTTAGTTAACCTAGAGATTGGCATAATTGATCAAGACTTAGATTCTTGGAAACGTTAAACCCTTAGTGGGAAATGGCGATTATGATAAGCCATAAAATATATTGGTATTGAGATTCGACTCTACGTATTGTGAATCCCTGTGAAGGGTTATATATCTATATATATATATCTGTTGATTTAATTCTCGATGAGAAATGATTTATTCATATTGGGAACGAATATATGCAATTGTGGCATTGTATATGATGAATGCATCATTGATAAGCATACATGATTGGACATTGAGTCGTCATGCACATGTAATTTGATAAAGACTATATACCGTTGTGGTATTGTATATGATGAACATATCATTGATAAACATACATGACCAGACATTGTGTCGTTATGCATATGTATTGTACATGATGAATGAATCATTGATAAATATACATGACTTGACATTGCGTCATCATGCATATGTATACCTAAGAGTATAATAACACCTATGTGCATAGACTAAGCGTAGGTGCCATATGTTGTTGGCCCTGGGGGCGTCGGGGTGCGGGTGCCTCATCATGGACAGTTAAGAGTTCCTCTGTGCCATGGGATAGACCGATGCAAACACACCGATGATCCGGACTGAGACGCTGTCCTATGTCGCGATCAACTGTTGAGGTGCCACGTATAAGCCATGATGCGTAAATATTTTATGAGATGAAGCACACTATTTTTAAGGCTAACGATGTACTGGCATTACTCCTTGATCATTCACTCTGAAAAGGTTACTGTTTAGCTCCATGGAGCAGGATTTGGTACTATAATGCATTGTGCATCGTTCAATGTCGGTCTCATAAGTTGTTGAGCATGAACACCTGTGAAAGTAACTGTTTTACTTCTGTAAATGATTATCTGATCATTGTGCTGATTTCTGAAAATATTATTGTGATTTGTCTGATATCGTCAAATCTTGCTATTGCTTGCTATTGTTCTGCTTTTACTATAAATATCACTGTTATTATTGATTCTTATTATTGCTTATGAATGAACTGCTTTTATTTTAAATTCCGCTGTTGCTGTTAATAAATGTATGAACTGTATTGCTTTGTGGGTGCTTTGCGCCGTGCTGTTTTCTCACTGCCGTAGTGGTAATGAAAGATGGGTGTCTCACCTCTTTCCTGTATTTTTGTATTTCTATTTTATATTTATATTTGATAAAAGATCGTGAGGAAGATAAAGAGGGACCACACCTTGGTTGATTAGATTGGGCGTCTGGACAAGATTTCTTCGGCTACGTATGAGTGCAGCTGCGTGGAGGCATTGATGCCTGACTTGTTGACTGGGACTCCAAGCGTCGTATATGTATATGGGGTTGCGGCTTTGTCTGCTAGTAGTACCTACCCCAGGGTTACTACTTTTCCCCTTTAGTGATTTAGTTTCCGATGCATTTTATTTGACTCTGTAATTATTATATTATATGTTATCAGTGAATTGTGTTAAGGATGATTATAAAATATATATAAGGAATATCTATTTTATTTCAGTGGTTGTGTATAAAATGATTAGGTAATAAATATGTTTTATTTTGAGGCTCCTATTTTCCACTTATGCATAAATGTGAAAAATAAACTTGTGAAACTTTGAAACTACTGTTATCGTGACTGTGACACACCCGGATCTAGTAACTGTGGTGTAATGATGATTGCACTGCGGTAGTTATATTTAGGTGCGTTACAATAACCAATCCATAGATAATATCGATTTCAGTAAGAGGTAAACAAATCAGATCAACACAAAAATTTTGACCTTTAATGATAATAGGACAGTTCAGACAAACTTTAGAAGTAATAACAGGCTTAGTAGTAGGGGTAAAAACAATTAGATGAAAACATAGAGATGACACAGATAATCCTAAGCAATCCACACAGTCATAGGTAATAAACGAATGGGTTGCCCCTGAATCATACAGTACAGTTAAAAGATTACCTGATATGACACTTTCTCCCTTAATAAGATCTTCGGACTGGGAGGCTTCCACCCCACTCATTGTATATACTCGCCCTCCTACTTATGGTTTGGCAGCACGTACATTACTCACATAAGGCTCCATCTTCGGCTGATTACAATCTTTAGAAATATGACCGAGCTTTCCACATCTAAAACAAATAATTCCCTTGATTGTGCAATCTCTTATCATGTGACCTCCTTTCCTGCATTTGAAACATTTTGACACAGACGCTATGGTTTGACCAGCTTTGTTTCCACTAGAACCTCCTCTGAATGATTGTCGTTGAGGTTGGTTCCCCGATGGTCTCAAATATGATTTTCGTTGAAACCGATTATTGTTATTATTTCCCCCTCTTTGGAACCGTGATGGTCCAAAGTTGTGATTCCTCGTATCTCTGGATTGATCCAGATCTTCAAGCTGACAACACGTATCTAATAATGCTAGGAACTGATTCATCCTCATCGACAATGTCGCTCACTTCAGATCAAGTCTTAAACCTTCTTCAAATTTTTGGCATTTCAACTCTTAGTCAGACTGGATTTGAAAATACCGTGCGAATTTCGATAAGCTCTCAAACCTCATAGCATACTCACCAATAGTCATCCCTCCTTGTCGTAGACCGAGAAACTCCATCTCCTTTGCATGTCTTGCACTAGCTGGAAAGTACTTCTCCAAGAATGTATTACAAAAGACTTCCCAAGTAATTTCTCTTCCTTCAGCTTGCAATAATCTATGAGTTCCTCTCCACCAATCTTCACCATCTCCCATAAGCGTGAAGGTAGCATAAGTTACACTTCGCTCGTCAGCACATCCCATTGCTTTGTGTAACATCCCGGAATCCTAGTACCTTAATTTGTGATCCTATGAAATCTTAGATTTTTAGTTAAGATTAAATTAAGATTTAGTATCTTGTAAGCCAGAAAGATTAAATTGAGGACTTTGATTAAATTAGAATTTCTTAAAGAAATCTTAGGCAAGTTCACAGCTATGACTAAGTAGGAGGCAACTTGATTTTAGAAAATTCTATTTAGACTTAATGTTAATTCTAATACAAGAAAATGATCTATTCAAAGTTAAATATCAAGGATTAATCATAACTTAGTATGTGAAGGATTAAAATTTGTCAAGTGATAAACACTTGAGTGTCACGGCTACCTCATCATAGTATTCCAAGAATTGGCCATGAAATGGAAGAGGAAATCATGCAAGTCAACAAGTGACAACTTGCATGTTATTATTCTAAAAACTAGTATTGCTGTCCAACTCCTAATGCACAACTACAAAGGAAAATA
Organism: Ormosia emarginata; assembly: GCA_029884605.1. Classification (NCBI taxonomy): domain Eukaryota; kingdom Viridiplantae; phylum Streptophyta; class Magnoliopsida; order Fabales; family Fabaceae; genus Ormosia; species Ormosia emarginata. Next base: position 29,443,456 of record JAQQTP010000088.1, read on the forward strand.
AAGGATGATATTTGTAGTTTATGCACAAGCTTGTCAAACAAAGAATAAAGAAGTAGATTCCCTCAATTTTTAGAACAGCCACGGCAATAAGGCAATTGCACATGCATGATTTCAAATGAAACAACGATTAAGAATGCCTATATAAGTGTCAAGTGTAACATCCCAAAAATTAATAATTTTAGGATAAATAGTAGTTTTATAGTATTTGTGATTTTTGAAAATTTTTCTATGAACGTGAAATATTTTAATATTATTTCTCATTTTGCGTGCACGCTGAGTAGAGCCGGGAAAACAAGATATTTTTCCTGAGAACCTTGAACTGTGGAAATGTCGACGGGAGATCTTACTAAACCAGAGGCCAGACACGGTTTACGAGATTTCACGTTTTTTGAGATTTTTATCTAATAAATAAAAATCACAGAATAATTTTATTATCTGTTGGACAATAAATATCAGTTTTTGTTAACTGTAATGTCTGTCCACTGATAAAAAAAATCTGATACAGTGTTAGTCATATTTTAGAGAATACTTTAATGACATCACCTTAGTTGTTACCAAGTGGCTTCAATACTCAAGAGGGGGGGTGAATTGAGTTTGTAAAACAAGTTCGCAATTCTTTCGCAAAACACTTGACTATTGATTTTCGTTGAAGCTATTGACTAATTAAAATAATGAATTGATAAGAACACTGTATATTGCTTAATAACCAACCAAGAGAGAAATAATCAAGCAAGAGTATAAGCAATGCACAAATATAAAGAGAAGGGTTTAGAGAATCAAACACAATGATTTATCCTAGTTCGGCCACCAATCCACTTGTGACCTACATCCAGTCCTCAAGCAACCACTTGAGATTTTCCACTATATCTTCAAGCTTCAATAGGTGCTTGACTACCTTTACAAACTTGAGCCCTCAACTCCTTGGGATACCTTACCCTTGAGCTTGAGTCTCTTCAAACAAAGGGATGCCTCACCCTTTACAAATATGAGGGATGCCTCACCCTTTACAAATATGAGGGATGCCTCACCCTCTATCTTATACAGCAATTAAGATTGATTTTGAGAAGCTCTCACTAGAGTAGATGATACAAATTGAAGCTCTAATAATGCTCACAAAAGATATCTCAAAGATTGGACAAAAACAGAGCAATGAGTGATTTCAGAGTTTGATTCTCATTTGATGTGTTGCTATGATGTTTTTAGGTTCAAGAACAACCATCAATGATGCCCTACCAATTGTATTTAAAGCCCATTCATTAAAAGAGCCGTTGGGGGTGGTTAAAGCCAAGCATTTAATGCACTCAATATAGCCGTTGGGCATGTCAGAACCTTGGTAATCGATTACAAGGTTTTGGTAATTTATTACATGGAAGATAGAACGTGTTCTTGGCTTTCTGGGCTTGTGGTAATCGATTACATGACTTGTGTAATCGATTACACGCCCTCTGACTTCATGGTAATCGATTACAATATTGATGTAATCGATTACATGGCTCTTTTGATCGTGTTCTTGGCTTTCTGGGAACATGGTAATTGATTACATGACTTGTGTAATCGATTACACGTTCTCTGACTTTCTGGTAATCGATTACAGGGATGGTGTAATCGATTACAAGGCTTCTGTTTAGCTTGTAATCGATTACTAAACCTTGGTAATCGATTACACTATACTTTAAACTCATTTTTCAAGCCTTAAAACGGATTTATATCATTCCTAACTTTAGAAAACATGGATTAACCAATATAGAACATTGTTTGGCATGATCCAAGGTAAAAGAAGTTCTCTTTTAGGAATTGATCTTTGAAAACCATATTGATTCAAATCATTTTTTGAAAAACCATTTGAGATATCTTTGGGAGCATTTAACATTGATGTACTAATGCCTATATCTAAACCTCTTGATTTCTTCCTTTGATCTTGGTTTTCTCTTTTGCTCTTGATCTTCATCTTTGTCTTTGTTATCATCAAAAACTAATCGACATGCTTCATGACACATGCATTCACATTCTCCCCCTTTTTGATGATAACAAACTGAACATTGAAAGGAAGAGAAACAGTTGTATATATATATATATATATATATATATATATATATATATATCAGAGATTTAAGCGCAACTCTCCCCCGTAATGTATGCCCAATATAGGGTTAGTGAAATATTTATGTAAGAGCGTTAAATCAAACTCCCTCGTACTAATGCAAGTCACTAATCTCTCCCCCGTTGGCATTATCAAAAACACATTATCATTAAGCGAAAATTTTGACAGCATTTCCTCTATTTTTCATGATTTCCCAAAAACAACAATTTATAGAGAACAATGTGACTCAGACAAGCAGATCATAAGCAGATCATAATCAATCATTCATATGCATATAAACAATAATATATCAGGAAGATCCATAAACGCAATAAACATCAAAAGAACCAACTGATTTTGATATAAATGTATTTCCAATTTCCATATACAGACAGATAGCAGAAAACAAAAAGACTATCATGGCAAGGTTCCATGATCACTATCAGTGGCCTCACTATCGCTCTCTACATCGGCAGCAACGTCTCCAAGGTCCACGTCATCGTCTCCAGTATCAAGGTCGTCTTCAGAACCAAGGAGCTCCTCATTCTCAGCAGGAACTCCAGCTGGAGTGGCAGAGGGATCAGCAAACGATAGTGGAGCAGCAGGAGGAGCAGAGGAGGTGGATGGTGCAGCGTGTCTGGGGCCCTCCAGATGCGAATGAATGGCAGCAAGCTCCTGATCGGAGTAGTCCATCCTAAGCTCGAGGTGATCCACCTTCTGCTCAATGCGGTCCATCCTGGTATCCACCGTGGTAGCCAAACTCCGCATTTCTTACAGAAGAAGCTCCAGTGTAGCTGAAGGTGGTGGAGCTGGTGCAGGCTGTGCGTCCTCATCCTCCTCATCACTCTCTGGACTGTGAGGAATGTGCCCATAGCTGCCATGGGCCAAATAGTACCATCGTCCATCGACCTTGCTCAGCTGAAGCTTCTTCAAGGTGTGCAGACTAATGGATTGGGGTCCCTTGGAGCTGGTATCCTTAGATTCTTCAGCCAAGGAGATGCGACAGTGCTCCAGGATGGCAGTCACCAACATGGCATAGGGAAGGGCAGAGTTTTTCTTCTTCTTCACATCAAGCATGTGCTGAATAATGTAATTGGCCCAGTTGATTGGCCTACCAGTGGTCATGGCCCACAAGACCACAACGTCATCTCGCAAAACCTGAGAATAATTCCCGCATCTGGGAATCAAGCCTCGAACCATCAAATAATGGAGTACCCTGTTCTTTATTGTTAGGCCAATCGCCATAACTCTTTTGTTGTTCCTGGGAAGCACGTAGCCGGAGTGAATCAGGGACGTCAGAGCACTCTTATACTCAAACTCAGCTCCCCAAGCATTTTCATTTCCATAGAAGCTGGTCCCAGCATAGGTTAGCTTGGTCAACCTACACCATTCTTCCCGAGAAATTTTAATCTGTGTTTTCTTCACTTCAGAGATCAAGCAGTGATCTTCATACCTCAGGTTGGCATAGAACACACGAACCAGGTTGGGATAAATGGCTTTCTGAATGCTGAAGAACCCAAGCAAGCCCAGCCTCTCAATCAATTGGAAACACTCCAGGGGTTCACTGGTGCAGAAGGATTGTGTGAGATACCTCGGGGAGATGAGCTTCCTCAGCTGGAAGTTCTTCCTGAAGAGTTCAGCCTTCTTGGTGGTGGAGAAGTGCCTCGTGAGGTCCAAGCCAGAAATGTTCCGTGGAGGAGCACTGGAGGACTCACCAACAGTGGTCCCTGTCCTTGCACGTTTGGCACGTTGGGATGGGTCAGCCATGGATGAGTGGAGGTGAGATTTGGTGAGTGTTTGGGGGTATTTGGAGGTGTGTAGCTCGTGGGGGATGAAGAGGAGAAGAACGAAGGTAGTGGGTGAGAGAATGGAGTGGATTGTGATGGGATTTGATGATTGGGTTGTGTGAGGAGAGGGATTTCGAGTGAGAGGAAGGTGAAATGGAAGGATTTGGTGGAGGCTTGAGTGAAAAAGGAGAGAGTTGGGAGAGGAGAGCTTCGTGAGAGCAGAGGAGAGGAAAAGGTTGAAACTTTAGAATGAGTGACCTTTCGCGCGTCTGAAGCCTTTTAAACCCCTCTGTAATCGATTACATGGGTTGTGTAATCGATTACCTGCCTTCTGTTTTCCCTTGTAATTGATTACAATTTCAATGTAGTCGATAACCAGCTTTCTGGAAACCTTGTAATCGATTACAGTATATGTGTAATTGACTACCTGAGTTTTGGATTCAATGTAATTGATTACCAGTTTTGTGTAATCGATTACTGGCTTAACAGAACCTTTGTAATCGATTACAAAGGTCTTGTAATCGATTACTAGACTATTAAAACTCAGTTTTTTGCATTTTAAACAGTTAAGGATCAATTTTAAAACATTCAAGTTGATTGCAAAGCATCTTAAATCAATTTCAAACATCATTTAGGCATGTAATTCACACAGATTTTGATCCAAAACACTTAATCATACAAGATTGCTACTTTTACCAAGAATTACCCTATTTGGATGGATTTGTGATGTTTTTGAGTTTCTTGGAGATTTTTGACATGAAGGAGCACATGCAAAACAACTTTGGGAAAATCTCCGATGCTCAAGTCAGTATTAGATTGAAAAAAAATAAAAAATTATGCAGCAAAGGGACATGATTATACAGGAAAAGTATGTTTATGCAGCAATTTGCTTTTTGTGCAGCAAAACAATGTATTTATACAGCAATTAGCTTATGCATGATTGATCCAATATGCCAAGTTCATTTCTTATATAATAGAAGGCTTCTTTTGCTAAAGGTTTAGTGAAAATGTCTAGTAGTTGTTTAGTGGTTTCCACAAATTCAAGCATGCAATCACCCTTTTGAACATGATCTCTTATGAAATGATGCCTTATTTCAATGTGCTTTGTTCTTGAGTGTAAAATGGGATTCTTAGATAGATTGATTGCACTAGTGTTATCACATCTTATGGGGATGTGATCCAGCTCAAGACCATAGTCTAGAAGTTGTTGCTTCATCCAAAGGATTTGAGCACAACAACTTCCAGCTGCAACATATTCAGCTTCAGCTGTTGATAATGCCACACTATTTTGCTTCTTGCTATGCCAAGAAACTAATGAGCTTCCAAGCAAGTGGCATGTCCCACTAGTACTCTTCCTATCCATTTTGCACCCAGCAAAATCAGAATCGGAATAACCAACTAAACAACATGAAGCAACCTTAGGATATCACAATCCCATTTATGAAGTGCCTATTAGATATTTCATAATTCGTTTTACAGCACTTAGGTGTGATTCTTTAGGATTTGCTTGAAATCTAGCACACATGCATACACTAAACATGATATCCGGTCTACTTATGGTAAGATAAAGGAGTGAGTCAATTATACCTCTATACTTAGTGATTTCTACCGATTTACCTCCTTCATCCTTGTCCAAGTAACAGGAAGTTCCCATTGGTGTAGCCATTTGCTTTGCTCCTTCCATTCCAAACTTCTTGAGCAACTCCTTGCAATATTTTGATTGACTTATGAAAGTCCCATTTCTTGTTTGCTTGATTTGAAGTCCAACGAAGAAGTTGAGCTCACCCATCATGGACATCTCAAACTCACTTTGCATGATATTAGCAAATTCTTTACAAAGAGAGTCATTAGTAGCACCAAATATAATATCATCAACATATATTTGAATAAGTAAAATGTCATGCTTTTTATGTTTGATGAAAAGAGTTGTGTCAACCTTTCCCCTAGAGAAACCATTTTCCAAAAGGAACTTGCTCAACCTTTCATACCAAGCTCTAGGAGCTTGTTTTAAGCCATACAAGGCCTTTTTAAGTTTAAAAACATGGTTGGGCAACTCAAAACTTTCAAAATCGGGAGGTTGATCAACATATACTTCTTCTTGTATGAAACCATTTAAAAAGGCACTTTTGACATCCATTTGAAAGAGTTTGAAATCCATGATGCAAGCATATGCAAGTAACATTCTAATGGCTTCAAGTCTAGCTACGGGAGCATACGTTTCTTCATACTCTATACCTTCTTCTTGATTATAACCCTTAGCTACAAGCCTAGCCTTGTTTCTTATTATTAAGCCAGTTTCATCAAGTTTGTTCCTAAAAACCCATTTGGTGCCAATTATGGGATGATCATTGGGCCTTGGGACTAATTCCCAAACTTGATTCCTCTCAAATTGGTTTAGTTCATCTTGCATGGCCAAGATCCAATGTTCATCATTAATGGCCTCATTTATGTTTTTATGTTCAACTTGAGAAACAAAAGCCATATGATTACATGCATCTCTAAGAGAGTTACGAGTGATTACCCCTTTTGATACATCACCTATTACTTTGTCAAGAGGATGATATCTTGATGTTTTCCATTCCTTGGGAAGATCTATGATTTGAGAGTCCTCTTGTCTTGGGGAATCATATGGGCTTTCTTCTTGCTTCTTGACTTCTTCTTCTTGATTTCCAAGGTGAGTTCTTGCAAGGATTTCTTCAATATCATCAACAAGCTCCTTTCTTGGTTCGTTTGGGTTTGTCTCATCAAATGTAACATGTATGGACTCTTCTATGGTCATAGTTCGTTTGTTATAAACCCTAAAGGCCTTACTATGTATAGAATAACCAATAAAGATTCCCTCATCTGATTTTGCATCAAACTTCCCCAAGTTATCCTTTCCATTATTTAAAACAAAACATTTACATCCAAAAACATGAAAATGTGAGATATTTGGTTTCCTTCCTTTATATAATTCATAGGAGGTTTTCTTTAAAATTGGCCTTATTAGAGCCCTATTCATAACGTAACAAGCGGTGTTAACTGCATCTGCCCAAAAATACTTAGGAAGGTTGGCCTCATTGAGCATAGTTCTTGCCATTTCTTCTAAAGATCGATTTTTCTTTCTACAACACCATTTTGTTGTGGTGTTCTAGGGGCTGAAAAATTATGCTCAATGCCATGTTCATCACAAAACGTTTCAAATTCATGGTTTTCAAATTCACCACCATGATCACTTCTTATGGATGCAATACAAAAACCTTTTTCGTTTTGGATAACTTTAGCAAGCTTTTTGAATGATTGAAAAGCATCATTTTTGTGAGATAAAAACAATGTCCATGTAAACCTAGAAAAATCGTCCACAATCACTAAGGCATAGTAATTCCCACCAAAGCTCATAGTTCTAGAGGGACCAAAAAGATCCATGTGCAAAAGTTGTAGAGGTTTAGAAGTTGAAACCACATTTTTAGCTTTAAAAGAGACCTTTACTTGTTTTCCCTTTTGACATGCATCACAAAGTTTGTCTTTTTCAAATTTGAGCTTTGGAAGACCAATTACTAGTTCTTTAGAAACTAATTTGTTTAAGTGATCCATGTGAATGTGAGCAATTCTTCTATGCCATAACCATGAATCATTTTCTCTAGTCATAAAGCAATTAGCATCATTTGAGGAAATGTCATCAAGGATAATCATATATATGTTATTGACCCTATGACCAACAAACCTAATATGTTTATCATCCTTACTCTCAATTATGCAACAATTTGAATCAAATATTACTCTATTCCCCTTATCACACAATTGACTAATGCTAAGCAAGTTATGTTTGAGTCCTTCAACAAGTAAAACATTATCAATGGATGAGGAAGGAATCTTACCAACTTTACCGACTCCAAGGATCTTTCCTTTGTTGTTGTCACCATAGGTCACATGTCCATTCTTCTTGGGAACAAGAAAGGAGAACTTGGAGCCATCACCGGTCATGTGCTTGGAGCATCCACTATCAAGATACCAATTTGAACTTTTGGTCTTCAAGCGCACCTACAACACACATTTAAGTTTTAACATTTGGTCCCCAACATGTCTTGGGTCCTTGTGTGTTAGAAATAGGCATGGTGCCTTTAGGAACCCAAATCATTTTAGTTCCTACTTTGGTGTTTCTTTTCTTTCTAGCATTACATATAGATGCACTATGTCCTTTCTTTCCATAATGAAAGCATTTGATAAAGGGGGTACTTGAAGTTTTAGATGGAACAAAGAAATTATTGTAGGATTTTTTATGGTCATTTGGATTATATCCCAAACCGACTTTTTGAAATACACATCTTTGTTTCCCTAGTAACATATTCAAATTATCTCTTCCCATGGTAAATTTTGTAAGAGTGTTTTTCAAGTCCTCAATTTCAATTTCATATTCTTTACATGAATAACAAGATGAGGGTGTGGATGCATTTCATGTGAAGAACAAATCATGCATGATGAGTTAGCATCGATAAGTCCTAGAGTCTCATTTTCAACTTTGAGTTCTTCAATCTCCTTGGTTAAAATAGAAATTTTGTTGGTCATTAAGGAGATTGTTTTGTTGGAAGTTAAAACCATTTTAGTGAGCCTCATAGATTCATCATGCAATTCTTGAAATGCATCTTGTAATTCACTATATGAAGGAGATAGTTCAAGATTAGATGAGGTTACCTCGGTTTCGCTTTCCTCTTCTTCTTCTCCATTTGCCATAAGGCAAAGGTGGGCTTCCTCATCTTCCGAGTCATCGGTGGAGTCCATATCGTTATCCTCCCAAGCGATGTATGCTCTTCTTCCTTTCCTTTCCTTAAAGGGCTTCTTTTCAAACTTCTCCATCTTCTTTTGATAAACCGGACATTCCATCTTCATGTGTCCAGGTTTTCCATATTCATAGCAAGTTGGAGTAGAAGAGGTACCTTCTCCCTTTTGAAATGACTTTTTAGGAGGGAAAGGTGGTCTTCTTTGAGTTCCTTTCTTTTTAAGAAATCTTCCAAATCTCTTAACAAGAAGGCTGAAGTTTTCTTCATTCATTTCAAGATTATCAATACCATCTTCATCATCTTCATCCTCATTATAGGTAGTTGAAGAGGTGGCCTTGAGAGCAATCCCCTTTTTCTTCTTGTCTTGCTCCTCATTTTGGTTTAGACGATTTAGTTCCAGCTCATGTTCTTGAAGCTTTCCAAAGAGAGTGGCTAAGGTCATTGTGGCAAGGTTTCTTGACTCCGATATGGCCGTCACTTTGGGTTGTCAACTCCTGCTCAAACATCTCAAAATTTTGTTAATAACATCTTCATTGGCAAAGGTTTTTCCCAATGAAGCAAGATGATTAATTATATGAGTAAAACGTTTTTGCATTTCTTGAATGCTTTCCCCTTGGTTCATTCTAAACAATTCATATTCAAGGGTGAGTGTATTTATTCTAGATCTTTTTACTTCACTTGTACCTTCATGGGTTACTTGCAATGTATCCCACATTTCTTGAACGGTTTTACAATTTGACACCCTAAAGAATTCATCATACCCTAAAGAGGTAGTAATGATATTCTTGGCTCTCAAGTTGTATTGAACCTTTTTCTTGTCATCATCGGTCCATTCATTTCTTGGTGTATTTGTTCTAACACCATCAACTAGACGTGTGGGGATAAAAGGACCATTTTCAAAAGCATCCCACACATCAATATCAATAGCTTCAATAAAAATCTTCATCCTTTCTTTCCAATATGCATAACCGTCCCCATTGAAAAAGGGAGGCCTATTTATAGAAGAGCTTTCATTACAAAAACCATTTGAAGCCATCTTTACCCTTGAAGCGGCTAAGCTCTTTATACAAGAGTCTAGCTCTGATACCACTTGTTACCATGTGGCTTCAATACTCAAGAGGAGGGTGAATTGAGTTTGTAAAACAAGTTCGCAATTCTTTCGCAAAACACTTGACTATTGATTTTTGTTGAAGCTATTGACTAATTAAAATGAATGAATTAATAAGAACAATGTATATTGCTTAATAACCAACCAAGAGAGAAGTATTCAAGCAAGAGTATAAGCAATGCACAAATATAAAGAGAAGGGTTTAGAGAATCAAACACAATGATTTATCCTGGTTCAGCCACCAATCCACTTGTGACCTACGTCCAGTCCTCAAGCAACCACTTGAGATTTTCCACTATATCTTCAAGCTTCAATAGGTGCTTGACTACCTTTACAAACTTGAGCCCTCAACTCCTTGGGATGCCTCACCTTTGAGCTTGAGTCTCTTCAAACAAAGGGATGCATCACCCTTTACAAATATGAGGGATGCCTCACCCTCTATCTTATACAGCAATTAAGATTGATTTTGAGAAGCTCTCACTAAAGTAGATGATACAAATTGAAGCTCTAATAATGCTCACAAAAGATATCTCAAAGATTGGACAAAAATAGAGCAACGAGTGATTTCAGAGTTTGATTCTCGTTTGATGTGTTGCTATGATGTTTTTAGGTTCAAGAACAACCATCAATGATGCCCCACCAATTGTATTTAAAGCCCATTCATTAAAATAGCCATTGGGGGTGGTTAAAGCCAAGCATTTAATGCACTCAATATAGCCGTTGGGCATGTCAGAACCTTGGTGATCGATTACAAGGTTTTGGTAATCGATTACATGGAAGATAGAACGTGTTCTTGGCTTTCTGAGCTTGTGGTAATCGATTACATGACTTGTGTAATCGATTACATGCCCTCTAACTTCATGGTAATCGATTACAATATTGATGCAATCGATTACATGGCCCTTTTGATCGTGTTCTTTGCTTTCTGGGAACATGGTAATCGATTACATGACTTGTGTAATCGATTACACGTTCTCTGACTTTCTGGTAATCGATTACAAGGATGGTGTAATCGATTACAAGGCTTCTGTTTAGCTTGTAATCGATTACTAAACCTTGGTAATTAATTACACTATACTTTAAACTCATTTTTCAAGCCTTAAAACGGATTTATATCATTCCTAACTTTAGAAAACATAGATTAAACAATATCGAACGTTGTTTGGCATGATCCAAGGTAAAAGAAGTTCTCTTTTAGGAATTGATCTTTGAAAACCATATTGATTCAAATCATTTTTTGAAAAACCATTTGAGATATCTTTGGGAGCATTTAACATTGATGTACTAATGCCTATATCTAAACTTCTTGATTTCTTCCTTTGATCTTGGTTTTCTCTTTTGCTCTTTGATCTTCATCTTTGTCTTTGTTATCATCAAAAACCAATTGACATGCTTCAAGACACATGAATTCACATTAGTGACATCATCACCATGACATCACTTTGACTTTTCTAAAGGAGGAAGCTTCCTAGCACCTTCCTCTTTGGCTTGTTGGAGAAGCTTGGAGGAAGCTTCCTTGCACCTTCCTATTGGCTTCTTCAAGAAGCCACTTCCTCTCTCCTCCTCTCCACCACACATTTTGTGGGCTCCTCGTGGCCACACATTTTAATTCACACACTTACACAAAATACACCTAATTACATATTTTACTTCATTTCACCTTACTATCACTTTCTCTCTCTAATATTTCTCTCCTCTCACTTTTCTCTCAAACTTCATCTTCTCCATCTTCTCTTTACTCCACGGCAATGCTCCATGTTAGGGGAGCCAAGGTTTGCTTCTTCATTTTACCACTTCCATTCTTACTTTCAAATGCTTCCAAGACATTCTCTCTCTCCATTTTCTTTCTTCTCTCATTCTTCTTCAAGTTTCCTCTTTCTCCTCTCCTTCACCCTCTCCACGGCACCACCATCTCCATCCACCTCTACCATGGCAAAAATTTCAAGTAACCATATTTCCTTGATCTCCATTACATTCTAAACACTTTTCTAGTTGGAGTCATCTTCAAAAAAACTCAACCTTTCCTCTCCATTTTCTCCCCTCTTCCACGGCCAAAACCATCATTTTTGGCCATCCAAGCTTTTTCATTAAACCAATCCTAGATAATGAATCTTGACACCATTCTAAGCAACTTTCATGTTGTGACCATCACCAAAATCATCCATTTTCGTTTTGGATCTATCAAGCTTCAAAGTTGGAAACTTTAAGGTAAAGTTTATGACTTTTCCACCTTTTCTCCTCATTTTCGTAATCCTTGATCTCTTGGGTGATCAAGGGTCCCTTTTCTAATCTTTGATAATGATTTTGATGAGTTTTGATGTCCTTAGGGTTTCCTTGAAGATGTAGTACAAAAACCCCCACAAGGGACCAAGAGGCTTGCTTCCTTGTGTTGTCTTCAAGAGGTAAGAGGGAGATAATCCTCTTCAACCTATCTTGGTGGTGAAGAGACCTTGTGTGATTGTTTGATGGATAAATCCATATTTGTATGCTTACTTTGTTTGGTGATTTTGCATGCTTATGTATTCTTGATTTGGATTAACACTTGAATGGTGATCTTGAATGTATTGGATGTGTTGAAAATTCTTGATCAAGTTAGGGTTGTTAAATGGAAAATTTGGAGTTTCCTACCCTAATGTGAGGCCACAGTTTTGACCAAGGTTTTGGGATATAAATTGGTTTTGTGTATAAATAAAATGAAGCTTATGTAACTAAATGTTAGAATTAATAGATGGAAAATTTTAAGGGTTAATACCCTAAAGTGAGGCCACGGTTTTGGCCATGGATCCTAAGAGATTGGATTAAATTATTGTGAAATAAAATTTAAGTGATTAGGTATAAAGAGACTAGTGCATGAAATGGAAGGGATTTGGGACTTCTACCCTAGGGAGGCTCACGGCCTCTAGGAGGATTAATGGTCTAAGTTAGGATTCTTGGTGCAACATTGGGAGGTTTTAGATTCCTTAGGAGTTCATATAATGGAAAGAACAAAGGAAAAGACTTTATCTTATGGATTGGAGTGATTTTGACATAAGGGAAAAATAAGAGAGTGGTGAGGCTTATAAAACCTTCGAGTAATTTTTAACTGAGCATAATTGATTAGATTAAGGAACTTGATCAACCTAATGGAATAAAGATTTAATGAGGACTACAAGAGAGTCCCTCTAGAGAATGAATTCATAAGAGATGTTAATTAAAGTGAAACCCGAAATAAATCTCTAAAAGTGTGCTATCACTCATGAAAAATTAATACTATATTATTGTAGGTCCGTGTTTGGGACTAGAATTCTGTTGATGCTTATTTGGCCAAATTGTGGCATGTATGAAAAATATATTATTATTGATTGGATATACATGATTGTGCATGGAGTCAACATGCATTGAGTATCATACATTGTTGGTTATTATGCCGATGTGCTGAAACTGGGTGAATCAGTGTTATTATGTAATCGTATGGACGGTTATGTAATATCACTGATACTAATGGTGTTAGACAATTGTATGAGCGATTGTTTAACATCATTGAGGACAGTACAATGATGGCTTGAGTTATGTGTATTCGCATTGAACAATTTGCTCAGTCGTTGACTGTTAAAAGGCTGGATGAGCCTATGATTAGACATTGAATCAGTATGCATTGAACAAATTGCTCAGTCGATGACTGTTAGAAGGCTATATGAGCCTATGGATGAGAATTGAATAAGTGAGATCCAGTGAAGGATCTATGGGGAGCGTAAGGCATGGTGTATACCGATTGCATGTATTACGTGCCTAACAAATCACTATTCTTTACTCGATGAATGAATGAGAAATTAATGGTGTGATCTATGATAGATCTATGGGGGGCGTAAAGCATGGTGAAAGCTGATTGAACCCATTACGGGCCAAACAAATCACCATTCTTTTTGTGGTAAATGAATGAGAATTGATTATAGTGCGATTCCGTGGAAGGATCTCTGGGTGTGTCAGGGCGCGGTGATCCCTCTAGTGACTTGTTTTGTCACATTGTATACCCCTGGCCGGAAAGTCGATTGCAACGCATTAACGAGGAACCGACAAGCATTGTGAGTAGGGGGACAGATCTTCTGGAACATTCATCTTTGAAATAGAATAGAAAATCTTGGTACCAAGTGCACATGCATTGTGAGTCGGCATTAAGAGTCGGCATTGTGAGTCGGCATATCATTTGGCACTCATTTATATGATGATTATACTATGGTGTTATTGATGTCATGATTATCTGAAATGTTTTAATTGTTCATTATCTTAGATTCTGTTGTTGTTTTCTCTTATTGGATGTGATTACTGTTGCTTAAATGTTATTGCTCTGCTCTATGGGCGCTCTGCACCATTCTGTTTCTTTACTGTCACAATTGGTAATGTAAGTAGGATATCTCACCTCTTTCCTTTATCCTTGTATTTCTGTTATATATATATATATATATATATATATATATATATATATATATATATATGATAAAAGATCATGAGGAAAAAGATGAGGGACCACACTCTTGCTGATTGGATTGGGTTGACTCATCACATTTCGATATGGCATCTGGACGAGATTTCTTTGATTACATGATAATCACATATTTTATTCATTAAGAAACCCTTATGTTTAGTTATTTACACTCTTCGTGTACTTAATTGACTGAATTTGATTATGTTTTGTAAGTTTGAACTCGAATTGGACTTAATTGATTTTTTCAGCATTATTCAGGTCTTACATTGTTTCTGTATTTTAGCCATATCTTGAGTTCTAAATGTCTGATAATTATGAATTTTACCTTGTAGGAAAGATAAGAGAGAGCTCTACAACTTTGATGAAGAGCTCAAAGTCAATTTCAGACATCTAGTGGAGCTAATTGGGCATGGAAATCAGAATACGGGATTTGTGACTGGAGCCCGAACAGTGTGTAGTAACCAGAACATAATTCAAGTTTGGGCATATAAAATGGGCTGAAAATTTGTAATATGAAAGTTAAGACCCATATGTACAACTTTCATGTCAAGCACAAAACTTGATTCGGGCTCCTTGATGGAGATATTGGGTCTGAAAGTCAAAACAGAGGTGCTGAAACTGGTCCTGAACAGTCTGTAGTAATTGAGTCATATCTTGGGCTGTAGGACGAATTTTTGGGTGTTTCTAGAGCCATTGGAAAGCTTAGACAATTTCCTAGAACTTTAATGCAGACCACTTGGCTCAGAAATGACGAAATCAATGAGTTCGGCAATAAAGAATTTCGGAGACAAGGTAGCTCACCTACTCACCCACCTACTCACCCACTTACTCACCCAACTACTCACCCACCTACTCATCCACCTACTCATCCACCTACTCATCCCATCTACCCATCTACTACTACTCTGAATCCTCTATAAAAGGAAGCATGTGGAGATCTCTAGGAACAACACACACTTGGTGTTAGAGATAACTTTTCATAGTTCTTTTGAATTCCTTCATTGTAATGGAGAGCTAAGTCACTTCTAGTCAATTCGGGACTCTTGAAGAGATTGTGGCTTGGATTCTTGAGACCTTGGTTATGTAATGTATTTGATTTATATTTGAATTCCTCTTCTCTTCTTCTTCTGTTCTCTTGATCTTGAATGCATGAATGGTGATTCTGTTTATGTTTGATCGATTTGATCTTGGTTTAAGATTAAGTATTGTGATGAAATTTAGAACTGATTGATCTAAATTAATCACATAACGAAGATTGAGATTTGTGATGAAACTTAGAACTGATTGATCTAAACTAATCATGTAATTGAAGAGGTTAGGTTACTTGATTTGTGCCTAGGTTAATTGAATTCGGTGCTTAAATTGACATATATTTACATGAATGATACGATTGCAGATTTGTGTTTATCACTTGTCAATTGAATTACGGGACGATTGTCTAGTATGAATTCGGATCGATGCGAGAGATCTCGGTTAGATCCAAGTTAACCATTCAAATGTATTTCAGGTGTTTGTTGAAAGGTCTATGATTGAATCCACCCAATCTCGGATAGATTTATGAATTGACTGTTCTTTTAATTGTTATTTCTCTTTAAATCCTGTCACTGCGATCCTTAAACCATCAAAACCCCCCTTTTTCTAACTTTCACTTGATTTGATCAAATTGCATCTACGATCCTTGAGGAGACGATCCGGTGTTGTTCACTATACTACAAGTTTAGGTAATAACTTAGGTTATAATTTTGACTGAGTTCGGTGCTCGTCAAAATTTTGGCGCCGTTGCCGGGGAACTAGTAGGTGTAATCTTTTCATTTTGAGTAACCTTACTAATTTTTGTTCTTTCTTACCTATTCTAACAGTTATTTTTTCATTTACTAACATTGTTCATACCATACTAACATTTTTATCTTAGCTTTTGAATTTTTCTGATTTAGGAAAGATGGAAAACAGGTGATTACGGGTAACTATTACAATTTTCGAACTGAAACATGCCCAGAATGAGCTGAAACTTGGTCGATTGAAGGAAAACAACCTGATAAACAAGACTCACAGTAAACTGTGAGGTCACGCCTGGTTTTTCGAAATTCTATCATTTAGACCACTTTTTCAATTTTTTAATATTTTTTATTGCATTTTCTAGTTTCATTTTTATGTAGATTTTGTTCTGTGTTGATTCCATAATTTTTAAAAATGTTTAGACATATTAACTAGATTTATTTTTGCATATTTTGAGTGTTGTTTAGTGTATTTTGCTTAGTTGTAGTTTTTGTGTTTTTGTGCTTTAGTTGATGCATGACTAGGTCCAATCGATATCTTGCTTGATCTTGATCCTGAGATTGATAGGACCTTGCATAGATTAATTAGAGCTCGTGTGATAAATTCAAGAGTTAATTCTGAACCTAACTTTGATTTTGGGAGTGAACCTGATAACTTAAGTAATCCTGAAATCATGGCTGATAACATGCATAATAGAACCCTTAAGGAACTTGCTGCTCCTGATGTATCTTACTAATCTTTGTGCATTCAATATCCTGATCTTGATGCAGATTTTGAGTTAAAATCTGGTTTGATACACTTGTTACCAAAATTTCATGGTCTTGTGGGTGAAGATCCTCATAAGCACCTGAAAGAATTCCATGTTGTGTGTTCAACCATGAAGCCACAAGGCATCCCTGAGGAACACATCAAGTTAAGGGCATTTCCCTTCTCACTTGTCGATGCAGCCAAAGATTGGTTGTTTTATCTTTCACCAGGTTCGGTCGAAGTTGGAATGACATGAAGAGGTTGTTCCTGGAGAGATTCTTCCCTGCCTCTAGAGCTGCTGCAATTAGGAAGGATATATGTGGCATCAGACAGATGTCTGGTGAGACTTTGCATGAATACTGGGAGAGATTCAAGAAGTTGTGTTCGAGTTGTCCTCATCACCAAATTAGTGACCAGCTCTTGATTCAATACTTTTATGAGGGCTTCTTTGCCAAATGATAGAAGCATGATCGATCTTTGCCCTGGAGGAGCCTTAGTAGACAAAACTCCTACCGCCGCAAGAGATCGATAGCAAACATGGCAGCCAATACCCAACATTTGGCTCGCGGATCATCACCGCAACCAGAGGAGTTAATGAAATTCAAGCATCTCATATGGACCAACAAAGAATGGAACACAGACTAGATGAATTGACTTCTTTGGTAAGACAGATAGCAGTGGGTCAACAACCACCCATGCAGATGACTGCATCAGTGTGTGGAATTTGCTCTAATTCATCTCATCCTACTGATTCATGCCCTACACTTTAGGAAGATGGTTCTGCTTTTCCAGATCAATGTGTTGCTGCAGCTGGTGTTTTTCCTGGTAGACCCCAATATCAGCAACAACAGCAACAATCTAGATATGATCCATTTTCTAGTACTTATAACCCTGGTTGGCGAGACCATCCCAATTTGAGATATGGGAATTCTAGCCAGCAACAACAGCCCCACCAGCAGCAACAACAGCCCCACCAGCAGCAACAACAATTTAGATACCAAGCTGTAGGTCCAAGCAACAAATACCAACAAATACCCCCTGCATTCAGACAACAGCAACCTGTTCAGCAGTCTGTCCAATCCACTCCAGCTGAGCCGTCATTGGAAGACCTGATGAAACAAATGGCCACAAATAACATTCAGTTCCAGCAGAACGTCAGTGCCAATATTCAGAATTTACAAACTCAAATCGGGCAGCTGGCAACCACTGTGAGCGAGCTAAAGAGTCAAGGTTCTAGCCAATAGCCTTCACAAATAGTCAACAATCCAAGAGGCAACGTAAGTGCAATTACCTTGAGAAGTGGCAAAGAAGTTGATGTTCCAACCTTACAGCAATTAGAAATTGACCAAAAACGACAGGAAATGGAAAATTCAGTGACCTTGAAGAAAATTGCAGAGAATTGGATGTTACCATTCCATTACCTTTTCCAAATAGGATCACACAATCCAAGAGAACAATGCAAGCAGAAATGGAAAAAGAAGTCATGGAGACATTCAGGAAAGTGGAAATCAATATTCCCCTCCTAGATGCAATCAAGCAAATTCCAAAATATGCTAAATTTCTCAAGGAGTTGTGCACTCATAAGAGAAGGTTGAAAGGGAATGAGAAGATCAGCATGGGTAGAAATGTTTCTGTAATGATTCTGCCAAGCATGCCACAAAAATGCAAAGATCCTGGAACTTTCACAATTTCTTGCACAATTGGTAACTCTAGATTTGAGCATGCAATGCTAGATTTGGGTGCTTCGATCAATGTCATGCCCATGTCAGTTTATAAGTGTTTAAACATTGGTACTTTGCAACCCACTGGTATCGTGATTCAGTTGGCAAATAGAGCCACTGCTCATCCTGCAGGTGTGCTGGAAGATGTGTTAGTTTGGGTGAATGAGTTGATTTTTCCAGCAGATTTCTACATTCTGGACATGGAAGATGAGTCCCCAACAAACCATGCTCCATTGATTCTAGGCAGACCATTCCTCAAGACCGCCAAGACCAAGATAGACGTGCATGCTGGCACCCTTTCTATGGAGTTTGGCGACGATTTGGTACAATTTAACATTTTTGATTCCATGAAACACCCCCTAGAGGAGCATTCTGTTTTCCATGTTGATATGATTGAGATGCTAGTTGATGATGTCTATACTGATTTATATGCTGAATTCCCTGATGTTGTTGACTATCTTGGTTCTGTTTCTTGTGATATATGTGCGACTTGTGATGTTGAACCATGTGCTGAGATTTGTTCTGTTATGAGTAATGATACAGCTGCTGATGATACAACAATTGAGAATGAGAGTCAGTACCATGCTGAAATTAATGTTGCTGAGATAGTTGTTTCAGATCACTTGTTACCTTCCATTGTGCAACCTCCATCTTTGGAGTTGAAGACTTTACCAGACCATCTTAAATATGCATATTTGGGAGATGGTGAGACACTTCCGGTGATCATTGCTAAAAACCTACAACCTGATCAAGAAGAAAAATTACTGCAGATTTTGAGGCAGAATAAGCAAGCCATCGGATGGACTCTTGCAGATATTCCTGGTATTAGTCCCTCCACATGCATGCATAAGATTTTATTGGAAGAAGGGATCAAACCGGTTAGATGCCCCAAAGGAGACTAAATCCCCCGATTCTAGATGTGGTGAAAAAGGAAGTTACAAAGCGCTTCAAGCCGGCATTATTTATCCCATATCGACGGTCAATGGGTGAGCCCCGTGCAGTGGTTCCCAAGAAATGTGGGGTCACAGTGGTTGCGAATCGAACAATGAGCTTGTGCCCACACGAGTTCAAAATAGTTGGCGAGTTTGCATTGATTATAGGTGGCTTAACCAGGCTACCGAGAAAGGATCATTTCCGCGCCCTTCATTGATCGGATGTTGGAGCGGTTAGGCGGCAAGTCACATTATTATTTCTGGATGGATATTCGGGCTATTTTCAGATTCATATAGCCCCAGAAAACCAAGAGAAGACTACTTTCACTTGTCCATTTGGCACATTTGCATATAGGAGGATGCCCTTTAGTCGTACAATGCTCGAGGCACCTTTCGAGAGATGTATGGTAAGTATCTTTTCGATTTTTTAGAAAATTGCATGGACGTATTTATGGATGATTTTCTTGTCTATGGATCTTCCTTTGATGCATGTTTAGATAGTCGGCTCGGGTCTTGCATAGATGCATTAAGACTAACCTCGTTCTAAATTTTGAGAAATGTCATTTCATGGTAGAACAAGGTATAGT
Source organism: Ormosia emarginata (assembly GCA_029884605.1). Classification (NCBI taxonomy): domain Eukaryota; kingdom Viridiplantae; phylum Streptophyta; class Magnoliopsida; order Fabales; family Fabaceae; genus Ormosia; species Ormosia emarginata. The sequence continues at coordinate 29,463,413 of JAQQTP010000088.1, forward strand.
CTTAGGGCATGTGATATCTCGTGAGGGTATTGAGGTAGATCCTGCAAAAATAGATGTTATTTCATGCCTATCTTACCCCACACGCGTGCGGGAGATTCGTTCTTTCCTTGGTCATGCAGGTTTCTATCGGCGGTTCATAAAGGATTTCAAAGCAAAATTGCACTTCGCTATCCAACTTACCGCAAAAAGATGTGGAGTTCCAATTTGACAAGAAGTGCCGGGATGCCTTTAATCAATTGAAGCGAGGCATTGACCAAGACACCTATCATCCAACCACCGGATTGGACACTTCCATTGAGTGATGTGTGATGCCTCTAATTATGCATTGGGAGCTGTTCTTGCACAAAGGGTCGGTAAAGTATCTCATGTCATTTCCTATGCTTCGAGAACTTTAGATCTTGCACAAATCAACTACTCCACAACTGAAAAGGAACTTTTAGCAATTGTTTTTGCTTTAGATAAATTTCGATCATATTTGCTTGGTTCTAGAGTGGTTGTGTTTTCAGATCATGCAAAGCATTAAAGTTTCTCCGAAGAAGCCCAATGCCAAGCCCCGGTTGATTAGGTGGATGTTGCTCCTCCGGGAGTTTGATATTGAGATCCGTGACAAGAGTGGAGCGGAGAATTTGGTGGCCGATCACTTGAGTCGAATTGAAAGGGAGGCGAGATGTTTTTCCCATCCATGATGTTTTCCACGATGAGCGGACTTTTCAAGCGCAAGGCAACATCCCTTGGTTTCTTTGATTTGATTAATTTCTTGGTTGCTAAAGCAATACCTGCACATTTCACAAAGGCAAAGATTGATAAATTGAAAAGTGAGTCAAAGTATTATGTGTGGGATGATCCTTACTTATGGAGATTTTGTAGTGACCAAGTAATTAGGAGATGTGTGCCTGATGATGAATTCCATTCCATTCTTAGCTTTTGTCATAAACTTGCATGTGGCGGCCACTTCGGTCCTCAACGGGCTGCTAGGAAAGTTTTAGACTCTGGATTATATTGGCCCACTTTATTTCATGATGCATATATGTTTTACAAATCTTGTGATCAATGCCAGAGAATAGGGAATACTTCTCGTAGGAATGAGATGCCCCAGAAACCCTTATTATTCTGTGAGATTTTTGATGTTTGGGGTATTGACTTTATGGGTCCTTTTCCTGTATCATTTGGTTTTGTTTACATTCTGCTTGCTATGGATTATGTATCTAAATGGGTGGAGGCTAAGGCCACTCAGACTGATGATTCTAAAGTTGTTGTGGATTTTATTAGATCACAGATTTTCTGTAGGTTTGGAGTCCCGAGAGCCATCATTAGTGATCAAGGTTCACATTTTTGCAATTGAAGCATGGAGGCTTTGATGAAGAAGTATGGAGTCCAACACAAGATTTCTACACCCTACCACCCCCAAACCAATGGGCAAGCCGAGGTCTCCAACGAGAGAAATTAAGCGGATACTCCGGAAGGCGGTTCAACCTACGAAAGGGTGGAGCAAGAGGCTTGAGGATGCTTTATGGGCTTACCGAACTGCTTATAAGACACCAATCGGGATGTCTCCATATCGGATTGTTTTTGGAAAAGCATGCCACCTGCCGGTGGAAATTGAGCATTGAGCATTCTGGGTGGTGAAAAGGTGCAACTTGGACCTAGATCAAGCAGGTATGGAGAGGAAGCTGCAGCTGCAGCAATTGGAGGAGATCCGCTTGGAGGCTTATGAAAGTTCCAAACTTTATAAGGAGAAGACCAAAGCCTTCCATGATAAGTTGATTCTGAGGAAAACATTTGAGATTGGTCAAAAAGTTCTCCTCTATAACTCCCGCCTCCGACTCATGCCTGGCAAATTAAGGTCTAGATGGGATGGACCATTTATTGTTACTAATGTTTTTCCTTCTGGTGCTGTTCAGATTAAAAGTGAGGTCACTGCCAAAGCTTTCATCGTAAATGGACACCGCCTCAAACAGTATCATGAACTTCCAGAGAATGCAGAAGTGGAGGTGATGAACCTTCTCCATCCGCATTATGAATAAAAAAAAAAAGAGAAAAAAAAAAGAAAAAAAAAAAAAAAAAAAAAAAAAAAAAAAAAAGAAAAAGAAAAGAAAAGAAAAGAAAAGAAAAGAAAAAAACAGCTGTGTGCCCGACAATGCGGTAGGTAGTGTCACTCAGAAGCATGTGGAGGTCATTTTTTCTTCAGCGACAACAACTGCAAAAATCTTGCAGTATGGATTTTATTGGCCTACTTTATTAAAGGTCTGTTACACCTTTTGCAAAAGCTGCGGAAATTGGTCAAAAAAGTTCTGCTTTGAGATTATCATCTGCACCTACTCCTTGGAAAAATGAGATCTAGGTGGCGCAGTTCTTTTGTTGTCAGACACGTGTATCCTCTGGGGACGTAGATATTGAGGATCCTAGGAATGGTACTGCGCTTAAGTTAATGGACAAAGACTCAACCATTCCTGGAAAACCAAGTTCTTGAGTTCTTTGTGTTGCCGGTTAAGTGGCGGATACGGTACTCTGTGACTCTTGAGTCGGTTTATTCTTCAGTTTCCCAAAATAACTGAACCCTTCTTCTCCTTCAAAATGGATGTCATTCTTTCAAACCTGAGAAAACATTTTCCTTCTCTTCCTCAAAATGCTCTGAGAAAAATCTACAAAGTTCGATGTGAGAGATTGAGACTGTTAATGCACAAGGGTATGCCAGAAGATGTACGCTGGATAATTGAAGCAAAGGTCCGATTAGCAGGTGAGTCCTCAATTTCATTTGACTCATATATGCCCGGTCTTGGAAGAAGTTCATATTCTAAAAGGAGAAGAGCAAAAAGGTTACAAGTCTGTCACAAATGTGGACGGTGGAACTGTAACAAGCGATGTCGTACTTTGGGGATGGTTTCCGCAAATAGAGAAGACAAAATTTTCTTCATTAAGAATGGACTGAGTAAGGAGTCATTAGATAATATCTTATTGACTCTTGAGACGCATTCTTGTGGATTGGTGCATCATAAAATTCTTAAATTGTGGAATCTCTTCAAGGATGAAGTAAAACGCTACAGTCTTGGGAATCTGACTCTAAAAGACCCTGTTTGCCAATTTATAAGAAAATTGGATGGGAAGCTTATCCTCGACTCATAAAAGACGTTTAAGCCGTTACTGGACGTTAAACCAGAGGCAGATGTGAGCCACATCCACAAACAATCTGTACATATCATCCTCTTCTTCTTCTTATGTCATCTTTCAAAACAAAAAAAAAAAAAAAAAAAAAAAAAAAAAAAAACAAAAACAAAAACAAAAAAAAAAAAAATTATGTATACATCTTAGGGTTGGCTTTGGTAACACAAACCGTGAATGGGGAAATGCATGCATCTGATCCAGCCTTCTTAATTGAAAAACAAAGAAGGTAGATTGTATCCACATGTGAGGCACCAATCGTATTATGGCCACTTGTCCCTTTTGGGAGCCCTATGTTGCTTATTTGGTCTTGAATGGGTGAATCTTGGTCAACAATGCTTTGGCACAAAGTCGAAAGAGCAGACTACCTCCATCCCAATCTTAAGTAAGTATACACTCATCTTTCATCAAGTTTTTCTAACAATTTCAAAAAAAAAAAAAAAAAAAGGACGTGATGTCTCGCACTCATGACGCGCAGTTAAAGTATAAAGATACGCCATGGAGACCGTACATACAGGTATGTCATCATTTTCTATTTCTTTTATCTTTGTATCATTTTGTTGTATTTTGATTTTTGTACGAGACGATCCTTTGAGCAGGGTCCTTCAGGGGTTTCTAGACTTCTTTACCTTGATGGTTTTCTTGAAGTCAAAAAAAAAAAAAGATTCTGTGTCTCCTAATTTCAACCTTTTCTGACAACAGTCAACCTACCCTTATAGGTACAATTATTTCCCTTTCCATTCTTTTTCTTATTTAAACACTCCATTTCTCCATTTTCCTTCAAACTCAGAAACACTCAAAGGGAGGAAGAGTATAGAATGGGCCTTCTATTCGTAACCTCAAAAATGTCTGTGTTTTTTGTGGGTCGAGTTATGGGAAGGGATTAGAGTTTGTAAACGCAGCTAGCACTCTTGGTCGATCACTTGCTGCGAGGAATATTCATCTTGTATATGGGGGAGGTTGTCGTGGGTTAATGGGGGCTGTATCACTTGCTGCCTTTTTAGGAGGCAGTCAGGTTTTAAGTGTTATTCCTAAACCTTTAGCTGAAAATAACATCACTGGAAGGACAATTGGAGAAGAAATTAAGGTAACATCTATGCATGGCCGAATGAAAACAATGGTTGACAATTTTGATGCATTTCTTGTCTTACCTGGTGGTTTTGGTACTTTGGAAGAAATTTTTCAAATTGTCTCTTGGGCCGAACTGAACATCCACCATAGACCCATTGGTTTGTTGAATGTTAATAATTTCTTTGATCTTTTGTTATCTTTTCTTGACAAAGCTGTGGAACAGAAATTTATCACTCTTTCGGCAAGACAACTTCTTATCTCTGCCTCCACTATTGATGAGCTCATTGATAAATTAGAAGCTTTTGAGTATGTACTGATCGGTATTAGCTCGATAGATTGGTCAACAGAAAGCGAAGGAAGTAACAAGAAACAAAAGCGAGATCTGCGACTTCATCTTTAATGGGTTTGATTTTATTATACTTTGTTTCGTTTAAATTTGTGTCACTTTCTCTAACAGGTAATATCTTCTATCCTTTACTCATCTATATTTTAACATTGAGGACAATGTTGTGATCTAGTTGGGGGAAGGATAGTTGACCCAAAAAAAAAAAAATAAAATAAAAAAAATAAAATAAAATAAAATAAAATAAAAATATAAAAAAAAAAAAAAAATAAATTTGTTGTTTTGTTTGAAAAGTATGATATGATTGTCATGTACTTATTAAATCAATTATTGATGGCAGAGTAAGGAGTAATTTTACTCTTGAGACGCATCTTAATTGGTGGCAGAGTAAGGAGTTTTTTAGATAGTAACTAATTAGTACTAAAGTTTTATTGTTTGATTTCTTTTCAGGGTCTGATGCGGTACTGACAGTGTGTTTCTTTTCTGCTTAGCGTTGATTCACTTCTTATCAGGTTGTGTTGCTCTTTTCTATCTCTTTCTTTCACATTGAGGACAATGTTATATTAAGTGTGGGGGAGAGATTTTAGCATGTTTCTGTTTCTTTTCGTTTGTTAAAAAAAATTCAAAAAAAAAAAAAATTCAAAAAAAAAAAAGAGGTTCATTGCATGATTGAATAACTTTTCTCCCTTCTTGATCGATATGCTTGGTGATGGATGATTGAACTAATGAATTGAGTTTGATGGATGCATACCTTGTGAGATTTTGAGCCTAATGGATGGATTCAACATTTATGTCATTCTCTTCTTTCTTGTGTGATTTTCACTCATGTTAATAACCACTCTAGAACTTGTTTTGATTCTTTTTGAAGCTACATTTCACTTGCATGCATAAACATGATTGAGGCCCTCTTTCTTAATTAGCTAGTTTAACCAAATAGCCAACCTTCCTTTCAATATGATATCAAGCACTCTTTTGACTTCTTGAAAATTCTCTGATTCCTGCCAACCTTGTATATTTTCCTTTGCTTAACCCCTTTGAGCTTATTTGACCATTCCTTGTTTCTAGCTCATTATGTGCCTTAAATGAAAAATCGTGTTCTTACTTTACCTTACGGAATAAAAGAACATTAGCCTGGTTAATGGATGAGTTTTTGAACAAGTGGGGGGTGTGTGTACAAAATGGTTATTGAAAAAGGAAAGAGTGCCTAAAAAAAAGGGAAAAATGTATGTATATAGTTATGTTTATATATATAGATAAAAAAAGAGAAAAAGATTAGGAAATGAATATGTAAAGGGATATACATTAGAGTTGAGATGAATTTTTATGCTTGTTATTTGAACTCAACTCTCATTTGCTTTTATTCTCTTTGGTATTTATCTTCTCATATCCATTTTATCCTCTTCTGTTACCTTGACCTCACTACAACCTTGAATAAAGTCCTCATGATTTGTGTGTGCATGTGTTTTGAGTAGTGGAGAAGTAGAAGATAAGCAAGCTTATGGTAGTGCAATTTTCATGGGTTGAATTGAGTGAAATACCTACCTTTTAAACACTTGAGAGATTGAGAGGGAATCTTGTGAAGATCCATCATTCTTAATTCATTCTTTTCAACGAAAATTTCCTTGCTTGTTGGTTTGAGATGTGAAGAAATGTTACCGCATTTATGCTTTGATCTCTTGAATTTGTTGTTGCTCTTCTTGCTTCATTGAGTCCTTTAGAGTTTTTAGCTTTTAAGTTTGTGTCGTTTGTCTTTGTCTTCTAACTTTAGTTTTATATGTTTTGCCCAGGAGTGCAAAAAGCTAAGTGTGGGGGAATTTAATAATCATATATTTTATTCATTAAGAAACCCTTATGTTTAGTTATTTACACTCTTCATGTACTTAATTGACTGAATTTGATTATGTTTTGTAAGTTTGAACTCGAATCAGACTTGATTGATTTTTTCAGCATTATTCGGGTCTTACACTGTTTCTGTATTTTAGCCATATCTTGAGTTCTAAATGTCTGATAATTATGAATTTTACCTTGTAGGAAAGATAAGAGAGAGCTCTACAACTTTGATGAAGAGCTCAAAGTCAATTTCAGACATCTAGTGGAGCTAATTGGGCATGGAAATCAGAATACGGGATTTGTGACTGGAACCCGAACAGTGTGTAGTAACCAGAACATAATTCGAGTTTGGGCAAATAAAATGGGCTAAAAATTTGTAATCTGAAAGTTAAGACCCATATGTACAACTTTCATGTCAAGCACAAAACTTGATTCGGGCTCCTTGATGGAGATATTGGGTCTGAAAGTCAAAACAGAGGTGCTGAAACTGGTCCTGAACAGTCTGTAGTAATTGAGTCATATCTTGGGCTGTAGGACGAATTTTTGGGTGTTTCCAGAGCCATTGGAAAGCTTAGACAATTTCCTAGAACTTTCATGAAGACCACTTGGCTTAGAAATGACGAAATCAATGAGTTCAGCAATAAATAATTTCGGAGACAAGGTAGCTCACCTATTCACCCACCTACTCACCCACCTACTCATCCACCTACTCATCCCATCTACCCATCTACTACTACTCTGAATCCTCTATAAAAGGAAGCATGTGGAGAGCTCTAGGAACAACACACACTTGGTGTTAGAGATAGCTTTTCATAGTTCTTTTGAATTCCTTCATTGTAATGGAGAGCTAAGTCACTTCTAGTCAATTCGAGACTCTTGAAGAGATTGTGGCTTGGATTCTTGAGACCTTGGTTATGTAATGTATTTGATTTATATTTGAATTCCTCTTCTCTTCTTCTTCTGTTCTCTTGATCTTGAATGCATGAATGGTGATTCTGTTTTTGTTTGATTTGATTTGATCTTGGTTTAAGATTAAGTATTGTGATGAAATTTAGAACTGATTGATCTGAATTAATCACATAACTAAAGATTGAGATTTGTGATGAAACTTAGAACTGATTGATCTAAACTAATCACGTAATTGAAGAGGTTAGGTTACTGATTTGTGCCTAGGTTAATTGAATTCGGTGCTTAAATTGACATATATTTACATGAATGGTGCGATTGATTTGTGTTTATCACTTGTCAATTGAATTATGGACGATTGTCTAGTATGAATTACGGATCGATGCGAGAGATCTCGGTTAGATCCAAGTTAACCATTCAAATGTATTTCAGGTGTTTGTTGAAAGGTTTATGATTGAATCCACCCTATCTCGGATAGATTTGAATTATTGCATTCTTTTAATTGTTATTTCTCTTTAAATCATGTCATCTGCGATCCTTGAACCATCAAAACCCCCCTTTTTCTAACTTTCACTTGATTTGATCAAATTGCATCTACGATCCTTGAGGAGACGATCCTGTGTTATTCATTATACTACAAGTTTAGGTAATAACTTCGGTTATAATTTTAACTGAGTTCGGCGCTCGTCAAAATTTTAAAATTTGGACGAGTGCCGAACTCAGTCAAAATTATAACCGAAGTTATTAACTAAGTTTGCAGTATAGTGAACAACACCGGATCATCTCCTCAAGGATCGTAAATGTAATTTTATCAAATTAAGTTAAGTTAGAAAGGGGGTTTTGATTGTTCAAGGATTACAATGATAAGATCTGAAGAAAATAACAATTAAAAGAACAAGTCGAAATCTATCCGAGATTGGGTGGATTCAATCATAGACCTTTCAACAAACACGAAATACATTTGAATGATTAACTTGGATCTATCCGAGATCTCTCGCATCGATCCAGTAATTCATACTAGACAATCGTCGTAATTCAATTGACAAGGGATAAACACAAATCTCGCAATCGCACCATTCATGTAAATATATGTCAATTTAAGCACCGAATTCAATTAACCTAGGCACAAATCAATAACCTAACCTCTTCAATTATGCATGATTAATTTAGATCAATCAGTTCTAAGTTTCATCACAAATCTCAATCTTCGATTATGTGATTAATTCAGATCAATCACTCTAAGTTTAATCACAATACTTAATCTTAAAATAAACATAAAGAATCACCATTCATGCATTCAAGATCAAGAAAACAAGAAGAAGAAAGAAGAAGAATCCAAATATAAATCAAATACATTACATAAACCAAGGTCTCAAGAATCCAAACCACAATCTCTTCAAGAGTCCCAAATTGACTGAAAGTAACTTAGCTCTCCATTACAATGAAGGAGATCATCAAAATATACAAAAACTATGAAAAGCTATCTCTAACATTACACACGGGTGCAACTTCATGGGGGCATTGATGCCTGTCGTAACGATTGGGACACCGAGCGTCACATATATATGGGGTTGCGGCTTTGTCTGCTAGTAGTGCCTATCCCAAGGATTACTACATTGTCCCCTTCTGTGCTTTAGTACCCGCTATATTTTATTTGAATATGTAAGTAATATATATTTCGTGTTATTAGTGCTTTGTGTTAAGGACGAAAATACTATATATAGAATATGTTTTCCTTCTGTGGTTGTGTTTTTAAATGGTTAGGGACTAAATATGCATTCATTCGGGGCTTATATTTTCTATTTATGCATAATGGAAATAATTAATTTTGAAAATAGTGTTTTGAGACTGTGACACAAATTGATTTAGTGACTGTGGTATAATGACGATTGTGCCATGGTTACTGTAATGCACCTAAATATAACAACCGCAGCGTAATCGTCATTACACCACAGTTACTAAATCCAGGTGTGTCACAGTCATGATAACCTAAATTTCAAAATTTATAAGTTTATTTTTTTTCGCATTTATGCATAAGTAGAAAATACGAGCCTCGAATGAGATATAAATATATTGACTCATCAACGAATACAACATTATTTGATACAAAATTATATACATCCAAAATTAATGCATAAAGAAGAATTACACAATATCGAATTTAAACCTTTCATTACATAACATAAACTACCAAGTAAAGGTTCAACCTTCACCGAAGTCGAACACGTGAATGGAAAGATCCTGCACTTGATCTTCCTCGGCATCTCTAATGGATAAGACTCGCCCTTGGGATATCTCCTAAAGGAAAAGAGTATGAACCTGTGTCATATTCGAAACCTCTCTAAGGAAGAGATGATGTTTACCCCACATTTCCCCAATGGGTATAGGGAACTCCACACGTAACGGAACATAGGCGATGTTAGTCCCATCGCCGGGTTCATCTCCACACTGTACCAAGGTTACATCTCTCACGTATAAAACAAGTCCCGCTTCACGTTCGAAGTGCCAGGCTTCCAAGCCTTGGAGAAACTGTATCCAAGTGCGAAACATGTAGGGTGTTGGGGACGTCATCACCAGTAAGTAGAAATCAATCCTTAAGTACAACTAATCGAGTCCACTTGCACTCTTCTATGTTTTTATCCAATTTGACATAGAACAGGGTAATACAAGAAAGAGGTGAGACACTCATCTTTCATTACCACTATGGTAGTAAGAAAACAGCACGACGCAAAGCGTCCACAAGGCAATACAGTTCATACATTTATTAACATCAACAGCGAAATTTAAACCGAAAGTAGTTTAATTATAAGCAATAATAAGAATCAATATTAACAGTGGCATTCATAATAAAAGCAGAATAGTTGTAGGCAATAGCAAGGTTCAACAACATTAGACAAATCACAATAATATTTCCAGAAACCAGCACAATGATCGGATAATCATTTATAGAAGTAAAACAGTTACTTTAACAGATATTCATGCTCAACAACTTATGAGACTGACAATGAACGATGTACAATGCATTATGGTACCAAATCCTACTCCATGGAGCTAAACATTAATCTTTTCAGAGTGAATGATCAAGGAGTAATGCCAGTATATCGTTAGCCTTAAAAATAGTGTGCTTTATCTCATAAAATATTTGCGCATCAATGGCTTATACATGGCACCTCAACAGTTGATCGTGACATAGGACAGCGTCTCAGTCCGGATCGTCAGTGTGTTTGCATCGGTCTACCCCACGGCACAGAGGAGCTCTTAACTGTCCATGATGAGGCACCCGCACCCTGATGCCCCCAGGGCCAATAACATATGGCACCTACGCTTAGTCTATTCGCACCCACACATAAGTGTTATTCTACTCTTAGGTATACATATGCATGACGATGCAATGTCTAGTCATGTATGTTTATCAATGATTCATTCATCATGTACAATACATATGCATGACAATGCAATGTCCAGTCATGTATGTTTATCAATGATGTGTTCATTATATACAATACCACAATGGTATATAGTCTTTATCAAATTACATATGCATGATGACTCAATGTCCAATCATGTATGTTTATCAATGATGCATTCATCATATACAATACCACAATGGCATATAAGCATGCATTAACATCAACATGTCATTTCTCATCAAGGATTAAACCAACCAGTATATAACCCTTCATAGGGACTCACAACACATAGAGTCAAATCTCAATATCAATATATATTATGGCTTATCATAACCACTATTTCCTACTAAGGGTTTAACAATTCTAAGAATCTAAATCTTGATCAATTATGCAAATCTTTAGGTTAACTAACCATTAAAAACCTTGGCCTCACATGCCTTCAAGGTTCTAAATTCCCTCCCATATTATTCACTAGTCTCTTGATACAAATCATTTAGTTTTGGTTTCACATGGGATTAATTCAATTCATCATCGTTATTAAGTATTCATGGTTTATCAACTACCACAATGTCCCTAGTAAGGATACTTATTTTCAAGTCTTAAGTCTTTGGTCAATTATGAAAAGGTTAGGGTAATTAACCCTTTAAAACTATGGCCTTCTCAAATACCATTACTCACTTTAATTCTTTCGCTTCATCAAAGATTATGCAAATTTCTAATTCTTCAATCTCCAAGGTTGCACCAAGGCATCACTTGAACTCAAATATTTCTCTCTAAAATCGTGGTCCCTCAAAGTTCTCAAAATCTCAATTCCTCTCCATTTTATGTAATGGTTTCTTGCAAATCACTATAATTTTAGTTCACCAAAGTCAATTTCATCCCTCATGATTCCAAGCCAAAACCGTGGCCTTCTTTAGTCTTTAAAGTTTCATTCTTTCACTACATTATGTATTAGTTACTTGATACTTAATCACTTAAATTTCCATTTCTCACAAGATCAATCCAATTGCCTAAGGTCCATGCCAAAACCGTGGCTTCATGGTATCCAATGTCCAATTTTTCTTTCCACTTTTATGCATTAGTTTTCTTAATGTTAGTTCACTTAAATTTAGTTTATCAAAATTAATCCAATTGCCTCTTTATCAAGATCAAAATTGTGGCTTCATGGGGGGTAGTAAACCCTTAGAATTTCACATTCATAAATTTTCATTATCATCATTTAACATTTAATTTCATAGCTTCTTTTTATTATGTATAAAACAAATTTATCATTCAAGAATCATCTCAAAACCGTGGCATCAAGTTAAGGTAGGAAACTCCACATTTTCCATTTAACAACCCTAACTTGATCAAGCACATTTAATACATCAAACATATTCAAGAGCACAAATCAAACATTAATCAAATTCAAGAACACTATATCATACAAATTTACAAATCAAGTAGCATGCAAAGATGGATTTCCCCATCATCATACATACAAAGTTCCCTCACCATCATAAATGATTGAAGTGAGTAATCTCCCTCTTACCTAGAGGAGATAATGCAAGGAAACAAACTCCTTGGTTTCTTGATTTGCAAATTCAGATTCCAACTTCAAGAGAACCATAAAATGGTCAAATTTTCATAATCACAAACTAAGGATTGAAAAGAATGATCCTTGGTCACATAGGTGACCAAGGAAAACGAAATTGAGAAGTGAATGTGAAGAACTTTACCTAAAGCCTTAAGCTTGAACTCCTTGAGATTTCTTTTTGGTGATTTTTGGATTTCACTCACCCAAGAACCCTAGAGTGTTCAAAATCACTCACATCATACATCAATGCTCAAAAGAGAAGCCCTTGGTCACATAGTAACCAAGGAAAACGAAAATAAGAAGAAATAAGAGAGAAATCAAGAATCTTTAGCTTGGAAGACAATGGAGACAAGGTTGGATTTTGGGCAACCTTTCTAAATGAAACTAGTAGAGAAGATGTAGGTGAGTGTAGAAATGTGTTTAGTGAAGAGAAAAATCAAAAATCTTGGTCATCCATGGAAGAATGATTTTCGGATTTGGAGAAGGAAAGGTAGAAATGTTGGATTTTTGAAGAGATTTTCTAAAGAGAAAGTGTAGAGGAGGTTGAGAGAAGTCTAGAAATGGTTTTTATGGAGAGAAAAGTGAAGAGAAAGCTCTCCAATGGTGGCTGGAAATTTCGGATTCAAGAGGAGGAAGAAGAGAAGAGGTGGAGAGAAAATAGAGGTAGAAATGGAAAATGAAGAAACTTTCTAAACAAAGAAGGTAGAGGAAGTGAAGATGAGTGTAGAAATGAGCTTGGAGGGGAGAAAAGATGAACAAAAATGGTGGAGGAGGAGGGCTGAATTTCGTGGCTATGGTGGAGGTAGAGAGAAGAAGGAGAAAAAGATGAAGAAGATGAAGTGAAGAGAGAGAAGTGAATAGGTAAAGTGAATTAGGGTTTGATGTGTTAAAGTGAGTAGTGTAATTTGGTCTCCTATTTCCCCAAAGGGGCTGCCAACCGTAGCCTTCATGAGTGAGTGGGAGGGAGCGTTTTGTCTTTTTCATACAATTAGAGTGAGTAATTTGGTCATTTGGTCAAAGCTTCTAGAAGAAGCTTCATAAATGAGATTCAAAATTTGAATTAAAGTGAGGTTGATTTGACATAAAGTAAACTGCATTGGGATAAGGTGATAGGATCTCTAATGCATGCTATTATCCAATGGATAATAGTTACAGTCGACAGAAGTCAGTATTGATTCATCTTACAGATGAAATTTACACAGCGTTTTGTTATTTTGTCTATTAAATTTCTCGAAAAGCATGAAACCTTGTAAACTGTGTCCGGCCTCAGGTTTAGTAAGATCCCCCATCAACGTTTTCATAGTTCAAGGTTCTCGGGAAAAATATTTCATTTTCCCAGCTCCGCTCAGCGCACACGTAAAATGAGGAATATATTAAAATATTCGACGTCTCCGGAAAAATTCTAGGAAATTCCCATAAATCACAAATATTATAAAATAACTAATAATCACAAAATTTTCCAACTTTTGAAACGTTATAGTCGTTTACCCAACTCTGCCCAATGTACACGTAAAACAAGAAATATACTAAAATATTCGACGTTTCCAAAAAAATTTCAGAAAATTCTAAAAAATCACAAATATTGTAAAACGAGTATCTCTCATAAAATTTTCCAACTTTCGGAGCGTTATAGTCGTTTTCCGTCTCTGCCCAATGTGCACGCAAAATGAAAAATAATATTAAAATATTATGCGTCCTCAGAAAAATCCAGAAAAATTCCCAAAATTCCCAAATATTGTAAAATGATTATTTATCCTAAAATTCTTAATTTTTGGGATGTTACAGTTACGATATCAAGGGGTGTTACACTTAGGTGGTATCAGAGCAGTTCATCCTGTTGAGCCAGGGTATGGACTTGCTATGTTTAGGCATGTTAGAGTTCTTATATGTAGTGTACTTCCTTGTCTCTTGATTGAGATGATGGGAAAGGAATGCATGGCTTCCCAAAGGTTGAATGTTAGTAGCTACTGTTATACAATTGCATGATATAGAGGACTAGCTTACTCAATGTAATGTTCTGTGTGTACAGGAAACTATGACTTCGCCTAGGCGTACTGTATTAGGGGAATAAGAATTCTTTTAGTAAGGAGATCAAAAGGTTTTGGGAAACCGATCTTCTAGAGAAAGGAATAATTGGTGTAAGTTTGGTTTAAGAAGCTGTTTGGGGGTTGACGACTTACAAGAGGTTATGCTATAAAAGGCTGAATGAAGAAGTTCGAATTGGAGACTGTTAGGATTCATGAATTGAACTTGTCTTGTTTGAATTGTGTGATTCTATGTGTTTAGTTTCTGAGAGGAGACAATGTTGTTTGAAATAATTATGTTTGTTTTGTTGTGTTATGTTTTGTCCGTCTTCGAAGAAAGTCAATGGCTCGTGGCAAACGTACGCTTGTGAGCGCAGGACAAGATAATGGGAGTATGGCTGCGACTACAGAAGAACGACAAAGGATAGCTAAAGGGACAACTCACCAAGGTCAAGGGGCCACGCAGTGACAAGAATTGGAAGTTGAGGTTTAGAATCTGTTGGAGGAAAATCGGAATTGGGGCAACCTTGGACTGCCTAGATTCCAAGGAAGGAATAATAGAAAGGTTAATCAGTTTAAGCGGAAACCTTATTCATAATTGTCGAGGAAACAACAACAACACCCAACTCATGGAGAAAGTGCTAGTGGTAGTAGATCCAGTCAGACCTCGACATCTCTGCTAAGATGTAAGAAATGCGGAAAGAACTACTTCACGAGGGAGTGTAAGATCAAAGGGATAATTTGCTTCAGGTGCAGAAAGCCCAGACACGTTTCTAAACAATGTGCTTTAGGGAAGAAGAAGTCTTCTGTTAATGAGATGCGTGCTTTAAGATCCCAAGCAGAAGGGAAAGATTACACCCTGGATGGAGTGAAGGTTTCCCAGACTGAAAATCCAAATGACGAAGATTATGCCACAAATGATGATCCCGTAACTATGCCGTAAAGTTCTGGGGGCCACCCATTTCTCTATAGTGTATAACCGTATGGATCGTTTAGATTCATCTGTGTTTTTATTATCTTCGACTTAGTTATTTCCATTTTTGTTACTAAGACTTGTCGTTGATACTTAAGTTTGTTTAATCTATCCTATTTCTACTAAAGATCGAATATTTTGTTGATTTGTCTTGCTTACCTGAAATCACACCTATTAGAATTCATGATTATAGAAGTTGATTGGTCACTTTCTAGTTATATCCTGCTAGATCATTCCAATGAAAACCTTAGTGATTTCCGAAACTAGGACTTTTGAATTCGTAACAGCCAATAAAGTTGAAGCTTAGTGAGGAAAAGGAGCCTGAGGATACATGTTAGTTATTTGTGCCCTATATATGAGCTATAAAGAGTGTTAAAGTCCTTGTATTCATGCATATTTGGAAGGTTTTATGTTTATATTTGTTATATCCAATTCTGATACCTTTTCTATATGATATTGACCAAACTGTGCGTATTATGTTATTGATTAAGTGGATTTTACATTGGTCATTAATTTGGTGATTTCTTTGTTGCAGGAAGAGCTGCAAAGCTGATTAGAAAGCCTAAGAGGAACCCAAAGGGACAAAAATAGCAGCAAAATTGTGTTTGCTTCAGAATTTTGAAGACAAACTGGTCACACCGCAGTGCTGAGGAAATTACGCTGTGGCGGTGAGATTCCCCTACATCAAAAGGCAGAGAGCTACGAAGAATTGAACGTCGTGGTGTGGCATATTAATGTCGCGGTGTCCTTGACCTAAATTGACACGCGCCGCGGCATAGGCATGTTAATGCCGCAGCATGCCTTTGTTTTTACTGAGTCTATAAATAGATTTTAACAGATTTTTAGAAGAGAGTTTTTGAGAACCAGCCGTTTTAGCTTTTAGGTTTTAGAGAGGCTGCAACCTGCTCTTCATTTTTGGGCTAATTGGAGTCCTAGGGAGGCTAGGTTGGATGCCATCTTCCTCATGGAAGGAGATTCAAGCTTCAAAGATGCTATCCATGGATTCCTTCCTCTTCTCCCTTTGTTTCTCTTCTCTTCCCTATCTTTTGAGCATGGTTTTTGTTTGTAATTTCGTGTTCATGGATTAGCCAAGCTGTATTTAGGAAATACTTTGGATCTTTCTATGAGTATTGATGTTTATGTTATCTTTTGAGTATATATTGATGTTTAGCTTTGTTCTTCCATGCCTATGCTTAATGCTTGCTTCTGTTTGATCAACAATTGCATGATCTTAATTGATGCAAATGAACTAGACATAGGGATTTGTGGAGATGGACATGGTATGGTTGATGCATGTTCGACGAGTTCAATTGGCTTGGATGAGTTGATTCACTAACGGGATAGAAATATACCTTTTAGCCATGTATTAGCATGTGTTTGAGAATAGATCATTCATTAGTGGAGTTTATACTAGTCCTCATGCAAACATAAGAAACATAGTGGATTAGGTAAATGACACCAGGGTTAATCGACCTAGGCATAAGCTTTTGACTAAATCAGATTCTCAAGCTAACTAACTAATCATTGATGTTGCTTATAAGGATTGCATATCATTAGTATGAAGTAGAAGGTGAAGAAGGATTCCCTAGATCTCTAAACCATTATCTTTATTACTTTTGTAGTTTAGATTTAGTTTATTTGCATTTCTTTATTTTATATGTTCTTGGATAGAATTTAGTTAAGCTATTGGTTGTTACTTAGTAATGGAAACCATATATCATCGTGGGAATGAACTTTTACTTTGTATCTGTATTACTTGAACGACCCGTGCACTTGCGGTACACAAATGGTCTAACAAGTTTTTGCCACCGTTGCCGGGGATAATGGTGTATTTCCAAAGAGTTTAGCCTTATTCCTTAGCAATTGCTGGGGGATAACGGTTTAATTCCATATTGCTAATATCAACAATGAGTTTTGTTAGTTCTAATTCAAGTTGTATATAATCTATGTTAATTTAAGTCTCTTTATATTATTGTTTTAGGTTCAATAAAGAAATCAGATGATCCTAATCATACGAGGTCCTTCAGGGAATTTGCGACTCCTCAAAAGGATAAGCCTTGGATCAAGTTTAAGAAGACTACTCATCCACACAATTCATTTTGGTGACAAAGTCCTGCCGAGATTATAACTCAGGCCCTTCTTGGGAGGGAACCCAGGTTTTCATGTTTTTGTAAATTAGTATATGTTTAGTAAGTTTTAAGTCATAAATATGTTAGTAAGTTTAGTTTTGTAGCTTTAGTTAGTTTTTAGGCTTTTCTTTAGTTCAAAGTCTTAAGTATGTTAGTATGTTTCATTTTTGTATTTTTGTAGTTAGTATGTTTGATTTTAGTATCTTTAGTTAATTTTAAATCTTATGTATGTTAGTATGTTTGATTGTAGTAAGTTTTAGTTGGTTTTAAGTTTATGTTTAGGTTTTTAGGTTATATATAGGTTAGTAAGTATGATTTTGAGTTTTTATATATTTTAGTTGTCCATTTTAATTTTTAGCCTTTTGGACAAGTTTTAGAGGTGTTGAAGGCCTCTTTGGAGCAAATTTTGCAGCAAAACTGAATTTGCTGCAAAATTGTGCAGGCTTATGTCTCACGTCGCAACGTGAGTTAGTTGCACGCCACGGCGTGACAGTTATTTATGCGCATCTAAGCCAAATTCCAGAGACCTCAGCGTCGCGGCGTGGAAATTGAAACGCCGTGGCGCCCATCAGCTGAACTTGTTAAAAAAAAAGTTACTTGTTTTGGGTGCTATTGAAGGCACCCATTCTGATTAAATACCATGGCATAGATGTGTGCTACGGTATGTTGTGCTGTAGTGTATATATTGTACATGATTAGTTTCTTTTTAGTGTTTATTAAATATTTGTAGTATACTCAGCTCTCACATTTTAGATGTTTATAGGCTTAAGTACCCTAGACAATGCATATGATGATATTTTCTAGATGCAGTTGTGATAGTCATCATGTTTCCATGAGTTTCTATTTGATTTGGTTATTACTGATGGGTTTGCAAAGAAATTTCAATTTTTACTCTTATACAAATAATGTATGCATGTCATATTGAAAAGTTTAATCTAATTGAATGCATGCTTTATTGCAAAAGACTACTGGAGTTGTTTTGGTTGTTCATGATATGAAAGGTTACTATTTGTCCCCTTATGAGTGAAACCTTATGTGATCTTGAAGCATGTGAAACAGTTGAGTTGTTTTTGATGCATGATTTACATTCCACTTAGATGCAAGTGTAACTTTGAAAATGATAAGAGTGCATGTCTAGAGAGAGTTTATGGATGTACATGTAAAGTTTCAATGATCCTAGAAGTTGTTTTTAATCTCTCTTGAGGTGAAATCCTAGATTGTGCATGACTGAGTAAGTGATAAGGGCATTCTTTGGACCGATTGAGCTTTTTAAGCCCACCCTGAATGATGATATCCTTAGGTCCCATTTTGAGCCTTATAATTGTTTGGCCTTATATGTTTTTCATTCACCCACGTAGTCCTTACCCTGTGCACCATTCTAATGCATGTGAAAGCATTGCATTTTCTTCCTACCTTAATGTCTGTTGAGTACATGATGTGTTAATTCTTGAAGTGAGTCCAGTGAGTAGGGGTATGTATGTTTAAGAAAAATGAGTCTGAAAGAACTAAATGCAATCAACAAAGAAAAATAAATTGCTTTGTAAAAGTAAAAAGAAAAAAAATGAAAAGAGAGAAAAGCAAAGCAGACAAAGAAAGAAGAAAAGTTAAAAATGAAAAGCATTGAATGGTTCTGGCAAGTTGTGATCCTTTACTATTGAATACCCTGCTAGTTCATTGGATGACTCAAGTCTTGAAATAATATGTTTATGTTTCTCAATGTTTGTATGTATCATTTCCCTTCTTTTCTTACACCCATTACCATGGCCTAACATTACAAGTTGTAAAGACCCTCTTGATCCTCAGTTGTGTGTGGTTTACATTAGTGGAGAGAGAGTTGAATTACAATTTTGTGAATTATATGATTCATATGCAGGTATGTTTATAATTTTATCCGAATGTGTATGATTTGAATAGAAGAAGTTTATCTTGCATGTTTGTGGATAATATGAATTGCATAGAAAGAAGCTGGTTTGTTAACATGTGAATGATTATGTATGTGCGAAGCTGGTTTTGGGGCATTTGCACTTTTTATGGATTAAAGTAATCAATACATGCTAGTAGTTGTGGTTTAATTGAAGAAAAAAAAGATTGAAACTTGCTAATAGCTGAATGCATGTTAAGTATAAATTGTTAAGAAAGTTTACTTGGTCATGCTTTGTTTTGCTCGAGGACAAGCAAAAGGTTAAGTTTAGGAGTGTGATAACTCCACAAAGTACAGTTATTTGTGCCCCATATCTAAGCTATAAAGAGTGCTAAAGTCCTTGTATTCATGCATATTTGGAAGGTTTTGCGCTTATATTTGTTATATCCAATTCTGATACCTTTCTTATATGATATTGAGCAAACTGTGCGTATTATATTATTGATTAAGTGGATTTTGCATTGGCCATTAATTTGGTGATTTCTTTGTTGCAGGAAGAGCTGCAAAGTTGATTAGAAAGCCCAAGAGGAACCCAAAGCAACAAAAACAGTAGCAAAACTGTGTTTGCTGCAGAATTCTGCAGACAAATTGGTCACGCCGCGACGCTGAGGAGATTACGCCGCGGCGCTGAGATTCCCTTACATCAAAAGTCAGAGAGCTATGAAGAATTGAATGCCACAGCGTGGCATATTAATGTCGCGGCATCCTTGACCTAAATTGACACGCGCCGCGGCGTAGGCATGTTAATGCCGTGGCGTGCCTTTGTTTTTGCTGAGTCTATAAATAAATTTTAATAGATTTTTAGAAGAGAGCTTTTGAGAACCAGCTGTTTTAGTTTTTAGGTTTTAGAGAGGTTGCGGCCTGTTCTTCATTTCTGGGCTGATTGGAGGCCTAGGGAGGCTAGGTTGGATGCCATCTTCCTCATGGAAGGAGATTCAAGCTTCAAGGATGCTATCCATGGATTCCTTCATCTTCTCCCTTTGCTTATCTTCGTTTCCCTATCTTTTGAGCATGGTTTTTGTTTGTAATTTCGTGTTCATGGATTAACCAAGCTATATTTAGGAAATACTTTGGATCTTTCTATGAGTATTGATGTTTATGTTATCTTTTGAGTATATAATGATGTTTAACTTTGTTCTTCTATGCCTATGCTTAATGCTTGCTTCTGTTTGATCAACAATTGCATAATCTTAATTGATGCAAATGAACTAGACATAGGGATTTATGGAGATGGACATGGTATGGTTGATGCATGTTCGACGATTTCAATTGGCTTGGATGAGTTGATTCGCTAACAGGATAGAAATATACCTTTTAGCCATGTATTAGCGTGTGTTTGAGAATAGATCGTTCATTAGTGGAGTTTATACTAGTCCTCATGCAAACATAAGAAACATAGTAGATTAGGTAAATGACACCAGGGTTGATTGACCTAGACATAGGCTTTTGACTAAATCAGATTCTCAAGCTAACTAACTAATCATTGATGTTGCCTATAAGGATTGCATATCATTAGTATAAATGGAAGGTGAAGAAGGATTCCCTAGATCTCTAAACCATTATCTTTATTGCTTTTGTAGTTTAGATTTAGTTTATTAGCATTTCTTTATTTTATGTTCTTGGATAGAATTTAGCTAAGCTATTGGTTGTTACTTAGTAATGGAAACCATATATCCTCGTGGGAACGAACTTTTACTCTATATCTGTATTACTTGAACAACCCGTGCACTTGCGGTACACAAATGGTCTATCATGATGCCGTTTGAAGTAATAATCGCTCCTATTGTATTCATGAACTGCATGAATCAAATCTTTTGTCCTTGCCTAGACAAGATTGTTGTTGTCCTTATCAATGACATTCTGATCTATTCTCGAAAACGTGGAGAAACATGTTGGGCATCTCGATCTGATTTTCCAGACTTTAAAGGAGAAGGAGCGAATGCCAAAGTATCAGAAAAAAAAAATCTCATTTGAGGAGGTTCAGTTTCGAGTCATGAGAATTCAAATGAAAGGATTGCTGTGAGTCCGTCAAAAGTCGAAGCAGTTTTGTAATGGGAAAGACGAGAAACCATGACATCCTCGTAATTTACAAGGTTAGTTTCCATCAAAGGAGCGTCGATGAATTCTCCAAGATAGTAAAATCCCTTACTTAGCTTTCAAATAGAGAATCAAACTTTTTGGTGGACTAACACATATAGAGGAAGTTTTCCAAGGATTGAGGAGATATTCAGATGCTCGCTAGTTTTGGTTCTACCTGATCTCGGGAAACCGTTTGAAGCGCTTTGTGATACTTCGCATTAAGTAGGATGTGTGCTCATGCAAAGTTAGGAAGTTGTGACTTACGCCTCGAGATAGTCGATGCTGCATGATGAGAATTACCCAACTAATGACTTGGGGTTGGCTGCAATTGTATCTGCTCTGAGAATATGGAGACACTTGCTGTGATCAACACCTTTAGAAATTGCAAGGGCCTGAAGTATCCATTCGATAAAAGAAAAAAAGGGACTGAACATGAGATAGAGAAGGTGATTAGAGTTTTTGAAGGAGTATGACGTCTAGCTTCAGTGTCGTCTTGTCTGAGTTACCAATAAACTCACTCAAAACTTCTACGAACTATATCAAATTTTTGTCGGATTGGTCTGGTAGCTTACCAACTAGTTTTACTACCTTTTCATCCTAATATATTCATAATATCTTCCATAGGTCATAATTGCGATGGTATATCCCCGATCCAGCCATGTCATCGAATGGGACACAGTATAATTAAGAGAGAGCTTGATCTATGAAATGCTTCTTGTGAAAATCGAGAATAGGAGGGCAAAGCAACACGGAGGCAGGGAGATCACATTGGTAAGGGTGATCTGAATTGACGTGATTAGAATCGCGACGTGGAGGTCAGAAGATAAGATGAAGAAACAACGTCAATATTTATTCTAAGGAATGAAAATTTCGAGGACAAAATTTCTATTTGAAGGGGAGAGTTGTAACATCCCAAAAATTAATAATTTTAGGATAAATAGTCGTTTTATAATATTTATGATTTTTGGGAATTTTTCTGTATTTTTCTGTGAATGTGGAATATTTTAATATTATTTCTCATTTTACGTGCGCACTGAGTGGAGCCGAGAAAACGAGATATTTTTTCCGAGAACCTTGAACTGTAGAAATGTCGATGGGGGATCTTACTAAACCCGAGGCCAGACATAATTTACGAGGTTTCACGTTTTTTATGATTTTTATCTGATAAATAAAAATCACAGAATAATTTTATTATCTATTAGACAATAAATATCAGTTTTTGTTAACTGTAATTTCTATCCACTGATAAAAAAAAATCCGATACAATGTTAGTCATATTTTAAAGAACACTTTAATGACATCACCATGGTGACATCATCACCATGACATCATTTTGACTTTTCTAAAGGAGGAAGCTTCCTAGCACCTTCCTCTTTGGCTTGTTGGAGAAGCTTGGAGGAAGATTCCTTGCACCTTCCTATTGGCTTCTTCAAGAAGCCAATTCCTCTCTCCTCCTCTCCACCACACATTTTGAGGGCTCCTTGTGGCCACACATTTTAATTCACACACTTACATAAAATAAACCTAATTACACATTTTACTTCATTTCACCTTACTATCACTTTCTCTCTCTAATATTTCTCTCCTCTCACTTTTCTCTCAAACTTCATCTTCTCCATCTTCTCTTTACTCCACAGCAATGCTCCATGTTAGGGAAGCCAAGGTTTGCTTCTTCATTTTACCATTTCCATTCTTACTTTTAAAAGCTTCCAAGACATTCTTTCTCGCCATTTTCTTTCTTCTCTCATTCTTCTTCAAGTTTCCTCTTTCTCCTCTCCTTCACCCTCTCCATGGCACCACCATCTCCATCCACATCTACCATGGCAAAAATTTCAAGTAACCACATTTCCTTGATCTCATTACATTCTAAACATTTTTCTAGTTGGAGTCATCTTCAAAAAAACTTAACCTTTCCTCTCCATTTTCTCCCCTCTTCCACGGCCAAAACCACCATTTTTGGCCATCCAAGCTTTTTCATTAAACCAACCCTAGATCTTGAATCTAGACACCATTCTAAGCAACTTTCATGTTGTGACCACACCAAAATCATCCATTTTCGTTTTGGATCTATCAAGCTTCAAAGTTGGAAACTTTAAGGTAAAGTTCATGACTTTTCCACCTTTTCTCCTCATTTTCATAATCCTTAATCTCTTGGGTGATCAAGGGTCCCTTTTCTAAGCTTTGATGATGATTTTGATGAGTTTTGATGTCCTTAGGGTTTCCTTGAAGGTGTAGTATGAAATCCCCACAAGGGACCAAGAGGCTTGCTTCCTTGTGTTCGCTTCAAGAGGTAAGAGGGAGATAATCCTCTTCAACCTATCTTGGTGGTGAAGAGACCTTGTGTGATTGTTTGATGGAGAAATCCATATTTGTATGCTTACTTTGTTTGGTGATTTTGCATGCTTATGTATTCTTGATTTGGATTAACACTTGAATGGTGATCTTGAATGTATTGGATGTGTTGAAAATGCTTGATCCTGTTAGGGTTGTTAAATGGAAAATTTGGAGTTTCCTACCCTAATATGAGACTATGATTTTGACCAAGGTTTTGGGATATAAATTGGTTTTGTGTATAAATAAAATGAAGCTTATGTAACTAAATGTTAGAATTAATGGATGGAAAATTTTAAGGGTTAATACCCTAAAGTAAGGCCACGGTTTTGGCCGTGGATAATAAGAGATTGGATTAAATTGTTGTGAAATAAAATTTAAGTGATTAGGTATAAAGAGACTAGTGCATGAAATGGAAGGGATTTAAGACTTCTAACCTAGGGAGGCTCACGGCCTCTAGGAGGATTAATGGTCCAAGTTGGGATTCTTGGTGCAACATTGGGAGATTTTAGATTCCTTAGGAGTTCATATAATGGAAAGAATAAAGAAAAAGACTTTATCCTATGGATTGGAGTGATTTTGACATAAGGGAAGAAGAAGAGAGTGGTGAGGCTTGTAAAACCTTCGAGTAATTTTTAACTGAGCATAATTGATTAGATTAAGAAACTTGATCAACCTAAAGGAATGAAGATTTAATGAGGACTACAAGAGATTCCCTCTAGAGAATGAATTCATAAGAGATGTTAATTAAAGTGAAACCCGAAATAAACCTCTAAAAGTGTGCTATCACTCTTGAGAAATTAATACTATATTATTGTGGGTCCGTGTTTGGGACTAGAATTCTGTTGATGTTTATTTGGCCAAATTGTGGCATGTATGAAAAATATTTCATTATTGATTGGATATACATGATTGTGCGTGGAGTCAACATGCATTGAGCATCATACATTGTTGGTTATTATGTCGATGTGTTGAAATCGGGTGGATCAGTGTTATTATGTAATCATATGGACGATTATGCCTTAATTATATATGCTTGAGTTGAATTTGATATCCAGCTTATTTACTTGATTTATCCTATAGCCCAAGTAGTATTTGTGAAATCTCTAATAGTTGAACCATTGTTAAACTTATTCCGTTGCATTTATTAATTAAGTTATTCAAAATGCTTAATTTCTCAAAGGTTTTTAAAAATTTGTAATCACCCAATTCACCCTCCTCTTGGGTGATGGTTGTCATGGTTAACAATGATGAGTGGACTATTCCATGTACTACTTCCACAACATCTTGTCTCTCATCCTTAGCCTAGCATAGGACATAACTAATCCATAGCCTAGCATATGACACAACTCATCCATATCCTAGCATAGGATATACTCATCCACCGCCTGTCTTAGGATGTAATTAGTCCACCGCCTAGTAGAGGATACATTCATCTACCGCTTAGCTTAGGATGTAACTAGTCCACCGCCTAGCATAGGATATATAACATCCCGAAAAACATGTTAGCATTGTAAATGGTTACACAGGTAGCCTTATACTTGCTTGACATGTTAGTTCAGTTTTATGGCAAACCGAGTTAGTTTAGGCACTTTGTTACAGCACAAAAATTGAAAAGTAGCTTAAAATGACTCAAATAGTAGCTTAAATTGCTAAGTTGAGGAAAATAAGTATGGATAACTTATTTCTAAGTCACAAATAAGGTAAATAAGGTGTAGTTAAAATTTGAGAATAATCAGAGTCAATTTGGTATTTTTAGGCATCCTAGTTATGCTTTTAACGTCAGATTGACTCCTAGCAGATATAAAAAAAAAATAGAATAAAGGTGAAACAACAATTTAGATAAATCCTAGTATTTAATTTAAAGTTGTTGAAGGTCAAAAAACTTGAATTAGCATAATTCAAGTGTCCTTAACATATATATGTTCTAGTATCGAAACTTAAGTTTCCAAGTTTGCCCTTTTCTCCTTGTTTCTCTCCTCCCTCTCACGAAGTCTCCAAGTAGAATTAGAAAAAAGAAAAAAAGGAAAAGATAAGGGAGGAAGGGGAAGGAATAAGAGGAACCAAGCAAGTGGATCCAAGGCAAAATCAAGGGCAAGGCTTCAAGAATCAAGTAGTCTTCAAGAGGTAAAGGGATTAGCTCTCAAACTCTTATTCTTACTATATTCTTTTGATTTGGAATATGCATGGAAACATTGGAAGATGGGTTTGACATGGTTTTCCATTGATTAGATTGGATTAACTTGTTCTAAACCTAGTTTTTGATTCATTTAGAGTTGATAGAAGCTTGATGGCTAGTTTTAGCTTTGAGTTTATTTATGGAGCTTCCTAAATTTAAAGTTGAAGAATGGGTATGAGTGGGTATGGTTTTGACCCTAAATTCATGCCTAAGTGAGCCAACAAGTTGTATGAGTATTACAATATGTTTAGAGGGTGTGATTGAAGTTAGAAATCACCTAAAAACCATTTTTGAATGGTTAGAAGTTGGCTTGTTCCATTAGGAACAATGGCCAAACTTCTGCAGAATTCTATAGAGTTTCTATCGCAGGGCCACCCCTAGGTGCAGGTTTTCCACGCCTAGGTGTGGACTGAGAATTTTCAGTCCGAAATCAGATAGAGAGTGCCACACCTAGGCGTGGGTACCAGAATTTCTCAAGAATTATGTTCTTGATGTTTGAGTTCACTATTAGTTAGGATCATTTATATATGCTTTCCTAAGTGTATTATAACACTTTTAAGGATATTTCACAAAGGAAATAAGCCACCTAGTATATGGAAGCAAGTGAAGTCTCCAAGCTTTACAAGAATATGTCTTGCTTAAAAGAGTTATAGAACCTTTATCACATTAGTGTGGCTTATAAAACCACTAGCATTGTGACTGTAAGGTGAAGTTGTGATTAGTTATCCAAGTAATGGATATTATTAGGTAAGCCTAGTAAAGTGGTGACACCGAAGTATTTCATGAAAGAATTAGTTATCCAAGTAATGGATATTACTAAGTAAGCCTAGTAAAGTGGTGACACCAAAGTATTTCATGAAAGGATTAGTTGTCCAAGTAATGGATATTGCCGAGTAAGTCTAGTAAAGTGGTGATACCGGAGTATTTCATGAAAGGATTAGTTATCTAAGTAATGGATGTTGCTGGGTAAGCCTAGTAAAATGATGACACCGTAGTGTTTCATGAAAGGATTTGTTATTTAAGTAATGGATATTGCCGGGTAAGCCTAGTAAAATGATGACACCGGAGTGTTTCATGCAAGGATTAATTATCTAAGTAATGGATATTGCCGGGTAAGCCTAGTAAAGTGGTGACACCGGAGTATTTCATGAAAGGATTAGTTATCTAAGTAATGGATATTGCCGGGTAAGCATAGTAAAGTGACACCGCAATATTTCATGAAAGGATTAGTTATCTGAGGCTAGCCTTAGGATATTAAATCCAAGGCTAAGCTAAGGATTAGTTATCCAAGTGATGTATATTGTCGGGTAAGCCTATTAAAGTGGTGACACCAGAGTATTACATAAAAAGATTTATATGTTCTATGTTAGACTATGGATAAGTTACATCTTTTGGTAAGCGAAGCGAAAAGATAAGTTGTTGTAGGAATAGTATACGGAACAATCCACTCATCATCAGATTTATGTGTTGGGACAGTCCACAGATTACCAAGTAGTCTAAGGGCTATTTAGCCTATTCTACTTAGATAAGTACAAAAGAATGAAATGTATGAGAATATCTAAGTTATATGAATGAGTTTAGTATTAGATTATAAGATTGTTAGGTGAATGTTTGCACAAATTTAGGATATGAATATTCTAGTAGTAGTGAGTATGACCTCACTTATATGTGGCAATCATTGATCCAAAGCTAGCATGGTTATTCATTAAAAATGATATTTATTCAATGTTTTTATCATGATATTGAATAA
This sequence comes from Ormosia emarginata, assembly GCA_029884605.1. NCBI lineage: Eukaryota > Viridiplantae > Streptophyta > Magnoliopsida > Fabales > Fabaceae > Ormosia > Ormosia emarginata. The sequence continues at coordinate 29,491,094 of JAQQTP010000088.1, forward strand.
CTAGAACATATAAGTTAATATAGTATATTTACTTTAAAGAGCAAAGATGAGGCAAAATGAGATTGTTGATATTTTACAATTGTATATACATTTGTTTAATATCGATAGTAAGATAAGAGTTATGACGAGCGCCGAACTCAGTCAAAATTATAACCGAAGTTATTACCTAAATTGCAGTATAGTGAACAACACCGGATCGTCTCCTCAAGGATCGTAAATGTAATTTAATCAAATTAAGTTAAGTTAGAAAAGGGGGTTTTGATGGTTCAAGGATCACAGTGACAAGATTTAAAAAGAAATAACAATTAGAAGAACAGTCAATTCAGAAATCTATCCGAGATTGGGTGGATTCAATCATAAACCTTTCAACAAATACTTGAAACACATTTGAATGGTTAACTTGGATCTAACCGAGATCTCTGCATCAGATCCAGAATTCATACTAGACGATCGTCCAGAATTCAATTGACAAGTGATAAACACAAATCTGCAATCGCACCATTCATATAGATATATGTCAATTTAAGCACCGAATTCAATTAACCTAGGCACCAATCAGTAACCTAACCTCTTCAATTACGTGATTAGCTTAGATCAATCAGTTCTAAGTTTCATCACAAATCTCAACCTTCAGTTATATGATTAATTCAGATCAATCAGTTCTAAATTTCATCACAATACTTAATCTTAAAACAAGATCAAATCTGACCAAACATAAACAGAATTACTATTCATGCATTCAAGATCAAGAAAACAGAAGAAGAAGAAGAGAAGAAGAATCCAAATATAAATCAAATACATTACATAACCAAGGTCTCAAGAATCCAAACCACAATCTCTTCAAGAGTCCCGAATTGACTGAAAGTAGCTCAGCCCTCCATTACCATGAAGGGGAGCATCAAAATATACAAAAGCTATGAGAAACTATGAAGAAACAAGAAGAAACTATGAGAGAATTGAAGGAGAATACAACTTGTCATTCATGATAACCAATGGTGCCTTTTATAGAAGTCTAGGATAACAAAATGACAAAGGGGAGTGGGTGGATGAGTGGGGTGGTTGAGTGGATGGATTAGTGGATGAGTGGGTGGATTAGTGGATGAATGAGTGGATTAGTGGATGAGTGGGTGGATTAGTGGATGAATGAGTGGGTGGTTGAGGATGAAAATTTCTTGTCTGAATTGGAAGCCAAAAACGACCAATTATACTTCAGATCCATGAAAAGTACTCTTCATGAAATTTGTAGCTCTTTGTCTTGGCTATAACATGCATATCTGGATCGTCCAATTTGGCTTCCTACAACCCAAGATATGACCCAAATACCGCAGGTTGCTCAAACCCAACTTCAGCACCTCTGTTCCGACTTGCAAGCTTAAACTGACCCATTAGACTTCATTTTTTCAAAAAGTATTCTCATGAAAGTTGTTTATTTGGATCTTAACTATCAGCTATCCAAATTTCAGCCCGTCTCCCTTATTACAGCTTGAGATATGATTTTATGAATGCACACCGTTCGGATTCTAGTGACAGGACCCGTATTCTGACTTCCATGTAAACTTAGGTCCCTTAGACATCTGTGTAGGACTTCAAGCTCTTCATCAAAGTTGTAGAGCTTCCTCCTAGCTTTCTTACAAGGTAAAATTCATGATTATCAGATATCAGGAACTCAAGTTATGGCCAAAATACAGAAACAGTGTCAAATCTCAATAATGCTGAAAATATTCAATTAGGACCAATTTGAGCTCAAACTCACAAAATCATACCAAACTCAATCAATTAAGAATATGGAGAGTGTAAATGACTAAACATAAGGGTTTCTTAATGAATAAAATATTTGATTATCAAATTCCCCTACACTTAGCTTTTTGCACTCCTAGGCAAAACTCAAGACCAAAACAAGGACATAAAAGATTAACAAAAATTTAAATTCCAACGACATTCAAGAGCCCAAAATTTTACAATCAAGAAGAACAACCAAAGGTTCAAGGAATCAAAACATTCATGAGTTAACAATTTTCCACATCTCAAACCAACAAGCAAGGTATCTTCAACATGAATCGAGAATGATAGATCTTCACAAGATTCCCTCTCAATCTCTCAAGTGTTTAAAAGGTAGATATTTCACTCAATTCAACCCATGAAAATTACGCTACCATAAGCTTGCTTATCTTCTACTTCTCCACTACTCAAAACACTTGCACACATAAATCATGAGGACTTTTTTCAAGGTTGTAGTGAGGTCAAGGTAACAGAAGAGGATAAAATGGATATGATAAGATAAATACCAAAGAGAATAAAAGCAAATGAGAGCTGAGTTCAAATAACAAGCATAAAAGTTCATCCTAACTCTAATGTATATCCCTTTACATATTCATTTCCCAATCCTTTTCTTTTTTATATATATATATATATGAACATAACTATATACATACGTTTTTTTTTTTCTTAGGCACTCTTTCCTTTTTCAACAAACATTTTGTACACACACCCCCACACTTGTTCAAAAACTCATCCATTAACCAAGCTAATGTTCTTTTATTCCCTAAGGTAAAGTAAGAGCACGATTTTTCATTTAAGGCACATAATGAGCTAGAAACAAGGAATGGTCAAATAAGCTCAAAAGGGTTAAGTAAAGGAAAATATACAAGGTTGGCAGGAATCAGAGAATTTTCAAGAAGTCAAAAGGGTGCTTGATATCATATTGAAAACAAGGTTGGCTATTTGGTTAAACTAGCTAATTAAGAAAGAGGGCCTCAATCATGTTCATGCATGCAAGTGAAATGTAGCCTCAAAAAGAATCAAAGCAAGTTCTAGAGTGATCATTAACATGAGTGAAAATCACACAAGAAAGAAGAGAATGACATAAATGTTGAATCCATCCATTAGGCTCAAAATCTCACAAGGTATGCATCCATCAAACTCAATTCATCAATTCAATCATCCATCACCAAGCATATCAGTTCAAGAAGGGAGAAAAGTTATTCAATCATGCAATGAACCCCCTTTTTTTATTTCTTTTTTTTTAACAAAAAAGAAACATGCTAAAATCTCTCCCCCACACTTAATATAACATTGCCTTCAATGTGAAAGAGAGATATAGAAAAGAGCAACACAACCTGATAAGAAGTGAATCAACGCCAAGCAGAAAAAGAGGCACATTGTCGTCTTGCCGCATCGACCCTGAAAAGAAATCAAACAATAAAACTTTAGTACTTCCACAATTTAATACTAATTAATTACTACCTAAAAACTCCTTACTCTACCACCAATTAAGATGCGTCTCAAGAGTAAAATTACTCCTTACTCTGCCATCACTAATTGGTTTAATAAGTCCATGACAATCATATCATACTTTCCAAACAAAACAACAAAATTTTTTTTTTGGGTCAACTATCCTTCCCCCCCAACTAGATCACAACATTGTCCTCAATGTTAAAATATAGATGAGTAAAGGATAGAAGATAGTACCTGTTAGAGAAAGCTGAGACAAATTTAAACAGAAACAAAGTACAATAAAATCAAACCCATTAAAGAGAAAGTTTCAGATCTAGCTTTTTTTTCTTGTTACTTCCTTTGCTGCTTCCTGTTGACCAATCTATCTGAGCTAATGCCTGATCAGGTACATACTCAAAAGCTTCTAATTTATCAATGAGCTCATCAATAGTGGAGGCAGAGATAAGAAGTTGTCTTGCCGAAGGAGTGATAAAGTTTTGTTCCACAGCTTTGTCAAGAAAAGATAACAAAAGATCAAAGAAATTATTAACATTCAATAAACCAATGGGTCTATGGTGGATGTTCAGTTTGGCCCAAGAGACAAATTGGAAAATTTCTTCCAAAGTACCAAAACCACCTGGTAAGACAAGAAATGCATCAGAATTGTCAATCATTGTTTTCATTCGTCCATGCATAGATGTTACCTGAATTTCTTCTCCAACTGTCCTTCCAGTGATGTTATTTCCAGCTAAAGATTTAGGAATAACACCTAAAACCTGACTGCCTCCTATAAAGGCATCAAGTGATACAGCCCCTATTAACCCACGATAACCTCCCCCATATACAAGATGGATATTCCTCGCAGCAAGTGATCGACCAAGAGTGCTAGCTGCGTTTACAAACTCTAATCCCTTCCCATAACTTGACTCATAAAAAACACAGACATTTTTGAGGTTACGAATAGAAGGCCCCATTCTATACTCTTCCTCCCTTTGAGTGTTTCTGAGTTGAAGGAAAATGGAGAAAATGGAGTGTTTAAATAAGAAAAAGAATGGAAAGGGAAATAATTGCACCTATAAGGGTAGGTTGGTACATTGTCGAGAAAAGGTTGAAATTAAGAGACACATAATTTTTTTTTGACTTCAAGAAAATCAAGGTAAAGAAGTCTAGAAACCCCGAAGGACCATTTGCTCAAAGGATCGTCTGTACAAAAATCAAAATACAACAAAATGATACAAAGATAAAAGAAATAGAAAATGATGACATACCTGTATGTACGGTTTCCATGGCGTATCTTTATCTTCTTGGCGTCATGAGTGCAGTAGACATCACGTCCGTTTTTTTTTTTTGAAATTGTTAGAAAAACTTGATGAAAGATGAGTGTATACTTACTTAAGATTGGGATGGAGGTAGTCTGCTCTTTCGGCTTTGTGCCAAAGCATTGTTGACCAGTATTTGACCCATTCAAGACCAAGCAACATAGGGCTCCCAAAAGGGACAAGTGGCCATAATACGACTAGGCATTTGCCTCACATGTGGGATACAATCTACCTTCTTTGTTTTTCAATTAAGAAGGCTGGATCGGGATGCATGCATTTCCCCATTCACGGTGTGTGTTACCAAAGCCAACCCTAAGACGTTTTTTTTTTTTTTTTGTGTTTTGTTTTGTTTTGTTTTTTTTTGTTTTTTGTTTTTTTAATATATTTTTTTTTTTGTTTGAAAGATTTCTTGAAGAAGAAGAAGAGGATGATATGTACAGATTGTTTGTGGATATGGCTCACATACGCCTCGGCTTAACGTCCGAAGAACGGCTTAAACGTCTTCTATGAGTCGAGGATAAGCTTCCCATCCAATTTTCTTATAAATTGGCAATCAGGGTCTTTTAGAGTCAGATTCCCAAGACTGTAGCATTTTTCTTCATCCTTGAAGAGATTCCACAATTTAAGAATTTCACGATGCACCAATCCACAAGAATGCGTCTCAAGAGTCAATAAGATATCATCTAATGACTCCTTACTCAGTCCATTCTTAATGAAGAAAATTTTATCTTCTCTATTTGCGAAAACCATCCCCAAAGTACGACATCGCTTGATACAATTCCATCGTCCACATTTGTGACAGACTTGTAACCTTTTTGTTCTTCTCCTTTTAGAATATGAACTTCTTCCAAGACCGGGCATATATGAGTCAAATGAAATTGAGGACTCACCTGCTAATCGGACCTTTGCTTCAATTATCCAGCGTACATCTTCTGGCATACCTTTGTGCATTAACAGTCTCAATCTTTCACATCGAACTTTGTAGATTTTTCTCAGAGCATTTTGAGGAAGAGAAGGAAAATGTTTTCTCAGGTTTGAAAGAATGACATCCATTTTGAAGGAGAAGAAGGGTTCAGTTATTTTGGGAAACTGAAAAATAAATCGACTTGAGAGTCACGGAGTACCGTATCCGCCACTTAACCGGCAACACAAAGAACTCAAGAACTTGGTTTTCCAGGAATGGTTGAGTCTTTGTCCATTAACTTTAAGCGCATTACCATTCTTAGGATCCTCAATATCAGAGGATACACGTGTTTGACAACAAAAGAACCGCGCCACCTAGATCTCAATTTTCCAAGGAGTAGGTGCAGATGATAATCTCAAAGCAGAACTTTTTTGACCAATTTCCGTAGCTTTTACAAAAGGTGTAACAGACCTTGAATAAAGTAGGCCAATAAAATCCATACTACAAGATTTTTGCAGTTGTTGTCACTGAAAAAAAATAACCTCCACATGCTTCTGAGTGACAAAATTTAATGGCACTACCTACCTCATTATCGGGCACACAGCTATTTTTTATTATTATTCATAATGCGGATGGAGAAGGTTCATCACCTCCATTTCTGCATTCTCTGGAAGTTCATGATACTGTTTGAGGCGGTGTCCATTTACGATGAAAGCTTTGGCAGTGACCTCACTTTTAATCTGAACAGCACCAGAAGGAAAAATCTTAGTAACAATAAATGGTCCATCCCATCTAGACCTTAATTTGCCAGGCATGAGTCGGAGGCGGGAGTTATAGAGGAGAACTTTTTGACCAATCTCAAATGTTTTCCTCAGAATCAACTTATCATGGAAGGCTTTGGTCTTCTCCTTATAAAGTTTGGAACTTTCATAAGCCTCCAAGCGGATCTCCTCCAATTCTTTGCGATTTGCAGCTTCCTCTCCATACCGCTTGATCTAGGTCCAAGTTGCACCTTTTCACCGCCCAGAATGCATGATGCTTAATTTCCACCGGCAGGTGGTAGGCTTTTCCAAAAACAATCCGATACGGAGATATCCCAATTGGTGTCTTATAAGCAGTCCGGTAAGCCCATAAAGCATCCTTAAGCCTCTTGCTCCAGTCCTTTCTGTTAGGTTGAACTGTCTTCTAGAGTATCTGCTTGATCTCCCTGTTGGAAATCTCGGCTTGCCCATTAGTTTGGGGATGGTAAGGTGTAGAAACTCTGTGCAAGACCCCATACTTTTTCATCAAAGCTTCCATGCTTCGATTACAAAAATGTGAACCCTGATCACTGATGATGGCCTTCGGAACTCCAAACCTGCAGAAAATCTGTGATCTAACAAAATCCACAACAACTTTGGAATCATCAATCCGAGTAGCTTTCGCCTCCACCCACTTGGATACATAATCAACAGCTAGCAAAATGTAAACAAAACCAAAAGAAACAGGAAAGGGTCCCATAAAATCAATACCCCATACATCAAAAATCTCACAGAACAATAAGGATTTCTGGGGCATCTCATTCCTTCGAGAAGTGTTTCCTGTTCTTTGGCATTGATCACAAGATTTACAAAACACATATGCATCATGAAATAGAGTGGGCCAATATAATCCAGATTCCAAAACTTTCCTAGTAGTCCTTTGGGGACCAAAATGACCGCCACATGCAAGTGTATGACAAAAGCTAAGAATAGAATGGAATTCATTATCAGGCACGCATCTCCTAATGACTTGGTCACTACAAAATTTCCACAGATAAGGGTCGTCCGACACATAATATTTTGACTCACTCTTCAATTTATCAATCTGAGCCCTAATAAAATGTGCAGGGAAAACACCAGCAACTAAGAAATTTATCAAATCAGCAAACCAAGGAGTGTTACCTTGCAGCTTGAAAAACTGCTCATCAGGGAAGACATCATGGATAGGAAAAGTATCTGCCTCCCTTTCAATTCGGCTTAGGTGATCAGCCACTAAATTCTCCACTCCACTTTTATCACGGATTTCAATATCGAACTCTTGGAGGAGCAAAATCCACCTAATCAACCTAGGCTTTGCATCAAGCTTCTTCAGGAGAAACTTGTAGTGTATGATCTGAAAACACAACCACTCTAGAACCAAGCAAATATGATCGAAATTTGTCTAAAGCAAAAACAATTGCTAAAAGTTCCTTTTCAGTGGTGGTGTAGTTGACTTGTGCAGGATCTAAATTTCTTGAAGCATAGGAGATGACATGAGATATTTTGCTAACCCTTTGTGCAAGAACAGCTCCCAAAGCATAATTAGAGGCATCACACATGAGCTCAAATGGGAGTGTCCAATCTGGTGGCTGGATGATAGGTGTACTGGTCAATGCTTGCTTCAAGTGATTGAAGGCATCCTTGCATTTCTCGTCAAAATGGAACTCCACTTCTTTTTGTAGCAAATTGGATAGTGGAAGAGTAATTTTGCTGAAATCTTTTATGAATCGCCTATAGAAACCTGCATGACCAAGGAAAGAACGAACCTCCCGCACGCATGTGGGGGAAGATAGGCATGAAATAACATCTATTTTCGCAGGATCTACCTCAATGCCCTTGCTAGATATTATATGCCCTAAAACTATGCCTTGCTCCACCATGAAATGACATTTCTCGAAATTCAGAACAAGGTTAGCCTTAATGCATTTATGCAAAACCTGAGTCAAACTATCCAAACATGCATCAAAGGAAGAGCCATAGACAGTAAAGTCATCTATGAATACATCCATGCAATTTTCTAAAAGGTCAGAAAATATACTTACCATACACCTTTGAAAGGTGCCTGGAGCGTTGCACAGACCAAAAGGCATCCTTCTATAAGCAAATGTGCCAAATGGGCAAGTGAAAGTAGTTTTATCTTGGTCTTCTGGGGCTATATGGATCTGAAAATAACCCGAATATCCATCCAAGAAACAGTAATGCGACTTGCCAACTAGTCTTTCTAACATCTGATCAATGAAAGGTAATGGGAAATGATCTTTCCTAGTGGCTTGGTTAAGTCGTCTGTAATCAATGCAAACCCGCCAACTGTTTTGAATTCTTGTGGGTAGTAGCTCATTGTTCTGATTTTCAACTACTGTGACCCCAGATTTCTTTGGAACAACTTGCACGGGGCTCACCCATTTACTATCAGATATGGGATTAATAATGCCAGCTTGCAGTAGCTTGGTAACTTCCTTCTTTACCACATCCAGAGTCAGGGGGTTCAGTCTCCTTTGGGGCTGTCGTACTGGTTTAGTATCTTCCTTCAACAAAATCCTATGCATGCATGTGGAGGGACTGATACCAGGAAGATCTGCAAGTGTCCATCCGATGGCTTGTTTATTCTACCTCAAAACCTGCAGTAATTTTTCTTCTTGATCAGGTTGTAAATTTTTAGCAATAATCACAGGCAGCTTCTCACCATCTTCCAAATATACATATTTAAGATGGTCCGGCAAAATCTTTAATTCTAAGGATGGAGGCTGTACGATGGAGGGCAGCAAGCTATTTGAAACAACTAACTCAGCAACACTAAATTCAACATACTTCTGACTCTCATTTTCACATGCTGCATCATTCAAGTCAGCAGCTGCATCACCACTCATAACTGCATAAATCTCAGTACATGCAGCACATGGTACAATATCACAGCCAGGACATGTTTCACAGGTAACAGAATCCAGAAAATCAGCAATATCAGGAAATTCAGCATAAATATCAGCATAAACATCGTCAACTAGCATATCAATCACATCAACATGGAAAACAGAATGCCCCTCTAGGGGATGTCTCATGGCCTCAAAAATGTTAAATTGTACCACATCGTCACCAAATTCCATGAAAAGGGTGCCAGCATGGACATCTATCTTGGTCTTGGCTGTCTTGAGGAAAGGTCTGCCTAGGATCAATGGAGCATGGTTTGTTGAAGACTCATCTTCCATGTTCAGAATATAGAAGTTCGCTGGGAAAATTAGCTCATTCACCCGAACTAACACATCTTCTAACACTCCTGCAGGATGAGCAGTGGTCCTATTTGCCAACTGAATCACTATATCAGTAGGTTGCAAAGTGCCAGTGTTCAAGGACTGATATATTGACATAGGCATGACTTTAATCGAAGCACCCAAGTCTAGCATTGCATGTTCAAATTTGGAGTTACCTATCGTGCAAGGAATTGTGAAAGTTTCAGGATCTTTACATTTTTGTGGCATGCTTAGTAGAATCATTGCAGAAACATTTCTGCCCATGCTTATTTTCTCAGTACCCTTAAGTCTTCTCTTGTGAGTACACAACTCTTTGAGGAATTTGGCATACTTGGGAATCTGCTTGATTGCATCAAGGAAGGGAATATTGATTTCCACCTTCCTGAATGTTTCCATGACTTCTCTTTCTATTTGTTTGCGCAGTATGCTTGATTTGTGTGTGACTCTGTTTGGAAAAGGTAGTGGAATGGCGATTTGAATTCTTTGCACATTTCTTACGTGTCACTGATTTTGGGTGAGCTATCCACTTTCTTTTGTTTCGGTCACCTTGGTTGTTGCACTTGTAGTTAGGTTGTGGTGGAGTAGGACCGTCAACTTCTCTGCCACTTCTCAAGCTAATGGCACTTACATTGCCTCTTGGGTTGTTGACTGTTTGTGAAGGCAATTGGTTTGACCCTTGACTTTTCAGCTCACTCAGAGTGGTTGCCATCTGCCCAATTTGAGTTTGTAAATTTTGGATGGTGGCATTGACATTCTGCTGAAACTGTTTCATCAAGTCTTCGAAAGGTGGCTCAGCTGGAGTGGCTGCTGGAATAGGTAGCTGGAGGGGCTACTGCATGGGTGGGGGCATAGGTTGTGCTTGCCTAAATGCAGGTGGTTGGTACTTGTTGCCAGGGCCTGTAGCTTGGTATCTAAACTGCGGTTACTGCTGTTGGTAGGGCTGTTGTTGTTGTTGATCAGAATTTCCATATCTTAGGTTGGGATGGTCCTTCCGGCCAGGGTTATAGGTATTAGAAAATGGATCATATACGGGTTGCTCTTGTGATTTGCGATATTGGGGTCTACCGGGAAAAATACCATTTCTTTCTTTGCAATAGATTGCTCGGAAAAATAGAACCACCATCTTGAAGTGTGGGGCATGCATCAGTAGGATGAGATGAACAAGAGCAAATGCCACACATAGTTGCAGCCATCTGCATTGGTGCTTGTTGTCCCACTGCTAACTGCCTCACCAAAGAAGTCAATTCATCAAGTTTGTGTTCCATTCTTTGTTAGTCTACATGAGACGATTGAATCTCATTGACTCCTCTGGTTGAGGTAATAATTCATGTGCCAAATTGTTGGGTATTGGCTGCCATGTTTGCTATCAAATCTCTTGCTACTGCAGGGGTCTTGTCTACTAAAGCTCCTCCAGAGGCAGCATCCACCATGCTTCTGTCATTTGGCAGCAAGCCTTCATAGAAATATTGAATTAAGAGTTGATCGGTGATTTGATGGTGGGGACAGCTCGAGCACAGCTTCTTGAATCTTTCCCAATATTCATGCAAGGTCTCTCCTATCATTTGTCTTATGCCACATATATCTTTTCTAATGGCAGCAACTCTAGAGGCAGGGAAAAATTTCTCTAAGAACAACTGCTTCATGTCAGTCCAACTTGTTCTTGAACCTGGTAAAAGATAAAATAACCAATCCTTGGTCTGTATCAAGCAAGTGAGAAAGGAAATGCCCTCAGCTTGATGTGCTCTTCGAGATCCCATGTGGCTTCATGGTTGAACAAACTACATGGAACTCCTTTAGATGCTTATGGGGATCCTCACCTGCAAAACCGTGAAACTTGGGCAACAAATGTATCAATCCAGATTTTAACTCAAAATCAGCATCAAGATCTGGGTATTGAATACACAAAAGACTAGTTAGTTATATCAAGAGCAGACAAGTTCCTTAAGAGTTCTATTCTGCATGTTATCAGCCATGGTTTCAGAATTATTCAAGATCTCAAGTTCACTCCCAATATTAAGATCAAATTCAAAAGCAATTCTTGCACTTAGCCTACGAGCTCTAATCAACCTATGCAAGGTTCTATCAATCTCAGGATCAAAGTCAACCAAGTTGTTAGGCTCGGACCTAGTCATGCATCACACAAAAACAAATAAATAAGCAAATACACTAGACAATGGATAAAAATGTTAGAAAAGTTAATAAAAAGCAAAGGTTAGTAAAAACACTTAAAATGAAAAGATTACACTTACTAATCCCTGGCAACGGTGCCAAATTTTGACTAGCGCCGAACTCAGTCAAAATTATAACCAAAGTTATTACCTAAATTGCAGTATAGTGAACAACACCGGATCGTCTACTCAAGGATCGTAAATGTAATTTAATCAAATTAAGTTAAGTTAGAAAAGGGGGGTTTTGATGGTTCAAGGATCACAGTGACAACATTTAAAAAGAAATAACAATTAGAAGAACAGTCAATTCAGAAATCTATCCGAGATTGGGTAGATTCAATCATAAACCTTTCAATAAATACTTGAAACACATTTGAATGGTTAACTTGGATCTAACCGAGATCTCTGCATTAGATCCAGAATTCATACTAGACGATCATCCAGAATTCAATTGACAAGTGATAAACACAAATCTGCAATCGCACCATTCATGTAGATATATGTCAATTTAAGCACCGAATTCAATTAACCTAGGCACCAATCAGTAACCTAACATCTTCAATTACGTGATTAGCTTAGATCAATCAGTTCTAAGTTTCATCACAAATCTCAACCTTCAGTTATGTGATTAATTCAGATCAATCAGTTCTAAATTTCATCACAATACTTAATCTTAAAACAAGATCAAATCTGACTAAACATAAACAGAATCACTATTCATGCATTCAAGATCAAGAAAACAGAAGAAGAAGAGAAGAAGAATCCAAATATAAATCAAATACATTACATAACCAAGGTCTCAAAAATCCAAACCACAATCTCTTCAAGAGTCCCGAATTGACTGAAAGTAGCTTAGCCCTCCATTACCATGAAGGGGAGCATCAAAATATACAAAAGCTATAAGAAACTATGAAGAAACAAGAAGAAACTATGAGAGAATTGAAGGGAATACAACTTGTCATTCATGATAACCAATGGTGTCTTTTATAGAAGTCTAGGATAACAAAATGACAAAGGGGAGTGGGTGGATGAGTGGGGTGGTTGAGTGAAGTGGTTGAGTGGATGGATTAGTGGATGAGTGGGTGGATTAGTGGATGAGTGGGTGGATTAGGGGATAAGTGGGTGGATTAGTGGATGAATGAGTGGGTGGTTGAGGATGAAAATTTCTTATCTGATTTGGAAGCCAAAAACAACCAACTATACTTCAGATCCATGAAAAGTACTCTTCATGAAAGTTGTAGATCTTTGTCTTGGCTATAACATGCATATCTGGATCGTCCAATTTGGCTTCCTACAACCCAAGATATGACCCAAATACCGCAGGTTGCTCAAACCCAACTTCAGCACCTCTGTTCCGACTTGCAAGCTCAAACTGACCCATTAGACTTCATTTTTTCAAAAAGTGTTCTTCATGAAAGTTGTTTATTTGGATCTTAACTATCAGCTATCCAAATTTTAGCTTGTCTCCCTTATTACAGCTTGAGATATGATTTTATGAGTGCACACCGTTCAGATTCTAGTGACAGGACCCGTATTCTGACTTCCATGTAAACTTAGGTCTCTTAGACATCTATTTAGGACTTCGAGCTCTTCATCAAAGTTGTAGAGCTTCCTCCTAGCTTTCCTACAAGGTAAAATTCATGATTATCAGATATCAGGAACTCAAGTTATGGCCAAAATATAGAAATAGTGTCAAATCTCAATAATGCTGAAAATATTCAATTAGGACCAATTTGAGCTCAAACTCACAAAATCATACCAAACTCAATCAATTAAGAATATGGAGAGTGTAAAAGACTAAACATAAGGGTTTCTTAATGAATAAAATATGTGATTATCAAATTCCCCTACACTTAGCTTTTTGCACTCCTTGGCAAAACTCAAGACCAAAACAAGGACATAAGAGATTAACAAAAATTTAAATTCCAACGACATTCAAGAGCCCAAAATTTTACAATCAAGAAGAACAACCAAAGGTTCAAGGAATCAAAACATTCATGAGTTAACAATTTTCCACATCTCAAACCAACAAGCAAGGTATCTTCAACATGAATCGAGAATGATAGATCTTCACAAGATTCCCTCTCAATCTCTCAAGTGTTTAAAAGGTAGATATTTCACTTAATTCAACCCATGAAAATTGCGCTACCATAAGCTTGCTTATCTTCTACTTCTCCACTACTCAAAACACTTGCACACATAAATCATGAGGACTTTTTTCAAGGTTGTAGTGAGGTCAAGGTAACAGAAGAGGATAAAATGGATATGATAAGATAAATACCAAAAAGAATAAAAGCAAATGAGAGCTGAGTTCAAATAACAAGCATAAAAGTTCATCCTAACTCTAATGTATATCCCTTTACATATTCATTTCCCAATCCTTTTCTTTTATATATATATATATATGAACATAACTATATACATACGTTTTTTTTTTCTTAGGCACTCTTTCCTTTTTCAACAAACATTTTGTACACACACCCCCACACTTGTTCAAAAACTCATCCATTAACCAAGCTAATGTTCTTTTATTCCCTAAGGTAAAGTAAGAACACGATTTTTCATTTAAGGCACATAATGAGCTAGAAACAAGGAATGGTCAAATAAGCTCAAAGGGGTTAAGTAAAGGAAAATATACAAGGTTGGCAGGAATCAGAGAATTTTCAAGAAGTCAAAAGGGTGCTTAATATCATATTGAAAACAAGGTTGGCTATTTGGTTAAACTAGCTAATTAAGAAAGAGGGCCTCAATCATGTTCATGCATGCAAGTGAAATGTAGCCTCAAAAAGAATCAAAGCAAGTTCTAGAGTGATCATTAACATGAGTGAAAATCACACAAGAAAGAAGAGAATGGCATAAATGTTGAATCCATCCATTAGGCTCAAAATCTCACAAGGTATGCATCCATCAAACTCAATTCATCAATTCAATCATCAATCACCAAGCATATCAGTTCAAGAAGGGAGAAAAGTTATTCAATCATGCAATGAACCCCCTTTTTTTATTTTTTTTTTTAACAAAAAAGAAACATGCTAAAATCTCTCCCCCACACTTAATATAACATTGCCTTCAATGTGAAAGAGAGATATAGAAAAGAGCAACACAACCTGATAAGAAGTGAATCAACGCCAAGCGAGAAAAAGAGGCACCTTGTCGGCCGCATCAGACCCTGAAAAGAAATCAAACAATAAAACTTTAGTACTTCCACAATTTAATACTAATTAATTACTACCTAAAAACTCCTTACTCTACCACCAATTAAGATGCGTCTCAAGAGTAAAATTACTCCTTACTCTGCCATCACTAATTAGTTTAATAAGTCTATGACAATCATATCATACTTTCCAAACAAAACAATAAAATTTTTTTTTGGTCAACTATCCTTCCCCCCAACTAGATCATAACATTGTCCTCAATGTTAAAATATAGATGAGGAAAGGATAGAAGATAGTACCTATTAGAGAAAGCTGAGACAAATTTAAACAGAAACAAAGTACAATAAAATCAAACCCATTAAAGAGAAAGTTTCAGATCTAGCTTTTTTTTCTTGTTACTTCCTTTGCTGCTTCCTGTTGACCAATCTATCGAGCTAATGCGATCGGTACATACTCAAAAGCTTCTAATTTATCAATGAGCTCATCAATAGTGGAGGCAGAGATAAGAAGTTGTCTTGCCGAAGGAGTGATAAAGTTTTGTTCCACAGCTTTGTCAAGAAAAGATAACAAAAGATCAAAGAAATTATTAACATTCAATAAACCAATGGGTCTATGGTGGATGTTCAGTTTGGCCCAAGAGACAAATTGGAAAATTTCTTCCAAAGTACCAAAACCACCTGGTAAGACAAGAAATGCATCAGAATTGTCAATCATTGTTTTCATTCGTCCATGCATAGATGTTACCTGAATTTCTTCTCCAACTGTCCTTCAGTGATGTTATTTTCAGCTAAAGATTTAAGAATAACACCTAAAACCTGACTGCCTCCTATAAAGGCATCAAGTGATACAGCCCCTATTAACCCACGATAACCTCCCCCATATACAAGATGGATATTCCTCGCAGCAAGTGATCGACCAAGAGTGCTAGCTGCGTTTACAAACTCTAATCCCTTCCCATAACTTGACCCATAAAAAACACAGACATTTTTGAGGTTACGAATAGAAGGCCCCATTCTATACTCTTCCTCCCTTTGAGTGTTTCTGAGTTGAAGGAAAATGGAGAAAATGGAGTGTTTAAATAAGAAAAAGAATGGAAAGGGAAATAATTGCACCTATAAGGGTAGGTTGGCTGTTGTCAGAAAAGGTTGAAATTAAGAGACACATAATTTTTTTTTTTGACTTCAAGAAAATCAAGGTAAAGAAGTCTAGAAACCCCTGAAGGACCCTGCTCAAAGGATCGTCTGTACAAAAATCAAAATACAACAAAATGATACAAAGATAAAAGAAATAGAAAATGATGACATACCTGTATGTACAGTTTCCATGGCGTATCTTTATACTGCGCGTCATGAGTGCAGTAGACATCACGTCCTTTTTTTTTTTTTGAAATTGTTAGAAAAACTTGATGAAAGATGAGTGTATACTTACTTAAGATTGGGATGGAGGTAGTCTGCTCTTTCGGCTTTGTGCCAAAGCATTGTTGACCAGTATTTGACCCATTCAAGACCAGCGCAACATAGGGCTCCCAAAAGGGACAAGTGGCCATAATACGACTGGCTGCCTCACATGTGGGATACAATCTACCTTCTTTGTTTTTCAATTAAGAAGGCTGGATCAGGATGCATGCATTTCCCCATTCACGGTGTGTGTTACCAAAGCCAACCCTAAGACGTAAATTTTTTTTTTGTGTTTTGTTTTGTTTTGTTTTGTTTTGTTTTTTTTTTGTTTTTTGTTTTTTTTAATATATTTTTTTTTTTGTTTGAAAGATTTCTTGAAGAAGAAGAAGAGGATGATATGTACAGATTGTTTATGGATATGGCTCACATCGCCTCGGCTTAACGTCCAAGAACGGCTTAAACGTCTTCTATGAGTCGAGGATAAGCTTCCCATCCAATTTTCTTATAAATTGGCAATCGTGGTCTTTTAGAGTCGATTCCCAAGATCGTAGCGTTTTTCTTCATCCTTGAAGAGATTCCACAATTTAAGAATTTCACGATGCACCAATCCACAAGAATGCGTCTCAAGAGTCAATAAGATATCATCTAATGACTCCTTACTCAGTCCATTCTTAATGAAGAAAATTTTATCTTCTCTATTTGCGAAAACCATCCCCAAAGTACGACATCGCTTGTTACAATTCCATCGTCCACATTTGTGACAGACTTGTAACCTTTTTGTTCTTCTCCTTTTAGAATATGAACTTTTTCCAAGACCGGGCATATATGAGTCAAATGAAATTGAGGACTCACCTGCTAATCGGACCTTTGCTTCAATTATCGAGCGTACATCTTCTGGCATACCTTTGTGCATTAACAGTCTCAATCTTTCACATCGAACTTTGTAGATTTTTCTCAGAGCATTTTGAGGAAGAGAAGGAAAATGTTTTCTCGGGTTTGAAAGAATGACATCCATTTTGAAGGAGAAGAAGGGTTCAGTTATTTTGGAAAACTGAAAAATAAATCGACTTGAGAGTCACGGAGTACCGTATCCGCCACTTAACCGGCAACACAAAGAACTCAAGAACTTGGTTTTCCATGAATGGTTGAGTCTTTGTCCATTAACTTTAAGCGCATTACCATTCTTAGGATCCTCAATATCAGAGGATACACGTGTTTGACAACAAAAGAACCGCGCCACCTAGATCTCAATTTTCCAAGGAGTAGGTGCAGATGATAATCTCAAAGCAGAACTTTTTTGACCAATTTCCGTAGCTTTTACAAAAGGTGTAACAGACCTTGAATAAAGTAGGCCAATAAAATCCATACTACAAGATTTTCGCAGTTGTTGTCACTGAAGAAAAAAAATGACCTCCACATGCTTCCGAGTGACAAAATTTAATGGCACTACCTACCTCATTGTCGGGCACACAACTTTTTTTTATTATTATTCATAATGCGGATGGAGAAGGTTCATCACCTCCATTTCTGCATTCTCTGGAAGTTCATGATACTGTTTGAGGCGGTGTCCATTCACGATGAAAGCTTTGGCAGTGACCTCACTTTTAATCTGAACAGCACCAGAAGGAAAAATCTTAGTAACAATAAATGGTCCATCCCATCTAGACCTTAATTTGCCAGGCATGAGTCGGAGGCAGGAGTTATAGAGGAGAACTTTTTGACCAATCTCAAATGTTTTCCTCAGAATCAACTTATCATGGAAGGCTTTGGTCTTCTCCTTATAAAGTTTGGAACTTTCGTAAGCCTCCAAGCGGATCTCCTCCAATTGCTGCAGTTGCAGCTTCCTCTCCATACCTGCTTGATCTAGGTCCAAGTTGCACCTTTTCACCGCCCAGAATGCATGATGCTTAATTTCCACCGGCAGGTGGTAGGCTTTTCCAAAAACAATCCGATACGGAGATATCCCAATTGGTGTCTTATAAGCAGTCCGGTAAGCCCATAAAGCATCCTTAAGCCTTTTACTCCAGTCCTTTCTGTTAGGTTGAACTGTCTTCTAGAGTATCTGCTTGATCTCCCTGTTGGAAATCTCGGCTTGCCCATTAGTTTGGGGATGGTAAGGTGTAGAAACTCTGTGCAAGACCCCATACTTTTTCATCAAAGCTTCCATGCTTCGATTACAAAAATGTGAACCCCGATCACGATGATGGCCTTGAACTCCAAACTGCAGAAAATGCGTGATCTAACAAAATCCACAACAACTTTGGAATCATCAATCCGAGTAGCTTTCGCCTCCACCCACTTGGATACATAATCAACAGCTAGCAAAATGTAAACAAAACCAAAAGAAACAGGAAAGGGTCCCATAAAATCAATACCCCATACATCAAAAATCTCACAGAACAATAAGGATTTCTGGGGCATCTCATTCCTTCGAGAAGTGTTTCCTGTTCTTTGGCATTGATCACAAGATTTACAAAACACATATGCATCATGAAATAGAGTGGGCCAATATAATCCAGATTCCAAAACTTTCCTAGTAGTCCTTTGGGGACCAAAATGACCGCCACATGCAAGTGTATGACAAAAGCTAAGAATAGAATGGAATTCATTATCGTGCACACGCATCTCCTAATGACTTGGTCACTACAAAATTTCCACGAGATAAGGGTCGTCCGACACATAATATTTTGACTCACTCTTCAATTTATCAATCTCGAGCCCTAATAAAATGTGCGGGGAAAACACCAAAGAACTAAGAAATTTATCAAATCAACAAACCAAGGAGTGTTACCTTGCGACTTGAAAAGTCTGCTCATCGGAAGACATCATGGATAGGAAAAGTATCGCCTCCCTTTCAATTCGGCTTAGGTGATCGGCCACTAAATTCTCCACTCCACTTTTATCACGGATTTCAATATCGAACTCTTGGAGGAGCAAAATCCACCTAATCAACCTAGGCTTTGCATCAAGCTTCTTCGGGAGAAACTTGAGTGTATGATCGAAAACACAACCACTCTAGAACCAAGCAAATATGATCGAAATTTGTCTAAAGCAAAAACAATTGCTAAAAGTTCCTTTTCGGTGGTGGTGTAGTTGACTTGTGCAGGATCTAAATTTTTTGAAGCATAGGAGATGACATGAGATATTTTGCTGACCCTTTGTGCAAGAATAGCTCCCAAAGCATAATTAGAGGCATCACACATGAGCTCAAATGGGAGTGTCCAATCTGGTGGCTGGATGATAGGTGTACTGGTCAATGCTTGCTTCAAGTGATTGAAGGCATCCTTGCATTTCTGGTCAAAATGGAACTCCACTTCTTTTTGTAGCAAATTGGATAGTGGAAGAGCAATTTTGCTGAAATCTTTTATGAATCGCCTATAGAAACCTGCATGACCAAGGAAAGAACGAACCTCCCGCACGCATGTGGATTAAGATAGGCATGAAATAACATCTATTTTCGCAGGATCTACCTCAATGCCCTTGCTAGATATTATACGCCCTAAAACTATGCCTTGCTCCACCATGAAATGACATTTCTCGAAATTCAGAACAAGGTTAGCCTTAATGCATTTATGCAAAACCTGAGTCAAACTATCCAAACATGCATCAAAGGAAGAGCCATAGACAGTAAAGTCATCTATGAATACATCCATGCAATTTTCTAAAAGGTCAGAAAATATACTTACCATACACCTTTGAAAGGTGCCTGGAGCGTTGCACAGACCAAAAGGCATCCTTCTATAAGCAAATGTGCCAAATGGGCAAGTGAAAGTAGTTTTATCTTGGTCTTCTGGGGCTATATGGATCTGAAAATAACCCGAATATCCATCCAAGAAACAGTAATGCGACTTGCCAACTAGTCTTTCTAACATCTGATCAATGAAAGGTAAAGGGAAATGATCTTTCCTAGTGGCTTGGTTAAGTCGTCTGTAATCAATGCAAACCCGCCAACTATTTTGAATTCTTGTGGGTAGTAGCTCATTGTTCTGATTTTCAACTACTGTGACCCAGATTTCTTTGGAACAACCTGCACGGGGCTCACCCATTTACTATCAGATATGGGATAAATAATGCCAGCTTGCAGTAGCTTGGTAACTTCCTTCTTTACCACATCCAGAGTCAGGGGGTTCAGTCTCCTTTGGGGCTGCCGTACTGGTTTAGTATCTTCCTCCAACAAAATCCTATGCATGCATGTGGAGGGACTGATACCAGGAAGATCTGCAAGTGTCCATCCGATGGCTTGTTTATTCTGCCTCAAAACCTGCAGTAATTTTTCTTCTTGATCAGGTTACAAATTTTTAGCAATAATCACAGGCAGCTTCTCACCATCTTCCAAATATGCATATTTAAGATGGTCCGGCAAAATCTTTAATTCTAAGGATGGAGGCTGTACGATGGAGGGCAGCAAGCTATTTGAAACAACTAACTCAGCAACACTAAATTCAACATACTTCTGACTCTCATTTTCACATGCTGCATCATTCAAGTCAGCAGCTGCATCACCACTCATAACTGCATAAATCTCAGTACATGCAGCACATGGTACAATATCACAGCCAGGACATGTTTCACAGGTAACAGAATCCAGAAAATCAGCAATATCAGGAAATTCAGCATAAACATCGTCAACTAGCATATCAATCACATCAACATGGAAAACAGAATGCCCCTCTAGGGGATGTCTCATGGCCTCAAAAATGTTAAATTGTACCACATCGTCACCAAATTCCATGAAAAGGGTGCCAGCATGGACATCTATCTTGGTCTTGGCTGTCTTGAGGAAAGGTCTGCCTAGGATCAATGGAGCATGGTTTGTTGAAGACTCATCTTCCATGTTCAGAATATAGAAGTTCGCTGGGAAAATTAGCTCATTCACCCGAACTAACACATCTTCTAACACTCCTGCAGGATGAGCAGTGGTCCTATTTGCCAACTGAATCACTATATCAGTAGGTTGCAAAGTGCCAGTGTTCAAGGATTGATATATTGACATAGGCATGACATTAATCGAAGCACCCAAGTCTAGCATTGCATGTTCAAATTTGGAGTTACCTATCGTGCAAGGAATTGTGAAAGTTTCAGGATCTTTACATTTTTGTGGCATGCTTAGTAGAATCATTGCAGAAACATTTCTGCCCATGCTTATTTTCTCAGTACCCTTAAGTCTTCTCTTGTGAGTACACAACTCTTTGAGGAATTTGGCATACTTGGGAATCTGCTTGATTGCATCAAGGAAGGGAATATTGATTTCCACCTTCCTGAATGTTTCCATGACTTCTCTTTCTATTTCTGTTTGTGCAGTATGCTTGGATTGTGTGACTCTATTTGGAAAAGGTAGTGGAATGGCCGATTTGAATTCTTTGCACATTTCTTCGTGTCACTGATTTTTGAATTTGAGCTATCCACTTTCTTTTGTTTCGGTCACCTTCGGTTCTTTGCACTTGTAGTTTAGGTTGTGGTGGAGTAGGACCGTCAACTTCTCTGCCACTTCTCAAGCTAATGGCACTTACATTGCCTCTTGGGTTGTTATTTGTTTGTGAAGGCAATTGGTTTGACCCTTGACTTTTCACTCACTCGAGTGGTTGCCATCTGCCCAATTTGAGTTTGTAAATTTTGGATGGTGGCATTGACATTCTGCTGAAACTGTTTCATCAAGTCTTCGAAAGGTGGCTCAGCTGGAGTGGCTGCTGGAATAGGTAGCTGGAGGGGCTACTGCATGGGTGGGGGCATAGGTTGTGCTTGCCTAAATGCAGGTGGTTGGTACTTGTTGCCAGGGCCTGTAGCTTGGTATCTAAACTGCGGTTACTGCTGTTGGTAGGGCTGTTGTTGTTGTTGACCAGAATTTCCATATCTTAGGTTGGGATGGTCCTTCCAGCCAGGGTTATAGGTATTAGAAAATGGATCATATCTGGGCTGCTACTGTGATTGCTGATATTGGGGTCTACCACGAAAAATACCAGCTGCTGCAATAGATTGCTCTGGAAAAATAGAACCACCATCTTGAAGTGTGGGGCATGCATCAGTAGGATGAGATGAACAAGAGCAAATGCCACACATAGTTGCAGCCATCTGCATTGGTGCTTGTTGTCCCACTGCTAACTGCCTCACCAAAGAAGTCAATTCATCAAGTCTGTGTTCCATTCTCTGTTAGTCTACATGAGACGATTGAATCTCATTGACTCCTCTGGTTGAGGTAATAATTCATGTGCCAAATTGTTGGGTATTGGCTGCCATGTTTGCTATCAAATCTCTTGCTGCTGCAGGGGTCTTGTCTACTAAAGCTCCTCCAGAGGCAGCATCCACCATGCTTCTGTCATTTGGCAGCAAGCCTTCATAGAAATATTGAATTAAGAGTTGATCGGTGATTTGGTGGTGGGGACAGCTCGAGCACAGCTTCTTGAATCTTTCCCAATATTCATGTAAGGTCTCTCCTATCATTTGTCTTATGCCACATATATCTTTTCTAATGGCAGCAGCTCTAGAGGCAGGGAAAAATTTCTCTAAGAACAACTGCTTCATGTCGGTCCAACTTGTTCTGAACCTGGTAAAAGATAAAATAACCAATCCTTGGTCTGTATCGGCAAGTGAGAAAGGAAATGCCCTCGAGCTTGATGTGCTTTCTTCGAGATCCCATGTGGCTTCATGGTTGAACAAACTACATGGAACTCCTTTAGATGCTTATGGGGATCCTCACCTGCAAAACCGTGAAACTTGGGCAACAAATGTATCAATCCAGATTTTAACTCAAAATCAGCATCAAGATCTGGGTATTGAATACACAAAGACTGGTTAGTTATATCAAGAGCAGCAAGTTCCTTAAGAGTTCTATTCTGCATGTTATCAGCCATGGTTTCAGAATTATTCAAGATCTCAAGTTCACTCCCAATATTAAGATCAAATTCAAAAGCAATTCTTGCACTTAGCCTACGAGCTCTAATCAACCTATGCAAGGTTCTATCAATCTCAGGATCAAAGTCAACCAAGTTGTTAGGCTCGGACCTAGTCATGCATCACACAAAAATAAATAAATAAGCAAATACACTAGACAATGGATAAAAATGTTAGAAAAGTTAATAAAAAGCAAAGGTTAGTAAAAACACTTAAAATGAAAAGATTACACTTACTAATCTCTGGCAACGGTGCCAAATTTTGACTAGCGCCGAACTCAGTCAAAATTATAACCAAAGTTATTACCTAAATTGCAGTATAGTGAACAACACCGGATCGTCTACTCAAGGATCGTAAATGTAATTTAATCAAATTAAGTTAAGTTAGAAAAGGGGGGTTTTGATGGTTCAAGGATCACAGTGACAACATTTAAAAAGAAATAACAATTAGAAGAACAGTCAATTCAGAAATCTATCCGAGATTGGGTAGATTCAATCATAAACCTTTCAATAAATACTTGAAACACATTTGAATGGTTAACTTGGATCTAACCGAGATCTCTGCATTAGATCCAGAATTCATACTAGACGATCATCTAGAATTCAATTGACAAGTGATAAACACAAATCTGCAATCGCACCATTCATGTAGATATATGTCAATTTAAGCACCGAATTCAATTAACCTAGGCACCAATCAGTAACCTAACATCTTCAATTACGTGATTAGCTTAGATCAATCAGTTCTAAGTTTCATCACAAATCTCAACCTTCAGTTATGTGATTAATTCAGATCAATCAGTTCTAAATTTCATCACAATACTTAATCTTAAAACAAGATCAAATCTGACTAAACATAAACAGAATCACTATTCATGCATTCAAGATCAAGAAAACAGAAGAAGAAGAGAAGAAGAATCCAAATATAAATCAAATACATTACATAACCAAGGTCTCAAGAATCCAAACCACAATCTCTTCAAGAGTCCCGAATTGACTGAAAGTAGCTTAGCCTTCCATTACCATGAAGGGGAGCATCAAAATATACAAAAGCTATAAGAAACTATGAAGAAACAAGAAGAAACTATGAGAGAATTGAAGGAGAATACAACTTGTCATTCATGATAACCAATGGTTCCTTTTATAGAAGTCTAGGATAACAAAATGACAAAGGGGAGTGGGTGGATGAGTGGGGTGGTTGAGTGAAGTGGTTGAGTGGATGGATTAGTGGATGAGTGGGTGGATTAGTGGATGAGTGGGTGGATTAGGGGATAAGTGGGTGGATTAGTGGATGAATGAGTGGGTGGTTGAGGATGAAAATTTCTTGTCTGATTTGGAAGCCAAAAACAACCAACTATACTTCAGATCCATGAAAAGTACTCTTCATGAAAGTTGTAGATCTTTGTCTTGGCTATAACATGCATATCTGGATCATCCAATTTGGCTTCCTACAACCCAAGATATGACCCAAATACCGCAGGTTGCTCAAACCCAACTTCAGCACCTCTGTTCCGACTTGCAAGCTCAAACTGACCCATTAGACTTCATTTTTTCAAAAAGTGTTCTTCATGAAAGTTGTTTATTTGGATCTTAACTATCAGCTATCCAAATTTCAGCCCGTCTCCCTTATTACAGCTTGAGATATGATTTTATGAGTGCACACCGTTCGGATTCTAGTGACAGGACCCGTATTCTGACTTCCATGTAAACTTAGGTCCCTTAGACATCTATTTAGGACTTCGAGCTCTTCATCAAAGTTGTAGAGCTTCCTCCTAGCTTTCCTACAAGGTAAAATTCATGATTATCAGATATCAAGAACTCAAGTTATGGCCAAAATACAGAAACAGTGTCAAATCTCAATAATGCTGAAAATATTCAATTAGGACCAATTTGAGCTCAAACTCACAAAATCATACCAAACTCAATCAATTAAGAATATGGAGAGTGTAAATGACTAAACATAAGGGTTTCTTAATGAATAAAATATGTGATTATCAAGTTATATTTTGTAAATGGACTTATGTGTATATTTATATTAGTGCCATGAGATATATATGTATTGTTGAGAATTTTATGTTCTCACCCCTTTATATTTTATGGTTAGCAAGTCAAGGCCCTACAAGAGGGTAAGAAGATGAAGATAACAAAAGAACTAGATTAGTTTAGTTTTAATCATTTCTGTTCAAAGCTTATGTAATTATTTATATTTGCTTTGAGAATATAAAAAGTTGCATACATGTATAACTTTTAGATATGGCTTTCCATAATTATTTATTTAAATGTTATGGATTAGTTGATGATTAAGTTAGAAGTAGCATGACTGATATTGCTTATCCAAGTATATATTGGATATACTAGGGTGCTGGTTTTAGACTGTTACAGGATACGCTTATCCACCACTTGGCTTAGGACATAACTAGTCCACTGCTTAGCATAGGTTACACTCATCCATTGCCTGGTTTAGGACATAACTAGTCCACCACCTAGAATAGGATACGCTCATCCACCGTCTAGCTTAGGATGCCTAGCTTTGGATAAAATTGATCTGCATTCTAGCTTTGGATATAACTGATTCGTAGCCTATCTTTGGATATGACTGATCCGCAGCCTAACTTTGGATATAACTGATCCGCAGCCTAGCTTTGGATATAACTGATCAGAACCCTACCTTTAGCAAAGTGTTTTTCTCACTCCTTTGCCAAGTCAAGGGGTTTGCCTCACTCCCTTAGTTAGGAATTATGATAAACTATGGTTCAACATTTCTAAACAAAGGAACCAACTCTTTCTAAACATTCCACTCAATCACAACTTAATGAGAGAATAAAGTATTTGCACTATGGTTCAACTTTGTAAATAAGGGAACCAATCTCTAGGTTCAACCGTAAGGGAACCAATCTCTAGCTAAACAACCCACTCAATCCTAACTTAATTGGGGAATAGATTATTCATTGGAAACTTTCATATTTAGCTCAACTTTAACTATTAAAGGATTTACTAATGTTCATAGGGTTTAAACCATCCCTAAAACAACTCAAATATTGCCTAAAAAGGCTTATTTTCAAGATTGCACCAAATGTGCATCATAATTTCTAAAATTCTAATAATTTTATGATTGAATAGATTTCTTTCATATCTTTCAAATGTCATAAACCTCATCTATTTTGGCTAAGTGTAGCCAAAGTTATACGACATTTTGCAGAAGTTAAAATAGTGCACTCACTGTTTTTCTAGAATCTGACCTGACTTTAAACTAAAACTGGGAACAAATTAAAAGTGGTAAAATTTTGAAATTTTACAAGCAAGAAGCCTTACATCTTAGCCTCAAAATGCCACTAGTCTCATGTCAATATGACATCGGAGCAAGAAATTATGCAATTTGGTTTACTGGCTGCCAAAATGTATTTTTTGCAGAATCTACCTCATATTCAAACAGAAACTGGTACTGATTGGTTGGCTCTAAAATTCTAACGTTTTTCCTACATGAAGTCTTATGTCTTAGCTTTCAAATGTCACTAGAATCAGGTTAATACAATGTTTGTAGCTCAAGTTATGCTACAAATAATACAAGCTATCGGGATGCTACTTTGTGTCAAGCCTAGGCAACTCTCTATCTAGTCTGGACTGAAAGTTTTTCAGCCCACTCTGTAACATTCTCTTTAACATGTGAGACATATAATTAGTTACAAAGGTAGCTTGATACTTGCTTAACATGCTTGTTTAATTTTGTGACAATCTGAATTAGTTTAGACATTTTGTTGCAAGCCGAAAGATGAAAAATATCTTAAAATGACCCAAATATTAGCATAAATGGCTTAGCTAATGGAAATAGATGGGGATAATTTATTTCTAAGTCATAAATATGTATTATGTGATGTGGTTAAAGTTTGAGAATTTCAGAGTCAGTTTGATATTTTTAAACATACTGGTTGTCTATTTAAAGTTGAAATAACTAGTCACAGATATGGAAAATGATGGTTTTGGTGCAACAATATTTTTTATGAATCCTATGATTTATTTTAAAGTTGTTGGAACTTGAAAAACTTGACTTATCTAAAGTTGAGTGTTTTTAGCAGATCGGGACATATCAGTGTTATATTTAATGGTCATAAGCCATCCACAGTTTTCAGCCACCTTTCTTGACCTCTTTTTTAATATTGCTATCAATATTTTCCTTGTCTCTTATTCTTCTTCACAGTTGAAAACAAAAATACTAGAAAAGGAAGAGAAAGGAGAAAAGAAAGAAGGGAAGAAAAGAAAAGTTAAGAGGAAAGGAAAGCTTGAAGATTTGTGATCAATTCCATCATCATCTCCATCACCATAGCAGCTTGACGAACTCAAGGTAGGGGTTCTTGAGCTCAACTTCATCTTCTTCCTCATTTTTCCATGTTAGGCTTATTTGAGGTTTAATATGTCAATTTGAGTTCTTGTGGTGTTTTACGTGATTTTCTTGCTTGGATGAGTTATAAGTGTTGTTTATGACTTGTTTATGCAAAGAGTTTGGAATAGAAACTAAAACTATCCATTTTGGACCTAAAATGCTTAAAGTGCAGGATTTAAGGTTTTGATGGATGATTTTGTGTTTTGATCCAATTTTGATGAAATCAATTAGTGTTTTATGTTTTCCTCATGTTTGTGAACTTGTTTGGGACTTAAAATCACCAAGAAACAATTTTGGATTGTTCAAATTTCGTGTCTGGCACCAATGGAACAGTGCCACACTTCTATAAAATTCTACAGAAGCTAATGTCTCAGGGTCATGCCTAGGCGTGACAAAACCATGCTAGGCGTGGGTGTTCAGTTTTCTCAATCAGGCGAGATAGAGAGGGTCACGCCTAGGTGTGAGTACCAAGATTTTTTAGGATTGTGTTCTTGAGGTTTTGACATTCCTTATGTGACGGGATCACTCATAAATGCCTTTCTAAGTATGTTCAGATACTAACGGAGATATTTATTGGAGACATTGACCTCCTACCATTTAAGAGAATTTGTAAAAAACCTTAGGTGTTCTTTGAGAGATGCCTTAGGGACTAACTAAAACCTTTTTCAACATGAGGTCGACTTAAAAACCACTTGTGAAGTGATGGTGAGAGGTTTTAGGTATGGAAATGTTAGATATATAGTTCTTGCTACCTTGTTTGAAGGGTGAGGCTAGGACTTAAGTGTATTAGTATTGGGTTATCTTAATTGTGAATTGAGATAGTTCTTGATTATTTGGTTTTCAAACCTGCTATTTGCCTGTTTCCTATGAATTATGACCTTAGATGGTGTGCACAACCATATGACCTGAGAATGAGGTGACGAGATCTAAGTTCTCCTTGCATTTATGCTTTCATGGTCAGGGTTACTGGTATGGGGGTGGCAATAATACTCTTAAGCGACGAGGGGAAAATGTCAACCTATTACCAAGTAGATATTGGCTTTTAGGCTTATTCTGCTCTGTATATACAAGAAACAATAGTTTATGGGAAATAAGTAAGTAACTTGTGTTTTCAAACTTTAAAACCTTCATATACATTGCATATTCATCATATTAGGACCTTGTTTAAGCATAAACATACTTCATATCATATAGCATTGCATGGTTGACAATTGTATGGACAGTTGTCATTACTTGACCGATTGGTTGTTTGGTTGCTTGTTCGATAGTATCTTAGGATTGTATGACTGATTCTTTGATATTGTTGTCTATTGGATATTCCTTTATATGGAGTGTAATTTTGTGTTTAGTTAAATTATTTATTGTAAATGTTTTACTACTAGTCTTGGTATACGAATATTGAGAAATTGTGATTTCTCACCCCTGTGTGATCCATGTAAATCCAGGTGAAGACCCTTCAAAGGGAAAGGGCAAGAAAAAGAAGAAGCAGAAGGCTTAGTTTAGCAACTTTATTTCTTTTCGAACATGTTTGTATATTTGTACCTTTCTAGTTGTATGTAAAAGCTTATGTATACAATTTGGCTTGTTAGCTAGTGATGTATATATATATGATCTTTTTATTATTCGAGACTTCCTATAATGGCTATAAAGGTTATTATGGGTTTTATTTTTTTGCAATTTTAGAAGCGACACGTTTAATGCGATTTATCTTAAAATATTTCATTTATTTTACGATAATTGTATTAGGATGTTACATTTTGGTATCAGAGCAGTTCATCCTATTGAGCTGGGGTATGAATTGACTATGCTTTGACATGTTATGAGTTCCTTTGTGTGTGTTATGCATTTCTTTGTCTCTTGTTTGAGATGGTTGCAAGACTTGCTTTATATTGGATTATTAATACCTATTGTTACACGGTTACAAGATATTTAGGTTGATCAACTCAATATGTATTGTTCTGTATGCATAGGAAACTATGGCACCAAAACAGCAAACCCGTAAGACAAGGAATTCACCTAGTGACAGTTCGAACATAGCCAAAGCCGTAAGGGCAATTGTAACACCCCGAAAATTGTTTGTTTCATGATTTATATTCATTTGATAATATTTGTGATTTTTTTGTGGATTTTTCCAGAAACGTTGATTATTTTAATATATTTCTCGATTTGCATGCGTGTTGAGCAGAGCCGGGAAATAAAATATTTTCCCTGAGGTTGGAAAACCTTGGACTGTGGAAACATCGACGGGGGATCTTACTAAACCTGAGGCCGGACACAATTTACGAAGTTTTCATTTTTCAAGATTTTATCTGATAAAAAAAATCGCAGTACATTTTATTATCCGTTGGATAATAAATACTAGTTTTGTTAGCTGTAACTTTTGTCCACTAGATAATAGCTTTAATAGAGTGTTAGTCATCTTTCCAGAAGAACACTTTAATGACATCATCAAAGTGACATTATCACGTTGACTTTTGCAAAAAGCTAACAAAGCTTCTTAAGAAAGTTTTGCACAAAGCTTCTCAAGAAAGCTTTGCACAAAGCTTCTCAAGGAAGCTTCTCCTTCTCTCCTCACCATGTGGCCCACCGTTTTTGTGGGGAAAAGTGACAAGAAAATTGTCATCTTTTCATAAAGCAATTCCACCTTTTATTCAAACAAAAGTTTCTATCACTTTCTCTCTCCACATTTTTCTCTTCTCTCACTTTTTCTCTCATACTTTTCTCTTCCTTCTTCCTCCTCTCTTCCACGGCAATCACCTCCATTTCCCCTCCATGGATGCTTGATTTCAAGCAACCACTTTACTTGAATCTACTTTCCTTTGTAGATCTTCCTTTCTTGTTGAAACTATTCTCTAAAAAGTTCATTTTTTCCTCTCAATTTTCTCTTTTCTTCCACGGCCAAGAAGCACCATTTTTGGCCATCCACATTTTCTTGCCCAACCAACCTTATTTCCTACCTCTTCTCATCATCTTGCACCTTTTCTCTTTCGTAACCATCACCTAAGTCTACCATTTTCACCTTCTTCCACAAAGCCCTAAAGTTTGAAGCTTTGAGGTAAAGTTCATGGCTTTACTACTTTTCTCTTCTCTTTTTCATGATCCTTGGTCACTTTGGTGATCAAGGATTCTTCTCTTAAGTTTTGGTTGGTGATTATGTGAGTTTGACCATCTTAGGGTTTTGGTGAAGGATTTGGACAAAAATCATCAAGGAGGTTCTAGAGCAAACTTGGATGACCAAATAGTAAGGTGATTCTACTTTGTTCATTTCTCTTCTCTCTATCAAGAAACAAAACAAAAGTTCTCACTTTTCTCTCCCAAACCCCATGGCCAAAGTATTGTTTTGGAGGGTTCAACACTTGATTTTTTATTTGTTCATTTTCATCCTCACTTTCTTGAAGCCAAGAACACAAAAATCCTCTCACCTTTCCTCCATTAAAGCTCACGGCCTCACCCTCAAAAACCTCCCATCCATCTTCTTTTATTCCATCCAACCATAGATCTTGAATCTAGACATAAATCCAAGACACTTTTATGTTGAAATCTTAGTCAAAATCATCCATCTTCAACCTTGTTCTTCAAGCTCAAGATAAAGGGTTTGTAGGTGAAGTTTTGAATCTTCACTTCTAATTTTATTTTCAAAATGTTAAACTATGTTCTTGATCCATGGTTGTCTCCTATCAAGCTTTAGATCTAATATTTGTATGTTTGTTGTCTTAAGGGTTTGTTTGTTGGTGTTGGACGAAAATTCAAGGAGACTTCAAGAAGCTTCCTTTTGATCTTCTCTTGAGGTAAGATGGAGATTAACCTCATCGACCATACATGGTGGTGATAAATGGATTTTTGTATGTTGCAAGTAAAGAATCCATGTGAGGACTTATTCACTTGGTTGTATGAATATGATGGTTTATGCTTATTTGCTTTATATGAATTTGACCTCGTATGATTTATGCTTATGTGCTTAGTTATGCTCTATTATGATTTATGTAAGGATGTGCTATAGTGTGATATGATAATTGAAGTATGATATGTGTTTGGAATCTTGTTGTTGGAGGATCAAAATTTAGAGGTCTAAGGACCATGGGGCTCACGGCCATTAAGCCCATTTTGGGGCAATCCAAGTCAATTTTTTTTTATAAATTGTGAATTTAGTTGATTAGGTAATAGGGATATGAATCAAAGGATTTTTAAGTGTGGAAAGGAAGTGAATATGATTTTATTAATTGGAAAGAATGGACTTTTAACATAGGTCATAAAGAATGAATTTAGAAGATGATATTAAGTTTAAAGTATTTTGTTTAAAAAGGATTTTTAGAGGAGTATGGAAATGTATAGCTTTTATTAAATAAATAATGATTTTGCAATAGAAATGGAAAAAAAAATTTAAAGGTGATTTGAAATTCAAAGTATTTTACTTCAGTAGAATGGAACAAAGTTTTATTATTAGATAACAGTGTTTTAATTAAGATGATGGAGGATAAGTTTTAAAAGTGATTTAGAACTCAAAGCATTTCGTTTAAGAGGGTTTTAGTAAAGTAATATAATACATATTTTTGGGGAAAACATTGGAAAACGTTTACAAGATTATGAAAATAGCGGTTTCCTATTGGGCTGACGTACTGGACCTAATTTTGTTAAAAACTATGGTTTATGGCCTGTGGTGGCTTAGATTCTGCATTGAATTATCATGCATTGAACATTATCATACATTGAACATTCTACACAGTTCTGTTGTTGTGCCGATGTGCTGGACCCGTGTGGATCAGTGTTGTTATGTAATTGTATGGGCGATTACGTAATATCATTGATACTAATAGTATCAGACAATTGTATGGGTGGTTGTCTAGATATCATTGGGAACAGTACAAAGATGGCTTGAGTTATGCATTGAGTTATTATGCATTGGACATCATACAGTCAATGTTTGTATGGCTTTTGTTGCCACAGAATGAACGAGAATCGAGTAGTGTGATCCAAGGGAAAGATCTCAGGGTGCGTCAGGGCAAGGTGTAACGTCCCTTTTTGGGAGGAAACGTCACATTGTCAAATAAAAGAAAATGCGGAAAAGTAAAGTTTTAACAATTCAAGACCTGGTTCATTCGTTTAAGTTTAACTTGTTCAATTCTTAAATACGCGAGCAAAATAGCAGAAATATTTTTTTTTTGTTTTGATAATCATTTTAACCATGCGGAATATAAATGCCGGTGAAGAATAAAATAGTAGACAAAATTCTCATCTGAATAACATGCATATAGATATATATATAAAATGTGCTGACATCATTTATACTTAGATACAAGCATGAATTACCCAAAAAGCAAAACTATACCTGCCCCAAAGGATTATACAGATATGCCCCAGAGATACCAAAATATACAGCCCACAAAAAAAATACATCAGGCCCCAAAATAAAACACTGGTAGCCATCAGTAGCTACCAGTAGACTCAGTCTCTCAAATGAGGAGGGACCGTATCCGAGTCCTCAGCAAGATCCTCCTCTTCAGAGGAAACCTCCATGGGAACCACAGAACCACGGGCAGGAGCTCGAGCAGTAGAATCAAAAGAGTCTTCCCACGGGGTGTAGTAACGGTTACCCCACATCTCACGGATGGGCAAGTAAAACTCCAATCGTAGGCTGATGTGGCAGGTGAGGACAGGCGCCTCATAACGTCTCCAGGCTAGGGCAATTGACACATCTCCCAAGTAGATGCAGCGATCGGAATTCAAGTTGATATACCAGCACTCTGGCCCTCCGAGGAAGGTCAGACGCACATCACCAAGAAATCCGCGCATACGTGCCACCATCGTCTCGGTAGAAGCTAGTCTTGTTTGGGCCAGAAGCCAGGAAACTCGGGATCTTTCGCCTCCTTACCGTCGTCTTTGACCAATACAGTGCACACACAGGTAGCAAATAATAGAAGCACAGAAAGAGGTAACACATCCTACCATCATTACCAATTATAGCAGCTAGAAACAAACGGCGCAACGCGCCCAAGTAGTAATTTAGAAATAGCATATCCAAGTAATAAATAGTAAATTCAGCAGTAACCAGGTAAGCAATTTCCAGGCAGGCATTCAGTACAGTAATAGCCAAACAGGTCACCGTTATGGAAAATAATGATTTATGATGACAGAATATATCACGACACACATGCATGCTTTCCCAAGTTCCAACTCCATGGAGCTAGACTCAAACAGTCGGAGAGAAAGATCAGGAGACGTGTCCGCAACTCGGCTGCCGCGACCAAAGTGCTATTCATCAACAATTTTCACGTGCATATCAGGCATTGTACGGACAGTCCACGCTCGATCACGATATAGGACAGTGTCAAGTCCGGATCGTCGGTGCGTTTGCATCGGTTTGCCCCACAGGCAGAGGAGCTACCAACTACCCATTGTGGAGGACCCGCACCCCGACGCCCCTGAGTTCTTAACAAGACCCACACTTGTCTACTCGCACCCATACAAAGGTGTGTTCAATCTCCTAGGCAACTAGGCCTTACAACAGTCCACAAGGACATTCATAATGCATATGACACTATGCATGGACATGTATGATTCACAATCTCATACAATTACATAACATGTCACAATAGGCCAATATAAGCATCAATATACCAATGGTCACTCACATGGACTCATAACATCACAATATAAGGATCAAGTCAATTTGTACATTTTTAGGTTCATTATGAATCCTAATTTAGAATTTATTTCCTCTTTCAAGGTTCATGTCCAATCCAATTCTTACAATTATTTTCAATCTCCCAAGGTAATTTAATCTCTTACAATTTGTAAATGGTTCAAGCTCCTAGGCCTCACATTCTCTTGTTCTTCACTCACTTAGAATTACTTTAAGCCTTATGATAATTTCATTCTTGGTCCTTTAAAATTTATGAAATCTTGATTATATTAAATTCTTCTAATTCATCAATTGTCTATCCCATTATATAGGTTTTTAATTACATAATTGCTTATGCTTCCAACTTACCAAAATCATCTACTTACACCTAAAAATGTCCTAGAGGTCGTGGCCTCATAATGGCTCCAATTTCAAATCCTTTCAAGTCATCATCTTGCATGCCATTCTCTTAGTTCTTTAAATTGTTTACTTGTTAAATTAGCTCACCAAGAACCCTAATTTCTTGGCCCTAAAACCGTAGCCCTCATAGGAATTTCCATTCCAAGTTTTCCTTCCATTAAATTCCATCATATCCATTGATTAATTTAAGTCTTATGCTAGTTACAATTAAATCATAAATTTACCTAAATTCCTAGCCTAAAACCGTGACCCTACAAGAAGGTTTCTCAAATGTTTTTCTTCCATTTTCAATCACAAAATCCAATCCAACATATCCATACATATAACAAATTAACTCAATAGCATAAACCAAATAAAATCAACACATAAGCACACTAATCACAAAATCAAAGAATAACCCTCATTAGGATTTTTCCACAAACAACACAATCAAAGTTCCTAGATGCTAAGAGAGGTTGAGGAGGAGTGTCTTCCTCTTACCCAAATGAAGAAATCAAGAGAGCTCCAAGAAAGCTTCTTGCAATTTTTGGATTTGACCTCCAAAAAATCCTAAAATGGTGACTTTGTTAGAATAGCATAATGGCTTGGAAAATGAAGCATAGGTGGCCAACATGAAGACCATGACCACGACAATGGAGGAGAAAGAAGAGAAGTCTTGAAACTTACCCAAAAAGCTCAAAGCTTGGAGCTTGGAGAAAATGGTGAAGATGGAGTAATTTCAAGAAACTCCAAGAAGAAAAGATGCTTAGAATGGTGAGAGGATTAAGGAAATGTATTTATATGTAATTTTTGTGATGGTTGAGGGAGAGGAAGAGGGGCTGGCCGTGGAGATGGGTAGAGAGAAGGAGGAGAGAAAGAAAAATGAAGAAGAAGAAGAAAGGGTAGAGAGAGAAAGTGTTTTGGTAAAAATGAATTTGTGTAATGTGTAAAATGAATTAATGAAACCAAATTCCCCCCCCCACCAAGGGCTACTGCCATGCTTAAGAGAGAGAAGAGAGAGGGAGAGTTGGCTTCCAAGAGAAGCCAAGGCCATTTGAGTCAATGTTTGGTCAAAGCTTCTCAAAGAAGCTTGATTATTTAACATTAAATTTGAATTAAAGTGGATTGATTAGACATAAAGCGGATTTCATTTAGATAAGGTGATAAGTTTTTTATTATACACTATTATCTAATGGATAATAGTTACAGTTGACAGAAGTCAGTATTTAATTAATCTGACAGATAAATTTTTCGCAGTATTGATTTATTTTATCTGTTAAGATTTCTCAAAAATTGTGAAACCTCGTAAACTGTGTCCAGTCTCGGGTTTAGTAAGATCCTCCATCGACATGTCTATAGTACAAGGTTCACGGAGAAAATATTCCTGGTTCTACTCGGTACGCACACAAAAAATATATTAAAATATTCGACGTTTCCGGAAAATTCCCAGAAAATTATCAAAAATTGAAAATATTATAAAACGACCATTCGTCATATATTTTTCCAATTCTTGAAGCGCTACAGTCATTTTCCCGACTCTGCTCAATATTCACGCAAAACGAGAAATATATTAAAATATTCGTCATTTCCGAAAAATTCTAGAAAAATTCACATAAATCACAAATATTAGAAAATGACTATTTGCGGTGAAATAATTAATTTCCGGAGTGTTACACTGACCTCAGCAATTCTCAGCTTAGTGTGCACGCAAAACGAGGAATATATTAAAATATTCGTCGTTTCCGAAAAATTCTAGAAAAATTCCTAAAAATCAAGAATAATATAAAATGATCATTTATACTTAAACAGATATTTTTCGGGATGTTACACAAGGTGATTCATCTAGTGACCTGGTTGTCACATTATATACCTCTGGTCATGAAGAACCGTTACAACGCACTAACGAGGAACTGACAAACACTACCTCTTTTCGCGATCCGGCGTAGACTATCATTGAGGGTGGCAGATCTTCTGGAACGCTTATCTCTGAATTTGAGTATTAGCTCCACGGAGTAGGAACTAGTTCAGTATGCAGACACATGGTCAGTACACATATTATCGTGGCATGGTCAGCATACATATCGTGGTGGCATAATCATTATACATATCTATGGTGGATGTTTGTTGTTATCTGTTGTTATAGTGCTGTTAATGTTTATATTATTGTGGGATATGCTCTTTGATGATATTTATGAAAGTGGTAACTTGAATATATCTGTAAATTTTCATATGTATAGAATGACTTTGTCATTTGTATCGTTTTCTTACTGCCATATTGGATTTGATGTAGGGGATCTCACCTCTTTCTTGTCTCGTTCTGTTTTTTATTTATGACTGTGAAGACTAAGATAGCAACAAGGCAAAATCTTTATGGGTTCGTGGAGATGCAATTTTCTTGGAGGTGCCGACGTATAGTTTGCTCTCTTGAAGTTAGAGCAGATTGGGTACGTTGGGAACATTACCCTACTTTTGAGTAGGACATGTTATAGGTTTCTACTTCCTCGTTTGGGTTAGTATGGGCTTGGTTGTGGTAGCTGCATATATGTCTTTGAACAAGTATGCTTTTACATTTTGAATGTGTTACTGTATTATGCTATATATAGTTTGCTCCCTTGAAGTTAGAGCATGTTGGGTACATTGGGAATGTTACCCTACTTTTGAGTAGGACCTGTTATAAGTTTCTACTTCCTCGTTTGGGTTAGTATGGGCTTGATTGTGGTAGTTGTATATATGTCTTTGAACAAGTATGTTTTAACATTTTGTATGTGCTACTGTATTATACTATATATATATATATATATATATATATATATATATATATATGGAAAATATGAGCCACGAAAGGGAATTACATTCCAGATATATATATGTGTGTGTGTGTGTGTGTGTGTACAATGATTAAATTTGTAAACTTGTTGTTAAGTTGTAGCACGCCTAAATTTAGTGACTGTGGCATAATGACGATTGTGTCATTGTTATTAAATGTAGGGGTGTTACAGCAATGGCCGAAGTGATGTGTGAGCAAACGACTGCAAATGCTATTGCGATAAGGGAGCAAGCAGTTGCTACTGCTAGGGTGATTGAAAGGCTAGAGGCCAATCAACCACGGCCTACACCACCACTTGTTCAACCAGTATAACCAGTTTCGAGGGCACCCATGGGAAGGAGTCAAAACTTCCAAGACCTTGCAGAATTCAGAAGGTTCAACCTGTCTGCTTTTAAAGGAGAGTACAACCCAGTCAGAGTTGGGGAGTGGCTAAAGGAGATGAAAAAGATCTTTGATGTGATGGTCTATTCGGATGAGCATAAGGTGCTCTTTGCTTCATTTTTGTTGGAAGTGGAGGTAGAGGATTGGTGGACAGATGCCAAGAGATTGTTGGTTACATCAGGGACTCTGATAACATGGGAAATCTTCAAAGAATCATTTCTAGAGAAGCATTTTTTGCAAAAATTGCAAAATGCAAAAAAGATGGAGTTTTTGAGGTTAGAACAGGGCGACATGTCTGTTAGTCAGTATGTGGCCAAGTTTAGTGAGCTGTCCAAATTCTCATTCCACATTAAATTTAACACTAATGAGCGTTGGAAATGTGTAAAATTTGAGGAGGGATTGAGAGATAAGGTCCAAAAGTTTGTCAGGCTATTGAAGATTCGAGATTTTGCCACTTGGTGAACAAGTGTAGGATAATAGAAGGTCATGATCGTAAGCCTTCAGTTGAACATAAATCACAAAGCTTTCAGAAGAGAAAGTAGGGTGATGAAAAGTTCAAGAAGGGATCTTTCAAACCTAGCTTTGCTCAAGGAAAGGGAAAACAGGTTAAGCAGGAGATGGTAGGGCCCAAGTGTTCCAAGTGTAGGAGACAACATGGAGACTAGCCTTGCTTGGTGTGCTTTATTTGCAAACAACTTGGACATTTTGCTAAAGAGTGTCCATCAAGAAAGGAAACTGTGCCTACCCAGAAACCACAAGCCAGAGGGAGAGTCCATACCCTAGGGGGTGAAGCGGTGACCCAGTCTTCGAAGGTAAATGCATTATTCACAATCATCTTTTAACTGTGTTGTATAATTCGGGAGTATCCCACTCCTTTGTTTCTAATGATTGTGTGAAGGTGTTGGATTTTCCTGTGTCTGAACTTTCTTATGACTTATCTGTATCTACGAACACTAGTAAACTAGTTACAACATCCAAAGTGTGTCTTAATTGTTGTGTAAAGGTAGAAGATAGAATTTTTTGTGTTAACCTTATCTGTTTGCCTCTAGTAGATATTGATGTCATCCTTGGCATGGATTGGTTGTCCGCTAACCAAGTAGTGTTGAACTGTGTGAAAAAATCCTTGATTTTCTTGTCAGATATAACTGCTAGAGTTGTTTCATCAGAGTCTATGTATCTCAATATGAATCAGGTCAATCTTTGTTTAAAGGAGGAATTTCTATGATATATTCTCTTGTTTTCGCTAAGTGCTGAGGTTAAGTAAAGCTTAGGTTAAATATTTATGGTGAGTGAATATCTTCAAGTTTTTCCAAGTGATATAGTGGAGTTACCACCTGATCAAGATATAGAGTTTACTATAGACTTAGTGCCTGGGACGGGACCTATCTCTATAGCACCCTATAGAATGACACCACTCAAGTAAGTGGAACTCAAGAAACAAATTGAGGATTTGTTGGATAAGCACTTCATTAGGCTGAGTGTTTCTCCGTGGGGAGCATCTGTGTTACTAGTGAAGAAAAAGGATGGTACCATGAGGCTCTGTGTGGATTACAAACAGCTGAATAAGGTGACTATTAAGAATAAGTATATGTTGCTAAGGATAAACGATCTAATGGATCAACTGAGAGGAGCTATGGTTTTCTCAAAGATTGATCATAGGAATGGTCATCATCAGATAAGAGTTAGGGAAGAGGATATCCCTAAGACTACTTTCAGAACTAGGTATAAGCATTATGAGTACCTTGTGATGTCCTTTGGGTTGACGAATGCACCGGCAGTGTTTATGGATTATATGAACAGGATCTTTATACCCTACCTGGATCAGTTAGTTGTGGTGTTTATAGATGATATTTTAATCTATTCTAAGATAATGGAGGAGCATAAGCAACATCTGAGGATAGTGTTGGAAACGCTTAAGGAGAATAGGTTGTTTGTCAAACTATCGAAGTGTGAGTTCTAGCTTTCGCAAGTTTAATTTTTGGGACATGTAATATCTCAGGGGGGATTTCTATGGACCCAAGCAAGATTGATACAGTGTTGCAGTGGAAGAGACCTACCACTGTGATAGAGATCAAAAGCTTCATAGGCCTAGCGGGGTACTATATAAGGTTCATAAAGGGTTTTTCTTAGCTAGCACTACCCTTGACTAGATTAACTAGGAAAGGTAGTTCTTTTGATTGGACTCAGGACTGTGAGGATAGTTTCCAAGAGCTAAAGGTGAGGTTGACAGCTACACCGGTGTTGGTAATTCTGGATCCTTTGAAGAACTTTGAGATGTATTGTGATGCTTCAAAGATGGGTTTGGGTTGTGTTTTAATGCAACATAGGAGAGTTATGGCCTATGTATCAAGACAGTTGAGACCTCATGAGGAGAACTACCCTACTCATGATCTGGAGTTAGCTGCAGTAGTGTTTGCCTTGAAAACTTGGAGACATTACCTGTATGGAGTTCAATTTGAGGTGTTCAATGATCATGAAAGTTTGAAGTATTTATTTGATCAAAAGGAGATGAACATGAGACAATGAAGATGGATGGAGTTTTTGAAAGACTACGATTTTGAGCTAAAGTATCATCTGGGTAAAGCCAATGTGGTGGCTGATGCATTGAGTAGGAAATCTCTACATGTGTCCCGTATGATGATCCAAGAGAGTGAACTTCTGGAGAGTTTTAGAGATATGAGTCTTTCAATAACTGTGTTGCCACATAGTCTCAGTGTGAGTCGAGTGGACATAGTGAGTAACTTTAGGACTCAGATCTTAGAAGCTCAGAAGGAAGATAAAACTCTTAGTGATTTAAGTGAGCAAATCTTTTTAGGTAATCTTGGAGTTTTTGATATGGCGGATGATGAGATAATTAAGTTTAGAGGTAGACTTTGCATTCCTCGTGAATCCGTGACCAAGGAAAGGATCCTTGAAGAAGCTCGCTGTAGTCAATACTCTATTCATCCGGTGGCCATGATGATGTATCAAGACTTGAAAAAATTATTTTGGTGGTCTGGAATGAAGAGAGACATAACTGAGTTTGTGTCTAGGTGTAGGTCAAGATAGAACACTAGAAACCCTCTGGACCTCTTCAATCTTTAATAATCCCTGAGTTAAAATGGGATAACATCACAATAGATTTCGTGATGGGTTTACCCAAGAGTCAATTAGGTTTTGATGCTATATGGGTTGTAGTGGATAGATTAACCAAATCTGCCCATTTTATACCCTATAAGGTTAACTACTCCTTAGATAGACTAGCTCAGTTATACCTTCGGGAGATAGTTAAATTGCACAGTATTCCCTTTTCTATAGTTTCTGATAGAGATCCTAGATTTACATCTAGATTTTGAGGACCCTTACAGAAAACTTTTAGGACAAAGCTTAGTTTGAGCACAATATACCATCCATAGACTGACGGTCAGTCGAAAAGGATTATTCAAACCCTTGAGGATATGCTAAGAGCATGTGTGCTAGAGCAGAAAGAGAGTTGGGATAAGTTCTTACCTTTAGTGGAGTTTGCCTACAACAATAGTTTTCATACTAGCATAGGTATGGTACCGTATGAAGCACTTTATGGTAGAAAGTATAGGTCCTCTTTGTGTTGGTATGAGATTGGAGAGGGAACCATTCTAGGTCTTGAGTTGGTACAACAGACCATTGATCAGATTAAAATGATCCGGGATAGATTGGTGAGAGCTCATAATAAGCAGAAAAATTATACTGATAAGAGGAGAAGACCTCTAGAGTTCAGTGAGGAAGATCATGTATTCTTGAGAGTCACTCCTACAACTAGGATTGGTAAAGCATTGAGAACACAGAAGTTGAACCCTTGTTTCATTGGTCCCTACCAAATCCTAAAGAGAATTGGACCCATAGCTTACCAAATTGCCCTTCTACCCAGCTTGTCTAACCATCATGATGTCTTCCATGTGTCACAACTTATGAAGTATAATCCAAATCTTTCACATGTCTTGAGAAATGAATCTGTGCAGTTAAGAGAGGATTTGTCTTATGTTATGTGACCAATAAGGATCATGGACAGATGAGTTAAAGAGCTTAGAGGTAAGCGGATTCCTCTGGTGAAGGTGCTTTGGGATGGTGTTGGTTTCGAGGAGGCGACTTGGGAGTTGGAGTCTCACATGCAGCAAGATTACCCGCAATTGTTTATATGAGGTAAGCAATTTTAGGGGCAAAGTTTTAAATAGGGGGAGAAATGTAACATCCTCTTTA
Organism: Ormosia emarginata; assembly: GCA_029884605.1. Classification (NCBI taxonomy): domain Eukaryota; kingdom Viridiplantae; phylum Streptophyta; class Magnoliopsida; order Fabales; family Fabaceae; genus Ormosia; species Ormosia emarginata. Next base: position 29,532,980 of record JAQQTP010000088.1, read on the forward strand.
ACATGTTAGACTTATAATTAGTTACAAATATAGCTTAATATGTGCTTAACATGCATGTTTTATTTTGTGACAATCTGAGTTAGTTTAGACACTTTGTTATAAGTTGAAAGATGAAAAATAGCTTAAAATAACCTTGATATTAGCATAAATGGCTTAGCTAATGGAAATAAATGTGGATAATTTATTTTTAAGTCACCAATGCGTATTTTGTGATATGGTTAAAGTTTAAGAATTTTAAGAGCTAGTTTGGTATTTTTAGGCATATTGGTTGTCTATTTAAAATCAGAATGACTAGTCACAAATATGGAAAATGATGGTTTTGGTGCAACAACCTTTTTTATGAATCCTATGATTTATTTAAAAGTTGTTGAAACTTAGAAAACTTAATTTAGCTAAAGTTGAGTATTTTTAGCAGATCGGGATGTTTCAATGTTATGTTTAATGGCCATAAGCCATCCACGGTTTTCAGCCACCTTTCTTGACCTCTTTGGTTGATATTTCTATCAAGATTTTCCTTGTTTCTCATTCTTCTTCAAGGTTGAAAATAGAAACAATAGAGAAGGAAGAGAAAGGAAAAAAGAAGGAAGGGAAGAAGAGGAAAGCTAAGGGGAAAGGAAAGCTTGAAGATTTGTGATCAATTCCATCATCAACTCCATCACCATAGCAACTTGAGGAACTCAAGGTAAGAGTTCTTGAGCTCAATTCATCTTCTTCCACATTTTTCCATGTTAGGCTTATTTGAGGTTTAATATGTCAATTTCTGTTCTTGTGGAGTTTTATGTGATTTTCTTGCTTGGATGGGTTATAAGTGTTGTTTATAACTTGTTTATGCAAAGAGTTTGAATTAGAAACTAAAACTATCCATTTTGGACCTAAAATGCTTAAAATGTAGGATTTGGGGTTTTGATGGATGATTTTGTGTTTTGATCCAATTTTGATGAAATCAAATGGTGTTTTATGTTTCCCTCATGTTTGTAAACTTGTTTGGGACTTAAAATCACCAAGAAACAGCTTTGGATTGATCAAATTGCGTGTGTGGCACTAATGGAACAGTACCACACTTCTGTAGAATTCTGCAGAAGCTACTGGCTCGGGGCCACGCCTCGGCATGGGTGTTCACCTTTCTCAGTCAGGTGAGACATAGAGGGTCACGCCTAGGCATGAGTACTAAGATTTTTAAGGATTGTGTTCTTGAGGTTTTGGCATTCCTTATGTGACAAGATCACTTATATTTGCCTTTCTAAGTGTGTTAAGACACTAATGGAGGTGTTTCTTAGAGAGATTGACTTCCTACCATATATGAGAATTTGTGAAAAACCTTAGGTGTTCTTTGAGAGATGGGATGCCTTAGGGACTAACTAAAACCTTGTTCAACATGAGGTTGACTTGAAAACCACTTGTGAAGTGATGGTGAGAGGTTTTAGGTATAGAAATGCTAGATACATAGTTCTTGCTACCTTGTTGGAAAAGTGAGGCTAGGACTTAAATGTATTAGTATTAGGTTGTCTTAATTGTGAATTCAGATAGTTCTTGATTATTTAGTTTTCAAACCTGCTATTTGCTTATTTCCTATGTATTATGACCTTAGATGGTATGCACAACCATATGACCTGAGCATAAGGTGATGAGATCTAAGTTCTCCTTGCATGTATGCTTGCATGGTCACCGTTACTGGTATAGGGGTGGCAATCGTACTCTGATGCAGCGAGGGGAACGTGTCAACCTATTACCAAGTAGATATAGGCTTTTAGGCTTATCCTGCTTTGTATATACAAGAAATAGTGGTTTGTGGGAAATAAGTAAGTAATTTGTATTTTCAAACTTTAAAACCTTCATACGCATTGCATATTCATAATATTAAGACCTTGTTTGAGCATAAACATACATATCATACAACATTGCATAGTTGACAATTATATGAGCAGTTGTTATTGCTTGACCGATTGGTTGTTTGGTTGCTTGTTCGATAGTATCTTAGGATTGTATGAGTGATTCTTTGATATTGTTGTTTATTGGATATTCCTTTATATAGAGTGTAATTTTGTGTTCAGTTAAATTATTTATTGTAAATGTTTTACTGCTGGTCTTAGTATGCAAATATTAAGAAATTGTGATTTCTCACCCCTGTGTGTTTCATGTAAATCCAAGTGAAGACCCTCCAAAGGAAAAGGGTAAGAAAAAGAAAAAATAGAAGGCTTAGTTTAGCAACTTTATTTCTATTCGAACATGTTTGTATATTTGTACCTCTCTAGTTGTATGCAAAAGCTTATGTGTACAGTTTGACTTGTTAGCAAGTGATGTATGTATATATAATCTTTTTATCATTCGAGGCTTCTTATAATGGCTATAAAGGTTTTTATGGGTTTCATTTTTATGCATTTTTAGAAGTGACATGTTTAATGCGATTTATCTTGAAATATTCCATTTATTTTACGATTGTAACACCTACCGTAAGGTATCACATTTAAGACTAGAATTATTAAACCATACCCAAGTTATAAATAATTTATTATTATTTATATACGAGTTGTAAAATAATTAATCTTGTAATGATACTGATTGTAAAATTCCATTTGCGAATAATATAAAATTAGATAAATAAATAAAACCATACAATACATAACTGAATGACACTCACTCATAATATACATAAATATAAACTCGGTTCATAAATAATTTACATACATAAGATTGTACTTCAAGAAGTAAATATGTATAACTATTACTTCAAAGCATTAAACTAACCAAAGTTAGAACTTCCAGTGAGAAAGTTCCTTAGAAGGATCTTCCTCAGTCTCCTCTGAAGACAAAGCCCCCCCAGTTCTACGCAGACCTAGGAACAGGTGTACGCACATACGACACCATAGAATTATGTCTAGGGGTGTAAGAAGGAATACCCCAAAAATCCCTCATGGGCATCGAGAACTCTAAATGTAACGAGACTGTAGTAAACAAACTAGGGTTCCTATTGCGGGAACCACTAAAGGTTAGGGTTGTAACACCCTTGTGGGGATGTCACATTTATGATGCAATAAAATAAAACCTTACCCAAGTTATAAAACATTTGAAACATAATTAATATGAGTTGTAAAATTTTTCTTTTTATACTGGATATCATTAAATAAAATAACACGGAACATAAAATAAAACAAACTATTATCACACTCCATAATATACATATGATTTTGTTTTAAGTTGTACAAATAATTTACAACTACAAATATTTAGATAAAGCAGTAAAGAGTCAACATAATACTAAAACAAAAAGTGCCCAAGTGCACATCAAAGATTCCTAACCCTCCGATGGAACACTCTAAGATGGATCATCAGATGACAGAAATCCAGGATGTCTCGCAGCTCTACGGACAGGAGTCCGTGCTGTCGACACACTACTGATCTCACTAGGCGCATGGAAAAGCCCTCCCCAATAACGCCTAAGAGTTAGCGGCAACTTGACGAGCGCCGAACTCAGTCAAAATTATAACCGAAGTTATTACCTAAGCTTGTAGCACAGTGACAACACCGGATCGTCTCCTCAAGGATCGTAGATGCAATTTAATCAAATCAAGTGAAAGTTAGCAAAGGGGGGTTTGATGGTTCAAGGATCGCACTTAACAAAATTAAAAGGGAGAAATAACAATTAAAGAGCAGTCAATTTAGAAACCTATCCAAGATTGGGTGGATTCAATCATAGACCCTTCATAAAACACTTGAAGTGCAATTGAATTGTTAATTTGGATCTAACCGAGATCTCTGCATCAAATCCAGAATTCATACTAGACGATCGTCTAGAATTCAATTAACAAGTGATAAACACAAATCCGCAATCGCATCATTCATGAAAATCTATGTTAATTTCAAGTACCGAATTCAATTAACTTAGGCACAAATCAAGAACCTAACCTCTTCAATTACGTGATTAATTTAGATCAATCAGTTCTAAGTTTCATCACAAATCTCAATCTTCATTTATGTGATTAGTTTAGATCAATCAGTTCTAAGTTTCATCACAAATCTCAATCTTAAACCAAGATCAATCAGATCAACATAAATAGAATCACCATTCATGCATTCAAGATCAAGAAGAAGAAAAAGAAGAAAAAAGAAGAAAAGAGGAATTCAATTACAAATCAAATACAATACATAACCAAGGTCTCAAGAATCCAAACCACAATCTCTTCAAGAGTTCTAAATTGACCGAAAGTAGCTTAGCCCTCCATCACCATGAAGAGAAGCATCAAAATATACAAAAGCTATGAGAAACTATGAAGAAACTATGAAGAAACAAGAAACTAAGAGAGAAATGAAGGAGAGAATACATGTTGTTCATGATAAATGGTGCCTTTTATAGAAGTCTAAGGTAACAAAATGACAAAGGGAAGTGGGTGGATGAGTGGGTGGATGAGTGGAGTGGTTGAGTGGATGGATTAGTGGGTTGGTTTAGTGGATTGGTTTAGTGGATGAGTGGGTGGAGTGGTTGAGTGGTTGAATTAGTGAAAAATGCCAAAGGACTTTTGGTGAGTGGAAAATTATGGACTTGAATGGGTGAGTGGATGGATGAGTAGATGAGTTAGTGGATGAGTGGGTGGAGTGGTTAAATGGTTGGATTAGTGTATTAGTGGATGAATGGGTGAGTTAGTGGATGAGTGGATGAGTGGATGAGTGGATTAGTGGATGGATGAGTGGATTAGTGGATGGGTGAAAATTTCGTGTCTGACTTGGAAGCCAAAAACGACCCACTATACTTCAGAACCATGAAAAGTGTTCTTCATCAAAGTTGTAGATCCTTGTCTTGGCTATAAAATGGATAGCTGGTTCGTCCAATTTGGCTTCCTTAAGCCCAAGATATGTCCCAAATACCGTAGGTTGCTCAAACCCAACTTCAGCACCTCTGTTCCGACGTAAACTCAAAATGACCTGCTAGACTTCTTTTTCTCAAAATGTGTTCTTCATGAAAGTTGTTTATTTGGATCTTGACTATCCACTGTCCAAATTTCAGCCCATCTCCATTATTACATCTTGAGATATGATTTTTTTGAGTGCACACTATTCGGATTCTACTGGCAGAACCCGTATTCTGACTTCCATGTAAACTTAGGTCCCTTAGACATCTGAATCAGACTTCGAGCTCTTCATCAAAGTTGTAGAGCTTCCTCTTAGCTTTCCTACAAGGTAAAATTCATGTTCATCAGATATTAGGAACTCAAGTTATGGCCAAAATACAGAAACAGTGTCAAATCTCAATAATGCTGAAAATATTCAATTAGGACCAATTTGAGCTCAAACTCACAAAATCATACCAAACTCAATCAATTAAGAATATGGAGAGTGTAAATGACTAAACAAAAGGGTTTCTTAATGAATAAAATATGTGATTATCAAATTCCCCACACTTAGCTTTGCACTCCTGGGCAAAACTCAAGACCAAAATTTTACAATCAAGAAGAACAACCAAAGGTTCAAGGGATCAAAACATTCATGAGTTAACAATTCTCCACATCTCAAACTAACAAGCAAGGTATCTTCAACATGAATCGAGAATGAAAGATCTTCACAAGATTCCCTCTCAATCTCTCAAGTGTTTAAAAGGTAGGTATTTCACTCAATTCAACCCATGAAAATTGCACTACCATAAGCTTGCTTATCTTCTACTTCTCCACTACTCAAAACACATGCACACACAAATCATGAGGACTTTATTCAAGGTTGTAGTGAGGTCAAGGTAACAGGAGAGGATAAAATGGATATGAGAAGATAAATACCAAAGAGAATAAAAGCAAAAAGCTGAGTTCAAATAACAAGCATAAAAGTTCATCCCAACTCTAGTGTATATTCCTTTACATATTCATTTCCCAATCCTTTTTTTTTTTTTTTTTTTTTTTTTTTTTTTTTTAAACACTTGGTTTTTTTTTTTTTTTTTTTTTTTTTTTTTATATATATATATATATATGAACATAACTATATACATACATTTTTTTTTTTTTTTTTTTTTGGCACTCTTTTCTTTTTCAACAACCATTTTGTACATACACCCCACACTTGTTCAAAAACTCATCCATTAACCAAGCTAATGTTCTTTTATTCCCTAAGGTAAAGTAAGAACACGATTTCTCATTTAAGGCACATGATGAGCTAGAAACAAGGAATGGTCAAATAAGCTCAAAGGGGTTAAGCAAAGGAAAATATACAAGGTTTCGGGAATCGAGAGAATTTTCAAGAAGTCAAAAGAGTGCTTGATATCATATTGGAAACAAGGTTAGCTATTTGGTTAAACTAGCTAATTAAGAAAGAGGGCCTCAATCATGTTCATGCGTGCAAGTGAAATGTAGCCTCAAAAAGAATCAAAGCAAGTTCTAGAGTGGTCATTAACATGAGTGAAAATCACACAAGAAAGAAGGAATGGCATAAATGTTGAATCCGTCCATTAGGCTCAAAATCTCACAAGGTATGCATCCATCAAACTCAATTCATAAATTCAATCATCCATCACCAAGCATATCAGTTCAAGAAGGGAGAAAAATTATTCAATCATGCAATGAACCTCTTTTTTTTTTCTCTTTTTTTTTTTTCTTGAATTTTTTTTTTTTTTTTTACAAATGAAAAGAAACAGAAACATGCTAAAATCTCTCCCCCACACTTAATAGAACATTGTCCTCAATGTGAAAGAAAGAGATAGAAAAGAGCAACACAACCCGATAAGAAGTGAATCATCGCTAAGGTAAAAGAAACACACTTTGTCATACAAGCTTCGCATCGACCTTGAAAAGAAATCAAACAAGAAAACGTTAGTACTTCCACAATGCAATACTAATTAATTACTACCTAAAAAACTCCTTACTCTGCCACCAATTAAGATGCGTCTCAAGAGTAAAATTACTCCTTACTCTCCCCGGCAATGGCGCCAAAATTCTGACGAGCGCCGAACTCAGTCAAAATTATAACCGAAGTTATTACCTAAGCTTGTAGCACAGTGACAACACCGGATCGTCTCCTCAAGGATCGTAGATGCAATTTAATCAAATCAAGTGAAAGTTAGCAAAGGGGGGGTTTGATGGTTCAAGGATCGCACTTAACAAAATTAAAAGGGAGAAATAACAATTAAAGAGAATCAATTTAGAAACCTATCCAAGATTGGGTGGATTCAATCATAGACCCTTCATAAAACACTTGAAGTGCAATTGAATTGTTAATTTGGATCTAACCGAGATCTCTCGCATCAAATCCAGAATTCATACTAGACGATCGTCTAGAATTCAATTAACAAGTGATAAACACAAATCCGCAATCGCATCATTCATGAAAATCTATGTTAATTTCAATACCGAATTCAATTAACTTAGGCACAAATCAAGTAACCTAACCTCTTCAATTCTCGTGATTAATTTAGATCAATCAGTTCTAAAGTTTCATCACAAATCTCAATCTTCATTTATGTGATTAGTTTAGATCAATCAGTTCTAAGTTTCATCACAAATCTCAATCTTAAACCAAGATCAATCAGATCAACATAAATAGAATCACCATTCATGCATTCAAGATCAAGAAGAAGAAAAAGAAGAAAGAAGAAGAAAAGAGGAATTCAATTACAAATCAAATACAATACATAACCAAGGTCTCAAGAATCCAAACCACAATCTCTTCAAGAGTTCTAAATTGACCGAAAGTAGCTTAGCCCTCCATCACCATGAAGAGAAGCATCAAAATATACAAAAGCTATGAGAAACTATGAAGAAACTATGAAGAAACAAGAAACTAAGAGAGAAATGAAGGAGAGAATACATGTTGTTCATGATAAATGGTGCCTTTTATAGAAGTCTAAGGTAACAAAATGACAAAGGGAAGTGGGTGGATGAGTGGGTGGATGAGTGGAGTGGTTGAGTGGATGGATTAGTGGGTTGGTTTAGTGGATTGGTTTAGTGGATGAGTGGGTGGAGTGGTTGAGTGGTTGAATTAGTGAAAAATGCCAAAGGACTTTTGGTGAGTGGAAAATTATGGACTTGAATGGGTGAGTGGATGGATGAGTAGATGAGTTAGTGGATGAGTGGGTGGAGTGGTTAAATGGTTGGATTAGTGTATTAGTGGATGAATGGGTGAGTTAGTGGATGAGTGGATGAGTGGATGAGTGGATTAGTGGATGGATGAGTGGATTAGTGGATGGGTGAAAATTTCGTGTCTGACTTGGAAGCCAAAAACGACCCACTATACTTCAGAACCATGAAAAGTGTTCTTCATCAAAGTTGTAGATCCTTGTCTTGGCTATAAAATGGATAGCTGGTTCGTCCAATTTGGCTTCCTTAAGCCCAAGATATGTCCCAAATACCGTAGGTTGCTCAAACCCAACTTCAGCACCTCTGTTCCGACTTGTAAACTCAAAATGACCTGCTAGACTTCTTTTTCTCAAAATGTGTTCTTCATGAAAGTTGTTTATTTGGATCTTGACTATCCACTGTCCAAATTTCAGCCCATCTCCATTATTACATCTTGAGATATGATTTTTTTGAGTGCACACTATTCGGATTCTACTGGCAGAACCCGTATTCTGACTTCCATGTAAACTTAGGTCCCTTAGACATCTGAATCAGACTTCGAGCTCTTCATCAAAGTTGTAGAGCTTCCTCTTAGCTTTCCTACAAGGTAAAATTCATGTTCATCAGATATTAGGAACTCAAGTTATGGCCAAAATACAGAAACAGTGTCAAATCTCAATAATGCTGAAAATATTCAATTAGGACCAATTTGAGCTCAAACTCACAAAATCATACCAAACTCAATCAATTAAGAATATGGAGAGTGTAAATGACTAAACAAAAGGGTTTCTTAATGAATAAAATATGTGATTATCACAACTCAAGATGTAAATACAAAGTAGTAGTAAAGATAGGCTCCCCGTCAAACTCTCCACGCAAGGTCATAGTCATACGCCCCACGTAGACAACCGATCCTCTATGCTCACGCAGTCACCAGACTTCAGAGCCTCCATGAAAATCGAGTCTCACAAAACCAAGGAATCCAGGCAACACCATAACCACAAGATCAATCCCGATGGTATGGGTGGTCGAACGGCTCGCCTTCCTCGAACTGGTAGCCGGTTGCTGCTCCTCAAGATACAGAATCTCTAGAGGTTGTTCCTTTTCCTCTTCCTCACACTCTTTATAAAATATAAATAATAATATAGAAACACATACAAACAAAGAGGTGAGACAATCTGCATCATTACCAGCATAGCAAATAAGAAAATGACAATACAACATATATCACAGTTTAACACAATAATGCATACTATAGTATCATAAATAATAACACAATTTAACACATCATATATAATATCACAAATAATAACATTATAATGCATGCCACAATGCAAATGCATAATGACTCATTCCTACTCTATGGAGCTAGACACAGACATCAGAGAGAATGATCCGAAAAGAACTATCAGTACCTCAGGCTGCCCAATCAAACTATTGCACTGTCCAATGTCGTGTCTATAGCCCACAGTCCAAAACATCGTGTAGCAGTACACAGTCCAAATACGTCGTGTACTACAGGCATTGTACTAAACAGTCTCCACAAGATCTCAATTAAGAATAGTGCGTGTCGAGATCATTAGTGTGTTGCCAGTTACCACGGCCCAGAGGAGCGACCAACTGTCCACAAGTGGAATACTCCGCACACTAATGCCATCAAGTCCACTCAATGAACAACACTACGCTTATCACACCGACAACACGGTGTAATTCATCTCGTCAATCAATCGCCAATATCAACCAATTGACATGACTCTCAATACATGAATAAGAACCATAATTACAAAAATACCCTCAATCTCAATATGTCACCGTATTTACGAAAATATCCTCAGTTTCAATATTCCAAAATATAGTACGTCTCCACTTGACAGTACCATATCTCAACATGTCCGGGTCCACCACTTTGGCCCGACAGCAAAACTCATTGTTCCAATTAATCGCGTAGAAATTTTATCGCATTTTCACAATCGCGTCACTTTTACAAACATTTTTAAATCGCGTAAATATATTTTGACGTTTTTAAAATCATGCAACGTTTTTAAATCATTTTCTCAATCACGTAAGATTTTTAAATCGTTTTCTTAACCGTAAAGCTTAAAAATCATTATTTTAAATAAGCGTAAGGTATTTCTAATACTTTTAAACTATGTAGAATAGTTTCCGTACGTTATAAATATATTGTGAAACTTTCTCTTTTATTTGTCCGTTTCTAGTAAATTTGGACAACATTTTGTCTAGAAAATTCATTAAAAAGGTATTTTCTTCATTTTTCTTTAAAAATTCCTTTGTTTAGTTTATAACTACAAAATACACTTTGAAAATTGCTAACATACTTTAAAAACTCAAAGGTAAGTATTTTTCAAGAGTTTTGTTTATTTCTCTTCTATACTATATTTCTAATAAAATTCGTTTACTTGTTTAGTTCTTGAAAATCCATTGCAAATGAATTCTATTTAGGTTAAATAACTAGTCTACACTTAGAAAAAGAGTTTTGGATTAATTACACATTAAAAGGGCATGTTGGCCGAATTCAACATTTCTTGTATAAATCATGTTTAAATTATTTTCTATCCTCTAAATCATTGTAAAATCCATTAACCTTATTAAATCAATTAATTCATCCTTTTAGAAAATGGTTGAGAACATTTTGGTTCTCATTTTCATGGTGAAACTATGAGTTCCATGTTGTGTTCTTTCGAACACTCATGCAAACCTTACATGTTATTCACATCCTATATTAATAATCATACATCTATAAACACATGCAATATAGTTTTAAAGCTATAGACATGCATACAAACATAATCAATCACAAATAAGGAAAGCATCTAAACAACCAAACAAATGAATCCTTATGGATTCTTCACACACATACAATCCATTTTCTCATCACCACACAAGGTTGATGAGATTAAATCTCCCTCTTACCTTAAAGGAAGACAACTCCTTCTAACTCTCCTCCTATGGTTTTCGTGACCTTCCAAGAGAAACCTAAAGATCTTAAACAAAAATTTAAAGAGTCATAACTATAGGAGAAAAACATAAACCATGGATCAATCATGGCTTAGAACCTTAGAAATCATGTTAGAAGTAAGAAACAAGAAGTTTCACCTTGTAAGAAAAATCTTCAAAGTGATTTTCCAAGCTCAAGATGAATTTTTTTGGAAGAACTCTCAACTAGAGATGTTCTTAGAATGTTGTTTGGATTTGAGAAGTTAGGTTAGATGAAAATTTAGAAGGGTGGAAGTATGGTTTGTAGGTGTTGGCCGAATGGCTCTCAAAGAAGCAACAATGATGATTTTTGTTCTTGGTGTTCTTGAAGAAAGAAAAGTGTAAGCTTGAGTGATAGAAGATGAAGTGAATGAAGTAAGGAGCTCTCCTAGCTCTACTTAGCCGTGAGCTTCATCAAAGGAGGTGGCCTCCTTTGTTGACTTCTCCTAACACTTAATAGCCCTAGATGTAATCAATGGATGATATCCAAGCTTGGTCACCACTCTTGAACCTTCTAGGACATGCCATAACCGAATGGCCTAAAGAGAAACTAACTAGGTTTGTGTTCATTTATGAAATCTAGTTACACTTAGGTGCATTTAGTTAGCTTACTTATTTACTTGCCTAACTATATAGTTACTTAGATTAACTAGGTTTTGTTTTGATACTTTTAGAACCTTCTCTAACTAGGACTTAACTAGATAGCTAACTAGGTTTCCTTCATTTAGTTACTAAACAAGCTTCCTATGTTAACTTAGTTAGGTTTAAGCTAACTTGTTTAAGCTTTCTAGTTTAATCTTAACAAGTCTAACCACTTTTGTGGACTTGATTCTTATTAGTCTAGAATTTTCAAGCCACTAATGTTGACTAGCTCCTATTGGCTTAGGATTTAATCTAGCCAGAAACGTTGACTGGCTCACTAAACGCGAGTCCCACAGACTTTTCCAGGTCCATGGTCATTCTGGAGCAGATTTCTACTATTTTTGAGACAGTAGGTACTGTAAAATAAAATAATATTATAATAATATAAAATTATTTTATTGCACAGTTAAATCCTAAAAATTAAAAGATTAATACACGTATCATTCATAATTGAGTTTAGTAAGATCCCCCAGCTCCGAATAATTAAAATAAGATTTCTCCGGCCCGAAAATTATTATTTTCTTGACTTAGAGTAAATCACACAAAACACTTAAATACAATCATGAAACAGTCAAATTCTATTTATAACACACAGAAAACACAAAACAGTACATTTAGGACAATACTGTCAGTTAATTAAAAGTTGGGGTGTTACAATTCTCCCCCATTAATAAAAATTTCGTCCCCAAAATTTATTGTACCTTAAAACAGGTGAGGGTATTGCTCCCTCATTTTATCCTCCAACTCCCAAGTAGCATCACCCGTTACATCATTCCATATTACCTTTACCAGCTCAATCATCTTTCCTCAAAGTTGCTTCACTCTTATGTCCTCAATCTTAACAGGAAGTGTTTCATACGTCAAATTATCCTTCAGTTGCACTTCATCGAGCTGTATAACATGCATCGGATTGGGAATATATTTCCTCAGTTGAGACACATGGAATACATTATGCAGATTGGATAGAAAAGGTGGTAAAGCTATCTGGTAGGCTACAGGACCTATCCGATGAATAATCTGATAAGGTCCAATGAACTTAGGAGTGAGCTTCCTGGATTTAATAACCCTTCCGACACCAGTCGTAGGCGTTACTCTTAAGAATACATGCTCACCTTCCTCAAATTCAAGAGGTCGCCTTCGCTTATCAGCATAACTCTTCTGTCTACTTTGAGTCGTCCTCATCTTCTCTTGTATCATCTTCACTTTTTTCGTAGTCTGTTGCACAAGATCTGGTCCAATGGTCATACTCTCCCCATCTTGATACCAACACAAAGGTGTTCGGCATCGTCGTCCATATAGGGCTTCATAGGGTGCCATCCCTATGCTTGAGTGAAAACTATTGTTGTACGTGAATTCTATCAAAGATAAAAATTCATCCCAACTCCCTTATTTTTCCAACACATAAGCACATAACAAATCTTCCAACGACTGGATTATTCTTTCCGTTTGACCATCAGTCTGCGGATGATAAGCAAAACTCAATCGCAGCTTAGTTCCCATGGCTTCTTGCAGACTTCGCTAAAACCTTGACGTAAACCTCGGATCTTTGTCAAAAACTATAGTTGTAGGTACACCATGAAGTCTAACAATTTCGCTGATGTACATCTGGGTTAATCTTTCCGACGAATACTTAATATTGATCAGCAAGAAGTGTGCTGACTTCGTAAGCCTATCAACTATAACCCATATAGAATCATGACCCTTCCTCGTCCTTGGCAATCCAGTAACAAAATCCATCGAGATACTATCCCATTTCCATTCCGGAATAGCTAATGGTTGTAACATACCGGCAGGCCTTTGATGTTCCACTTTTGCCTTCTGACAAACCAGACAAGACACCACACGTTTAGCTACATTTCTCTTCATTCTTGGCCACCAAAAATCCGCTTTAAGTCTTGATACATCTTGGTCATCCCCAGATGCATACTCAAATCACTAGTATGAGCTTCATCCAAAATTGCTTTCTTAAGATCGGGATCACCTGGTATACAAATTCTTCCCTCAAATCTTAAGATTCCATCAGATCCTTCCTCCATCATCGCCTTATGACCTTGCTTTAAGAATTCCTTTTCATTTTGTAAAAATGAATCCTCATCCTATTTTTCTCGGATTACATCCAGCAAGTCATTCAAAATCACAACCTTACTTAGACGAATCTTTCCTGGTACTAATTCCACTGACAACCATAGATCTCTGAATTAGTTGATCAATTCCTCCTCCTTTATCATCATTGTAGAAACACTGATCACTTTTCTACTCAAGGTATCCACCACCACATTCGCCTTTCCTAGATGGTATTGAAGTTGAAAATCATAGTCCTTCAAAAATTCCAACCATCGCCTCTGCCTCATGTTCAGTTCCTTTTGATCAAACAAGTATTTCAAACTCTTGTGATCGCTAAAGACATTGAACATAGCTCCATATAGAAAATGCCTCCACACTTTCAATGCAAAAACCACTGCGGCTAGTTCCAAATCATGCATTGGATAGTTCCTCTCATGGACCTTCAACTGTCTTGAAGCATAAGCCACCACATTCCTATTTTGCATTAATACACATCCTAATCCATGGTAAGAAGCGTCACAATACACCTCAAAAGATTTGTTAGGATCCGGTAAAATCAGCACTAGTGCAGTCGTCAATCTTTTCTTCAACTCTTGGAAACTTGCTTCACATTCCTCCGTCCAATCAAAAGCTTGACTCTTCCTTGTGAGCTGTGTAAGCAGTCCAGTTATCTTGGAAAAACCTTTAATGAACCTTCGGTAATATCCGACCAGTCCAACAAAACTTTGAACCTCCGTCATTGTCTTAGGCCTTTCCCATTGCAAAATGGTCTCCACCTTCGATAGGTCTATCGCAATACCTTCCTTGGAAATCACATGGCCTAGAAATTGAACTTCTTCCAGCCAAAACTCACACTTTGCCAATTTTGCATACAACTTTTTTTTCTTTCAAAATCTAGAGAACTACATTGAGATGTTCAGCATGCTCTTCTTGACTTTGAGAGTAGATCAGAATGTCATCGATAAAAACAATGACAAACCTATCTAGATACGGATGAAAAATCCTATTCATATAATCCATGAATATCGTAGGAGCATTTGTCACTCTGAACGGCATCACTTGATACTCATAATGCCCGTAACAAGTTCGGAAAGTTGTCTTAGGTACATCGTCTATGTAACACCCCAAATTTCCTATCTCTTAAACAGTAATTTTGATAGTTAACAGAATTTTACTGTTTAGTAATTACTGTGCACTGTAAAATTATTTTGTCTATTCTGTCAGCGTATTTGATTGTTTTGAGTGATTTCTTCCGTGTCAGGAAAATAAAAATTTTCGGGCCGGGGAAAACCTTACGTAATTTAATTTTTACCGTTAGGTAATTATTTTACGTAATCTGATTTGATATTTGTGCATTTTATAATTTTTGTGATTTTTGTGGATGATTTTGAAATTTTTCCTATTTGTGGGCCCCGCAAGAAGGGTATGTGGGCCAATGTGGCTATAATGGGCCCAGGTCTCCCAAAGCAAAAATTTTTCTACGCATAGAAAAATTTGTACTTGTTTAGACGAGACAGGATCTTACTAAACCTGAATCCAGGAAACAGCTTTTAGAAAATTTATTGTACTTATGTTTTGTCTTGTATTTAATTATCGGATGATAAAAATACATGTAAAAATATTATTTGTAGGATACAAGAATAAATATTATACTCGCGTAGTCAACAAAGAGAGTTTGACTTTTATACCCTTGGATGAGAATACTTAGTTTGAATATTAACCATTGATTTAATCAAAGGTTAAGAAACAAACTTAATAAAAAGCAGTTTGGATAATAACCATTGATTTAATCAATGGTGTGAGAATAAGCTTAGTTAGGAAGGCTTTGATATCAACCATAGATGTAATCAAAGGTGTAGAATTGGTCTTGAAAAAATGAAAAGACCATTTATAACCATTGGATTTAGATTAAATCAAGGGTGGAGATTTAATCTTAAAAAAGTAACAAAGACCATTTATGACCATTGGATGAAGAATTAATCAAGGGTAGAGATTTGGTCTTCTAAAATGGCAAAGACTAATTAGGACCCTTGGATTTAAAGTTTGAAGAAGCAATCTTAACCATTAATTTTGGAGACACATCTAATGGTTAGAATTTAAAGGAGAAAAATCCAATTATTTTCAGATTAAGTCTTCTAACCTATCTAAATCTACCTAAATCCTAACCATTGAATTAATCAATGGCTAGAAATGCTTCAAATGGTGGCAAATAATGAAGACAACTTTATTGAATGCATTATGAAGAGAAGGTGATGGTTTTGGAGTGTTTAGAAGATAAAGAGACAAGCTTTATGTCATTTTTGCATGTCTTGGTCAATGTTTCATCATAATTGATCATTATTGATCAATTTGCACTCAAGGAGAATGCATTGGAGGGGAGCCACGAAATTGAGAAGCTTTAGGACATAGGAAAAAGTTTGAAGACCATTATTTCCATCCTTGGTCATCATTAGACATTTTCAAGAAGCTAAGTTACCAAGTTTTCTCTCCATTTCTCTCCTTCTTCATGTTTTGGCCAAGCACTCCAAGAGCACCTTCCATCACTCAAAAATTTCATCCAACTTGATTTTCTAAACCTAAACATCATTCTAAGAACATCTCTAGTTATGAGTTTTTCCAAAATCATTCATCTTGGGCTTCAAATCCAAGCTTCAAGTTTCTATCAAAAATCAAAAATTTCATCTTTGTTCTTCAAAATACACCATTCGGTCATACTACCTAAAATCACCATCCAAGCTCTTTTAATTTCATCCAACCATAGATCTTGAATCTACATGATGTTCTAAGCAACTTTCATGTTGAAGACTTCTTCTAAATCATTCATCTTCAAGGAGTTTCTTCAAGATCAAAGTTATTGGGTTTTTGAGGTGAAGTATAAGGAAACTTCATTTTCTTCTCTCTTTTTCATGATCTAAGCCATGTTTGATCCATGGTTCCTCTTAATCAAGCTTGATATGTTAATTAACTTGTGTTTTGTTTTATATTTGAGAAGCCCTTGGTGGTGAAGGACTTGGAAAAAGAAACAAATCAAGAAGCTTTGGAGGATCTTCAAGAGGTAAGAGGGAGATCCATCTCACCAACCAAGCATGGTGGTGAGAGATGGTATTTTATTTGATGGATGTGGAATCCATGTGAGGATTCATATCCATGGTCATGTAATTAATTTGTGGGTGTTTATGAGCTTTGATTAATTTTCTATGCTTGATATGCTTTGCATGATTTTATAGCTTTGATGATATGCTTGATATGCTATACATGCTTTTATGTCTTTGATGGTATGCTTATATTATTTATGATGAAATATATATGTATATGCCATGACTTGATGGTGGAAAGGAAATTGATTTTTGGCTCCAATAGCCAAGGAAGAGCTACGATTTTGATGCCCTTGATTAGGGTTCATGTTAAAAATTTTCAAGAACAAAAGAATTGATTTTTGAGTACTTAGAACATGGTGGATTTCGAGCAAGACACCTCAAAATAGGTGTTCACAAATTAATATTTTCATGAAAGATGAAAATGGATGATTTGAAGAGTATGGAAAATAAACAAAGGATTTGTTTTTCAAGAGAACAAGAATATGATTTTTGGAGGAATTTTTATTGATTTATTTTGTGTACAAAGATGCTTAAGTGTTTTTCTAAACATGAGTTTTGAATGAAAACGGGCAAACGTTGATTTTAAGGATTTGCAAAGAAAGTGAAAAAGAATTTGTAAAGAAAGTAAAAATGAATTTGAACAAATGGGTTTGGTTTTATAACCATTGATATTTCGGTTTTGAAAAAATAAAATTTTAATAATTTTGTTTGTGTAAAACCATATCAATTTAAAAGGAAAAGTATCGATGGCTTTAATGGTTTTGTTTGTGTAAAACCATATTGATTTAGAAAAAAAAAAATGTTTTGATGATTTCAATAGTCATGTCCATCGCGTTTTTGAAGGCTTGTAATGCCTTGATTTTTATGAACAAAGTGAATTTCAAAGTGGAAACGAATCTGGATTTAATACAAGGATTTTGGAAAGGGAATCAGGCGTTTATCACTTGAGAAAATCAAGTTTTTATAAACTTAAAATGTTTTGAACTTCAATTTATTTTGAAGAAGGCTATGTTTGGAAATGATTTGGGAAAAATGGAGAATATAATGGTGTTTTGAAAATTTACTAACGTATAACTTATTTTCAAGTTTTGAACGTTAGAAAAATGTTAAGTTTTGAAACGTTGATTTACATCAATGGAAAAGTGATTTTTGTGAAGTATATTTGAAAAAGAATTTTCTTGAGTAAAGATCTGTGGAAAAATATTTTCTTGAGTAAGAAAATATATTAAATGAAATATAAAGTTATATTATTTTGAAAAAAGTTGAAGAGGAATTTTTGAAGGTTAAAATATTTTTCAGAATAAATTGTGATGAAAAATGTTTTACGATCTTAAAACGCGTGATTTTTAATTTACGCAATTTTGAACAATGTGTTAAAAATGATATTGATTTATTTAAGTCCAAAATAATGTTTGGAATATTGAGGAATATTTTATGTGATTGAAAAATGTTGAAAAATATTTTACGTATCTTAAAAATAATTTGAAATACAAGTAAAATATTTCTACACGATTTGAAAAATGTTTAAATATTTCTACACGATTTGAAAAGTGTTTAAATATTTTACGCGATTGAAATATTGTTGAAAAAAATCACTACGTGATTTGAATAGTGATAGAATATTTTTACGTGATTATGAAAATGATAGAACATTGTTATGAGATTTGGAAAGTATTTTAAATATTTTGAGAATGAGAGAAAATGATTTACGTGACGTAAAGAATGATTTTTAAGTTACGCAATTTTGAAACAATGGAAAATACTATGCGATTTGAGAAACGTATGTTTTTACGCGATTGAGAAAAAAACGTTAAAAATTAGTACGTGGTTTAAAAGTGCAAAAGAAGAGTTACAACATTTTGAAAACGTAAATGTAAATGTTACGAAATTTTGTAAACGTAATAAAGAGTTTGTTACAAGATTGTAAAAACGTAATAAAAACGTTTTGGAATTTTAAAAACGTAACAAAAATGTTACGGTATTGTGAAAATATAAAAGAAGTGTTATGGTATTGTGAAAACATAACAGAAAAGTTTTTGATTGTGAAAACGTAATGTAAATGTTACGCAATGATTGTGAAAATACGGAAAAGTGTTTTACAACTATGAAAACGTGATAACATGATTTTCGCTATTGAAAGTACAGTATGATTATCTTGAACCAAAAGTGTCCATACACTGTTTGTGAGAAAATGACATATTTGATTGGATTTGGTGCATTATACATGCATTGGAATGGTCCGATGAGGACCGATATAACTGATTGCCTAGGAGAAACACACCTCTTGAGTGGGTGCGATATGCGTAGTGTAGGTCACTTGTTGACCTTGGGGGCATCGGGTGCGGGTTGCCTACACGGGTGGTTGGTCGCGCTTCTTCCCGTAGGTTAGACCGATGCAACACACCGATGATCCGGACCGAGACACTATTCTTAATCAAGATCTGATAAAGACTGTCGTGTATGTGCTAGATGTGCAAAAATTGAAATGAGAATTAAAGCACGTGGTCTGAGGCACGTGGTACCGGCAGATCTTTTCGATCATTTCTCCGACCCGAGTTTTAGCTCCATGGAGTAGGAAATCGAGTCTTGTGTACATGCATAATCTGAACATTTTATATCTGTATGATATATTAATTGAGGGATATTGGTGATGACAATTGTTTTGAATACTTGGATGATGATGATGATAATTAGAACATTATCGTAATTGTTGTTTATGATAATTGAATTGATAAATGATTTGATGATGATAATTGATTAATATTGAATATATTATTGGAAGTTTGATATGATATCCTTGTATGATATTGTCTTTCACAGGTTATCTCTCTACGCCATGTTGGTATTGGCGTAGTGATCTCACCTCTTTGTTATATTGTCTTCTTTGTCTCAGATGTTAAAATTAAACGAAGAAATAATGAGTTGTCTTAGACATAACGGGCGATGGATACTCGAGACCGGTGACAACAATAAGGAGTGGACATTCAAGACTCGAAGGTGTGCGGTGTTGACAAAGAACGATGTAGAACAGATGTCCGGTGCAACAAGCAAGGATACACAATGATGTATAAGTATGTTAAGTTTTAACGTTAGTGTTGTACCGTGCTATTAAGTAGGACCCGTCATGGGGTTTGCTACTGTTAAAAAAAAAACGAGTCTGTTAGTTTTATATTTCTCTTTAAATTGTGAAATATTAATTGGTGTCAATATTGTATATGAATTAGTTTAAATATATTTTCAGTAATACTTATGGATTACAGTAAGTTTATATTTCAGCAAGAAAGAAATTTTTTTAAACCCACGTTTTTAACTCAAACCTTTTATGAAAACATTTTTAGATTATGAGTCGGAAGTCAGACATGTGATACCCTAGGGAGGGTGTTACAGTCTACCTTGACACAAATCTGATGATAACTTGATCACAGATCTATCTAAGAGAAAACAGTTGCTCCCTTCAACTGGTCCATCAAATCGTCAATCCTCGGAAGTGGATACTTATTCTTTATAGTAACCTTGTTCAACTGACGATAATCTACACAAAGATGAGAAGTTCCATCCCTCTTCTTGACTAGCAACACTGGTGCTCCCCACGATGAAACACTAGGTTGCACAAACTGTTTCTCCGACAGTTCCTCCAATTGCTTCTTCAACTCTACCAATTCCGCTGGTGATATCCAATACGGTGCAATCGAAATAGGACCTGCTCCTGGTACCAAATCGATAGAAAACTCGATCTCCCTTTCCGGTGGCAAACCGGGTACATCATCAGGAAAAATCTTTGGAAACTCATTAACGACAGGAATAGCATTCATATCTTTCTCACTTTTGACCTCTAGAGAATATAGTAACAAATATCCCTGAGCTCCATCTCTCAACAATGATTTGACTTTAATAGCAGTCAAAAATCCAGAACTTTCTTCCTTAGGAAAAAATATGATTTTGTTTGCACAGTCTGTTAGGATATGGTTAGAAGATAACCAGTCTATTCCTAATATTACATCTATCTCAACAAGAGGTAAACAAATTAAATTGACCGAAAATACACGATCATTTATGGTGATAGGACAATTCAAACATATCTTGGATGTAACAACAGGCTTAGTAGTCGGAGTAGAAACAATCAATTGAAAACTCAGAGAAGACACAGGCAGTTTCAACCGTTCCACACAATCATATACAATAAATGAATGTGTTCCACCCGAATCATATAGCACAGTCAGAAGATTACCTTCAATGACACCTTCCCCCTTGAATAAGATCTTCAGACTGAGAAGCTTCGATTCCAGTCATTGTATATACTCGCCTTCCAGATCGCGGCTGAGTAGCACAAACATTACTCATTGCAGGCTTCCTCTCCGGCTGAGTGCAACCCCTAGAAACATGTCCAGGTTGTCTGCAATTGAAACAGATCGTCCCTCTGATTAAACAATCCTTAGATATGTGGCCACTCTTTCCACATTTGAAACATCTTAGCGTAAACGCCACATTTTGACTAGCTCTGATACCAACTAATGTAACACCCTTGTGGGGATGTCACATTTATGATGAAATAAAATAAAACCTTACCCAAGTTAGAAAACATTTGATACATAATTAATATGAGTTGTAAAATGTTTCCTTTTATACTGGATATCATTAAATAAATAACACGGAACATAAAATAAAACAAACAATTATCACACTCCATAATATACATATGATTTTGTTTTAAGTTGTACAAATAATTTACAACTACAAATATTTAGATAAAGCAGTAAAGAGTCAACATAATACTAAAACATAAAGTGCCCAAGTGCACAGCAAAGATTCCTAACCCTTCGATGGATCACTCTCAGATGGATCATCGGATGACAGAAATCCAAGATGTCTCGCAGCTCTACGGACAGGAGTCCATGCTGTCGACACACTACTGATCTCACTAGGCGCATGGAAAAGCCCTCCCCAATAACGCCTAAGAGTTAGCGACAACTCAAGATGTAAATACAAAGTAGTAGTAAAGATAGGCTCCCCGTCAAACTCTCCACGCAAGGTCACAGTCATACGTCCCACGTAGACAACCGATCCTCTATGCTCACGCAGTCACCAGACTTCAGTGCCTCCATGAAAATTGAGTCTCACAAAACCAAGGAATCCAGGCAACACCATAACCACAAGATCAATCCCGATGGTATGGGTGGTCGAACGGCTCGCCTTCCTCGAACTGGTAGCCGGCTGCTGCTCCTCAGGATATAGAATCTCTAGAGGTTGTTCCTTTTCCTCTTCCTCAAACTCTTTATAGAATATAAATAATAATACAGAAACACATACAAACAAAGATGTGAGACAATCTGCATCATTACCAGCATAGCAAATAAGAAAATAATAATACAACAGATATCACAGTTTAACACAATAATGCATACCATAGTATCATAAACAATAACACAATTTAACACATCATATATAATATCACAAATAATAACATTATAACGCATGCGATAATGCAAATGCATAACGACTCATTCCTACTTTATGGAGCTAGACACAGACATCAGAGAGAATGATTCGAAAAGAACTATCAGTACCTCAGGCTGCCCAACCAAACTATTGCACTGTCCAACGTCGTGTCTATAGCCCACAGTCCAAAACATCGTGTAATAGTACACAGTCCAAATACGTCGTGCACTACAGGCATTGTACTAAAAAGTCTCCACAAGATCTCGATTAAGAATAGCGCATGTTGAGATCATTAGTGTGTTGTCAGTTACCACGGCCCAGAGGAGAGACCAACTGTCCACAAGTGGAATACTCTGCATACTAATGCCTCCAAGTCCACTCAATGAACCACACTACGCTTTTCACACCGATAACACAGTGTAATTCATCTCGTCAATCAATCGCCAATATCAACCAATTGACACGACCCTCAATGCATGAATAAGAACCATAATTACAAAAATACCCTAAATCTCAATATGTCACCATATTTACGAAAATACCCTCATTCTCAATATTCCAAAATATAGTACGTCTCCACTTGACAATACCATATCTCAACATGTCCGAGTCCACCACTTTGGCCCGAAAGTAAAACTCACTGTTCCAATTAATTGCGTAGAAATTTTATCGTATTTTCACAATCGCGTAACTTTTACAAATATTTTTAAATCGCGTAAATATATTTTGACATTTTTAAAATCGCATAACGTTTTTAAATCATTTTCTCAATCACGTAAGATTTTTAAATCGTTTTCTTAATCGTAAGCTTAAAAATCATTATTTTAAATAAGCGTAAGCTATTTCTAATACTTTTAAACTACGTAGAATATTTTCCTTACGTTATAAATATATTGTGAAACTTTCTCTTTTATTTGTCCGTTTCTAGTAAATTTTGACAGCATTTTACCTAGAAAATTCATTAAAAAGGTATTTTCTACGTTTTTCTTTAAAAATTCCTTTGTTTAGTTTATAACTACAAAATACACTTTGAAAATTGCTAACATACTTTAAAACTCAAAGGTAAGTTTTTTCAAGAGTTTTGTTTATTTCTCTTCTATACTACATTTCTAATAAAATTTGTTTACTTATTTAGTTCTTGAAAATCCATTGCAAATGAATTCTATTTAGGTTAAATAACTAGTCTACACTTAGAAAACAAGTTTTGGATTAATTACACATTAAAAGGGCATGTTGGCCGAATTCAACATTTCTTGTATAAATCACGTTTAAATTATTTTCTATCCTCGAAATCATTGTAAAATCCATTAACCTTATTAAATCAATTAATTCATCCTTTTAGAAAATGGTTGAGAACATTTTAGTTCTCATTTTCATGGTGAAGCTGTGAGCTCCATGTTGTGTTCTTTGGAACACTCATGCAAACTTTACATGTTATTCACATCCTATATTAATAATCATACATCTATAAACACATGCAATATAGTTTTAAAGCTATAGACATGCATACAAACATAATCAATCACAAATAAGGAAAGCATCTAAACAACCAAACAAATGAATCCTTATGGATTCTTCACACACATACAATCCATTTTCTCATCACCACACAAGGTTGATGAGATTAAATCTCCCTCTTACCTTAAAGGAAGACAACTCCTTCTAACTCTCCTCCTATGGTTTTCGTGACCTTCCAAGAGAAACCTAAAGATCTTAAACAAAAATTTAAAGAGTCATAACTATAGGAGAAAAACATAAACCATGGATCAATCATGGCTTAGAACCTTAGAAATCATGTTAGAAGTAAGAAACAAGAAGTTTCACCTTGTAAGAAAAATCTTCAAAGTGATTTTCCAAGCTCAAGATGAATTTTTTTGGAAGAACTCTCAACTAGAGATGTTCTTAGAATGTTGTTTGGATTTGAGAAGTTAGGTTAGATGAAAATTTAGAAGGGTGGAAGTATGGTTTGTAGGTGTTGGCCGAATGGCTCTCAAAGAAGCAACAATGGTGATTTTTGTTCTTGGTGTTCTTGAAGAAAGAAAAGTGTAAGCTTGAGTGATAGAAGATGAAGTGAATGAAGTGAAGAGCTCTCCTAGCTCTACTTGGCCGTGAGCTTCATCAAAGGAGGTGGCCTCCTTTGTTGACTTCTCCTAACACTTAATAGCTCTAGATGTAATCAATGGATGATATCCAAGCTTGGTCACCACTCTTGAACCTTCTAGGACATGCCATAACCGAATGGCCTAAAGAGAAACTAACTAGGTTTGTGTTCATTTATGAAATCTAGTTACACTTAGGTGCATTTAGTTAGCTTACTTATTTACTTGCCTAACTATATAGTTACTTAGATTAACTAGGTTTTGTTTTGATATATTTAGAACCTTCTCTAACTAGGACTTAACTAGATAGCTAACCAGGTTTCCTTCATTTAGTTACTAAACAAGCTTCCTATGTTAACTTAGTTAGGTTTAAGCTAACTTGGTTAAGCTTTCTAGTTTAATCTTAACAAGTCTAACCACTTTTGTGGACTTGATTCTTATTAGT
Organism: Ormosia emarginata; assembly: GCA_029884605.1. Lineage (NCBI taxonomy): Eukaryota > Viridiplantae > Streptophyta > Magnoliopsida > Fabales > Fabaceae > Ormosia > Ormosia emarginata. Next base: position 29,557,785 of record JAQQTP010000088.1, read on the forward strand.
CTAGAATTTTCAAGCCACTAATGTTGACTAGCTCCTATTGGCTTAGGATTTAATCTAGCCAGAAACGTTGACTGGCTCACTAAACGCAGGTCCCACAGACTTTTCTGGGTCCATGGTCATTCTAGAGCAGATTTCTACTATTTTTGAGATAGTAGGTACTGTAAAATAAAATAATATTATAATAATATAAAATTATTTTATTGCACAGTTAAATCCTTAAAATTAAAAGATTAATACATATATCATTCAGAATTTGGTTTAGTAAGATCCCCCAGCTCCGAATAATTAAAATAAGATTTCCCCGGCTTGAAAATTATTATTTTCTTGACTCAGAGCAAATCACACAAAACACTCAAATACAATCACGAAACAGTCAAATTCTATTTATAACACACAGAAAACACAAAACAGTACATTTAGGATAATACTGTCATTTATCCAAAAGTTAGGGTGTTACAGATGGTATCAGAGACGGGACCTCTCCTAGTACGGTGTGGTTCTGGGACGAACCAAGCGGAAGTTGGTGGGCATGTGGTGTCCCAGGGCTAACGAGGGCGGGGAGTACACACTGGTGTAAGAGAAGCACGTATAAGGAGCGGCTCCTGGCAGGCTTCTAGGCTAAGGGTCCAATGAATGAACTGAATACGCACAGGAATGAGAAGGATTCAGAGACTGCGCAGGTATGGGACTGCATAATTGAGGATGGCTTAAAGGAATTGATTTGGCGTAGCCATATAAACAAGTTGCAATTTCTTTTCGGGAGCCTAGAACATAAGAACTCCGTGGTTAAGCATGCTTGACCTGGAGCAATTGTGGGATGGGTGACCTCCTGGGAAGTTTCCTAGGATGCGTGTGAGTGAGGACAAAGCACGCTGAAAAGACCCGTGTTGGTTTGTGGAGACACTCATCAATCCTACAAGCAGTCTCGAGATGTTACAAGGGTCAGTTCCCCAAGATAAACAACATGATCCCTCTCCAAGTCTATAGTCCAAGCATCAGTACCCTCATCAAATTGTACACGTATAAACCCGATGATACCGTATCGATATGTCATAATATATAACGGATAAACTATCCCAAACAGAATTCGGGCAATCCTGACTCGTCTTCTACACTGTCTTTATTTAATATAAATATACAACATAATAGACATAACATAAAGACGTGAGATTACGTACACCATTACCAATATAGCAACAGATAAACAGAAATGACAGTAATGTTATATATATATAGCAAACAATGAATATAGTCATGGCATCAAGTATCAATCAATATTAACAGATAAAATATCACAACGATATGGAAACAGACTATGCACATGCATATTGAACCAGTTTCCTACTCTATAGAGATAAACACAAATCCAAGAGAATGATCTAGAAGACATGTCTGTATCTCGTCAGCCTTAAATCAAGTGCTTTAGTATTATTAAAAATGTACATCATGACTTTATACAAGATATTCTACACCAGATCTTGATTAAGAATAAGGTCTAGTTCAGATCATCGGTGCATTGCATCGGTCTGATCCATGGCATAGTGGGGCTACCAACTTTCCATTGTGGAAAACCACACCCCGATGCCCCCAAGGTCAACAAGTGACCTATACTATGCCTATCACAATCGCGCAAAGGTGTGATTCAACTCCTAGGCCACCGGCCTTAACATAGTCCACCGAACTTTCACAATGCATGATCAATGCATAAACAAGCCAATTACAGGCCAAAGTCACAACTTTGTATTTATGGGTCCAATACGTTGGCCCTACAATAATCCTACTATTTTTCAATCACGTAACACTTTTATCGCATTTTCACAATCGTGCAATGTAACACCCCAAATTTTATTTATTTTGTGATAAATATTCATTTTCCAATATTTGTGATTTTTGAGAATTTTTCTGGATTTTTCTGAGAACGTGAAATATTTTAATAGTATTCCTCGTTTTGCATGCAAACTGAGCGGAGTCGAGAAAATGATATTTTTCCCGAGAACCTTGATCTGTGGAAATGTCAACAGGGGATCTTACTAAACTCGAGATTGGACATGGTTTACGAGGTTTCACATTTTTTGAGAAATTTTATCAGATAAAATAATAAATCATTGTGTAAATTTTATCCGCTAGACAATTAATACTGACTTCTGTCAACTGTAACAATTGTTCATTGGATAATAACATGTATTAAATTCCTATCACATTATCCTAATGTAATATACTTAAAGTCTAATTAAACCCACTTTAATTCAAATTTATTATATTTTAATCAAAGCTTCCTTGAGAAGCTTTGACCACGAAAGGACAAGAATGCCCTTGGCTTGTTAGAGAAGCCTCTCCACCCCTTTCTCTCTCTCCTTTGCCGTGGAACTCATTGCCCTTGGGAGGCAAAAATTTGCCTCCACACTTAACCAATAATCACCTAAAATTATCATTTTCCTACAACACTTTCTCTCTCTAGTTTTTCTTCTTCATTTTTCTCTTTTCCTTCTCTCTTCTTGGCTACGGTTTGCAGCCCCATTGTGACCACCATTTTTCATCTTTTCTCTTCACTTTCTCTTTATTAACACCATTTCCATACTCACCTCAACCTCCTCTACATTTCCTATTTAGAAAGTTTCTTCAAAATCCACCATCATCTCCATTGTCATCCAAGACAAAGCTTCCAACTTTGAGGTAAAGTTTTTATTTTCTTCTTTTCTCTTCATTTTTGTGATCTATGGTTTCATTGGAGACCAAAGATCCACCTTTTACCATGCTTGATGTTGATTCTTGATGATTGAAATTCTAGGGTTCTTAGAGCTCTAAAAACTGAACCTTCGAGGAGCACCTAGGAAGCCATTTTCATGTTCTTCCTTTAGGTAAGAGGGAGACTTACTCACTTCTACCATTATTGGTGGTGAGGAGACTTTGTATGATTGTTTGATGGAGAAATCTATATTTGTATGCTCACTTGTTTGGTTGATTTGCATGCATTGTGTGACCTTAATGAAGATTGAAATTTGATTGTATAAATGGCTTGATAATAATGGAATTGATAAATGAAAAATTTAGAATTTCCTATCACCTATGGAGGCCACGGTTTTGGCTTGAATTTTGAGGGATTGGATTGGTTTGGTGTGAACCAAAATTTAAGTGATTAAATATCAAAAGACTAATGCATAATATGGAAAAAAAATTGGAACCTTGAAGACCTAGTGAGGCCATGACTTTTAGAGAAAATTTAGAGTTTAAATGATGCCTTGGTGCATCTTTGGAAATTAAGAATTTAGAGACATGCATAATCCATAATAAAGCGGAAGAATTGAATTGAATAATAACACTTAAGAAGGACATGATTTTGAAGGGTTATTTAACCTAAAATTGCCATAATTCACCAAAACTTAAGACTTTGAGAATGTGAATCCATAATGTGGACTTGTGAAAATAGATGCACCCAAAATACATATTAATGTTGAGAATTGATTCTATGTTATTGTGGATCCCTATGTGGGCTAAGTACTTGTTGACTGTGTACCTGAGGAAATTATGACATGTTGATGTTGAGAAATGAATATATATATATATATATATATATATATGTCATTGTGGTATACTTCATGATGAATGCATCATTGATAAACATACATGATGTACATTGCGTCGTCATGCATATGTGTTGTCCATTGGACATTGTTGAAAAGGTGATGTATACCTAGGAGTTTGAATAACACCTATGTGCGGGTGCGAGTAGACTAAGCATAGGGTCATAGTGGTTGGCCCTGGGGGCATCGGGGTACGGGTGTCTCACAATAGATAGTGGTAGCTCCATTGGGGCCGTGGGATAGACCGATGCAAACACACCGACGATCCAGACTGAGACGTTGTCCTATATCGCGATCAACTATTGAGGTGCCATGTATAAGCCATATTGCGCAAATATTTTTATGAGATGAGCACATTATTTTTAAGGCTAACGAGATACTGACATAACTCCTTGATCATTCACTCCAAAAATGTTTATGTCTAGCTCCATGGAGTAGGAATTTAGTACCATTTACATTGTGATCTGTCAATCTCATAATTCATTAGACACGAGCATTTATAATTGTGGAAAAATATCTATTATTATTATTATAATAATTATTTGATTGCTTGAACTGTTGACTGTTGGAAATATTAATGTTGTATGTCTGTTGCTGATAATCTTTACTGCTATTTACTGTTGTTATGCTTTTACTGTGAATTTTAATTATTAATGTGATTGGATATATGAATTGTGTTGATATGTGGGCGTCCAGCGCTGTTTTGTTTTCTCGCTGCCATTTTGGTACTGGAAGTTGGGTGTCTCACCTCTTTCCATATTTTCTGTATTTCTGTTTATTTGTAAACTTCTGAGAAGACGTTAGTGAGGAAGAAAAGGAAACACTTGAGTTTTTGAGCTTTTGGCCGCACTACAACTAGAGTCTGCTGAAGATGTCTTCGCGTTTGCGCTGATTCTTGGGGTACGTTAGGATGACCTTTCACGGGGGACCCGATTGCTGGCACATCAATTTGAGCACGGACCATTGCATCTATCACGGAGAGCTGACTATATCGCTAGCGTGGGGCCGTTACGATATGTCTATTTTTTATTTCACTACTTTTGTCCATTTGGAATTTTACTTACCTGTTAAAGATCTGTGGGATGACCTTTACTACACCCTACAAGAGGATTCTTTCCTCTCCACTGCTAGGGCTTCCGCCTGAAACTTGGTCGCTCCGATGGTGATTTCATCGGATGAAGAAGACCCTGAGGAGGACCCAGTTACGATCCCTTCTCGTCAATCTTAGGGAGCTAATACTGTTGGTGGCTACTGATGGCTAATTGTTTATCTTTTCGGGGAAGCCTGATGTTTTGCCGTGTTTGATGGGTGTATATTTGTATCTCTTCGAGTGGGTACATCTTTTTCTTTTTGTATATATATACATATATATATATATATATACATATATATATACATATATATATTATGAATGTATGATTTTAAATTCAAAGTGTCGATTCTATTGTGCCTATGATTATTATTATTTATTCTTTGTTGTTTCAAAGCAAAACAAAACAAAAAATAATAATAATAATAATATCTATATATATACATATTTTAATACTTGATTATTTTATCATTCAAGAGTGCAAATTATTTAATCACGTGTTAAAATGAACTAGGTTCTTAATTAATCAACACACTTATTATTTTCCGCAAAAAATTATTTTGTTTCGCTACATTATAGTGTGACGTTCCTTCTTCATGGTATTAAGAAAAAGGGACGTTACACGCAACACTTTTGTCGCATTTTTAAGTCGCATAAATATTTTTTAATGTTTTCTCAATCGCGTAAAATTATTTTGACGTTTTCTAAATCGCGTAGCTAAAAAATCCATGTTTTTGAAATGCGTAAAGTTTTTCTACTGTTTTTCACTGTATAAAATATTTTTTGACGTTTTAAATTCAATCTTGAAACTTTCTAAGGTTAAAATATAATTTGGATTTCAAATTCCCATTTTTCTCATTAAAACACATCTAAATAATATTTTCTGACTTTTTCCACAAAATCAGTATTATTTTAATTTAATAAAATCTTTTCTATTTGTTTTAATAAATATCCACTTAAATAAGATACCTTAAAATTCTCTTTCAACTTCCAAAATTACTTTTCCTTATCATGGCCAAATTCCACTAAGTGACTACTTATAAAATCCTTATCCATTTCTTTTTCCATTTTCTTTGTAAATCTTTAATCAAATTTATTATCACCTATTTCACTAGTTCCATGATTTATAAAATATTTAAGCTTGGATTACCCTAAAATAAGTATGATAGTCGTAAGCCTCAAAAATCCTCGGAACCAAAAATCATTTCCTTTTTTCCTAATCATCTAACTTTATTATTCATAAAATAATTTTAATTTGGAATACCCATTTTGGGGTATGGAGGCCGTGAGCCTCATGGTCCATTAGAGACCAAAATTCTTTCCTTTTCATCATGATTTATATCATGTAACATACATCACTCATCAATAATATATTTTAACAAGTTCATGCATAATATCAAAGCAATAAAAGCATATAAGGTAACTAAACACAAAGCACTAAATTTATACAAACAAGTGAACAACCCTCACATGGATTATTCACACACACAATTCGTTCCTCACCATCATGAGTGGTTGATGAGGTTAAATCTCCCTCTAACCTTGGAGATGATCCTCCAAAGCTCCTTGTTGTCCTTCTTGAAGTATACTTTCTCCTCCAAGTTAATCTAAAAATCCTTCAAACTTTAAGCTTGAAGAAAAGATAGAAGATGATGAAACTAGGTGTTGGTTACAACTTCAAAGTATCTTAGATTAGTATAAGGATTCAAGAAGTGAAGTTGGTTGGAATTATTGAAGAGTGGAAGGTGGTATTGGGTGGTTTGGCCATGTCTATGTGTAATACCCAACGTAGGGTATCACATTTTATATTCATATTACCGAATTACTTCCCAAGTTATAAAATAATATTATTTAATAATAATACAAGTTGTAAAATTTCTTGATATTGACAAGATAAACTTAGTAGAAAATAAAAATATTAAATATCATCATAAATAATTTACATCATATACATTACATAAGTACTGTCAAATTTATTTATATACAGACCAAGTTCTCAAAAGTATTTGAACATTATTTAAACTAACATACTTGCCCAAGTATGACTAGACAGTAGAACCCTCAGACGGGTCCTCCTCAGATTCCTCAGCAGGCAGGAATCCAATTTGGCGCGAAGTCCTACGGACCGATGTCCGTGCAGATGACACTATACTGATCTCCATTGGGACGTGGTACCTACCACCCCAATACTGCCTAATCGACAGTGGAAATTCTACATGTACATAAATAGTGACAGAAAAGAATAGATCTCCATGAAATATCATGCTCATGTTGACCGTCAAATGTCCTTGATATATTAGTCCCTCCTCATTGGGACTAATCCTCCAAGCGCCAGCTCCACCATGGAACTGTAGTCTCACATATCCAAAGAAACTCGATCTGGATGCCATCCTATCAAAACTCAACTTCTTCAGTAGGAATCTGTTCCTCTTCATTTTCTTGTTCGGTACCTCGCTCAGTTTCTTTACCAAAATATAAATACAATACAAAATAATATACAAAGAAGTGAGATTATCTACGCCAATACCAACATGGTAGCATGGAGATAACACAAACAGCACATCATACAGATATATAATACAGTGATACAAATATAATAAACAGTGATTATAATCATGCCCTCAACATTATCCAATTATTCGGCAGTTCAAATATCACACAGATATAAATGCTCAGATTATGCATGTGCACATAGACTCAATTTCCTACTCCATGGAGCTAACTCAAGTCGAAAAGATTGATCCAAAAGATCTGTCTGTACTAACATGCCTCAGACCACGTGCCACAATTTCTCATAAGTGTTTGCACATCTAGCATATACACGACAATCTTTAATAGATCTTGATTAAGAATAGTGCCTCGGTCCTGATCGTCGATACGTTGCATCGGTCTAATCCATGTACAGAAGAGCTACCAACTGCCCATTGTGAACAACTCACACCCCGACGCCCCCAAGGTCAACAAGTGACTTACACTACGCATATCGCACCCGCTCAAGAGGTGTATTCTCTCCTAGGCAATTTAGCCTTATTCAGTCCATCGGACCTTTCCAATGCATATTTAATGCACCAAAGCCAATCACAAGCAAAACTCATTATTTCTCATACAGGGTCCATACGTTGGTCCAACAGTAATCCTACTGCATATTCAATTGCATAATCATATTATCGCGTTTTCTCAATCGCGCAACACTTTCGTTGAGTTTTTCCAATCGCGTAGCGATTTTCCATCGTTTTTCAATTGCATAGCTATTTTTCAACATTTTTGAAATCACGTAGCTTAAAAATCACATTTTTAAGTTACAAAAAGCATTTTCACCATTTTTCCACTATGAAAAATATTTCTCAACCTTCTAAACATCATTTTGGCCTTTCTAAAAATTAACATGACGTCTACTTCATTTTTCCATATTTTCTTGCTTAAGAAATCCTTTTCGCAGCATATTCCACCAAATCACCTTTTTTATTGATTTAAATCAATGTTGCTAGCTTAAAATTCCCTAACACGCTCCAAAATCTAAAGAGTGAGCTATACGTTACTAAATTTCAAGTCACCAATATATTGCTCATTATAACGTGATTAATCTAAAAATTAATTCACCTTATAAAATATTTTGAGGTTCAAACACTTTTAACCTCCTTCTTTCCTTTTCATAAAATGAAATCTCCACTTTAAAACAACAAAGTGTTTTGTTTTCATTTCTTAAATCCTTGTATTTAATAAACTAAATTACCACTTTAAAATCATATTTTTCACACAAAACCAAGTCATTACAAGTCTTCAAAATCGTGGGTACATGGCCATTGAAACCATCATATCTTTTTTTTTGCTTTCTTTCCTAAGCATCTAATTTTATCATTCATGAAAATCTTAACTTAGAATTACCTATTTTGAGGTGTTGAGGCCGTGAGCCTCTTGGTCTCTAGAACCAAAATTATTTTCCCTTCCAACATTAATCATTACATACATGGCATATAATCATCAATATATATCATAAGCATACCATAAAAGCAATAAAAATCATATAAGCATAAAAGCATAAACAAATAAATTTAAAACACATAAACACCACAAATAAATTACACAACCATGAATATGAATCCTCACATGGATTCACCATCCATCAAATAAAAATTCATCTCTCACCACTATACTTGGTTAGTGAGATAGATCTCCCTCTTACCTCTTGGAGAAACCTCCAAAGCTCCTTGTTTTGTTTCTAGTACAAGTCCTTCACCACCAAGAGCTTCTTAAACATAAAACAAACACAAGTTTATTAGTATCTAAAGCTTGAACAAGAAAGACCATGGATCAAAACATGGCCTAGAACATGAAAGTGAGAGAAGTAGTGAAGTTTCCATAACTTCACCTTAAAAACCCTAGAACTTGCTCTTGAAGAAAGTCCTTGAAGATGAATGATTTAGGACTTGGCCTTAACTACAAAGTGTCTTGGATTTAGGCATAGATTCAAGAAATAAGATTGGTTGAAATTTTTGGAGAGTGAAGGTATGATCTTGGCCTCTTGGCCGTGAGCTTGAGTGAAGAGAAAAGGAGAGAAAAGTTTTGCGAAGCTTTGCTTTAGGAAATGATAAAGATGAATAATAGAAAGGAAATGACAACGTTCCTATAGCATTTTGGTCTTCAAAACCAAAGCCCCCCTTAAACACTAGGGTTATGTCCAAATACATTAGCCACCATTTGAGACATCAATAGCCATTGATTAAATCAATGGTTGATCTTTGGTAGAAGCTTCTAAGTGATATGATTGATTTTGAGCCATTAGATCTCTCCTCCATGAAATCCTAGCTATTAGATATATCTCCAAAATGGAGGGTCAAGATTTACTCTTCATACTTTCCATCCAAGGGTCACAAAAGGTCCTTGCCACTTTGTGAGACTGATCTCCACCATAGATTAAATCAATGGTAGATATCCAAAGCCTTCCTCACCAAGCTTGCTTCCTATTGGTCCTCCATAAAGTTGTCATAACCACTTAATTTGACTAACCAGTATAATATTTCTCTAGCTGTTATTCCTCTATGGACAATATTTATTGCCTGATAAATAAAACAATACAAAACACAGTACAAGAAAATCTCGAAAACTGTTTCCAGTTTCAGGTTTAGTAAAATCCCCCGTCCCCGTCTTAATAGTACAAAATTTTATGATTTCGAAAAATTTTTACTTTTTCGGGTCCGCTTAGGCCCACATACAGCCCCCTGGGCCCACATGCAGCCCAAGAATAATATTAAAATAATAAAAAAATATAAAATCTCATAATCATCCACAAAATCATAAAATTATAAAATTCATGGAAATCAATTCAGATTTGAAAAAAATAATTAAGAATCAACAAGAATAATTAAAATACGTAAGATTTTTCCTGACCCGAAAATTATTATTTTTCTGACACAGAGTAAATCACACAAAATGATCAAATGCATTCACGGAATAGTCAAAATAATTTTACAATATACAGAAATCACAAAACAGTAGAATTTTGTTATTACTGTCAAATAGCTAGAATTTAGGGTGTTACACTATGGAGAAGAGAAAATAAGAGAACTTTGTGTAATTTTTTTTGTTTGAAGAGATGAAAGTGAAGATAGAAATGAAATCAAATGTATTGACCCCTCCTTGTACCCCTTTGCCGTGGAGTCTTCTATGAGAGAGGAGTGAGAAATTTGTGTGTAGATATCTTACTATAGAGATATTTTTGGAGGCATAGATATTTATTATAAGAGATAGAAATGAAACTAAGTCTTTGAACTCCCTCCTTCATGCCTTGGCCGTGGAACTCATGGAAATGAGTGGTCAAAGTTTCTCCCTCCAAGCTTTTCATCCAATGGTGCATCACAAAAAAATCAAAGCCACTATTATTGACAAATTCTCATTGGTTCATTTTAAGGAGACTAGTTTCTAATTGGTTCATCATAAAGATGTCATAATCATCAAGTTTGACTAGCCATTAAGATATTTTTCTAGTAGTTATTACCCAATGGATAATAGCTACTGCTTAAAAAAATTTAGTGTTTATTGTCCAATGGATAATAGTTTTACCCAATGGATAATAAAACAGAACAAAATTATTGTAAAAGAAAATTTCAAAAACTATTTCTAATTTTGGGTTTAGTAAGCTCCCCCGACCCCGAATCAACAATCCAAAATTTTTCGGTCCCGACAAATTTTTATTTTTTTGGGCCCGCCCTGGGCCCACATACAACTCGAAAATAATATTAAAATAATCAAAAACTCAGAAAAATCCACAAAAATTCTCAAAAATCATAAAAATTATAAAACTCATAGTTATTCTGAAAAAACAAAATTCGGGGTGTTACAACTTTCCCCCTCTAAAAAGAATTTCATCCTCGAAATTTATCATATCTTAAAACAAATGCAGATACTGTTCTTTCATCTTATCTTCTAGCTTCCACGTTGCATCTCCACTAACGTCATTCTAAATTACTTTAACCAAAGGAATCTCTTTACCTCTAAGTTGCTTTATCTTCTGATCCTCGATCTTGATAGGAAATGTCTCATAGGTTAAATTTTCTTTCAACTGTATTGCATCCAATTCTCTGACATGAATAGGATCAGGAATGTACTTTCGCAATTGTGACACATGAAAAACATTGTGAAGATTCGAAAGAAAAGGTGGTAATGCTATTTGGTAAGCTACTGGACCTATCCAATGAAGAATCTGATACGACCCGATAAATTTTGGAGTGAGCTTTCTAGACTTAATAACTCGTTCGACTTCGGTCGTGAGTGTAACTCTTAAAAATACATGTTCATTTTCCTCAAACTCAAGCGGTCTTATTCTTTTATTAGAATAGCTCTTATGACGACTTTGAGTTATCCTCATGTTGTCTTGAATCATCTTTACTTTTTCTGTGGTTTGTTGCACAAGCTCTGGTCCTAAAGCAACACTTTCACCATCTTGATACCAACACAACGGTGTTCTGCATCGTTACCCATACAACGCTTCATAGGGTGACATCCCGATGCTTGAATGAAAATTGTTATTGTAGGTGAATTCTATTAGAGGTAAGAATTCATTCCAACTTCTAGACTGTTCTAGCACACACGCCCTTAGCAAATCCTCTAGCGACTGAATCATCCTCTCTGACTGACCATCTGTTTGTGGATGGTAAGCAGAACTTAGACAAAGCTTCATTCCCATTGCTTCTTGTAAACTTTGCCAAAATGTTGACATGAATCTCGAGTCTCAAACCGAAATTACACTTAAGGGTACACCATGAAGTCTAACAATCTCTCCAATGTGCACTTGGGCTAACCTTTCCATTGAGTGCATGATGTTAATTGGAAAGAAGTGCACCGACTTCGTAAGCCGATCAACAATTACCCAGATAAAATCATAACATCTTCTAGTCTTTGGTAGTCCCACAACAAAATCCATTACGATGTCATCCCATTTCCATTCGGGAATAGCCAAGGGTTGCAATATTCCAGAAGGTCGTTGATGTTCAACCTTAGCTTTCTGATAAACTTAACAGTATGATACATATGTAGCAACATCTTTCTTCATCCCTTGCCACCAATACAATCGCTTCAAATCTTAATACATCTTGGTTGCTCTGGGATGCATACTCAACTTGCTCCTATGGGTTTCTTCAAGAATCAATCTCCTAAGTTCCAGATCACTGGGCACACAAATTCTTCTGTTGAACCTTAAAATTTCATCTGTTCCTTCCTCAAATTCTGACACTGCACCTTGCTTTTTTAATTCCTTCTCGTCTTGCAGATATTGATCACTTCTCTGTTTCTCTTGAATTTCATCCATCAAACTATTCGAGATAGTAATCATATTCAAACAAACTTTTCCATACGTCAGTTCTATAGATAACCTCATATCCTTGAATTGCTCTATTAATTCGCTCTTCTTGACCATCATAGAAGAAACACCAAGCATCTCCCTACTCAAAGCATCTACAACAATAATCGCCTTTCCAGGATGATACTGAAGTTGAAAATCATAATCCTTCAAAAAATCCAACCATCGTCTCTGCCTCATATTCAACTTTTTTTGGTCTAATAAATACTTCAGGCTCTTGTGATCGATGTAGACATTGAACGTTGCTCCTATAATGCCCTTTCTTTTTCTCTTCTCACGAAGAAGGAACGTCACACCATAACAAAATTGAAACGAAAAAGCGAAAAACAATAAATACATTGATTGTTAAAGACCCGATTCATTTTTTTTTACATGTAATTAAATAATTTGCATATTAGATTGTATAGTATTCGAGTGTTGAAAACACACGTGCACGTATATTTTTTTTTGAAGTAAAGAGATAGCAATAATTGTAGATATAATGGAAATCAACACGTAATTGAAAGTCATACATTCACATTTTATATATAATATTATATGCATCTAGCCTGTTTAGTTACGTCATCAAAATATACAAAAAGTTAGAGGCTTTACCCACCAAAGATGATTACAAATTTATACCCCATTAAATTAGCAAAACGTCAGGCTTCCCAAAAAAAAAATGGTTAGCCATCAGTAGCCACCGACAGTATCAACCCCTAAGACTGACGAGAAAGGACCTCATCAGGGTCCTCCTCATTCGATGATATCGCCATCGGAGAGACCGAATTTCGGGCAGAAGCCCGAGCAGTGGAGAGGAAAGAGTCCTCTTGTGGGGTATAATAAAGGTCATCCCACAAATCCCTAACCGGCAGGTAAAACTCTAAATGAACAAAAGCTGTAAAATCAAAGACAGGCGGGTCATAGCGACCCCAGGCTAAAGACATAGTCAGCTCCCTGTGATAGATACAACGGTCTATGCTCAAGTTTATGTGCCAATAGTCAGGTCCTCCATGAAAGGTCATCCTAACATACCCAAAAAATCAGCGCGGAAGCGAAGACATCTTCAATCGGCACTAGTCGTAATCGGGCCAAAAGCCAGAAAACTCAGGCGCCTCCTTTTCTTCCTCGTGAACGTCTTCTCAAAAGCACACAATTTAAAACAGAAGTACAAATATACAGAAAAGAGGTGAGACACCCAGCATTCAATACCAATACGGTAGCAAGAAAATAGAATGGCATTGGACGCCCACATAGCATTACAACACATATATTTATCAACAGTAATAAATAAAAATACCAATAATAATCAAGTAAGCAGTAAAAGAGAAATAACAACAGAATCTCAGGCAGTGAACAGTTTATTAAATTTGATAATTATATCGACAGAAAGAGCAGATAATTCAATAGTCACAAGTACTCATGCTCAATGAAATATAAGACTAACAATGGACAGTGCACAATGCATTATGGTACCAAAAATCTTACTCCATGGAGCTAGACATAAACATTTCAGAGAGAATGATCAAGGAGTCATGCCAGTATCTTGTCAACCTTAAAAATAATGTGCTTCATCTCATAAAATATTTGCACAAAATGGCTTATACGTAGCACCTCAACAGTTGATCGCGATATAGGACAGCGTCTCGGTCCGGATCGTCGGTGTGTTTGCATCGGTCTATCCCATGGCCCTAGTAGAGCTACGAGTGTCTATTGTGAGACACCCGCACCCCGATGCCCCCAAGGTCAACCACTATGACCCTACGCTTAGTCTACTCGCACCTGCAATTAGGTGTTATTCAATCTCCTAGGCATACATCGCCTTTCTCAATAAAGTCCAACGGACATCACATATGCATGACGACTCAATTTACATCATGTATGTGTATCAATGATATGTTCCTCATAAACAATGCATCACATGCATATTCATCAACAAGCATTTCACATGGAACATATTATAATGGCATTTAAACAATTCTCAATAATATCATGCCACAATTTCATCAAGTACAATTCACAAATACTTAGTTCCATATATGAACTCACAATAGCATGAAACCAATCCTCAATATCAACATGTATATATATGTTTCGATACATACCACAATTCCACATTATGAATCCAACATTCTCAATGTACTAAGTCTTAATCAATTATGAATTATATATATATCTAAGTCGTTAATTTCCAAAGATGCATCAAAGCATCACTTGAATTCCAAAATTTCCCCTAGAGGCCGTGGCCTCCCTAGTCATCAAGGTTCCAAATTCTTCTTCATTTCATGCATCAATCTTTCAATACACAATTGCCTAAGTCTTATTTTACACAAAATCAATTCCAATCCTTAACATTCATGGCCAAAACCGTGGCCTCCCAATAGGATAGTAAACCCTCAAATTTTTCATTTATTAAATATAACATTATCAAGCATTCCAAAACCACAAATCAATCACTAATCTCAATCAAGAACACATAGCCATGAAAAACCATAAAATAAAGGAAGCATTCAAATATGGATTTCTCCATCAACAATCACACAAGGTCTCCCCACCACCAATAATGGTCGAAGTGAGTAAATCTCCCTCTTACCTAAAGGAAGAACACGAAAATGGCCTCCTTGGTGCTTCTTGGTGGATTCGGTTTTGGCTCTCCAAAACCCTAGAAATTCAAACACAAAGAATCAACAACCAAGTCTTGAAAAATATGAATCCTTGGTCACATTGGTGACCAAGGAACACGAAAATGAAGAGAAGGAAAAGCAAAAATGGAAGCTTTACCTTTTTGTTCTTGGAAGGCAATGGTGAAGATGATGGATTTTGAAGAAACTCTTCAAATAGGAAGTGTAGAGGATGATGAGAGGAATGTAGAAATGGTGTTAGTGAAGTTGGAAGATGAAAAGAAATGGTCACCCTTGGGGCTGCAAAACCGTGAGGGAAGAAGGAAGAAGAAGAGAGAAGTTGGAGAGAAAATAAAGATGAAAGTTAGAGAGAGAAAGTGATAGTAGGAAATGTGATAATTTGGGTGAAATGTGTTAAGTGTGGGAGCAAAATTTTGCTCCCCCAAGGGCTATAGATGCCGCGGCAAAGAGAGAGGAGAGAAGGGGTTGAGTGGCTTCTTCAACAAGTTTAGGGCAATTTGGTCATTTGTGGGTCAAAGCTTCTATGAGAAGCTTTGATTAAAATACTATATTTTTGAATTAAAGTGGATTTGATTACATTGAAATGGATTACATTAGGATAATGTGTCAGGATTTTTAATACATACTATTATCCAAGGGACAATTGTTACTATTGATAGAAGTCGGTATTAATTGTCCGACGGATAATAAATTACACAACGATTATTATTTTATCTGATAAAGTTCTCGAAAAACGTAAAATCTCGTAAACTACATCCAGCCTTGGGTTTAATACGATCCTCTATCGACGTTTCCATAGATCAAGGTTCTTGGAAAAAATATTGCATTTCCCCTGCTTCGCTCAGTTTGCACGTAAAATAAGAAATATTTTAAAATATTCTGCATTCTCAGAAAAATTCAGAAAAATTCACAAAAATCACAAATATTGGAAAATGACTATTTATCATAAAATTATAATTTTTCAAGGTGTTACAACTCTCCCCTTCAAATAGAAATTTTGTCCTCAAAATTTTTGTACCTTAAAACAATTGTGGGTATTGTTCCTTCATCTTGTCTTCCAGTTCCTATGTTGCATCTCGGGTTGTTTCGTTCTAGATCACTTTTACCAATGGGATGTCTTTCCCTCTGAATTGCTTCATTCTCCTATCCTCAATCCTTACAGGTGACATTTCATAAGTCAAGTTTTCTTTTAATTGTACTGAGTCAGGTGCTATGACATGGTCAGGGCTAGGAATATATTTTCGAAGTTGTGACACATGAAAGACATTGTGGAGATTTGAAAGAAAAGGTGGTAGAGCTATCTGATAAGCAACTAGACCTATCCGACGAAGAATTTGATAAGGTCCAAGGAATTTTGGAGTAAGTTTTCTAGACTTGAGAACTTGACTGACCCCAGTCATAGGCGTGACTTTCAAAAACACATGCTCTCCTTCCTCAAATTTAAGAGGTTTTCTCCTTTTGTCCGCATAGCTCTTTTGTCGACTTTGAGCGTTCTCATCTTCTCCTGAATCATCTTGACTTTCTCAGTTGTTTGTTGTATGAGATCAGGTCCAACGGTAAGTCGCTCTCCATCTTGATACCAACATAAAGGTGTTCTGCACCTTCGTCCATATAGAGCTTCATAGGGAGCCATCCCTATGCTCGAATGATAACTGTTGTTATAGGTGAACTCTACCAACGGTAAAACTTCATCCTAACTTCCAGTTTGCTCCAAAGCACAAGCTCTAAGCAAATCTTCCAAGGATTGAATTGTTCTTTCTGATTGATCATCGGTCTGCGGATGATATGCAGAACTTAAGCGTAACTTTGTTCCCATCGCTTCTTGAAGACTTTGCCAAAACTTTGATGTAAATCTTGGATCTCTATCAGAAACAATACTTGTGGGTACACCATGTAGTCTGACAATTTCACCGATGTACAACTGAGTCAATTTCTCTAATGAATACCTTATGTTGATCGGCAAGAAATGTGCCGACTTCGTGAGTCGATCTACAACTACCCATATCGAATCATGACCCTTTTTTGTCCTTGGTAATCTAACAACAAAGTCTATTGCAATACTATCCCACTTCTACTCGGGAATAGATAAGGCTTATAACATTCCAGATGGTCTTTGATGTTCAATCTTTGTTTTCTGACAAACCAGACAGGAGGATTCACATCTAGCAATATCTCTTTTCATTCCATGCCACCAAAATAACTTCTTCAAATCTTGGTACATTTTGGTCATTCCAGGATGTATACTTATTTGACTCATGTGAGCATGTTCGAGAATGTACTTCTTAAGCTCTTGGTCCTTAGGCACACAGACTCTGCCTTTGAATCTTAAAATTTCATCGCTTCCTTCCTCTAATGTTGATACACCACCCTGCTTCATTAAATCCCTTTCTTCTTATAAAAACTTGTCAACTTTCCATTTTTCTTAGATGTCATCCATCAATTCGCTTGAGATTGTGACCATATTCATGCCGATTTTGCCCGACATTATTTCCACAAAAGACCATACATCTCTGAATTGTTCTATCAAATCTTTTTCTTTGATCATCATGGTAGAAACGTTGATCATCTTCCTACTTAAGGCATCGACCACAACATTGGCCTTTCTAAGGTGATATTGAAGTTGGAAATCAAAGTCCTTTAGGAGTTCCAACCACCTCTGTTGTCTCATGTTAAACTCTTTTTGATCGTACAGATACTTCAAGCTCTTATGATCACTAAAGACGTTGAATGTTACTCCATAAAGAAAATGTCTCCATATCTTCAAAGCAAATATGATAATAGCTAACTCTAGGTCGTGTGTTGGGCAGTTCTTCTCATGCCCTCGCAATTGTCTCGAGGCATAAGCTACCACTCTTCCGCTTTGCATAGGGACACACCCTAGTCCTTGGTATGAAGCATCACAGTATACTTCGAATGGTTCGCATGGGTCAGGTAGAACTAACACTGGTGAAGTAGTTAGTTTCCTTTTTAGCTCTTGAAAACTTTCTTCTCAAGCATCCGTCCACTCAAAAGCTTGGTTCTTCCTTGTGAGTTGAGTGAGAGGTCCGGCAATCTTAGAGAACCCTTCAATGAATCTCCAATAATATCCAGCCAGTCCGACAAAGCTTCGAATTTCTATCACCGTCTTTGGCCTTTCCCATTGTAGAACAACTTCTACCTTTGACGGGTCTACAACAATTCCTTCCTTTGAGATCACATGGTCTAAAAACTTGACCTCATCCATCCAAAATTCACATTTGGATAGCTTGGCATACAACATTTTCTCTCTCAAAATCTGAAGGACTAAGCTGAGGTGTTCAGCATGATCTTCTTGATTTCGAGAGTAAATCAAGATATTGTCAATGAAGACAACAACAAACTGGTCCAAATAAGGGTGAAAGATTCTGTTCATATAGTCTATGAATATGGTAGGTGTATTCGTTACGTCAAATGACATCACCAAGTACTCGTAGTGTCTATAACGAGTACAAAAAGCTATTTTGGGAATGTCTTCCACTCTTACTCTAATTTGATAGTAACCCGATCGCAAATCAATCTTAGAAAACACTGTTGCTCCCTTCAACTGATCCATTAGGTCATCTATCCTTGGAAGTGGATACTTGTTCTTGATTATGACTTTATTCAGCTGATGGTAGTCCACACACAATCGTGAAGTACCATCCTTCTTCTTAACTAGCAATACCGGCGCTCCCCAAGGTGATATGCTAGGTCTAACAAACTACTTTTTTGAAAGCTCCTCCAATTGTTCCTTGAGTTCAACTGGTGACATTCCATAGGGTACTATGGAAATAAGACCAGCTCCAGGCACAAGGTCAATAGTAAACTCGATCTCCTGCTCCGGTGGTAAACCAGGTACATCTTTAGGAAAGACTTCAAGAAATTCTCGAACCACAAGAAGTGTGTTCACATCTACCTACTTCTTGACTTTTAAAGAAGACAATAGCATGTATCCCTGAGCTCCTTCTTTCAAGAAAGCTTGAACTTGGTTGGCCATAAAAAATCTAGAATTCTCATCCAAAGGAAAAACTATGGTTTTTCTAGAACAATCTAATAGGACATAGTTAGAAGATAACCAATCCATTCCTAAGATTACGTCTAACTGGGAAAGTGGTAAACATATCAAATCAACAGAAAAGATTCGACCTTCAACAATCAATGGACAATCCAAATAGACTTTGGTGGTAATAGTAGGTTTAGCAGTAGAAGTTGAAACATTTAAGTCAAAAGGCAAAGAAGACATAGGCAAACTAAGTTTTTTCACACAGTCATAGGAAATAAAAGAATGGGTTGCACCAGAGTCATACAGTACAGTTAAAAGATTACCCTCCATGAGACCTTCTCCTTGTATAAGATCTTCAGATTGAGAGGCTTTAACACAACTTAGGGTGTAAACTCTTCCTCCAGCATGTAGTTTCACAGTTCTTGCAGCATTAACCGAAGGTTCAGCCTTTGCCTGATTGCAGTCACAAGAAACATGCCCGGCCTTCCCGCATCTGAAACAAATGATCCCTTTGATTGTGCAATCCATCATGTAGTGATCCTTCCCGCACTTCATGCATTTCGGTGTGAAAGCTGTAGTTTGACCAATTCTACCCAGACTTCCTCCAGGACTTCCACTTTGTGGTCTTTGTTGCTGATTTACAAGCGATCTGGAATAAGGCTTTTTTTGGTAATGATTGGCATTATTAGTTCCTCCTCTTTGGGACTCAAAAGGTCCAAAGTTGCGGTTTCTCGTGTCCCGCGCTTGGTCTAAGTCTTCCACCCAGCGACACGTGTCAAGCAATTCTGAAAATTGATTGATCTTCAATGTTATAACAGCTCTTTTCACATCATGCCTTAAACCTTCCTCAAACTTCTGGCATTTCCATGCTTCATTTGGTTGGTGTTGAAAGTAAGTTGAGAACCTTAACAAGCTCTCAAATTTTGCAGCATACTCACTTACAGTCATATTTCCTTGCCACAAACTAAGGAACTCCATCTCCTTAGCATGTCTGACACTTTTTGGGAAATATTTATTCAAGAACTTCTCCTTGAATACTACCCAAGTAATTTCTTGACCTTCTGTCTCCAGCAACCTCTGTTCTTCGGTCCATCAATCCTCTGCGTCTCCAACAAGCATAAACGCAACATAAGTCACCTTCTTGTCGTTAGCACAGTTCATACCCATGAATATCTTTTCTAGCTCCTTGATCCACAAAGTAGCCTTCTCGGGATCAAATTCTCCTATAAATTGTGGAGGATTTGTACGACAAAATTCTGCCAAGTTTTGGGCATCAGCGGTGGCTTCAAGTTGTTGTGCAGTCTTCTCTTGCTGTTGAGCCGTCTGCTGGTTTTGTTGCAGCATGGTCTCAGTCATCTTCTGAATTGCCTCAATTGTTGCAGTAATGTCTCCTCTCCGAGCCATAATTCTCTTTCAAGTCAAACTATACAAAACACAAGGAAAAGTCAGATGTATCATTTCAGAATACCAAACACATAGAATCACACAGCACAAACAAGATAGTCCAAAGCCATAAGACCCCAAAGAAAACTTAAACCGAGGCTTTGATACTAAGATAGTGTAACGCCCTTTTTTCTCTTCTCACGAAGAAGGAATGTCACACCATAACAAAATTAAAACGAAAATGCAGAAAACAATAAATATATTGATTGTTAAAGACCTACTTCATTTTTTTTACATGTAATTAAATAATTTGCATATTAGATTGTATAGTATTCGAGTGTTGGAAACGCGCGTGCATGTATAATTTTTTTTGAAGTAAAGAGATAATAATAATTGTAGATGCAATGGAAATCGACACATAATTGAAAGTCATACATTCACATTTTATATATAATATTATATGCATCTAGCATGTTTAGTTACATCATCAAAATATACAAAAAGTAAGAGGCTTTACCCACTCAAGATGATTACAAATTTACACCCCATCAAATTAGCAAAACGTCAAGATTCCCAAAAAAATAAACGGTTAGCCATCAGTAACTACCGACAGTATTAGCCCCTAAGACTGCCGAGAAGGGATCATAGTAGGGTCCTCCTCCTCCTCATCCGATGATATCGCCATCGGAGCGATCGAATTTCGGCGAAGCCGAAAGCAGTGGAGAGGAAAGAGTCCTCTTGTGGGGTATAATAAAGGTCATCCCACAAATCCCTAACCAGAAGGTAAAACTCTAAATGAACAAAAGCTGTAAAATCAAAGACAGGCTAGTCATAGCGACCCTAGGCTAAAGACACAGTCAGCTCCCCGTGATAGATGCAACAGTCCGTGCTCAAGTTTATATGCCAACAGTCAGGTCCTCCATGAAAGGTCATCCTAGCATACCCTAAAAATCGGCGCGGAAGCGAAGACATTTTCAATCGGCCCTAGTCATAATCGGGCCAAAAGCCAGGAAACTCAGGCGCCACCTTTTCTTCCTCATGAACGTCTTCTCAGAAGCACACAATTTAAAATAGAAGTACAAATATACATAAAAGAGGTAAGACACCCAGCATTCAATACCAATACGGTAGCAAGAAAACAGAACGACGTTGGATGTCCACATAGCATTACAACACATATATTTATCAACAGTAATAAATAAAAATACCAGTAATAATTAAGTAAGCAGTAAAAGAGAAATAACAACAAAATCTCAGGCAGTGAACATTTTATTGAAGTAGATAATTATATTGACAGTAAAAGCAGATAATTCAATAGTCACAAGTACTCATGCTCAATGAAATATGAGACTAACAATGGACAGTGCATAATGCATTATGGTACCAAAAACCCTACTCCATAGAGCTAGACATAAACATTTGGGAGAGAATGATCAAGAAGTCATGCCTATTTCTCGTCAACCTTAAAAATAATGTGCTTTATCTGATAAAATATTTGCGCAATATGGCTTATACGTGGCACCTCAACAGTTGATCGCGATATAGGACACTGTCTCGGTCCGGATGGTCGGTGTGTTTGCATCAGTCTATCCCATGGCCCTAGTGGAGCTACCACTGTCTATTGTGTGACACCCGCACCCCGAAGGTCAACCACTATGACCCTACGCTTAGTCTACTCGCACCTGCACTTAGGTGTTATTCAATCTCCTAGGCATACATCGCTTTTCTCAATAAAGTCCAACGGATATCACATATGCATGATAACTCAATTTATATCATGTATGTGTATCAATGATATGTTCCTCATAAATAATGCATCACATGCATATTCATCAACAAGCATTTCTCATGGAACATATTATAATGGCATATAAACAATTCTCAATAATATCATGCCAAATTTCATTAAGTACAATTCACAAATACTTAGTTCCACATATGAACTCACAATAGCATGAAACCAATCCTCAATATCAACATGTATATATATGTTTCAATACATACCACAATTCCACATTATGAATCCAACATTCTCAATGTACTAAGTCTTGATCAATTATGAATTATATATACATCTAAGTCGTTAATTTCCAAAGATGCATCAAAGCATTACTTGAATTCCAAAATTTCCCCTAGAGGCCGTGGCCTCCCCAGTCATCAAGGTTCCAAATTCTTCTTCATTTCATGCATCAATCTTTCAATACACAATTACCTAAGTCTTACTTTACACAAAATCAATTCCAACCCTTAACATTCATGGCCAAAACCGTGGCCTCCCAATAGGGTAGTAAACCCTCCAATTTTTCATTTATTAAATCTAACATTATCAAGCATTCCAAAACCACAAATCAATCACTAATCTCAATCAAGAACACATAGCCATGAAAAACCATCAAATAAAGTGAGCATTCAAATATGGATTTCTCCATCAACAATCACACAAGGTCTCCTCACCACGAATAATGGTTGAAGTGAGTAAATCTCCCTCTTACCTAAAGGAAGAACACGAAAATGGCCTCCTTGGTGCTTCTTGGTGGATTTAGTTTTGGCTCTCCAAAACCCTAGAAATTCAAACACAAAGAATCAACAACCAAGTCTTGAAAAATATGAATCCTTGGTCACATTGGTGACCAAGGAACACGAAAATGAAGAGAAGGAAAAGCAAAAATGGAAGCTTTACCTTAGGCAATGGTGAAGATGATGGATTTTGAAGAAACTCTTCAAATAGGAAGTGTAGAGGATGATGAGAGGAATGTAGAAATGGTGTTGGTAAAGTTGGAAGATGAAAAGAAATGGTCACCTTTAGGGCTGCAAAACCGTGAGGGAAGAAGGAAGAAGAAGAGAGAAGTTGGAGAGAAAATGAAGATAAAAGTTAGAGAGAGAAAGTAATAGTAGGAAATGTGATAATTTGGGTGAAATGTGTTAAGTGTGCGAGCAAAATTTTGCTCCCCTAAGTGCTATAGATGCCGCGGAAAAGAGAGAGGAGAGAAGGGGTTGAGTGGCTTCTTCAACAAGTTTGGGGCAATTTGGTCATTTGTGGGTCAAAGTTTCCATGAGAAGCTTTGATTAAAATACTATATTTTTGAATTAAAGTAGATTTGATTAGACATAAAGTGGATTATATTAGGATAATGTGATAGAAGTCGGTATTAATTGTCCGACGGATAATAAATTACAGAGCGATTATTATTTTATCTGATAAAGTTATCAAAAAACGTGAAACCTCATAAACTATGTTCGGCATCGGGTTTAGTAAGTTCTCCCATCGACATTTCCACAGATCAAGGTTCTCAGGAAAAATATTGCATTTCCCCCGCTCCGCTCAGTTTACACGTAAAACAAATAATATTATTAAAATATTCTGCGTTTTCAGAAAAATCCAGAAAAATTCATAAAAATCATAAATATTGGAAAATGACTATTTATCAGAAAATTATAATTTTTCAAGGTGTTACAGCTCCATAAAGAAAATGTCTCCAGACCTTCAACGCAAACACCACAACTGCAAATTCTAAATCATGAGTAGCGTAATTCCTCTCATGTACCTTTAATTGCCTCGAAGCATATGCCACATGTAACATCTTAATACAGATATCTAGATATATCCTAGATAGACAAAGATATATAAAGATAACCAGTACTAGAGACGTCACTTCTATACTACATACTAACATATATCTATAATCACAATTGAGTAATTATAGAAAGCCTTAAGAGAGATTGCGGAAAAACTTAAACTCATACATATATATATATATACAAACTTAGCCACATGAGGGCTTATTGAAATACATACAACATAAAACTTACAGAACAAACATAAACTTATTACATAAGTTCTGTCTACTTAAAGCAATAAAAACTACTCTAGTCTTCATGCTTTATCTTCTCACCCTTAGCAAGGTTTGTACCTCTGTACCAGTGCTTGCATTTGTGCATGCATCTGTGTCTGCATCTGCATCTGCATCTGGATTTACATGGAATAGCAACTGGGGTGAGAATTAACATTCTCAGTAAAAGCAATTCCAATACCAGTTCTCTATAACATTATATATAACAAATATATAACAAATGCTATAATTTCTAACTTAAGAGCTTCCTCCTCTTTTCTCATAACTTAGGAGTTTCCTCCTCTTTTCTCATAACTTAGGAGTTTCCTCCTCTTTTCTCATAACTGCACACTTTGTTATAGTGTGATATCAACCGATAGCCTACACACTGTTAATATATACAACGCCCATACAGCTATACATACCAACAGTGATGGACAATGCCCATACAACTGTCTGTGAATGCAATGATAATGATATGTAATATGAATATGCCTAGAGAAATCTTAAGAGTATGTGAATGAAATACAAATGTAGGAAGTTTGCTAGGAACTAGTCAGTATATCATCCTGTGGTAATTAGAGGAAAAGCTTATCCTCATATTACACATATCCTGGCACGCTAAGAAATTCGGGCTACATCCTTGCTTAAAGAGCATCTTTGGATTTTTCACTTATCTCCTTTGGCCTTGGCAATATCGAGACATTAGGGTTATGTCCTTCTCAAAAGTCCTTCGGACACCCATCTATCTTTTTTTTCCTTCATGATTAACATCAAAGGATACTCACCAGATCGATCCTACTTGACCAATTCATAGACTTACATTCGTGCTTATATACTTAGTTCCTTTACGATCTAAGTATATTCTCCTAGGAACTTTGGCTTCTTATGTTTACCCTTTGTAATGAGGACAATCTGTAACCTCATACTACATGTAACCTTAGCACTTGGTTAGAAATACTTGTCCCCTTAGGAACTTCTCTGATTCCTTACCTTCTGGCTAAATGACCTCATGTCATATAACGTTACATTCTCAGGTAAACATTACCAAACTATTCCTACTACTTGTATCCAAACACCACCTCATCACTCGTATCTCTTAAGTGATTTCTAATGCAACACTATGTTACCGAGGTGTTAGGTACTTACCTATGGCAAACCACTAATCTTGGTTGCACTTAGGCTTTTTCTCTTCACATACATACTAGCTTAACTGACTAGTGTGTGAAAAGGTTAGTGTTATGTTTAACTCTTACATAAACACTATCTTACTCTCTTATAGACTCCACTCATCCTAGTGAAAGAGTCTATCTTAACTAATGCCTCATCTACCCTTGATTAAGGAAATAAATGAGTATTTCTCTAAAACTTTGCATAATTAACTCAACTTTAACTAAAGAGAGTAATTCATGCATCTAACTTTCCTTTCTATCACACTTCTGGTAGTAGCTTATACTACACTTATGTGCTAACATACGTATTCTGGTTGTATCTAGCTTTCCCTTCTATCACACTTCTGGTAGTAGCTTATACTACACTTGTGTGCTTGTATCTAGCTTTCCCTTCTATCACACTTCTGGTAGTAGCTTATACTACACTTGTGTGCTTAAGGTTCCAGATACCTCTTTAACTATTCCAAACTCATGGAATGCTTAAGAACTTAACTTCCATACTTTCGTTAGTATCTAAGGAAGTAAATTCCCTTTATCTTGCATTTCTAACTCATTTTTGCCAATACATGAGTTGTTGCACATTTCTATTCTACCTTATGATTATGACATCTTCTTAGTCACAAATCATCTTATTGTGTATTTAGCAATGCACTAAGTCTCACTTACTTAGAGACTTAGTACCTAAACATTCCCTCTTTGGAACTAATACACAATCTTGTCTCCACTATTTGGAACTAAGTCTCACTAAGGTTCTAGGTACCTTCCTAAGGTAATCCACTTCTCCTGGATCCCCTAAGGTTCATACCTTTGTCATTCTCTACTAGAGTGAACACTATTATTCATCCTAGTATACTTATCTTCATTGCACTATCTCATCACATCTTGAGTGATATCTATTGCAACGTTAAGTTGCCTAAGATGCAATGTCATTACCTAAAGCAAACCTTTCCTTTAGGATGCTTAAAAGCCTATGCTTTCTCATACCTGATAGGTAAGTATTTTTCACATGAAAATATCCCCATTTGTGCCTTAACACACTTTAGGAAACATATATAAATGATTCCCTTTACTTTAGAACTTCAAAACATCCAAAAATAACATTTTGGACCTTCAGGGTCTCACGCCGCGGGTCATGAGTTTTACTGTTTCTTGGATGGGTACTTGGGCTACAATCAGATTGTGATCGCCCCGGATGATCAAAAGAAAACAACATTCACCTGCCCTTATGGTACTTATGCTTTCAGAAGAATGCTCTTCGGGTTGTGCAATGCTCCTGCTACTTTTCAGAGGTGTATGATGGCCATTTTCAGTGATATGGTAGAGAACTGTTTGGAGATATTCATGGACAATTTCTCTGTTTTTGGTGATTCCTTTGATGGTTGCCTTCAGAACTTGGCCCTGGTGTTGCAAAGGTGCGAGGAAACCAATTTGGTTCATCAATTATCACAATCACATGTTATGGAACCCAACATTTCCAACATCTTAGATCTTGGTCAATTATGAGAAATTTAGGTTAAATAACCCTAAAAAAAACCGTAGCCTCCCTAGGTCTTCAAAGTTCCAATTTCTTTCCATTTTATGCATTAATCTCTTAATACCTAATCACTTAAATTTTATTTTACACAAGTCAATTTCAATCCCTTAAATCCAAGGCCAAAACCGTGGCCACACATTAGTGTAGGAAACCCTCAAGGTTTTCATTTCATGTCTTAATCAATTTAATAATTACTCTTATAAGTTTTATTTTACATGAATCAATTCCAACTCTAGGAATTTCAAGCCAAAACCGTGACCTCCAATGGGGTAGTAAACCCTCAAAATTTTTCATTCATTAATTCTATCATTATCAAATATTCCAACACCACCAATGCATTCAAAATCATTATTCAACCATTAATCTCAATTAAAACACATACACATGCAAAATCATCAAACAAAGTGAGCATATAAATATGGATTTCTCCATCCAACAATCACACAAGGTCTCCTCATCACCAATAATGGTTGAAGTGAGTAAATCTCCCTCTTACTTAAAAGAAGAATACGAAAATGGACTCCCACTTACTCCTTGATGGTTTCGGTTTTGGGGTCCAAAAACCCTAGAAATTTCAACCATAAAGAATCAACATCAAGCTTAGTAAAAGATAGATCTTTGGTCTCCAATGAAACCATAGAACACGAAAATGAAGAAAAAGAAAAGCAAAAATGGAAACTTTACCTTAAAGTTTGAAGCTTGGTCTTGGAAGACAATGGAGGTGATGATGGATTTTGAAGAAACTTATCAAATAGGAAGTGTAAAGGAGGTTGAGGGGAGTGTAAAAATGGTGTTAATCAAGAGAGAAAATGAAAAATGGTCTCCAAGAGTGGGCTGCAAAACTGTGAGGTGAAGGAGAGGAAGAAGAGAGAAGGAGGAGAAAAATGGAAGATGAAAACTAGAGAGAGAAATGGATAGATGAAAAATGAGTGAAATGTGATAAGTGTGTTAAGTGTGGGAAAGCAAATTTTTGCTTCCGATTAGCCACATTGCCTGCGGCAAAGAGAGGGGAGAGAGGAGGAAATTTGGCTTCGCCAACAAGCCAAGGGTATACTAGTCTTTTAGTGGTCAAAGCAACTCAAAGAAGCTTTGATTAAAATACAATTGATTTGAATTAAAATAGATTTGATTAGACATAATGTGGATTACATTAGGATAATGTGATAGGGTTTTAATACATGTTATTATCTAATGGACAATTGTTACAGTTGACACAAGTCAGTATTAATTATCCAACAGATAAATTTACACAGCGGTTATTATTTTATCTGATAAAATTTCTTAAAAAACATGAAACCTCATAAATTGTGTCCAGTCTCGGGTTTAGTAAGATCCCCCATCAACATTTCCACAAATCAAGGTTCTTGAAAAAAATATCTCATTTTCCCAACTCTGCTCAGTTTAAACGTAAATCGAGAAATAATATTAAAATATTTTATGTTCTCAGAAAAATCTAAAAAAATTCTCAAAAATACAAATATTGTAAAATGAATATTTATAATGAAATAAATAAATTTTGGGGTGTTACATCTCTCCCCATCAAATAAGAATTTCGTCCTCGAAATTTTTATACCTTAGAACAATTTTAGGTATTGCTCCTTCATCTTGTCCTCCAATTCCCATGTCTCATCTCCGGTTGTCTCATTCCAGATCACTGTCACCATTGGAATGTCTTTCCCTCTGAGTTGCTTTATTCTCCTATCCTCAATCCTTACAGGAGTTGTTTCATAAGTCAAGTTTTCCTTTAATTGTACTGAATTAAGTGTTATGACTTGATCAGGACTTGGAATGTATTTTCAGAGTTGTGACACATGAAAAACATTGTGGAGATTTGAAAGAAATGGTGGTAAAGCTATCTGATAAGCAACTGGACCTATCCGACGAAGAATTTGATAAGGTCCAAGGAATTTTGGAGTGAGCTTTCTAGATTTGAGAACCTGACCAACCCCAGTCGTAGGCGTGACTTTCAGGAACACATGCTCTCCTTCCTCAAATTCAAGAGGTTTTCTCCTTTTGTCCGCATAGCTCTTTTGTTGACTTTGAGCCGTTCTCATCTTCTCTTGAATCATTTTGACCTTCTCAATTGTTTGCTGAATAAGATCAGGTCCAACGGTAAGTCGTTCTCCGTCTTGATACCAGCATAGAGGTGTTCTGCACCTTCGCCCATATAGAGCCTCATAGGGTGCCATCCCTATACTTGAATGGTAACTGTTGTTGTAGGTAAATTCTACCAACGGTAAAATTTCATCCCAACTTTTAGTCTGCTCTATGGCACAAGCTCTCAGCAAATTTTCCAATGATTGAATTGTTCTCTCTGATTGGCCATCGCCCTAAGTGTGATATGTAGAACTCAAACGCAACTTTGTCCCCATTGCTTCTTGAAGACTTTACCAAAATTTCGATGTAAATCTGAGGTTTTTGTCATAAATGATACTTGTAGGCACACCATGTAGTTTGACAATTTCACCGATGTACAACTAAGTCAACTTCTCCAATGGATATCTTAAGTTGATCAGCAAGAAATATGCTGACTTCATAAGTCGATCCATAATTACCCATGTTGAATCATATCCTCTTCTGGTCTTTGGCAATCCGACAACAAACTCCATGGCAATACTATCCCACTTCCATTCAGGAATAGATAAGGGTTATAACAATCCTGACGGTCTTTGATGTTCAATCTTTGTTTTCTGACAAACCAGACAGGAAGATACACATCTAGTAATATCTCTTTTCATTCCATGCCACCAAAATAACTTCTTCAAATCTTGGTACATTTTGATCATTCCAGGATGCATATTCAACTGACTCTTATGAGCATGTTTGAGTATATACTTCTTGAGTTCTTTATCCTTAGGCACACAGACTCTACCTTGGAATCTTAAAATTCTATCGCTTCCTTCCTCTAATGTTGATATACTGCCTTGCTTCATCAGCTCTCTTTTCTCTTGCAAGAACTTGTCAACCTTCTGCTTTTCTCGAATATCTTCCATTAAATCATTCGAAATAGTGACCATGTTCATGCAGATTTTTCCTGGCATTAATTCCACAAAAGACCATACGCCTATGAATTATTCTATCAAATCCTGTTCTCTGATCATCATGGTAGAAACGCTAATTGTTTTCCTACTTAAGACATCGACCACAACATTTGCCTTTCCAGGGTGATACTGAAGTTGGAAATCATAGTCTTTCAGGAATTCTAACCATCTTCGTTGTCTCATGTTCAACTCTTTTTTATCATACAAATACTTCAAGCTCTTGTGATCACTAAAGACGTTGAATGTTGCTTCATAGAGAAAATGTCTCCATATCTTCAAAGCAAATACAACAGCAGCTAACTCCAAGTTGTGCGTTGGGTAGTTCTTCTCATGCACTTGCAATTGCCTTGAAGCATAAGCCACCACTTTTCTGCCTTGCATAAGGACACAACCCAATCCTTGATATGAAGCGCCACAATTTACTTTGAATGGTTCATTTAGATCAGGTAGAACTAACACTAGTGAAGTAGTTAGTCTCATTTTCAGCTCTTAAAAACTTTCTTCGCAAGCATTCGTCCATTCAAAAGTTTGATTCTTCCTTGTGAGTTGGGTGAGAGGTCCAGCAATCTTAGAGAATCCTTCGATGAACCTCCGGTAATATCCAGCTAATCCAACAAAGCTTCGGATTTCTGTCACCGTCTTCGGCCTTTCCCACTATAGAACAACTTCCACTTTTGATGGGTCTATAACAATTCCTTCCTTTGAAATCATATGGCCCAAAAATTTAACTTCGTTAAACCAAAACTCATACTTCGATAATGTGGAGTATAATCCTTTCTCCTTTAAAATTTGAAAAACTATACTAAGATGTTCAGCATGATCCTCCTGGTTTTTCGAATAGATTAAGATATTATCGATGAAGACAACGATGAATCTGTCCAAATAAGGACGGAAGATTCTATTCATATAATCCATGAAAATAGCAGGTGCATTTGTCACTCCAAAAGGCATTACCAGGTATTCGTAATGTCCATAATGAGTACGAAAAGCCGTTTTAGGAATGTCTTCCACTTTTACTCTGATCTGATGATAACCTGATCGCAAATCGATCTTAGAAAACACTACCGCTCCTTTTAGTTAATCCATTAGGTCATCTATCCTCGGCAATGGAAACTTATTCTTGATTGTGACTTTATTCAACTGACGATAATCCACACACAGTCTCGAAGTACCATCTTTCTTCTTAACTAGCAGTACCAGCACTCCCCAAGTTGATATGCTAGGTCTAACAAACTGTTTCTCCAAAAGTTCTTCCAATTGCTTCTTGAGCTCAACTAGCTCTGTTGGCAACATTCTATAAGGCGTTTTGGAAATAGGACTAGCTCCAGGTACAAGGTCAATGGTAAACTCGATCTCTCGCTCTGGTGGTAAACCAGGTACATCTTTAAGAAAGACTTCAGGAAATTCTCGAAACACTGGGAATGTGTTCACATCCACCTCATTCTCGATTTTCAAAGAAGACAACAGCATGTATCCCTGAGCTCCTTCTTTCAAGAAAGCTTTCACTTGGTTTGCCATCAAAAATCTAGAATTCTCATCCAAAGGAAAAACTATGGTTTTTCTAGAGCAATCTAACAGGAAATGGTTAGTAGACAACCAATCCATTCCTAAGATCACATCTAAGTGAGATAATGGCAAACATATCAAATCAACAGAGAAGATTCGACCTTCAACAATTAATGGACAATCTAAAGAGATTTTGGTCGTAACAATAGGTTTAGCAGTAGGAGTTGAAACAGTCAAATCAAAAGGCAAAGAAGACACAAGTAAACTAAGTCTTTTCACACAGTCATAGGAAATTAAAGATTGAGTTGCACTAGAGTCATACAGTATAGTTAAAAGATTACCTTCTATGACATATTCCCCTTGTATAAGATCTTCGGATTGAGAGGCTTCAGCGCTACTCAGGGTATAAACTCTACCTCCAGCCTGCGGTTTAGCAGTTCTAGCAGCATTGACGGAAGGTTTCGCCTTAGGTTGATTGCAATCATGAGAAACGTGTCCAGGTTTCCAGCATCTGAAGCAGATAACTCCTTTAATAGTGCAGTCCCTCATGTAGTGTTCCTTCCCACACTTCATGCATCTTGGTGTAGACGCCATTGTTTGGCTAGTTCTCCCTGGACTTCCTCCAGGACTTCCACCTTGCAGTCTTTGTTGTTGATTTCCAGGTGGTCTGGAATAAGGCTTCTTCTGGTAATGGTTAGCATTACTGCTTCCTCCTCTTTGAGACCGAAAAGGTCCAAAGTTGCAATTTCTTGTGTCTCGCACCTGGTCTAAGTCTTCCACCCAGCGACACGTATCAAGTAGTTCAGAAAACTGGGTAATCTTCAAAGTGATAACCGCCCTCTTCACATCATGTCTTAGGCCTTCCTTGAACTTTCGACATTTCTATGTTTTGTTCGGTTGGTGTTAAAAGTAAGTTGAGAATTTGGACAAACTCAAATTTAGTAGCATACTCACTTATAATCGTATTTCCTTGCCGTAAACCAAGAAATTCCATCTCCTTAGCATGCCTGGCACTTTTCGGGAAATATTTATTCAAGAATCTCTCTTTGAACAATTCCCAATTAATTGCTCGATTTTCAGCCTCCAATAACCTTTGCTCTCCGGTCCACCAATCTTCTGCATCTCCAACAAGCATAAATGTAACATACGTCACCTTCTTGTTGTTGGTGTAACATCCTGGAAAAACATATTAGATTTTTATATGTGTACAAAGATAACATATAACTTGTTTGATATGTCTGTGAAGGTTTGTGACAAACAGAGTTAGTTTAGGTACTTTGCTGCAACACAGAGTGTGGAAAGTGGCCTAAAATGACTCAAAAAATAGCATAAACTACTATTTGAAGGGAAACAAGTTTAGATAATTTGTTTCTAGGTCACATATAAGTTAAGTAAGGTGTAGTTAAAGTTTCAAGAGAATCAGAGTCAATTTGATATTTTTAGGCATACTAGTTATGCATTTTAATACCGAACGACTAGCAGTAGATATAGAAAATGATGAGAATTGTGAAACAATAATTTATATGAATCGTATGATTTATTCTAAAGTTGTTGGAAGCTGGAAAACTTGAATTAGCATAATTCAAGTGTGCTTAGCAGATATAAGTTTCAGCACAAAAACTTAAGTTAATCTTTTCCCTTAACTTCCTCCATGTCCCACCCCCTATTTCTATCTTCTCTCTCAGCAGAATGAAGAAAAACAGAGAAGAGGAGAAACGAAGGGGGAGAAAGGAGAAAAGGGAAGAAGGGAAGAAGGAGAGGAAGAAGATCAAGGATTAAGCTTCAAGATCAAGAATCTTCAAGAGGTAGGGGTTTATGACTTCTATACATCTCTTTTCTCTATTCTTTTCATGGATGCACATAAGGTACACAATATGTTAAATTGAGTTCTAGAGATGTTAGATGTGTTTGGCTTGCATGGACGTGTTTCTTTGGTCACTTATGACTTGTTCATAGCATAAGTTTAAGTTAAAAACTTAGAACAACTCATTTAGACCTTTGATTCACAAAGTGAGCTTTAGGTCAAAGAATGAGGGATTTTGATCCATAATCCAAATCAAGGTGTTTAAGATGGTGATTAATGTTTCCTAAGTGTTAATGAACTAGTTAGGAACTTAGAATGTCTTAGAAACTGATTGGAAATGTCCAAAATCCATGCAAATGACCATTGGAATAGCACCACGCCCTGCAGAATTATGCAGAATCGTGCTTCTGCTATGGGCGCCATGGGGTGGGGAGTGTTGTGCCGCGGTGTGAGGCCTGAAAACTAGAACAGGAAAATTTTGAACAGCCTACAGTGTTTGTTGCATAACTTAGGCTGTAGATATCAGATTGACTTGATTCTAGAGGCAATTTAAAGCTAAGACATAAGGCTTTTTGCCTATAAAATTTTAGAATCATTGAAGTTAGGATGTACCTCTGGTGCATGTATGAAAATTAGCCTTTTTAGGGGCCCAAAGCAGATTTCATCAAAGATGTTATTTTGATGATTTGAAATCCCTAGTTGTTAGGATCCTTTGTTTATGCCTAGTAAAGATTGTTGAGACACTTGAGAGGTTATTTCTTTGAGAGAAAGACCTAGTGGCATACAAAGGGAGATACAACAAAAGTGAGTGCATCCATTAGACATAGATTGCTAGAGATCAAGAGTTTAGCTTCTTAAGCAACTTAAAGTTGCAGAGATGTCACAAGAGAGGTGATAAGAGATTTAAGAAGCAAGATGGTAATAGTAGAGTGTCATAGTGCCTAAGTGGCAACAATTAAGGGCCAAGGTGCTAAGATGGAAATAGTAGAATGCCATAGTGCCTAAGTGCAAGAGTTAAGGGCTAAGGTGCCGAGTTAGCAAAAGTTAAGTGCCAAAGACCCTAGCTAGTAAGGGTGAATGCCATAGTGCATGAAGAGCTCTCAAAGAGTTAAAGAGACTTAGTAATGCAAAGACAGCAGCGTACTAAGTCTAGTTGGCATTGGTTCAATGTCATAGTACATGAAGTGCTTCCACAGAGAAGAGGTGGAGTTAGTAATGCAAGATGGACTTAGTACGAGAGCATGTGGTGGTTATGTTAGAGTTAGGACATAACTCCGCATTACACACACTTCACATTTCACATATGCTTGCTATTCCTAGATGTAACATCCTAGGACTGCTTGTAGGATTGATGAGTGTCTCCACAAACCAACATAGGTCTTTTTAGCGTGCTTTGTCCTCACTCACACGCATCCTAGGAAACTTCCCAGGAGGTCACCTATCCCACAATTGCTCCAGGTCAAGCACGCTTAACCATGGAGTTCTTATGTTCTAGGCTCCCGAAAAGAAGTTGCAACTTGTTGATATGGCTACACCTAATCAATTCCTTTAAGCCATCATCAACTATGCAGTCCTATACCTGCACAGTCTCTGAATCCCTCTCATTCCGGTGCGTATTCAATTCATTCATGGGACCCTTTGCCTAGAAGCCTGCCAGGAGCCGCTCCTTGTACGTGCTTCTCTTACACCGACGTCCACTCCCCGCCATCGTCGGCCCCGTGACACCACACTAGAGAGCAGATGATGGAGGCATCCACTCAGTTTATGGTAGGTTATAGGAGGTTACATGATATGATTTCAGACTCCCTCCTTACTTGGTAGGTTATAGGAGGTTACTTGTTATCGTATCAGATTCCCTCTCTACCTAGGGGTGTAGGAGGTCATGTGTTGTGATAACAGACTTCATTCCTAAAAGTAGGCTATAAGGGGTCACATGTGGTCATTGCAGAATTCCTCTGCGCCTAGGGTGTAGGAGGTCAGGTGTTGTGGTGACAAACTTCGTTCCTAAAAGTAGGCTATAAGGGTTCACACGTTACCATGACAGAATTCCTTTGCGCCTAGGGGAATAGTTAAGTATTCATGACATTGCAGCGACACTATCATACACTTTTCTTTGAACATAAACATACATCATTCCATCATTCTATATTTAATATTTTGATTGGTTTGAATATATTTGTATGATTGTTGTGTATGTGTTACTCTGTGTTATCGGTGACAGTTGTATGGGTGGTTGTCTGGTCAATATTTTCAAATGATTGTATGGGCGGTTGTTTGATATCATCGTGGTTTCGGTTATTAGAGCAGAAGTATAGTTTTCTAAAGAACGTTACATAAAGAGAGAGTTGTGATTGTTTCTTATGCAGAACGTATTAGTTCAGTTGGGTTTATTCATTATAAATGTTTAAACTACTGGTTTTGGTATACTTATACTGAGAAATGTGATTTCTCACCCATTTGTTGCCATATAAATCCAGGAGAAGGTTCATCCAAAGGCAAGAAGAAGAAGTATGAAGACAAAGATAGTTTTCATGTTTTCTAGTTTAAAAGCTTGTATTTTATTTACGCACTTTTAGTTTGTACAAGAAGTTATGTATACAATGATCCCTTTAGTGGCAATGCTATATGTATAACTTTTAGTTTTCCGCAAGGCTCTCCATTATTATTTGTTTAAATGATATGAATTAGTACTATGTTAAGTTAGAAGTAGCATAACTAATACTGCTTATCCAGGTATATTTTGATATACTAGGTTACCAGTATTAGGGTGTTACAGTTGGCACAGTTCATGCTAGTGAATATCTTTTCCAATTCTTTGATCCACAGAGTAGCCTTCTCAAGATCATATTCTCCCTTAAATTATGGAGGGTTAGTGCGACGGAATTTCGCCAGATTCTGGGCATCAGCAGTAGCCTCCAATTGTTGTGCAGTCTTCTTTTGTTGTTGAGCCGTTTGCTGGTTTTGTTGCAGCATAGCATCGGCCATCTTCTGAATTGCTTCGATTGCAATAGTCATATCTCCTCGATGAGTCATACTCCTCTTTCAAGTCAAGCTATACAAAACACAGAGAAAGTCAAATGTATCCTTTCGGAATACCAAACATAGAGAATCACACAGCATAAACAAGACAGTCCAAAACCACAAAACCCAAAAGAAAACTTAAACTGGGGCTCAGATACTAAGACAGTATAACACCCCTTTTTCTTGTGTCTCACGAAGAAGGAACGTCACACCATAATGAATTTAAAACGAAAAGGTGGAAAACAATAATTACTTTGATTAATGAAGACCCAGTTCATTTTTATCACGTGATTAAATAATTTGCATCCTTGGGTTGTAGAGTAACTCGAGTATTGAAATATGTGTACATTTTTTTTGAAATAATGGTAAAGAGGTAATAATAATTATAGATACAATGGAATCGACACAGAATTGGAAGTAATACATTCACAAGTCATATATAATATTATATGCATCAGCCTATTTAATTACATCATGATTTACACAAAAAGTAAAAGATGTACCCACTCGAAATGATACAAATATACACCCATCAAGTACGGCAAAATGTTAGGCTTCCCCAAAAAGATAAACGGTTAGCCATCAGTAGCCACCGACAGTATCAGCCCCTAAGACTGACGAGAAGGGACTGCAGCTGGGTCCTCCTCAGGGTCCTCTTCATCCGATGAAATTATCATCGAAGCGACCGAATTTCGGGCAGAAGCCCGAGTAGTAGGGAGGAAAGAGTCCTCTTGTGGGGTGTAGTAAAGGTCATCCCACAGATCTCTAACAGGCAGGTAAAATTCTAAATGAACAAAAATAGTAAAATCAAAAATCGGCGGGTCGTAGTGGCCCCACGCCAAAGACACAGTCAGCTCCCCAAGATAGATGCAACGGTCCGTTCTCAAGTTAATGTGCCAGCAATCGGGTCCTCCAAGAAAGGTCATCCAAGCATACCTCAAAAATTGGCACGGACGCGAAGACATCTCCAATCAGTACTAATCGTAGTCGGGCCAGAAGCCAGGAAACTTAGGCATTTTCTTTTCTTCCTCGCGAGCGTTTTCTCGGTAGTACATAGTTTAAAATAGAAGTACAGATACATAGGAAAAGAGGTGAGACACCCAGCTTTCAGTACCAATATGGTAGCAAGAAAACATAACGGCGCTGGACGCCCACATAGCATTACAGTACATATATTCATCAACAGAATAATTAAAAATAACAGTAATAATCAATTAAGCAATAAAAGAGAAATAATAGCAGAATCTCAGGCAGTGACAGTTTATCATCCAGATAATTATATTGACAGTAAGAACAGATATTTCAACAGTCAAAAGTGCTCATGCTCAATGAAATATGAGATTGACAATGGTCAATGCACAATGTATTATGGTACCAAAAATCCTACTCCATGGAGCTAGACATAAACATTTTCAGAGTGAATAATCAAGGAGTCATGTCAGTATCTTGTTAGCCTTAAAAATAGTGTGCTTCATCTCATAAAAATATTTGCGCAATACGGCTTATACATGGCACCTCAACAGTTTATCGCGATATAGGACAACATGTCAGTCTGGATCGTCGGTGTGTTTGCATCGGTCTATCCCACGGCCCCAGTGGAGCTACTACTGTCTATTGTGAGACACCTACACCCTGACGCCCCTAGGGCCAACCATTATGACCCTACGCTTAGTCTACTTGCACCCGCACATAGGTGTTATTCAATCTCCAAGGCATACATCGCCTTTCTAATAATATCCAACGGACAACACATATGCATGACGACACAATGTACATCATATATGTTTATCAATGATACATTTATCATAAAGCATACCTCAATGGCATATGATCATTTCTCAATATCAAGATGTCATAATTTTATCAAGTACTTAGTCCCACATAGGAACTCATAATAACATAGAACCAATTCTCAACATCAACATTTATTTATACATGGTTCATTAATTATCACAATCACATGTTATGGAACCCAACATTTCCAACATCTTAGATCTTGGTCATCATGAGAAATTTTGGTTAAATAACCCTAAAAAAAATCGTGGCCTCCCTAAGTCTTCAAAGTTCTAATTTCTTTCCATTTTATGCATTAATCTCTTGATACCTAATCATTTAAACTTTATTTTACACAAGTCAATTCCAATCTCTTAAATCCAAGGCCAAAACCGTGGCCACACATTAGTGTAGGAAATCCTCAAGGTTTTTATTTCATGCCTTAATCAATTTTATAATTACTCTTATAAGTTTTATTTTACACGAATCAATTCCAACTCTAGGAATTTCAAGCCAAAACCGTGACCTCCAATGGGGTAGTAAACCCTCAAAATTTTCCATTCATTAGTTCTATCATTATCAAATATTCCAACACCACCATTGCATTCAAAATCATTATTCAACCATCAATCTCAATTAAAACACATACACATGCAAAATCATCAAACAAAGTGAGCATATAAATATGGATTTCTCTATCAAACAATCACACAAGGTCTCCTCACCACCAATAATGGTTGAAGTGAGTAAATCTCCTTCTTACCTAAAGGAAGAACACGAAAATGGACTCCCACTTGCTCCTTGATGGTTTTGGTTTTGGGGTCCAAAAACCCTAGAAATTTCAACCACAAAGAATCAACATCAAGCTCGGTAAAAGATGGATCTTTGATCTCCAATGAAATCATAGAACACGAAAATGAAGAAAAAGAAAAAATGGAAACTTTACCTTAAAGTTTGAAGCTTGGTCTTGGAAGACAATGGAGATGATGATGGATTTTGAAGAAACTTATCAAATAGGAAGTGTAGAGGAGGTTGAGGGGAGTGTAGAAATGGTGTTAATCAAGAGAGAAAATGAAAAATGGTCTCCAAGAGTGGGCTGCAAAACCGTGAGGTGAGGGAGAGGAAGAAGAGAGAAGGAGGAGAAAAATGGAAGATGAAAACTAGAGAGAGAAATGGATAGATGAAAAATGAGTGAAATGTGATTAAGTGTGTTAAGTGTGGGAAAGCAAATTTTTGCTTCCCATTAGCCACATTGCCTACGGCAAAGAGAGGGGAGAGAGGGGGAAATTTGGCTTCCCAACAAGCCAAGGGTATACTAGTCTTTTGGTGGTCAAAGCTTCTCAAAGAAGCTTTGATTAAAATACATAGATTTGAATTAAAGTGGATTTGATTAAACATAAAGTGGATTACATTAGGATAATGTGATAGGGTTTTTAATATATGTTATTATCCAATGGACAATTGTTACAGTTGACACAAGTCAATATTAATTATCTGATAGATAAAATTTACACTGCGGTTATTATTTTATCTGATAAAATTTCTTGAAAAATGTGAAATCTCGTAAACCGTGTCCAGTCTCGGGTTTAGTAAGATCCCCCATCGATATTTCCACAGATCAAGGCTCTCAGAAAAAATATCTCATTTTCCAAACTCAGCTCAGTTTACACATAAATCGAGGAATAATATTAAAATATTTTACGTTCTCAGAAAAATCTAGAAAAATTTTCAAAAATCACAAATATTGTAAAATGAATATTTATAATGAAATAAATAAATTTTGGGGTCTTACAACAGGTAAATGA
This sequence comes from Ormosia emarginata, assembly GCA_029884605.1. Lineage (NCBI taxonomy): Eukaryota > Viridiplantae > Streptophyta > Magnoliopsida > Fabales > Fabaceae > Ormosia > Ormosia emarginata. The sequence continues at coordinate 29,597,801 of JAQQTP010000088.1, forward strand.
GACCATACTCACTACCACTAGAATATTCACATTCTGACTCTATGTAAACATTCACCTAGCAATCTTATAATGCAATACTAAATTCATACACATAATTTAGCTAATCTCAGGAATCGCATTCCTTTATACTTATCTATGTAGAATAGGATAAATAGCCCTTAGACTACCTAGTAATGTGTGGACTGTTCCATCACACAAATCTGATGATGAGTGGACTATTTTATGTACTATTTCCACAACATCCTATCTGATGATGAGTGGACTATTTGATGTACTACTTCCATAACATCCTGTCTCTCATCCTTAGCCTAGTATAAAACATATGTAACATCCTCTTCAACATGTTAGACTTGTAATTAGTTATAGAAATAACTTAATACTTGTTTAACATGCCTGTTTAATTTTGTGACAATTTGAGTTAGTTTAGGCATTTTGTTGCAAGCCGAAAAGTGAAAAATAGCTTAAAATGACCCAAATATTAGCATAAATTGCTTAGCTAATGGAAATAAATGTGGATAATCTATTTCTAAGTCACAAAAGTGTATTCTGTTATGTGATTTAAGTTTGAGAATTTTTAGAGTCAGTTTGGTATTTTTAAGCATACTGGTTGTCTATTTTAAACCTGAATGACTAGTCACAGATATGGAAAATGATTGTTTTGGTGCAACAATATTTTTTATGAATCTTTTGATTTATTTTAAAGTTGTTGGAACTTGAAAAACTTGATTTAGCTAAAGTTGAGTGTTTTTAGCAGATCGGGAATTACCAGTATGGTAACTAAAGGCCATAAGCCATCCACGGTTACTAGCCATCATTCTTTACCCTCTTTTGTGATATTTTAAGCCTTCATTCTTGTTTTCTCATTCACTCTCTACAGTTGAAAACAGAACAAAGAGAGAAGGGAGATAAAAGAGAAAAGGAGGAAAGGAAGAAGAAGAAAGCCAAAGGGAAGGGAAAGTTTAAAGATTTGTGATCATTTCCTTCATCATCTCCATCATTCTCTATAGCTTATAGAGCTTGAAGGTAGGGGTTTTTGACCTCAACTTCATCTTTTCCCTCATTTCTCCATGTAGGCTTGATTGAAGTTTAATATGTCAAATTGAGTTCTTGTGGTATGTGTTACACCCCAGAAATTGTTGGTTTTCTATTATATATGTTTTTTATAATATTTGGGAATTTTGGAAATTTTTGTGAATTATTTGGGTTATTTTGATTATTTTATTATATTTATCGATTTATGTGCGCGTTAAGCAGGGCTGAAAAAAAAATATTTTTCCGAGGCTAGAAAATTTTGGACTGTGAAACGGGGTCGGGGGATCTTACAAACTCAAAGCAGGACACAATTTACGAAGTTTTATTTTTTGAGATTTTATTTGACAAATAAAATTCGGGTATATCCTATTATCCAACGGACAATAAATATTGATTTTGTTAACTGTAACCTTTGTCCATTGGATAATGGCTTTTAGTAAAATACTAGTCATCTTTTCTAGAGTGTTCACTTTATGTGACATCATCCATATGACATCACCTTTGTGACATCACATTTGACTTTTTGAAAGTGAAAATTGGCTTCCTAAAGAAGCTTTGGAGAAACTTAGTGGCGAAGCCACTTAACAAGCTTGTTGAAGAAGCCACTTGACAAGCTTGTTAGAGAAGTATGCATTTCTCTTTCCCTTTAGTGATGTTCACGGTTTTGGAGGGGAAAATGATGATAAAATGTCATCTTTTCACTTAAGTTACATTCCTCTTTTCATTTCCAAAAAAGCCTTCACCTTTTCTCTCATTTTTCTCTTCTCATTTTCTCTCTATGCTCCATAGCCAAATACCATTTTCCACCCTCTATATTTTGTTTGCTCTAATCAACTACACTTCTTGAATCCACACAACCATTGGATGATTTTTTATGTTGTGATCTTCATCTAAATCTCTCATCTTCATCATTTTTTTTCAAGCCCTAACTTGAAGTTCTTAAGGTAAGATCCATGATCTTTATCTTTTCTCTTCTCTTTTTCATGTTCAAGGCCATCATCTTGATCATGGTCTTCTCTTTTCAAGCTTTAGGTGTTGATCTTGAAAGTTTAAATCTTCTAAGGTTTTGTTAGTGGTGTTGGACGAATTTCAAAAGGCACAAGGAACTTTCTTTTCTTGTCATCTCTTTAGGTAAGAGGGAGATTAACCTTATCAACCATTGTTGGTGGTGAGAAACAAATTTTTGGATTGAGAGTGGAGGACCCACATGAGGATCTACCCACTTAATTGTATGATTTTTTGTGGTTTGTGCTTATTTGCCTTGTAGGACTTTTATGACTTTAATGTTATGTATGATCTTGTTGTGGTAAAGATTGATGATTGGAATATGTGATGATGTGTACTCATTTGTGTATGTGATTTTTATATTTGATTTATGTGATTTTATAGCTTTGATATTATGCATGAACTTGCCATAGTATGAATTTGATGATTGAGATATGTTGCATGTCATAAATCATATTTGAATGGAAAGAATTTTGGTTCCCAAGACCTAGATGGCTCACAACCATAATGTTCAAAATTGAGTAATCAAAGTAAAAAAATGTTTTTATTAATTGTGGACTTAAATGATTAAAGAAAGTGAGATTGAAAGAAAGTTTAGAAGTTAAGATATTTTATTAAAAGAGCTTTCAGAAAAGGAAATGGGAAATAAGTTTGAAAGATAGTTTGAAACTTGGGGTTTCTAACGTATAGCTCATTCATTTGGATTTTGAGCACGTTGGGGATACCAACGTATAGCTCATTCATTTGGACTTTGAGCACATTGGGGATACCAACGTATAGCTTGTTCACCTGGATTTTGAGCACATTGGAAGATTTTATCCTATAATGTTTGATTAAATTAAGATTTATATAGATTTTGTGAAAACATTGGGAATTATTGCATAGAGGAATTTTAGTTGAAAAATGTTGAAATTAAGATCAAATTTTTATATTAAACTTGAAGGTTTCAAATTAGGTTGAAAATGTCAAGAAATGTTATATACGATTGAAAAATAATACTAAAAAGTATTCGCAGTTGAGGAAACAATGTTACTATCAAGCCGATGTATCGGACCTAGAGATAGCATTTGAAAAGTTGAGCCTAGTGGTGGCTATTTTAAACCATGTGATGGATTAATATCCTGTTAAGCCTAGTGGGGGCTGTTTTGAATCATGTGATGGATTATTATCCTATTGAGCTTAATGATGACCTGTTTATGGAAAAATCATGTGATTGATTATTGTTCATGCATTGAATCATTGGTCATACATTGTGAAGTCCGATGGACCTGTATAAGCCATGTTGCACAATTTGTTGATATTGAAGCACTTGATTTAAGGCTAACGAGATACAGACATGTCTCCTTGATCATTCTCTCCAAAATTGCATTTAGCTCCAAAGAGTAGGATGTTGGTCCATTGTATATGCATAGTCATTTGGCATTTTAATGCATTTATTGATTGAATTATTTGTTGAAATGCTTATTAAATTATTTAATTGAATTGTTTATTTAATCATAAATTGAACCAATTATTGACTTGTATCATGATTATATGGATTGGTGTCTGTACTTGAATGGCAATAATGTCATTCGTTGTTTCTTTGCTGCCATGTCGGTATTGATGTAGGGGATCTCACCTCTTTACTGTATTATCATGTTTTATGTTATGTTTGTTAAAGACTACGAAGGAGGCGAGCCAAGATCTCCTATGTTTTTTGGGATAACGCCCTTTTTCGGAGAGGGACCGTCACACCAAACCACAAACAGAAACAAAATATAAACTAAGACCCAGTTCATTATAATATAGATAAGTCTGTTCATTTGTAAACATATAATAATATGGTAAATTCTCTTTTTTTGTTGTAAGAAAATGATAAAACATAATTACAGTAGAAATTAACATGAGAAGTAAACCATATATTCATACATCATACGTATATATGCTTATATTATACTTGTTTAGATACATCATCAGATATACAAAAGAAGCAGAAGCTTTACATGCTGTAAAATGATTACATATATACAACCCACCAAAAAGACAAAATATCAGGCCCCCAAAAAGATTTACAGATAGCCATCAATGACTACAACCAGTAGCAGCCCCTAAAGCGTATGAGAAGGAACCGTGGTTGGATCCTCCTCAAGGTCTTCCTTGTCAAAGGAAATCCTCATCGGAGCAACCGAGTTATGAGCAGGGGCTCGTGCAAAGGATAAAAATGAATCCTCTTGTGGGGTGTAGTAACAATCATCCCAAATATCACATATGGGCAAGTAAAACTCTAAATATAAGTGTGCATTAAAAGTAAAGACAGATGGATCATGACGACCCCATGCCAGAGACACATTCATGTCTCCGTGGTAGATGCAGTGATTCGTACTCAAGTTGATGTGCTAACAGTCCGGACCTCCATGAAAAGTCAATCTCATATAACCCAAAAAGCCATGTGGACAGGACGCCATGTCCAAACAGGTAACTAATCAAAGTCAGGCCAAAAGCCAGGGAATTCGTGTACTTCTCTTTCCTCACCGACGTCTTCAGAGAAACACATAAATAAATAGAATAACATAGATACATAAAAGAGATGAGACATCCTACATTCAATACCAATTATGGCAGTAAAGAAACAGAATGGCGCAAGACGCCCACATTGCATAGTAGGAATAATAATCAACATCAAGATTCAAATAATAAGCAACTTAACAAATCTAGGCAGTTATAATATCAATAAAACAACAGTTCCATCATCATATAAATAATTGCCAAATAATTTGTTGACTTACTATGCACGTGCACATGGTACTGAAAATCTAACTCTACGGAGCTAGACACAAACATCAGAGAGAATGATCAAGGAGACATGCCAGTATCTCGTCAGCCTAAAATCAAGTGCTTTCTAGAAAATCAATAATTTGCGCCACAAGGCTTTATACATAGCATTCTTCACAAGATCGCGATATAGGACAGTGTCTCAGTCTGGATCGTAGGTGCGTTTGCATTGGTCTATCCCACGGCCCAGAGGAGCTACCAGCTGTCCATTCGTGAGACACCTGCACCATGACGCCCCCAAGGTCAACAATATGACCTACACTAGTCTATTTGCACCTGCACTAAAGTGTGATTCAACTCCTAGGCGTACAACCTTACTTCGACAATGCACGATGACTCAATGCATGTTCATGTATATTTAACAGTGATATGCTTTTCCACAACATGCCACAATTTCGCCAAGTTAAACATCAACAAATTCTTAGACCCACTCATGGACCCACAATAACATATTATCAAGTTCTCAAATATGACAATACACTTTTTAAGGTTTATTATGGAATTTCACTTTAATTTAACATTTTTTATGAAATCTTTCTGTAGAGGAATTCTCTAGCAATTCTCATTCAATCTTTACTTCTCTTAATTAGTCATGTTCTTTACTTTAATATTTTTATCATATTCACTTAGAAAATCAATTCTAAGGTCCTCCAAGTCTCACACTTTCTCTTGTTCTTTCCTTAAGTTCAAAATTGTTCTAAGTTATAGGATAAAGTCTTATTCTTTATTCTTTCCCTTTTATGAACTTCTAATGAATCCCTAACTTCCTAATTAACTAAGTTTCTATTTTAACACTACATTTTCACCATTATTCACCTTAAGAGGCTGTGAGCCCCATGGTAAATAGGGATTCTAAAATTTTATTTCTCCATTGATTATTATTCACTTGATTAGTTATCTTTCTAACTTGTTACAAAATTTTAACCATGAATACCCTATTGAAAGATGTATGGCTGTGAGCCTCCATAGGGAAGGAAAGGAACTTTTGCTTCCAATCTATATTTTCAATCCATTATATATTCCATAGCCATCAAGATACACAATGACAATCAATAACTCATACAAGTGAAAATAAATACAAAAATCATGAAGAACAACACAACAAAGAGAGTAATCCCACGTGGATTCCTCATCAACTGCACCAAAACGTTTCCTCACCACTAAGATAGGTTAAAGAGGATCATCTCCCTCTTACCTAAAGAAGATAACACAGGAAAGCAAGCTCTTTTGTTCTTGAATTTCGTCCTCCACCAACTCAAAAGCCCTAGGACATCCAAACTCACAAAAATCACAACCAAAACTTAGAAAAGGAACCCTTGATCACCTAAGAGATCAAGAATCGCGAAAATGAGAAGGAAAAGGGAAAAAACTATGAACTTTACCTTAAAGTCTCAAACTTTAGAGCTTGAATTGAAGAAAAAAAATGGTGGATTCAAGAGGTAGTCACAAAAGAGACAGTGTTCTAGGTGATGAGAAGATGTAAGAAATGAGGTTGGTTGAATGAAAAAGCTTGGATGGCCAACAATGGTGGTCTTGGCCGTGGAAGAGAGGAAAAAATGGAGAGGAAAAGTTGAGTTTTTGAAGATGGTCTTCCAACAAGAATGAAAAAGCTTCAAAGGAATGGTTAGTTCAAGCAAAGTCTTTGCTTGAAATCAAGCAAACTATGGAGGGCAAAAGGTGTGGGCTACCATGGGGTAGAGAGGAAAAGAGGAAGAAAGAAAAGCTTGAGAGAAAAAGGTGAAGAAAGAAGAAAGGTGATAGCTTTTTAGTGATTTTGAAATTAGAAGTAAAAAGGTGATAAAGTAAAAAGCTAATTTTTGGCTCCAATTTGGCCCTCATTGCCATGGAGTGTGGGAGAGAGAGGAGGAAAAATTACTTCTAGAACTGCTTAGGTAAAGCTTCCTTCAGAAGCTTTGTGCAAAGGTTCTTTGAGAAGCTTTGTTAACTTTTTGCAAAAGTCAACATAATGTGACATAAAGTTGACACTCTTACAAAGATGGCAGGCATTTTAATACAAGTTATTATCCAATGGACAAATGTTACAGTTAAATAGAAAATCAATTGTAATGCCTCTTTTTCTAAATACCCGCGAAGAAGGAACGTCACACTATAGTAAAATAAAACATAAAGTGAAATAAACTAGATTTGAAATGTGAAAAATAGTAATTGTTTTCATGTTCATAAACCCAGTTCTTTATGTAGTTATTTAATTTCCTTTGCAATTGGCATTATTTTTTTTTAAATTATCATTATAAATTATTGTCATTACCGAGTAGAGTCAAAAAGGCTTATTTCAAAATCCATGACATATAGAGATAATAATTAAAATGGTCATAATAAACAAAGTTTAACAACGTAAGATAAACCATACACATATATATATGTATATATATATATATATATATGAATAAGCCTGTTTAGTTACATTCCAAAATGTACACAAAGCAAAATATGTACCCACCCAAAGTTATACAAATATACCCCAGCTTGTACAGCAAAACGTCAGGCTCCCCAAAAGATAGACGGTTAGCCATCAGTAGCTACCAATAGTATCAGCTCCTAAGACTGACGAGAAAGGATCGTAGCTGGGTCCTCCTTCGGGTCCTCTTCGTCCGAGGAAACATCCATCGGAGTGACAGAGCAATGGGCAGGAGCCCGAACAGTGGACAAAAAGGAGTCATCACGTAGGGTGTAGTACATATCAGCCCACATATCCCTAACGGGCACGTAAAACTCCAACCAAACAAAAGCATGAAAATCTAAAACAGGGATGTCATAACGACCCCATGCTAAGGACACCATCAGCTCCCCATGGTACACGCATTGGTCTGTCTGCACATTAATGTGCCAACAGTCAGGTCCTCTTTGAAAAACTATCCGAGGGTAGCCCAAAAATCCGCGGGGGTGCGACATCATCCTCGATCACTTCAATCGTAGTCTGGCCAGAAGCCTGGAAACTCAGGGGCTTCCTTGTCTTCCTCATGTACGTCTTCTCAGAAATACACAATCCAACAGAATATAGAAATAGAGAAAATTATGGAAAGAGGTAAGACACCCAGCTTTCAGTACCAAAATGGTAGTAAGAAAACAAAATGGTGCTGGACGCCCACATATAACACAGTTCATACATTTAATCATAACAATATTAAAATCAACAGTAAAGGTAGATCAACAATAATTAAGTATAATAGTTGCAATAACAGGCAATAGCAGTAATGTTTCCCAACAGACAACAGTTCAGAAAATTAGATAATTATTACCATAATAATAACAATATCTTTGCAGTTATAAATGTTCATGCTCAATGAGTTATGTGACTGACAAATTCACAATGCAAAAGGGTACTAAAATTCCTACTCCATATAGCTAGACATAAACATTTTCAGAGCAAATGATCAAGGAGTAATGCTAGTATATCGTTAGCCTTAAAATATAGTGTGCTTTATCTCATAAAAATGTTTGTGCAATTGGCTTATACATGGCACCTCGATAGTTAATCGGGATATAGGACAGCGTCCTAGTCAAGATCGTTGGTGTGTCGTATTGGTCTATCCCACGGCCCCAGTGGAGCTACCATTGTCTATTGTGAGACACCCACACCCCGACGCCCCTAGGGCCAACAACATATGACCCTACGCTTAGTCTACTCGCACTCGCACAAGGGTGTTATTCAAACTCCTAGGCACACATAGCCTTTCTAACAATATCCAACGGACTACACGTATGCATGATGACTCAATTTCAATCATGCATGTTCATCAATGATGCCTTCATCATAAGCATACCACAATGGTGTATAATTACATATATACATATGCATATTCATTTTTCATCATTGTCACATCATGACATTCTCAAGTACATAGTCAACAAGTACTTAACCCACATAGGGACTCATAACAACATAAAATCGATTCTCAATATCAATATGTAATCATACATAGCTTGTCAATTTTTACTAACTCATGTCTTGGATTCACATTTTCAAAGTCTTAAACTTTGGCCATTTATGAAAATTTTAGGGTGAACTACCCTCTAAAACCGTGGCCCTCTAAATGCTAGTATCCACTTTAGTTCTTTCACTTAATTAGGAATTAAGCAAGTCTTTAATTTCTCAATCTCCAAGGATGCACCAAGGCATCACTTGATCCCAATTTTTCACCATAAAACCGTGGCATCATAGGTCATCAAAGTCTCAATTTTTCTACGACATTATGCATTAGTTACTTGATACTTAATCACTAAAATTCCATTTCTCACAAGATCAATCCAATTCCTTAATTTCAAGTGTCAAAACCGTGGCATCATAGGTCTTCTAAGTTTCAACTTTTCTTTCCATTTTATGTATTCGTTTTTTAGCATCAATTTAAAAAAAATTTTAGTTCACCATGATCATTCCAATTGATAACACTGTATTTTATACATTTTATAATCTTCTCATTAGGCTTCTTAAGGTTCAATTAAGCTTAATTAAGTTGATTTTGACACATTTATGATATTGAACCTTATTGGATCATTAAACAAATTATTGCATAAATTAACCTTAATTATCTCTTTGGCAGTATTTAGTAAACTGGCTATAACTTGAGTTGCAAATATCTGATTGATGTGATTTTGGTCTTGTCGAAAACTAAGGCAATTCTCTACAACTTTCATGTTGAACACTTTTTCAGATTCTGAGGTCTAATGGGTGATATTGGGCTTTGAAGTCAAAATAGAGGAGTTGAAATCAGGTCTAAAACACTCTGCAGTAATTGGACCATATCTTGAGTTCTACGAATGATTTTGGACTCAAACTAAAGCCGTTTTAAAGCAAATATCTAGGCTTACAACTTTCATGAAGATGCAAATAAAAAACAGGAGACACGACTGTACACATTTGCTCAATTATTATTAAAATAAAAAAATAAATATGTCATTGATAACGTAACATCCTTAATCGTTAAGTTTCCTCCTGTAGATGCAAATTGCCGTTTCACTGTAGATGCAATTTGCATTCCACTATTGTTGGGAATTTGCGGATCAAAGTCTCGCAGCGGAATAACAGAATTCCCTCACAGGATCCATGCGAAAAATCCATAATCCGAGGTTTTAAAATTTTACCTCTTGAAGCGTGACAGACACAAGCGAGGTGAATCACCAACACCGTAATAGCGACGATGTTTCTGCGGTATCCACACGAATGGACTTGCAAAAGGAGTCACGCCTCTGTTTCGTAGTGCTAGCTGCGAAGAGAGGAGAAGAAGACCTCACTATCTCTCACTCACTTTCGTAGGTGCGGCTAGGGTTGTGATGTAACCTAGTAGCAGCCCCCTTAGCGTACTATTTATAATAGTGGCTGCCTTAAGTGAGTGTGAGCAGTAGCAAAGGTAAGTGGTGCAACCCTAAACCCATCCGTCATGAGTTAGGCCCACAATTGAATCCGAGTCCAACTTGGATTACGATTACTCCAATTTAATGCTTCTAAGTGTGCGACCCCTGCAGGTTCTCATGATGTTGGTAGTAATATTAAAATCTCATTTTAATATTACAAACAATGAGCGGTATCTAGCAACACATCATCACTGCTACCCAAGTAATGAGAATGTCAGTGATTTGACATAACCTATCCGTGACCAATGTTTCCGTGTAGTTTAGTCCCTTTGTCCAGATATCCAAATTGAACACAAGGCATGGAACGTGTCACCCTTGTTTAGTTCAATCTTCGGTTTCCGATTCCCGAGTGGACATAGTAATGACAAATGAGATCAATATCTCATATTGACTCATTTGAGCATGCCATGCATTTCATAGTCTCACTCAATCGGGGGCCCGAAGATATCACTCCCTGTTATGTAGGAGGGACAAATCCCATCTAGGTCACTCACATCCCTCCACATGTATCACGGTATGTCTAATAACCAACTTTATAATCAAGATGACGTTTGATGGCATTAAAACACACAACTCCTCATGTAGGAATCGTAGTGATTTCAGGTCAAAGGACCACATACACCATTATCACTATGAGAATTGCTTATGACACTCACGTACGGATCCACGTAGCGTTCTCATGGCGGGTCCGTCCAATACATCATTACTCTAATATGTATCCATGTGTAGACTTGATATCTCATATCCATGACCCGTGAGATGTGGTCATCGGTCTCACGCACATACTAGTCTCAAAGCATTATTGTTGTCCTAATTAACAATAATACTTGACTAGGGACATTTAAGAATAGTGTTTTATCCAATAGGATCTCACGATCAAGTCATCCACTTGATGTCCTATGGTATCAAATTTACTATTCTAAGGACTTTATCATGTTTACAAAAAAAAAAGAACATAATAAATGAAATGCCTCATATAAAATAGCATAATATAATGTATGTAAATACAAACAAAACGTATTGGCCACTAGGGCATACACCAACAACTATAGCTCCAATTCAAATTGCCTATAAATAGGCAATCAAATGTCAGAAACATAGGGAATTTAGGGGAGGCGCTAGAGAGGGCGTTCTGGGCAGTGCCCAGCCTCTTCTCCTCAGTCTCCCTTCAATTTTATTTCTCTTTCCTTTTCTCTTTTTCTTCTTTCTAGTCTATGTGTAAATAAGTTCCAGTCTACTTGGGCCAAAGTGTGAAACTCTTGGTAATAAAATAAAGTTAGATTTATTCCTCTCTTGTGCTTTAATGATTTATTTTCTAGTAATTATTATACGTGTTATATTTTGTTTATGATAATTTAGAAACTACCGTTGTAAAGAGGAGTTCTTAATTTGTTGTAGACAATAGGATTGACACAGTGGATGCTTTAACCCATTTACAAGTGGTGGTAATAATTAAAGAAAAAATAATATAATTACATAATGAACTTTTAATGTTATATTTTCCGATTGGAATCTCCATTATGTGAGAATTCTAATTGAGTTATAAAAGGAATTAATCTTACCTTTACTTTATTTACCAAGAGTGGATCTTTTCACACAAGTAAATAATTTTTACCGTAGTAATAAAATATTTACCTTACCTTAATTTTTCTTCACCAATTCCCTATGGATCGACCTCGAACTCCCGAGAAATTTATTACTTAAGACAACCTGCACTTGGGTTTATAATGCAACAATTAATCCCGTATCAAGTTTTTAGACTTGGTCAAGAAAAATATGCATCAAGTTTCTGGTGTAAATATTTTTGTACATACTAACGCACTAACTAGTAAATTTTTTTACGTGAATAGTATGAATAGTAACATGAATAGTATCAATAGTAACAGTGGGGGTAATTCTCCCTTTTATTTTCTTGTACAGTGGGGAAAACTCTCCTTTTTAATTTTTGTATATACTAACTCAGTGGGGATAACTCTCCCTTTTATTTTACGCACTAACTTAGTGGGACAAACTCTCCCTTTTACTTTTTTGTAATTTACTTTTTGCATTTTTTTTGGTGGTTGGTTTATTACCCCACATTTGTTTTATATATATATATATATATATATATTATATATATATATATATATATATATATATTTGGTGGTTGGTTTCTACGACACCATTTTTAATTTTTTTTTTTGGTGGTTAGTTTATTCCACACCCTTGTAAATATTTATTTACTACGTATTAAAATATATTTGGTGGTTGGTTTATACCACATATTTTTTAATATTTAATGACAGTTTATACCGCCTACTTGTTAATTTTATTATTTTTAGTTACCATAGTAGGTTTATACCGCCTACTTTTTAATATTTTTTTTTATCATGGCGGGTTTACCGCCTACTTGTAAATATTTTTTTTTAGGTTGAGCTTTGTATATATTTTTATTTTTCTTATTTCTTTTTCTCTTTTGTTTTGTGTGTTTTTAGGGTGAAAACGTTGATTCAATTGACATGTATTAAGACTAGAATTCTAATTAAGTCTTTTCTATTCAATTTGAGTGCTTATTATGGTTCATAATGCTTTTATGAACTGGCCACTCATAAATTGATCTAGTGGGTGTATGTAGAATCGGAAGGTTTGCATAGGACCTAGACCATAAATAATAAAGTGCCATGATTTATAATTGTCTAGGAATGGAGGTTATAGGTTGTGTGGGAGAATTGTGGTATTTTCCATGAGAATCACAAGAGTAAAAGTCGTGCCTTTAAGAATTAAGGTTTAGACTAAAGAATTAAATGAAAATTAATTACTGATTCTCCCCATCAATTGAATGATTAAGAATTGATTAGAAGGAAGGTTCCAAAGCTACTCTATTGTCTATGATAGATTGTTGAATCAAGTGAAGTCTGATCCTTAGTGTTTTAATTTCATGTGTCTTAGTGTTTGTTTTTCTTTTCTTTTTCTCTTTAATCACTTTGACAATTCGGTGCACTTGTCGATTTTCTCAACAAGTTTTTGCAAACTTAGGTTGATACGGTGGATTTTGTTGCTTTAAAAAAAAAATCAAAAGGTTGTTGCAGATCATTTGTCCATATGTAGGCTCACCTTTTGATATCCCACCTATCAAAGAATCTCTTCAGGGATTAGTAAGTGCATTATAGTCTTGGGAATCTGACTCAAAAAGACCTTGTTTGTCAATTTATAAGAAAATTAGATGGGAAGCTTATCCTCAACTCATAGAAGATGTTTAAGCCGTTACTGGACGTAAAACCAGATGAAGATGTGAGCCACAATCACAACTACATGTATATATTTTCTTGTATAGATTAAGAAAAAAATAAGAGCAAGAAGTGGTCTGAAGGAAATGTTGCGAGAAGTAGTAAGAAAAGGAAGCCGGTCAAGACACTCCATCTATTTAAATAATTTCAATCTTTGGTCATACTTTGTTTTTGTTTATATTTGTGTGAGGTTTCTCTTTTCAGTAATTGTAGTAACAGGTACTATCTTCTTTCCTTTACTTATCTATTTTATTTTAACATTGAGGACAATGTTGTGATCTGGTTGGGGGGGAGGATAGTGTGAATAATTGTTGTGCGAATAATTGTGCAAAAAAAAATTGTTTAACAAAAATTATTTGAAAAAAAATTAGGAAGTGTGTTTATTAATGTGTTTATATGTTTGCCAGTAATTTTCTAACCTAAACCAATTAAGGATGGCAGAGTAAGGAGTAAATTTTGCTGTGGTGGTAATTTTACTCTTGAGATGCATCTAGATTGGGGAAGATACATAGTTTGTGTAGAAGTAACAATTCAGATTCATGGAAATTTGCATGATTGAGTACATTGTCTTCTTTCTTAAATATCACATGCTTGGTTATGGATGTTGAATTTTTTTGGACTGAGAATGATAGAATTATGCCTTGTGAGATTTTGAGCCTATCGATGAATGGATTCAACATCTGTACCATTCTCTTCTTTCTTATGTGATTTTTTCTCATGGAATTGTTACTCTAGAACTTGCTTTGATTCTTTTTGAAGCTACGTTTTCACATGCATATATAAACATGATTGAGGCAATTTTCTTGAATTAACTACTTTGACCAAATAGCCAACCTTGCATTTTTTTCCTTTGCTTAACCCCTTTGAACTTATTTGACCATTCTTTGTTTCGAACTCATTATGTGGCTTAAATGAAAACCATGTTCTTACCTGACCTTAGGGAATAAGAGAGCATTTGCTTTGTTGTTGGATGAGTTTCTTGAATAAGTGTAGGGGTATATGTGCAAGTAGTTAAAAAAAAAAGAGCTGATCAGTGGATTCTTGAAAATAACAGGAATAGAAGGAGAATGTTCAAGCCTAACAATGAATTCAACCTACCAATTGATCTTTAACAAAACATTAGTCAAATATTGGTCATTGCCCTTTACGAGAAAGAAACAAATAGAGAAGGAATTAAGAAAATCTTAGGAAAGTTAGACTGAATGTTCTCAAACATCTTCTCCACTCTAACTGTAACATAATGCTCTTTTATTCTCTTTGGTATTTAACTTGTCTTATCTATATTACTTCCTCCTTTACCTTGACCCCATTATAACCTTGAATAAAGTCCTCATGATTTATGTAATTATGTTGTTTTTGAGTAGCGGAGAAGTAGAAGATAAACAAGCTTATGGTAGTGCAATTATTCATGAGTTGAATAGAGAGAAATACTAACCTTTTTAAACACTTGAGAGATTGAGAGTGAATTCTGTGAGGATCTATCATTCTTGATTCATTCTTTTCAATTGAAGTTTCCTTGCTTGTTGGTTTGAGATGCGAAGAAATGTTACCTCATGACTGTTTTGATCCCTTGAATGTTTGGTTGCTCTTCTTGAGTCATTAAATCCTTTAGAGATTTTAGCTTTTGAGTCTGTGTCGTTTTTCTTTGGTTTGTTTTTGTGTTTTGCCCAGGAGTGCAAAAGTTAAGTATGGGGGAATTTGATAACACTGTATTTTATACATTTTATAATCCTCTCACTAGGCTTCTTAAGGTTCAATTAAGCTTAATTAAGTTGATTTTGACACATTTTATGATATTGAACCTTATTGGATCATTAAACAAATTATTGCATAAATTAACCTTAATTATCTCTTTGGCAGTGTTTAGTAAACTGGCTATAACTTGAGTTGTAAATATCTGATTGATGTGATTTTGGTCTTATAAGAAAACCAAGACAATTCTCTACAACTTTCATGTTGAACACTTTTTCAGATTCTGAGGTCTAATGGGTGATATAGGGCTTTGAAGTCAAAATAGGGGAGCTAAAATCGGGTCTAAAACACTCTATAATTGGACCATATCTTGAGTTCTAGGAATGATTTTGGACTTAAACTAAAGCCGTTTTAAAGCAAATATCCAGGCCTACAACTTTCATGAAGACCACTTTTCTCAAAAAAGAAAAAAAAATAGGAGACATGGCTGTACACATTTGCTCAATTATTATTAAAATAAAAAAATAAATATGTCGTTGATGACGCAACATCCTTAATCGTTAAGTTTCCTCGTATAGATGCAAATTGCCATTTCACTATAGATGCAATTTGTATTCCACTGTAGCTCCAATTCAAATTGCTTATAAATAGGCAATCAAATGACATAAACGTAGGGAATTTGGGGGAGACGCTAGAGAGGGGGTTCTGGGCAGTGCTTAGCCTCTTCTCCTCAGTCTCCCTTCAATTTTCTTTCTCTTTCCTTTTCTATTTTTCTTCTTTCTAGTCTATGTGTAAATAAGTTCCAGTCTACTTGGGTCAAAGTGTGAAGCTCTTGGTAATAAAATAAGGTTAGATTTATTCCTCTCTTGTGCTTTAATGATTTATTTTCTAGTAATTATTATACGTGCCATTTGTTGTATCTGATAATTTAGAAACTACCCTTGTAAAGAGGAGTTATTGATTTGTTGTAGACAATAGAATTGACACAGTGAATGCTTTAACCCATTTACAAGTGGTGGTAATAATTAAAGAAAACATAATATAATTACGTGATGGTCTTTTAATGTTATATTTTCCGATTGGAATCTCCATTATGTGAGAATTCTAATTGAGTTATAAAAGGAATTAATCTTACCTTTACTTTATTTACCAAGAGTGAATCTTTTCACCCAAGTAAATAATTTTTACTGTAGTAACAAAATATTTACCTTACCATAATTTTTCCTCATCAATTCCCTGTGGATCGACCTCGGACTCCCGAGAAATTTATTACTTGAGACAACCTGCACTTAGGTTCGTAATGCAACAATTAATCCCGTATAAAGTTTTTAGACTTGGTCAAGAAAAATGTGCATCACCAATCCCTTATTGTGTAAGCCAAAACCGTGGCATTAGTTAGGGTAATGAATTCTTAGGATTTTCCATTCACAAATTTTATTATCTTCATTCAACATTTAATTTCATAAGTGTTATGCAGCAATGTATAAAACCAATTTTTCCCATAAAAAATCTCCTCAAAATCGTAACCATCATGCTAGGGTAGGAACGTCCAAATTTTCTATTTAGCAACCCTAACATGATCAAGCTCATTTAACACTTCCAATCCACTCAAAATTACAACCAAACATTAGTCAAATTTAAGAGTACATAAACAAGCAAAAATCACAAAACAATATGAACATACAAGAGTTCCCTCACCACCATTATTGGGTGAAGTGAGTAATCTCCCTTTTACCTAAGGAAGAACAAATGAAAATGACTCCTCCAAGCTCTTAGTGAATTGGGGAAGATACCTAGTTTGTGTAGAAGTAGCAATTCAGATTCAGGGAAATTTGCATGATTGAGTAAATTGTCTTCTTTCTTAAATATCACATGCTTGGTTATGGATGTTGAATTTTTTTGGACTGAGAATGATAGAATTATGCCTTGTGAGATTTTGAGCCTATCGATGAATGGATTGAACATCTGTACCATTCTCTTCTTTCTTGTGTGATTTTTTCTCATGGAATTGTTACTCTAGAACTTGCTTTGATTCTTTTTGAAGCTACGTTTTCACATGCATATATAAACATGATTGAGACAATTTTCTTGAATTAACTACTTTGACCAAATAGCCAACCTTGCATTTTTTTCCTTTGCTTAACCCATTTGAGCTTATTTGACCATTCTTTGTTTCGAACTCATTATGTGGCTTAAATGAAAACCATGTTCTTACCTGACCTTAGGGAATATGAGAGCATTCGCTTTGTTGTTGGATGAGTTTCTTGAATAAGTGTAGGGGTATATGTGCAAGTAGTTAAAAAAAAAAGAGCTGATCAGTGGATTCTTGAAAATAACAAGAATAGAAGGAGAATGTTCAAGCCAAACAATGAATTCAACATACCAATTGATCTTTAACAAAACATTAGTCAAATATTGGTCATTGCCCTTTACGAGAAAGAAACAAATAGAGAAGGAATTTAGAAAATCTTGGGAAAGTTAGACTGAATGTTCTCAAACATCTTCTCCACTCTAACTGTAACATAATGCTCTTTTATTCTCTTTGGTATTTAACTTGTCTGATCTATATTACTTCCTCCTTTACCTTGACCCCATTATAACCTTGAATAAAGTCCTCATGATTTATGTATATATGTTGTTTTTGAGTAGCGGAGAAGTAGAAGATAAACAAGCTTATGGTAGTGCAATTATTCATGAGTTGAATAGAGAGAAATACTAACCTTTTTAAACACTTGAGAGATTGAGAGTGAATTCTGTGAGGATCTATCATTCTTGATTCATTCTTTTCAACTGAAGTTTCCTTGCTTGTTGGTTTGAGATGCGAAGAAATGTTACCTCATGACTGTTTTGATCCCTTGAATGTTTGGTTGCTCTTCTTGAGTCATTAAATCCTTTAGAGATTTTAGCTTTTGAGTCTGTGTCGTTTTTCTTTGGTTTGTTTTTGTGTTTTGCCCAGGAGTGCAAAAGTTAAGTGTGGGGAAATTTGATAACACTGTATTTTATACATTTTATAATCCTCTCACTAGGCTTCTTAAGGTTCAATTAAGCTTAATTAAGTTGATTTTGACACATTTTATGATATTGAACCTTATTGGATCATTAAACAAATTATTGCATAAATTAACCTTAATTATCTCTTTGGCAGTGTTTAGTAAACTGGCTATAACTTGAGTTGCAAATATCTGATTGATGTGATTTTGGTCTTGTAGGAAAACTAAGACAATTCTCTACAACTTTCATGTTGAACACTTTTTCAGATTCTGAGGTCTAATGGGTGATATAGGGCTTTGAAGTCAAAATAGGGGAGCTAAAATCGGGTCTAAAACACTCTACAGTAATTGGACCATATCTTGAGTTCTAGGAATGATTTTGGACTTAAACTAAAGCCGTTTTAAAGCAAATATCCAGGCCTACAACTTTCATGAAGACCACTTTTCTCAAAAAAGAAAAAAAAATAGGAGACATGGCTGTACACATTTGCTCAATTATTATTAAAATAAAAAAATAAATATGTCGTTGATGACGCAACATCCTTAATCGTTAAGTTTCCTCGTATAGATGCAAATTGCCATTTCACTATAGATGCAATTTGCATTCCACTGTAGCTCCAATTCAAATTGCTTATAAATAGGCAATCAAATGACAGAAACGTAGGGAATTTGGGGGAGACGCTAGAGAGGGGGTTCTGGGCAGTGCTTAGCCTCTTCTCCTCAGTCTCCCTTCAATTTTCTTTCTCTTTCCTTTTCTATTTTTCTTCTTTCTAGTCTATGTGTAAATAAGTTCCAGTCTACTTGGGTCAAAGTGTGAAGCTCTTGGTAATAAAATAAGGTTAGATTTATTCCTCTCTTGTGCTTTAATGATTTATTTTCTAGTAATTATTATACGTGCTATGTGTTGTTTCTGATAATTTAGAAACTACCCTTGTAAAGAGGAGTTATTGATTTGTTGTAGACAATAGAATTGGCACAGTGAATGCTTTAACCCATTTACAAGTGGTGGTAATAATTAAAGAAAACATAATATAATTACGTAATGGTCTTTTAATGTTATATTTTCCGATTGGAATCTCCATTATGTGAGAATTCTAATTGAGTTATAAAAGGAATTAATCTTACCTTTACTTTATTTACCAAGAGTGAATCTTTTCACCCAAGTAAATAATTTTTACTGTAGTAACAAAATATTTACCTTACCATAATTTTTCCTCATCAATTCCCTGTGGATCGACCTCAGACTCCCGAGAAATTTATTACTTGAGACAACCTGCACTTGGGTTCGTAATGCAACAATTAATCCCGTATAAAGTTTTTAGACTTGGTCAAGAAAAATGTGCATCACCAATCCCTTATTGTCTAAGCCAAAACCGTGGCATTAGTTAGGGTAATGAATTCTTAGGATTTTCCATTCACAAATTTTATTATCTTCATTCAACATTTAATTTCATAAGTGTTATGCAGCAATGTATAAAACCAATTTTTCCCATCAAAAATCTCCTCAAAACCGTGACCATCATGCTAGGGTAGGAACATCCAAATTTTCTATTTAGCAACCCTAACATGATCAAGCTAATTTAACACTTCCAATCCACTCAAAATTACAACCAAACATTAGTCAAATTTAAGAGTACATAAACAAGGAAAAATCACAAAACAATATGAACATACAAGAGTTCCCTCACCACCATTATTGGGTGAAGTGAGTAATCTCCCTCTTACCTAAGGAAGAACAAACGAAAATGACTCCTCCAAGCTCTTAGTGAATTCGATTTCAAGGGCTCCAAGAACCCTAATTTTTCAACCATCAAAAATCAACATTAGGAATGGAAAAGAATGGATCTTGGGTCTCCATTGAGACCCTAGAATCCGAAAATGAAGAAAATGAGAAGAAAGGTTGAAGCTTGACCTTAAAGATGGAGACTTTGTCTTGGAAGGCATTGGAGAAAGGTTGGGTTTTTTGAAGAAATTTTCTAAAGGAAAGGTGTAGAGGAGATGGAGTGGAGTAAGGAAATGAGTTTAATGAAGAGAAAAGGTGAAGAAAAATGGGAGGAGAAAGGGTTGCAAACCATGGCTATGGAGGAGTATAGAGTGAAGGAGGAGAAATGAAGAAGTTGATGTTTTTAGAGAGATAAGTGATTAGGTTAAAGTGAGATGATTTTGGGTGTTTTGCCTTAAGTGAGGAGGCAAAATTTTTGCCTCCATTAGCCTTGCATTGCCGCGGCAAGTGAGGAGAGAAGAGAGGGAAATTTGTGGCTTCTCATGTAGTCCAAGGGCAAGGTAGTCATTTGGGCAAAGCTTCTCAAATAAGCTTTTTAATTAGGGGACATAATTTGAATTAAAGTGACTTGATTAGACATAAAGTAGATTGCATTGAGATAATGTGATAGGATTTTTATTACATGTTATTATCCAATGGACAATAGTTACAGTTGACAGAAGTCAGTATTAATTAATCTGATGGATGAAATTTACACAGCATTTTATTATTTTATCTGTTAAATTTTCTCAAAAAACGTAAAATCTCGTAAATTGTGTCCAACCTCAGGTTTAGTAAGATCTCCCGTCGACGTTTCCACAGATCAAGGTTCTCAGGAAAAATATCTCATTTTCCCGGCTCCGCTCAGCTTGCACGCAAAAGGAGGAATAATATTAAAATATTTCGCTTTCTCAAAAAAATTCAGAAAAATTTCAGAAAATCACAAATATTATAAAATGAATATTTATGATAAAAGAAATAAATTTTGGGGTGTTACATCAGTATTTATTTTCTAATGGGTAATAAATTGTACAACGGTTTTTATTTATCAAATAAAAATATCAAAAAACATAAATCTCTTAAATTGTGTCCGGCCTCGGGTTTAGTAAGATCCCCCATCGACGTTTCCACAGTTCAAGGTTTACTAGCCTAGGAGAAAATATTTCATTTTCTCGGCTCCGCTCAGTGCGTACACAAAATGAAAAATATATTAAAATAATCAACATTTTCTAAAAAATACACAAAAATTCTCAAAAATCACAAACATTATAAAATGACTATTTATTATAAAACTAGCAATTTTCGGGGTGTTACAACTCTCCACTTCTAAAAAGAAATTTCGTCCTCGAAATTTTCATACCTCAGAATAGTTATGGATGTTGCTCCTTCATCTTGTCTTCTAACTCCCACGTTGCATCTCCGGTTGTATCATTCCAGATTACTTTTACCAATAGAATTTCTTTCCCTCTGAGTTGCTTTACTCTCCTATCTTCAATCCATACAGGAGATGTCTCATAGGTTAAGTTCTCTTTCAATTGTACTGTGTTCGGTGCTATGACGTGGCTCGGGTCAGGGATATATTTTCGTAGTTGTGATACATGGAAAACATTATGAAGGTTAGAAAGAAAAGGTGGTAAGGCTATTTGGTAAGCTACTGGACCTATCCGACGAAGAATTTGATAAGGTCCAAGGAATTTGGGAGTAAGTTTTCTAGATTTCAGAACTCGACCGACCCTAGTCGTAGGCTTGACTTTCAAAAACACATGCTCATCTTCCTCAAACTCAAGAGGCTTTCTTCTTTTGTCAGCATAGCTCTTCTGTTGACTCTGAGTCATCCTCATCTTTTCCTGAATCATCTTGACTTTCTCAATCATTTATTGTATAAGATCAAGTCCAATAGTAAGGCGCTCTCCAGCTTGATACCAATACAAAGGTGTTCTGCACTGTCATCCATATAGAGCCTCTTAGGGTGCCATCCCTATGCTTGAATGCAAACTGTTGATGTAGGTGAACTCTACCAATGGTAAAACTTCATCCCAACTTACAGTCTATTCCAAAGTCCAAGCTCTAAGCAAATACTCCAATAATTGAATCGTCCTTTCTGATTGACCATCGGTTTGAGGATGATGAGTAGAACTCAAGCGTAGCTTAGTCCCTAACGTTCCTTGCAAACTTTGCCAAAACTTTGATGTGAACCTTGGATCTCTATCAGAAATAATGCTCGAAGGCACACCATGCAATCTAATAATCTCACCAATATACAACTGAGTCAACTTCTCCATGTTGTACCTTATGTTGATTGGTAAGAAATGTGCTGACTTCGTGAGTCAATCAACAATTACCCGTATTGAATCGTAACCCTTTTTGGTCTTTGGAAATCCAACCACAAAGTCCATTGCAATACTATCCCACTTCCATTTGAGAATAGCTAGGGGTTACAATATTCCTAACGGTCTTTGGTATTCAACCTTTGCTTTCTGATAAACCAGACAAGAAGACACAAATCTGGCAATATCTTTCTTCATTTCGTGCCACCAAAATAACTGTTTTAGGTCTTGGTACATCTTGGTTATTCCCAGATGCATACTCAACTTGCTCGTGCGAGCATGTTCAAGAATAAACTTCTTAAGTTCTTGATCCCTAGGTATACAAACTCTACCTCTGAACCTTAGGATTCTATCGGTTCCTTCCTCTAATGTTATTGCACTGCCTTGCTTCATCAACTCCCTTTCTTTTTGCAAAAACTTGTCAACTTTCTGTTTCTCTCGAATGTCTTCCATTAAATCACTTGAAATAGTGACCATATTCTTACAAATCTTTCCGGGTGCTAATTCCACAAGGACCATAAATCCCAAAATTGTTCTATCAAATCCTTCCTCTTGACCGTCATAGCAAAGATACTAAGCATATTCCTACTTAAAGCATCTGCCACGACGTTTCCCTTTCTGGGGTGATACTGAAGTTGAAAATCATAATCTTTTAGAAATTCCAACCACCTTCGATGTCTCATATTCAACTCCTTTTGGTCATACAGGTACTTCAAGCTCTTGTGGTTGCTAAAGACGTTGAACGTCACCCCATAAAGAAAGTGCCTCCATATCTTCAAAGCAAATACCACAGCTGCTAACTCCAGGTCATGTGTTAGGTAGTTCTTCTCATGCACTCGCAACTGTCTCAAAGTGTAAGCCACCATTTTATTGTTTTGCATAAGCATATATCCTAATCCTTGGTATGAAGCATCACAATACACCTCGAAGGCTTCACTCAGATCAGGTAGAACTAACACTGGTGAAGTAGTTAGTCATCTCTTGAATTCTTGGGAAATTTCTTCGCAAGTATTAGTCCACTCAAAGGCTTGATTCTTTCTCATGAGCTGAGTGAGAGGCCTTGCTATCTTAGAGAATCCATCAATGAATCTTCGATAATATCTACCTAATCCCACAAAACTCTGAATTTCTGTCATTGTCTTTGGCTTTTCCCATTGTAGAATCGCTTTCACCTTTGATGGATCTACTGCAATCCCTTTCTTCGAGATCACATGGCCCAAAAACTTGACCTCTTCCAGCCATAATTCACACTTCGACAGCTTGGCGTACAACTTCTTCTCCTTCAGAATCTGGAGAAATATACTAAGATGTTTAGCATGATCCTCCTGATTTCGAGAGTAGATTATAATGTCATTGATGAAGACAACAACAAATCGGTCCAAGTAAAGACAAAAGATTCTATTCAAGTAATCCAAGAATACGGCAGGGGTATTCGTCACACCGAACGACATCACAAGATATTCGTAATGACCGTAATGGGTACGAAAAGTCGTCTTTGGAATATCCTCCATCTTTACTTGAATCTGATGGTAGCCCGATCGCAAATCGATCTTAGAGAATACCGCTGCTCCTTGCAGTAGATCCATCAAGTCGTTTATCCTCAGAAGTGGATACGTATTCTTGATTGTGACCTTATTCAACTGGCGATAGTCCACACACAATCACGAAGTTCCATCCTTCGTTCTGACTAGCAATACTAGTGCTTTCCATGGTGACATACTGGGTTTAACAAACTGTTTTTCCAAGAGTTCTTCTAACTGCTTCTTGAGCTCAACAAACTTTGATGGTGACAACTTATAGGGTGCTATAGATATAGGATCAGATCCAGGCACGAGATCAATGGTGAACTCTATCTCCCGCTTTGGCGGTAGACCAGGTACATCATCAAGAAAGACTTCGAGAAACTAATTAATCGCTGGAATTGCATTCACATTTGCCTCACTCTCGACTTTTAAGGAAGACAATAGCATGTATCTCTAAGCTCCTTCTTTTAAGAAAGCTTGAACTTGGTTGGCCGTAAAAAATCTAGAAACTTCATCCATAGGAAAAACTATGGTTTTACTAAAACAGTCTAATAGGATATAGTTAGAAGACAACTAATCTATTCCTAAAATTATGTCTAATTGGGAAAGAGGTAAACAGATTAAATCAACAGAAAAGATTTGACCTTCAACAATTAAAGGACAATTTAAACAAACTTTAGTAGTAATAACATGTTTAGCAGTAGGGGTAGAAATAATTAAGTCAAAAGGTAAGGAAGACACAAGTAAACCTAGTCGTCACACACAGTCATAAGCAATGAAAGAGTGGGTTGCCCCAGAGTCATACAATACAGTTAAAAGATTACCTCCTATGGTACCCTCTCCTTGTATCAAATCTTCATATTCGGAGGCTTCTGCTCCAATCATGGGGTAGACTCGGCATCCTGTCTATAGTTTTGCAGCTCCTGCAGTGTTGATCGAAGGCTCCGCCTTGGCTTGGTTGCAGTCATGAGACGTATACCCAGGCTTCCCGCATCGAAAATAGATGAATCCTTTGATGGTGCAATCCCTCGTTAGGTGATCCTTCTCATACTTCATACACTTCAACGAAGATGCCACATTTTGACCAGTTTGATTTCTACCAAAACCTCCGTTGGGACCTCCACTAGGTGACTGTTGCTGACTTCCTGGTGGTCGGGAATAAGTTTTCTTCTGAAAGCAGTTTGCATTGTTTCCACCTCCTCTTTGGAACCTAGTAGGTCCAAAGTTACGGTTTCGCATGTCCCGTACCTGATCCTGATGTTCCACTCGGCAACACATATCTAGCAACTCTGGAAACTGGTTGATCCTCAAGGTTATGACCACCCTTTTCACGTCATGCCTCAATCCTTCCTCAAATTTTTGACACTTCTACACCTTGTCTGGCTGGTGTTGGAAATACCTTGAAAATTTGGACAAGCTCTCGAACCTCGTAGCATACTCACTGAAAGTTAAGTTCCCTTGTCTCAAACTGAGGAACTTCATCTCTTTGGCATGTCTTGCACGTGCTGTGAAATACTTCTCCAAGAATTTATCCTTGAATACCTCCCATAAGATTACTCGGCCTTCATCTTCTAGTAGTCTCTGCGCTCCGTTCCACTAATCTTCCTCGTCTCCGATCAGCATGAAGGTAGCATAGGTTATCTTCTTGTCATCGGCACAGTTCATTCCTCTAAAAATTTTTTCTAGCTCCTTGATCCAAAGACTAGCCTTCTCTGGATCAAATTCCCCCTTAAATTGAGGAGGGTTGTTACGATGGAACTCCGACAGATTTTGAGCATCGATTGTCGCTTCTAACTATTATGCAGCCTTTTCCTGTTGTTGAGCAGCTCTCTCAATTTGTTCTGCAATAACATCTGTCATTCGTTGCATGGCCTTAATAGCTGCAGCAATACCTCCATCGCTTGCCATTTTGGTTTTTCAGAGTTAAACTGAATAAAAACACAAGGAAGAATTAGATGTATCCTTTCGGAATACCAAACATAGAGAATCACACAGCACAAACAAAAACAGACCTAACCACAAAGACCCAAAAGAAAACTTAAACTGGGGCTCTGATACCAAACTAGTGTGCCAGTAGTCCAGACCTCCATGAAAAGTCAATCTCACATAACCCAAAAAGCCACATGGATGGGACGCCATGTCCAAATAGGTAACTAATCAAAGTCAGGCCAAAAGCTAAGGAATTCGTGTACTTCCCCTTCCTCACCGGCATCTTCAGAGAAACACATAAATAAACAGAATAACAGAGATATATAAAAGAGATGAGACATCCTACATTCAATACCAATTATGGCAGTAAAGAAACAGAACGGCGCAAGATGCCCACATAGCATAGCAGGAATAAGAATCAACATAAAGATTCAAATAATAAACAACTTAACAAATCCAGGTAGTTATAACATCAATAAAACAACAATTCCATCATCATATAAATAAATGCCAAATAATATATTGACTTGCTATGCACGTGCACATGGTGCCAAAAATCTAACTCCATGGATCTAGACATAAACATCGGAGAGAATGATTAATAAGACATGTCAATATCTCGTCAGCATAAAATCAAGTGCTTTCCAGAAAATCAATAATTTGCGCAACAAGGCTTTATACATGACATTCTTCAAAGATATAGGACAGTGTCTCAGTCCGGATCGTTGGTGCATTTGCATTAGTCTATCCCACGGCCTAGAGGAGCTACCAACTATCCATTCGTGAGACACCCGCATCCTGACGCCCCCAAGGTCAATAATATGACCTACACTAGTCTATTCGCACCCGCACTAAGGTGTGATTCAACTCCTAGGCATACAACCTTACTTCGACAATGCACGATGACTCAATGCATGTCCATGTATATTTAACAATGATATACTTTTCCACAACATGCCACAATTTGGCCAAGTTAAACATTAACAAATTCTTGGTCCCATTCATGGACCCCCAATAACATATTATCAAGTTCTCAAATGTGGCAATACACTTTTTAAGGATTATTATGGAATTTCACTTTAATTTAACATTTCTTATGAAATCTTTCTCTAGAGGAATTCTCTTGCAATTCTCATTCAATCTTTACTTCTCTTAATTAGCCAGGTTCTTTACTTTAATTTTTTTTAATCATATGCACTTAGAAAATCAATTCTAAGGTCCTTTAAATCTCACACACTCTCTTATTCTTTCCTTAAGTTCAAAATTGTTCTATGTTATAGGATAAAGTCTTATTCTTTATTCTTTCCCTTTTAGAAACTTCTAATGAATCTCTAACTTCCTAATTAACTAAGTCTCTATTTTAACACTACATTTTCGCCATTATTCACCTTAAGAGGTCGTGAGCCCCAAGGGAAATAGAGATTCTAAATTTTTATTTCTCCATTGATTATTATTCACTTGATTAGTTATCTTTCCAACTTGTTACAAAATTTTAACCATGAACACCCTATTGAAGGGTGTATGGCCGTGAGCCTCCATAGGGAAGGCAAGGAACTTTTGCTTCTAATTTATATTTTCAATCCATCAAGATCAATCCAATATATATTCCATAGCTATCAAGATACACAATGACAATCAGTAACTCATACAAGTGAAAATAAATACAAAAATCATGAAAAATAACACAACAAAAAGAGCAATCCCATGTGGATTCATCATTAACCACACCAAAAACGTTTCCTCACCACCATGATAGGTTGAAGAGGATCATCTCTCTCTTACCTAAAGAAGACAACACAAGAAAGCAAACTCATTTGTTCTTGAATTTTGTCCTCCACCAACACAAAAACCCTAGGACATCCAAACTCACAAAAATCACAACCAAAGCTTAGAAAAGGAACCCTTGATCACCTAAGAGATCAAGAATCACAAAAATGAGAAGGAAAAGAGAAAAAGCTATGAACTTTACCTTAAAGTCTCAAACTTTAGAGCTTGAATGGAAGAAAACAAAAATGGTGGATTCAAAAGGAAGTCACAAAAGAGAAAGTGTTCTAGGTGATTAGAAGATGTAGGAAATGAGGTTGGTTGAATGAAAAAGCTTGGATGGCCAACAATGGTAGTCTTGGTCATGGAAGAGTGGAGAAAATGGAGAGAAAAAGTTGAGTTTTTGAAGATGGTCTTCCAACAAAAATGAAAAAGCTTCAAAAGAATGGTTAGTTCAAGCAAAGTCTTTGCTTGAAATCAAGCAAACTATGGAGGGGAAAAGGTATGGGCTGCCTCGGGGTAGAGAGGAAAAGAGAAAGAGAGAAAAGCTTGAGAGAAAAAGGTGAAGAAAAAAGAAAGGTGATAGCTTTTTGGTGATTTTGAAATTAAAAGTGAAAATTGATAAAGTAAAAAGCTAATTTTTTGCTCCAATTTGGCCCTCATTGTCATGGAGTGTGGGAGAGAGAGGAGGGAAAAATTGCTTCTAGAAGCTTAGGTAAAGTTTCCTTGAGAAGCTTTATACAAAGTTCTTCGAGAAGCTTTGTTAACTTTTTGCAAAAGTCAACGTGACGTTGTATAAAGTTGACACTCTTGAAAAGATGACAAGCATTTTAATAAAAGCTATTATCCAATGGACAAATATTACAGTTAAATAGAAAATCTATATTTATTGTCCAATGGATAATAAATTGTACAGCGATTTTTATTTATCAGATAAAAATATCAAAAAATAGAAACCTCGTAAACTGTGACTGACCTCGGGTTTAGTAAGATCCTCCGTCGACGTTTCCACATTTCAAGGTTTACCAGTCTCGAGAAAAATATTTCATTTTCTCGGCTCCACTTAGTGCACACGTAAAATGAGAAATATATTACAATAATCAATATTTGCAGAAAAATCCACAAAAATTCTCAAAAATCACAAATATTATAAAATGACTATTTATTATAAAACTAGCAATTTTCGGGGTGTTACAACTCTCCCCTTCTAAAAATAAATTTCATCCTCGAAATTTTCATACCTCAGAATAGTTGTGGATGTTGCTCCTTCATCTTGGCTTCTAACTCCTACGTTGCATCTCCAGTTGTGTCATTCTAGATTACTTTTACTAACATAATTTATTTTCCTCTGGGTTGTTTTACTCTCCTATCTTCAATCCTTACAAGAGACGTCTCGTAGGTTAAGTTCTCTTTCAATTGTACTGTGTTCGGTGCTATGACTTTGCTCGGGTCAGGGATATATTTTTGTAGTTGTGATACATGGAAAACATTATGAAGGTTAGAAAGAAAAGGTGGCAAAGCTATTTAGTAAGCTATTGGACCTATCCAGCGAAGAATTTGATAAGGTCCAAGGAATTTGGGAGTAAGTTTTCTAGATTTTAGAACTCAGCCGACCCCAGTCGTAGGCTTGACTTTCAAAAACACATGCTCATCTTCCTCAAACTTAAGAGGCTTTCTTCTTTTGTCAGCATAGCTCTTCTGTTGACTCTGAGCCGTCCTCATCTTTTCCTAAGTCATCTTGACTTTCTCAATCGTTTATTGTTTAAGATCAGGTCCAATAGTAAAGCGCCCTCCATCTTGATACCAACACAAAGGTGTTTTGCACTGTCATCTATATAGAGCCTCATAGGGTGCCATCCCTATGCTCGAATGAAAACTGTTGTTGTAGGTGAACTCTACCAATGGTAAAACTTCATCCCAACTTCTAGTTTGTTTCAAAGTGCAAGCTCTAAGCAAATCCTCCAATAATTGAATCGTCTTTTCCGATTGACCATAAGTTTGAGGATGATAAGTAGAACTCAAACGTAGCTTAGTCCCCAATACTCCTTGCAAACTTTGCTAAAACTTTGATGTAAACCATGGATCTCTATTAGAAATATTGCTCAAAGGCATACCATGCAATCTAACAATCTCGCCAATATACAATTGAGTCAACTTCTTCATATTGTACCTTATGTTGATTGGTAAGAAATGTGTTGACTTTGTGAGTCGATCAACGATTACCCATATTGAATCGTAACCCTTTATGGTCTTTGGCAATCTAACCACAAAGTCCATTGCAATACTATCCGACTTTCATTCAGGAATAGCTAGGGGTTGCAACATTCTTGATGGTCCCTGGTGTTCAACCTTTGCTTTCTGACAAACTAGACAAGATGACACACATCTGACAATATCTTTCTTCATTCCGTGCCACCAAAATAATTGTTTCAGGTCTTGTACATCTTGGTTATTCCTGGATGCATACTCAACTTGCTCATGTGAGCGTTTCGAGAATAAACTTCCTAAGTTCTTGATCCCTGGGTATACAAACTCTACCTCTGAGCCTTAGGATTCCATCAGTTCCTTCCTCTAATGTTGTCGCACTGCCTTGCTTCAGTAACTCCCTTCCTTTTTGTAAAAACTTGTCAACTTTCTGTTTCTCTCGAATGTCTTCCATTAAATCACTTGAAATAGTGACCATATTCATACAAATCTTTCCCGATGCTAATTCCACAAAGGACCATACATACCTAAATTATTCTATCAAATCCTTCTCATTGACCATCATAGCAGAGATACTGAGCATCTTCCTACTTAAAGCGTCTGCCATGATGTTTGCCTTTCTGTTGTGATACTGAAGTTGAAAATCATAATCTTTCAGAAATTCCAACTACCTTCGATGTCTCATATTCAACTCTTTTTGGTTATACAGGTACTTCAAGCTCTTGTGGTCGCTAAAGACGTTGAACATCGCCCCATAAAGAAAGTGCCTCTATATCTTCAAAGCGAATACCACTGTTGCTAACTCCAGGTCATGTGTTGCGTAGTTCTTCTCATGCACTCACAACTATCTCGAAGCGCAAGCCACCACTTTTCTATTTTGCATAAGCACACATCCTAATCCTTGGTATGAAGCATCGCAATACACCTCGAAGGGTTAACTCAGATCAGGTAGAACTAACACTGGTGAAGTAGTTAGTCATCTCTTCAATTCTTAGAAACTTTCTTCACAAGCATTAGTCCACTCAAAGGCTTGATTCTTTCTCATGAACTGAGTGATAGACCCTGCTATCTTAGAGAATCCTTCAATGAATCTCCGATAATATCCAGCTAATCCCACAAAGCTCTAAATTTCTGTCATTGTCTTCGGCCTTTCCCATTGTAGAATTGCTTTCACCTTTTATAGATCTACTGCAATTCCTTCCTTCGAGATCACATGGCCCAAAAGCTTGACCTCATCTAGCCATAATTCACACTTCGATAGCTTTGTGTACAACTTCTTCTCCTTCAGAATCTGGAGAAATATACTGAGGTGTTCAGCATGATCCTCCTGATTTTGAGAGTAGATTAGAATGTCATCGATAAAGACAACAACAAATCAGTCCAGGTAAGGATGAAAGATTCTATTCATGTAATCCATGAATATGGCAAGGGCATTCATCATACCAAATGACATCACACGATATTCGTAATAACCGTAACGGGTATGAAAAGCCGTCTTGGGAATATCCTCCACCTTTACTCGAATCTGATGGTAGCTCGATCGCAGATTGATCTTAGAGAATACCGTTGCTCCTTTCAGTTGATCCATCAAGCCGTCAATCCTTGGAAGTGGATACTTATTCTTGATTATGACCTTATTCAACTGGTGATAGTCCACACACAATCGCGAAGTTCCATCCTTCTTTCTGACTAGCAATACTAGTGCTCCCCATGGTGACATATTGGGTCTAACAAACTACTTTTCCAAGAGTTCTTCTAACTACTTCTTGAGCTTAATTAACTCTAATGGTGACATCCTGTAGGGTGCTATAGATATAGAACTGGATCCAAGCACAAGATCAATGGTAAACTCTATCTCCCGCTTTGGCGGTAGACTAGGTACATCATGAGGAAAGACTTCGGGAAACTCGTTAACCACTGGAATTGCATTCACATCTGCCTCGCTCTCGACTTTTAAGGAAGAAATAGCATGTATCACTGAGCTCATTCTTTCAAGAAAGCTTGAACTTGGTTAGCCATCAAAAATCTAGAAACTTCATCCATAGGAAAAACTATGGTTTTACTAAAACAGTCTAACAGGATATGGTTAGAAGACAACCAATCCATTCCTAAAATTACGTCGAATTGGGAAAGAGATAAACAGATCAAATCAACAGAAAACATTCGACCTTCAACAATTGAAGGACAATTTAAACAAACTTTGGTGGTAA
The DNA here is from genome assembly GCA_029884605.1 of Ormosia emarginata. Lineage (NCBI taxonomy): Eukaryota > Viridiplantae > Streptophyta > Magnoliopsida > Fabales > Fabaceae > Ormosia > Ormosia emarginata. The sequence goes on from JAQQTP010000088.1 coordinate 29,629,690, forward strand.
TAACATGTTTAGCAGTAGGGGTAGAAATAGTTAAGTCAAAAGGTAAGGAAGACACAGGTAAACCAAGTCCTCGCACACGGTCATAAGAAATGAAAGAGTGGGTTGCCCCAGAGTCATACAATACAGTCAAAAGATCACCTCCTATGGTACCCTCACCTTGTATCAGATCTTCAGATTCAGAGGCTTTCCCTCCAGTCATGGTGTAGACTCGGCCTCCTGCCTACAATTTTGCAGCTTGTGCAGTGTTGACTGAAGGCTCCGCCTTGGCTTGGTTGTAGTCACGAGAGGTATACCCAAGCTTCCCGCATCGAAAATAGATAAATCTTTTGATGGTGCAATCCCTCGTTAGGTGATCCTTCCCACACTTTATACACTTCGACGAAGATGCCACATTTTGACTAGTTTGATTTCCACCAGAACCTCCGTTGGGACATCCACCAGGTGACTGTTACTGACTTCCTAGTGGTCCGGAATAAGGTTTCTTCTGAAAGCGATTTGCATTGTTGCCACCTCCTCTTTGGAACCTAGTAGGTCTAAAGTTACGGTTTCACATGTCCCGCGCCTGATCTAGATCTTCCACTCGGCGACACGTATCTAACAGCTCTGGAAACTGGTTGATCCTCAAGGTTATGACCGCCCTTTTCACGTCATGCCTTAATCCTTCCTCAAATTTCTAACACTTCCACACCTCGTCTGGCTAGTGTTGGAAATACCTTGAAAATTTGGACAAACTCTCGAACCTTGCAGTATACTCACTGATAATCATGTTCCCTTGTCTCAAACTAAGGAACTTCATCTCTTTGGCATGTCTTGCACTTGCTTTGAAATACTTCTCCATGAATTTATCCTTGAATATCTCCCAAGTGATTACTCGGCCTTCAGCTTCTAGTAGTCTCTCCACTCTATTCCACCAATCTTCCGCATCTCCGATCAGCATGAAGGCAATATAGGTTACCTTCTTGTCATCTGCACAGTTCATGCCTCTGAAAATTTTTTCTAGCTCCTTGATCCAATGATTGGCCTTCTCTGGATCAAATTCTCCCTTAAACTGAGGAGGGTTGTTATGACGGAACTCCGACAGATTTTGAGCATCGGCTGTCGCTTCTAACTATTGTGCAATCATTTCCTGCTGTTGGGCAGCTCTCTCAATTTGTTGTTCAATAACGTCCGCCATTCATTACATGGCCTCAACAGCTGTAGCACTACCTCCACCGTTTGCCATTTCACTTTTTTAGACTTAAATTGAATAAAAACACAAGGAAGAATTAGATGTATCCTTTCAGAATACCAAACACAGAGAATCACACAGCACAAACAAGACAGACTGATAATCACATATTTTATTCATTAAGAAACCCTTATGTTTAGTCATTTACACTCTCCATATTCTTAATTGATTGAGTTTGGTATGATTTTGTGAGTTTGAGCTCAAATTGGTCCTAATTGAATATTTTCAGCATTATTGAGATTTGACACTGTTTCTGTATTTTGGCCATAACTTGAGTTCCTAATATCTGATGAACATGAATTTTACCTTGTAGGAAAGCTAAGAGGAAGCTCTACAACTTTGATGAAGAGCTCGAAGTCTGATTCAGATGTCTAAGGGACCTAAGTTTACATGGAAGTCAGAATACGGGTTCTGCCAGTAGAATCCGAATAGTGTGCACTCAAAAAATCATATCTCAAGATGTAATAATGGAGATGGGCTGAAATTTGGACAGTGGATAGTCAAGATCCAAATAAACAACTTTCATGAAGAACACATTTTGAGAAAAAGAAGTCTAGCAGGTCATTTTGAGCTTACAAGTCGGAACAGAGGTGCTGAAGTTGGGTTTGAGCAACCTACGGTATTTGGGACATATCTTGGGCTTAAGGAAGCCAAATTGGACGAACCAGCTATCCATTTTATAGCCAAGACAAGGATCTACAACTTTTATGAAGAACACTTTTCGTGGTTCTGAAGTATAGTGGGTCGTTTTTGGCTTCCAAGTCAGACACGAAATTTTCATCCTCAACCATCCACTCACCCATCCACTAATCCACTCATCCATCCACTAATCCACTAATCTACTCATCCACTCATCCACTAACTCACCCATTCATCCACTAATACACTAATCCAACCATTTAACCACTCCATCCACTCATCCACTAACTCATCTACTCATCCATCCACTCACCCATTCATGTCCATAATTTTCCACTCACCAAAAGTCCTTTGGCATTTTTCACTAATTCAACCACTCAACCAATCCACCCACTCATCCACTAAACCAATCCACTAAACCAACCCACTAATCCATCCACTCAACCACTCCACTCACTCACCCACTCATCCACCCACTTCCCTTTGTCATTTTGTTACCTTAGACTTCTATAAAGGCACCATTTATCATGAACAACATGAAAATTCTCCTTCATTTCTCTCTAAGTTTCTTCTTGCTTCTTCATAGTTTCTCATAGTTTTGTATATTTTGATGCTCCCCTTCATGGTAATGGAGGGCTAAGCTACTTTGGGTCAATTTAGAACTCTTGAAGAGATTGTGGTTTGGATTCTTGAGACCTTGGTTATGCATTGTATTTGATTTGTAATTGAATTCCTCTTTTCTTCTTCTTTCTTCTTCTTCTTGATCTTGAATGCATGAATGGTGATTCTATTTATGTTGATTTGATTTGATCTTGGTTTAAGATTGAGATTTGTGATGAAACTTAGAACTAATTGATCTAAACTAATCACATAAATGAAGATTGAGATTTGTGATGAAACTTAGAAATGATTGATCTAAATTAATCACAGAATTGAAGAGGTTAGGTTACTGATTTGTACCTAAGTTAATTGAATTCGGTACTTGAAATTAACATAGATTTTCATGAATGGTGCGATTGCAGATTTGTGTTTATCACTTGTTAATTGAATTCTAGACGATCGTCTAGTATGAATTTTGGATTTGATGCAGAGATCTCGGTTAGATCCAAATTAACAATTCAATTGCGCTTCAAGTGTTTTATGAAGGGTCTATGATTGAATCCACCCAATCTTGGATAGGTTTCTAAATTGACTACTCTTTAATTGTTATTTCTTCCTTTAATTTTGTTAAGTACAATCTTAAACTGTCAAACCCCCCTTTGCTAACTTTCACTTGATTTGATTAAATTGCATTTACGATCCTTGAGGAGACGATTCGGTGTTGTCACTGTGCTACAAGCTTAGGTAATAACTTCGGTTATAATTTTGACTGAGTTCGGCACTCGTCAGAATTTTGGCGCCGTTGCCGGGGAATAGTAAGTGTAATCTTTTCATTGTAAGTGTTTTTACTAACCTTTGTTTTTTTTTTATTAACTTTTCTAACAATGGACCATGCATAATGGAGTCAAAACTTGAGGAATTGACTTCTTTGGTAAGACATATAGTAGTGAGACAACAATTACCTGTGCAGGAAGCTACACTTGTATGTAACATTTGTTTTTGTTCATCTCACCCCACATATGCATGCCCTACACTTCAGTATAGTAGTTCTATTTTTCCAGATCAATTTGTTCAAAAAATTTGGTTATTTTCCTGATGAACCACAGTTCCAGCAGCAGCAACAGAGTTATGACCCCTTCTTCAACACATACAACCCTAGCTGGGAATACTATCCGGATCTGGGATATGGCAATACGGCATCACTACAGCAACAATCATTTCAATATGAGCAGCCATTCCAGCAGATAACAAGTCCATCAACCACAAAACTTGAGCCTTCATGGGAGGACTTGATGAAAACTCAAATTGAGTTCAAAGAGAGTTTCACTGCCACTATTCAGGATTTAACAACCCAAATTGAGCAGATGATAACCACTATTAATGAACTGAGAAGTCAAGAGTCAGACCAACTCTCTTCCCAAACAATTCCCAACTCCTGCATTCTAATTGTCATATTGATTTACCCTGCAGATTTAGTTGAGGAAACTCATGATGAGTTGTGTCTTTGAATTTCACGATTTAATTAGTTTTGATGATTCTATCAATTGCAACTCATGTATGCGATTGTGACGGTGATATAAAATGTGTTATGTGTCTTGAGATTTCTGCATATTTGAAAGCGATGATTCTGTTTACGCAAAGCATCTAATGATATTGAAGGGTCTATCAACAATGCGGTTGCGAGAATACGAAACACATAGGGAGGTGGAGTTGAAGGCCATTGAGGAATTTTCAAAGAAGGAGGAAAGTCGGCCAGATGCTAGTAACTGCGAAGTGGATTTTGTTTTTAGGTCATGGTCCAAAGCATTATCAATGAAAGCAGGATTGCAAAATTACACGTATTGCATGCCATTGGTGAAGTCAAGGAAGACCAATGGGACCCCAATGTGAACCCTCATGCTTCAAGCTTCATTTGGTCGTTACACTTCAACCAATGGGACCGTAGTGGAAGCTATCATGTTGTGTCAACCATAACCTGGTCATCACGTTTCAACCAATGGGATCCTGGTGGAGTCTTTTCACCAACCTCACTTAATAAGACCAATGGACACCGCCTCAAACAAGTATCATGAACTTCCGAGAGAATGCGAAGTGGAGGTGATGAACCTTCTCCATCCGCATTATGAATGAAAAAAAAAAAAAAAAAAAAAAAAAAAGAAAAAAAAAAAAAAAAAAAAAAAAAAAAAAAAAAAAAAATAGTTGTGTGCCCGACAATGAGGTAGGTAGTGCCATTAAATTTTGTCACTCGGAAGCAAGTGGAGGTCATTTTTTTCTTCAACGACAACAAGCTGCGAAAATCTTGCAAAAGTATGGATTTTATTGGCCCATTTTATTCAAGGTCTGTTACACCTTTTGCAAAAGTTGCGGAAATTGGTCAAAAAGGTTCGCTTTGAGATTATCATCCGCACCTACTCCTTGAAAAATTGAGATCTAGGTGGCGCGGTTCTTTTCTTTGTCAAACACGTGTATCCTCCGGGGCCGAAGATATTGAGGATCCTAGGAATGGTAATGCACTTAAAGTTAATGGACAAAGACTTAACCATTCTGGAAAACCAAGTTCTTGAGTTCTTTGTGTTCGGTTAAGTGGCGATACTGACTCGTGACTCTTAAGTCGGTTTATTTTTCGATTTCCCAAAATAACCGAATCCTTCTTCTCCTTCAAAATGGATGTCATTCTTTCAAACACGAGAAAACATTTTCCTTCTCTTCCTCAAAATGCTACGAGAAAAATCTACAAAGTTCGATGTGAAAGATTGAGACTGTTAATGCACAAAGGTATGCGAGAAGATGTACGATGGATAATTGAAGCGATCCGACTAGCAGGTGAGTCTTCAATTTCATTTGACTCATACATGCCGGGTCTTGGAAGAAGTTCATATTCTAAAAGGAGAAGAGCAAAAAGGTTACAAGTCTGTTACAAATGTGGACGATGGAATTGTAACAGTGACAATGCCGTTCTTTGGGGATGATTTCTGCAAATAAATCCTTCATTAAGAATGGACTGAGTAAGGAGTCATTAGATGATATCTTATTGACTCTTGAGACGCGTTCTTATGGATTGATGCGGGGTGAAGTTCTTAATTTGTGGAATCTCTTCAAGGATGAAGAAAAGCGCTACAGTCTTGGGAATCTGACTCTAAAAGACCCTGTTTGCCAATTTATAAGAAAATTGAATGGGAAGCTTATCCTCGACTCATAGAAGATGTTTAAGCCGTTACTGGATGTTTAACCAGAGGCGATGTGAGCCATATCCACAAACAATCTGTACATATCTTCTTCTTCTTCTTCTTCTTCATGTCATCTCTCAAAAAAACAAAACAAAACAAAAAAAAAAAAACAAAAAAAAAAAAAAAAAAAAAAAAAAACAAAAAATGTATACTTCTTAGGGTTGGCTTTGGTAACACACACCGTGAATGGGGAAATGCATGCATCTGATCCAGCCTTCTTAATTGAAAAACAAAAAAGGTAGATTGTATTCCACATGTGAGGCGGCCATCGTATTATGGCCACTTGTCCCTTTTGGGAGCCCATGTTACGCTGGTCTTGAATAGATCGAATCTTGGTCAACAATGCTTTGGCACAAAGCCGAAAAAAGCAGACTACCTCCATCCCAATCTTAAGTAAGTATACATTCATCTTTCATCAAGTTTTTCTAACAATTTCAAAAAAGAAAAAAAAAAGGACGTGATGTCTCTTTGCACTCATGACGCCTTGCTAAATATAAAGATACGCCATGGAAAGCGTACATACTGGTATGTCATCATTTTCTATTTCTTTTTTGTATCATTTTGTTGTATTTTGATTTTTGTGAACAGACGATCCTTTGAGCAGGGTCCTTCAGGGGTTTCTAGACTTCTTTACCTTGATGGTTTTCTTGAAGTCAAAAAAAAAAAAGAGAAAAAGAAAAAGAAAAAGAAAAAGAAAAAAAGATTCTGTGTTTCTTAATTTCAACCTTTTCTGACAACATCCAACCTACCCTTATGGGTGCAATTATTCCCCTTTCCATTCTTTTTCTTATTTAAACACTCCATTTTCCTTCAACTCAGAGACACTCAAAGGGAGGAAGAGTATAGAATGGGGGCTTCTATTCGTAACCTCAAAAATATCTGTGTTTTTTGTGGGTCGAGTTATGGGAAGGGATTAGAGTTTGTAAATGCAGCTAGCACTCTTGGTCGATCACTTGCTGCGAGGAATATTCATCTTGTATATGGGGGAGGTTGCTTAGTGGGTTAATGGGGGCTATATCACTTGCTGCATATGTAAGAGACAGTCGAGTTTTAGGTGTCATTCCCGAACCTTTAGCTCAACGAACATCAATGGAAAGACAATTGGAGAGGAACTTAAAGTATCATCAATGCATGAACGCATGAAGATAATGCTTGAAAACTCGATGCATTCATTGCCTTACCAGGTGGTTTTGGTACTTTGGAAGAGATTTTTCAAATTGTCTCTTGGTAATCCGAACATCCACCATAAACCCATTGGTTTGTTGAATGTTAATAATTTCTTTGATCTTTTGTTATTTTTTCTTGACAAAGGCGTGGAACAGAAATTTATCACTCCTTCGGAAGCAAGACAACTTCTTATCTCTGCCTCCACTATTGATGAGCTCATTGATAAATTAGAAGCTTTTGAGTATGTACACGATAAGGTATTAGCTCGAATAGATTGGTCAACGAGAAGCGGCGAAGGAAGTAACAAGAAACAAAAAACGATCTGAAACTTTCTCTTTAATGAGTTTGATAAAAAAAAAAAAAAAAAAAAAAAATTATTGTTGTTTTATTTAGTATGATATGATTGTCATGGACTTATTAAACCAATTAGTGATGGCGAGTAAGGAGTAATTTTACTCTTGAGACGCATCTTAATTGGTGGCGAGTAAGGAGTTTTTAGGTAGTAATTAATTAGTATTGCATTATGGAAGTACTAACGTTTTTTAAGAGTTTCTTTTCAAATCGATCTGCAGACTTGACGGTGTGTTTCTTTTACGCTTAGCGATGATTCACTTCTTATCGGGTTGTGTTGCTCTTTTCTATCTCTTTCTTTCACATTGAGGACAATGTTCTATTAAGTGTGGGGAGAGATTTTAGCATGTTTTGTTTCTTTTCGTTTGTAAAAAAAAAAAAAAAAAAAAAAATTCTAAAAAAAAAAAAAAAAAAAAAAAAAAAAAAGAGGTTCATTGCATGATTGAATAATTTTTCTCCCTTCTTGAACTGATATGCTTGGTGATGGATGATTGAATTGATGAATTGAGTTTGATGGATGCATACCTTGTGAGATTTTGAGCCTAATGGATGGATTCAACATTTATGCCATTCTCTTCTTTCTTGTGTGATTTTCACTCATGTTAATGACCACTCTAGAACTTGCTTTGATTCTTTTTGAGGCTACATTTCACTTGCATGCATGAACATGATTGAGGCCCTCTTTCTTAATTAGCTAGTTTAACCAAATAGCTAACCTTGTTCCAATATGATATCAAGCACTCTTTTGACTTCTTGAAAATTCTCGATTCCTCGCTTAACCTTGTATATTTTCCTTTGCTTAACCCCTTTGAGCTTATTTGACCATTCCTTGTTTCTAGCTCATCATGTGCCTTAAATGAGAAATCGTGTTCTTACTTTACCTTAGGGAATAAAAGAACATTAGCTTGGTTAATGGATGAGTTTTTGAACAAGTGTGGGGGTGTGTGTACAAAATGGTTGTTGAAAAAGAAAAGAGTGCCCAAAAAAAAAAAAAAAAAAATGTATGTATATAGTTATGTTCATATATATATATATATAAAAAAAAAAAAAAAAACCAAGTGTTTAAAAAAAAAAAAAAAAAAAAAAGGATTGGGAAATGAATATGTAAAGGAATATACACTTTAGAGTTGGGATGAACTTTTATGCTTGTTATTTGAACTCGGCTCTCATTTGCTTGTATTCTCTTTGGTATTTATCTTCTCATATCCATTTTATCCTCTCCTGTTACCTTGACCTCACTACAACCTTGAATAAAGTCCTCATGATTTGTGTGTGCATGTGTTTTGAGTAGTGGAGAAGTAGAAGATAAGCAAGCTTATGGTAGTGCAATTTTCATGGGTTGAATTGAGTGAAATACCTACCTTTTAAACACTTGAGAGATTGAGAGGGAATCTTGTGAAGATCTTTCATTCTCGATTCATGTTGAAGATACCTTGCTTGTTAGTTTGAGATGTGGAGAATTGTTAACTCATGAATGTTTTGATCCTTGAACCTTTGGTTGTTCTTCTTGATTGTAAAATTTTGGTCTTGAGTTTTGCCCAGGAGTGCAAAAAGCTAAGTGTGATTTGATAATCACATATTTTATTCATTAAGAAACCCTTATGTTTAGTCATTTACACTCTCCATATTCTTAATTGATTGAGTTTGGTATGATTTTGTGAGTTTGAGCTCAAATTGGTCCTAATTGAATATTTTCAGCATTATTGAGATTTGACACTGTTTCTGTATTTTGGCCATAACTTGAGTTCCTAATATCTGATGAACATGAATTTTACCTTGTAGGAAAGCTAAGAGGAAGCTCTACAACTTTGATGAAGAGCTCGAAGTCTGATTCAGATGTCTAAGGGACCTAAGTTTACATGGAAGTCAGAATACGGGTTCTGCCAGTAGAATCCGAATAGTGTGCACTCAAAAAAATCATATCTCAAGATGTAATAATGGAGATGGGCTGAAATTTGGACAGTGGATAGTCAAGATCCAAATAAACAACTTTCATGAAGAACACATTTTGAGAAAAAGAAGTCTAGCAGGTCATTTTGAGCTTACAAGTCGGAACAGAGGTGCTGAAGTTGGGTTTGAGCAACCTACGGTATTTGGGACATATCTTGGGCTTAAGGAAGCCAAATTGGACGAACCAGCTATCCATTTTATAGCCAAGACAAGGATCTACAACTTTTATGAAGAACACTTTTCGTGGTTCTGAAGTATAGTGGGTCGTTTTTGGCTTCCAAGTCAGACACGAAATTTTCATCCTCAACCATCCACTCACCCATCCACTAATCCACTCATCCATCCACTAATCCACTAATCTACTCATCCACTCATCCACTAACTCACCCATTCATCCACTAATACACTAATCCAACCATTTAACCACTCCATCCACTCATCCACTAACTCATCTACTCATCCATCCACTCACCCATTCATGTCCATAATTTTCCACTCACCAAAAGTCCTTTGGCATTTTTCACTAATTCAACCACTCAACCAATCCACCCACTCATCCACTAAACCAATCCACTAAACCAACCCACTAATCCATCCACTCAACCACTCCACTCACTCACCCACTCATCCACCCACTTCCCTTTGTCATTTTGTTACCTTAGACTTCTATAAAAGGCACCATTTATCATGAACAACATGAAAATTCTCCTTCATTTCTCTCTAAGTTTCTTCTTGCTTCTTCATAGTTTCTCATAGTTTTGTATATTTTGATGCTCCCCTTCATGGTAATGGAGGGCTAAGCTACTTTGGGTCAATTTAGAACTCTTGAAGAGATTGTGGTTTGGATTCTTGAGACCTTGGTTATGCATTGTATTTGATTTGTAATTGAATTCCTCTTTTCTTCTTCTTTCTTCTTCTTCTTGATCTTGAATGCATGAATGGTGATTCTATTTATGTTGATTTGATTTGATCTTGGTTTAAGATTGAGATTTGTGATGAAACTTAGAACTAATTGATCTAAACTAATCACATAAATGAAGATTGAGATTTGTGATGAAACTTAGAAATGATTGATCTAAATTAATCATTAATTGAAGAGGTTAGGTTATTGATTTGTACCTAAGTTAATTGAATTCGGTACTTGAAATTAACATAGATTTTCATGAATGGTGCGATTGCAGATTTGTGTTTATCACTTGTTAATTGAATTCTAGACGATCGTCTAGTATGAATTTTGGATTTGATGCAGAGATCTCGGTTAGATCCAAATTAACAATTCAATTGCGCTTCAAGTGTTTTATGAAGGGTCTATGATTGAATCCACCCAATCTTGGATAGGTTTCTAAATTGACTACTCTTTAATTGTTATTTCTTCCTTTAATTTTGTTAAGTACAATCTTAAACTGTCAAACCCCCCTTTGCTAACTTTCACTTGATTTGATTAAATTGCATTTACGATCCTTGAGGAGACGATTCGGTGTTGTCACTGTGCTACAAGCTTAGGTAATAACTTCGGTTATAATTTTGACTGAGTTCGGCACTCGTCAAGACCTAACCACAAAAACCCAAAAGAAAACTTAAACTGGGGCTCTGATACCAAACTAGTGTAACACCTTTTTTTGGAGAAGGACCGTCACACCAAACCTACAAAATCACCATTGATGCTCTTTGAGAGCCATTCGGCCAACACCTACAAACCACACTTCCACCCTTCTAAATTTTCATTAAACCCAACTTCTCAAATCCAAACAACATTCTAAGAACATCTCTAGTTCATAGTTCTTCCAAAAAATTCATCTTGAGCTTGGAAAATCACTTTGGATATTTTTCCTACAAGGTGAAACTTCTTGTTTCTTACTTCTAACATGATTTCTAAGGTTCTAAGCCATGATTCATCCATGGTTTATGTTTTTCTCCTATAGTTATGACTCTTTAAATTTTTGTTTAAGATCTTTTGGTTTCTCTTGGAGGTCACGAAAACCATAGAATGAAAGTTAGAAGGAGTTGTCTTCCTTTAAGGTAAGAGGGAGATTTAATCTCATCAACCTCGTGTGGTGATGAGAAAATGGATTGTATGTGTGTGAAGAATCCATAAGGATTCATTTGTTTGTTTGTTTAGATGCTTTCCTTATTTGTGATTGATTTTGCTTACATGGATGTTTATAGCTTTAAAACTATATTGCATGTGTTTATAGATGTATGATTATTAATATAGGATGTGAATAACATGTAAGGATTGCATGAATGTTCCAAAGAACACAACATGGAGCTCACGGCTTCACCATGAAAAAGAGAACCAAAATGTTCTCAACTATTTTCTAAAAGGATGAATCTATTGATTTAATAAGGTTAATGGATTTTACAAATATTTAGAGGATAGAAAATAATTTAAACATGATTTATACAAGAAATGTTGAATTTGGCCAACATGCCCTTTCAATGTGTAATTAATCCAAAATTTGTTTTCTAAGCGTAGACTAGTTGTTTAACCTAAAAAGAATTCCTTTGCAATGGATTTTCAAGAACTAAATAAGTAAACAAATTTTTATTAGAAATATAGTATAGAAGAGAAATAAATGAAACTCTTGAAAAATACTTACTTTTGAGTTTTAAAGTATGTTAGTAATTTTTAAAGTGTATTTTGTAGTTATAAACTAAACAAAGGAATTTTTAAAGGAAAAACGTAGAAAATACCTTTTTAATGAAATTTCTAGACAAAATGCTATAAAAAATTTACTAGAAATGGACAAATAAAAGAGAAAGTTTCACAATATATTTATAACGTAAGGAAAATATTCTACGTAGTTTAAAAGTATTAGAAATAGCTTACGCTTATTAATAATGATTTTTAAGCTTTACGGTTAAGAAAATGATTTAAAAATCTTACGCGATTAAGAAAATGATTTAAAAACATTACGCGATTTTAAAAATGTCAAAATATATTTACGAGATTTAAAAACGTTTGTAAAAGTGACATGTAACACCCTAATACAGATATCCAGATATATCCTAGATAGACAGAGATATATAAAGATAACCAGTACTAGAGATGTCACTTCTATACTACATACTAACATATATCTATAATCACAACTGAGTAATTATAGAAAGCCTTGAGAGATTGCGGAAAAACTTAAACTCATACATATACATATACAAACTTAGCCACCTGAGGGCTTATTGTAATACATATAAAATAAAACTTACAGAACAAATATAAACTTATTACATAAGTTCTGTCTACTTAAAGCAATAAAAACTACTCTAGTCTTCATGCTTTATCTTCTCATCCTTAGCAGGGTTTGTACCTCTGTACCTGTGCCTTTGCTTGTGCCTGCATCTGTACCTGCATCTGAGCCTGTATCTGGATTTACATGGAATAGTAACTGGGGTGAGAATTAACATTCTCAGTAAAAGCAATTACAATACCAGTTCTCTATAACATTGCATATAACAAATATATAACAAATGCTATAATTCTAACTTAGGAGCTTTCTCCCCTTTTCTCATAACCATTTCTATCTTTGGAGCTTTCTCCTCTTTTCTTATAACTTAGGAGTTTCCTCCTCTTTTTCATAACTTAGGAGTTTCCTCCTCTTTTCTCATAACTTAGGAGTTGCCTCCTCTTTTCTCATAACTTATACACTTTCTAATAGTGTGATAACATTTAAGAGTCAACACACTGTTAATATATACAGCGCCCATACATCTGTACATACCAACAGTGACGGACAATGCCCATACAACTGTCCGTAAATGCAATGATAATGATATGTAATGAATATGCCTAAGGAATCCTAAGAGCATGTGAATGAAATGCAAATGCAGAGTTTTATTTTGAAGCGAAGGAGTTTGCTAGGAACTAGTCAGTATATCATCCAGTGGTAAATAGAGGAAAACCTCATCCTCACCTTACACGTATCCTGGCACATTGAGAAGTTCGGGCTTCATCCTTGCTCAAAGAGCGTCTCTGGATTTCCCACTTATCTCCTTTGGCCTTGGCACATCGAGACATCAGGGTTATGTCCTTCTCAAAAGTCCTTCGGACACCCATCTATCCCCTTTTGCCTTCATGATTAACATCAAAGGATACTCACTAGATCGATCCTACTTGACTAATTCATAGACTTTCGTACATACTTATATACTTAGTTCCTCTAAGAGCTAAGCATATTCTACTCTTCTTATGTTTATCCTTTGTAATGAGGAGAATCTGTAACCTCATACTATATGTAACCTTAGCACTTGGTTAGGAATACTTGTTCCCTTAGGAACTTCTCTGATTCCTTACCTTCTGGCTAAATGACCTCACATCATATAACGTTACATTCTCAGGTAAACATCACTAAACTATGTCTCTTACTTGTACCTAAACTCCACCTCATCACTCCTTTCTCTTAAGTGATATCTAATGCAACCTTAGGTTCTTTGAGGTGTTAGGTACTTACCTTTGGCAAACCACTAATCTTGGTTGCCCTAAGGTCCTTTCTCTTCATCTTCACACTAGCTTAACTCTCTAGTGTGTGAAGAGCTTAGTGTTATGTTTATCTCTTACATAAACACCATCTTACTCTTTTCTATAGACTCAACTCATCCTAGTGAAAGAGTCTATCTTAACTAATGCCTCATCTAACCTTGCTTAAGGAACTGAGGGCATTTCTCTAAAACTTTGCATAATTAACTCGACTTTATCTAAAGAGAGTAATTCATGCATCTAACTTTCCTTTTCTATCACACTTCTTGTAGTAGCGTATACTACACTTGTGTGCTAACATGCTTATTCTAAACTCAACTTCAATGCTTTGCTCGTATCTAAGGAAGTAACTTCTCTTTATCTTGTACTTCTAACTCATCTTAGCTTATACTTGAGTTATTGTACATTTCTGTTCTACTTTCTGCTTATGACATATTCTTAGTCATAATTCCTCTTATTGTGTATTTAGCAATGTACTAAGTCTCACTTAACTTGAGACTAAATACCTAAACGTTCCCTCTGTGGAACTAATACACAATCTTGTCTCCACTCATGTAATCTAACTCAAGAGTGGTTCTTACTTGCAACTCTTTGTTGCCTAAGCTTCTAGGTACCTTCCTAAGGTAATCCACTATTCTTGGATTTCCTAAGGTTCATACCTTTCTCATTATTCTCTACTAGAGTGAATACTATTATTCATCTCTATTGCACTATCTCATCACATCTTAAGTGATATCAATTGCAACATTAAGTTGCCTAAAGTGCAATGTCATTACTTAAAGCAAACCTTTCCTTTAGGATGCTTAAAAGCCTATGCTTTCTCATACTTGATGGATAGATATTTTCCACTTGAATATATCCCAACTTGTGCCTTAACACACTTAGGAAACATGTCTCAATGATTCCATTAACTATAGCACCTCAGAACATCCAAAAACATCATTTTGGAGCTTCAGGGTCTCACGCCGCGGCACAGCATTTGCACGCCGCGGCGTCCTTCTCTCGAGGGCTACTGCTGGGCTAATTTTTAGCCTCACGCCGCGGCATGCATCCTCTACGCCGCGACATTCCCAGCGAAAAACTCTCACGCTGCGGCGTGACTATCTCCACGCCGCGGCGCCATCAGTAGAACCCTGGTTCTGCAAAATTCTGCAGCTACGGGTTTACTATTCTATTGGTCATTTCTGCTGATTCCAAGCCATTTCAATCTAACTTCTAAGTAATTCTAAGTCCCTAATCAGTTCTTTAACATTTAGGAACATCAATTACTCTCTTAAATCTCTTAATTTGGATTATGGCTAAAATTCTTCATTCTTTAACTTAAGGCTCACTTTGTGATTCAAGGGTCTTCTTACTTAAACTGATGCTATAGACAAGTCATAAATGACCCAAGAAACACTTCTATGCAAGCCAAACTCATCTAACATCTCTAAAACTCAAATTAGCATATTATGTATCTATATGCATACATAGAGAAAAGAGATGAATAAAAGCTCTAAAACCCTACCTCTTGAAGACTTGAAGCCTTGAACCTTGAAGCTTGATCTTCCTCTTCCTTCTCCCTTCTTCCTTCTTCCCCTTTCTCCCTTCTCCCCTTTCCCTCTTTCTGTTTTCGGATTCTCCTTCTCTGCCGAGAGAAGATAGAAATAGGGGGGCTGGGACGTGAAGGGAATTACGGGAAAAGATTAACTTAAGTTTCTACACTGAAACTTATATCTGTTATGGACACCCGAATTGTGCTAATTGGAGTTTCCCTGCTTCTAACAACTTTTGAATAAATCATAAGATCCATCTAAATTGTTGTTTCACAATTTTCATCATTTTCTATATCTGCTAGGGATTAATCCGGCATTAAAAGCACAACCTGTATGCCTAAAAATACCAAACTGACTCCGATTCTCTTGAAACTTTTACCACATCTTACTTGGCTTATTTGTGACCTAGAAATAAACTCTCTATGTTTATTTCTTTTAACTTAGCAACTTATGCTATTATCTGAGTCATTTTAAGCCACTTTACAACTTCTATGTTGCAACTAAGTGCCTAAATGAACTCAGAATGTCACAAAACTTTACTGACATGCTAAACAAGTCAAATGCTACCTTCAGTAACCATTTACCAGTCTAACATGTACTTAAGGGTATTACATGACGCGATTGTGAAAACGTGATAAAATTTCTATGCGACTAATTGGAAAAGTGAGTTTTACTGTCGGGCTAAAGCGGTGGACCCGGACATGTTGAGGTATGGTACTGTCAAGTGGAGACGTACTATATGTAGAGATATTGAGACTGAGGATATTTTTGTAATCATGGTTCTTATTCATGCATTGAGAGTTGTGTCAATTTGGTTGATATTGGCGATTGATTGACGTGATGAATTACATTGTGTTGTTAGTGTGATAAGCAAAATGTGGTTCTTTGAGTGAACTTGGAGCCATTAGTGTGTGGAGTATTCCACATGTGGACAGTTGGTCGCTCCTCTGGGCCGTGGTAACTGGCAACACACTAATGATCTCGACATGCACTATTCTTAATCGAGATCTTGTGGAGACTGTTTAGTACAATGCCTGTAGTGCATGACGTATTTGGACTGTGTACTACTATAGGATGTTTTGGACTGTAGGCTATAGACATGATGTTGGACGGTGTAATAGTTTGGTTGGGCAGCCTGGGGTACTAATAGTTCTTTTAGGATCATTCTCTCTGATGTCTGTGTTTAGCTCCATGGAGTAGGAATGAGTCGTATGCATTTGCATTTGTGGCATGCATCATAATGTTATTATTTGTGATATTACGTATGAAGTGTTAAATTGTGTTATTGTTTATGATACTATGGTATGCATTATTATGTTAAACTGTGATATTTGTTGTATTGTTGTTTTCTTTATTACCATGTTGGTAATGATGTAGATTATCTCACCTCTTTATTTGTATGTGTTTCTGTATTATTGTTATATTCTGTAAAGAGTTTGAGGAAGAGGAGGAGGAACATCCTCTAGAGATTCTGTACCATGAGGATCAGCAGACGGGTGATCAGTTCGACGACTGTGAGCTGTTAGATCATCCTTATCATTTGGACTGATTCTGTGGTCATAACGTTGCCTGGATTCCTTGGTTTTGTGAGACTTGAGTTTCACGAAGGTTCAGAGGCCTGGCGATTGCGTGAGGATAGAGGATCGGTAGTCTACGTGGGCGTTTGACTGTGTCCCTACGTGGAGAGTTTGATGGGGAGCCTGTTTTTACTACTACCTTGTATTTACATCTTGAGTTGCCGCTGACTCTTAGGCGTTATTGGGGAGGGCTTTTCCATGCGCCTAGTGAGATCAGTAGTGTGTCGACAGCACGGACTCCTGTCCGTAGAGCTGCGAGACATCCTGGATTTCTGTCATCTGATGATCCATCTGAGAGTGATCCATCGGAGGGTAAGGAATCTTTGATGTGCACTTGGGCACTTTATGTTTTAGTATTATGCTGACTTTTTACTGCTTTATTAAATATTTGTAGTTATAAATTATTTGTACAACTTAAAACAAAATCATATCCATATTATGGTGTGTACTAATGGTTTGTTTTATTTTATATTCTGTGTTATTTTATTTAATGTTATTATGTATAAAAGGAAAAATTTTACAACTCATATTAATTATGTATCAAATGTTTTATAACTTGGGTAAGATTTTATTTTATTGCATCATAAATGTGACATCCCCACAAGGGTGTTACATTAGTTGGTATCAGAGCCCAAGTTAGAGTCTTTTGGGGTTGTGGTTGGGTCTGTTTTTGCTTGTGTTGTGTGATTCTCTGTGATTTGTTTCTGAAAGGTTACATCTAACTTTGTTTTGTTATGATTGAAGAAAGAGATGTCTGGTGGAAGAAGAACGCGTGCGAATGTGGAACGTAACATGGACCCAATGACTGCAGCAGCTGAGGCTATGCAGCGAATGGCGGAAGTGATTACTCAAGAAAATCAACGAGCAGCTCAATAGTAAGATGTGACTGCTGATGCTCTGAATTTATCTAAGTTTAGGCACAATAACCCGCCGCAGTTCAGAGGCGAGTTTGACCTTGAGAAGGCGAGTCTATGGATATAAGACTTGGAAAGAGTATTTCAATAAATGGGGTGTGCCAATAATAGAAAGGTGACGTATGCTACTTTTATGTTAAGAGGAGATGGCGAAAATTGGTGGAGAGGAACCCACCGATTATTACAAGCAGAAGGAACTGAGATTACCTGTGAGGTGTTTAGTGAAGTATTTCTGGAGAAGTACTTTCCTGCTAGTGCCCGACATGCCAAGGAGATGGAATTTCTTGGTTTGCGTCAGGGTAACATGATTGTTAGGGAGTATGTTGCTAAGTTTGAGAACTTGTCACAATTCTCAAGGTACTTTCAAATTCAACCTGACGAGGCATGGAAGTGCTGTAAATTTGAGGAAAGATTAAAGGTAGAACTGAAGCGAGGAGTACTACCTATGAGAATGAATGAATTTCCTACTTTAATGGATACATGTCGACAACTTGAGGAGTTGGAGTCGTCACGAGATCCCAGAAATCGCAACTTTGGACCGACTAGGTTCCAAAGAGGAGGCAACAACAACAGCCGATTTCAGCAAAAGCCTTATTGGAGACCACCGGGGAGTCAACCTCAACATCCACCTGTTGGGGGAAGTTCTAGTGGTAACAGAGCTGGTCAAAATGTGGCGTTTACGCCAAGGTGTTTCAAATGTGGAAAGAGTGGCCATATATTAAAGGATTGTTCGATCAGAGGAACGATATGTTTTAATTGCAGACAACTTGGACATGTTTCTAGGGATTGCACTCAGTTGGAGAGGAAGCCTACTGTGAGTAATGTTCGTGCTACTCAGTCGTGATCTGGAGGGCAAGTATATACGATGACTGGAACCGAAGCTTCTCAGTCTGAAGATCTTATTCAAGGGGAAGGTGTCATTGAAGGTAATCTTCTGACTATGCTATATGATTCGGGTGCAACACATTCATTTATTGCATATGATTGTGTGGAACGGTTGAAACTTCCTGTGTCTTCTTTTAGTTTTCAATTGATTGTTTCTACTCCGACTACTAAATCTGTTGTTACATCCAAAATATGTATGAATTGTCCTATCATCATAAAGGATCGTGTATTTTCGGTCAATTTAATTTGTTTACCTCTTGTTGAGATAGATGTAATATTAGGAATGGACTGGTTATCTTCTAACCATATCTTAATAGACTGTGCAAACAAAACCATAGTTTTTCCTAAGGAAGAGAGTTCTAGATTTTTGATTGCTGTTAAGGTCAAATCATTGTTGAGAGATGGAGCTCAGGGATATATGTTGCTATCTTCTTTAGAAGTCAAGAGTGAGAAAGATGTGAATGATATTCCTATCGTTAATGAGTTTCTGGAGATTTTTCCTGATGACGTACCTATTTGTTGTAACGCCCATTTTTCTATCAGTAGCTGCGAAGAAGGAACGTCACACTATTATAAGTATGAACATAAAGCGAAATAAATTAAACTACGGTAAAATAGTGATTGTCTTTAAACTCATAGTCCCGATTCATTTTATGGTTATTTAAGTTTATTTAGAATTATCACAATATTTTTGTTGTTAATATAATAAATTATTATCATTACTAAGTGGAGTCAAAAAGGTTCATTTAAAATTCATCACATATAGAACAATTATTAAAATGGTCGCAATAAATAAAATTTATAACGTAAGATAAACCATACACATTATATATATATATATATATATATATATATATATGCACATGCACTGTTTAGTTACATCCCAAAATGTACAAAAAGCAAAATATGTACCTACCCAAAGAGATACAAATATACACCCATCAATCTAGCATATACGTCAGGCTCTCCCAAAAAGATAACGGATAGCCATTAGTAGCCACCGATAGGAACAGTCCCTAAGACTGACGAGATCGAGAAGGGACCGTAGAAGGGTCCTCCTCGGGGTCCTCTTCGTCCGACGAAACATCCATCAGAGCGACAGAGCAATGGGCGGGAGCCCGAGCAGTGGACAAAAAGGAGTCATCACGTGGGGTGTAATACATGTCAGCCCACATGTCTCTTACGGGCAGGTAAAACTCCAGCCACACAAAAGCATGAAAATAAAAAAAAGAGACGTCGTAACGTCCCCATGCCAAGGACACATTCAGCTCGCCATGGTTCACACAACGGTCAGTCTGCACGTTAATAGGCCAGCAATCAGGACCTTCGTGAAATGTGATCCGTACATAGCAGAAGAATCCACGAGGGCGCGACGACATCCTCAATCAGCTTCAGTCGTAATCTGGCCAGAAGCCTGGAAACTCAGGAGCTTCCTTGTCTTCCTGCGCACGTCTTCTCAGAAGTACACAATCCAACAGAATACAGAGAAATAGAGAAAATACAGAAAGAGGTGAGACACTTATCATTCATTACCCAGTGTGGCAGTAAGAAACTAAACGGCGCTAGACGCCCACATATAACACAGTTTATACATTTGATCTTAGTAATATTAAATTCATAGTAAAAGTAGAATAACAACAATTGGTAGTACGATCATCAACAATAGATAAATAACAATGATATTATCAGTCGTCAACAGTTCAAGTATTCAACAATTATTTCAAAGACAACGGTAAACATATTCCACAGTTATAAATGCTTATGCTCAATGAGTTATGTGACTGACAGTTCACGATGCAAAAGTGTATAAAAATTCCTACTCCATGGAGCTAGACATAAACATTTTCGGAGTGAATGATTAAGGAGTAATGCTAGCATATGGTTAGCCTTAAAAATACAGTGTGCTTTATCTCATAAAAATGTTTGCGCAATTGGCTTATACATGGCACCTCGACAGTTGATCGCGATATAAGACAGCATCTCAGACAGGATCGTCGGTGTGTCGCATTGGTCTATCCCACGGCCCTAGTGGAGCTACCACTGTCTATTGTGAGACACCCACACCCCGACGCCCCCAGGGTCAACAACATATGACACCTACGCTTAGTCTATTCGCACCCGCACATAAGTGTTATTCAAACTCCTAGGCATGTATAGCCTTTCTAACAATGTCCAATGGATAACACATATGCATGACGACACAATGTCCAATCATGTATGTTCATCAATGATGCATTCATTATAGCATATCACAATGGTATATTTACATATATACACATACATATTCATTTCTCGATATCATCACATTATGATATTCTCAAGCACATAATTAACAACAATTTGCCCATATAGGGTCCACAATAGCATAGGATCACTTTCCATGTCAATACACATTTTAAGTGTTCGCCCACTATTACAAGTCTGCATTTATGGATTTACATTTTCCAAGTCTTAAGCTTGATTAATTATGACAATTTTAGGTTACTTTGACCCTTCAAAATCGTGGCTTTCCAAGAGTTACTATCCAATTTAAATTCTTCCACTTGATTAAGAGTTATGCAAGTCTCTAAATTCTTAAATCCCCAAAAATTAATCAAGACATCAATTAGCCCCTAACTTGTCTCTAAAAAAAATTGTGGCCTTCAAGGGTCTTCAAAGTCCAATTCGTTCACCACATTATGCATTAGTTCCTTATCATCAATTCACTTAATGTTTAGCTCATCAAAGTCAATCCATTTCCTCATTGTTCAGGCCAAAACCATAGTCATCATTAGGTCTTCAAGTCCAAGGTTCATTTCCATTTTCATACTTTAGTTTCTTATTATTAGTTCACTTAAATTTTGATTTATCAACGTCAATCCAATTCCCTAATTACCTTCTAATGTCGAATTCATCAATCCTTCATCCAAGTCACAAATTTTTCACCATCTTTCTCCTTCATGGCCGTGAGCCTCATAGAATTATGGGTCTAGGTTTTTACTTCCCCATTGGTCCTTATCCACTTAATCAATACCATTCCATTTGGTCATAAAAATTTTAAGCAACAACACCCCACCAAGAGGGTGTTGGCCGTGAGCCACCTTACACAAAGCATGGGACTTTTGTCTCAATTTCACCAATTCCAATCCATCAAAATTATTACAATATCATCAAGAATCAAATTCATCCAACAAATCAAATAAAGTGATGAAAATTTAAAGAATCAATAGAAAACAATAAAATCAAAAAAGTAACCCATATTGGGGTTTCTCACAAATCCTCAAACAAACAAGTTTCCTACCACCATTTTAGGTTGAATAGAGTGGTCTCCCTCTTACCAACGAGGTGAACATGAAATGGTCTCCCAAGAAGCTTCTTGTGATTTCAGTTTTGATTCTTCAAAGGCCTAGAAAATCAATCTCAAAGAATCAACACCAAAGCTTGGAAAAGAAAGCATCCTTGACCATGGAAATGGTCTTGGAACATGAAAAGAAGAAGAGAAGAGAAGAAAGTAGTGACCTTTACCTTGAAGTTTCAAGCTTTGCTCTTAAGGAAAAATGGTGAAAATAAAGGATTTTGAAGTAGAGTATGAAAAGGAAAAGCTTTAGAATGATGAAGAGAAGCTAGAAATAGAAATGGTGAAGCAAGAAAACGAAAATGGTGAGTGGGGGAGGGGCTGCCGAAATGGAGGGAAAGAGAGGAAGAGAAAGTGGTTGAGAGAAAATGAAGAAGAAGAAAGTGAAGAGAGAGAAGTGGAGTTATAAAATGAATTAGGGTTTGATATGTTAGAGTAGTAGAATTTAGTCTCCATCACCCCAAAATGGGCTGCCCACCGTAGCATCAAGAGAGAGTGAGAGGGAGTGTTTTGGCTTTTCCATGCAATTAGAGTGGGTAATTTGGTCATTTGAGGTCAAAGTTTCTAGAAACTTGATTAGAATAACATTATATTTGAATTAAAGTAGATTTGATATGACATAAAGTAGATTACATTAGGATAATGTGATAAGATTTTTATTACATACTATTATCCAATAGATAATAGTTACAGTCGACAGAAGTCAGTATTAATTAATCTGACGGATAAAATTTTCACAGCGTTTTATTATTTTATATATTAAAATTTCTCGAAAGACATGGAACCTCGTGAACTGTGTCCGGCCTCGGGTTTAGTAAGATCTCCCGTTGACGTTTCCATAGTTCAAGGTTCTCAGAGAAAATATCTCATTTCTCTGGCTCCGCTCAGTGCGCATGCAAAACGAGGAATATATTAAAATATTCGACGTTTCAGGAAAAATTTCAGAAAATTCCCAAAAATCACAAATATTATAAAATGACTATTCATTATAAAATTTTCTAACTTTCGGAGCGTTACAGTCGTTTTCCTGACTCTGCTTAATGTGCACGCAAAACAAAGAATATATTAAAATATTCTGCATTTTCATAAAAATATAAAAAAAATTCATAAAATCACAAATATTATAAAATAAATATTTATCACGAAATAAATAAAATTTGAGGTGTTACATTTGCCACTGGAAAGGAAGATCAAGTTTTCTATCGATTTGGTACCAAGAGCAGGTCCTATTGCGATTGCACCGTATCGGATGTCGCCAGTAGAGTTGACAGAGTTGAAAAAGCAATTGGAGGAACTGTTGGAGAAATAGTTTGTGTGACCTAGTGTTTCACCGTGGGAAGCACCAGTACTACTAGTCAAGAAGAAGGATGGAACTTCTCGTCTTTGTGTAGACTATCGTCAGTTGAACAAGGTTACGATAAAGAATAAGTATCCACTTTCGAGGATTGACAATTTGATGGACCAGTTGAAGGGAGCAACTATTTTCTTTAAGATAGATCTGCGATCAGGTTATCATCAGATTCGTGTCAAGGTAGACGATGTACCTAAGACAACTTTTCGAACTCGTTATGGGCATTATGAGTATCAGGTGATGCCGTTTGGAGTGACGAATGCTTCTGCAATATTCATGGATTATATGAATAGGATTTTTCATCCGTACCTAGATAGATTTGTCATTGTCTTTATTGATGACATTCTGATCTATTCTCAATCTAAGGAAGAGCATGCTGAACATCTCAATATAGTTCTCCAGATTTTGAAAGAAAAAAAGCTGTATGCGAAGCTGGCCAAGTGTGAGTTTTGGTTGGAAAAAGTTCAGTTTCTAGGCCATGTGATTTCCAAGGAAGGTTTTGCGGTAGACCCATCGAAGGTGGAGACCATTTTGCAATGGGAAAGGCCTAAGACAGTGATGGAGGTCTGAAGTTTTGTAGGATTGGTCGGATATTACCGAAGGTTTATTGAAGGTTTTTCAAAGATAGCTAGACCACTTACACAGCTCACAAGGAAGAGTCAAGCTTTTGATTAGATGGAGGAACGTGAAGCAAGTTTCCAAGAGTTGAAAAAGAGATTGACGACTGCATCAGTGCTGATTTTACTGGATCCTAACAAGTCTTTTGAGGTGTATTGTGACGCTTCTTACCAAGGGTTAGGGTGCGTGTTAATGCAAAATAGAAATATGGTAGCTTATGCTTCAAGACAGTTGAAGGTACACGAGAGGAATTACCCAACGCACGATTTGGAACTAGCCGCAGTGGTTTTTGCGTTGAAAGTATGGAGGCATTTTCTGTATGGAGCTATGTTCAATGTCTTTAGTGATCACAAGAGCTTGAAATACTTGTTTGATCAAAAGGAACTAAACATGAGGCAGAGGCGATGGTTGGAATTTTTGAAGGACTATGATTTTCAACTTCAATACCATCTACGAAAGGCGAATGTGGTGGCGGATGCCTTGAGTAGAAAGGTGATCAGTGTTTCTACCATGATGATAAAGGAGGAGAAATTGATAAACCAATTCAGAGATCTATGGTTGTCAGTGGAATTAGTACCAGGAAAGATTCGTCTAAGTAAGGTTGTGATTTTGAATGACTTGTTGGATGTGATTCGAGAGAAACAGGATGAGGATTCGTTTTTACAAAATGAAAAGGAATTTTTGAAGCAAGGTCATAAGGCGACGGTGGAGGAAGGATTTGATGGAATCTTAAGATTTGAGGGAAGAATTTGTATACCTGATGATCCCGATCTTAAGAAAGCAATTTTGGATGAAGCTCATACTAGTAATTTAAGTATGCATCCGAGAATGACTAAGATGTATCAAGATTTAAAGCGGATGTTTTGGTGGCCAAGAATGAAGAGAGATGTGGCAGAACGTGTGGCGTCTTGTCTTGTTTGTCAAAAGACAAAAGTGGAACATCAAAGACTTATCGGTATGTTACAACCTCTAACTATTCCCGAATGGAAATGGGATAGTATCTCAATGGATTTTGTTACTGGATTACCAAGAACGAGGAAAGGACATGATTCTATATGGGTTATAGTTGATAGGCTTACGAGGTCAGCACACTTCTTGCCAATCAATATTAAGTATTTGTTGGAAAGATTAACCCAGATGTACATCAGCGAAATTGTTAGACTTCATGGAGTGCCTACAAGTATAGTTTCTGATAGAGATCCGAGGTTTACGTCAAGGTTTTGGTGAAGTTTACAAGAAGCCATGGGAACTAAACTGCGATTGAGTTCTGCTTATCATCCGCAGACTGATGGTCAAACGGAGAGAACAATCCAGTCGTTGGAAGATTTGTTGTGTGCTTGTGTGTTAGAACAACAAGGGAGTTGGGATGATTTTTATCTTTGATAGAATTCACCTACAACAATAGTTTTCACTCAAGTATAGGGATGGCACCTTATGAAGCCCTATATGGATGACGATGCCGAACACCTTTGTGTTAGTATCAAGATGGGGAGAATATGACCATTGGACCAAGTCTTGTGCAACAAACTACGAAAAAAGTGAAGGTGATACAAGAGAAAATGAGGATGACTCAAAGTAGACAGAAGAGCTATGCTGATAAGCGAAGGTGACCTCTTGAATTTGAGGAAGGTGAGCATGTGTTCTTGAGAGTAACACCTACGACTGGTGTCGGAAGGGTTATTAAGTCTAGGAAGCTCGCTCTTAAATTCATTGGACCTTATCAGATAGGTCCTGTAGCCTACCAAATAGCTTTATCACCTTTTCTATTCAATCTACATAATGTATTCTATGTGTCTCAATTGAGGAAATATATTCCCGATCTGACGCATGTTATATAGCCAGATGAAGTGCAACTGAAGGATAATTTGACGTATGAGACACTTCCTGTTAAGATTGAGGATAGGAGAGTGAAGTAGCTTCGAGGAAAGATGATTGAGCTAGTAAAGGTGATATGGAATGATGCCACGAGAGATGCTACTTGGGAGCTGGAGGATAAAATGAGAGAGCAATACCCTCAACTGTTCTTAGTTACGATAAATTTCGAGGACAAAATTTTTATTAGTAGGGGAGAGTTGTAACACCTTAACTTTTGAATAAATGACAGTATTGTCCTAAATGTACTATTTTGTGTTTTTCTGTAAGTTTTAAAATTTATTTGACTGTTTCGTTATTGTATTTGAGTGTTTTGTGCGATTTACTCTGAGTCAAGAAAATAATAATTTTCAGGCCGAGGAAATCTTATTTTAATTATTCAGAGCTGGGGGATCTTACTAAACCTGATTCCCAGTGATATGAATATTAATCTTTTAATTTTTAGGATTTAACTGTGTAATAAAATAATTTTATATTATTATAATATTATTTTATTTGACGGTACCTACTGTCTCAAAAATATTAAAAATCTGCTCCAAAATAACCATGGACCAGGAAAAGTCTATGGGACCCACGTTTAGAGAAGCAGTCAACGTTTCAGGCTAGATTAAATTCTAAGCCAATAGGAGCTAGTCAACATTAGTGGCTTGAAAATTCTAGACCAATAAGAAGCAATTCCACAAAAGTGGTTAGACTTGTTAAGATTAAACTAGAAAACTTAACCAAGTTAGGTTAAACCTAACTAA
Source organism: Ormosia emarginata (assembly GCA_029884605.1). Classification (NCBI taxonomy): domain Eukaryota; kingdom Viridiplantae; phylum Streptophyta; class Magnoliopsida; order Fabales; family Fabaceae; genus Ormosia; species Ormosia emarginata. The sequence continues at coordinate 29,656,158 of JAQQTP010000088.1, forward strand.
GTTAACATAGGAAGCTTGTTTAGTAACTAAGTGAAGTAAACCTAGTTAGCTATCTACTTAAGTGCTAATTAGAGAAGGTTCTAGAAGGATCAAGTAAATGGTTAGTCATCCTAGCTAACTAAATGGCTAACTAAGTAACTAAGCAAACTAACTAAATGCACCTAAGTGTAACTAGATTTCATAAATGAACACAAACCTAGTTTGTTTCTCTTTAGGCCATTCGGTTATGGCATGTCCTAGAAGGTTCAAGAGTGGTGACCAAGCCTTTGATCTCCATCCTTGATCATATTAATGGTTGTTAGGAGTTAGGAGAAGTCAACAAAGGAGGCCACTTCCTTTGGAGCTCCACGGCCAAGTAGACCTAGTAGAGCTTTTCACTTCATTTCATCTTCATCTTCTATCACTTAAGCTTACACTTTTCTCTCTTCAAGAACACCAAGAACAAAAATTACCATTGATGCTCTTTGAGAGCCATTCGGCCAACACCTACAAACCACACTTCCACCCTTCTAAATTTTCATCTAACCCAACTTCTCAAATCCGAACAACATTCTAAGAACATCTCTAGTTGAGAGTTCTTCCAAAAAAATTCATCTTGAGCTTGAAAAATCACTTTGGAGATTTTTCCTACAAGGTGAAACTTCTTGTTTCTTACTTCTAACATGATTTCTAAGGTTCTAAGCCATGATTCATCCATGGTTTATGTTTTTCTCCTATAGTTATGACTCTTTAAATTTTTGTTTAAGATCTTTAGGTTTCTCTTGGAGGTCACGAAAACCATAGAAGGAGAGTTAGAAAGAGTTGTCTTCCTTTAAGGTAAGAGGGAGATTTAATCTCATCAACCTCGTGTGGTGATGAGAAAATGGATTGTATGTGCGTGAAGAATCCATAATGATTCATTTGTTTGTTTGTTTAGATGCTTTCCTTATTTGTGATTAATTTTGCTTGCATGGATGTTTATAGCTTTAAAACTATATTGCATGTGTTTATAGATGTATGATTATTAATATAGGATGTGAATAACATGTAAGGATTGCATGAGTGTTCCAAAGAACACAACATGGAGCTCACGACTTCACCATGAAAAAGAGAACCAAAATGTTCTCAACTATTTTCTAAAAGGATGAATAAATTGATTTAATAAGGTTAATGGATTTTACAAATATTTAGAGGATAGAAAATAATTTAAACATGATTTATACAAGAAATGTTGAATTTGGCCAACATGCCCTTTCAATGTGTAATTAATCCAAAATTTGTTTTCTAAGTGTAGACTAGTTGTTCAACCTAAAAAGAATTCATTTGCAATGGATTTTCAAGAACTAAATAAGTAAACGAATTTTTATTAGAAATATAGTATAGAAGAGAAATAAACGAAACTCTTGAAAAATACTTACTTTTGAGTTTTAAAGTATGTTAGCAATTTTCAAAGTGTATTTTGTAGTTATAAACTAAACAAAGGAATTTTTTAAAGGATAAACATAGAAAATACCTTTTTAATGAAATTTCTAGACAAAATGCTGTAAAAAATTTACTAGAAACGGACAAATAAAAGAGAAAGTTTCACAATATATTTATAACATAAGGAAAATATTCTACGTCGTTTAAAAGTATTACATTTAGCTTACGCTTATTTAAAATAATGATTTTTAAGCTTTACGGTTAAGAAAACAATTTAAAAATCTTACGCGATTAAGAAAATAATTTAAAAACATTACGCGATTTTCAAAACGTCAAAATATATTTACGTTATTTAAAAACGTTTGTAAAGTGACGCGATTATGAAAATGCGATAAAATTTCTACGCAACTAATTGGAACTGTGAGTTTTACTGTCGGGCCAAAGTGGTGGACTCGGACATGTTGAGATATGGTACTGTCAAGTGGAAACGTACTATATTTGGAGATATTGAGACTGAGGGTATTTTTGTAATTATGGTTCTTATTCATGCATTGAGAGTTGTGTCAATTTGATTGATATTGGCGATTGATTAACAAGATGAATTATACCATGTTGTTAGTGTGATAAGCGTAGTGTGGTTCATTGAGCGGACTTGGAAGGATTAGTGTGCAGAGTATTCCACATGTGGACAGTTGGTCGCTCCTCTGGGATATGGTAACTGGCAACACACTAATGATCTCGACACACACTATTCTTAATCGAGATCTTGTGGAGACTGTTTAGTACAAAGCCTGTATTGCACGCTGTATTTGGACTGTGTACTAGTACACGATGTTTTAGACTGTGGGCTATAGACACGACATTGGATAGTGTAATAATTTGGTTGGGCAGCCTGAGGTACTGATAGTTCTTTTCGGATCATTCTCTCTGATGTCTATGTTTAGCTCCATGGAGTAGGAATGAGTCCTATGCATTTGCTTTTGTGGCATGCATCATAATGTTATTATTTGTGATATTACGTATGAAGTGTTAAATTGTGTTATTGTTTATGATACTATGGATGCATTATTGTGTTAAACTGTGATATCTGTTGTATTGTCGTTTTCTTTATTGCTATGATGGTAATGATGTAGATTATCTCACCTCTTTATTTGTATGTGTTTCTGTATTATTGTTATATTCTGTAAAGAATTTGAGGAAGAGGAAGAGGAATAGCCTCTACAGATTCTGTACCTTGAGGATTAGCAGACGAGTGATCAGTTGGACGAGTGCGAGCCGTCAGATCATCTTTATCATTTGGATTGATTATGTGGTCATGACGTTGCCTGGATTCCTTGGTTTTACGAGACTTGAGTTTCACGAAGGTTCGGAGGCCTGGCGATTGCGTGAGGATAGAGGATCGGTAGTCTACGTGGAGCATCTGACTGTGTCCCTACGTGGAGACTTTGATGGGGAGCCTGTTTTTACTACTACCTTGTATTTACATCTTGAGTTGCCATTGACTCTTAGGTGTTATTGGGGAGGGCTTTTCCATGCGCCTAGTAAGATCAGTAGTGTGTCGATAGCACGGACTCCTGTCCGTAGAGCTGCGAGACATCCTGGATTTTGTCATCCAATGATCCATTTGAGAGTGATCCATTGGAGGGTTAGGAATCTTTGATGTGCACTTGGGCACTTTATGTTTTAGTATTATGCTGACTTTTTACTGCTTTATTAAATATTTGTAGTTGTAAATTATTTGTACAACTTAAAATAAAATCATATGTATATTATGGTGTGTACTAATGGTTTGTTTTATTTTATGTTCTGTGTTATTTTATTTAACGTTATTATGTATAAAAGGAAAAATTTTACAACTCATTAATTTTGTATCAAATGTTTTATAACTTAGGTAAGGTTTTATTTTATTGCATCATAAATGTGACATCCCCCCAAGGGTGTTACAACGATGACTCAATGCATGTTCATGTATATTTAACAATGATATACTTTTCCACAGTATGCCATAATTTGGCCAAGTTAAACATTAACAGATTCTTGGTCCCATTCATGGACCCACAATAACATATTATCAAGTTATCAAATGTGACAATACATTTTTTAAGGTTTATTATGAAATTTCATTTTAATTTAACATTTCATATGAAATCTTTCGCTAGAGAAATTTTCTTGCAATTCTCATTTAATCTTTACTTCTCTTAATTAGCCAGGTTATTTACTTTAATTTTTTTTTATCATATTCACTTAGAAAATCAATTCTAAGGTCCTCCAAGTCTCACACACTCTCTTGTTCTTTCCTTAAGTTAAAAATTGTTCTAAGTTATAGGAAAAAGTCTTATTTTTTATTCTTTCTCATTTATGAATTTCTAATGAATCTCTAACTTCCTAATTAACTAAGTCTCTATTTTAACACTACATTTTTGCCATTTTTCACCTTAAGAGGCCGTAAGCCCCAAGAGAAATAGGGATTCTAAATTTTTATTTCTCCATTGATTATTATTCACTTGATTAGTTATCTTTCCAACTTATTACAAAATTTTAACCATGAACACCCTATTGAAGGGTGTATGGCCATAAGCCTCCATAGGGAAGGCAAGGAACTTTTGCTTCCAATTTATATTTTCAATCCATCAAGATTAATCCAATATATATTCCATAGCCATCAAGATACACATTGACAATCAATAACTCATACAAGTGAAAATAAATACAAAAATCATGAAGAACAACACAACAAAGAGAGCAATCCCACATGGATTCCTCATCAACCACACCAAAAACATTTCGTCACCACCAAGATAGGTTGAAGAGGATCATCTCCCTCTTACCTAAAGAAGACAACACAAGAAAGTAAGCTCCTTTGTTCTTGAATTTCGTCCTCCACCAACACAAAAACCCTAGGATATACAAACTCACAAAAATCACAATCAAAGCTTAGAAAAGGAACCCTTGATCACCTAAGAGATAAAGAATAAAAAAAATGAGAAAGAAAAGAGAAAAAGCTATGAACTTTACCTTAAAGTCTCAAACTTTAGAGCTTGAATGGAAGAAAAGAAAAATGGTGGATTCAAGGGGTAGTCACAAAAGAGAAAGTGTTCTAGGTGATGAGAAGATGTAGGAAATGAAGTTGGTTGAATGAAAAAGCTTGGATGGCTACTAATGGTGGCCTTGGTTATGGAAAAGTGGAGAAAATGGAGAGGAAAAGTTGAGTTTTTGAAGATGGTCTTCCAACAACAATGACAAAGCTTTAAAGGAATGGTTAATGGTTTGTTCAAGCAAAGTCTTTGCTTGAAATCAAGCAAACTATGGAGGGGAAAAGGTGTGGGCTATCGTGGGGTAGAGAGGAAAAGAAGAAGAGAGAAAAGCTTGAGAGAAAGAGGTGAAGAAAAAAGAAAGGTGATTAGCTTTTTGGTGATTTTGAAATTAGAAGTGAAAAGGTGATAAACTAAAAAGCTAATTTTTGGCTCCAATTTGGCCCTCATTGCCATGGAGTGTGAGAGAGAAAGGAGGGAAAAATTACTTCTAGAAGCTTAGGTAAAGCTTCCTTGAGAAGCTTTGTACAAAGCTTCCTTGAGAAGCTTTATTAACCTTTTGCAAAAGTCAACATGATGTGACATAAAGTTGACACTCTTAAAAAAATGACAAGCATTTTAATAAAAGCTATTATCCAGTAGACAAATGTTACAGTTAAATAGAAAATCAGTATTTATTATCCAATGGATAATAAATTGTACAACGATTTTTTTTATCAGATAAAAATCTCAAAAAATATAAATCTCGTAAACTGTGCCCAGCCTCGGGTTTAGTAAGATTCCCTGTCGACGTTTTCACAGTTCAAGGTTTACTAGCCTCGGGGAAAATATTTCATTTTCCCGACTCCACTTAGCGTGCATATAAAATGAGAAATATATTAAAATAATCAATGTTTCCGGAAAAATCCACAAAAATTCTAAAAAATCACAAATATTATAAAATGACTGCTTATTATAACTAGCAAATTTCGGGGTATTACAGTATCAACTGGGGTATCGAGCATGCTAGGTATGTTGGGGATTTGACCTTGATTGGGGGTAGGATCCGCGACATGGACTCTATCTTGTCTCTTACCGCATCAGTATGTTTGGAGTTCGCCATGCCCATTCAGGAGCTGTGTGGTGATCTACATCGCACCCTTAGAGAGGAGTCTATAGTGTCGCCTACTCGAACTCCTATTTGTAGAACCATGTCCCATATGGAGCCTTTGTATGTTAGGGACATGGGTGAGAATCTCGAGGAGGATCAGGTGCAGGACATCTCTTTCCAGGTGTTCACGCTTGGACCAGATCGAGTCTTTATATGGTAGTTGCATATATGTTTTGATTGAGTAAGTTTTATGTACTGTATGTACTTGGTAAATTTTGTTATGTATATACATAGATATATAGAATGTAACTCTCTTTGGAAGGAATTTTTTGGAATTGTGTATTAAATATATTCATTCGTGGCTCTTATTTTCTGTATACACATAAAGGTTATATTTGAAAATACGTCGTTGAATTTAGTAGCATGCTTGAATTTAGTAACTATAGTGTAATGATGATTATACTATGGTTATTAAGTTCGAGACATTATATTCGTTGGTATCAAAGCAGTTCATCCTGTTGAGTCGGGGTATGGACTGACTATGCTTAAACATATTAGAAGTTTCTTATGTGTTATGTACTTCCTTGTCTCTTGGTTGAGATGTTGGGAAATGAATTGCATGGCTTGCTTTAGGTTAGATGTTAGTAGCTACTATTACACGGTTACATGATCTTGAGGATTGATTAACTCAATATGTAATGTTTTGTGTGGACAAGAAACTATGACTTCACCTAGGAGTCCAGCCAGTATGACTGAACTCGTTTAGAATTTGTTTGTATCTACACCTTTTGTTGTGGTATCTCTAGAGTTCCCGAGTTCAAGTCTTTTGGGTTTGTGGTTAAGTTTGTCTTGTTTGTATTGCGTGATTCTCTGTGTTTGGTTTCTGAAATAAGACAATATTGTTTGAAAGGGGTTACGATTTGTTTGTCTATTTTCGAAGGAAAGCGATGACTCGTGGTAGAGGTGCGTGTATGGACACGAGACGAGACAATGAAAGTATGGCTACAACTACTGAGGCAAAACAGAGGATGGTTGATGTGACAATACAACAAAATCAGAAGGCCGCTCAACAGCAGGAAGAGACAACCGAGGTGCAGAATCTGTTAGAATTGGATCAGCCTCAGAATACTAGACCCCGTAACTTTGGACCATCTCGGTTCCAAAGAGGGAGGAAATGTAAGCTCAACCGATTCCAATGGAAACCGTATTCACGGCCAACCAAGCTGAAGCTTTATAGAGGGAAGAAGCCCAAGGATACATGTTATTGTGTTATTTGGAGGTCAAACGTAAGAAGGATGTGAATGTCATTCCTGTAGTCAATGAGTTTCCCATGGTGAGCTCCAATGCTGTTAGTTAAGGAGAGGGATGGAATTTCTCGTTTATGTGTGGATTATCGCCAGTTGAACAAGATTACGATCAAGAATGAGTATCCTCAGAAGAAGATAGTATGAATTGCGTTGAAGATCTGGAGGCATTTTCTACATGGAGCAACATTCAACGTCTATAGTGATCATTAGAGTCTGGAGTATATGTTTAATCAGAAAGAGCTAAATATGAGGCGTTATATGGACAACGATGTAGAACACCTTGTGCTGACCAAGATGGAGAAAGTGTTGCGATAGGACCTGAATTTGTACAACCAACAACTAAAAAAGTTAAGATGATTCAGGAAAGAATGAGGACAACTCAGAGTCAACAGAAAAGCTATGCCGACAAGAGACGGTGACCTCTTGAATTTGAGGAAGGTGAGTATGTGTTTTTGAGAGTTACACCCATGACTGGTGTCAGAAGGGTTATTAAATCCAAAAACCTCACTCCCAAATTCATCGGGCCTTATCAGATTCTTCGTCGGATAGGTCAAGTAGCCTACCAAATAGTTTTACCACCTTTTCTTTCTAACCTTCATAATGTTTTCCATATGTCACAATTGTGAAAATATATTCCTGATCCAACCCATGTCATAGCACCGGATGCAGTGCAATTTAAAGAGAATTTAACCTATGAGACGCTTCTTGTAAAGATCGAGGATAGGAGAGTAAAACAACTCAGGGGCAAGGAAATTGCATTGGTAAAGCTGATCTGGAATGACGTGATAGGAGATGCAACATGGGAGTTGGAAAACAAAATGAAGGAGCAATATCCACATCTATTCTAAGGTATGACAATTTCGATGACGAAATTTATTTTAGAGGGGGAGAGTTGTAACACCCCGAAAATTGTTGGTATTCTATTATATATGTTTTTTATAATATTTGTGATTTTTAGAAATTTTTGTGAATTATTTGGATTATTTTGATTATTTTATTATATTTCTCGATTTGCATGCACTTTAAGCGGGGCCTAAAAAATAAAATATTTTTTTGAGACTAGAAAATTTTGGACTGTGAAACGGGGGCGGGGGATCTTACTAAACCCGAAGTCGGACACAGTTTACGAAATTATCGTTTTTCAAGATTTTATCTGACAAATAAAATTTGAGTATGTCCTATTATTCAACGAACAATAAATACTGATTTTATTAATGGTAACCTTTGTCCATTGGATATTAGCTTTTAGTAAAATACTAGTGATATTTTCTAGAGTGTTCACTTTATGTGACATCATCCATGTGACATCACCTTTGTGACATCACATTTGACTTTTTCAAAGTGAAAATTGGCTTCCTAAAGAAGCTTTGGAGAAACTTAGTGGAGAAGCCACTTAACAAGCTTATTGGACAAGCCACTTGACAAGCTTGTTGGAGAAGTTTGCATTTCTCTCTCTCTTTGGTGATGCTCACGGTTTTGGAGGAGAAAAAGATGACAAAATGTCATCTTTTCACTTAAGTTACATTCATCTTTTCATTTCCTAAAAGCCTTCACCTTTTCTCTCATCTTTCTCTTCTCATTTTCTCTCCATGCTCCACGGCCAAACACCATTTTCCACCCTCCATATTTTGTTTGCTCCAATCAACTACACTTCTTGAATCTACACAACCATTGGATGATTTTCTATGTCGTGATCTTCATCTAAATCTCTCATCTTCATCATTTTCTTTCAAGCCTTAACTTAAAGTTCTTAAGGTAAGATCCATGATCTTCATTTTTTCTCTTCTCTTTTTCGTGTTCAAGGCCATCATCTTGACCATGGTCTTTTTTTTCAAGCTTTAGGTATTGATCTTGAAAGTTTGAGTCTTCTAAGGTTTCGTTGGTGGTGTTGGACGAATTTTAAGAGGCACAATGAGCTTTCTTTTCTTGTCATCTCTTTAAGTAAGAGGGAGATTAACCTCATCAACCACCATTGGTGGCGAGAAACGAATTTTTAGATTGAGAGTGGAGGACCCACATGAGGATCTACCCACTTAATTGTATGATTTTTGGTGGTTTGTGCTTATTTGCCTTGTAGGACTTTTATGACTTTAATGTTATGTATGATCTTGTTGTGGTAAAGATTGATGATTCGAATATGTGATGATGTGTACTCATTTGTTTATGTGATTTTCATATTTGCTTTATGTGATTTTATAGCTTTGATATTATGCATGAACTTGCCATAGTATGAATTTGATGATTGAGATATGTTGCATGTCATAAATCATATTTGAATGGAAAGAATTTTGGTTCCCAAGACCTAGATGGCTCACGGCCATAATGTTCAAAATTGAGTAATCAAAGTCAAAAATGTTTTTATTAATTGTGGACTTAAATGATTAAAGAAAGTGAGATTGAAAGAAAGTTTGGAAGTTAAGATATTTTATTAAAAGAGTTTTTAGAAAAGGAAATGGGAAATAAGTTTGAAAAATAGTTTGAAACTTGGGGTTTCTGACGTATAGCTCTTTCATTTAGATGTTGAGCACGTTGGGGATACCAACGTATAACTCATTTATTTGGACTTTGAGCACGTTGGGGATACCAATATATAACTCATTCATCTGGATTTTGATCACGTTGGAAGATTTTATCCTATAATGTTTGATTATATTAAGATTTATATAGATTTTGTGAAAACATTGGGAATTATTGCCTAGAGGAATTTTGGTGGAAAACATGCTGAAATTAAGATCAAATTTTTATATTAAACTTGAAGGTTTCAAATTAGGTTTAAAATGTCAAGAAATGTTTTATGCGATTGAAAAATAATAATAAAAAGTATTCGCGGTTGAGGAAACAACTTTACTATCAGGCCGATGTATCGGACCCGGAGACAACATATGAAAAGTTGAGCCTAGTGGTGGCTGTTTTAAATGATGTGATGGATTAATATCCTATTGAACCTAGTGGTGGCTGTTTTGAATCATGTGATGAATTATTATCCTGTTGAGCTTAATAATGACTTGTTTATGGAAAAATCATGTGATTGATTATTGTTCATGCATTGAATCATTAGTCATGCATTGTGAAAGTCCAGTGGACTATTTGTTAAGGCTATGTGAGCCTAGGAGATGAATTACACCTTAGTGCAGGTGCGAATAGACTAAGTGTAGGTCACTTGTTGACCTTGGGGGCGTCGGGGCGCAGGTATCTCACAATGGATAGTTGGTAGCTCCTCTGTACTGTGGGACAGACTGATGCTAACGCACCGACGATCCAGACCGAGACACTGTCCTATTTCATGATCTTGTGAAGAATGTCTTGTATAGCCATGTTGCACAATTTATTTATATGGAAGCACTTGATTTGAGGCTAACGAGATACAAACATGTCTCCTTGATCATTCTCTCCAAAATTGTATTTTGCTCCATGGAGTAGTATATATGTTGGTCCATTGTGCATTGTGCATTGTGCATATGCATAGTCATTTGGCATTTTGATGCATTTATTGATTGAATTATTTGTTGAAATGCTTATTAAATTATTTAATTAAATTGTTTATTTAATTATACATTGAACCAATTATTGACTTGTATTATGATTATGTGGATTGGTGTCTGTACTTGAATGGCAGTAATGTCATTCGTTGTTTCTTTGCTGCTATGTTGGTATTGATGTAGGGGATCTCACCTCTTTGTTGTATTATCCTGTTTTATGTTATGTTTGTTAAAGACTGCGAAGGAGGCGAGCCAAGATCTCTTGGTTTTGTTTGGGATAACTTTTGTTTTCTGAGATGGCGGCAAGAAAGGATTCTATCGGTTTCGTCAAGATTCAGTTCAACGGAGGCACTGATGCCTAGAGTATCGACTGGGGTATCGAGCGTGCTAGGTATGTTGGGGATTTTACTTTGACTGGAAGCAGGACCTGCGATGGGGACCCTATCTTGTCTCTTAGCACATCAATATGTTTGGACTTCGTCATGCTTATTCAGAAGTTGTAGGGTGATCTACATCGCATCCCTAGAGAGAAGTCTGTAGTGTCGCCTACTCAGACTCCTGCTTGTAGAACCATGTCCATATGGAGCCTTTGTATGTTAGGGACTCGGGCGAGAATCTCGAGGAGGATCAGGTGCAAGACATCTCTCTCCAGGTGTTCGCGCTTGGGCCAGATCGAGTCTTTATATGGTAGTTTCATATATATTTTGATTGAGTAAGTTTTATGTACTTGGTAAGTTTTGTTATGTATATACATATATATATAGAATGTAACTCTTTTTGGAGTGAATTTTTTTCATGTGGCACCCCAGGCCGAAGAGGGCGGGGAGTGGTTTCTAGTGCAAAGAGATGAAGCACGGACAAGGAGCAACTCTTGGCAAGCTTCTAGGCAAAGGGACACATGAATGAACTGAATACACACCAGAATGAGAGGGATTCAGAGACTGTGCAAGTATGAGACTATATAGTTGAGGATGACTTAAAAGGAATTGATTAGCACCACCCATATCAATAAGGTGCATCTTCTTTTCGAGAGCCAAGAACATAAGTACTCCATGGTTAAGCGTGCTTAACTTGGAGCACTTGTGGGATGAGTGACCTCTTGGGAAGTTTCCTAGGATGCATGTAAGTGAGGATAAAACACGCTTGAAAGAGCCTTGTTGATTTGTAGGGATACTCATCAATCTTGCAGGAAGTCCCAGGATGTTACAAATGGTATCAGAGCGGGACCTCTCCCAGTATGGTGTGGTTCGGGGACAAACCATGCAGAAGCTGGTGGGCATGTGACACCCAGGACCAACGATGGCGGGGAGTGGTCGCCGGTGCAACGAAATGAAGCACGAACAAGAAGCAACTCCTGGAAGGCTTCTAGGCGAAGGGACACATGAATGAATTGAATACACACTGGAATAAAAGGGATTTAGAGACTATGCAAGTATGTGACTACATAGTTGAGGATGACTTAAAAGGAATTCATTAGCATCACCTATATGATCAAGATGCATCTTCTTTTCGGGAGCCAAGAACATAAGTACTCCATGGTTAAGCTTGCTTGACTTAGAGCACTTGTGGGATGGGTGACCTCCTGGGAAGTTTCCTAGGATACGTGTGAGTGAGGACAAAGCACGCTGAAAAGATTTGTGTTGATTTGTGGGGACACTTATCAATCCTGCAGGCAGTCCCAGGACGTTACAGTGTGTTATGTGATTTTCTTGCTTGAATGAGTTATAAATGTTGTTTATGACTTATTTATGCAAAAAGTTTGGATTAGAAACCAAAACTATCCATTTTTGGACCTAAAATGCTTAAAGTGTAGGATTTGGGGTTTTGATGGATGATATTGTGTTTTGATCCAATTTTGATGAAATTAATTAGTGTTTTATGTTTCCCTCATGTTTGTGAACTTGTTTGGAACTTAAAATCACATAGAGGTTGGATTGAAATGGCCAAAACCTTGGATTGAAGTGGCCAAAGCTAATGGAACAGTACCACTTCTGCAAAATTCTATAGAAGTTATTGTCACGTGACCACGCCTAGGCGCAGGATTGCCATGCCTAGGCATGAGTGGCTTAGTTTGTAGTTTGGGCGAGACAGAGAGTACCACGCCTAGGCATGGGAATGTCACGCCCAGGCGTGAGTATTAGGATCTTTTAGGATTGTGTTCTTGATACTTTGGCATTCCTTAAGTGTTTGGATCATTCTTATATACTTTCCTAAGTGTGTTGAGACACAAATGGGGGTAATTCTTGGAAGGAATAACCATATGGCATATTTCTAAGAGTGGTGAAACCTTAGGCAAATCTTTGAGTTAGAATGCCTTAGAGACAATCTAAAACATTGATCAACATAAGGTTAACTTGAAAATCACTTGCGAAGTGATGGTGAGAAGTTTTAGGTAATGAAATACTAGTTGCATAGTTCTTGCTACCTTGTGCGCTAGGTGATGCTATGACCTATATGTATTAGTATTGGATAATCACTTAGTTATGAGAATCTTGTGATATGTCATAATTGTGAATTGAGATAGTTCTTAATACTTGGTTTTCAAACTTGATACTTGTTAGTTTCCTATGTATTGTAACTTTTCATGGTGTGCACAACCATATGGCCAGAAAATAAGGTGTTGATCTAGATTCTCATAGTAAGTATGCTATTGTGGTTAGGGTTACCAGTATGGGGGTGACAATAGTACTCTTACATTGGTGAGGGGAAGGTGTTCACCTATTACCAAGTGGGATTTAGGCTTTTTAGCTTATCCTACTTTGTATATACAAGAGACAGAGGTTATTAGGAAATTAAATAAGTAGCTTGGGTTTTCAAATCTTAAAACTTGTATTTACATTGCATAATCATTATATTAGTACTTTGTTTGAGCATAATCATACATCATCAGATAAAGCATTGCATGGTTGACAATTGTATGGGTAGTTGTCAATACTTAATCGAGTGATTGGTTGGTTGTTTGTTTGATAATATCTTAAGATTGTATGAGTGATCTTTTGATGTTATTAGTTGTTGGATATTTATATTGTTTCAAATATCAATGTGTTTAGTTCTTTATTTACTGTAAATGATTAACTGTTGGTATTGGTATGCAATTATTGAGAAATTGTAATTTCTTACCCCTGTATGTTCCATGTAAATCCAGATGAAGACCCTACAAAAGAAAAGGGCAAGAAAAAGGAGAAACAGAAGACTTAGTCTAGTAGTTTTACTTCTTGTTGAACTAGTTGTATATGAGTACTTTTTTCTGGTTGTATATAAAAGTTTATGTATACAATATGGCTTGTTAGCTAGAGATGTATGTATATATGACTTTTTTTTTTTATCATTCGAGGCTTTTTATGTTAACTATAAAGGTTATTATGAATTTTAATTATACGCTTTCTTTGAAGTGACACGTTTAATGTGATTTATCTTGAAATATTTCGCGTATTTTACGAAAATTATATTAGGGTGTTACAACATAACTCATCCATAGCCTAGCATAGGACTATGCTCATCCACCACCTAACTTAGGACGTAACTAGTCCACTACCTAGCATAGGATACGCTCTTCCACCGCCTGGCTTAGGATGTAACTAGTCCACCGCCTAGCATATGATACACTCATCCACCGCCTAGCTTAGGACATAACTGGTCCACCACCTAGCATAGGATACACTCATCCACCACTAGGCTTAGGACGTAACTAGTCCACCGCCTAGCATAGGATATACTCATCCACCTCCTAGCTAAGGACGTAACTAGTCCACCTCCTAGCATAGGATACGCTCATCCACTGCCTGGCTTAGGATATAATTGATCCATAGCCTAGCTTTAGATATAACTAATCCACATCCTAGCTTTGGATATAACTGATCTACAACCAAGCTTTGGATATAACTGATCCGCAGCCTAGCGTTGGATATAACTGATCATAGTCCACCTTTAGCAAAATGCTTTTCTCACTCTTTTGTCAAGTCAAGGGGCTTGTGTCACTCTCTCAGTTAGGAATTGTGATAAACTATGGCTCAACCTTTCTAAACAAAGGAACCAACTCTTGCTAAACGCTTCGCTCAATCCTAATTTAATGAGAGAATAAAATATTTGCACTATGGTTCAACTTTGTAAATAAGGGAACTAATCTATAGGTTCAACCCTAAGGGAGCCAATCTCTAGCTAAGCAACCCACTCAATCCCAACTTAATGGGAGAATAGAGTATTCACTGGAAATTTGCATATTTAGCTCAACTTTAACTATTAAAGGAGTTACTAATGTTCATAGAGTTCAAACCACCCCCAAAACACCTCAAATATTACCTAAAGGTTAATTTTCAAGATTGCATCAAATGTGCATCATAACTTCTAAAATTCTAAAAAATTTATGAGCAAATAGCTTTCTTTCATATCTTTCAAATGCTACAAACCTCATCTCATTTGGCAAAGTGCAGCCAAAGTTATGCGACATTTTGCAGAACCTAAAATAGTGCACTCACTGATTTTCTAGAATCTGACCTAATTTTAAACTGGAATTGGTAACACACTAAAAGTGGTAAAATTCTGAAATTTTACAGGCAAGAAAGATTACATCTTAGCTTCAAAATGCCACTGGTCTCATATCAATACGACATCAGAGCAAGAAATTATGCAATCTGGTTTACTTGTTGCCAGAATGCCTTTTCTACATAATCTACCTCGGATTCAAACAGAAACTGGTACTAATTGACTTTCTATAATATTTTGAAATTTTTACCACATGAAGCCTTATGTCTTAGCTTTCAAATGCCACTAGAATCAGGTCAATATGATATTTGTTGCTCAAGTTATGCTACAAATAATACAAGCTATCACGATGCTATTCTGTCTACCGCCTAAGCATGAACCTCCCACGCCTAGGCGTGGAACTCTCTATCTGGTCTAGACTGAAAGTTTTTCAGTCCCCACCTAGCCATGAAAATCCTACGCCTAGGCTTGACATTCCGCAGAAAATTCTGCAGAACAAGTTTCTACATAAAATTGATCTCAAATCAATTTTTCACCTTCAAACTCAATTTCTAGATGATTTCTATCATCACTAAAGGTCTATAATCATCTTATAAACCTCATTTCATCTCTTAGCTAAATCAAACTTAGATTTAAAACTCAATTTCTAACTCTAAGAATCCATTTTTCAACTAACTAACCAATAGGAAACTATGGATTCTAAGAGTTCCAAACTATTAACCAAACATCAATCTAGCTAGTGTCTAACTCATTTCAACTAATGAAGCAAGAAACTTACATCTAGCTTTCTATTCTCACCCAAAACCCATTTTTCCTCATCATGTCAAACTAAGAAACAAGATGAAGATTAAGGGAAAAGGATGAAAATGAAGCACCCCTACCTCTTGTGTAGATGAAGATCTTCAAGCTTTTACCTTGTCTTTGATCTTCCTTCTTCCCTTCCTCCTTTTCCTTCCTCTTCCATTTCCCCCATTTCCTTTCTTTCTTTTTCCTTTCTTTGTTTCTGCTGAGGGCTGGTGAGAAATGAGAGAAAAATGAGGATAAATGGAAACTTAAGTTTCTATACTGAAAGTTATATTAATTAAGGACACTTGAATTATACCAAATCAAGTATCTGAACTTCTAGAAACTTTAGAATAAATCTTAGGATTCATCTAAATTATTGTTTCACCATTTTCTCAAGTTTTCATATTTGCTGCTAGTCAATCTAGTATTAAAACGCATAACTAGTATACCTAAAAATATCAAACTAACTCTGATTATTCTCAAATTTTAACTGCACCTTACTTAACTCATTTTTTACTTAGAAACAAGTTATTCATACTTGTTTCCCTCAACTAATAATTTATGCTATTATCTGAGTCATTTTAAGCTACTTTTTAACTTTTGTGTTGTAACAAAGTGTCTAAACTGACTCAATTTGTCACAAAACTTAACTGACATGTTATACAAGTATAATAGTACCTATGAGACCATATACAATCCTAACATGTTTCTCGAGATATTACAGAACTCACCACCAAACCAGCAGCTGTAACGCCCCTTTTCGGAGAGGGACTGTCACACCAAACCACGAACGGAAACAAAATATAAACTAAGACCCGGTTCATTATAATATAGATAAGCCTGTTCATTTGTAAACGTATAATAATGTGGCGAATTCTCTTTCTTTTTGTAAGAAAATAATAAAACATAATTACAATAGAAATTAACATGAGAAGTAAACCATACATTCATGCATCATATGTATATATACTTATATCATACTTGTTTAGATACTTCATCAGATATACAAAAGAAGCAGAAGCTTTACTTGCCCCAAAATGATTACACATATACAGCCCACCAAAAAGACAAAATATCAGGCCCCCAAAAAGATTTACAGATAGCCATTAGCGACTACAACCAGTATCAGCCCCTAAAGCATATGAGAAGGAACTGTAGTTGGATCATCCTCAAGGTCTTCCTCGTCAGAGGAGCAAGGGCTCGTGCAGAGGATAAAAACAAATCCTTAAGTTCAATTCTTATGGTTCAAACACCTAGGTTCACCTCTCAGTACGTCCCTAAATATCTATGAGATGCAAATATATGACCAGCAAATTCACATGACTAAACGCAACAAGGATTGAATCAAAGAACATTCAAAATTAATAAAATGGATAAATCAAGTCAATTAATCATCATCAATGTATCAAAGGGCACTGCCCAATCCTAGAAATAAAGGAAATTACTCAAACATGGAGAAGAAGAAACAAGAAAACATAATAAAGAACATCTAAACCCGTAGCGTAGGGAGAATAGAGGAGGAAGATGAAGATCTAAAGCCTCCAAACGTGCCTCCTTCAAAGAAAATTACAGTCTCTCAATTGTATTCAGAACAATTATCTATATGCTAGGGGTCTAAATTGGCTCAAGCCCATAAAAAGAAAGAAAAATGAATTTTAATAATTGTGTCAGACCGCGATCCACGACCGTGGACAATTCCACGACCAGACCATAGACTCTTCTGTCAAGCCACATTTGCTACAGTTGCTTAATCCACGGCCGTGGACAATTCCATGGCTAGGCTGTGGACTCTTCTTCCAAACCATACTTGGTTCTTCTGCACAGCTACTCGATTCATGACCATGGAAAATTCCAAGGCCAGGCCGTGGATGCCTCTGGAATGATCTTTTTTTCCCAATTTGCTATCCTTTAAGCTCTAACTTCAATCATGAAAGCTTTCCACCCATTTCTATGTCAATTTAGCACCAATTCTGCACAACAACACCACAAACACCACAGTTATCCAAACTAAAGGAAAAACAAATAAAAAAAGAAAACTAAAATGCCTAGAAATGCATGCAAAACAAGAACAAAATATGGTGTTGTTTCACATACATCAAATCCCCTCAAGCTTAAGATTTTGCTTGTCCCGAAGCAATAACTAAAGCCAAACCAATAAGTGGAATCAAGAAACAACAATGAATGAGGAACCTGAGAAAATAAGCAACTAAGCAATATGCAAAGGCAAACCAAGAGTTAGAGAGGTAATCAAAATCAAGTCCAATAAGAGGCTAAAGTTCTCAAAAATCATGCTTCTCACTGAATTAGGTTCACTCTATAAACCACACTCAAAGTGTTTAAGGGTAAAGACAATGCATTCAAGATTCCTCAAAGAAAAAGTACTTCTATAAGCTTGATAAGAAACCAAATTTCTACTAATAGTTTGCATGCATGCAAGCATCAAAAGGTCTTTCAAGAGTTGTAATGGGGCCATGGGAATGATGTAAGGTAGGGTAAAGAAAGGAAGGTATGCATAAAGGGCTAACAAAATTTTTAATAAGCACAAGAAATCCATTAGAACATAAATAGAGCAAAGGCATTTTTTGTTGGTGTATGCCCTAGTGGCCAATACGTTTTGTTTGTATTTACATACATTATATTATGCTATTTTATATGAGGCATTTCATTTATTATGTTCTTTTTTGGTAAACATGATAAAGTCCTTAGAATAGTAAATTTGATACCATAGGACATCAAGTGGATGACTTGATCGTGAGATCCTATTGGATAAAACACTATTCTTAAATGTCCCTAGTCAAGTATTATTGTTAATTAGGACAACAATAATGCTTTGAGACTAGTATGTGCGTAGACTGATGACCACATCTCACGGGTCATGGATATGAGATATCAAGTCTACACATAGATACATATTAGAGTAATGATGTATTGGACAGACCCGCCATGAGAACGCTACGTGGATCGTTACGTGAGTGTCATAAGCAATTCTCATAGTGATAATGGTGTATGTGGTCCTTTGACCTGAAATCACTACGATTCCTACATGAGGAGTTGTGTGTTTTAATGCCATCAAACGTCATTTGTAACAAGATGATTATAAAGTTAGTTATTAGACATACCGCGATACATGTGGAGGGATGTGAGTGACCTAGATGGGATTTGTCCCTCCTACATACTTGAGAGTGATATCTTGGGCCCCCCCCGATTGAGTGAGACTATGAAATGCATGGCCATGCTCAAATGAGTCAATATGAGATATTGATCTCATTTGTCATTACTATGTCTACTCGGGAATCAGGAAGCGAAGATTGAACTAAACAAGGGTGACACGTTCCATGCCTTGTGTTCAATTTGGATATCCGGACAAAGGGACTAAACTACACGGAAACATTGGTGAGATAGGTTATGTCAAATCACCGACATTCTCATTACTTGGGTAGATGATGTGTTGCTAGATATGCTCATTGTTTGTAATATTAAAATGAGATTTTAATATTACTACCAATCATGAGAACCTGCAGGGTCGCACACTTAGAAATGGACTAAATTGGAGTAATCAATCCAAGTTGGACTCAGATTCAATGGTGGGCCTAACTCATGACAGATGGGTTTAGGGTTGCACCACTTACCTTGCTACTGCTCACACTCACTTAAGGCAGCCACTATTATAAATAGTATTGCTAAAATTGCTACTAGGTTACATCACAACCCTAGCCGCACCTACAGAAAGTGAGTGAGAGATAGTGAGGTCTTCTTCTCCTCTCTTTTCGCAGGCTAGCACTACGAAACAGGCGTGACTCCTTTTGCAAGTCCTGTTCGTGTGGATACCCGAGAAACATCGTCGCTATTACGGTGTTGGTGATTCACCTCGCTTGTATCTGTCACGCTTCAAGAGGTAAAATTTTAAAACCTCGGATTATGGATTTTTCGCATGGATCCTGTGAGGGAATTCTGTTATTCCGCTGCGAGACTTTGATCCGCAAATTCCCAACATTTTTCAATCAAAAGCATAACTCCACATTTCTAAGCATTTTCTTCCTTTCTTTTCTTTCTTTTTCAAGCTTTCATCTCATGATTTTCTTTTATTTTCTTTTCCCTTTCCCCTTATATTTTTCTCTTTTTTTTTTATTTGAGAAAGAGAAGGCTCAAAAACATATGATTCCCAACACAACTTTCAAACCCAATTTGCTCTATTTAATATTCTAAATGATTACCAATGATGTATCATCATAGGAATCAAGAAAAACAATTATACAATAAGCTCAAGATGGGCAACTAGTGGATGAAAGTGTGATAATTGTAACACCCCAATTTTTGGAAAAATGTCCCGAATGTTCTGTTTGCTGTTTTTCAAACTTTTGGGTGAAAGACCGTTGTGTCCCTGTTTTGCTGTTTATTATTTTTCTGTATGAAATACAAATATATATTACAGTCTATGATTTTCTTTGGTCGTTTTGAATATTTTACTTCGAGACCGTAAAATAAAATTTTTCTCAAACTATTGTTTTAAATTTTTCTATGTGATATACTGATATATTTTACTGTGTATAATTTTATTTGAGTGTTTTGAGTGATTTGCTTCGTCGTGAGAAAAAATGAAAAAATGACCATTACGTCCCGAATGTACTGTTTTTAAATTTTCTATATGATACAATGTTTAATATTACTGTCTGTGATTTTATTTGGACTTTTTGTGTGATTTGCTTCGGGACAGGAAAATAATATTTTTCGGGCCGGGGAAATCTTATTTTTAATTATTCAGAGCTGGGGATCTTACTAAACCCAATTCTGAATGAGACAGTAGTTAATCTTTTAATTTTTAGGATTTAACTATAAAATAAAATAATTTTATATTATTATAATATTATTTTATTTGTCAGTATAATTAAATGATAGTGGACCCGGAAATGTCTTGCGGGACCCACGTTTAACAAAGCAGTAAACGTTTTGAGCTAGAACAGATAGCTAATGACAAGGCTAGTGACTAGGTTAGTGACTAAGCTAGATGACTAAGCTTGATTAGTGACTAAGCATGGTGACTAGGTTAAGTGACAAGGCTAGGATGGACCAATGAGAGCAAAGCTTGGTGAACAAGGCTTGATCCTCACCCTTGATCTATTCTAAGGCTTGGATGGAGCCATCACAAATGGACACCTCCTTGCCCATTGAAGTCTGCGGCCATTTGGCTTTGGAGGACCATTCTTCACTTGGTTTTTCATGCAATTTCTCTCTTCTCTCTCTTTCAAGAACACCAAACACCATTGAAGCTTCCTTGAAGCACCATTCGGCCAAACACCTTACTACACCATCCAATTACCCAAAATTTCATCCAACCAAGTTTTCTAAACCTAAACACAATTCTAAGAACATCTCTAGTTGAGAGTTCTTGCAAAATCCTTCATTTGTAGCTTGAAAACCTACTTGGGAGATTTTACCTAGAAGGTGAAATTTCTTGTTTTCCATTTCTAAAACTCTTTTTCAAAGTTCTAAGCCATGATTTATCCATGGTTTAAGCTCTCTTTAATGTTAGTAACTTGTAGAAATTTGTTTAAGCTTGTTAGGTGATTTGAAGGAGAAAAATCGAAACACTAGGAAAGGTGTGAAAGCATATTTGTCTTCATTTAAGGTAAGAGGAAGACTAAATCTTATCATCCTTGGGTGGTGATAAGAAGATGGAATTTGTATGTGGTTGTAGAATCCATAAGGATTCATTTATGTGCTTGTTATAAGCTTTCCTATTTGTTATTTGTATTAATTTGCATGTCTACAAGCTTTGATAATATTGTATGTGTTAGAAATGCATGATAATTTATAGGATGTGAACAACATGCCAAGGATTGCATGATTGTTCCAAAGAACACACCAATGAGGCTCACGGCCATTAACCAAAATGGAGAACCAAAATTTTCTCATCTTTTTTTTAAGTGTGATTTAATTAATCTAGGAAAATTAATGAGATATAAAATTGTTTAGATTAAGGAAAATGAATTTAGAGATCAAATAGCACAAGTATATGTTTCGGCCAACATGCCAAACCAAGTATCCATGATTTCTAAAGTCAAATCCAAACTAGTTTCAATCAAAGAGATGTAATATATGTTAAAAGGAAATTTTCTAGAAGAAACAAATTGATTAGAATTAGGTCTAAGAAATTAAAACTAATGATTTTATTATTAGAAATGAAATACAGTAACTTTTGTAAATTCCTAACATATGGCTCATCTTATATTTTGAAGCATGTTAGTGGTTTTCAAAAGGGTTAAATTGCACGGTTAAAAAAATTAAGTAAACAGAATTTTTACAGAAAAATTAGGAAACCATTATTATAATTTTCTAAACAAAATACAGTCAATTTTTATTAAAAATGGACAAATAAGATAGAAAAGATGTCTAAATGACAGTATACGGTATGAAAAATTATTCTACGTAGTTTAAACGTACTAAATATTATTTCTGTTTATTTAAACAGTAATTTTAAGGAAGTCGGACAAGAAAATGATTTAAAAATCTTACGCGATTGAGAAAATGTTTGAAAAACTTTACGCGATTTTAAAAACAGCAAAATATATTTATGCGATTTAAAAATGTTTGTAAAAATGATGAAATTTTGAAAACGCAATAAAATTTATACGCGATTGACAAAAACAACAAGTTTTTACTGTCGGGCCAAAGTGGTGGACCCGGACAGATGGTGAAACAAGATATTGCAGGTGGGTGCGTATCGTCTTGTATATTTTGCGATTTGCCGGTGAGGGCATATTTTTTGGGGGCATATTTGAGATTTTGTTGCAGTATTGCCAAGTGGGTGCGTACTGTATATATTTGGAATTTTTATCATGCATGGAGTCATGTCGATCTTGGTGGATTGATTGACGAGGTGAATAACATCGTGTTGTCGATGTGATAAGCTTAGTGTTGTTCAACTTGAATGAACTCGGAGACATTAGTGTGCAGATTATTCCATTTGTGGACAGTTAGTCGCTCTTCTGGGCCGTGGTAACTGGTAACACACTAATGGACTCGACACACACTATCCTTAATCAAGATCTTGTGAAATCTATTAGTGCAAGCCTGTAGTGACACGGCGTATGATAGTGTGCTACACCACTATGCTATTTCAGTGGGCTATAGACGCAACGTGAGACAGCGGAATAGTTATTGGGCGGTCGATGGTACTAATAGATTTTGCGGGTCGTTCTCTCTGATGTCTGTGTTTTTTTTTTAGCTCCATGGAGTAGGGTTGAGTTACATTTCATATATTTCTTATCTCATACATTTTAATACTATTTGTCTATAACTTTCTATTTATTTGTACCATTATTTATCTGTGTTATTCTATTTATCTGTATCACTATAGGTTGTTACTTTGAGTTCTGTATTATATTACACATGTGTTATCTTGTACTATAGAATGCTATATTATATGAACTGTTATACTTGTTGTATTATCGTTTTCTTATTTACCATGTTGGTGGTGATATAGATTGTCTTACCTCTTTGTTGTATGTGCTTTTGTATTTTAAATTATATGGTAAAGAGTTTGAGGAAGAGGAACGACTTCTTGAGTGTGAGTAGCCCGAGGAGGAGGAAGATCAGCTAGCCGAAGATCAGTTCTACGATCAAGAACTATCTGATCATCCATATCCATTGGATTGATTGCTTGAGTATGGCGGTGCTAGGATTTCTGGGTTTTGTACGACTTGAGTTTCATGGTGGATCGACAGCCTGGCATCTGCGTGAAGACAGAGACTCGGTGACTTACGTGGGACGGTTGACTGTGTCCCTACGTAATGAGTTTGATGAAGAACCAGTCATGACGACTACGGTGTTTTTGCATTTGGAGTTACCGTTATCTCTTAGGCGTTATTGGGGTGGTATATTCGCTACGCCTAGTGAGATTAACAGCGTGTCGACTGCGCGGTCTCGTTTCCGTCGAGAGTCGAGGCATCCTGGATATTTATCTCCTGATGATCTTCCTGAGAGTGATCCTTCAGAGGGTTAAATATTTATGATGTGTACTTGGGCGCATCTGCGTTTGTATATATAGACTGTTATGGCTTTTGTTTACTATTTCCGTCTAAATATTTTAGTTGTAAATTATTTGTATAATTGTATAACTTATGACTAAAACCCTATGTATATTATATGTGATGTTAGTTTGTTAAATTTTGTGTTTCTGTGTTATTTTATTTAATAATATTCTGTTTAACAGGAAGAATTTTACAACCCGTATTATTATGTAACAAATGTTTTACAACTTGGGTAGATTTTATTTATTTTTTTCTTTTATTTTCTTTTTAAATGTGACATCCCCATAAGGTTGTTACATTAGTTGGTATCAGAGCCCAAGTTAGAGTCTTTTGGGGTTGTGGTTGGGTCTATTTTTTATTTGTACTGTGTGATTCTCTGTGATTTACTTCCGAAAGGATGTATTTGACTTTGTTTTGTTATGTTTGAAGAAAGAAGATGTCTGGTAGAGGACGAGGACGTGCGAACGTAAATCGAGAAGTGGATCCAATGATTGTGGCTGCTGAAGCTATGCAGCGGATGGTGAAGTAATTACGTAACAAAATTTGAGAAGCGACTCAACAAAGAAGATGCTACTGCTGATGCCCTAAATTTATCTGAATTTAGGCGCCACAATCCGCCATAGTTTAGAGGCGAGGTTGACCCTAAGAAAGCAAGTCAATGGATACAAGACTTGGAGAGAATTTTTGAAGGAATGAGATGCTCTGATGAGAAGAAGGTGACATGTTTAGCCTTTATGTTTAGGGGAGATGGTGAACATTGGTGGAGAGGAACCCGCCGATTATTGTTAGTTGAGGGAGTAGAAATTACATGGGAGGTATTTTCTAATGCTTTTCTGGAAAAGTATTTTCCTGCAAGTGTTAGGCATGCCAAGGAAATGGAATTTCTTGGTTTACGTCAGGGTAATATGACTGTGAATGAGTATGCTACAAAATTTGAGAGTTTGTCTTAATTCTCAGATTATGCTCAAACTCGACCAGATGATGGACGGAGATGTCGGAAGTTTGAAGCAGGGTTAAGAGTGGAACTGAAGCGAGGAGTGATATCCTTGAGAATGAATCAGTTTCATGCTTTAGTTAATGCATGTGCACGACTCGAAGAGTTGGAGCCGTCACGTGATCAGAGGAACCGTAACTTTGGGCCAACCAGGTTTCAGAGAGGTGGTGGCAGTAATACTAATCGGTTTCAGCGTAAGCCGTATTCTAGACCCCCAAAGAATCAATCTCAACGACCACCAGTTGGGGGAAGTGCAAGTGGCAGTGGAGCTGGACAAAGAGTGGCGTTTATGCCAACATGTTTTAAGTGTGGAAAGAAAGGCCATCTTTCTAGTGAATGCCCTATCAGAGGAATAGTTTGTTTTAATTGCAAACAGCCTGGACATATATCTAGAGATTGTACTCAGCCAGAGAAAAAGCCAGCTATGAGAAATGTTCGTGCTAATTAGCCGAGGTCAGGAAGTATTCAACCGAGATCTGGAGGGCGAGTATATACTATGACTGGAACAGAAATTTCTCAATCTGATGATCTTATTCAGGGAGAAGGTGCTATTGAAGGTAATCTTCTGACTGTGTTATATGACTCTGGTGCAACACATTCATTTATTGCATATGATTGTGTGGAAAGATTGAAGTTACCTGTGTCTTCTTTGAATGTTAAGTTGAGTGTTTCTACGCCAACTGCTAAACCTGTAGTTGCATTAAAGATATGTTTGGATTGTCTTATTGTTGTGAAGGACCGTAAGTTTTTGGTCAATTTGATTTGTTTGCCTCCTGTTGAGATAGATGTGATATTAGGGATGGATTGGTTATCTTCTAACCATATCCTTATAGACTATTCCAGCAAAACTATAGTTTTTCCTAAGGAAGAAGAGTCTGGATTCTTGACTGCGGTTAAAGTCAAATCTTTGTTGAGAGAGGGAGCGTAGGGATATGTGGTATTGCCTTCTCTAGAAGTTAAAAAAGAGAAGGATGTGAATACTATTCCTATTGTCAACGAGTTTCCAGAGATTTTTCCTGATGATGTACCTGGTTTACCACCTGAGAGGGAGATCGAGTTTTCAATTGATTTAGTACCAGGAGCAGGTCCTATCTCAATTGCACCTTATCGTATGTCGCCAGCAGAGTTGGTACAGTTGAAAGCGCAATTGGTGGAACTGTTGGAGAAACAGTT
Source organism: Ormosia emarginata (assembly GCA_029884605.1). Classification (NCBI taxonomy): domain Eukaryota; kingdom Viridiplantae; phylum Streptophyta; class Magnoliopsida; order Fabales; family Fabaceae; genus Ormosia; species Ormosia emarginata. Next base: position 29,681,932 of record JAQQTP010000088.1, read on the forward strand.
TGTGCGACCTAGTGTTTCACCATGGGGAGCGCCAGTGCTTTTGGTCAAGAAGAAGGACGGAACTTCTCGACTTTGTGTGGATTATCGTCAATTGAACAAGGTGACTATCAAGAATAAATATCCGCTTCCAAGAATTGACGACCTGATGGATCAGTTAAAGGGAGCAGTGGTATTCTCCAAGATAGATCTGAGATCGGGTTATCACCAGATTCGTGTTAAGGGGGAGGATGTACCAAAAATAGCTTTTCGAACTCGTTATGGACATTATGAGTATCAAGTAATGCCATTCGGGGTGACGAATGCTCCTGCCATATTTATGGATTATATGAACAGGATTTTTCATCCGTATCTAGACAGATTTGTCGTTGTCTTTATCGATGACATTCTGATCTATTCTCAATCTAAGGAAGAGCATACTTAACATTTGGGTATTGTTCTTCAGATTTTGAGGGAAAAGCAGTTGTATGCGAAATTAGCGAAGTGTGAGTTCTGGTTGGAAGAAGTCCAATTTCTAGGTCACGTAATTTCGAAAGAAGGTATTGCGGTAGACCCAGCGAAAGTGGAGACTGTTTTACAATGGGAAAGACCTAAGACGGTGACAGAAGTTCGAAGTTTTGTTGGACTTGCTGGATATTACCGGAGGTTTATCGAGGGTTTTTCCAAGATTGCTGAACTGCTTACGCAGCTCACGAGGAAAAGTCAAGCTTTTGAGTGGACAGAAGAACATGAAGCCAGTTTCCAAGAATTGAAGAAGTGATTAACAACTGCACCGGTGTTGATTTTACCGGATTCTAAGGGAACTTTTGATGTGCATTGTGACGCTTTTTACCAAGGGTTAGGATGCGTATTGATGCAAAATCAGAATGTTGTGGCATATGCTTCTCGACAGTTGAAGGTTCCTGAGAAGAATTATCCAACGCATGATTTGGAATTGGCTGCGGTGGTTTTTGCTCTGAAAGTGTGGAGGCATTTTCTGTATGGAGCAATGTTCAATGTCTTTAGTGATCACAAAAGTCTAAAGTACTTGTTTGATCAGAAAGAATTGAATATGGCAAAGACAAGTCATAAATGAGGCAAAGGCGATGGTTGGAATTCTTAAAGGATTATGATTTTCAACTCCAATACCACCCAGGAAAAGCTAATGTGGTAGCTGATGCCTTAAGTAGAAAGGTGCTTAGTGTTTCGGCAATGATGATAAAGGAAGAGGAATTGATTAACAAGTTCCGAGATTTATGGTTGTCTGTAGAGTTTCTACCTGAAAGAGTTCGTCTATATAAGATTGCTGAAAGATGTGTTTTTACAAAATGAGAGGGAATTGTTAAAGCAAGGTCATAAGGCGACGGTAGAGGAAGGAACAGATGGAATCTTAAGGTTTAAGGGAAGAATTTGTATGCCTGATGATTCTGGATTGAAGAAGTCAATCCTAGATAAAGCTCATACTAGTGACCTGAGTTTACATCCGGGGATGACCAAGATGTACCAAGACTTGAAAAGGTTGTTTTGGTGGCCAAGGATGAAAAGAGACGTAGCAGAATATGTGGAGTCTTGTCTGGTTTGTCAGAAAGTGAAAGTGGAACATCAGAGACCAGCTGGTATGTTGCAACCGTTAGCTATTCCAGAATGGAAATGGGATAGTATCTCTATGGATTTCGTTACTGGGTTGCCGAAGACAAGGAAAGGTCATGATTCGATATGGGTTATAGTCGATAGGCTTACGAAGTCGGCTCATTTCTTACCAATTAATGTCAAGTATTCGTTGGAAAGATTAACCCAGTTGTACATCGGTGAGATTATCAGACTGCATGGTGTGCCTACATGTATAGTTTCTGATAGAGATCTGAGGTTTACGTCAAGATTCTCGCGAAGTTTACAAGAAGCGAAGTTTACAAGAAGCAATGGGAACTAAGTTGCGACCGAGTTCGGCGTATCATCCGCAACCGATGGTCGACGATTAGAGAGAACTATATGGTCTTTGGAGAAGAGCACATTGCGTGCTTGTGTTTTGGAACAACGAGGAGGTTGGGATGAATTTTTATCTTTGATAGAATTCACCTACAACAATAGCTTTCACTCAAGTATAGGGATGGCACCCTATGAGGCATTGTATGGGAGACGATGTCGAACGCCGTTATGTTGGTGTCAAGATGGGGAAAGTATGACTATTGGACCAGATCTTGTACAACAGACTACGGAAAAAGTAAATGACAAGTTTTGAATAGAGTTTTAAATTTTTCTATGTGAAATGTCTTGTCTATAATTTTATTTGAGTGTTTTGGGACCCACGTTTAACAAAGCAAAGTGTTTAATAAACATTTTGAGCTGTGAGCGGATAGCTAATGACAAGGCTAGTTAATCTTTTAATTTTTAGTGACTAGGTTAGTGACTAAGCTAGATGACTAAGCTTGATTAGTGACTAAGCATGGTGACTAAGGTTAAGTGACTAAAGGCTAGGATGGACCAGGCTAGGATGGACCAATGAGAGCAAAGCTTGGTGAACAAGGCTTGATCCTCACCCTTGATCTATTCTAAGGCTTGGATGGAGCCAACACAAATGGACACCTCCTTGCCCATTGAAGTCTGCGGCCATTTGGCTTTGGAGGACCATTCTTCACTTGGTTTTTCATGCAATTTCTCTCTTCTCTCTCTTTCAAGAACACTAAACACCATTGAAGCTTCCTTGAAGCAACATTCGGCCAAACACCTTACTACACCATCCAATTACCCAAAATTTCATCCAATCAAGTTTTCTAAACCTAAACACAATTCTAAGAACATCTCTAGTTGAGAGTTCTTGCAAAATCCTTCATTTGAAGCTTGAAAACCTACTTGGGAGATTTTACCTAGAAGGTGAAATTTCTTGTTTTCCATTTCTAAAACTCTTTTTCAAAGTTCTAAGCCATGATTTATCCATGGTTTAAGCTCTCTTTAATGTTAGTAACTTGTAGAAATTTGTTTAAGCTTGTTAGGTGATTTGAAGGAGAAAAATCGAAACCCTAGGAAAGGTGTGAAAGCATATTTGTCTTCATTTAAGGTAAGAGGAAGACTAAATCTTATCATCCTTGGGTGGTGATAAGAAGATGGAATTTGTATGTGGTTGTAGAATCCATAAGGATTCATTTATGTGTTTGTTATAAGCTTTCCTATTTGTTATTTGTATTAATTTGCATGTCTACAAGCTTTGATAATATTGTATGTGTTAGAAATGCATGATAATTTATAGGATGTGAACAACATGCCAAGGATTGCATGAGTGTTCCAAAGAACACACCAATGAGGCTCACGGCCATTAACCAAAATGGAGAACCAAAATGTTCTCATCTTTTTTTTAAGTGTGATTTAATTAACCTAGGAAAATTAATGAGATATAAAATTGTTTAGATTAAGGAAAATGAATTTAGAGATCAAATAGCACAAGTATATGTTTCGGCCAACATGCCAAACCAAGTATCCATGATTTCTAAAGTCAAATCCAAACTAGTTTCAATCAAAGAGATGTAATATATGTTAAAAGGAAATTTTCTACAATGAGTTTTGAAGAAACAAATTGATTAGAATTAAGTTTAAGAAATTAAAACTAATGATTTTATTATTAGAAATGAAATACAGTAACTTTTGTAAATTCCTAACATATGGCTCATCTTATATTTTGAAGCATGTTAGTGGTTTTCAAAAGGGTTAAATTACACGGTTAAAAAAATTAAGTAAACAGAATTTTTACAAAAAAATTAGGAAACCATTATTATAATTTTCTAAACAAAATACAGTCAATTTTTATTAAAAATGGACAAATAAGATAGAAAAGATGTCCAAATGACAGTATATGGTATGAAAAATTATTCTACGTAGTTTAAACGTACTAAATATTATTTCTGTTTATTTAAACAGTAATTTTAAGGAAGTCGGACAAGAAAATGATTTAAAAATCTTACGCGATTGAGAAAACGTTTGAAAAACTTTACGCGATTTTAAAAACAGCAAAATATATTTACGCGATTTAAAAACGTTTGTAAAAACGATGAAATTTTGAAAACGCGATAAAATTTCTACGCGATTGACAAAAACAGCAAGTTTTTACTGTCGGGCCAAAGTGGTGGACCCGGACAGATGGTGAAACAGTATTGCCAGGTGGGTGCGTACTGTATATTTATGCGATTTGCCAGTGAGGGCATATTCGTAATTTTTGCCAGTGGGGGCATATTTGAAATTTTGTTGCAGTATTGCCAGGTGGGTGCGTACTGTATATATTTGGAATTTTTATCATGCATGGAGTCATGCCGATCTTGGTGGATTGATTGACGAGGTGAATAACATCGTGTTGTCGATGTGATAAGCTTAGTGTTGTTCAACTTGAATGAACTCGGAGACATTAGTGTGCAGATTATTCCATTTGTGGACAGTTGGTCACTCCTCTGAGCTGTGGTAACTGGTAACACACTAATGGACTCGACACACACTATCCTTAATCAAGATCTTGTGAAATCTATTAGTGCAAGCCTGTAGTGACATGACGTATGACAGTGTGCTACACCACTATGCTATTTCAGTGGGCTATAGACGCAACGTGAGACAGCGGAATAGTTATTGGGCGGTCGACGGTACTAATAGATTTTGTGGGTCGTTCTCTCTGATGTTTGTGTTTTTTTTAGCTCCATGGAGTAGGGTTTGGTTACATTTCATATATTTCTTATCTCATTCATTTTAATACTATTTGTCTATAACTTTCTATTTATTTGTACCATTATTTATCTGTGTTCTTCTATTTATCTGTATCACTATAAGTTGTTACTTTGAGTTCTGTATTATATTACATATGTGTCATCTTGTATTATAGAATGCTATATTATATGAACTGTTATACTTGTTGTATTATCGTTTTCTTATTTACCATGTTGGTGGTGATATAGATTGTCTTACCTCTTTATTGTATGTGCTTTTGTATTTTAAATTATGTGGTAAAGAGTTTGAGGAAGAGGAACAACCTCTTGAGTGTGAGTACCCCGAGGAGGAGGAAGATTAGCTAGCCGAAGATCAGTTCTACGATCAAGAACCATCTGATCATCCATATCCATTGGATTGATTGCTTGAGTATGGCGATGCCAGAATTTCTGGGTTTTGTACGACTAGAGTTTCATGGTGGATCGATAGCCTGGCGTCTGCGTGAAGACAGAGACTCGGTGACTTACGTGGGATGGTTGACTGTGTCCCTACGTAATGAGTTTGATGGAGAACCAGTCATGACGACTACGGTGTTTTTGCATTTGGAGTTACCCTTATCTCTTAGGTGTTATTGGGGTGGTATGTTCACTGCGCCTAGTGAGATTAACAGTGTGTCGACTGCGCGGTCTCGTTTCCGCCGAGAGTCGAGGCATCTTGGATATTTATCTCCTGATGTTCTTCCTGAGAGTGATCCTTTAGAGGGTTAAATATTTATGATGTGTACTTGGGCGCGTCTGCATTTGTATATATAGACTGTTATGGCTTTTGTTTACTATTTCCGTCTAAATATTTTAGTTGTAAATTATTTGTATAATTGTATAACTTATGACTAAAACCCTATGTATATTATATGTGATGTTAGTTTGTTAAATTTTGTGTTTCTGCGTTATTTTATTTAATAATATTCTGTTTAACAGGAAGAATTTTACAACCCGTATTATTATGTAACAAATGTTTTACAACTTGGGTAGATTTTATTTATTTTTTTCTTTTATTTTCTTTTTAAATGTGACATCCCCATAAGGGTGTTACAATAATTATTTCAGAAGGCCATAAAAATACCAAAAATGCCTTAATCACATTCAAGCATGCAAACAAAAATTTTGCCTCAAAATGATTTCAAATCAAGTTCTAGAGCACAAAATTATTGAGGAATTATCACTCAACATAAAGAATGGGAGAAAAATTCATATAGTGCATAAATCCCATACAGGCTCAAAACTCACATTTAGAGGTTCAAAAATTAATGAAAAACACAAATTCAGAGAACATATGCTACTTATCAACTATCGAGAAATCACCTTTATTATTAATTAAAACAATGCTTGTTGCTTACCATAAGAATCATCAAGTTGGGTTCCAAATCAATACTGTCTCAAAATTTCCAAAAGAGAGGGGCACAAGGTTCAACCAAAACCCAAGAGATATGATGGTGTGAAAATGCAATATGAAGATACAATGCAATATGAAGATGCAATGCAATATGAGACATGAGAGACATAAGAATGCATTCAAAATAAAATGAAAAATAAAAATAAAGATAAAAATGAAAATTTATAAAAATTACATTGTCCCCAATCTTAGAAATTTACATTGTCCCCAATGTAAAAATTTATATCAAGAGAAGAGATAAAAAAAAAAAGGACTCACGATGGTGGTGGGAAAGGGAGGCGTGTAGCCATGAACTAAAACATCTAGTCTAAAACTGCACAAGAAAAATAAATAAAAAAAAAATGAAAAACAAAATAAAAGAATGAAATGCAAAAATAAAGAAAAACTAAAGGAAATAGAAGAAAAATCTTTTTTTTGGCAACCGACAGTTATATACATCCCCCTACAAAGGCTCCGAATTCAGGGAAGCACCTAAGTCGACTCAACATTAGCTAACTATAAAACAAAAACAGAAAAGTGTTAATCAATAAAAATAAGAAAATAAAGAAAAAGAGAGAAAATTTTGGGTTGCCTTCCAAGAAGTGCTAAGTTATAGTCATTAGCTTGACTATGAGCTGGTTCTATGCTCAAGTGATGTCAATGGAGTGGTACTCTGTCCCCACTCCTTCTTCATAGTGTTGCACTCTCTGGCCATTTATCAGGAATGTCTTATGACCTTCTGTCTTTACTTCAAGCACGCCATAGGATAAGACCTGAACAATCTCGTATGGTCCAGACCATTTCGACCACAACTTACCTGGATAGAAACGTAGAAGCAAGTTATCGACAAGAACTTTATCCCCAAGCTTAAACGCACGCTACGTGATACACTTGTCATTCTGCTTCTTTGGTCCCTTCTTGCAGGGCTTGGCCTTCTTGAGCGTGGTAGTAGCCTTGGGCAAGGTATCCTCTAACATAGCATCAGTCACAAATTCCTACATATTTGAAAGCACAACGTTGTCCACAACATTAGTAGCATCTATGCGATTACATGAATTAAAGAGAATTAGGATTTTTTCAGAATTGAAAACATTAAAAACTACTTCCTCATTGTTCAATCGCAAAGTCAATTTCCCTTCGTGAACATCAATAATTGCCCTTCCAGTGCTGAGGAATGGACGCCCAAGTATGATTAGGATTTGAATATCTACCTCCATGTCAAGCACAACAAAATCAGCAAGTATGAAAAACTTACCCACTCTAATAGGAACATCCTCTAAGATTCTTACGGGGTATTTGATAGACCGACCCGCCAATTGAAGGGAGATAGTTGTGGGTTTTAGTTCACCCACCTCCAACATCTTACACACAGAAAGGGGCATGAGACTTACACTAGCCCCTAAATCACACAAATCTTTATCAAAACTAGTGTTACCAATCAAACAAGGAATAGAGAAGCTACCTAGATCTTTTAGCTTAGGAGGCAATTTATTTTGAATTAAAGCACTACACTCCTCAGTTAAAGTTAGTGTCTTATATTCCTCTAGCTTTCTCTTATTAGACAAAATGTCCTTAAGAAATTTATCATAGGTAGGCATTTGTTGCAACGCCTTAGTGAAGGGTACATTAATATACAATTTCTTAAGGACCTCTAAGAACTTCCCAAATTTCCTATCTAGCTTGGCCTTAGCCAATCGTTGAGGGAAATGCACTGGGCTTGGTATGGTTCTGGGGTACATACCTAGACACCTTCTCATTAGTTTTTCCTCTTTTAAGGGTTGTGTCTTAGTCTCTTTTTCCTCATTCCCTTCATCTTTGTCGTTCTACCCCTTACCCTTAGGATCCTCTAATTTCTTACCACTTCTCAAACCCACAGCGTTACAATGTTCATTACCTGAATTTATTTTAGGTTGACCAGGAAACTTACCCTGTTGCCTATGTGAAGTGCTTGCTAGTTGGCCAATCTGAGTTTCTAACATCTTCTTATGAACGGCCAAATTGTCAACCTTAAATGACAATTCTCTAATGGCCTTAGTCACAACTTGCCCATGTTGCCTAAACTCCTCATTTTGCTTAGATTGACTCTCAACAAAGTTCTCAAGAAGAGACTTAAGTCTAGATTTTTGTACTTGTTGGAATCCAGAAGAGGGTTTAGCACTACCTTGCCCTGCTTGGTGTTAACTATTCTGGTAGGAGAAGTTAGGATGTGACCTCCAACCGAGGTTGTAAGTTTGAGAATATGGATCATTTCTCCCCTTTTAGTTGAAGTCATGAAAATTATGGCATGATTCCACTTGCTCCACTGGTGCACCTTATGAGGAGCTAATTACAACTTGGCATTCGACACTCATGTGTCCCTGTGTTCCACAAATCTCACAAAAAATGTTAGAAGCACCTATGGCATTAACATTAGCTTTTTCAAGTTTGTCAAAATGCTTATTCAAAGAATCAAATTTTGACATAATCAAATCAACACCATCTACCTCAAACTTACCTCCTGAGAGTTTTCTCGGGTTATTACCTCTTTCATTTGCCCATTGGTGATGATTTGCAACAACACTCTCAATGATCTCATAAGCTTCTGTTAGCCTTCTGTTCATTAAAGCTCCACCAGCTACGGAGTCAAGAGACACCTTCGAAGAATATTCTAGACCATTATAGAAGGTGTGGACGATCAACCATTTTTCTAACCCATGATGTGGGCAGGCTTCTAGCAAAGCCTTATATCTATCCCAAGCTTCCAACAATGACTCTCCATCTTTCTGAATAAAGCTTGTAATTTGGGTCCTAAGATGAGCAGTCTTGGAAGATGGGAAGAATTTGTCCAAGAAAGCTTGCTCCAATTGGTCCCAAGTAGTGATTGTTTCAGTGAGAATAGACTTCAACCAAGCTCTAGCTCTATCTCTCAGTGATAATGAAAATAGGTGGAGGCGAATAGCATCAACAAAGGCGCCTTCAATCTTGAGGGTCTCACAAAACTCCAAGAACATATGCACATGATCATTCGGGTCCTTTGATGGCAATCCACCAAACTAGTTCTGTCTTATCATAGAGAGTAAAGCAGGTGGTATGGTGAAGTGTTCAACTTCAATGGCTGGCCGAGCGATTCCAAATCGCAAACCTCGAGCATTAGGGGTTGCATACTCTTTTAGTGATCTATTGTCCACAGGTTCAGCCATGATACAGGTTGGTTCAAGTATTTCTCTTGCTCTTTGCCTTTGTTGTCTTCTCCTTCTATGAAAAGTTCTTTCAATTTCAGGATATGCTTCAATAAGAGTCTTAGAATGTCTAGTACTTCACATAAACAAGAGAAATTACCTGCAGAGAGTCAAAGAGAAAACAAGAAAAATAATTAAATTAAACAAGAAAAAAAGGTTTAAAGTAATTAAATTAAAAATTAAACTGATATTCAAGAAAAGCACAGTCCCCGGCAACAGCCCCAAAAACTAGGTACGTGAAATCCGCGAGTGTATAATTTTGTCATCAAGTAATAAAAAGATCGACTCCATAGGGACAATGTCTATCAATACTAATTAATTAATTAATTCAATTAAATTAAACAAAAGAAATATAATTGTTGAGTGATACGAATGTAGTAACCAAGCAATTAAATAAAAAAATATTAAAGTGCAAAATTGAGAACAAAAATAGCAAGTTGTTAAGAAAGGTTTTCAAATTCAAGAAAGCTTCCAAGATTGGGGGTAACCAAAATGATACAAGACAAATCCTAATTGACAACCTTTTAATTAAAATTGAAATTCAATTGAAGGTGAATTCCCCTAAATTTGTTAATGTTCTTCATCAAGAGACAAGAACCGTGCCTAATTAAACCAATTTCTACTCTCGTGGTAATTGAATTTAAATTGAACCCTTTAGCTATGTGATAATTCATTAGGTCCTCGAAAGGCTAAGTCTACTCTCGTGATTTAAACCTTAAGTTCAACTCTTATGGTTCAAACACCTAGGTTCACCTCTCAGTACGTCCCTAAATATCTATGAGATGCAAATATGTGGCCAACAAATTCACATGAATAAGCACAATAAGGATTGAATCAAAGAACATTCAAAATTAATAAAATGGGTAAACCAAGTCAATCAATCATCATCAATGTATCAAAGGGCATTGCCCAATCCTAGATATAACACCCCAAGTTTTCTAACTATTTGACAGTAATTTTGACTGTTAACAGAATTCTACTGTTTAGTAATTTCTGTGTACTATAAAATTATTTTGAGTATTTTGTGAATACATTTGATTGTTTTGTATGATTTACTCCGTGTCAAGAAAATAATAATTTTCGGGCCAGGGAAAATCTTACACAATTTAATTATTACTGTTAAGTCTTAATTATTTTACGTAATCTGATTTGATTTTCGTAAGTTTTATATTTTTTATGATTTTGTGGATGATTGTAAAATTTTTATATTTCTATGATTATTTTAATATTATCCATGAGCTGTCTGTGGGCCCAAGGGAGCTGTATGTGGGCCCAGGTGGACTCGAAAAAGTGAAAATTTTTCTGTAGCTTGAAAATTTTGTACTGTTGAGACGGGGACGGGGGATCTTACTAAACCCGAAACCGAAAACAGTTTTTAAAATTTTCTTTTATTGTGTTTTGTACTGTATTTAATTATCGGGGGATAAAAATATAGTAAAAATATTATTTGAAGGGCAATAGCAGATAAAAATAAATATTGTACTGCATAGTCAACATTAGTGGTTATGACGACTTTATGACGGACCAATAGGAAGCAAGCTTAATGTTGAAGACTTTGAATATCAACCATCAATTTAATCAATGGTGGAAATTTGGTCTTATAAAATGGCTAGGACCATTTATGACCATTAGATGGAAAGTATGAAGAGGTGATCTTGACCCTTCATTTTGGAGATACATTTAATGACTAGGATTTCAAGGAGAAAGATCCAATGGCCTAGATTAAGTCTTCTAATCTAAAGGCTATACCTAGAATCTACATTAATCCTAACCATTGATTTAATCAATGGCTAAGAATGCTCTAAATGGTGGCTAGTAAAGATGGTCACTTATTGAGTGCATAAGGAGGGGGGGGACGGTTTTGGTGAGGCTTAAGGCCATAGCAAAAGTTTCAAGACCATTATTACTCATTCTTGATCATTCTTGATCATTCCAAAGCCTAAGCTCTTCAAACTTTTCTCTCCATTTTCTCTTCAAGCAAGTTTCGGCCATAGCACCCAAATCCACCTTCCATCACTGTTTAATTCCAAACAACCTTATTTCTTGAATCTATACCTCAATCCAAGACACTTTGTAGTTTACACCAAGTTCTAAATCCATCATATTCAAGGACTTTCTTCAAGAGCAAAGTTATAGGGTTTTTATGGTGAAGTATAAGGAAACATCACTACTTATCTCTTTTTCATGTTCTAAGCCATGTTTGATCCATGGTTCTCCTTGTTCAAGCTTAATATGCTAGTAAATTTGTGTTTTATTGTGTTTGAGAAGCTTTTGGTGGTGAATCACTTGTTCAAGGACCAAACCAAGGAGCTTTAGAGGTTCTTCAAGAGGTAAGAGGGAGATCAATCTCACCAACCAAGTATGGTGGTGAGAGATGGTCTTGTATTTGATGGATGGTGAATCTATGTGAGGATTCATATCCATGGTCATGTAATTATTTGTGGGTGTTTATGTGTTTTAATTATTTGCTTATGCTTGATATGTGATAATCACATATTTTATTCATTAAGAAACCCTTATGTTTAGTCATTTACACTCTCCATATTCTTAATTGATTGAGTTTGGTATGATTTTGTGAGTTTGAGCTCAAATTGGTCCTAATTGAATATTTTCAGCATTATTGAGATTTGACACTGTTTCTGTATTTTGGCCATAACTTGAGTTCCTAATATCTGATGAACATGAATTTTACCTTGTAGGAAAGCTAAGAGGAAGCTCTACAACTTTGATGAAGAGCTCGAAGTCTGATTCAGATGTCTAAGGGACCTAAGTTTACATGGAAGTCAGAATACGGGTTCTGCCAGTAGAATCCGAATAGTGTGCACTCAAAAAAATCATATCTCAAGATGTAATAATGGAGATGGGCTGAAATTTGGACAGTGGATAGTCAAGATCCAAATAAACAACTTTCATGAAGAACACATTTTGAGAAAAAGAAGTCTAGCAGGTCATTTTGAGCTTACAAGTCGGAACAGAGGTGCTGAAGTTGGGTTTGAGCAACCTACGGTATTTGGGACATATCTTGGGCTTAAGGAAGCCAAATTGGACGAACCAGCTATCCATTTTATAGCCAAGACAAGGATCTACAACTTTCATGAAGAACACTTTTCGTGGTTCTGAAGTATAGTGGGTCGTTTTTGGCTTCCAAGTCAGACACGAAATTTTCATCCTCAACCATCCACTCACCCATCCACTAATCCACTCATCCATCCACTAATCCACTAATCTACTCATCCACTCATCCACTAACTCACCCATTCATCCACTAATACACTAATCCAACCATTTAACCACTCCATCCACTCATCCACTAACTCATCTACTCATCCATCCACTCACCCATTCATGTCCATAATTTTCCACTCACCAAAAGTCCTTTGGCATTTTTCACTAATTCAACCACTCAACCAATCCACCCACTCATCCACTAAACCAATCCACTAAACCAACCCACTAATCCATCCACTCAACCACTCCACTCACTCACCCACTCATCCACCCACTTCCCTTTGTCATTTTGTTACCTTAGACTTCTATAAAAGGCACCATTTATCATGAACAACATGAATTCTCTCCTTCATTTCTCTCTTAGTTTCTTGTTTCTTCATAGTTTCTTCATAGTTTCTCATAGCTTTTGTATATTTTGATGCTTCTCTTCATGGTGATGGAGGGCTAAGCTACTTTTCGGTCAATTTAGATCTCTTGAAGAGATTGTGGTTTGGATTCTTGAGACCTTGGTTATGTATTGTATTTGATTTGTAATTGAATTCCTCTTTTCTTCTTCTTTCTTCTTCTTTCTTCTTCTTGATCTTGAATGCATGAATGGTGATTCTATTTATGTTGATCTAATTTGATCTTAGTTTAAGATTGAGATTTGTGATGAAACTTAGAACTAATTGATCTAAACTAATCACATAAATGAAGATTGAGATTTGTGATGAAACTTAGAACCTGATTGATCTAAATTAATCACGAGAATTGAAGAGGTTAAAGCTTGATTTGTGCCTAAGTTAATTGAATTCGGTACTTGAAATTAACATAGATTTTCATGAATGGTGCGATTGCGGATTTGTGTTTATCACTTGTTAATTGAATTCTAGACGATCGTCTAGTATGAATTCTGGATTTGATGCGAGAGATCTCGGTTAGATCCAAATTAACAATTCAATTGCACTTCAAGTGTTCTATGAAGGGTCTATGATTGAATCCACCCAATCTTGGATAGGTTTCTAAATTGACTGCTCTTTAATTGTTATTTCTTCCTTTAATTTTGTTAAGTGCGATCTTAACTAACCATTTAAACCAAACCCCCTTTTTGCTAACTTTCACTTGATTTGATCAAATTGCATTTACGATCCTTGAGGAGACGATCCGGTGTTGTTTGTGCTACAAGCTTAGGTAATAACTTCGGTTATAATTTTGATTGAGTTCGGGCGCTCGTCAAGAATTTTGGCGCCGTTCCGGGGATTAGTAAGTGTAATCTTTTCATTTTAAGTGTTTTTTACTAACCTTTTTTTTTCCAATTAACTTTTCTAACAATGGACCATGCATAATGGAGTCAAAACTTGAGGAATTGACTTCTTTGGTAAGACATATAGTAGTGAGACAACAATTAGGAATGCAGAGAAGCTACACTTGTATGTAACATTTATTTTTTGTTCATCTCACCCCACATATGCATGCCCTACACTTGGTATAGTAGTTCTATTTTTCCAGATCAATTTGTTGAAATTTAGCATGGTTATTTTTGATGAACCACAGTTCAAAGAAGCACAATGAGTTATGACCCCTTCTTCAACACATACAACCCTAGTGGGAATACTATCAGGATCTGGGATATGGCAATACGGCATCATACAAAGCAACAATCATTTCAATATGAGTTTTAGCCATTCCAAACAGATAACAAGTCCATCAACCACAAAACTTGAGCCTTCATGGGAGGACTTGATGAAAACCCAAATTGAGTTCCTCAGAGAGTTTCTTGCCACTATTCAGATTTAACAACCCAAATTGAGCAGATGACAACCACTATTAATGAACCGAGAAGTCAAGAGTCAGTTGCTCTCTTCCCAAACAATTCCCAACTCCCTACATTCTAATTGTCATATTGAACTGCAGATTTAGTTGAGGAAACTCATGATGAGTTGTGTCTTGAATTTCTGATTTAATTGGTTTTGATGATTCTATCAATTGCAACTCATGTATTGATTTTGACGGTGATATAAAATGTGTTATGTGTCTTGAGATTTCAGATATTTGCCGATGATTGTTTACGCCATCTAATGATATTGAAGGGTCTATCAACAATGCAAAGTTGCAGAATCGAAACACATAGGGAGGTGGAGTTGAAGGCCATTGAGGAATTTTCAAAGAAGGAGGAAAGACAGATGCTAGTAACTACCTTGAAGTGGATTTTGTTTTTAGGCCATGGTCCGGCATTATCAATGAAAGCGAGGATTGCAAAATTACACGTGTTGCATGCCATTGGTGAAGTCAAGGATATTAAGAAAGACCAATGGGACTCCAATGGGAGCCCTCATACTTCAAGCTTAACTTGGTCATTTCACTTCAACCAATGGGACCCTAGTGAAAGCTATCATGTTGTGTCAACCGTAACTTGGTCATCACGTTTCAACCAATGGGATCTGGTGGAGTCTTTTCACCAACCTCAATTAATAAGACCAATGGACACCATCTCAAGCTGGAAAATGTGGAAGTGAAAGTGATGGGCTTTTACCATCCACATTATAAAGATCACTAAGAAGTGTCCCAACGTCGACTGCTAACGACGTTAAACAAGCGCTTATTGGGAGGCAACCCAACTAGATTTGTTTTCAAGATCTTTGGGAATGGTTTTTAAGTAAACCGAGAAGATACATATACTTCATTACCAATGGAAGTTCATTTGACTTTGATTCTTACGCATCTTTTCGCTTGCCATTATCTCGCCCATCATCGGGTTGTGTTGCTCTTTTCTTTCCGTTTTATTTATCACTTTCACATTGAGGACAATGTCTATATTAAGTGTGGGGAGAGATATTAGCATGTTTCTTTTTTGTTAAAAAAATAAAAAAAGGCTTCATTGCATGATTGAATAACTTTTCTCCCTTCTTGAAGTGATATGCTTGGAGATGGATGATTGAACTGATGAATTGAGTTTGATGGATGCATACCTTGTGAGATTTTGAGCCTAATGGATGGATTCAACATTTGTGCCATTCTCCTCTTTCTTGTGTGATTTTCACTCATGTTAATGACCACTCTAGAACTTGCTTGATTCTTTTTGAGGCTACATTTCACTTGCATGCATAAACATGATTGAGGCCCTCTTTCTTAATTAGCTAGTTTAACCAAATAGCTAACCTTGTTTCCAATATGATATCAAGCACTCTTTTGACTTCTTGAAAATTCTCGATTCCCTGCCAACCTTGTATATTTTCCTTTGCTTAACCCCTTTGAGCTTATTTGACCATTCCTTGTTTCTAGCTCATTATGTGCCTTAAATGAGAAATCGTGTTCTTACTTTACCTTAGGGAATAAAAGAACATTAGCTTGGTTAATGGATGAGTTTTTGAACAAGTGTGGGGGTGTGTGTACAAAATGGTTGTTGAAAAAGAAAAGAGTGCCCAAAAAAAAAAAAAAGTATGTATATAGTTATGTTCATATATAAAAGAAAAAGAAAAAAAAAAAAAAAAAAATTAAAAAGAAAAAAAAAAACCAAGTGTTTTAAAAAAAAAAAAAAAGGATTGGGAAATGAATATGTAAAGGGATATACACTAGAGTTGGGATGAACTTTTATGCTTGTTATTTGAACTCAGCTCTCATTTGCTTTTATTCTCTTTAGTATTTATCTTCTCATATCCATTTTATCCTCTCCGTTACCTTGACCTCACTACAACCTTGAATAAAGTCCTCATGATTTGTGTGTGCATGTGTTTTGAGTAGTGGAGAAGTAGAAGATAAGCAAGCTTATGGTAAAGTGCAAGTTTCATGGGTTGAATTGAGTGAAATACCTACCTTTTAAACACTTGAGAGATTGAGAGGGAATCTTGTGAAGATCTTTCATTCTCGATTCATGTTGAAGATACCTTGCTTGTTAGTTTGAGATGTGGAGAATTGTTAACTCATGAATGTTTTGATCCCTTGAACCTTTGGTTGTTCTTCTTGATTGTAAAATTTTGGTCTTGAGTTTTGCCCGGGAGTGAATTTAAAAAAGCTAAGTGTGGGGAATTTGATAATCACATATTTTATTCATTAAGAAACCCTTATGTTTAGTCATTTACACTCTCCATATTCTTAATTGATTGAGTTTGGTATGATTTTGTGAGTTTGAGCTCAAATTGGTCCTAATTGAATATTTTCAGCATTATTGAGATTTGACACTGTTTCTGTATTTTGGCCATAACTTGAGTTCCTAATATCTGATGAACATGAATTTTACCTTGTAGGAAAGCTAAGAGGAAGCTCTACAACTTTGATGAAGAGCTCGAAGTCTGATTCAGATGTCTAAGGGACCTAAGTTTACATGGAAGTCAGAATACGGGTTCTGCCAGTAGAATCCGAATAGTGTGCACTCAAAAAAATCATATCTCAAGATGTAATAATGGAGATGGGCTGAAATTTGGACAGTGGATAGTCAAGATCCAAATAAACAACTTTCATGAAGAACACATTTTGAGAAAAAGAAGTCTAGCAGGTCATTTTGAGCTTACAAGTCGGAACAGAGGTGCTGAAGTTGGGTTTGAGCAACCTACGGTATTTGGGACATATCTTGGGCTTAAGAAGCCAAATTGGACGAACCAGCAATCCATTTTATAGCCAAGACAAGGATCTACAACTTTCATGAAGAACACTTTTCGTGGTTCTGAAGTATAGTGGGTCGTTTTTGGCTTCCAAGTCAGACACGAAATTTTCATCCTCAACCATCC
The DNA here is from genome assembly GCA_029884605.1 of Ormosia emarginata. Lineage (NCBI taxonomy): Eukaryota > Viridiplantae > Streptophyta > Magnoliopsida > Fabales > Fabaceae > Ormosia > Ormosia emarginata. Next base: position 29,699,168 of record JAQQTP010000088.1, read on the forward strand.
ACTCACCCATCCACTAATCCACTCATCCATCCACTAATCCACTAATCTACTCATCCACTCATCCACTAACTCACCCATTCATCCACTAATACACTAATCCAACCATTTAACCACTCCATCCACTCATCCACTAACTCATCTACTCATCCATCCACTCACCCATTCATGTCCATAATTTTCCACTCACCAAAAGTCCTTTGGCATTTTTCACTAATTCAACCACTCAACCAATCCACCCACTCATCCACTAAACCAATCCACTAAACCAACCCACTAATCCATCCACTCAACCACTCCACTCACTCACCCACTCATCCACCCACTTCCCTTTGTCATTTTGTTACCTTAGACTTCTATAAAAGGCACCATTTATCATGAACAACATGAATTCTCTCCTTCATTTCTCTCTTAGTTTCTTGTTTCTTCATAGTTTCTTCATAGTTTCTCATAGCTTTTGTATATTTTGATGCTTCTCTTCATGGTGATGGAGGGCTAAGCTACTTTGGTCAATTTAGATCTCTTGAAGAGATTGTGGTTTGGATTCTTGAGACCTTGGTTATGTATTGTATTTGATTTGTAATTGAATTCCTCTTTTCTTCTTCTTTCTTCTTCTTTCTTCTTCTTGATCTTGAATGCATGAATGGTGATTCTATTTATGTTGATCTAATTTGATCTTAGTTTAAGATTGAGATTTGTGATGAAACTTAGAACTAATTGATCTAAACTAATCACATAAATGAAGATTGAGATTTGTGATGAAACTTAGAAGCTGATTGATCTAAATTAATCACGAGAATTGAAGAGGTTAGGTTACCTGATTTGTGCCTAAGTTAATTGAATTCGGTACTTGAAATTAACATAGATTTTCATGAATGGTGCGATAAGGATTTGTGTTTATCACTTGTTAATTGAATTCTAGACGATCGTCTAGTATGAATTCGGATTTGATGCAGAGATCTCGGTTAGATCCAAATTAACAATTCAATTGCACTTCAAGTGTTCTATTGGGTCTATGATTGAATCACCCAATCTTGGATAGGTTTCTAAATTGAGCTTTAATTGTTATTTCTTCCTTTAATTTTGTTAAGTGCGATCTTAAATCTCAAAACCCCTTTTTGCTAACTTTCACTTGATTTGATCAAATTGCATTTATGATCCTTGAGGATTCATATCCATGGTGTTGTCAATTACAAGCTTAGGTAATAATGTGTTATAATTTTTGCTTATGCTTCGTCAATATGATTTGCATAATTTAATGCTTTTGTTTATGGCATGCTTGTGATATATATATGATGAATATGTATATGTATGCCATGATTTGATGATGGAAAGGAAAACAATTTTTGGTTCCAAAGAACCATAGAGGCATCACGGCCTCAAATTAATTTTGGAAGCAAGAGATTCTACGTATTTTTCTAATTATGAGTAATACGTTGATGATTTTAAGGATTTGCAAAGAAAGCGAACATGAAAATGAACAAATGAATTGGTTTTAAAGACCAAGAGTCTCACGGTTTTTGAAGGAAATTTTAATGGTTTTGTTTGTGTAAAAACAAGAATGGTATTTAATTGATTTAGAAGGAAAAATATTTGATGGTTTCAATGGCTATGTACCACGGTTTTGAAGGCTTGTAAATGCCTTGATTTTATGAAATAAAGTTATTTCAAAGTGGAAATGTATTTGATCTAGTATAAGGATCAAAGAAATGGAAACAAAGTGTTTTATCACTTGAGCAATAGAAATTTTGGTTATGAAAGGAAAATAGAGGTTGTAAGGGTTTGAACCTCAAATTATTTTGGAAGAGGATTGAATTTGAGAATTTATTTTGAATTATAAAGGAAACATTGGTGATTTAAAATTTACTAATGTAAAACTCATCCTTTGGGTTTTGAAGTGCGTTAGGAAATTTTAAGTGAGAAACATTGATTTAATTCAATGAAATGGTGAATTTGTAGAATATATTGCGAAAAGGATTTTCTTAAGTAAGAAAATGTGGAAAATAATGTGAGAAGTCATATTATTTTGAGAAAGGTTGAATTGAAAATTTTGAAATATTGAGGAATATTTTACGACATTGTAAAATGGTGAAAAATGATTTACGTAACTTAAAAATATGATTTTTAAGCTACGCGATTTGAAAAATGTTGAAATATTTCTACGCAATTTGGAAAGCGTTTAAATATTTTTACGCGTTTGAGATATTGTTGAAAAATCGGTACGCGATTTAAAAATGGTGGAATATTTTTACATGATTGATAAAATGATGGAAAATCGCTACGCGATTTGAAAACGCAATAGAAATGTTGTGAAATTGTGAAAACGTAACAGAAATGTTGCGCGATTGTGAAAACGAGACAAAAGTGTTGCACGACTATGAAAATGCGATAATATGATTTTGCGACTAAATAAACAGTAGGATTACTGTTGGACTAGTGTATAGACATTGTATGAGAAACTGAATAAACAGTAGGATTACTGTTGGAATAGTGTATGGAGACTGTATGATAAAATGATGAATTTTGCCTGTGATTGGCATTGGTGCATTGATTATGCATTAGAAAAGTCTGATGGACTGGATAAGGCTAATTGCCTAGGAGAGACGTATACCTCTTGAGTGGGTGCGATATGCGTAGTGTAAGTCACTTGTTGACTTTGGGGGCATTGGGGTGCGGGTTACCTACAATGGGCAGTTGGTAGCTCTTATGTACCATGGGTTAGACCGATGCAAGATGATCCTGACTGAGACACTATTCTTAATCAAGATCTAATAAAGACTGTCGTGTATATGCTAGATGTGCAAATACATATGAGAATTGTGGCACTAGTCTGAGGCATGTTGGTATAAACAGATCTTTCGGATCAACTTCTCCGACTTGAGTATTAGCTCCATGGAGTAGGAAATTGAGTCTACGTGCACATGCGTAATTATTGAGTATTGGTTATGATAATTGAACTGTTGAATACTTGGATAATGTTGAGGGCATTATCGTAAATATTGAATATTTATATCTGTGTGATATAATAATTGAGGAATATTGGATGATGATGATGATAAATAATGTTGATGGCATTATTATAATTATCGTGTGATTTGAATAATGATAATAGCATGATGGTAATTATTATTTGTTATATTTGTTGTGATAAATAATGATTGAGGGCATGATTATAATTATTGTATTTGTGTGATGACAATAATGTTGAGGGCATGATTATAATTATGATATGATATACCTATATGGTTTGCTGTTTGTGTTATCTCTATGCTACCATATTGGTTTTGGTGTAGGTGATCTCACCTCTTTGCTGTATTGTTTTGTTATGTTTGTATTATTGAAAAATTATATAGTAGATGGAATAAGTTTCTTAGGCTTAACTGGAAGCAAATATTATGAGTTCGGTGACAACATCAAGGAGTAACCATCCCGGATTCGATGGTGTGCAGTTTTGAGGAGGAACAGATATATGACGCATCAAGATGGATACAAGACAGAATAAGTATGTTGAATTTTTATTGATAGTGTTTTACCGTGCTATTAAGTAGGACCCGTCATGGGGTTTGCTACTATTTAAAATTGAGTCTGTAAGTTTTATATTTCTTGAATAATTGTTAAATATTAAGTGGTGTCTGTTATATTAGTTTTAATCAGTTTAAATCTATTTTTCAGTATTACTTATAAATATCAGTAAGTTTATATTTCCGCGAGAAGAAATTTTGAAACCCACCTTTTATAACTTAAACCTTTTATGAACTGATTTTTAGATTTTAAGTTGGTAGTCAAAAATGTGATGCCCTAAGGAGGGTGTTACACTAGAAATAAAGGAAATTACTCAGACAAGGAGAAGAAGAAACGAGAAAACATAATAAAGAACATGCAAACTCATAGCATAGGGAGAAGAGAGGAGGAAGATGAAGATCTAGAGCCTCCAAACGTGCCTCCTTCAAACAGAATTCAAGTCTCTCAATTGTATTTAGAACTACTATCTATATGCTATGGGTCTAAATTGGTCCAAGCCCATAAAAAGAAAGAAAAACGAATTTTAAAAATTGTGTCAGACCGCGATCCACGATGTGGACAATTCCATGGCTAGGCCGTGGACTCTTCTATCAAGCTAGGTTTGCTACAATTTCTTAATCCATGGCCAGGCCGTGGACTCTTCTACTAAACCATGTTTGGTTCTTCTGCATAGCTACTCGATCCATGGCCATGGAAAATTCCACGACTAGGTTATGGATGCCTCTGGAATGAACCTTTTGTCCCAATTTGCTATCCTTTAAGCTCTAACTTCAATGATGCAAGCTTTCCACCCATTTCTAAGCCAATTTAGCACCAATCCTGCACAATAACACCACAAACACCGCAGTTATCTGAACTAAAGGAAAAACAAATAAAAAAGGGAAAATAAAATGCCTAAAAATGCATGCAAAACAAGAACAAAATATGGTGTTATTTCACACACATCACAACTGTAACGCCCCTTTTTGGAGAGGGACCGTCACACCAAACCATGAACGGAAACAAAATATAAACTAAGACCCAGTTCATTATAATATAGATAAGCCTGTTCATTTGTAAACGTATAATAATGTGGCGAATTCTTTTTTTTTTTTGTAAGAAAATGATAAAACATAATTACAGCAAAAAGTAACATAAGAAGTTAACCATACATTCATACATCATACGTATATATACTTATATCATACTTGTTTAGATACATCATCAGATATACAAAAGAAGCAGAAGCTTTACATGCCCCAAAATGATTACACATATATAGCCCACCAAAAAGACAAAATATCAGACCCCCAAAAAGATTTACAAATAGCCATCAGACGCTACAACCAGTATCATCCCCTAAAGCATATGAGAAGGAACCGTGGTTGGATCCTCCTCAAGGTCTTCCTCGTCAGAGGAAATCGTCATCGAAGCAACCGAATTACGAGCAGGGGCTCGTGCAGAGGATAAGAACGAATCCTCTTGTGGGGTGTAGTAACGATCACCCCACATATCATGTATGGGCAAGTAAAGCTCTAAACATAAGTGTGCATTAAAAGTAAAGATAGGTGGATCATGACGACCCCATGCTAAAGACATAGTCACGTCTCCATGGCAGATGCCACGATCTGTACTCAAGTTGATGTGCTAGTAGTCCGAACCTCCTTGAAAAGTCAATCTCACTTAACCTAAAAAGCCACGTGGACGGGACGCCATGTCCAAACAGGTAACTAATCAAAGTCCGGCCAAAAGCCAAGGAATTCGTGTATTTCCCCTTCCTCACTGGCATCTTCAGAGAAACAGAACGACGCGAGATGTAACACCCCAAAAATTGTTTGTTTCATGAAAAATAGTCTTTTTATAATATTTGTGATTTTTGTAATTTTTTGTGGATTTTTCTAAAAATATTGATTATTTTAATATATTTCTCGATTTGCAAGTGCACTGAGCGAAGCCTGGAAAATAAAATATTTTTCCTGAGGCCGGAAAACCTTGGGCTGTGGAAACGTCGACGAGGGATCTTACTAAATCCGAGGCTGGATACAGTTTACGAAGTTTTCATTTTTTAAGATTTTATCTGATAAATAAAATCACGATTCACCCCGATAAATAAAACTGCGATACATTCTATTTTCCGTTGGATAATAAATACTGGCCTTGCTAACTGTATCATTTGCCATTGGATAATTGCTTGTAGTGAAAATCCTTATCACCTTATCTAGAAAATCCACTTTATGTCACATCACCTTGACTTTTTTCAAAAAGGTGAGTTTTGGCTTCTTAAAGAAGCTTTGGAGGAAGCTTCCTAGCACTTTCTATTGGCATGTTAAGCAAGCCAATATCTCTCTCCCCCTTGTGAAGTGCACGGTTTTAGGGGGAGAAATGGAAGACCAAATCTTCATCTTCTCAATTACGTTTCATTTTCCAAAAGTTTACTATCACTTTATCTCTCTACTTTTTCTTTCTCTCTCATTTTTCTCTCATCCATTTTCTCTTTTCTCTTCCCTCTCCACACCACACGGCCACACCCTCCATTGATGCCTCCATGCTTGCAAAAAATTTCAAGCAAACACATTTTCTTAACCTCCATCACATTCTTAGACCTTTCCTAGTTGGAAGCTACCCAAAAAGCTTTCATCTTTTCTCTCCACCAAAGCCCACGGCCAAACACCATTGATGCACCATCTATGTTTGTTTTCTCAAACCAATCCTAGTTCTTGAATTTACACACCCTTTTGGATGATTTTCTGTGTTATGATCATCATCAAATTCTCTCATCTTCATCCTTCTATCATTGCTATCAAAGAACCAAGAAGATATATATAAAGCTCTCACCTTTCTCTCCTTTATGGCCCACGGCCAAAGCATCCTTTTGGAGGATTCAAGACTTGATTCTTATTTGTTCATCTTCATCTTCACTTTCATGAAGCAAGAACACCAAAAAGCTCTCACCTTTTTCCCTCCAAACCCCACGGCCATGAAAGCTTGAAGGAGGCCAAACCCTTCACCTCACTTCATTCAACTGCTCATTTGTTCATCTCATCATCTTTCTATCAAGAACCAAGGAACTAAAGAATCAAAACTATCTCATTTTCCTCTCCAAGCTAGTTTCAGCCAAGCACCCAAAATACACTATCCAACCTTGTTTAATTTCAACTAACCCTTGATCTTGAATCTAGACATTATTCTAAGAAACTTTCATGTTTAGACCATCTCCAAATTTATCCATTTTCAAGTGTTTTTCCAAGTTCAAGATTTGAAGACCTAGAGGTGAAGTTTTGAACTTTCACTTCTAATCTTATTTTCAAAGTGTTAAACCATAATCTTGATCTATGGTTGTCTTCTATTAAGCTTAGATTTAATGTTTGTTTGCTTGTTGTCTTAAGGAATTGCTTGTTGGTGGTGAACGAAATTCAAGGAGACATCAATGAGCTTTCTTTTGATCTTCTCTTGAGGTAAGAGGGAGATTAATCTTATCAGCCAAGTTTGGTGGTGAGAAAATGGAAATATTGTGTTTGTGAGTGAAGAATCCATGTGAGGATTCATTCACTTGATTGTGTGGCTTTGTTTTCTTGTGCTTATTTGGTTTTGTTTGATTATGTGAAGTTAATAGTATGCATGAAAGTTACATGGCTGTTAAATTGCTATATTGGTTATCTACTTAAGTATATGAGTTAGAAAGTTGTATTTGTTTGCCTATGTTATCTTTATGGCTCTAAAAGTATGCATAATCTTGGTATGGTATGATTTTAATGTGTTGTATCCTATGAATATATATGTATAAGGAAAGAAATTTTGATTTCAAGAACCATTATGGCCCACAGCCAACCATTCAAAATAAGGGTAATCAAGTAAAATAAATAAATAACTATTTATTAATTGTGGATTTAATTGATTAGGTAATAAGAATATGAATCGAGACTGCTTGCAGGATTGATGAGTGTCAACACAAACTAACACGAGTCTTTTCAGCGTGCTTTGTCCTCACTCACACGCATCCTAGGAAACTTCCCAGGAGGTCACCCATCCCACAATTGTTCCAGGTCAAGCACGCTTAACCATGGAGTTTTTATGTTCTAGGCTCCCGAAAAGAAGTTGCAACATGTTGTTATGGCTACGCCAAATTAATTCCTTTAAGTCATCCTCAACGATGCAGTCTCATACCTGCATAGTCTTTGAATCCCTCTCATTCCGGTGTGTATTCAGTTCATTCATGTGACCCTTCGCCTAGAAGCCTGTCAAGAGCCGCTTATTGATGCTTTCTCTTTAGCATCGACGACCACTCCCCGCCCTCGTCAGCCCTGGGACGTAACATGCTACTAGTGTAACGCCCCTTTTTGAGGAGGGAACGTCATACCAAGACCACAACGCGGAAAACAAAACATAAGCTAAGACCTGGTTCATTTTAATATAGGTAAGTCTGTTCATTTATAAATGTATAATTAATTTAGCGAATTCTTTTTTTTTGGTCGTTTATAAAAAAACGATGAAACATAATTATAGCGGAAATTAATGTAAGAAGTAAACCATACATCACATATATATACTTATACCATACTTGTTTAGTTACATCAACAGATATACAAAAAGCAAAAGCTTTACATGCCCCAAAACGATTACACATATACAATCCACCAAAAAGAGAAAACATCATGCCCCCCCAAAAAGATTTACAGATAGCCATCAGTAGCTATCAATAGCATCAACCCCTAAAACTAACGAGAAGGAACCATTGCTGGATCCTCCTCGGGGTCTTCCTCGTCAGAGGAAATCATCATCGGAGCAACCGAGTTATGAGCGGGGGCTCGTGCAGAGGATAAGAATGAATCCTCCTGGGGGAAGTAGTAACGTTCACCCTACATATCACGAATGAGGAAGTAAAATTCTAAATACAAATGTGCATTAGCAGTTAAAATAGGCGAATCATGACGACCCCATGCCAGAGACACTATCACATCTTTGTGGTAAATACAGTGATCTGTGCTCAGGTTGATGTGCTAACAGTCGGGACCTCTATGAAATATTAGCCGAACATACCCCAAAAAACCATGTGGACGGGATGTCATGTTCCAAACAGGTACTAATCAAAGTTAGGCCAAAAATCGGGGAATTCATGCACTTCTCCTTCTTTACCAACGTCTTCAAAGAAACACATAAATATACAGAATAGCAGAAATATAGAAAAAAGGTGAGACATCCTACATTCAGTACCAATTATGGCAGTAAAGAAACAGAACGACACAGGACGCCTACATAGCATAGTAGGAATAATAATCAGCATCACGATTCACATAATAAACAAATTAACAAATCCAGGCAGTTATATATCAATAAACAACAGTTCCATCATCATATGAATAAATGTCAAATAATATGTTGACTCACTATGCACGTGCACATGGTACCAAAATCTAACATTCGGTACTGGAAATCCTACTCCATGGAGCTAGACAAAAAAACATCGAAGAGAATGATCAAGGAGACATGTAGTATCTCGTCAACCATAAAAATAAAGTGCTTTCCAGAAAAATCAATCATTTGCGCAACAAGGCTTTATACAGCAGAATTCTCACATGATCTCGATATAGGACAGTGTCTCATTCCGAATCGTCGGTGCGTTTGCATAGGTCTATCCCACGGCCCAGAGGAGCTACCAATTGTCCATTTGTGAGATACCCGCACCCTGACGCCCCTAAGGTCAACGATATGACCTACACTTAGTCTATTCGTACCTGCACTAAGGTGTGATTCAATCTCCTAGGCATACAGCCTTACAACAGAGTCCACCGAACTTTCACAATGAATGATGACTCAATACATATCAACGTATATTTAACAATAATATACTTTCTCATAACATGCCATAATTTGACCAAGTTAAACATCAATAGAATTTTGGTCCCACACATGAACCCACAATAACATATTATCAAATTATCAATTATGACAATACATTTTTTAAGGTTTATTATGAAGCTTCAATTTAATTTAACATTTCTTATGAAATCTTTCTCTAGAGGAATTCTCTTGATTAGCTATGTTCTCTACCTTAAATTAAATCATACCTAGTTAGAAAATTATTCTAAAGTTCTCCCAATCTCACAAACACTCTTTTTCTTTTCTTAATTCTAAAATCACCCTAATTTGTCAAGTAAATTTCTTTCCTTCATTTTTCCATCTTATGAATCCATAATAAATTGTTAAATTACCTAATCACCTAAGCCTTAGCTTGATGCATAAATTTTAGCCAATAAAGCCCTAGAGGCCGTGAGCCTCCCAAAGACAAGAGCTAACCAATTTTTCCATCACATTGTTAGTTACTTGATACTTAATTTCTTAAGTTTCTAGGTTGCACAAAAATTAAATCTTGAGCCCACAAAAGCCCTTAGAGGCCATGAGTCTCCCAAAGGGGTGAGGACCCAAAATTTTCCATTGCATTAATTAACTCTTTACCACTTAATCACCTAAGTTCCAATTTCCACAAAATTAAGTCTTGAACAACAAAGAACATGGCCTCTTGGCCGTGACCTATAGGGGCAAAGAATCCTAAAATTTTCATATATCAATCCAATGCAATCCAATATACAATCCATAGCCATCAAGACATACAATGACAATCCATAACTCATACAAGTCAAAATAAATACAAAATCATGAAAAACAACACAACAAAGAGAGCAATCCCACATGGATTCCTCATCAACAACACCAAGCAAATGTTTCCTCACCACCAAGATAGGTTGAAGAGGATTATCTCCCTCTTACCTAAGAGTGAAAACAAGAAAAGATGTCTCCTTGTTGGTCCTTGTGATTTTCGGCCAAGCTCACCCAAACCCTAAGGATCATAACTTATAAAATCAACACCAAGGGTTTGAAAAGAAAAGGGTCAATGGTCATGGTGATGATCATGAACACAAAAAAGAAGAAGAGAAAGTGAAGATCAAAAGTTTACCTCAAAAGCTTCAAGCTTTGATGTTGAAGAAAAGTGATGAAAATGTGAGCTTTTGGAGATGAGTCCAACAAAAAAAGGTCTTAGAATGTGAAGTAGTGTATAGAAATATAGTGACTTGAAATTTTTGTAAGCATGGAGGTGGGAATGGTGGTGTGGCCGTGAGGTGGGAGAGGAAGAAAGAGAAAGGAGAAATGTGATAGAAAGTGAGAGAAAATGTGAAGAAAGAGAAGTGAAAATTCAAAATGAAGAAGTGATGTGAATAGGAAAAATGAAATGAGATATTTGGCTCACCATTCCCCCCAAGTCGTGACACACGTGGAGAGAAGAGAGAGAGAATGGCTTCATGCATGCTTGGAAAGTTGCTAGGAAGCTTCCTCCAAATCTTCTTCAAGAGCCAAAAATCACCTTTTTGAAAAAAAATCAAGGTGATGTGACATAAAGTAGATTTCTAGATAAGGTAATAGGGATTCCTACTACTAGTTATTATCCAATGGATAATTGTTACAGTTAACAAAAGTCAGTATTTATTGTCCAACGGATAATAAATTGTATAATGATTTTTATTTATCAGATAAAAATCTCAAAAAATGCAAACCTCGTAAACTATGATCATACTCTAGTTTAGTAAGATCCCCCATCGAGGTTTCCACAGTTCAAGGTTTACCAGCCTCGGGAAAAATATTTCATTTTTCCGACTCTGCTCAGCGCGCATGCAAAAACGAGGAATACATTAAAATATTCAACGTTTCCAAAAAAATCCGCAAAAATTCACAAAAATCACAAATATTATAAAATGACAATTTATCATGAAATTATCAATTTTTGGGGTGTTACATAGACTATCATTTAGGGGGACAGATCTTCTAGAACGTTCATCTTTGAATTGAGTTTAGCTCCATGGAGTAGGAACTAGTTCATTTTGCATACATATGGTAAGTACACATATTGTTGGGGCATAGTCAATGGACATATTATTATGGCATAGTCTATGTACATATTGTGGTGGCATATTCATTTCATATATATATGTGGTTGATATTTGTTGTTATCGTACTGTTAATGTTTATATTATTAAGGTATGTTTTCTGATGATGTTTATTGATAACTTGATTATATGTGCAATATCTATATGTATGGAATGACTTTGTCATTCGTATCATTTTCTTCGCTGGCATCTTGGTATGCGATGTAGGGGATCTCACTTCTTCATTGTATTGTCCTATTTTATGTATATATTGATGAAGACTGTGAAGGGGAACAAGGTCGATTCGTCGGGTTTTCATTTGAGTTGACTTGCTAATTCTTGTGATGGCGTCTGGAGGAGATTTCTTCAATTACGTGCGGGTGCAGCTTCATGAGGTCATTAATGCCTGGAGAGTTGACCGAGACACCTAGCGTGTTATATACATAGGGTTTGTGGCTTTGTCTACGAGTAGTACCCATCCCAGGGTTACTACCTTCCCCTCTTGGTGCTTTGGTACATGTCTTCATTTATTTGGATATGTAAGTGCTATGTTTTATGTTAATAGTACTTTATGTTATATATATATATAGATTGAATTTATTTTCCCTAGGTGATTGTATTTTGAGAGTGTGTAATAAATATACTTTATTTGTGGCTCATATTTTCTAGATGTACATAACGAAAATTTATTTGGATATACGTTGTTGTTTTGGTAGCGTGCCTGAATTTAGCATCCGAGACATAATGACGATTATGTTAAGGTCATAAATCAGGGGACATTACAACAGTTGGTATCAAAGCCAGGTTTCGATCTTGGGACCTGTGGGTTATGGGCCCACCACCCTAAGAGAAAGCATCAATGAGCGGCTCTTGGCAAGCGTCTAGGCGAAGGGTCCCATGAATGAACTGAATACGCATCAGAATGAGAGAGATTCAGAGACTGTGCAGGTATGGGACTACATAGTTGAGGATGACTTAAAGGAATTGATGTGACATAGCCATATCAATAAGTTACAACTTCTTTTTGGGAGCCAAGAACATAAGAACTCCATGGTTAAGCGTGCTTGACCTGGAGCAATTGTGGGATGGGTGACCCCTTGGGAAGTTTCCTAGGATGCGTGTGAGTGAAGACAAAACACGCTGAAAAGACCTGTGTTAGTTTGAGGAGATACTCATCAATCCTGCAGGAAGTCCCAGGGCGTTACACTAGACGCCCACATAGCATAGCAGGAATAATAATCAATATCAAGATTCAAATAGTAAACAACTTAACAAATCCAGGCAATTATAACATCAATAAAACAACAGTTCCATTATCATATAAATAAATGCCAAATAATATGTTGACTTGCTATGCACGTGCACATGGTACCAAAAATCCTACTCCATGGAGCTAGACACAAACATCAGAGAGAATGATCAAGGAGAAATGTCAGTATCTCGTCAGCCTAAAATTAAGTGTTTTCCAAAAAATCAATAATTTGCACAACAAGGCTTTATACACGACATTCTTCACAAGATCATGATATAGGATAGTGTCTTGGTCTGAATCGTCAGTGCCTTTGCATCGATCTATCCCACGGCCCAGAGGAGCTACTAATTGTCCATTCGTCAAACACCTGCACCCTGACGCCCCTAAGGTTAATTATGACCTACACTAGTCTATTCGCACCAGCACAAAGGTGTGATTCAACTCCTAGGCATAAAGTCTTACTTCAACAATGCACAATGGCTCAATGCATGTTCATGTATATTTAACAATGATATACTTTTCCACAACATGCCACAATTTGGCCAAGTTAAACATTAACAGATTCTTGGTCCCACTTATGGACCCACAATAACATATTATCAAGTTCTCAAATATGACAATACACTTTTTAAGGTTTATTATGGAATTTCACTTTAATTTAACATTTATTATGAAATCTTTCTCTAGAGGAATTCTCTTGCAATTCTCATTCAATCTTTACTTCTCTTAATTAGTCAAGTTCTTTTAATTTTTTTTATCATATTCACTTAGAAAATCAATTCTAAGGTCCTCCAAGTCTCACACATTCTCTTGTTCTTTCCTTAAGTTCAAAATTGTTCTAAGTTATAGGATAAAGTCTTATTCTTTATTCTTTCCCTTTTATGAACTTCTAATGAATCTCTAACTTCCTAATTAACTAAGTCTCTATTTTAACACTACATTTTTGCCACGATTCATCTTAAGACACCGTGACCCCCAAGGGAAGTAGGGATTCTAAATTTTTATTTCTCCATTGATTATTATTCACTTGATTAGTTATCTTTCCAACTTGTTACAAAATTTTAACCATGAACACCTTATTGAATGGTGTATGGCCGTGAGCCTCCATAGGGAAGGCAAGGAACTTTTGATTCCAATTTATATTTCCAATCCATCAAGATCAATCCAATATATATTCCATAGCCATCAGATACACAATGACAATCAATAACTCATACAAGTCAAAATAAAAAAAAAACATGATGACCAACACTACAAAGAGAGCAATCCCACATGGATTCCTCATCAACCACACCAAAAATGTTTCCTCACCACCAAAATAGGTTGAAGAGGATCATCTCCCTCTTACCTAAAGAACACAATACAAGAAAGCAAGCTCCTTTGTTCTTTAATTTCTTCCTCCACCAACACAAAAACCCTAGGACATCCAAACTCACAAAAATCACAACCAAAGCTTAGAAAAGGAGCCCTTGATCACCTAAGAGATTAAGAATCATGAAAATGAGAAGGAAAAGAGAAAAAGCTATGAACTTTACCTTAAAGTCTCAAACTTTAGAGTTTGAATGGAAGAAAATGAAAATGATGGATTCAAGAGGTAGTCACAAAAGAGAAAGTGTTCTAGGTGATGAGAAGATGTAGGAAATGAGGTTGGTTGAATGAAAAAGCTTAGATGGCCAACAATGTAACGCCCCTTTTTGGGAGGGAGCGTCACATTGTCAAATAAAAGAAAAATGCGAAAATAAAATTTTACTAAATTAAGACCCGGTTCATTTTAGTCCAGATTAATTTGTTCGATTCATTATTACATGGGTAAAATGGTGGCATATATATATATATATATATATATATATATATATATATATATAAAATATGTTTTAGATACAAGCCTGGAACTTCCAAAAACAAAACTATACCTGCCCAAAGGATCATACATATACATTCCCAAGATATCAGAATATACAGCCCATCAAAAATAAAACATCAAGCTCCCAAAATAAAACACTGGCAGCCATTAGCAGCTACCAGTAATATCAGTCCCGCAGATGAGGAGGAATCATGTCAGGATCCTCCGCGGGGTCCTCCTCCTCCGAGGAAATCTCCATAGGGACCACAGAGCCACGGGCAGGAGCCCGAGCAGTGGAATCAAAAGAGTCCTCCTGCGAGGTGTAGTAGCGGTCACCCCACATCTCCCAGATGGGCAGATAAAACTCCAAACGCAGGCTAATGCAGCAGGTAAAGATCGGCGTCTCATGACGTCTCCAGGCCAAAGAGATCGATACGTCTCCAAGGTAGACACAGCAATCGGAACTCAGGTTAATGTGCCAACATTCCGGCCCCCCAAGGAAGGTCAGACGCATATCACCTAGAAATCTGCACATCCATGCCTCCCGGCCCCAGAGTAAATGCTAATCTTGATCAGGCCAAAAGCCGGGGAAATCGGGAGCTCCAACCTCCTTGCCGTCGTCTTCGATGGAACACAATATATATGGGTAGAAGATAACTGAAATGCAGAAAAGAGGTAAGACATCCTACCATCATTACCAATTATATCAGCAAGAAACAACACGGCGCATTGCGCCCAGGTAGCATTCCAAGAACAATGATAATAATGATAGACAGTAAATACATCAGTAAACAGTCATAATAATAAATAAATAGTTCGAATCCACATAAAGCAGTAATTATCAGATGGTACGACGTCTCATGATGTATATGCACACAGTACCTAAATCCCTACTCCATGGAGTTAGACACAAACAGTCGGAGAGAAAGATCAGGAGACACGTCTGCAACTCGGCTACCGAGGCCACAGTGTTATAACTGAACAGTTTTCCACGTGCACATCCAGGCATTGTACAGACAGTCTACACTAGATCATGATGTAGGACAGTGTCTCGGTCTGGATCGTTGGTGCGTTTGCATCGGTTTACCCCACGGGTAGGAGACCTACCAACCGCCCATTGCGAGGAACCCGCACCCCGACGCCCCCAAGGTCATAACATGACCTACACTAGTCTACTCGCTCCCGCACTAAGGTGTGTTCAACCTCCTAGGCAACTTGGCATTAACAACAGTCCAAAGGACATTCACAATGCATAAGACTCTACGCATGAACATGTATGGTCATCATTACATATTATTCCATAATATGCCACAATTGGCCAAAGTGAACATCAACACATCATTGGTCACTCACATGGACCCACAATATCATATTATTGAAATTAAATAAAGTAATACATTTTTTTGAGGTCCATTATGAATTCTTATTTAAAATTTACCTTTCTTACAAAGTTCGTCTCTAATTGAATTCTTATAATTTGATAAATTTTCCTAATGTAATTTATTCTCCTACACTTAGAAGGTTATTCTAAGGTCTCAAAGTCTCACACTCTCTTGTTCTTGCCCTTGTAAAATTACCTAAAGATTTATGACAAGTTTCATTCTTGGTTCTTTAAAATTTATGAATCTCCAAGTATATCTAGTTCTTCCAATTTGCTAATCTTCTAACCTATTACTTATGATTTAATCATTTAATTATCCAAGTTCCAAGGTTACCAAAATTTCATGATCAAGCCCTAAAAAGGCCCTAGAGGCCGTGGCCTCCCTAGGGAATTATGTTCCCAATTTTTCCATTCCATTGATTGTACATTACACACTTGATTAATTAAGTCATCCACTTGTTTTAATTTGTTCACAAAGAACTCATACTTTTAGCCCCAAAACCGTGGCCACCCAAGAGAAAATCCCACATTAATTTCTTCTATTTCATGTCTTCCAATCCATTCCAATATACCAATATACATCAACAATCAATCCAATAACATAAACCAAGTACAAACAACATGCACACATACTAATCATGCAATCAAAGAATAACCCTCATTAGGTTTTTCTCACAATCAACCACAAACAAGGTTCCTAGATGCTAATAGAGGTTGAGGAGGAGTGTCTTCCTCTTACCAAAGTGAAGAAAACAAGAGGAACCTCCAAGAACTTCTTGTAATTTTTGGATTGGGCATCACCAAAAACCCTAGAAATTCAACTTCATCAAAATAGCACCAATGCTTGAAAAATAAAGCATGGATGGTCACCAAGAGGACCATAAAAACGAAAATGAGAAAAGAAAGTGAAGGATGAAGAAGCTTACCCAAAAAAACCTAAGCTTGAAGCTTGAAGAAGATGGTGAAAATGGTGGATTTTCAAAGAGCCACAAGCAAGAAAAGTGTTTAGGAGATGGAGAGGATTAAGAAAATGGGGTTGGATGGAAATTTTGTGATGGATGAGGGGGGAGAGGGCTGCTGGCCGTGGAGCTCCTAGAGAGAAGGAGGAGAAAATCTAAAATGAAGAAGAAAGTGAAAGTAGAGAGAGAAGGTGCATTAGGTGAAATTTTGAAATTATGTATTATGGTTAATTAAGTGAAACAAAACAATTTCCCCTCCCCCAAAATTTGTGCTCCAGCCGTGCATGAAGAAAGAGAAGAGGGAGATGGCTTCTTGCATTGGGAAAGAGGGAAAGGAAATTTCCTAGAAGCTTCCTCCAAGCTTGCAAGGAAAGTTTCACACGTTTCACGATAAAGTGAAAGTAAGGTTGTCTCCTAATTGGGCACACTAACACAGATGAATATTTACACTGTCAGTATTACTTTTCCCCCTGTGTAGAAGAGTTACAGATGATGAAAATAATATTTTATTATCCATCGGATGATTTTACGGTTCTGCGACTTTATTTAGCAGGTAAAAACTTCGAAAAACGTAAACCTCGTAAATTATGCCCGACCTCGGGTTTAGTAAGATCCCCTGTCAGCATGCCCACAATTTAGAGTTTACCAGCCACAGGGAAAGTATTGCATCTTCTCAGCTCCGCTCAGTGTGCACGTAAAACGAGAAATATATTAAAATATTTGTCATTTCCGAAAATTTCTGAAAGAATTCACATAAATCACAAATATTAGAAAATAACTATCCATGATAAAATAAATGATTTTCGGAGCGTTACACTGACATCTATAGGTCTCTGCTCAGTGTACACGTAAAATGAGGAATATACTAAAATATTCAATGTATCCGAAAAATTCCAGAAAAATTCTTAAAAATCAAGAATATTATAAAATGAACATTTATAATTAAACAAACACTTTTTGGGGTGTTACAAACAATGGTGGTCTTGGCATGGAAGAGAGGAAAAAATAGAGCAGAAAAGTTAAGTTTTTGAAGATGGTCTTCCAACAAGAATGAAAAAGCTTCAAAGGAATGGTTAGTTCAAGCAAAGTCTTTGCTTGAAATCAAGCAAACTATAGAGGGGAAAAGGTGTGGGCTGCCATGGGGTAGAGAGGAAAAGAGGAAGTGAGAAAAGCTTTAGAGAAAAAGGTGAAGAAAGAAGAAAGGTGATAGCTTTTTGGTGATTTTGAAACTAGAAGTGAAAATATGATAAAGTAAAAAGCCAATTTTTGGCTCCAATTTGGCCCTCATTGCCATGGAGTGTGGGAGAGAGAAGAGGGAAAAGCTAATTAAAGCTTCCTTGAGAAGCTTTGTACAAAGCTTCTTTGAGAAGCTTTGTTAACTTTTTCCAAAAGTCAACATGATGTGATATAAAGTTGACACTCTTGAAAAGATGACAAGTATTTTAATACAAGTTATTATCCAATGGATAAATGTTATAGTTAAATAAAAAATCAGTATTTATTGTTCAATGGATAATAAATTGAATAGCGATTTTTATTTATCAGATAAAAATAATGAAAAATATAAATCTTGTAAATTGTGTCCAACCTCAAGTTTAGTAAAATCCCCTGTCGACATTTCTACAATTCAAGGTTTACCAACCTCAGGGAAAATATTTCATTTTTCGGACTCTGCTCATCACACGCGCAAAATGAGAAATATATTAAAATAATCGTTTCTAGAAAAATCCACAAAAATTCTCAAAAATCACAAATATTATAAAATGACTATTTATTATAAAATTTCTAACTCCCACATTGTGTAACACCCTGAAATTTAATTATTTCTTTATAGATATTCATTTTCCAATATTTGTGATTTTTGAAAATTTTTCTGGATTTTTTTGGGAACGTAAAATATTTTAATATTATTCCTCGTTTTTGCGTGCAAACTGAGTGGAACCGAGAAAATAAGATATTTTTCCTGAGAACCTTGATCTGTGGAAACGTCGATGGGAGATCTTACTAAACTCGAGGCCGAACACAGTTTATGAGGTTTTATATTTTTCAAGAAATTTTAACAGATAAAATAATAAATCGCTGTGTAAATTTTATCTGTCAAATAAAATTTATACTGACTTCTGTCAACTATAACAATTTTCTCTTAGATAATAACATGTAATCAAAATCCTATCACATTATCTTAATGCAATCTACTTTGTGTCTAATCAACTCACTTTAATTCAAATTTAATGTATTATAATCAAAGCTTCTTTGAGAAGCTTTGACCAACTAAAGACCATGATGCCCTTGGCTTGTCAAGGAAGCCAAAAATCCCTCCCCTCTCTCCTCTTGATGCCGCGGCAATGCATGGCCAAAGGAGGCAAAAATTTGTCTCCTCACTTAATGCATAATACACAAAACATCTCATTTTACAATCACACTTTCTCTCTCTAACTTCTTCTTCTTCATATTTTCTCTACCTTCTCTTTTCATCTCCCTTCTCCTCCACGGTTTTGCAGCCCCCTTAACAACCATTTTTCTTCATCTTTTCTCTTCACCAAGCTCATTTCTACACTCACCTTCACATTCTATACATCTTTCATTTAGAAAGTTTCTCCAAAAATCCAACCTTTCCTCCATTGTCTTCCAAGGCAAAGCTACTTACTTTGAGGTAAAGTTTTCATTTTTCTTCTCTTTTCTCTTCATTTTCATCTTCCATGGTCTCTTTGATGACCATGGATCCATTCTTTTTCCACCATTGGTGTTGACTCATTGTCTTGAAAATCCTAGGGTTTTGGAAGGCCCAAAACCGAAATCACCAAGGAGCTAGAAGGACACCATTTTCGTGATTCTTCCTTAGGTAAGAGGGAGATTACTCATTTCAACCAATTTTTGGTGGTGAGGGAACCTTGTGTGCTTGTTGATGGAGAAATTCATCTTTGTATGCTCACTTTATTTAGTAATTTTGCATGTTTATATATTCTAGAATTGGATTGATGCTTGATTGATAATCTTGGACATATTGGATGTATTGAATATGCTTGATCATGTTAGGGTTGCTAAATGGAAAATTTGGAGTTTCCTACCCTAATATGGTGCCACGGTTTTGACTAGAATTTACGGGTGTAAAATTATTTTTGTACACAAATAAATAAAGCTTATGTAATTAAATGTTGAATGATAGCATTAAAGTTGATGAATGGGAAAATTTAACGGTTTAATACCCTAGGGAGAGGCCACGGTTTTGGCCTTGAAAATTAAGAGATTGAGTTGGTTTTGTCTAAAATAAAATTTAAGTGATTAGATGTTGATTGGTTAAAGCATAAAATAGAAAGAAATTGGAACCTTGATGGCTTAGGGAGGTCATGGTTTTAAAGAGTAAAATTTGAGGTAAAATGATGCTTTGATGCATCTTTGGAGATTTAAGAATTTAGAGACATACATAATTCATAATCAAGTGGAAGAATTAAATTGGATAATAACACTTAAGAGGACCACGGTTTTGAAGAGTTGTTTAACCTAAAACTTTCATAATTGACCAAAGCCTAAGACTTTGAAATGTGAGGATCCATAATATGGACTTAAGGTAATTGATGAACCATAGATGTAAATTGATGTTGGGAATTGATTTGATGTTATTGTGGACCCTATGTGGGCTAAGTACTTGTTGACTGTGTACTTGAGCAATGATTATATATGCCATTATGGTATGCTCATGATGAATGCATCATTGATAAACATGTGTGATGTACATGGTGTCGTCATGCATATACGTTGTCCATTGGACATTGTTGTAAAGGCCATGTTGCCTAGGAGTTGAATAACACCTATGTGCGGATACGAATAGACTAGTGTAGGGTCATAGCGGTTGGCCCTGGAGACGTCGGGGTACGGGTTTCTCATAATAGATAGCGGTAGCTCCGCTGAGTCCGTGGGATAGACCGATGCAAACGCACTGACGATCCGAACCGAGACGCTGTCCTATATCACGATTAACTGTTGAGGTGCCATGTATGAGCCATTTTGTGCAAATATATTTTTATGTGATAAGCACACTATTTTAAGGCCGACGATATACTGGCATTACTCCTTGATCATTCACTCCGAAAATGTATATGTCTAGCTCCATGGAGTAGGAATTTTGGTACCATTTGCATTGTGAACTGTCAGTCTCATAATTCATTGAGCATGAACATTTATAACTGTGAAATAATGTCTATTCTTATTACTGTAATAATTACTTGGCTTATTTACTGTTGATGATTCTTACTGCTGTTTAATATTATTTGCTTTTACTGTTAATTTTAATTATCACTGTGTTTATATATGGGCGTCCAGCGCCGTTATATTTTCTTGCTGCCATTTTGGTCCTGAAAGTTGGGTGTCTCACCTCTTTCTATATTTTCTCTATTTTTGTATTTCTGTCAGATTGTGTACTTCTGAGAAAACGTTCGAGAGGAAGACAAGGAAACCCCTAAGTTTCTGGGTTTCTAGCCGCATTACGACTAGAGCTATTGAGGATGTCGTCACTCCCACATCGCTTTTTGGGATACATGAAGTTGACCTTCCATAGAGGACCATACTGCTGGCACTTACATGTTGAGATGGACCGCTGTGCCTACCACGGGGAGCTGACGGTGTCTTTGTCTTGGGGTCGTTACGACGCCCCTGTGTTTGATTTTTCAGCTTTTGTTATTTTGGAGTTTCACCTACCCGTGAGGCACATGTGGACTGATATGTTCTACACCCCTCAAAAGAATTCTTTCCTCTCCACTGCTCGGGCTTCCGCTCAAAACTCGGTCGCTCTGATGGAAATTTCGTCGGATGATGAGGACCCTGAGGAGGACCCGGCTACAGTCCCTTCTCGTCAGTCGTAGGGGCTGATACTATTGGTGGCTACTGATGGCTACCCATTTATCTTTTTGGGGAAGCCTGATGTTTTGCTATTTAATGGGTGTATATTTGTATCTCTTGGGGTGGGTAATATTTTACTTTTTGTATAATTTGTATTGTAACTAAACAGGCTGATGCATATAATATATATATATATATATATATATATATATATATATATATATATATATATATATATATAATGTGAATGTATGAATTTCAATACTGTGTTGACTTTACCGCATTTGTAATTATTGTTTTCTTTTTACCGTTGTTTAATAAAAAAAAATGTACACATAATCCGATATTTGATCACTTGCAATCCAAGAACGCAAATTATTTAATCATGTGTTAAAAATGAACCGGGTCTAAATTAATCAAAGTAATTATTATTTCCGCAAATTTTATTTCGTTTATTTATATTATAGTGCGATGTCCCTTCTTCGTGGCATTAAGAAAAAGGGGCGTTACACGTTGCATCTCTGGTTGTGTCATTCCATATTACTTTTACTAATGGAATTTCTTTTCCTCTGAGTTGCTTTACTCTCCTATCTTCAATCCTTACAGGAGGTATCTCATAGGTTAAGTTCTCTTTCAATTGTACTGTGTCCGGTGCTATGACATGGCTCGGGTCAGGGATATATTTTCATAGTTGTGATACATGAAAAACATTGTGAAGGTTAGAAAGAAAATGTGGTAAGGCTATTTGGTAAGCTACTAGACCTATCCATCGAAGAATTTGATAAGGTCCAAGGAATTTGGGAATAAGTTTTCTAGATTTCAGAACTCGGTCGACCCCAGTCGTAGGCGTGACTTTTAAAAACACATACTTGTCTTCCTCAAACTCAAGAGGCTTTCTTCTTTTGTCAGCATAGCTCTTCTGTCGACTCTAAGTCATCCTCATCTTTTCTTGAATCATCTTGACTTTCTAAGTCATTTGTTGTATAAGATCAGGTCCAATTGTAAGATGATAATCATATATTTTATACATTAATAAACTCTCATTTTTAGTTATTTTCACTCTTTATGTACTTAATTGATTAAGCCTGATTATGTTTTGTAAGATTGGACTCAAATAGGACTTAATTGATTTTTTCAGCATTATTTGGGTCTTACACTGTTTCTGTATTTTAGTCATTTCTTGAGTTCTAGATGTCTAGCAATTATGAATTTTACCTTATAAGAAAGCTGAGAGAAAGCTCTACAACTTTCATGAGAGCTCCAGATAAAATATGGACATCTAGAAGACCTAAATGGGCTTGGAAGACAGAACATGAGTTTTGTGTCTGAAACCTGAATAGTGTACAGTAATCAGAGCATAACTCGGGCTGTCAGAATTATCTTGGGCTGAAATTTGGACATTTGAAAGTTAAGACCCAGATCTACAACTTTTATGAAGAACACAAGAGCTAATTTGGACAGCTTGGAGGTGATATTAGGTCTGGAAGTCAAAATAGAGGTGCTGAAACTGGGCCTGAATAGTCTGCAGTAATTGTGCCATATCTCGGGCTGTAAGAATTATCTTGGGCTGAAATTTGGACATCTGAAAGTTAAGATCCAGATCTACAACTTTCATGAAGATGACTCTTCTATTTGATGACGGAATCCATGACTTAAGCAATGAATGATTTCAGAGACAAGAAATCTCAATGGTTTTTCACTATTATCCTCACCATTTGGCATTTTCCACTCATTCATCCACTCATCCACCTACTCTTAATCAGCCCCTTTGTCATTTTGTATCCCTAATCCTCTATAAAAGGCACCATTGGCTGACCATTGGGGGCACTTGGTGTTAGGCTTAGTTTTTACAAGTTATGGTTATGCTTGTTTCTTGTTTTACTTTGTTGTAATTTTCTCTTGTTCTAAAGTGAAGCTATGTTCATCTTTCTCTTCTTCTCTCTTTCTTTCTTATTATCTATGAGTAACTAAATCTTCATCTTGCTTGGGTGAAAGAGTGAAGCTCTTGGTAATGAAATAAGGTTAGATTATTCTATTTCTTGTGCTTAAATGATATATTACCAGATGGACATTATATGTGTTGTATTTTGTTTCCAATTAATTTAGAAACCTTCTTTGTATAATAGAGATCTTGATTTATTGTAGACAATAGGATTGACACAGTGAATGCTTGAACTCATTTACAAATATTGGTAGATAATTAAAGGAATCATAATATGATTGCATATATAATTGAACTTTGAATGTTATATTTTTCGATTAGAACCTCCATTGTGTATGGATTTCAATTGAGTTATAAAGAGAAATAATCTTACCTTTAATTTATTACCAAGAGTGGATCTCCTAACCCAAGCAAGCCCTTAAATTCATTTGTGAACTTGTTTTATTACTTTTGGTATTGTGACAAATCCTTTTCTTACCTCAATTAATTTTTCTTCATCAATTCCCTGTGGATCGACCTCGGACTCCCGAGAAATTTATTACTTGAGACAACTTGCACTTGGCTTTGCATCCTTAAATCCCGCAATCAAGTTTTTGGCGCCGTTGCCGGGGACTTGATTTGAAGTTTTAATTTATTGAGGTTTGTTTTCTTTAATAAAATCTATTCTCTCTTCTCCCTCACCGGAGCAAAAGATCGGCTTACCGATCCTTCGGTTTCTTTACTAGCTCTCTAACTTACTAACTATCTAACTTACTAACCAACTAACTTGCTAACACACTAACTTTCTAACTTTTATATTTATGTTATTTATTTTCTGTTTACTAACTTTTTATTTATATTATTTATTTTTTGCTTACTAACTTTTTATTTTATGCATTCTAACTTTTAATTTACGTCATTCATTTTCTCGCTCTTTATTTTCTACATTTTCTAACTTACTAATTATTAACTCTCTAATTATCTAACTTTTTACTTTATTAGTTATCTAACTTTTTACTTGTTAATATTTATTGGGTGGTTGGTTTATACCACATCCTTGTTAATATTTAATGGTGGGTTACACCACCAGCTTGTACATTATTTTTGTTTATTTATTTTAAGTTATTTATGTATTTATGTTTAATTGGTATCGTGATTGAAATTCTGGTCGTTTAGTCAAAATTAATCCTGGTACTTTATATATTGATTTGTTTGAATCACAATCACACACAATTGACACAATGACTGACAATGAAAGTGTACATGATGAACCTGAAAATCAACCGTTCTAACCATGCGTGAATATTTGCAACAACCTCGAAATTCTAATCCATTATGTTTTATCTTTCCACTCAATGCCAACAATTTTAAATTTAAGCCAGGTATGATTTCTTTACTTCCTAATTTTCATGGTTTAGAATCTGAAAGTCCATATTTACATCTAAAAGAATTTGAGGAAGTATGTATTGCCTTCAATGATCAAAATTGCACTGAAGAGATTATTAAGCTTAAATTGTTTCCTTTTTCTTTAAAAGATAAAGCAAAATCTTGGCTTAACACTTTGAAACCAAGATCAATTGGCACATGGCAAGAAATGCAAGGTGAGTTCCTGAAGAAATTTTTTCCAACACATAAAACCAATGTTATGAAAAGACAAATCCAAATTTTTTTCTAAAATTCAAATGAAACATATTTTCAATGTTGGGAATGATTTAAAGATTTGTTAAATTCTTGCCCACATCATGGTTTTGAAAAATGGCGCACTATAAGCTTCTTTTATGAATGTTTAACTCCTGAAACTAAACAATTTGTGGAAACAATGTGCAATGGTGAGTTTCTTGATAAAGAACCTGATGAAGCTTTAGACTATTTGAACCAGCTGGCTGAAAATTCTCAATCTTGGCATAGTACTAACACTTCCGAAAATTCAATTAGATCTAATCT
The DNA here is from genome assembly GCA_029884605.1 of Ormosia emarginata. Classification (NCBI taxonomy): domain Eukaryota; kingdom Viridiplantae; phylum Streptophyta; class Magnoliopsida; order Fabales; family Fabaceae; genus Ormosia; species Ormosia emarginata. The sequence goes on from JAQQTP010000088.1 coordinate 29,724,718, forward strand.
TGCAAGTGCTAATAAAGGAAAATATCACCTTAGTCAAGAGGAAGATCTAAATGCTAGGTTTGTCAGTTTGGCTAGAAAGGTTAAAGCCATGGAATTAAGAAAAGCAAAAGAAATCAAATCTGTGCAAAATGAAGAAATTTGTGGCATTTGTGATGATTTAGGACACTCAACACATGAATGTCCCAATATTCCTGTTTTTAAAGAAGTTGTACATGAGCAAGTAAATGCAATGAATAATTTTAAAAAGCCATTTACTTCTTCTTTTTCAGATACATACAATCCGGGATGGAGAAATCACCCGAACTTCAGCTAGAGGAATAATAATCAGCCACAATTCGTGCAACCACCACCTCCTCAGGCACAACAGGACTCTCAAAATTCTCAAGGATATGCACCTTATGTCCCACCATATAGGAAAAACCTTGAAGAAACACTGCATGCATTCATAGAAAAGTAAGAGGCCATTAATAAACAAAACAACCAAACCATGAATGACATAAAAGACACTCTTGCTAAACTTTCTTCTGCACTCACCATTCACGAGAAAGGAAAATTTCCTTCTCAACCTCAACCAAATCCCAAAGGTCAGTACAGTCTAAATGAGGGGAGTTTAGAAAACTAACAAATGGACCAAGTCAAGTTAGTGATAACTCTTAGGAGTGGAAAAGTTGTTGAAAAACAAATTCTTGAACCCTGTGAGAAAGAAGATGGACCAATTCCCCAAGAAAATGAAAAAGCTGACCAAAAGGCGACCAAACTCTCGCCTTCACCCCCATTGAATAACCCAAAGAAATTGGACTACCACACTGAAATTTTTGAAATTTTGAAACAAGTGAAGATCAATATTCCTCTGTTAGATGCTATCAAACAAATTCCTTCTTATGCCAAATATTTGAAGGACTTGTGCACTGTTAAAAGGAAACTAAATGCGAAAAAGAAAGCATTTTTGGCTAAACAGGTAAGCTTCATTCTTCAGAATAATAATGCGTTGAAATATAAAGACCCCAGTTATCCTACAGTTTCATACATTATTGGAGAACATAAAATTAAAAAGCTTTACTTGATCTTGGTGCTAGTGTCAATTTGCTTCCATATTCAGTTTATCAGCAACTCAACTTAGGTGAGTTAAAACCAACTTCTGTAACTCTTCTACTTACAGATAGATCAATTAAAATTCCAAGAGGAATAGTGGAAGATATGTTAGTTCAAGTTAATAAATTCATATATCATGTGGATTTTATTGTCTTGGATACTGAACCTATGGTTGATAGTTGCAAGTCAATTCCTGTTATTTTAGGCCGTCCATTTTTAGCAATATCTAATGCTTTGATAAATTGCAAAAATGGAGTGGTGAAACTAACATTTGAAAACATGACACTAGAGCTCAATGTTTTTAACATGTGCAAGCAACCATAGGAAGTCCTTGATGAAAAGGAGGAAATTGAAGGAATTGAAGCCATTATAGATGATCATCTTCAAACAAAGAGTTCTTCTGACCCATTAGAAATTTGTTTAGTTAATTCATTGGATTCAGGCATGCAATTAGAAGATGATATCTCTGAAATATGTTCTTTGCTTGATCGTACACAGGTAAGGGAGCACAAGGAATGGAAGCCAAGATTTGAAGAGCTAAAACCCATGAATGATAATGCCCATGAAAAAGTACCCACACTGGAACTAAAACCATTACCTGCTGGGTTGAAGTACATATTTTTGGGTGAAAAGCAAAACTTTCCAGTGGTAATTTCCTTGTCTCTTACTGAAGAACAAGAAGGTATATTAACAGAAGTACTTAAAAGGCATAAAAGTGCAATTGGATGGACATTAAAGGATATAAAAGGCATTAATCCATTAATTTGTACACATAGAATACATTTAGAGGATAATGCTAAAACTTCTCAACAACCTCAAAGAAGATTAAATCCACACATGAAAGAGGTAGTTAGAGCTGAAGTCCTTAAATTGCTTGATGTTAGAATTATTTATCCTATCTCTGATAGTCAATGGGTAAGCCCTACACAAGTTGTGCCTAAGAAATCTGGAATAACAGTGGTTGAAAATGATAAGGGTGAATTAATACCTACGCGAGTCTCATCTAGTTGGCGTATGTGTATTGATTTTAGAAAATTAAATGCTGCTACTAGGAAAGATCATTTTCCCTTGCCATTTCTTGATCAAATTCTGGAAAGGGTAGCAGGACATCCATACTACTGTTTTCTTGATGGTTTTTCAGGTTATAATCAAATACCAATTGCATTGGAAGATCAAGAAAAGACCACTTTTACATGTCCCTTTGGTACTTTTGCATATAGAAGAATGCCTTTTGGCCTTTGTAATGCTCCGGCAACATTTCAAAGATGCATGTTAAGCATTTTTAGTGACATGATTGAGCATTATTTAGAGGTTTTCATGGATGATCTGACAGTTTTTGGAAATTCTTTTGAAAATTATCTTGATAATTTGGAAAAAGTTCTTAAAAGATGCGAAGAAAAAGGATTTGTGCTAAATTGGGAAAAATGTCATTACATGGTTACCTCAGGAATAGTGTTAGGTCATGTGATATCTTCTAAAGGAATTGAAGTTGATAAGGCCAAAGTTGAATTAATTGCTCATTTGCCTTCCCCAAAAACAGTCAGAGAAGTTCGTTCCTTTTTAGGACATGCAGGATTTTACAGAAGATTCATTAAGGACTTTAGTGCCATATCTAGACAATTATGTAATCTTCTATTGAAAGATGCACCATTTGATTGGACTCAAGAATGTCAAAAATCTTTTGAAAAATTAATTGGTCTTCTGACATCTGCTCTGATCATGTAATCTCCTGACTGGTCTTTGCCTTTTGAGTTGATGTGTGATGCTAATGATTTTGTTGTGGGTGTTGTTTTAGGCCAAAGAAAGGAAGGTAAGCCTCATGTGATTTGTTACACAAGTAGAACTTTAAACAGTGCACAAATGAATTACACCACTACTGAAAAAGAACTACTTGCTGTAATTTTTGCACTGGACAAAATTTGATCTTACTTAATTGGTTCTTTTATTGTGATTTTCACCGATCATTCTGCTATTAGATATTTGATGTCTAAGCAGGATGCCAAACCAAGATTGATACGGTGGATCTTGTTGCTTCAAGAATTCAACATCACAATAAAAGATAAGAAAGGAGCCGAAAATGTTGTCGCTGATCATTTGTCAAGACTTACAATAGGCTCACCTTTTGATAGCACACCTATTAATGATTCTTTTCCTGATGAATTTTTATTTTCTATCAATTCCTTGCCTTGGTTTGCTAACATAGTCATCTTTCTTGTAACAGAAAAGATGCCGCCTCAATGGACGCACTAAGATAGAAGGAAATTTTCGACAGAGGTGAAAAATTTTTATTGGGAAGACCCATACTTGTTCAAATATTGTGTTGATCAAAACTTTTGGAGATGTGTGCCCGATAGTGAGGTAGGTAGTGTCATTAAATTTTGTCACTCAAAAGCATGTGGAGGTCACTTTTCTTAAAAAAAAACAGCTGCGAAAATCTTGCAGTATAGATTTTATTGGCCCACTTTATTTAATAACTGCTATACTTTTTACAAAAATTGTGAAAATTGTCAAAAGATGGGCTCAATTTCAAAAAGAAACATGATGCCTCTGAACCCCATCCTTGTCATTGAAATTTTTCATTGTTGGGGAATTGATTTCATGGGTCCATTTCCATCTTCATTTGGATTTGTGTATATTTTGGTTGCAGTTGATTATGTCTCAAAATGGATTGAGGTAATTGCATGCCGACACAATGATCATAAAACTGTTCTCAAATTTTTAAAAGAAAATATCTTGTATCGATTTAGAATCCCTCGAGCTATCATAAGTGATGGGGGAACACATTTTTACAATAAACCATTTGAATCTTTAATGAAGAAATATAGTATTACACACAAAATCGCCACCCCTTATCACCCTCAGACAAGTGGACAAGTTGAATTGGCAAATAGGGAGATTAAACAAATTTTGAAAAAAATGGTTAACCCAAATCGTAAAGATTGGTCTTTAAGACTAAACGATGCACTTTGGGCTTACCGTACTGCTTTCAAAACATCTTTAGGCATGTCACCTTATCGGTTAGTCTATGGAAAAACCATGTCACCTGCTTGTAGAATTGGAGCATAAAGCATTTTGGGCCATTAAAGCTTTCAATCTAAATCTTGATGATGCTTGCAAGATATGCAAATTGCAATTAAATGAACTTGAGGAATTGAGAAATGATGCATATGAGAACTCAAAGATTTATAAAGCCAGAACAAAAGCTTTTCATGATAAGACAATTTTGAGAAACTCTTTTGAAATTGGTCAAAAAGTTCTGCTTTATAATTCTCGCCTGTACCTATTCCCTGGAAAATTGAGATCTAGGTGGAGTGGTCCTTTTGTTGTCAAACACATGTATCCTCATGGGGTCGTAGATATTGAGAATCCTAAGAATGGTAATGTGTTTAAAGTCAATAGACAAAGGCTCAAACCATTTCTAGAAAATCAAGTTAATGAGTTCTTTGTGTTGCCGGTTAAGTGGCGGATACAGTACTCCATGACTCTCAAGTCGGTTTATTTTTCAGTTTCCCAAAATAACTAAATCCTTCTTCTCCTTTAAAATGGATGTCATTCTTTCAAACCTGAGAAAACATTTTCCTTCTCTCCCTCAAAATGCTCTGAAAAAAATCTACAAAGTTCGATGTGAAAGATTGAGATTGTTAATGCACAAAGATATGCCAGAAGATGTGCGCTGGATAATTGAAGCAAAGGTCCGACTAGCAGGTGAGTCTTTAATTTCATTTGACTCATACATGCCAGGTCTTGGAAGAAGTTCATATTCTAAAAGGAGAAGAGCAAAAAGGTTACAAGTCTATTACAAATGTGGACGATGGAATTGTAACAAGCGATGTCGTACTTTGGGGATGGTTTCCGCAAACAGAGAAGATAAAATTTTCTTCATTAAGAATGGACTGAGTAAGGAGTCATTAGATGATATCTTATTGACTCTTGAGACGCATTCTTGTGGATTGGTGCATCGTGAAATTCTTAATTTGTGGAATCTCTTCAAGGATGAAGAAAAATGCTACACTATTAGGAATCTGACTTTAAAAGACCCTGTTTGCCAATTTATAAGAAAATTGGATGGGAAGCTTATCCTCTACTCATAGAAGGTGTTTAAGCCATTATTGGACATTAAACCAGAGGCAGATGTGAGCCATATCCACAACAATCTGTACATATCATCTTCTTCATTTCATCTTCCAAAAAAAAAAAGAAAAGAAAAGAAAAAAAAAAAAAAAAAAAAAATGTTTGAACAAGGGCGATCCGGAAGGAGTACCGTGACTTTAATTAGTTGTGGAGCCCCAGCCTTTGGCTGACCCATCATTGACTCGGGTGGACCTTTGCACGTTGGTCCTTAAAAAAGTTTGTGTACCATGCTCTGTAGAGAGCCATACTCCATAACCTAATATTTACCATCTAGGCACTGTGGAGTTGATGGACAAGCAGAAGCATCCCACTCTGGTTATTAGTGAGAAGTAACCCGTGGCTGCCAAAGCGTATGAGGCATCTGAGCTTGATCCTCTCTTTTATTAGAAGGGGCTCTCAGCGCCCTGGGATGGGATGTTTTGGATCTTGGACATTACGGGTTTCAAATTTTAGCATCTTTGTTGATGTTACGAGCCCAAGTGTGAGCGCTCTAGGTTCCAGACCCAAGATGGAAACCCACGATGGTTTCTTCTTTCTCCTTTCTTCGAATAAACAGACGTGAGTATCTACTGCACTGGTGACACACAGTATAAAGATATGCCACTACTGCACTCATGACGCGCAGTACAAAGATATGTCATGAAAGCTGTACATATAGGTATGTCATCATTTGCTATTATATTTTTTTTATCTTTACATGATTTTGCTATATTTTGGTTTTAGATAGACGATCCTTTGAGCAGGGTCCTTCAGGGGATTCTAGACTTCTTTACCTTGATGGTTTTCTTGAAGTCAAAAAAACAAAAAAAAAACAAAAAAAAGCAAAAAAAAAAGATTCTGTGTTCCTTAATTTTAAACTTTTCTGAAAACAGCCAACCTACCCTTATAGGTGCAATTATTACCCTTTCTATTCTTTTTCCTATTTAAACACTTCATTTTCTACACTTTCCTCTAACTTAGAATCATTCAAAGGAAAGGTGAGAATAGAAATGGAAGGTGTTTCTGTTCGTCAACTTAAAAATATCTGTGTATTTTGTGGATCAAAGTATAGGAAGGGTTTAGAGTTTGTAAATGCAGCTACCACTCTTGGTCGATCACTTACTGCGAGGAATATTCATCTTATATATGGGGGAGGTTGTCGTGGCTTAATGGGGGCTATATCACTTGCTGCATATATAGGAGGCAGTTAGGTTTTAGGTGTCATTCCTGAACCTTTAGCTTAACAAAACATCACTGGAAAGACAATTGGATAGGAATTCAAGGTGATTTTGGTACCTTGGAAGAAGTTTTTCAAATTGTCTCTTGGGCCCAACTGAACATCCACCATAAACCTATAGGTTTGTTGAATGTAAATAATTTCTTTGATATTTTGTTAATCTTTCTTGACCATGCTGTGGAATAGAAATTTATCACACCTTCGGCAAGACAACTTCTTATCTCTGCTTCTACTATTGATGAGTTGATTGATAAATTACAAGCTTTTGTTCATAAACCTGGCCCAGCAATAGCTCAGATAGATTGGTCAGCAGGAAGCAGTAAGGGAAACAGGATGAAAAAGGAGCCAGATTTGACACTTCGTTTATAGCTTTTCTTTTGATTTTATTTATCGTACTTTCTTTTTGTTTAAATTTCTGTCAGATTTCTCGAACAGGTAATATCGTTTATCCTTTACTCATCTATATTTTAACATTGAGGACAATGTTGTGATCTAGTTAGGGGGGAAGGATAGTTGACTACCAATTTTTTTTTCTTTTCTTTTAGGAAGTATGATATGATTGTCATGGATTTACTAAACCAATAAATGATGGCAGAGTAAGGAGTAAATTTACTTTTGAGACGCATCTAAATTGGGAAGCATGTTTAGTGATATGACTATCAGAAACCTATTCGTAGTGAAACCAATTAAGGATGGCAGAGTAAGGAGTAAATTTTGGAAATAATTTATTACTCTTGAGACGCATCTTAGTTGAGAAAATAATTATTTTGTGTAGAAGTTGTAACACCTTTGTGGGGATGTCACATTTATGATGCAATAAAATAAAATAAATAAAATATTACCCAAGTTGTAAAACATTTGTTACATTAATAATATGGGTTGTAAATTTTTTTTCCTTTTTATACAGGATATTACTAAAAAAAAATAACACGGAACATAAAATAAACAAACTGTCATCACACATAATATACATATGATTTTGTTTTAAGTAGTACAAATAATTTACAGCTATAAAATATTTAACAAAAATAGTAAAGAGTTAATATAATACATAACATCCAAAAAGTGCCCAAGTGCACATCCCAAATTCCTAATCCTCTGAAGGATCACTCTCAGATGACACTTCAGGTGATAGGTATCTAGGATGTCTCGACGCTCTACAGACACGAGTCCATGCTGTCGACACACTGCTAATCTCACTAGGCGCATGGAACATCCCTTCCCAGTGACGCCTAATAGACAGCGACAACTCTATGTGTAAATACAGAGTAGTAGTAAAAGCAGGTTCCCCATCAAACTCCGATCGTAGGGACACAGTCAAACGTCCCACGTAAACCATTGAACCTCTGTCCTCTTTCAATCGCCAGGCCTCTGAACCTCCGTGAAACTCAAGTCTCACGAACCTAAGAAATCCTGGCAACGCCATCCTCCAAATCAATCTAGCGGGTATGGGTGATCGGATGGTTCGCAGTCGTCGAAGTGATCCTCTGCTTGCTGTGGTTCCTCCTCCTCAGGATATACAAAATCAAGAGGCTGGTCCTCTTCCTCAAACTCTTTATAACATAATTTAATAAATACAGAAAACAATACATATAGAGAGGTGAGATAATCATACATCAATACCAGCATGGCAAATAAGAAAACGCCAAATACAACAGGTATAACAAATAATCAAAGCATACCATAATACAATAAAGCATACCATAATCATCATAAATAATTATGCAATATAATAAAGAAATTCAATATAACAGTATCACCGAAAATTTAATACAACAGTACAAAAATATCAAAGATAATGATGTTAAGATACATGATGCAAATACAAAACGACTCGTTCCTACTCTATGGAGCTAGACACAGATATCTGCGAGAATGACCCACAAAGATCTATTAGTACCTCAGGCTGCCCAACCAAACTAATGCACTGTCTAACGTTGTGTCTATAGCCCACTGTCCAACATCGTGTAGTAGTACACAGTCCAAACATCGTGTAACTACAGGCATTGTACTAAAATATACTTTACAAGATCTTGATTAAGTATAGTGCGTATCGAGAATACTAGTGTGTTGCCAGTTACCACGGCCCAGAGGAGCGACCAATTGTCCACCTGTGGAATACTCCGCACACTAATGCCTCCAAGTCCATACGAAGAAATGAACCACACTACACTTATCACACCGACAACACGGTGTAATTCATCTCGTTAATCAAATCACTAATTATCAACCAAATTAGCACAACTCAATGCATGAATAAAATCATAATTACCAAATCACCTTTAGCCTCAAAATATTCTCATATTTACGTAAATGCCCTCAATGGCAAAAATCTCAATTATACAGTACGTCCCACTTGACAGTACCGTATCTCAATATGTCCGGGTCCACCACTTTGGCCCGACAGTAAAAACTTGCTGTTCCAATTAATCGCATAGAAATTTTATCGCGTTTTCACAATTTCGTCATCTTTACAAACGTTTTTAAATCGCGTAAATATATTTTACTGTTTTTAAAATCGCATAGTATTTTTAAATCGTTTTTCTCAATCGCGTAAGATTTTTAAATCGTTTTCTTAACCGAAAAGCTTTAAAATCTCCGTTTTAAAACTACGTAAGCTATTTTCACTACTTTGAAATTACTTAGAATAATTTTTCTTACACTATAAAATATATTATGAAACATTTTATTTTATTTGTCTGTTTTTAATAAATTTTGATAGCATTTTGTCTATAAAATCTATTAGAATTGTATTTTCTACGTTTTTCCTCTAAAAATTCGTTTACTTAGTTTATTATTACTAAATCCACTTTAGCAATTATCTCTATGCTCTAAATTTCAAAGGTAAGTATTTTTCAAAGATTTGGATTTATTTTTCTTCTATGTCATATTTCTAATAAAAATTGGTTTACTTCTTTAAACCTTAGAAATCCATTACAATTGCATTCTTTTTTAGGTAAAACCTTAAGTTTACACTTAGAAAATAAATTTTTTGCTTGATCACTCATTTATAAGGCATGTTGGCCAAATTTCATTAAGTCTTGGCATTTGATCTTTGGATCATTTTTCTTCTTCTAAAACATTTTGAAATTCATTCATTTACCTAATTCCATTAAGTCCTTCCTTTAGAAAATGGATGAGAACATTTTGGTTCTCTTTTCTTGGTTGAGGCCGTGAGCCTCTTCATGTGCTCTTTGGAACACTCATGCAAACCTTTACATGTTAATCACATCCTAAGTAATAATCATGCAATATTTCACACATGCAATATATTGTAAAGCTTATAGACATGCATACAAATAATATCAAACACAAGTAAGAAAGCATTTAAACAATCAACACAAGTGAATCCTTATGGATTCTTCACACACATACAAGTCCATTTTCTCATCACCACACATGGTTGATGAGATTGAATCTCCCTCTTATCTTTAAGGAAGACTAAAATCTCTTTCACTCCTTCTATGGATTTCGTGACTTTCCTTCAAGACACCTAAAGATCTTAAACAAAAATTTTAAAGAGTTAAAACCATAAGAGAAAATCATAAACCATGGATCAATCATGGCTTACAACCTTGAAAAAGAGATTAGAAATGAAAAATAAGGATTTTCACCTTCTAGGAAAAATCTCCAAAGTGATTTTGCAAGTTTTAGATGATGGATTTAGGAAGAACTCTCAACTAGAGATGTTCTTAGAATAGTGTTTAAGTTTAGAAAAGTAGGTTAGAAGAAATTTTGGATGGATGGATGGTGAAGAAGAATACTTGGCCGAATGGCCTCTTCAAAGTGCATCAATGGTGGTTTGTGTTTTTGGAAGAGAGAATGTGTAGTAAAGTGATAGAAGATCAAGTGAAATTTGCCCTCCTAATGGTGCATGACCGTGTAACTCAAGAGAGAAAAGTGGCCACTTTGTTTGACCTTCCAAGACTCCATCCAAGCCTTAGACTTCATCAAGGGTCAAGATTAAAATTTGATCACCAAGCTTGTCTTCCATTGGCTAATTCCAAGCCTTGTCATAAGCCTAGTCACAAGCCTTGTCATGTGTTCTTGAATGTTCCTCCCTAATGATGATTAATTAAGCTACTAATCCCATTAAGCTTCTAAGCACACTTAACCTAACTTAATCAAATTAATTAGTTACCTTACTAATTAATTAACATTCTTATAATCCAAGCTTCAAGAGCCATTGATCATATCAATGGTTGATATTAGATAGTAATATGATCAAATCTAAGCCATTAGATCTCATTTCCATGAAATTCTAACCACTAGATTCATCTTCCAAAATGGGTCAAGATCTTCCCTATATTCTCCACATCCAATGGTTACAAATGCTTCTAACCATTTTTGTAAGACCAATCTCCACCATCCAATTGATCAATGGTGGATATCCAAAGCCTTCTTTAAGAAGCTTATCATGACAACCATAGATTAAATCAACGGTTGATATTAAATCTTAAACCTTCTTATCCAATGGTGTAGATTAAGTCAAGCCCACATCGTTGACTTAATTCCCATTGGCTTAAAATAATTCAAGCCATTATCGTTGACTACTTTCTCTAGACGTGGGTCCCGCATAGAAATTGTGGGTCCTACAAACCAAAAGTGGGTCTCACAGACATTTTTAGGTCCACTGTCGTTTATTTGTACTGACTAATAAAATAATATTATAATAATATAAAATTATTTTATTGCATAATTAAATCCTAAAAATTAAAAGATTAACAACCATATCATTCAGAATTGGGTTTAGTAAGATCCCCCAGCTCCGAATAATTAAAATAAGATTTTCCCGGCCCAAAAATTATTATTTTCCTGACCCGAAGCAAATCACACAAAACACTCATGTATGAATTCAAAATAGTCAAATAAATTTTATATCATACAGAAAAATAGAAAACTGCACAATCAAGACATAACGGTCATTTATCCTAAAGTTGGGGTGTTACAACTCTCCCCTACAAATAAAAATTTCGTCCCCGAAATTTATTGTACATCAAAACAACTGAGGATATTGCTCCCTCATTTTCTCTTCCAGCTCCCAGGTAGCATCACCTGTCACATCATTCCATATCACCTTCACCAGCTCAATCATCTTCCCTCGAAGCTGCTTCACTTTCCTGTCTTCAATTCTAACAGGAAGTGTCTCATACGTTATGTTATCCTTTTGTTGCACTTCATCGGGTTGTATAACATGCGTCGCATCAGGAATATACTTCCTTAACTGAGACACATGAAATACATCATGCAGATTGGATAGAAAAGGTGGCAAAGCAATCTGATAGGCTACAGGACCTATCCGTCGAAGAATCTAATAAGGCCCAATAAACTTAGGAGTAAGCTTTTTGGATTTGATAACCTTTTCGACACCAGTCGTAGGAGTTACTCTCAAGAATACATGCTCACCTTCCTCAAATTCAAGAGGTCGCCTTTGCTTATCAGCATAACTCTTTTGTCTGCTTTGCGTCGTCTTCATCTTTTCTTGTATCATCTTCACCTTTTTTGTAGTCTGTTGAACAAGATCAGGTCCAATAGTCATACTCTCCCCATCTTGATACCAACATAAAGGTGTTCGGCATCGTCATCCATATAGCGCTTCATAGGGTACCATCCCTATACTAGAGTGAAAACTATTATTGTAGGTGAATTCTATCAAAGATAAAAATTCATCCCAACTCCCTCGTTGTTCTATCACACAAGCACGTAACAAATCTTCCAAAGACTGTATAGTTCTCTCCGTCTGTCCATCAGTCTGCGGATGATAAGCAGAACTCAATCGCAGTTTAGTTCCAATGGCTTCTTGCAAACTTCGCCAGAACCTTGACGTAAAGCTCGGATCTCTATCAGAAACTATGCATGTAGGTACACCATGTAATCTAACAATCTCACTGATGTATATTTGGGTTAATCATTCCAATGAATACTTAATATTGATCGGCAAGAAGTGTGCTGACTTCGTAAGCCTATCAACTATAACCCACATTGAATCATGTCCCTTCCTTGTTCTCGGCAATCCGGTAACAAAATCCATCGAGATACTATCCTACTTCCACTCTGGAATAGCTAACGGTTGTAACATATCGGCTGGCCTCTGATGTTCCACCTTTGCCTTCTGACAAATCAGACAAGACGCCACATGTTCCGCTACATCTCTTTTCATCCTTGGCCACCAAAACAACTTTTTCAAGTCTTGGTACATCTTGGTCATCCCTGGATGCATACTCAAATCACTAGTATGGGCTTCATGTAACACCCCAAAATTTACTTTTCTACTATCAGAATTCATTCTAAAATATTTTTGATTTTTTGGAATTTTTCTGGAATTTTCTGAGAACGCGAAATATTTTAATATATTTCTTGTTTTACGTATGTATTGAGCAGAACTGGAGAAATGAGATATTTTCTCCAAAAGCCTTGAACTATGGAAACATCGGCGGGGGATCTTACTAAACCAGAGATCAGACACAGTTTGCAAGGTTTCAAATTTTTCAAGAAATTTAACAGTAATAATAATGAAACGTTGTGTAGATTTCATCTGTCAGGTAAATTAATGCTGACTTCTATCAACTGTAATAATTGTCTACTAAACAATAACATGTATTAAAAACATTATCCTACTATCCAAAATCTACTTTGTATCACATCCATTAGCTTTAATTCCAAAAAGAATGATTAAATTAATTAAGCTTGTCAAGGGAAGCTTCCTAGAAATTTCCCAAATAATTCACTTTCTCTCTCTTCACTTCCCACACTCATTCCCACGACATATGGCTATTTTGGGAGCCTAAAATACCCACTTTTCTTAATCTCACTTTTATCACTCCACTCTCACACTTCAAACACTCTTCTCTTCTTCTCCTTGCTTCACCACCGTACACACCCTCATTAGAGATCATCTCCATTGTTTGCTACAACTAAACCCATTTTGTGTTTTCTTCCACCATTCCAAGACCATCCTTTGGTTCTTCTTCTTCCATTATCCACCATTGAAGCTAAAGCTTTGAGCTTGGAGGTAAAGTCTTCACCTTTCTTTCACTTTCTTCTCATTTTCGTTTTTCTTGGTCACCTATATGATCAAGAACTCATTTTTCCATGGTTTGAGTGGACATTATGGAAATCACTCACATTGGTGTTCTTCTTGAACGGGAAAACGAAAATCTATGGCAAGAAGAGGTAACACCTTATGTTATCTTCCAAATAGGTAAGAGTGAGATGATCCTCTTCAACCAATCTTGGTAGTAAGGGAATGTCTTCTATGTGTGTTGTTATTGATTTCTGAATCCATGTACAAAGTTCTCTCATTTTTATGTTGTTCTTCATGGTAGTGCATTTTGTTGGGTTTGTATGATTTATTGATGCCTCTTGCATGATTTGAAGATATATTTGAGCAACTTGTTAATTAAATATGATAATGATTGGTTTGGTTTGAGTTAAAGGACCTGGAGAACTCTATTTTCTGCAAGTTTACGCATGGTAATCGATTACACGGGGCTTGTAATCGATTACTAAGCTCTTAAGGGTACGAAATCGTGATTCTAGAAATCTGGTAATCAATTACGTCTTGTGTGTAATCGATTACAGAGATTCTGTTTAGCTTGTAATCGATTACTAGAGTGGTGTAATCGATTACCAAGCCTCTGATGTCACGAAATGGTGCTTCTGGGAATCATGTAATCAATTACAACTTGTGGGTAATCGATTACGAGGTTCTATCCAATTGGTAATCGATTACCAGTATGTGTAATCGATTACAGGTCCTTGAAGTTACGAATCGTGGTTCGGGAATCATGTAATCGATTACAATGGGATTGTAATCAATTACGAAGATTCAAGCATTCTACTGTAATCGATTACCAAGGTGATGTAATCGATTACCAAGACCCAAAAATGAGATTTTTGAGCTGGAAATGATTGAAATTATGGTTCTTTGCCCTTTGTAACTCAAACATAACCTAAAAACCCTAGATTCAAGGATTTTACTTTACTTAAATGCGATAGGAATATGCATTCATACTGATAGAGAATAAATGATTTTGAAAATGGAATTCTTGGATCCATGACATGGAAATTGTGGTATGTGTGTAATAAGGAACATATATTGATACTGAGAATTATTGATGCAAGCGTGATTCCCTATGTGGGTTATGCACTTATTGATTTAGTACTCTATGAGATAAGAATGATGATATGCCATTGAGGCAATGTTTTTAATAGATGTATTGTTGATATGTCATGTTGGACATTGAATAATGCTTATGTGCCATTGAGGCAATGCTTATGTTGAATGCATCATTGATGAATATACATGATTGGACATTGTGTCATCATGCATGCGTGTTGTCCGTTGGACATTGTTGAGAAGGCCATGTTGCCTAGGAGTTTGAATAACACCTTTGTGCAGGTGTGAGTAGACTAAGCATAGGTGTCATATGTTGTTGACCCTGGGGGCGTTGGGGTGTGGGTGTCTCACAATAGACAGTGGTAGCTCCACTGGGGCTGTGGGATAGACCAATGCGACACACCAACGATCCTGCCTGAGACGTTGTCCTATATCGCGATCAACTGTTGAGGTACCATGTATGAGCTATTGCGCAAACAATTTTATGAAAGAAAGCACATTGTATTTTAAGGCTACTGATATACTGGTATTACTCCTTGATCATTCACTCCGAAAATGTTTACGTCTAGCTCCATGGAGTAGGAACTTTGGTACCCTTGTTGCATTGTGAGTCGTCAGTCACATGGTCCATTGGGCATTTATAATTGGATAATGTGTTTACTATTATGACTGTGATATTTATTTGACTCTTGGTAATGCTAATGTTGCTAGCTGGCTATGGATAATGTTAACTATTATTCTTTGCTGCTTTTCTCTCGTTAATTGCTTTCGGGTATTACTGCACTTGTATGTATTAACTGTGTCTTATGTGGGCGTTCAGCGCCGTTTATTTTCTTGCTACCATGTTGGTACTGAAAGCTGGGAATCTCACCTCTTTCGGTAATTTCTCTATTTTGTATTTTGGTTGGATCGTGTGCTCTCGAGAAGACGCTCGTGAGGAGCACAAGGAAACCACTGAGTTTCAGGGTTTATGGCCTTATCTAGACTGAGATCGAAGTTGTTGAGGATGTCATTTCGGCTCCGTGGACTTTTTGGCTATGTACAGATCAACTTTCTTGGAGGTCCGGACTGCTGGCATATCAATGTGCAGACTGACCGATGTGTATACCACGGCGATGTGACGGTGTCCTTAGCATGGAGACGTTATGACGCTCCTATTCTAGATTTTCATGTTTTTGTATGGCTGGAGTTCTATATGCCCGTGAGGGACATGTGGGGCGAAATGTATTATACCCCTCGTGACGATTCCTTTTTGTCTGCTGCCCGGGCTCCTGCCCGATGTTCTATCGTCCCGATGGATGTCTCGTCGGACGACGAGGACCCTGAGGAGGATCCGTCTACGGTTCCTTCTCGTTCTAGGTAGTCTTAGGGTTGGTTTTAATTGATGGCTACTGATGGCTGTCTGTTTATTTTGAGGGAGCCTGACGTACTACTGGGTTAGTGGATATATATATATTTGTATTTCTTGGGGTAGGTACACATTTTGCCTTTTGTATATTTTTGGAAATGTAATTTAAACAGGCTTGTATTTCTGGTACAAAGTATGTAATTATCCATATTATGAATGGTCGTATGTTTCATTCCACGTTGATTTCTCTTTGACCTTTTTGACAGAAGTTTTCTTGGAAAGAGGAACTTTTAATTTTAACTCAATCACGCGATATGTTCATAAACAGGTGTATATGTACACTAAATAGAAGTTTTAACCGGATTCATGTTAAGCAATATATATATATATATATATATATATATATATATATATATATATATATATATATATATAAATGTTCAAATTTTTTGTAATCATTTGTGTGTCGTTTCACTATAGTGCGACGTTCCTTCTTCTTACCCATTATGACTAAGGGAGAAAAAGGGGCATTACACTTCATCCATAATTGCTTTCGTAAGTTTAGGGTCATCAGGTATACAAATTCTTCCTTTGAATCTTAAGATTCCATCTGATCCTTCCTCCACTGTTGCTTTATGACCTTGCTCCAATAATTCCCTTTCGTTTTGCAAAAACGCATCCTCTTCCTGTTTATCTCGAATTATATCAAGTACTTCATTCAAGATCATAACTCTACCTAGACGAATCCTTCTAGGCTCCAATTCCACTGACATCCACGAATCTCTAAACTTGTTAATTAACTCTTCCTTCTTTATCATCATTGTAGAAACAATGATCACTTTTCTACTCAGAGCATCAGCTACCACATTAGCCTTTCCTGGATGGTATTGGAGTTGAAAATCATAGTCCTTCAAAAATTCCAACCATCGCCTCTGCCTCATATTCAATTCTTTTTTATCAAACAAGTACTTCAAACTCTTGTGATCACTAAAGACATTGAACATATCTCTATACAGAAAATGCCTCCACACCTTCAATGCAAAAACCACTACGGTTAATTCCAAGTCATGGGTTGGATAGTTCCTTTCATGAACCTTCAACTGTCTAGAAGCATAAGCCACCACATTTCGATTTTGCATCAATACGCATCCTAACCCCTGGTAAGAAGCATCACAATGCACCTCAAAAGATCTGTTAGGATCCGGTAAAATTAACACTGGTGCAGTTGTCAACCTCTTCTTCAACTCTTGAAAACTCGCTTCACGTTCCTCCGTCCACTCAAAAACTTGACTTTTCCTCTTGAGCTGTGTAAGCGGTCCAGCTATCTTAGAAAAACCTTCTATAAACCTCCGGTAATATCCAGCCATTCCAACAAAACTCCAGACTTTTGTTACAGTCTTAGGCCTTTCCCATTGCAAAATAGTCTCCACCTTCGATGGATCTACCGCAATACCTTCCTTGGAAATCACATGACCTAAAAATTGAACTTCCTCCAGTCAAAATTCACACTTCGCTAATTTTGCGTACAGCTTCTTTTCCTTCAAAATTTGAAGAACTATACCGAGATGTTCTGTAACACCCCAACTTTTGGGTGAATGACCGTTGTGTCCCGATTTTACTGTTTCTTATTTTTCTGCATGAAATACAAGTATATTTTATAAGCTCTAATTTTATTTTGTCATTTTGCGTAATTTGCTTCGAGACAGTAAAATAAAAATTTTGTCAAATTTACTGTTTTAAATTTTCTGTGTGATATACAGATATATTTTACTGTCTGTAATTTTATTTGAGCATTTTGAGTGATTTGCTCGGTTGTGGGGAAAAATGGGAAAATGACCATTACGTCTTGAATATACTGTTTTAAATTTTTCTGTATGATACAGTGTTTTATATTACTGTCTGTGATTTTATTTGGGTGTTTTATGTGATTTGCTTCGAGTTAGGAAATTTAAAATTTTTCGGACCGGGAAATTTTATTATTATCCCCGAGTCGGGGAGCTTACTAAACCCGAAACCGAGTCACTTTTTGAAGTTTTATTTTCCCGCGATTTTATCTGACAAATAAAATCGGGGTATGTTTTATTATCTGCTGGATGATATTTTTCTTGAAAAATATCTAGTGGATGATGACTCATCGCAACGGGCCAATAGAAACTCGACATGTGGCGTGACACCTCAGCACCATGACTCAGCAGATTCCGGAAGGTTCCAGAAGCGGTGACTCACCCTGTGACTCACCGTAGTGAGTCACCTGTTCCAGAAGCTTCTATGATGACTCACCATGCTGACTCAGTGCTGTGACTCATCATTGATGACTCAGCTGATGACTCAGCGCTGTGACTCACCATTGATGATGCAGCTGATGACTCAGTCAGTGACTCAACATGCTGACTCGCCATGCTGACTCACCTGCTCTAGAAAATATCTACGCTGACTCGCCATGCTGACTCGCCCGTTCTAGACAGTTCCACGATGACTCATCATACTGACTCATCGTAGTGAGTCACATGTTCTAGAAATTTCTCTTTGATGACTCGCTTTATGACTCATCAAGGGCAATCAGTAGAAAAATGATCAATAATAATTGCTACTCTGCTAGTATAAGATAAAAATCTATGTATATTTTATTATCCATTAGACAATGACACTGACTTTATAAGCAAGTAAGTATTGTTCATTACTTATAAGTGTACCGAAAAATATCTTAAGCCTTCATCTTTTTCCGGAGTCTATAAATAGGAGGGCCTTGGCTCATTTTCAATTTTGGCAAGAAGCTCTCACCCTTCCTCTCCCATGGTCTTCTACGGCCATAGCTTCCAAGTGGAGGGCAACCTTCATCCATTCATCTCACTTACTCTCCTACACATCCTTTTCTCCAAAGAACCAAGATCAAGCAATCAAAACTCTCTCATTTTCTCTCCCCCTTGATTTCAGCCAAAGCACCAAGAAACCTTCTCCAAATTTCTATAATTCCTACCAATATCATTTCTTGAATCCTTTCATCAATCCAAGACACTTTCATGTTAGGAATTTCTCAAGATTCCTTCATCTTCATCTTCCTATCAAGCAAAAACCACAAAAGCTCATATCTCTCCCTTTCTTCAAGCTCACGGCCAACCCCTCAAAAGTCACCTTCCAAGCTTCAATAATTCTAAACAACCATAGATCTTGAATCTCCATGTAATTCTAAGGAACTTTCATGTTGGAGATTTTCCCTAAATCATCCATCTTCATTTTCGTTCTTTAAAGCTCAAGTTTGAAGCCTTGAAGGTGAAACTCTTTAATCTTCATGTTTCTATCCATTTTAAAGTTCTAATCATGATTTTAATCCATGATTATTTTAGTTTAGAGCCTTAGGTATTAATATTGTATGTTTTCTTTGATTTTTCAAAAGGCTCTGGGTGGAGAAAATTTGCTTGAAAGAGACATACAAGGAACTTGGAGGTTCTTCAAGAGGTAAGAGGGAGATTACCCTCATCAACCATGTGTTGGTGGTGAGGAATGTTTGTGTTTGTGGTGAAGAATCCATAAGGATTCATTCACTTGATTGTTTATTGTTTTTCCTAATTGTGATTGATTATGTGTGCAAGCATGTCTAATAGCTTTAATATTTTGTATGTGTTTTATGGTTGTTTTAATATATGGTATGTGTACATATATGCATGATGATTATTGTAACATGTAAATAATATACAAAGATTTGCATGAGTGTTCCAAAGAACACAAATCCAAGCTCACGGCCTCAATGCAAAGAGGAGAACCAAAATGTTCTCATCCATTTTCTAAAAGTGGAATTTAATTAACCTAGGAAAATTGACAAGTTACCAATTTGTTTAGAGTAAGAAAAATGAATTTATGGATCAATGGATGAAGTTATGTATTTCGGCCAACATGCCAAAGCCAAGCAATTATGATTTCTAAAATCATTTCCAAATCATTTTCTAAAACAATGATTTACTGAATTTAGGTAATACAATAAATTTGACATGGATTTAGAAGATGAAAAATAATTTAAAGATCAAATACAAAGACTTTGTTAAATTTGGCCAACATGCCACATACTTTTGATCCAAATTTATTTTCTAACTATTGACTAGATAATTTAATAAAAATAAACTAGATCAAGAGTTTTATAAGAGATTAAATGTATGGAAATAATTAGGAATGAAGTATAAAGCATAGAATGATTTTCAGCCAAAATGCCAAATTTAAATGTGTTTTGATTTATAGAATTGTTTTCAACTAAGGTTAAGTAATAAATGCCAAAAGGATTTTATTACAATGAGTTTTGAAGAAATAAATTGATTAAGTTTAAGAAGTTTAAACAAATGATTTTTACTGTTTGAAGAAAATACAGTAACTTTTGTAAATTGCTAACATATGGCTCATATTATATTTTGAAGCATGTTAGTGGTTTTCAAAAAGTTAAATTATACGGTTAAAAATTAAGTAAATAGAATTTTTACAGAAAAATTAGGAAAGCATTATTATAAGTTTTCTAAAACATAATATTGTCAATTTTTATTAAAAATGGACAAATAAGATAGAAAATATATCCAAAAGATAGTATGCGGTATGGAAAATATTCTACGTAGTTTAAATGTATTAAATATTATTTCTGTTTATTTTAAATAGTGATTTTCAAGGAATTCAGATAAGAAAATGATTTAAAAATCTTATGCGATTGAGAAAACGTATTAAAAACTCTACGCGATTCTAAAAATAGAAAAATAAATTTACGCGATTTAAAAACGTTTGTAAAAACGACGAGAATGTGAAAACGCGATAAAATTTCTACGCGATTGACCGAAACTGTATATTTTATACCGTTAAGGGTATTCTGTATATTTTTCGCTGTCGGGCTATGAGGTGAACCCGTACAGGCTTTGAAACAGTATTTGTTTGGTGGGACTTACTGTATATTTTTATCTTTGAGGATATATTTTTATTGAGGGTATTTTGGTAATTCTTATTTTTATCATGCATTGAGTTAATGCCAATTTTTGGTGGATTGATTGACGAGGTGAATTACATCGTATTGTTGGTGCGATAAGCGTAGTGTGGTTCGATCTTGAATGAACTTGGAGACGTTAGTGTGCAAAATTCCACATGTGGACAGTTGGTTGCTCTTCTGGGCCGTGGTAACTGGCCACACACTAATGGACTCGACACACACTATACTTAATCGAGATCTTGTAAAGTCTAATAGTACATTGCCTATAGTGCCACAACGTGAGATCGTGAACTACACCACGCCTTGGACAATGGGTTCCATGTGACGTGGGGCTATAGACGCAACGTGAGACCGCGAAATAGTTTGGTTGGGCAGCCGTGGTACTAATAGATTTTGCAGATCATTCTCTCTCTGATGTCTGTATGTTTTTAGCTCCATGGAGTAGGATTGTGTCATATTGCACATGTATCTGTGTTGTTATTTAGTATATTTTCATCTGTGATATATTTTTATCTGTGTTGTTATTTATTATATTTTTATCTATGATCTTATATGTTGTTATTTATTATATTTTTTATCTCGTGACGTTATATGTTGTTATTGTTTTTAATTTTTATATTATATCATTATCTACTTTGTTATGGTATTTTATATTGTATGAATTGTTATATCTATTCTCGGTAATGTTATAGTTGTTCATTATATTATGATATATGCTTATTTGATTTATTTATAAATTGATAACATGATTGCATTTGTGATATCTATGTGTATGGAATGACTTTGTCATTCGTATTGTTCTTTGCTACCATACTGGTACTGGTGAAAGGGGATCTCACCTCTTTACTGTATTGCTTTATTGTGTTTGTATTGTTAAATTTGTATAGTAGACGAAGGAAGTTTCTTAGACCTACTGGAGGCTATGTTCTGAAGATGGTGACGGCGTCAAAGTGTAATCTTCCAAGTTTCAACAGGATGCAGTTTAGTGGAGAAATGGAACATGTAGGTTGGGTTTTTTCGTTAGTGTTGTTACCGTGCTATTAGTAGTAACCGTCAGTGGGTTTGCTACTGTTTCTCTGAGTCTGTAAATGTTATGTTTTAAATTGTTGTTGAATATTTTTGTGGCATATATAATATGTGTATTAATCAATTCAATTTAATTTCTGTTTTCTTATAATTTTTGGTAAGGTTATATTTTCGCGAAATGAAATTTTTAAAATTCATCTTTTAAAAATCAAAGCTTTTATAAAATGATTTCAGTTGGTTTTATGTTTTATTTAAAATGTGACGCCCTACGGAGGGTGTTACATGTTCAGCATCCTATTCCTTAGATCGAGAATAGATCAGAATGTCATCAATAAAGATAACGACAAATCTGTCTAAATATGGACAAAAAATCCAATTCATATAGTCCATGAATATCGCAAGAGCATTTGTCACTCCAAATGGCATCACCTGATATTCATAATGTCCATAACGAGTCCGAAAAGCTGTTTTAGGTACATCATCAACCTTAACACGAATCTGATGATAACCTGATCTCATATCTATTTTAGAGAATATTACTGCTCCCTTCAATTGATCCATCAAATCGTCAATTATATTTATTCTTTATAGTCACCTTGTTTAGCTGGCGATAATCTACGCAAAGACGAGAAGTTCCATCCTTCTTCGTGACTAAAACCACTGGTGCTCCCCACGGTGAAACACTAGGTCGCACAAACTATTTCTCTAACAGTTCCTCCATCTGCTTCTTCAATTCCACCAACTCCGCTGGCGACATCCGGTATGGTGCAATCGATATAGGACCTGCTCCTGGTACCAAATCGATAGAAAACTCGATTTCCCTCTCAGGTGGCAAACCAGGTACATCATCAGGAAAAACCTCTGGAAATTCATTGACAACAGGAATAACATTCACATCCTTCTCACTCTTCTTTTCTAGAGAAGATAATAACATATATCCCTGTGCTCCATCTCTCAGCAATGAATTGACTTTAATAGCAATCAAAAATCCAGAACTTTTTTCCTTAGGAAAGACTATGGTTTTACTTGCACAGTCTATAAGGATATGGTTAGTAGATAACCAGTCCATTCCTAATATTACATCTATCTCCACAAGAGGCAAACAAATCAAATTGACTGAAAACATATGATCCTTTATAACAACAGGACAGTTCAAACATATCTTAGATGTAACTACAGGTTTAGCAGTTAGTGTAGAAATAACCAGTTGAAAACTCAAAGAAGTCACAGGCAGTTTCAATCTTTCCACACAATCATATGCAATAAATAAATGTGTCGCACCTGAATCATATAACACAGTCAGAAGATTACCTTCAATGACACCTTCCCCCTGAATAAGATCCTCAGACTGTGAAACCTTAGTTCCAGTCATTGTATATACTCGCCCTCCTGACCTTGGCTGATTACCTCCTGATCTCGGCTGATTAGCACGAACACTTCTCACAGTAGGCTTTCTCTCTGGCTGAGTACAATCTCTAGATACATGTCCAAGTTGTTTGCAATTAAAGCATATTGTCCCCTTGATTGAGCAATCCGTAGAGATATGGCCACTTTTCCCACACTTGAAGCACGTCGGCGTAAACGCCACTTTTTGACCAGTTCTATTACCACTTGCATTTCCCCCAACAAGTGGTCATTGAGATTGATTCCCCGGTGGTCTAGAATACGGCTTACGCTGAAACCGACTGTTGTTACTGCTACCACCCCTCTGAAACCTCGTTGGTCCAAAATTACGGTTTCTTGGATCCTGTGATGGCTCCAACTCCTCAAGTCTTGCACAAGTATCCACCAAAGCATGAAATTGATTCATTTTCAAGAGTAGTACTCCTCGTTTCAATTCCACCCTCAACCCTGCCTCAAACTTCCAACATCTCCATACATCATTATGTTGAGTTTGAGCATAATCCGAGAACTGAGACAAGCTCTCAAATTTAGAAGCGTACTCATTAACAGTCATGTTGCCTTGATGTAAACCAAGAAATTCCATCTCCTTAGCATGTCTAGCACTGGCAGGAAAATACTTATCCATAAATACTTCAGAAAATACCTCCCAAGTAATTTCTGTTCCTTTAGCTTGCAATAATCGGCGGGTTCCTCTCCACCAATGTTCACCATCCCCTCTCAGCATGAAAGTAGCATACGTCACCTTCTTCTCATTGGTGCATCCCATTCCTTCGAATATCCTCTCTAAGTCTTGTATCCACAGACTTGCTTTCTCAGGGTCAAACTCGCCTCTGAACTGCAGCGGATTGTTACGCCTAAACTCAGATAAATTTAGGACATCAGCAGTAGCATCTTGCTGTTGAGCTGCTCTCTGATTTTGCTGAGTAATTACTTCAGCCATTCGCTGCATAGCCTCCGCAGCTGCAATCATGGGGTCCACATCACAATTTGCGTTCGTACGTCCTCCTCTTCCGCCAGATCTTCCGCTAGACATCTTCTTTCTTCATTCATAACAAAACAAAGTTAGATACATCCTTTCGGAAGTAAATCACAGAGAATCACACAACACAAGCAAAAACAGACCCAACCACAACCCCAAAAGACTCTAACTTGGGCTTTGATACCAACTAATATAACACCATTGTGGGGATGTCACATTTATGATGTAATAAAATAAAATAAATAAAATATTACCCAAGTTGTAAAACATTTGTTACATTAATAATATGGGTTATAAATTTTTTTCCTTTTTATACAGGATATTACTAAAAAATAAATAACACGGAACATAAAATAAACAAACTGTCATCACACATAATATACATATAATTTTGTTTTAAGTAGTACAAATAATTTACAGCTATAAAATATTTAACAAAAATAGTAACGAGTTAATATAATACATAACATCCAAAAAATGCCCAAGTGCACATCCCAAATTCCTAACCCTCTGAAGGATCACTCTCAGATGACACTTCAGGTGATAGGTATCTAGGATGTGTCGACGCTCTACGAACACGAGTCCGTGCTGTCGACACACTGCTAATCTCACTAGGCACATGGAACATCCCTTCCCAGTGACGCCTAATAGACAGCGGCAACTCTATGTGTAAATACAGAGTAGTAGTAAAAGCAGGTTCCCCATCAAACTCCGATCGTAGGGACACAGTCAAACGACCCACGTAAACCACTGAACCTCTGTGCTCTCTCAATCGCCAGGCCTCTGAACCTCCGTGAAACTCAAGTCTCACGAACCCAAGAAATCCTGGCAACGCCATCTTCCAAATCAATCTAGCGGGTATGGGTGATCGGATGGTTCGCAGTCGTCGAACTGATCCTCTGCTTACTGTGGTTCCTCCTCCTCAGGATATACAAAATCAAGAGGCTGGTCCTCTTCCTCAAACTCTTTATAACATAATTTAATAAATACAGAAAACAATACATATAGAGAGGTGAGATAATCATACATCAATACCAGCATGGCAAATAAGAAAACGCCAAATACAACAGGTATAACAAATAATCAAAGCATACCATAATACAATAAAGCATACCAGAATCATCATAAATAATTATGCAATATAATACAGAAATTCAATATAACAGTATCACCGAAAATTCAATATAACAGTATCACCAAAAGTGGGTCCCACAGACATTTTCGGGTCCACTGTCGTTTATTTGTACTGACTAATAAAATAATATTATAATAATATAAAATTATTTTATTGCACAGTTAAATCCTAAAAATTAAAAGATTAATAGCCATATCATTTAGAATTAGGTTTAGTAAGATCCCCCAGCTCCGAATAATTAAAATAAGATTTCCCCGGACCGAAAATTATTATTTTCCTGTCCTGGAGCAAATTACACAAAACACTCATATATGAATTCAAAACAGTCAAATAAATTTTATATCATACAGAAAAATAGAAAACTTCACAATTAGGACATAACGATCATTTATCCTAACTTTGGGGTGTTACAAAAGTAGCAAATGGATTCTTGGATCTTAGCATAAATTGTCTTCTTTCTTAAAAATCACAAGCTTGGATATGAATGTTGATATGATGGATTGAGAATGATAGAAATATGCCTTGTGAGATTTTGAGCCTATTGATGAATGAATTGAATATCTATCCCATTCTCTTCTTTTTTGTGTGATTTTCACTCATGGAATTGTTACTCTAGAACTTGCTTTAATTCTTTTTGAGGCTACATTTTCACATGCATACATTAATATGATTGAGGCATTTTGAAATCGCTACTTTGACCAAATAGCCATCCTTGTATATTTTCCATTGTATAACCCCTTTGAACTTATTTGACCATTCCTTGTTTTTAGCTCATTTCATCCTTCAAAAAAGAAAAAAAAAAGACCATCATTGCAATTAAAGGATTATCAGAGTCTAGAATAAAGGTGGATGCTTGGAAACAACAAGAAGAAAAGGAAAATATTCAAGTCTAACAATGAATTAAATTCACCAATTTGGCATTGATCTTTAACAAAACATTCAAATATTGGTGATTATCTTTTATGATGAATGTTCTCAAACATTTTCTCCACTCTAACTAATGCTCTTTTATTCTCTTTGGTATTTATCTTTTCAAATCTATATTATCTCATCTCCTTTACCATGACCCCATTACAACCTTGAATAAAGTCCTCTTGATTTTTGTATGCATGTGTTTTGAGTAGCGGAGAAGTAGAAGATAAGCAAGCTTATGGTAGTGCAATTGTTCATGGGTTGAATAGAGTGAAATACTTACCTTTTAAACACTTGAGAGATTGAGAGTGCATTATGTGAGGATCTATCATTCTTGATTCATTCTTTTCAACTGAAGTTTGCTTGCTTGTTGGTTTGAGATGTGAAGAAATGTTATCTCATTATTGCTTTGATCCATTGAATTTCTTATTGCTCTTCTTGCTTTATCGAGTCTTTTAGAGTTTTTAGCTTTTGAGTCTGTGTCATTTTTTTTTGTCTCCTAACTTTGGTCTTATGTGTTTTGCCCAGGAGTGCAAAAAGCTAAGTGTGGGGAAATTTGATAATCATATATTTTATACATTAATAAACCCTCATTTTTAGTTATTTACACCCTTCATGTACTTAATTGATTAAGCCTGGTTATGTTTTGTAAGATTGGACTCAAATTGGACTTAATTGATTTTTTCAGCATTATTTGGGTCTTACACTATTTCTGTGTTTTAGTCATTTCTTAAGTTTTAGATGTCTAGCAATTATGAATTTTACCTTGTAGGAAAGCTGAGAGAAAGCTCTACAACTTTCATGAAGAGCTCCAGGTAAAATATGGACATCTAGAAGAGATAAATGGGCTTGGAAGATAGAACATGAGTTTTATGTCTGAAACCTAAATAATGTATAGTAATCAGAGCATAACTCGGGCTGTAAGAATTATCTTGGGCTGAAATTTGGACATTTGAAAGTTAAGACCCAGATCTACAACTTTTATGAAGAACACAAGAGCTAATTCGGACAACTTGGAGGTGATAGTGGGTTTGGAAGTCAAAATAGAGGTACTGAAACTGGGCCTAAATAGTCTACAGTCATTGGGCCATATCTCGGGCTGTAAGAATTATCTTGGGTTGAAATTTGGACATCTGAAAGTTAAGATCCAGATCTACAACTTTCATGAAGATGACTTTTCTATTTGATGACGGAATCCATGACTTAAGCAATGAATGATTTCGGAGACAAGAAATCTCAATGATTTTTCACTCTTATCCTCACCATTTGGCATTTTCCACTCATTCATCCACTTATCCACCTGCTCTCAATCAGCCCCTTTGTCATTTTGTATCCCTAATCCTCTATAAAAGGCACCATTGGCTGACCATTGGGGGCACTTGGTGTTAGGCTTAGTTTTTACAAGTTATGGTTATGCTTGTTTCTTGTTTTACTTTGTTGTAATTTTCTCTTGTTCTAAAGTGAAGCTATGTTCATCTTTCTCTTCTTCTCTCTTTCTTTCTTCTTATCTATGACTAACTAAATCTTCATCTTGCTTGGGTGAAAGAGTGAAGCTGTTGGTAATGAAATAAGGTTAGATTATTCTATTTCTTGTGCTTAAATGATATATTACCAGATGGACATTATATGTGTTGTATTTTATTTCTAATCAAGTTAGAAACCTTCTTTGTATAATGGAGATCTTGATTTATTGTAGACAATAGGATTGGCACATTGAATGCTTGAATTCATTTACAAATGTTGGTAGATAATTAAAGGAATCATAATATGATTGCATATATAATTGAACTTTGAATGTTATATTTTCCAATTGGAACCTCCGTTGTGTGTGGATTTCAATTGAGTTATAAAGAGAAATAATCTTACCTTTAATTTATTGCCAAGAGTGGATCTCCTAATCCAAGCAAGCCCTTAAATTCATTTGTGAACTTGTTTTATTACTTTTGGTGTTGTAACAAATCCTTTTCTTACCACAATTAATTTTTCTTCATCAATTCCGCATGGATGGACCTCGGACTCCCGAGAAATTTATTACTTGAGACAACCTGCACCTGGGTTTGCATCCTTAAATCCCGCAGTCATAAGGCACTCTCCATCTTGATACCAACACAAAGGTGTTCTGCACTGTCGTCCATATAGAGCCTCATAGGGTGCCATCCCTATGCTCGAATGAAAACTGTTGTTAGGTGAACTCTACCAATGGTAAAACTTCATCCTAACTTCCAGTCTATTCCAAAGTGCAAGCTCTAAGCAAATCCTCCAATGATTGAATTGTCCTTTCCGATTGATCATCAGTTTGAGGATGATATGCAGAACTCAAATGTAGCTTAGTCCCCAACGCTCCTTGCAAACTTTGCCAAAACTTTGATGTGAACCTTGGATCTCTATCAGAAATAATGCTCGAAGGCACACCATGCTATCTAACAATCTTGCTAATATACAGCTGAGTCAACTTCTCCATGTTGTACCTTATGTTGATTGGTAAGAAATGTGTTGATTTCGTGTGTTGATCAATGATTACCTATATTGAATCGTAACCCTTTCTGGTATTTGGCAATCTAACCACAAAGTCCATTGCAATATTATCCCACTTCCATTTAGGAATAGCTAGGGGTTGCAACATTGTTGACGGTCTCTGGTGTCCAACCTTTGCTTTCTGACAAATTAGATAAGACGACACACATCTAGCAATATCTATCTTCATTCCGTGCCACCAAAACAACTGTTTCAGGTCTTAGTACATCTTGGTTATTCCTTGATGCATACTCAACTTGCTCATATGAGCATTTTTTAGAATAAACTTCCTAAGTTCTTGATCCCTGGGTATACAAACTCTACCACTAAACCTTAGGATTCCATAAGTTCCTTCCTTTAATGTTGTCGCACTGCCTTGCTTCATTAACTCACTTTCCTTTTACAAAAACTTGTCAACTTTCTGTTTCTCTCGAATGTCTTCCATTAAATCACTTGAAATAGTGACCATATTCATACAAATCTTTCCTGGTGCTAATTCCACAAAGGACCATACATCTCTGAATTGTTCTATCATATCCTTCTCCTTGACCATCATAGCAGAGATACTGAGCATCTTCTTACTTAAAGCGTCTGCCACGACGTTTGCCTTTCCAGGGTGATACTGAAGTTGAAAATCAAAATCTTTCCGAAATTCCAACAACCTTCGTTGTCTCATATTCAACTCCTTTTAGTCATACAGGTATTTCAAGGTCTTGTGGTCACTAAAGACGTTGAACGTCGCCCCATAAAGAAAGTGCCTCCATATCTTCAAAGTGAATACCACAATTGCTAACTCTAGATCATGTGTTAGGTAGTTCTTCTCATGCACTCATAACTGTCTTGAAGTGTAAGCCACCACTTTTCTATTTTGCATAAGCACATATCCTAATCCTTGGTATGAAGCATCACAATACACTTTGAAGGGTTCACTCAGTTCAGGTAGAACTAACACTGGTGAAGTAGTTAGTCATCTCTTCAATTCTTGGAAACTTTCTTTATAAGTATTTGTCCACTCAAAGGCTTGATTCTTTATCGTGAGCTGAGTGAGAGGCCCTGCTATCTTAGAGAATCCCTCAATGAATCTCCGGTAATATCTAGCTAATCCCACAAAGCTCCGAATTTTTGTCACTGTCTTTGACCTTTCCCATTGCAGAATTACTTCTACCTTTAACAGATCTACTGCAATCCCTTCCTTCGAGATCACATGGCCCAAAAACTTAACCTCTTCTAGCCATAATTCACATTTCGACAGCTTAGCATACAACTTCTTCTCCTTCAGAATCTGGAGAACTATACTGAGATGTTCAACATGATCCTCCTGATTTCGAGAGTAGATTAGAATGTCGTCGATGAAGACAACAACAAATCGGTCCAGGTAAGGACAAAAGATTCTATTCATGTAATCCATGAATATGGCAGGGGCATTTGTCACACCAAACAACATCATAAGATATTCGTAATGATCATAACGGGTACGAAAAGTCATCTTGGGAATATCCTCCACCTTTACTCGAATCTGATGGCAGTCCGATCGTAGATCGATTTTAGAGAATACTGCTGCTCCTTTTAGTTGATCCATCAAGTCGTCTATCCTCAGAAGTGGATACTTATTCTTGATTGTGACCTTATTTAGCTAGCAATAGTCTACATATAATCGCGAAGTTCCATTATTCTTTCTGACTAGCAATACTGGTGCTCCCCATGGTGATACACTGGGTCTAACAAACTATTTTTCCAAGAGTTCTTCTAACTGCTTCTTGAGCTCAACTAACTCTGATGGTGACATCCTGTAGGGTGCTATAGATATAGGACCAGATCCAGGTACAAGATCAATGGTGAATTCTATCTCCTGCTCTGGTGGTAGACCAGGTACATTATTAGGAAAGACTTCGGGAAACTCGTTAACCACTAGAATTGCATTCATATCTGCCTCGCTCTCGACTTTTAAGGAAGACAATAGCATGTATCCCTGAGCTCCTTCTTTCAAGAAAGCTTGAACTTGGTTAGCCGTCAAAAATCTAGAAACTTCATCCATAGGGAAAACTATGATTTTATTAGAACAGTCTAACAGGATATGGTTAGAAAACAACCAATCCATTCCTAAAATTACGTCTAATTGGGAAAGAGGTAAACAGATCAAATTAACAGAAAAGATTCAACCTTCAACAATTAAAGGACAATTTAAACAAACTTTGGTGGTAACAACAGGTTTAGCAGTAAGGGTAGAAATAGTTAAGTCAAAAGGTAGGAAGACACAGGTAAACCAAGTCGTCACACACAGTCATAAGAAATGAAAGAGTGGGTTGCCCCAAAGTCATGCAGTACAGTTAAAAGATTACCTCTTATGGTACCCTCTTCTTGTATCAGATCTTTAGATTTGGAGGCTTTTGCTGCACTCATAGTGTTGACTCAGCCTCCTACCTGCAGTTTTGCAGCTTGTGCAGTATTGATCGAAGGCTCCGTCTTGGCTTGGTTATAGTCACGAGAGGTATGCCCAGGCTTCTCGCATTGAAAACAGATAAATCCTTTGATGGTGCAATCCCTCGTTAGGTGATCCTTCCTACACTTTATACACTTCAGCGAAGATGTCACATTCTGACTAATTCGATTTCCACCAGAACCTCCGTTGGGACCTCTACCAGGTGATTGTTGTTGACTTCCTGGTGGTCGGGAATAGGGTTTCTTCTGAAAGCGGTTTGCATTGTTGCCACCTGTAACACCCCTTGATGTAGCAACCAGAGCATAATCGTCATTACACCATAGTTACTAAATCCAAGTGTGTCACAGTCATGATAACAGTAATTTAAATTCTCAAGAGTCTATATATATATATATATTTTTTTTTTTTTAATTTGCATAGGTAGAAAATATGAGCCTCGAATGAAATATAATTATATTCAAGCCATGATACAACCACTGAAATAAAATCATATCTCTTATACATATATATATATATATATAGTCAATTTACACGAATCACTGATGACATAGAATATAACAATTACAGAGTCCAATAAAATACGGCGGGAATAAAACACTAAAAGGGGAAAAGTAGTGACCCTGGGATAGGTACTACTAGCGAGACAAAGCCGCAACCCCATATACACATACGACGCTCGGAGTCCCGGTCAACAAGTCGCATCAATGCCTCCACGCAATTGCACTCGTACGTAGCCGAAGAAACCTTGCCCAAACGCCCAATCCAATCAACCAAGGTGTGGTCCCTCTTTATCTTCCTCACGATCTTTTATCAATATAAGTAAAAAACAGACATACAAAGAAATAGGAAAGAGGTGAGACACCCATCCTTCATTACCATTGCGGCAAGAAGAAACGACACGGCGCGGAGCGCCCATAAAGCAATACGGTTCATATATTTTATAACGCAACAATGGAATTTATCATAAAAGCAATTCAATTGTAAGCAATAATAAGAATTAATAATAACAACGATATTTATAGTAAAGTAGAACAACAACAGGCAATAGCAGACATATCACAATAGTATTTCTAAGAATCAGCACAATCATCACAAGTAATAACAATCGGTCAGTCATAGTTACATAAATTAAACATTAATAATGACAGAATATATCATGGTTCATATGCATGCTTTCCCAAAGTCCTACTCCATGGAGCTAAACCCAAACAATCGGAGAGAAAGATCAGGAGACATGTCTGTGACTCGGCTGCCGAGGCCAGTGCTATCAATAATTTTTCTCGTGCACAATCATGGCATTGCACAGACATTCTACACTAGATCACGATATAGGACAGTGTCAAGTCCGGATCGTCGGTGTGTTTGCATCGGTTTGCCCCACGGCACGCAGGAGCTCTAAACTGTCCATGTGAGGGACCCGCACCCCGACGCCCCGAGGTCATAACACGACCCACACTTGTCTATTCGCACCCGCACTAAGGTGTGTTCAATCTCCTAGGCAACTAGGCCTTACAACGATCCACACGGACAATCACAATGCATAAGATACTATGCATACACATGTATGATCCACAATCTCATACAATCTCATAATATGCCACATTTAGGCCAATATAAGCATCAATGTATACATGGTCACTCACATGGACCCATAACAACATAATATCAATATCAAGTCAATTAATGCATTATTAGGTTCATTATGAATCCTAACTTAGAATTTATTCCTCTTTTCAAGGTTCATGACCAAATTCAATTCTTGCAACTAGCTTAATATTCCAAGGCAACTCGATTTCCTATAACTTGTAAATTAATTAAGCTATTAAGCCTCACACTCTCTTGTCCTTCACTCACTTAGAATCACCTTAAGTTTTACAATGGTCTCATTCTTAGTCTTCTAAAATTTATGACGTCTTGACTATACTAAATTCTTCCAATTTATTAGTTGTCCATTTATTACATAGGTTTCTAATTACCTAATCACTTATGCTTCCAAATTATCCAAACCACATACTTACCTAAAACTTGCCCTAGAGGCCGTGGCCTCACAATGGTTACAATCCCAAATTCTCTCAAGTCATCATGCTACATGTCATTCCTTTAATTCATTTAAGTGTTCACTTATCAAATTAGCTCACCAAGAACCCTAATCTTTATGCCTCAAAACCGTAGCCATCATTTAGGCTTCAATCTCAAACTTTTCTTCCATTAAATTCTATTTTGTCACTTGATTAATTCTAGTCTAATGCTCGTTACACATTAACCATAATTTATCCAATTTCCACCCTAAAAACCGTAGCCCTCCAAGAGAGATTCCCAAATATTTTTCTTCCATTTCCAATCACATAATCCAATCCAACATACCATTATATACAACAAATCAATCTAAGGTCACAATTATCACATTATATGTTACACTCTTAATTCACTTAAATTTAGATCCCCAAAATCAATCCATTTGTCTTTTTACCAAGACCAAAACCGTGGCACCCATCTTGAGTGTTGAACTCTCAAAGTCTTTCATTCATTAGTGTTAATACTATCATTCAATCTTTGATTACATGAGTCTTATTTCACTTGTATACAAAATTAATTCTCATCCCTAACTTCTAGTCAAAACCGTGGCACCATGTTGAGGTAGGAAACTCCAAATTTTCCATTTAACAACCCCAACATGATCAAGCACAATTAATATATCAAACATATTCAATAGCATAATCAAGTATCAATCAAATTCAAGAATACTAAATCATACAAAATTTATAATTCAAGCAAGCATACAAAGAGCATACAAGGATGGATTCCTCCATCAACACACATACAAGTCTCCTCACCACCATAAGTGGTTGAAGTGAGTAGTCTCCCTCTTACCTAGAGGAGACAATGCAAGAAAACAACTCCTTGGTTCCTTGATTTGTAATTTTCGGATTCCACCTTCAAGAGAACCATAAAGTGGTCAAATTCTCATATTTACAAATTTAAAGTTTGAAAAGAATGATCCTTGGTCACATAGGTAACCAAGGAAAACGAAAATGAGAAGAAAATGGGGAGAAATCAAGAATCTTTACCTTGGAAGACAATGGAGACATGGTTGGATTTTGAGCAAACCTTCCAAATGAAACTTGTAGAGAAGATGAAGATGAGTGTATAAATGTGTTTAGTGGAGAGAAAAATTAAAAAGCTTGGCCATCCATGGAGGAGTGATTTTCGGATTTGAAGAAGGAGGGGTAGAAAAGTTGGATTTTTGAAGAGATTTTCTAAAGAGAAAGTGTAGAGGAGGTTAAGAGAAGTCTAGAAATGGTGTTTATGGAGAGAAAAGTGAAGAAGAGACTCTCTAATGGTGGCTGGAATTTTCGGATCTAAGAGGAGGAAGAAGAGAAGAGGTGGAGAGAAAATGGAGATAGAAATGGAAAATGGAGAAACTTTCTACACAAAGAAGGTAGAGGAGGTGAAGGCAAGTGTAGAAATGGGCTTGGAGAGGAGAAAAGATGAACAAAAATGGAGGAAGGAGGGGCTGCAATTTCGTGCTCATGGTGGAGGTAGAGAGAAGGAGGAGAAAAGAAAAGTGAAGAAGAAGAAGAAGGAAGAGAGAGAAAGGGTCTTGAAATTAATGAATTAAAGTGATAATTGGATAATTGAAATGAAGCAATTTCCCTTCCCCTTGGCTGCATTCCAGCCGTGAATGATGAGAGAAGAGAGAGTGAAAATTGGCTTCCAAGAGAAGCTAAGGGTATTTGGGTCAATATTTGGTCAAAGCTTCTCAAAGAAGCTTTGATTATTTAACATTAAATTTGAATTAAAGTGAATGGATTAGACATAAAGTAGATTGCATTAGGATAATGTGATAGGATTTTTATTACACACTATTATCCAATAGATAATAGTTACAGTTGACAGAAGTCAGTATTTAATTAATCTGACAGATGAATTTTTCGCTGTATTGATTTATTTTTGTCTGTTAGAATTTCTCAAAATTTGTGAAACCTCGTAAACTGTGTCAAGTCTCGGGTTTAATAAGATCCCCCGTCGACATGTCCATAGTCCAAGGTTCTCAGAGAAAACATCGCATTTCTCTGATTCTGCTCAGCACGCACGCAAAACGAGGAATATATTAAAATATTCGACGGTTCCGGAAAATTCCCAGAAAATTTCTAAAAATTGCAAATATTATAAAATGACTATTCGTCATATAATTTTCCAATTTTTGAAGCACTACAGTCGTTTTCACGACTCTGCTCGAGTTTCACGCAAAACGAGGAATATATTAAAATATTCGTCGTTTCCGAAAAATTCTAGAAAAATTCACATAAATCACAAATATTAGAAAATGACTATTGGCTGCGAAATAATCAGTTTCCGGAGTGTTACACTGACCTCAACAATTCTCAGCTCAGTGCGCAAAACGAGGAATATATTAAAATATTCCGCGTTCCCAGAAAAATCCAGAAAAATTCCAGAAAATCCCAAATATTGTAAAATGATCATTTATCCTGAAATTATTAATTTTCGGGATGTTACAACACTCCCCTTCAAATAGAAATTTCGTCCTCGAAATTTTCATCCCTTAGACCAAACATTAACGTGTTTCTTCATCTTATTTTCTTACCCTCAGATTGTGTCTCTAGTTACGTCAATTTAGATCACCCTTACCAACGCTATCTCTATATCTTTGCGTTGCTTTATTCTTCTATTCTCAATCTTCACGAGAAGTTTCTCATAAATCAGACTCTCTCTGAATTGCACCGATTTTAGTTTGATGACGTGGCTGGATCGGTGACATACTTTCGCGATCGTGACATATGGAAGATATCCTGGAGATTTAGAAAGAAAGGATGACAGAATTTGTTGACAAGCTATTGAACCAACTCGAAACGAAATTTGATATAGTTCAAAGAATTTTCGAAATGGGTTTATTAGTGACCCAGACAGGACGACACTGAAACTAAACGTTATACTCCTTCAAAAACTCTAATCACCTTTCCTGTCTCATGTTTAGCCACTTTTTATCGAATGGATACTTCAGGTCCTTGTGATTGCTAAAGGCGTTGATCGTAGCAAGTGTCTCCATATTCTCAGAGAAATTTTTAACTACAACTAGCACCAAACTGTGAGTTAGGCAATTCCCAATGTGTCCTCAACTACCTTGAGGTGTAGGTCACAACCTTCCTAACCTTACATGAACACATGTCCTAGATTTTAATGTAAAGCATAAAATTCTCCAAACAGTTCCCTGGGATTAGGTAGAACCAGATCTGACAAGCATTCGAATGTCTCCTCGACCTTTAAAACCTTTCTTCACACGCGTTAGTCCATAGAAGTTTTGATTCTCTTCTTGCAAACTGAGCAAAATATCCAGGCTATCTTGGAGGATCCATTGATACTCCTTCAATCTATGTGTCTTCTTCGATAAAACTAACTAATTCCTCCAGCTATGTGTCTCTTTTACGGTCTCCGATCTTTTCTTTTGAAGAACTGCTTCAATCTCTTGGGAATCCACAACAACTCCTCCGTTTGAAATTTCATGATCCAAAACTGAACCTTCTCAATTAAGAATCCGTACTCTGATACTTTGGCATTTACTCTCTCTCCTTTAAAGTCAGGAAAACTATGCCGAGATGTCCAACGTGTATCTCCATATTTTCGAGAATAGATCAGAATGTCATCATTAATGACAATGACAATTCTGTTCTGGGTAAGGACAAAAGATACAATTTATGTCACTCATGAATACAACAAGAGGATTTGTTATTCCGAACAGCATCACGAGACACCCATAATGCCCATAGCGTGTTCGAAATCATTTCGGGGACATTCTCAATCTCCCGCGAACTTAATGATGTCCAGGACGTACATCTTTCTCCGAGGATACTCACCCTCGATCATAGTCTCGTTTGTTTGACGATGGTGCTCATCTCACTGAGACATTCCATTCTTCTCCTTAACTGACAGCACTGTAGTTCATCACGAGAAACTTACTGACTACAATGGTGACAGTCATATTCCCTTTTCTTCTGTCCTCTGCAAAAGGTAACACGTATCCTTGGATTTCTTTTCCCTCGCAAAGCTTTAACTTTGTTGGCCGTTACGAATATCAGGAGTCTTAATTCTGAAAACTAACAGGGTTTTCATTGGAATGGTTTAGCAGGATATAGCTAGAAAATGATCAACCAGTTCCTAAATCATGAACTTTAATCAATGCGATTTTTAGGTAAGCAAGATAGATCAATAAAAAGTTCAATCTTTATGGGAAGTAGGATAGATCAAATAAACTCAAGTGTCAAGATAAGTCTTAACGACGGAAATGGAAATAACTAAGTCGAAGATATGAAAGATACAGATGAATCCAAATGATTCATGCAGCTACGAATTGAAAAAGAAAAGGTTACCCCCCAGAATTCATACAGCATGATTATCGGGTCGTCATTTGAGGCGTAACTTCCCTTGTTGAGATCTCCAAATGTTGAGGTCTGATTGGATCTACCACTACTAGCACTTTCTCTATGGGTCGGGCATTGTTGTCACCTCCTTAGTACCCGTGATCATAGTTCCCGTTTAAACTTATTGACTTTTCCATTATTTCGCCTCGGAATCTAGGCAATCCATGGTTATCCCAAGTTTGACTTTCCTCCAATAGATTTTGAATCTTAACCTTCAATTCTCTTTATTATGCGGTCCCTCGATCTTGGTGAATCGTCACATCAACTATCCTTCATATTTCTCCTACGATCGCAACCATACTTCGATGGCCTTATCCTACGCCATATGTGTACGTCTACCACGAGTCGATGTCTTTCTCCGAAGACAGACCAAATATAACACAATAAAACAAACGTAATTATTTCAAGCAATATTGCCTCCCTTCGGAAGCCAAACACAAAGAGTCACACAATGCACACTATTCCAGCAAGACAAACTAATTTATGAATCTTAACAGCTTCTATCCCGAACTTCTTCATTCTGCCTCCACAGTGTAATCTCTCGTAAGTTGTCCGCTTCCAAACTGCTTCACGAACCTAACTTACACCAGCTATTTCTTTCTCCAGAAGATCGATTTTCCAAAATCCTTTGATCTCCTCACAAAAGAATTCCTATTTTCCTAACACAGTACGCCTAGGAGAAGTCATAGTTTCCTGTACACACAGAACATTACATATTGAGTAGGCCAGTCCTCAACATCATGTAACTGCATAACAGTAGCTATCAACATTCAACCTACAGCAAGTCATGCATTCCTTTCCCATCGTCTCAATCAAGAGACAAGGAAGTGCACAATAGACCAAATTCTATTATGCCTAAACATAGCAAGTCCATACCCGGCTCAACAGATGAACTTTCTCGATACCACCTAATGTAACACCCCTTGATGTAGCAACCAGAGCATAATCGTCATTACACCATAGTTACTAAATCTAAGTGTGTCACAGTCATGATACATGATAATTTAAATTCTCAAGAGTCTATATATATATATATATATTTTTTTTTTTTAATTTGCATAGGTAGAAAATATGAGCCTCGAATGAAATATAATTATATTCAAGCCATGATACAACCACTGAAATAAAATCATATCTCTTATACATATATATATATATATATAGTCAATTTACACGAATCACTGATGACATAGAATATAACAATTACAGAGTCCAATAAAATACAGCGGGAATAAAACACTAAAAAGGGGGAAAAGTAGTGACCCAGGGATAGGTACTACTAGCAGACAAAGCCGCAACCCCATATACACATACGACGCCGGAGTCCCAGTCAACAAGTCAGGCATCAATGCCTCCACGCAACTGCACTCGTACGTAGCCGAAGAAACCTTGCCCAAACGCCCAATCCAATCAACCAAGGTGTGGTC
The DNA here is from genome assembly GCA_029884605.1 of Ormosia emarginata. Classification (NCBI taxonomy): domain Eukaryota; kingdom Viridiplantae; phylum Streptophyta; class Magnoliopsida; order Fabales; family Fabaceae; genus Ormosia; species Ormosia emarginata. Next base: position 29,763,852 of record JAQQTP010000088.1, read on the forward strand.
CCTCTTTATCTTCCTCACGATCTTTTATCAATATAAGTAAAAAACAGACATACAAAGAAATAGGAAAGAGGTGAGACACCCATCCTTCATTACCATTGCGGCAGTAAGAAAACGACACGGCGCGGAGCGCCCATAAAGCAATACAGTTCATATATTTTATAACGGCAACAGCGGAATTTATCATAAAAGCAATTCAATTGTAAGCAATAATAAGAATTAATAATAACAACGATATTTATAGTAAAGTAGAACAACAACAGGCAATAGCAGACATATCACAATAGTATTTCCAAGAATCAGACAATCATCACAGTAATAACAATCAGGTCAGTCATAGTTACAGAAATTAAACATTAATAATGACAGAATATATCATGGTTCATATGCATGCTTTCCCAAAGTCCTACTCCATGGAGCTAAACCCAAACAATCGGAGAGAAAGATCAGGAGACATGTCTGTGACTCGGCTGCCGAGGCCAGTGCTATCAATAATTTTTCTCGTGCACAATCATGGCATTGCACAGACATTCTACACTAGATCACGATATAGGACAGTGTCAAGTCCGAATCGTCGGTGTGTTTGTATCGGTTTGCCCCACGGCACAGAGGAGCTCTAAACTGTCCATGTGAGGGACCCGCACCCCGACGCCCCCGAGGTCATAACAAGACCCACACTTGTCTATTCGCACCCGCACTAAGGTGTGTTCAATCTCCTAGGCAACTAGGCTTACAACAGTCCACACGGACAATCACAATGCATAAGATACTATGCATACACATGTATGATCCACAATCTCATACAATCTCATAATATGCCACATTTAGGCCAATATAAGCATCAATGTATACATGGTCACTCACATGGACCCATAACAACATAATATCAATATCAAGTCAATTAATGCATTATTAGGTTCATTATGAATCCTAACTTAGAATTTATTCCTCTTTTCAAGGTTCATGACCAAATTCAATTCTTGCAACTAGCTTAATATTCCAAGGCAACTCGATTTCCTATAACTTGTAAATTAATTAAGCTATTAAGCCTCACACTCTCTTGTCCTTCACTCACTTAGAATCACCTTAAGTTTTACAATGGTCTCATTCTTAGTCTTCTAAAATTTATGACGTCTTGACTATACTAAATTCTTCCAATTTATTAGTTGTCCATTTATTACATAGGTTTCTAATTACCTAATCACTTATGCTTCCAAATTATCCAAACCACATACTTACCTAAAACTTGCCCTAGAGGCCGTGGCCTCACAATGGTTACAATCCCAAATTCTCTCAAGTCATCATGCTACATGTCATTCCTTTAATTCATTTAAGTGTTCACTTATCAAATTAGCTCACCAAGAACCCTAATCTTTATGCCTCAAAACCGTAGCCATCATTTAGGCTTCAATCTCAAACTTTTCTTCCATTAAATTCTATTTTGTCACTTGATTAATTCTAGTCTAATGCTCGTTACACATTAACCATAATTTATCCAATTTCCACCCTAAAAACCGTAGCCCTCCAAGAGAGATTCCCAAATATTTTTCTTCCATTTCCAATCACATAATCCAATCCAACATACCATTATATACAACAAATCAATCTAAGGTCACAATTATCACATTATATGTTACACTCTTAATTCACTTAAATTTAGATCCCCAAAATCAATCCATTTGTCTTTTTACCAAGACCAAAACCGTGGCACCCATCTTGAGTGTTGAACTCTCAAAGTCTTTCATTCATTAGTGTTAATACTATCATTCAATCTTTGATTACATGAGTCTTATTTCACTTGTATACAAAATTAATTCTCATCCCTAACTTCTAGTCAAAACCGTGGCACCATGTTGAGGTAGGAAACTCCAAATTTTCCATTTAACAACCCCAACATGATCAAGCACAATTAATATATCAAACATATTCAATAGCATAATCAAGTATCAATCAAATTCAAGAATACTAAATCATACAAAATTTATAATTCAAGCAAGCATACAAAGAGCATACAAGGATGGATTCCTCCATCAACACATACAAGTCTCCTCACCACCATAAGTGGTTGAAGTGAGTAGTCTCCCTCTTACCTAGAGGAGACAATGCAAGAAAACAACTCCTTGGTTCCTTGATTTGTAATTTTCGGATTCCACCTTCAAGAGAACCATAAAGTGGTCAAATTCTCATATTTACAAATTTAAAGTTTGAAAAGAATGATCCTTGGTCACATAGGTAACCAAGGAAAACGAAAATGAGAAGAAAATGGGGAGAAATCAAGAATCTTTACCTTGGAAGACAATGGAGACATGGTTGGATTTTGAGCAAACCTTCCAAATGAAACTTGTAGAGAAGATGAAGATGAGTGTATAAATGTGTTTAGTGGAGAGAAAAATTAAAAAGCTTGGCCATCCATGGAGGAGTGATTTTCGGATTTGAAGAAGGAGGGTAGAAAAGTTGGATTTTTGAAGAGATTTTCTAAAGAGAAAGTGTAGAGGAGGTTAAGAGAAGTCTAGAAATGGTGTTTATGGAGAGAAAAGTGAAGAAGAGACTCTCTAATGGTGGCTGGAATTTTCGGATCTAAGAGGAGGAAGAAGAGAAGAGGTGGAGAGAAAATGGAGATAGAAATGGAAAATGGAGAAACTTTCTACACAAAGAAGGTAGAGGAGGTGAAGGCAAGTGTAGAAATGGGCTTGGAGAGGAGAAAAGATGAACAAAAATGGAGGAAGGAGGGGCTGCAATTTCGTGCTCATGGTGGAGGTAGAGAGAAGGAGGAGAAAAGAAAAGTGAAGAAGAAGAAGAAGGAAGAGAGAGAAAGGGTCTTGAAATTAATGAATTAAAGTGATAATTGGATAATTGAAATGAAGCAATTTCCCTTCCCCCTTGGCTGCATTCCAGCCGTGAATGATGAGAGAAGAGAGAGTGAAAATTGGCTTCCAAGAGAAGCTAAGGGTATTTGGGTCAATATTTGGTCAAAGCTTCTCAAAGAAGCTTTGATTATTTAACATTAAATTTGAATTAAAGTGAATGGATTAGACATAAAGTAGATTGCATTAGGATAATGTGATAGGATTTTTATTACACACTATTATCCAATAGATAATAGTTACAGTTGACAGAAGTCAGTATTTAATTAATCTGACAGATGAATTTTTCGCTGTATTGATTTATTTTTGTCTGTTAGAATTTCTCAAAAATTGTGAAACCTCGTAAACTGTGTCAAGTCTCGGGTTTAGTAAGATCCCCCGTCGACATGTCCATAGTCCAAGGTTCTCAGAGAAAACATCGCATTTCTCTGATTCTGCTCAGCACGCACGCAAAACGAGGAATATATTAAAATATTCGACGGTTAGGAAAATTCCCGAGAAAATTTCTAAAAATTGCAAATATTATAAAATGACTATTCGTCATATAATTTTCCAATTTTTGAAGCACTACAGTCGTTTTCACGACTCTGCTCGAGTTTCACGCAAAACGAGGAATATATTAAAATATTCGTCGTTTCCGAAAAATTCTAGAAAAATTCACATAAATCACAAATATTAGAAAATGACTATTGGCTGCGAAATAATCAGTTTCCGGAGTGTTACACTGACCTCAACAATTCTCAGCTCAGTGTGCACGCAAAACGAGGAATATATTAAAATATTCCGCGTTCCCAGAAAAATCCAGAAAAATTCCAGAAAATCCCAAATATTGTAAAATGATCATTTATCCTGAAATTATTAATTTTCGGGATGTTACACCACCTCCTCCTTGCAACCTAGTAGGTCCAAAGTTGCGATTCCGTATGTCTCGTGCCTGATCCAGATCTTCCACTCGGTAACACATGTCCAACAGCTCTAGAAACTGGTTGATCCTCAAGGTTATGACCGCCCTTTTTACGTCATGCCTCAATCCTTCCTCAAATTTCTGACACTTCCACTCCTCTTCCGGCTGGTGCTAGAAATACCTTGAAAATTTGGACAAGCTTGATAATCATATATTGTATACATTAATAAACCCTCATTTTTAGTCATTTACACACTTCATATACTTAATTGATTAAGTCTGGTTATGTTTTGTAAGATTGGACTCAAATTGGACTTAATTGATTTTTTCAGCATTATTTGTGTCTTACACTGTTTCTGTATTTTGGACATATCTTGAGTTCTAGATGTCTAGAAATTATGAATTTTACCTTGTATGAAAGCTGAGAGAAAGCTCTACAATTTTCATGAGAACTCCAGGTAAAATATGGACATCTAGAAGAGCTAAATGGGCTTGGAAGATAGAACACGAGTTTTGTGTCTAGAACCTGAACAGTGTACAGTAATTAGAGCATAACTTGGGCTGTAAGAATTATCTTGGGCTGAAATTTGGACATTTGAAAGTTAAGACCCAGGTCTACAACTTTCATGACGAACACAAGAGCTTATTCGGACAGCTTGGAGGTGATATTGGGTCTGGAAGTCAAAACAGAGGTGCTGAAACTGGGCCTGAACAGTCTGCAGTAATTGGGCTATATCTCGGGCTGCAGGTGATAAAATGAGCTGAAATTTGGATATCTGAAAGTTAAGATTCAGATCTACAACTTTCATGAAGATGACTTTTCTATTTGATGACGGAATCCATGAGTTAAGTAATGAATGATTTCGGAGACAAGAAATCTCAATAATTTTTCACTCTTATCCTCACCATTTGGCATTTTCCACTCATTCATCCACTCATCCACCTACTCTTAATCAGCCTCCTTGTCATTTTGTATCCCTAATCCTCTATAAAAGGCACCATTGGCTGATCATTTAGGGCACTTGGTGTTAGGCTTAGTTTTTACAAGTTATGGTTATGCTTGTTTCTTGTTTTACTTTGTTGTAATTTTCTCTTGTTCTAAAGTGAAGCTATGTTCATCTTTCTCTTCTTCTCTCTTTCTTTCTTCTTATCTATGACTAACTAAATCTTCATCTTGCTTGGGTGAAAGAGTGAAGCTCTTGGTAATGAAATAAGGTTAGATTATTCTATTTCTTGTGCTTAAAAGATATATTATTAAATGGACATTATATGTGTTATATTTTTTTTCTAATTAATTTAGAAACCTTCTTTGTATAATGGAGATCTTGATTTATTGTAGACAATGGGATTGGCACAGTGAATGTTTGAACTCATTTACAAATGTTGGTAGATAATTAAAGGAATCATAATATGATTGCATATATAATTGAAATTTGAATGTTATATTTTCCAATTGGAACTTCCGTTACGTGTGGATTTCAATTGAGTTATAAAGAGAAATAATCTTACCTTTAATTTATTCCCAAGAGTGGATCTTCTAACTCAAGCAAGTTCTTAAATTCATTTGTGAACATTTTCTATTACTTTTGGTGTTGTGACGAATCCTTTTCTACCTCAATTAATTTTTCTTCATCAATTCCCTGTGGATCAACCTTGGACTCCCGAGAAATTTATTGCTTGAGACAACCTGCACTTGGGTTTGCATCCTTAAATCCCGCAGTCAAGTTTTGGCGCCGTTGCCAGGGACTTGATTTGAAGTTTTAATTTATTGAGGTTCTTTTTCTTTAATAAAATCTATTCTCTCTTCTCCCTTACCGGAGCAAAAGATCGGCTTGCCGATCCTTCGGTTTCTTTACTAACTCTCTAACTTTCTAACTATCTAACTTACTAACCTACTAACTTGCTAACATACTAACTTTCTAACTTTTATATTTCGTCATTTATTTTACGCCTACTAACTTTTATTTTATGTCATTTATTTTCTACTTACTAACTTTTTAATTTTTGTTACTCTAACTTTTAATTTCTACTCTCTAACTTTTTAATTTCTGTTATTTATTATTGCTTTCTAACATAACAAAATAATCTTTCTTCTTCTCTTCTCTTTCTTGACTCTGTGGGGCTCTGCCTCTCTCCGGTTTTCATATTTTAAATTTATTTTCTGCAATTTACTTTCCGCAATTTACTTTTCGCACTTTATTTTCTGTATTTTATTTTAACTTTTTATTTGTTAATAGTTATTGGGTGGATGGTTTATACCACATCCTTGTTAATATTTAATGGCGGGTTATACCGCCAGCTTGTACATTATTTTTGTTTATTTATTTTAAGTTATTTATGTATTTATGCTTAATTGGTATCATGATTTAAATTCTAGTCGTTTAGTTAAAATTCATCCTGGTACTTTATATATTGATTTGTTTGAATCACAATTGACACAATGGCTGACAATGAAAGTGTACATGATGAACTTGAAAATTAATCGTTGCGAACCATGCGTGAATATTTGCAACCACCTCGAAATTCTAGTCCATCATGTTTTATCTTTCCACTCAATGCCAACAATTTTAGATTTAAGCCAGGTATGATTTCTTTACTTCCTAATTTTCATGGTTTAGAATCTGAAAGTCCATATTTACATCTGAAAGAATTTGAGGAAGTATGTATTACCTTCAATGATCAAAATTATACTGAACAGATTGTTAAGCTTAAATTGTTTCCTTTTTCTTTAAAAGATAAAGTAAAATCTTGGCTTAACACTTTGAAACCAAGATCAATTGGCACATGGCAAGAAATGCAAGGTGAGTTCTTAAAGAAATTTTTTCCAACACATAAAACCAATGCTATGAAAAGACAAATCCAAAATTTTTTCCAAAATTCAAATGAAGCATATTTTCAATGTTGGGAACGGTTTAAAGATTTGTTAAATTCTTGCCCACATCACGGTTTTGAAAAATGGCGCACTATAAGCTTCTTTTATGAAGGTTTAACACCTGAAACTAAACAATTTTTGGAAACAATATGCAATGGTGAGTTTCTTGATAAAGAACTTGATGAAGCTTTAGACTATTTGAACCAGTTGGCTGAAAATTCTCAATCTTGGCATAGTACTAACACTTTTGAAAATTCAATTAGATCTAATCTTGCAAGTGCTAATAAAGGAAAATATCACCTTAGTCAAGAGGAAGATCTAAATGCTAAATTTGCTAGTTTGGTTAGAAAGGTTGAAGTCATGGAATTAAGAAAAGCAAAAGAAATCAAATCTGTGCAAAATGAAGAAATTTGTGGCATTTGTGATGACTTAGGACACTCAACACACGAATGTCCTAACATTCCTGTTTTTAAAGAAGTTGTACATGAGCAAGTAAATGCAATGAATAATTTTAAAAAGCCATTTACTTCTTCTTTTTCAGATACATACAATCCAGGATGGAGAAATCACCCGAACTTCAGCTGGAGGAATAATACTCAGTCATAATTTGTGCAACCACCACCTCCTCAGGCATAACAGGACTTTCAAAATTCTCAAGGATATGCACCTTATGTCCCACCATATAGAAAAAACCTTGAAGAAACACTGCATGTATTCGTAGAAAAGCAAGCGGCTATTAATAAACAAAACAATTAAACCATGAATGACATAAAAGACATTATTGCTAAACTTTCTTCTGTAACATCCCGGGACTGCCTGCAGGATTGACGAGTGTCTCCACAAACCAACACGAGTCTTTTCAGCGTGCTTTGTCCTCACTCACACGCATCTTAGGAAACTTCCCAAAAGGTCACCCATCCCACAATTGCTCCAGGTCAAGCACGCTTAACAATGGAGTTCTTATGTTCTAGGCTCCCGAAAAGAAGTTGCAACTTGTTGATATGGTTACGCTTAATCAATTCCTTTATGTCATCCTCAACTATACAGTCCCATACCTGCACAGTCTCTGAATCCCTCTCATTCCGGTGCGTATTCTGTTCATTCATAGGACCCTTCGCCTAGAAGCATGCCAGGAGCCGCTCCTTGTACGTGCTTCTCATGCACCGGCATCCACTCCCCTCCCTCATCAATCCCAGGACACCACATCTTCTGCACTCACCATTCACGAGAAAGGAAAATTTCCTTCTCAACCTCAACCAAATCCCAAAGGTCAGTACAGTCTAAATGAGGGTAGTTCAGAAAACCAACAAATGGACCAAGTCAAGTTAGTGATAACTCTTAGGAGTGGAAAGGTTGTTGAAAAACAAATCCCCAAATCTTGTGAGAAAGAAGATGAACCAGTTCCCCAAGAAAATGAAGAAGTTGACCGAAAGGCGACCAAACTCTCGCCTTCACCCCCATTTCCTCAAGCATTGAATAATCCAAAGAAATTGGACCACCACACTGAAATTTTTAAAATTTTGAAACAAGTGAAAATCAATATTCCTCTGTTAGATGCTATCAAACAGATTCCTTCTTATGCCAAATATTTGAAGGACTTGTGCACTGTTAAAAAGAAATTAAATGTGAAAAAGAAAGCATTTTTGGCTAAGCAGGTAAGCTTCATTCTTCAAAATAATAATGCGTTAAAATATAAAGACCCTGGTTGTCCTACAGTTTCATGCATTATTGGAGAACATAAAATTGAAAAAGCTTTACTTGATCTTGGTGCTAGTGTCAATTTGCTTCCATATTCAGTTTATCAGCAACTCAACTTAGGTGAGTTAAAACTAATTTCTGTAACTCTTCTACTTGCAGATATATCAATTAAAATTCCAAGAGGAATAGTGGAATATGTGTTGGTTCAAGTTGATAAATTCATATATCCTGTGGATTTTATTGTCTTGGATACTAAACCTATGGTTGATAGTTGCAAGTCAATTCCTGTTATTTTAGGCCGTCCATTTTTAGCAACATCTAATGCTTTGATAAATTGTAGAAATGGAGTAGTGAAGCTAACATTTGGAAACATGACACTAGTGCTCAATGTTTTTAACATGTGCAAGCAACCACAGGAAGTCCTTGATGAAAAGAAGGAAGTTGAAGGAATTGAAGTCATTATAGATAATCATCTTTAAACAAGGAGTTATTCTGACCCATTAGAAATTTGTTTAGTCAATTCATTAGATTCAAGCATACAATTAGAAGATGATATCTCAAAAATATGCTCCTTGCTTGGTTGTACACAAGCAATGGAGTACAAGGGATGGAAGCCAAGAGTTGAAGAGCTAAAACCCATGAATGATAATGCCCATGAAGAAGTACCCACACTGGAACTAAAGTCATTACCTGCTGGGTTGAAGTACTCATTTTTGGGAGAAAAGCAAAACTTTCTAGTGGTAATTTCCTCGTCTTTTACTGAAGAATAAGAATGTATGTTAACAGAAGTACTTAAAAGGCATAAAAGTGCAGGACGTTAAAGGACATAAAATGCATTAATCCATTAATTTGTACACATAGAATACATTTAGAGGATAATGCTAAAACTCCTTAACAACCTCAAAGAAGATTAAATCCACACATGAAAGAGGTAGTTAGAGCTAAAGTCCTTAAATTGCTTGATGTTGGAATTATATATCCTATCTCTGATAGTCAATAGGTAAGCCCTACACAAGTTATGCTTAAGAAATCTGGAATAACAGTGGTTGAAAATGATAAAGGTGAATTAATACCTATGCGAGTCTCATCTAGTTGGCGTATGTGTATTGATTTTAGAAAATTAAATGCTGCTACTAGGAAAGATCATTTTCCATTGCCGTTTCTTGATCAAATTCTGGAAAGGGTAGCAGGACATCCATACTACTATTTTCTTGATGGTTTTTCAGGTTATAATCAAATACCAATTGCATTGGAAGATCAAGAAAAGACCATTTTTACATGTCCCTTTGGTACTTTTGCATATAGAAGAATGCCTTTTGGCCTTTGTAATGCTCCGGCAACATTTCAAAGATGCATGTTAAGCATTTTTAGTGACATGATTGAGCACTATTTAGAGGTTTTCATGGATGATCTGACAGTTTTTGGAAATTCTTTTGAAAATTGTCTTGATAATTTGGAAAAAGTTCTTAAAAGATGCGAAGAAAAATGATTTGTGCTAAATTGGAAAAAAATGTCATTACATGGTTACCTCAGGAATAGTGTTAGGTCATGTGATATCTTCTAAAGGAATTGAAGTTGATAAGGCCAAAGTTGAATTAATTGCTCATTTGCCTTCCCCAAAAACAGTCAGAGAAATTCGTTCCTTTTTAGGATATACAGGATTTTACAGAAGATTCATTAAGGACTTTAGTGTCATATCTAGACCATTATGTAATCTTCTGTTGAAAGATGCACCATTTGATTGGACTCAAGAATGTCAAAAATCTTTTGAAAAATTAATTAGTCTTTTGACATCTGCTCCTATCATGCAATCTCCTGACTGGTCTTTACCTTTTGAGTTAATGTGTGATGCTAGTGATTTTGTTGTGGACGCTGTTTTAGGCCAAAGAAAAGAAGGTAAGCCTCATGTGGTTTGTTACGCAAGTAGAACTTTAAACAGTGCACAAATGAATTACACTACTATTGAAAAGAACTACTTGCTGTAATTTTTACACTGGACAAATTTCGATCTTACTTAATTGGTTCTTCTATTGTGATTTTCACTGATCATTCTGCTGTTAGATATTTGATGTCTAAGCAAGATGCCAAACCAAGATTGATAAGGTGGATCTTGTTGCTTCAAGAATTCAATATCACAATAAAAGATAAGAAAGGAGCCGAAAATGTTGTCGTTGATCATTTGTCCAGACTTACAATAGGCTCACCTTTTGATAGCACACCTATCAATGATTCTTTTCCTGATGAATTTTTATTTTTTGTCAATTCCATGCCTTAGTTTGCTAACATAGTCAACTTTCTTGTAACAGGAAAGATGCCGCCTCAATGGACGCACCAAGATAGAAGGAAATTTTTGACAGAGGTGAAAAATTTTTATTGGGATGACCCATACTTGTTTAAATATTGTGCTGATCAAATCTTTCGGAGATGTGTGCCCGACAGTGAAGTAGGTAGTGTCATTAAATTTTGTCACTCAGAAGCATGTGGATGTCACTTTTCTTTAAAGAAAACAGCTGCGAAAATCTTGCAGTGTGGATTTTATTGGCCCACTTTATTTAAGGACTGCTATACTTTTTACAAAAGTTGTTAAAATTGTCAAACGTTGGGCTCAATTTAAAAAAAAAAACATGATGCCTTTGAACCCCATCCTTGTCATTGAAATTTTTGATTGTTGACGAATTGATTTCATGGGTCTATTTCCATCTTCATTTGGATTTGTGTATATTTTGGTTGCAGTTGATTATGTCTCAAAATGGATTGAGACGATTCTATGCCGACACAATGATCATAAAACTGTTCTCAAATTTTTAAAAGAAAATATCTTGTGTCGATTTGGAATCCCTCGAGCTATTGTAACGCCCCTTTTTGGGAGGGAACGTCACATTGTCAAACAAAGTAAAATGCGGAAATTAAATAATTAACGATTAAGACCCGGTTCATTTTAATTAATTAATGTTTAACCATGTGAGCAAACTTGACAATATTTTTTTTTATATAATAATAATAAGGATACTACGGAGTGCGGATAAAAGTAACGAATAAAACAATACATAGAGATTTGCACCTGAATAGCATGCATATATATATCTAGAGTTTAATACAACTGTTTCATAAATACAAGCCTGGCCATCATCAAAAAGCAAAACTATACCCACCCCAAGGAAACATGCATATATACCCTCATGCATATACAAAATATACAGCCCAAATCAAAAGAAAGATACATCGAGGCCCCCAAAAACAAAAACACGCGGCCATCGGTAGCCACCAATGATCATCGACCCTCAAATAAAAAGGGACCGATTCAGGATCATCAGGAGGACCCTCATCAGGATCTTCCTCATCCGAGGACTCATCCATAGGAACCACAGATGCACGGGACGGGGCCCGAGCGGTGGAATCGAAAGAATCCTCTTGCGGGGTGTAATAACGGGGACCCCACATCTCCCTGATAGGCAGGTAAAACTCCAAGCGTAAGCTGAGGTAGCAAGTGAGGACAGTGCCTCATGGCGTCTCCGAGGCAAGTGATATCGACACGTCTCCCACATACACACAGCGGTCGGAGTTTAGGTTGATGTGCCAGCACTCCGGCCCTCCAAGGAAGGTCAGACGCACATCTCCCAAAAATCCGCGCATGCGTGCAGACATCGTCGCAGTCAAAGTCAATCCTGTGCAGGCCAGAAGCCGGGGAAGGCAGGCTCTTCTGTCTCTTCACCGTCGTCTTCGATCGACGGGGTGCACATAAACAGCAAATAATAGAAGCACAGGGAAAGAGGTAAGATATCCTACTCTCAATACCAATACAGCAACCAAGAACCGAACGGCGCATAACGCCCACGTAGCATGTAAAGGCAATAAATAAGCTTTTAAACAGATAACCAGTCAAGCAATCATTAATAGAGGTAATGAATAATTCATAATATCCAGGAAGTTAAATTCAGACAGTTAAATATCATGTAAACAATAATTTTCAGATGTCAGAATATTCCATGATGCATGGACACAACATTCAATTTCCTACTCCATGGAGCTAAACTCAAACAGTCGGAGAGAAAGATCAGGAGACATGTCTGTGACTCGGCTGCCGAGGCTAGTGCTATCAATAATTTTTCTCGTGCACAATCATGGCATTGCACAGACATTCTACACTAGATCACGATATAGGACAGTGTCAAGTCCGGATCGTCGGTGCGTTGCATCGGTTTGCCCCACGGGCAAAGAAGCTACCAACTACCCATTGTGGAGGACCCGCACCCCGACGCCCCCAAGGTCATAACAAGACCCACACTTGTCTACTCGCACCCGCACTAAGGTGTGTTCAATCTCCTAGGCAACTTGGCCTTACAACAGTCCACAAGGACACCACAATGCATAAGACACTATGCATGCTCATGTATGATCCACAATCTCATACAAATTCATAATATACCATATTTGATCAAGAGAGTGCGATAAGCAAATTTGCATCCAAAAAGAACCCAATATCAACATAATATCAATTTATAATTCAAGGAACATAATTTAGGTCCATTATGGATTTCTAAAATCTCTAAGTCTTATGAAAATTATCTCATTGGTTCATTAAGGTTTATGAAGTCCTTAAGCTTTTGTATTCCTTGATTACTTGTAATCCTAGTATTGGGTTATGAAATCTTAACTCAGATTTTCACCTAGAGGTCATGGTCTTCCCAAGGTTTCAAATAAATCATGTTCACATCATTAGGTCCATTTACTTGTTGTTTTGATCCAAGCTATTTGATTCTTACAATTACCTTCCAAACTTAGCTTATTTCCTAAGCCTTAACCACAAATCATCATAAAATTTATCGTTGCAAGTTTCCTACTATTAATCTATGTTTTTAATTGCTTGATTAATTCAAGTCTTGATGTCTCAAATTTTTGCTATCTTTTCCCCTCATTCAAGCTCTCAAAACCGTGGCACTCAAGAGTTCCAACAACCAGAATTTTATCCACTTTGATCACCCTTAACTACTTGATTTAATTAGCCTTACATTGATCAAAATTTAAGCATCATTTCCATTCAATTTCCAGCCCAAAAACAGCCCCAAAACAGAGTCAAAACCGTGACACTTGTAATGGTCCAGCAACCAGAATTTTGTCCACTTTAATCACCCTTAACTACTTGATTTAATTAGCCTTACATTGATCAAAATTTAAGCATCATTTCCATTCAATTTCCAGCCCAAAAACAGCCCCAAAACAGAGTCAAAACCGTGGCACATCCAGGGGGTTCCAGCACCAGAATTTTCAGCAAGCAAGCATGGATATCAACCACAAAATTACATGAATAATTAACCACTCAATCAACTACTCAAAGCTAAATTAAGACAACAATCAAAGAATCAAATTTTCAAGCAATTTCAAGAACAACCACTATGTGGTTCTTCTTCCAAAAATCAAATGCAAGATTCCTAGTTGCTAAAGAGGTTGAGGAGGATTAATCTTCCTCTTACCAAGATGAAGAACCAAGAAAATTTCCAAGAAGCACTTGATTTTCGGATTTGAAGCTCCAAAAACCCTAGAAAATGTGGTCCAAGTTAGAACAATGTAATGGTGTGAAAAAGAAGAAGGAAATGACCATTAAATCAAGATGAAAACTAGAAATGAAAATGGAGTGGAAATCTGAAAATTTTCAGCCATGGGAGCTCACCTTCAAAGCTTGAGAAATGGTTGAAGATGGAAGCTTTCTTGAAAACTCCAAGCACAAAAGATGATGAGAAGGAGTAGGAGATTAAGAAAATATGGTTGAAGTAAATTTTTATGAAGGTTGGGGTCTTGGAGGGTGGCTGGACGTGTGGTGGCTGGAAGAGAAAAAAAAAGAAATGGTTGAAGAGAGAAAGAAGAAGAAGAAACGTAAAAAGGAAGAAGAAATGTGTTTTTGGGTGTTAATACATTTAGATGTAATATTAGGATAGTAAAAATCAATTATTTCACTTGAGTGGGCTGCAGATCACGTACAGAGAGAGAGAATTGAGTGACAAAATTGGCTTCCTTTGGAAGCTAATTCATGTGGTCAAAGCTTGGGGTCAAAGCTTCTTAAGGAAGCTTGAATATTTAACTATTAAATTTGAATTAAAGTGGATAGATTTGATATAAATTGGATTACATTAGGATAATGTGATAGTATTTTTATTACACACTATTATCCAATAGATAATAGTTACAGTTGACAGGAGTCAGTATTTAATTAATCTGACAGATGAATTTTTTCATTTGATCTTGATTTAATTGTATCAGTAAAGATTTCTCAAAAATTGCAAAACCTCGTAAACTGTGTCAAGTCTCGGGTTTAGTAAGATCCCCCGTCGACTTATCCATAGTCCAAGGTTCTCAGAGAAAACATCGCGTTTCCCTGATTAGCGCTCGCCGCAATACGTAAAACGAGGAATATATTAAAATATTCGACGGTTCCGGAAAATTCCCAGAAAATTCTCAAAAATTGCAAATATTATAAAACGACTATCCGTCATATAATTTTCCAATTTTTGAAGCACGATCGTTTTCCGCGACTGACTGCTCGAGTTTCACGCGTAACGAGGAATATATTAAAATATTCGTCGTTTCCGAAAAATTCGAGAAAAATACACATAAATCACAAATATTGGAAAATGACTATTCATGGTGAAATAATGAATTTCGGGGTGTTACACTGGTCTCAAGCAATTCTCGGCCAGGTGCACGTAAAACGAGAAATATATTAAAATATTCGTCGTTTCCGAAAAATTCCAGAAAAATTCCTAAAAATCAAGAATATTATAGAACGATGATTCATGATCAAATATGTATTTTTCGGAATGTTACAGCTATCATAAGTGATGGGGGAACACATTTTTGCAATAAACCATTTGAATCTTTAATGAAGAAATATGGTATTACACACAAAATTGCCACCCCTTATCACCCTTAGACAAGTGGACAAGTTGAATTGGCAAATAGGGAGATTAAACAAATTTTAGAAAAAATGGTTAACCCAAACCATAAAGATTGGTCTTTAAGACTAAACGATGCACTTTGGGCTTACCGTACTGCTTTCAAAACAACTTTGGGCATGTCACCCTATCGATTAGTCTATGGAAAACCTTGTCTCTTGCCTGTAGAATAGGAACATAAAGCATTCTGGGCCATTAAAGCTTTCAATCTAAATCTTGATGATGCTTGCAAGATACGCAAATTGAAATTAAATGAACTTGAGGAATTGAGAAATAATGCATATGAGAACTCAAAGATTTATAAAGCCAGAACAAAAGCTTTTCATGGCAAGACAATTTTGAGAAAATCTTTAGAAATTGGTCAAAAAGTTCTGCTTTATGATTCTTGCCTACACCTATTCCCTGGAAAATTGAAATCTAGGTGGAGTGGTCCTTTTGTTGTCAAACATGTGTATCCTCATGGGGCTATAGATATTGAAAATCCTAAGAATGGTAATGTGTTTAAATTCAATGGACAAAGGCTCAAACCATTTCTGGAAAACCAAGTTGATAAGGTAGAATTCATCTCTCTTTTTGATCCTTGTTATGAATAGAATTCATTCTAATTTGGTTGCCTTGTTTTTGCAGTTCTTTGTGTTGTTGGTTAAGTGGCAGATACGGTACTCCATGACTCTCAAGTCGGTTTGTTTTTCAATTTCCCAAAATAACTGAATCCTTATTCTCCTTTAAAATGGATGCCATTCTTTCAAACCCGAGAAAACATTTTCCTTCTCTCCCTCAAAATGCTCTGAAAAAAATCTACAAAGTTCGATGTGAAAGATTGAGACTGTTAATGCACAAAGGTACGCCAAAAGATGTATGATGGATAATTGAAGCAAAGGTCGGACTAGTAGGTGAGTCTTCAATTTCATTTGACTTATACATGCCAGGTCTTGGAAGAAGTTCATATTCTAAAAGGAGAAGAGCAAAAAGGTTACAAGTCTATTACAAATGTGGACGATGGAATTGTAACAAGCGATGTCGTTCTTTGGGGATGGTTTCCGCAAATAGAGGAGATAAAATTTTCTTCATTAAGAATGGACTGAGTAAGGAGTCATTAGATGATATTTTATTGACTCTTGAGATGCATTCTTGTGGATTGGTGCATCGTGAAATTCTTAATTTGTGGAATCACTTTAAGGATGAAGAAAAAACGCTACAGTCTTGGGAATCTGACTTTAAAAGACCCTGTTTGCCAATTTATAAGAAAATTGGATGGGAAGCTTATCCTTGACTCATAAAAGGCGTTTAAGCCGTTACTGGACATTAAATTAGAGGCAGATGTGAGCCATATCCACAACAATCTGTACATATCATCTTCTACTTCTTCATGTCATCTTTCAAAAAAACATAAAAAAAAAAAAAAAAAAAAAAAAAAAAAAAAAAATAAAAAAATAAAAAAATAAAAAAAAAAAAAAAAAATAAAAAAAATAAAAAAATAAAAAAATGTTTGGACAAGGGCGATCCGAAAGGAGTACCATGGCTTTAATTAGTTGTGGAACCCCAACCTTTGGCTAACCCGTCATTGACTCGGGTAGACCTTTGCACGCTGGTCCTTAAAAAAAAGTTTGTGTACCATGCTCTGTAGAGAGCCACACTCCATAACCCAATGTTTACCATCTAGGCACTGTGGAGTTAATGGACAAGCAGAAGCGTCCCACTCTGGTTATTAGTGAGAAGTAACCCGCGGCGGCCAAAGCGTATGAGGCATCTGAGTTTGATCCTCTCTTTTATTAGAAGGGGCTCTCAGCGCCCTAGGATGGGATGTTTTGGATCTTGGACATTACGGATTTCAGATTTTAGCATCTTTGTTGATGTTACGACCCCAAGTGTGAGCGCTCCAGGTTCCAGACCCAGGATGGAAACCCAAGATGGTTTCTTCTTTCTCCTTTCTTCGAATAAACGGACGTGAGTGTCTACTGCACTGGTGACACGCAGTATAAAGATATGCCACTACTGCACTCATGACGCGCAGTATAAAGATACGCCATGAAAGCTGTACATACAAGAATGTCATCATTTGCTATTATATTTCTTTTATCTTTGTATGATTTTACTGTATTTTGGTTTTGGACAGACGATCCTTTGAGCAGGGTCCTTCAGGGGTTTCTAGACTTCTTTACCCTGATGATTTTCTTGAAGTAAAAAAAAAACAAAAAAAAAAAAAACAAAACAAAAAAAAAAAACAAAAAAAAAACAAAAACAAAAAAAAAACAAAAACAAAAACAAAAACAAAAAACAAGAACAAAAAAAAAAAAAAAAAAAGATTTTGTGTTTCTTAATTTCAAACTTTTCTGACAACAGCCAACATACCCTTATAGGTGCAATTATTACCCTTTCTGTTCTTTTTCCTATTTAAACACTCTATTTTCTCCACTTTCCTCCAACTCAGAATCATTCAAAGGGAAGGTGAGAATAGAAATGGAAGGTGTTTCTGTTCGTCAACTTAAAAATATCTTTGTATTTTGTGGATCTAAGTATGGGAAGGGTTTAGAGTTTGTAAATGCAGCTACCACTCTTGGTCGATCACTTGCTGCAAAGAATATTCATCTTGTATATGAGGGAGGTTGTCGTGGGTTAATGGGGACTATATCACTTGCTGCATATATAGGAGGTAGTCAGGTTTTAGGTGTCATTCCTGAACCTTTAGCTCAACAGAACATCATTGGAAAGACAATTGGAGAGGAACTTAAGGTATCATCAATGCATGAACAAATGAAGATAATGCTTGTTGAATGTAAATAATTTCTTTGATATTTTGTTAATCTTTCTTGACCATGCTGTGGAACAGAAATTTATCACACCTTCGACAAGACAACTTCTTATCTCTGCTTCCACTATTGATGAGTTGATTGATAAATTAGAAGCTTTTGTTCATAAACCTGACCCAGCAATAGCTCAGATAGATTGGTCAGCAGGAAGCAGTGAGGGAAACAAGATGAAAAAGGAGCCAGATTTGACATTTCGTTTATAGTTTTTCTTTACTTTTGATTTTATTTATCGTACTTTGTTTTTGTTTAAATTTGTGTCAGATTTCTCCAACAGGTAATATCTTCTATCCTTTACTCATCTATATTTTAACATTGAGGACAATGTTGTGATCTAGTTGGGGGGAAGGATAGTTGACCAATTTTTTTTCTTTTCTTTTTTGGGAAGTATGATATGATTGTCATGGACTTATTAAACCAATGAATGATGGTAGAGTAAGGAGTAATTTTACTTTTGAGACGCATCTAAATTGGGAAGTATGTTTAGTGGTATGACTATCAGAAACCTATTCGTAGTAAAACCAATTAAGGATGGCAGAGTAAGGAGTAAATTTTGGAAACAATTTATTACTCTTGGGACGCATCTTAGTTAAGGAAATAATTATTTTGTGTAGAAGTAGCAAATAGATTCTTGGATCTGAGCATAAATTGTCTTCTTTCTTAAAAATCACAAGCTTGGATATGAATGTTGATATGATGGATTGAGAATGATAGAAATATGTCTTGTGAGATTTTGAGTCTATTGATGAATGGATTGAATATCTATACCATTCTCTTCTTTCTTGTGTGATTTTCACTCATGGAATTGTTACCCTAGAACTTGCTTTGATTCTTTTTTAGGCTACATTTTCACATGCATACATTAATATGATTAAGGCATTTTGAAATAGCTACTTTGACCAAATAGCCATCCTTGTATATTTTCCATTGTGTAACCCCTTTGAACTTGTTTGACCATTCCTTGTTTTAAGCTCATTTCATCCTTCAAAAAAAAAAGATAAAAAAAAAGAAAAAAAAAGAAAAAAAAACATGTTTTTACTCAACCTTAGGGAATAAGAGAGCATTAACCTTGTTCTTGAACAAGTGTAGGGGTGTGTGTGCAAAATGATCAAAAAAAAAATTTTGACCACCGTTGCAATCAAAGGATTATCAGAATAAAGGTGGATGCTTGGAAACAACAGGAAGAAAAGGAGAATGTTCAAGTCCAACAATGAATTCAATTCACCAATTTGGGATTGATCTTCAACAAAACATTAGTCAAATATTGGTGATTGTCCTTTATAATGAATGTTCTCAAACATTTTCTCCACTCTAACTGTACCATAATGCTCTTTTATTCTCTTTGGTATTTATGTTTTCATATCCATATTATCCCCTCTCCTTTACTATGACCCCATTACAACCTTTAATAAAGTCCTCTTGATTTTTGTATGCATATGTTTTAAGTAGCAGAGAAGCAGAAGATAAGCAAGCTTATAATAGTGCAGTTGTTCATGGGTTGATAGAGTGAAATACTTACCTTTTAAACACTTGAGAGATTGAGAGTGAATTCTGTGAGGATCTATCATTCTTGATTCATTCTTTTCAATTGAAGTTTCCTTGCTTGTTAGTTTGAGATGTGAAGAAATGTTACCTCATTAATGCTTTGATCCCTTGAATTTCTTGTTGCTCTTCTTGCTTCATCGAGTCTTTTAGAGTTTTTAGCTTTTGAGTCTGTGTCATTTTTCTTTGTCTCCTAACTTTGGTCTTTTGTGTTTTGCCCAGGAGTGCAAAAAGCTAAGTGTGGGGGAATTTAATAATCATATATTGTATACATTAGTAAACCCTCATTTTTAGTCATTTACACTCTTCATGTACTTAATTGATTAAGTCTGGTTATGTTTTGTAAGATTGGACTCAAATTGGACTTAATTGATTTTTTCAGCATTATTTGGGTCTTATACTATTTCTGTATTTTAGACATATCTTGAGTTCTAGATGTCTAGCAATTATGAATTTTACCTTGTAAGAAAGTTGAGCGAAAGCTCTACAACTTTCATGAAGAACTCCAGGTAAAATATGGACATCTAGAAGAGCTAAATGGGCTTGGAAGACAGAACACGAGTTTTGTGTCTGGAACCTGAATAGTGTACAGTAATCAGAGCATAACTCGGGCTGTAAGAATTATCTTGGGCTGAAATTTGGACATTTGAAAGTTAAGACCCAGATCTACAACTTTCATGACGAACACAAGAGCTCATTCGGACAGCTTGAAGGTGATATTGGGTCTGGAAGTCAAAACAGAGGTGCTGAAACTGGGCCTGAATAGTCTGCAATAATTAGGCCATATCGCGGGCTGCAGGTGATAAAACGAGCTGAAATTTGGATATCTGTTAAGATCCAGATCTACAACTTTCATGAAGATGACTTTTCTATTTGATGACGAAATCTATGACTTAAGCAATGAATGATTTTAGAGACAAGAAATCTCAATAATTTTTCACTCTTATCCTCATCATTTGGCATTTTCCACTCATTCATCCACTCATTCACCTACTCTTAATCAGCCTCCTTGTCATATTGTATCCCTAATCCTCTATAAAAGGCACCATTGGCTGATCATTTAGGGCACTTGGTGTTAGGCTTAGTTTTTACAAGTTATGGTTATGCTTGTTTCTTGTTTTACTTTGTTGTAATTTTCTCTTGTTCTAAAGTGAAGCTATGTTCATATTTCTTTTCTTCTCTCTTTCTTTCTTCTTATCTATGAGTAATTAAATCTTCATCTTGCTTGGGGTGAAAGAGTGAAGCTCTTGGTAATGAAATAAGGTTAGATTATTATATTTCTTGTGCTTAAAAGATATATTATTAAATGGACATTATATGTGTTGTATTTTGTTTCCAATTAATTTAGAAACCTTCTTTGTATAATAGAGATCTTGATTTATTGTAGACAATGGCATTGGCACAGTGAATGCTTGAACTCATTTACAAATGTTGGTAGATAATTAAAGGAATCATAATATGATTGCATATATAATTGAACTTTGAATGTTATATTTTCCGATTGGAACCTCCGTTATGTGTGGATTTCAATTGAGGTGTAAAGAGAAATAATCTTGCCTTTAATTTTTTACCATGAGTGGATCTTCTAACCCAAGCAAGTTCTTAAATTCATTTGTGAATATTTTCTATTACTTTTGGTATTGTAACAAATCCTTTCCTACCTCAATTAATTTTTCTTCATCAATTTCCTATGGATCGACCTCGGACTCCCGAGAAATTTACTATTTGAGACAACTTGCACTTGGGTTTGCATCCTCAAAATCCCGCAGTCAAAGCTCTCGAACCTCACAATATACTCGTTGACAGTCATGTTCCCTTGTCTCAAACTGAGGAAGTCCATTTCTTTGGCATGTCTTGCACTTGCTGGGAAATACTTCTCCGAGAATTTACCCTTGAATACCTCCCAGGTGATTACTCAGCTTTCAGCTTTTAGTAGTCTCTGTGCTCCGTTCCACCAATCTTCCACGTGTCCGATCAGCATGAAAGCAACATAGTTTACCTTCTTGTCATTTGCAAAGTTCATGCCTCTGAAAATTTTCTCTAGCTCCTTGATCCAAAGACTAGCCTTCTCTAGATCAAATTCCCCCTTAAACTGAGGAGGGTTATTACGATGAAACTCTGACAGATTTTGAGCATCGGTTATTGCTTCTAACTGTTGTGTAGGCATTTCTTGCTATTGAGCAGCTCTCTCAGTTTGTTGTGCAATAATGTCCGCTATTCATTGCATGGCCTCAATAGCTGCAGCAATACCTCCACTGCGTGTCATTTCGCTTTTTCAGAGTGAAATTGAATAAAAACACAAGGAAGAATTAGATGTATCCTTTCGGAATACCAAACACAGAGAATCACATAGCACAAATAAGACAAACCTAACCACAAAGACCCAAAAGAAAACTTAAACCAGGGCTCTGATACTAAACTAGTGTAATGCCCATTTTCGGAGAGGGGCCGTCACACCAAACCATGAACGGAAGCAAAATATAAACTAAGACCCAGTTCATTATAATATAGATAAGCCTGTTCATTTGTAAACGTATAATAATGTGGCGAATTCTTTTTTTTTTGTAAGAAAATGATAAAACATAATTACAGCAGAAATTAACATGAGAAGTAAACCATACATTCATACATCATATGTATATATGCTTATATCATACTTGGTTAGATACATCATTAGATATACAAAAAAAGCAGAAGCTTTACATGCCCCAAAATGATTACACATATACAACCCACCAAAAAGACAAAATATCAGACCCCCAAAAAGATTTATAGATAGCCATCAGTGGCTACAACCAGTATTAACCCTTAAAGCATATGAGAAGGAACCGTGGTTCGATCCTCCTCAGGCTCTTCTTTGTTAGAGGAAATCCTCATCGGGCAACTGAAGTATGAGCAGAGGCTCGTGCAGAGGATAAGAACGAATCCTCTTGTGAGGTGTAGTAACGATCACCCCATATATCACGTATAGGCAAGTAAAACTCTAAATATAAGTGTGCATTAAAAGTAAAGACAAGTGGATCATGACGACCCCATGCCAGAGACACAGTCACGTCTCCATGGTAGATGCAGTGATCTGTACTCAAGTTGATGTGCCTACAGTCCAGACCTCCATGAAAAGTCAGTCTCACATAACCCAAAAAGCCACACGGACGGGACACCATGTCCAAACAGGTAACTAATCAAAGTCAGGCCAAAAGCCAGGGAATTCGTGTACTTCCCATTCCTCACCGATGTCTTCAGAGAAACATATAAATAAACAAAATAACAGAGATACAAAAAAGAGGTGAGACATCCTACATTCAATACCAATTATGGCAGTAAAGAAATAGAATGGTGCAAGATGCCCACATAGCATAGTAGGAATAATAATCAGCATCAAGATTCAAATAGTAAACAACTTAACAAATCCAGGCAGTTATAACATCAATAAAACAACAGTTCTATCATCATATAAATAAATGCCAAATAATATATTGACTTGCTATGCACGTGCAAATGGTACCAAAAATCCTACTCCATGGAGCTAGACATAAACATCGGAGAGAATGATCAAGGAGACATGCCAGTATCTCGTCAACCTAAAATCAAGTGCTTTCTAGAAAATCAATAATTTGTGCAACAAGGCTTTATACACGACATTCTTCACAAGATCATGATATAAGACAGTGTCTTGGTCCAGATCATCGGTGCGTGTGCATCGGTCTATCCCATGGCCAAGATGAGCTACCAACTGTCCATTCGTGAGACACCCGCACCCCGACTCCCCCAAGGTCAACAATATGACCTACACTAGTCTATTCGCACCAGCACTAAGGTGTGATTCAACTCCTAGGCATACAACCTTACTTCAACAATGCATGTTCATGTATATTTAACAATGATATACTATTCCATAACATGCCACAATTTGGCCAAGTTAAACATCAACAGATTCTCGGTCCCATTCATGGACTCACAACAACATATCATCAAGTTTTCCAATGTGACAATACACTTTTATGATTTATTATGGGATTTCACTTTATTTTAACATTTCTTATGAAGTCTTTCTTTAGAAGAATTCTCTTGTAATTCTCATTCAATCTTTACGTCTCTTAATTAGCTAGGTTCTTTACTTTAATTTTTTTTAATCATATTCACTTAGAAAATCATTTTAAGGCTCTCCAAGTCTCACACACTCTCTTGTTCTTTCCTTAAGTTCAAAATTGTTCTAAGTTATAAGATAAAGTCTTATTCTTTATTCTTTCCCTTTTATGAACTTTTAATGAATCTCTAACTTTCTAATTAACTAAGTCTCTATTTTAACACTATATTTTTGCTATTATTCACCTTCAGAGGCCGTGAGCCCCAAGGGAAATAGAGATTCTAAATTTTTATTTCTCCATTGATTATTATTCACTTGATTAGTTATCTTTCCAACTTGTTACAAAATTTTAACCATGAATGTAACACCCCTAGATCTAATAATTACAAAATAATCATCATTACACCACAGTCACTAAATCTAGGTGAGTCACAGTCTTGACAACAATCTTTTCAAAAATTTCCATTATACTTAAATAGAAAATATGAGCCCCGAATGAAGCATGCTTAGTACCCAATCATAATTTATACAACCATTGAAGGAAAACATATTTCATATGTAATATTTGTCCTTAACACAAAGCACTAATAACACAAAACATAGTATTTACATATTCAAATAAAAGGTAACGTGTACAAAAGCACTAAAGGGGGAAAGTAGTAACCCTGGGATAAGTACTACTAGCAGACAAAGCCGCAACCCCATATATATGTGACACTCAGAGTCTTAGTCGACAAGTCAAGCATCAATTCCCCCATGAAGTTGCATTCGTACGTAACCGAAAATCTCATCCAGACACCATATCAGAAATAATGAATCGACCCAGTCCAATCAGCAAGGGTGTGGTCCCTTTTCGTCTTCCTCACGATCTTTTGTCAAATATAAATATAAAACAGAAATACAGGGATACAGGAAAGAGGTGAGACATGTAACATCCTGAAAATTAATAATTTTAGGATAAATAGTCATTTTATAATATTTGTGATTTTCTGAAATTTTTTTGGATTTTTCTAAGAATGTAGAGTATTTTAATGGTATTTCTCGTTTTGCGTGCAAATTGAGCGGAGTCGGGAAAATAAAATATTTTCCTAAGAACCTTGATATGTGAAAACGTCGACGAGGGATCTTACTAAACTTGAGGATGGACACGATTTACGAGATTTTATGTTTTTTGAGAAATTTTATCTGATAAATAATTAATCGCTGTGTAAATCTTATCTGCTGGACAATTAACACTGATTTCTGTCAATTGTAACAATTGTCCATTAGATAATAACATGTGTTAAAAATCCTTATCACACTATCCAAAAAAATCTACCTTGTGTCAAATCCATTAGCTTTATTTTCAAAATAAAGATTAAATTAATTCAAAACTCATTATGGGAAGCTTCCAAGAAATTTCCTCCAATCACACATTTCTCTCTCTTCCCTCTCCACTCTTCTCCACGGCAGAGGCCATTTGGGACCCCAATATTCATATTCTCATTTTATTTCTTCACTCTCACATTTCTAAACACTCTTTCTGTAACGTCCTAAACTTCCTAAATATAAGACAGTAGTTTTGACAGTTAACAGAATTCTACTGTTTAGTGATTTCTGTGTACTATAAAATTATTTTGATTATTTCGTGACTGCTTTTGATCATTGTGTGTGATTAACTCCGTGTCAGGAAAATAATAATATTCGGGCCGGGGAAAATTTTACGTAATTTAATTATTATTGTCAAGTCTTAATTATTTTACGTAATCTGATTTGATATTTGTACATTTTCTAATTTTTGTGATTTTGTGTGTGATTATGACATTTTTATATTACTCTGTTTATTTTAGCATTATCTGTGGGCCATCTATGGGCCCGGGAGGTCTTATATGGGCCCCGCATGGGTCCAGAAAGGTAAAAATTTTTCTATAATCAGAAAAATTCGTACTGTTGAGACGGAGATGGGGGATCTTACTAAACCTGAATCTAGAAACAGTTTTTAAAAATTTTTTTTACTGTGTTTTGTACTGTATTTAATTATCGGGTGATAAAAATACAGTAAAAATTTATTTATAGGGCAATAGCAGATACAAAAATAAATATTGTACTGCGAAGTCAACATTAGTGGCTTAGATATCTACCATTGATGTAATCAACGGTTGAGATTTAGTCTTATAAAGTGGCTAGGACCATTTATAGCCCTTGGATGTAAAGTTTGAAGGAGTAATCTTGACCCTTCATTTTGGAGACACATCCAATGGCTAGGATTTCAAGGAGGAAAGATCCAATGGCCTAAATTAAGTCTTCTATCTAAAGCCTAAACCTAAAACCTATATTAATCCTAACCATTGATCTAATCAATGGTCAAGATTGCCTAAAATGATGGCTAGGAGACTTGTTGCATTTTGAAGAGTGCATGGAGGAGGGGGGACGGTTTTGGTGCTGCATTTAGGAGCTAAAGTAACATTGGAAGACCATAATTGATCACCTTTGGTCATTATTGATCATTCTTCATCTTTCCTAAAGCAAAGCTTAACAAAAATTCTCTTCATTTCTCTCCAAAACATAGCTCACGGCCAAGCACTCTAAAACACCCTTCTACCACTATTTAATTTCAAACAACCATATTTCTTAAATCTACACCTAATTCTAAGACACTTTGTAGTTTACACCAAGTCCTAAATCTTTCATCTTCAAGGAGTTTTTTCAAGAGCAAGTTCTAGGGTTCTTAAGGTGAAGTTATGGAAAACTTCATTTTTTCTCTTCTTTTTCATGTTCTAAACCATGTTTGATCCATGGTTCCTCTTATTCAAGCTTAATATACTAATTTCTTTGTGATTGTTTTGTGTTCAAGAGACTTTTGTTGGTGGAGATCTTGTTCAAAATACAAAGCAAAGAACTTTTTGTGGTTCTTCAAGAGGTAAGAGGGAGAGCCATCTCACTAACCAAGTATGGTGGTGAGAGATGGTATTATATTTGATGGATGGTGAATCCATGTGAGGATTCATATCCATGGTCATGTAATAATTTGTGTGTGTTTATGTGCTTTGATTATTTGCCTATGCTTGATATGCTTTGCATTATTTTATTGCTTATATGGTATGCTTATAATATGCATGATGAAGATATGTTGAATATATTATGATGGATGTATGATAAAACAAGAAATTTTGGCTCCAATGGCCAAGGAGAGGTCACGGTTTTGACACCCAAAAATTAGGGTTTTATGTTGAAATTTTTCAAGAATAAGGAAATTGATTTGTGTAAAGAAACTATGAAGTGGAGAAAATTATTTTTGGTTTCAAGGACCATGGTGAATTTCGGCTTTATCACCTCAAAATAGGTAATCACAAATTAATATTTTCATGAATGGTAAAAATGGATGTTTAGAACAACTAGGAAAATAAACAAATGGTTTGTTTTCAAGAAACAAGTGCTCACGGTTTTAGTGAGAATTTTTAATGGTTTTGTTTGTGTAAAACCATATCAATTTAAAAGGAAAAATATTTGATGGTTTCAATGGCCATGTCCACGGTTTTGAAGGCTTGTAATGCCTTGATTTTTATGAACAAAGTGATTTTCCAAAGTGAAAATATAACTTGATTTAATACAAGGAATTTGGAAAGGGAATCAGAGTGTTTTAACACTTGAAAAACAGAATTTTCATTTGTGAATGGAAAAGAGAGGTTAAAAGTGTTTGAACCTCAATTTATTTTAAAGAGGATTGATTTTTAGAATTGATTTGGAATTATAAAGAATACGTTGGTAACTTAGGATTTTCTAATGTGTAACTCATTCTTTGGGTTTTGGAGAGCGTTAGTAAATTTTAAAGTTAAAAACATTGATTTAATTCAATAAAATGATAATTTTATGGAATAAATTACGAAAAGTATTTTCTTGAGTAAGAAATGTGTAAAATAATGTGAGAAGTTATATTATTTTGAAAAATGTTGAAAAGGAATTTTTAACGGTTGAGAAATATTTTACGAAGTTAAAAAATAGTGAAAAATGATTTACGTAACTTAAAAACGTGATTTTTAAGCTACGAGATTGGAAACACGTTTAAATATTTTTACATGATTGAAATATTGTTGAAAAATTACTACGTGATTTAAAAATGGTGGAATATTTTTACGTAATTGATGAAAACGTTGAAAAATCAATATGTGATTTGAAAACTAAACAGAAATGTTGCAAAATTGGAAAACGCGACAAAAATGATGCGTGGCTATAAAAACGCGATAATATGATTTTCACGATTAAATATACAGTAGGATTACTGTTGAACTAGTGAATGGACACTGTGTGAGAAAATGATAAATTTTGTCTGTGATTGGCATTGGTGCATTTTATATGCATGAACTGGTATATGAACAATGTATATGAAATTTGCCTATGTTTGGCATTGGTGCATTGAACATGCATTGGAAAGGTCCGATGGACTGTATGAGGCTATTTATCTAGGAGAGACGTACACCTCTTGAGTGGGTGCGATATGCGTAGTGTAAGTCACTTGTTGACCTTGGGGGCATCGGGGTGCGGGTTGCTTACATGGGTGGCTGGTAGCTCTTCTTCCCATAAGTTAGACTGATGCAACGCACCGATGATCCTGACCGAGACACTATTCTTAATCGAGATCTTGTAAAGACTGTCGTGTACATGCTAGATGTGCAAATACAAATGAGAATTGTAGGACTTGGTCTGAGGCATTTTGGTACAGACAGATCTTTCGGATCAACTTCTCCGAACTGAGTATTAGCTCCATGGAGTAGGACATTGAGTCTATGTGCGTATGCATGAAACTGAGCATTTATATCTATGTGATATATTAATTGAGGAATATTGGCTATGACAATTGTTCTGTTGAGAAAATACTTGGATGATGATGATGATAATACTGTTAATGGCATGATGGTAAATGTTATTTATTGTATTTGTTATTTAATACATTATGATGATGTCATAATTATTATTATAGTATGATATATCTGTATGGTATGCTGTATATATTATCTTTGTGCTACCATATTGGTATTGGCGTAGGTGATCTCACCTCTTTGTATGTCTATTTGGTACTGTAAATATATTTGTAAAGACACTGAGTAAAGGGTTGAACAAGTGGGTGAAGAAGAGCAGGCTCCAGAGGAAGCTGAGTTTTGATCGGATGGCATCCCGGTCAAGTTTCTTTGGTTACGTGAGATTGCAGTTCCACGGTGGAGCTGGAGCGTGGAGGACTAGTCCCAATGAGAGGGGACTAATTTATGAGGGACACCTGACAGTAAACTTTAGCAGGATATTTCATGGGGATCCATTTTTCTCTGTAACTATTTTTGTGCATGTGGAATTTTCGCTGTCTATTAGGCGGCATTGGGATACTAGAAACTATGTCCCAACGAAAATTAGTATTGTGTCGTCAGCCCGGACACCTGTCCATAGGGCTACGCGCCAAATCAGATTCCTACCTGTTGAGGAGTCTGAGGAGGACCCAACTGAGGGTTTTGCTGCTTAGTTAAACTTGGGCGAGTCTAAACTCTGTTACAAACTATGTTTGTATATATTTAAGTGTGTGATAAACACATATTTTATTCATTAAGAAACCCTTATATTTAGTCATTTACACTCTTCATATTCTTAATTGATTGAGTTTGACATGATTTTGTGAGTTTGAGCTCAAATTGGTCCTAATTGAATATTTTCAGCATTATTGAGATTTTACACTGTTTCTGTATTTTAGTCATAACTTGAGTTCCTGATATCTGAAAATCATGAATTTTATCTTGTAGGAAAGCTAAGAGGAAGCTCTACAACTTTGATGAAGAGCTCGAAGTCCGATTCAGATGTCTAAGGGACCTAAGTTTACATGGAAGTCAGAATACGGG
Source organism: Ormosia emarginata (assembly GCA_029884605.1). NCBI lineage: Eukaryota > Viridiplantae > Streptophyta > Magnoliopsida > Fabales > Fabaceae > Ormosia > Ormosia emarginata. Next base: position 29,793,428 of record JAQQTP010000088.1, read on the forward strand.
TTCTGTCAGTAGAATCCGAACAGTGTGCACTCATAAAATCATATCTCAAGATGTAATAATGGAGATGGGCTGAAATTTGGATAGTGGATAGTCAAGATCCAAATAAACAACTTTCATGAAGAACACATTTTCAGAAAAAGAAGTCTAGTAGGTCATTTTGATTTTGAGCTTGCAAGTCGGAACAGAGGTGCTGAAGTTGGGTTTGAGCAACCTACGGTATTTGGGACATATCTTGGGCTTAAGGAAGCCAAATTGGACAAACCAGCTATCCATTTTATAGCCAAGACAAGGATCTACAACTTTCATGAAGAACACTTTTCGTGATTCTGAAGTATAGTGGGTCGTTTTTGGCTTCCAAGTCAGACACGAAATTTTCGTCCTCAACCACCCACTCATCCATCCACTAATCCACTCATCCATCCACTAATCCACTCATCCACTCATCCACTAACTCACCCATTCATCCACTCATACACTAATCCAACCACTTAACCACTCCACCCACTCATCCACTAATCCATCCACTCATCCATCCACTCACCCATTCATGTCCATAATTTCCCACTCACCAAAAGTCCTTTGGCATTTTTCACTAATTCAACCACTCAACCATTCCACTCACTCATCCACTAAACCAATCCACTAAACCAACCCACTAATCCATCCACTCAAACACTCCACTCACTCACCCACTCATCCACCCACTTCCCTTTGTCATTTTGTTACCTTAGACTTCTATAAAAGGCACCATTTATCATGAACAAGATGTGACTCTCCTTCATTTTCTCTCTTAGTTTCTTGTTTCTTCATAGTTTCTTCTTGTTTCTTCATAGTTTTTCTTGTGATTTCTTTCTAGCTATGTGTAACTAAACCTCCCTTGGTTAAGGGGTGATGAAACCGCTAGTATTAATGTTGTAAACTTTACATATTTGATTATTTCAAACAGTTATGTTTTTATTCATATATTTCGAATCTATTGTTGGTATGAAGGTTTTTGTACTTGTTCCTACTTTCAAAGTAGTAGATCTAGGTTTATTATGCGCGGTTGCGGTAGTAGATCTAGTGGGATGTATGATGTTCATGTGGGTATAATTATCTTTGTGCTATTTGTCAGTTATAAAAGTGGTAGATCTGGGTTTATTATGCGCGGTTGCGGTATTAGATCTAGAGAAATATAAGTTCTAAGTAATTTAATCCCGGTGTGTGATTAGACCTTAGTGTAATTGGTTTTCTAAATCTTAATGCAATTGTTGGATAGTTGTAAGAGCGGTTGCTTTATGACTAATCAGTGATTAGGAGTTGATTTGAGCGGTTGCTAAATTGGCCAACACGTAAGGAAAACAGAGATTTAATATCACAATTGCATAAAAACATAATTGAGCATGTTGGAATAAAAGGATATGTGGATTTACATTATCATATAAATCTAGTGGTGGATTCAATCTCTTAACCAATTTTCTTATATTGTTGATTTCAGTTTGTTTATTGTTATCTTTGAAGTGTTCATTGTTCATCAAAACTCCAAAACCCCCTTTTCTTGTTTATTGTTAATCGAGTCTAAATTGGGAATTGTTTAATAGTGTTAATTGAATTGGTTCTCTGTGGATCGACCCTTACTAACTACAACTAGTTGTAAGGTTTTTATTTTCTGGTGGGCCGACAACTGATTTTTATCTTAATTTTAATCACTACATCCGCACGCATCGTAATTTTGTGCGCCGTTGTGGAACCAATTTTTTCAATTACACTATTAATTTATTTCCTATTTTTATTCTCTGTTTTTATTTTATTTTATTTTATTTTATTTTTAATCTTTCTTTCGAGTGTTTTGTAGGTGTTGATGTCCTTTGAAGGAGTAGACGAAGGATTGCTAAATTTGAGGAACTATATTGATCAACTCACTTCACATCCTCAATTTCCCTTCCATCCAGGCTAACTTCCAACTCACACTGCGACATTGAAGTCGCCCGTTACATTGATCTATCAAGTTCGAGACATTTGAGCCATCCGAAATATCGAAGAAGTGACAATGGCGAGAAAACACTTTAAGGGCATTGGGTGCTCCAGATCTAGATCAACGACCTCTTTGCATAGACATTCTTGAAAATGAAGAGGCATTTGAATTGAAATCCGGTTTAATCCATCTCTTGCCATCTTTCAATGGATTACCAGGAGAGGACCCCAACAAGCACTTGAAGGAAATCCATGTGGTATGTTCTAGCATGAAACTGCAGGAATTCATGTAGAGTAAGTCAAGTTGAGAGCTTTTCCATTCTCATTGAAAGACTCGGCTAAGGAGTGGCTTTACTACTTGCCACCCGGATCCATCCAATCATGGCAGGACATGGCCCGAACTTTCCTAGACAGATACTTCCTTGCCTCAAAAGCTGCAACAATCAAAAAAGAAATCTGTGGTATTCAACAAAGGCATGGGAATCACTCCATGACTACTTTGGGAGAGATTTAAGAAGCTATGTTTCAGCTGCCCTCATCATCAAATAAGTGAGCTTGACTTTTAATTCAAGTATTTCTATGAAGGCTTACAAGTGATGGATCGCAACATGATTGATCTTTGCTAGCGGAGGAGCATTGATTGATAAAACTCCTCAAGAAGCTAGAAACTTGATCTCAAGAATGGTGCCAATACTCAACAATTCTACTCTAGAAATGACAACTTGGAGTAAGAAGCGAGTGAAAAAAGTAGAGACAACCGAGTATACAAAGCTGACAAATGACTCAATTGACTGCTATGGTTCGGCGGTTAATGGATTCGGGTAAAGCACCAGTTCATGCTTGTGGGATCTGTTGTTCATCTGGACATCCCAACGATATGTGTCCCACTCTCCAAGAAGACACAAATGAGGAGGTAAGAGCAAAGTAGGGGATATCTTTGGACTTTCAATAAATTACAACCCCTACTCAAACATATATAATCCAGGGTTGGAGGGATCATCCAAATTTCAGCTATGCAAAGCAACCTCAAAATCAACCTTCACTTATGGACCTCCGGGATTCCAACAAAGGCAAGTACCTTTCCCTCGAGACAAAGACAAGTTCAAGCTCCTAAGCAATCCGAGCCTTCATTAGAGGAGCTAGTAAAACAAATGGCCACTAATAATTTGCGGTTCCAACAAGAAACAAATGCAACTATACAAAGTTTCAAACAAGAAACAAGGATCGCAATCAATAACTTGCGAGAATCGAGATAGGACAGTTGTCCTGAGAATTCAACAAGTTTCAAAGCCAAGCTTCGGAAACTACCCTCACAAAGAAGTGAATCCGAGGGAAAATGCTAGTCTTTGTCACATTGAGAAGCGGAAAGACGATGGATGAGCCTACCTCTCTTCCACCAATCATTCAAGAGAAGGATGAACCACCCAAAGAAGCAAATGATAAGGGGCAAACTTCCAAAACCCCTAAGGTAAGTATTTCGAACCCCTTCCTAAATATGTCACTAAAGCTCATTTTCCTAGTAGGTTGGTTAAAACCAAGAAAGAAGAAGCGAGAAAAAGAAATACTTGAGACTTTTAGGAAGGTAGAGGTTAATATCCCTTTGTTAGATGCCATTAAGCGGTACCTAGATATGCAAAATTTACGAAAGAATTATGCACTAACAAGAGGAAGTTAAAAGGAAATGAAAAGGTCCAAGTGGGAGAAAATGTTTTCAAATTTGTAATTAAAAAGAAACTCCCAACCAAATGTAAGGACCACGACACATTCACCATTCCATGCACTATAGGTAACACAAGGTTTGAAAGGGCAATGCTTGATTTAGGTGCATCTATAAATGTCATGCCATATTCTATTTATGCATCTTTATACTTAGGTCCTTTGGAACCTATTGGTGTTGTTATTCAATTGGTGATAAATCTAATGCATACCCTAAGGGTGTGGTTGAAGATGTTTTGAGTACAAGGTGAATGAATTAGTGTTTAAATGGAGACTTCTATGTTTTGGACATGGAAGAGGATGAGTCTCCCAAATCTGCTCCTATCTTGCTAGGAAGACCATTTTTGAAGACGCACGGACAAAAATTGATGTGCACTCAGGAATTCTAACAATGGAATTTGATGGGGAATTAATTAGATTCAATATTTTTGAAGCTATGAGATACCCAAGTGATGTGCACTCTGCTTGTTTAATTGATTCTTTTGATCCTTTTGATTCTTTAATTTCTGCAACTTTTGATACTGACCATTTTGATGCTCTTGATACAATTCTAACTCATAGCTTAGATGTACAGGAGGAAAAGAAGAAGAGTGAAGAAGAGCCATGGAGTGAAGACATTGATGAAATTGTTGCTGCCTTACAAGAGCTCTCTTCCACTCCAGAAGAGCATGAGGTAACTTTTGTTGATTTACCTGTTACTACTGATATACCTCAACCTTCTGTTGTGCAGGCACCTGAATTGGAACTGAAAGCACTACCTGATCATCTTAAATACATCTTCTTGGGGGAGAAGGACACCCTTCCAGTAATAATTGCAAAGTCACTCACCCAAGAGCAAGAAGAGAAACTGGTAGCTGTTTTGCGGGAACATAAGACAGACCATTGGTTGGTCAATAGCTGATATCAAGGGTATTAGTCCCTCCGTTTGTATGCACAGGATATTAATGGAGGAGGATACTAAACCTGTGAGAGACCCTCAGCGGAGATTGAATCCTCCCATGATGGAGGTTGTGAAAAAGGAGATACTGAAGCTCCTAAGTGTGGGGGTGATCTACCCCATTTCTGACAGCAAGTGGGTAAGCCCAGTCCAGGTAGTACCAAAGAAATGGAGTTCTTGTGGTAAGAAATGCTGAAAATGAGCTTATTCCCACTAGGTTACGAGATGCAGGGTGGCGTGTTTGTATTGATTACGGGAAGTTGAATGCCGCCACGAGAAAAGACCACTTTCCTTTACCTTTCGGTGATCAAATGTTAGAAAGATTAGTGGTCATTCTTATTATTGTTTTACGGATGGTTTTTCGGGTTACAATCAGATTGCCATAGCTCCGGAAGACCAAGACAAGACTACATTCACTTGTCCATTTGGTACCTTTGCATATAGGCGAATGCCTTTTGGACTCTGCAATGCACCGGGAACTTTCCAAAGATGCATGATGAGTATATTTTTCGATTACATTGAAAACATCATTGAGGTTTTTATGGATGACTTTAGTGTCTTTGGAAATGATTTTGAAAATTGTTTGGAACATTTAACTTTGGTGCTTAAAAGATGCATTGACACTAACCTGGTCTTGAATTGGGAAAAATGTCATTTCATGGTGAATGAAGGTATTGTGTTAGGTTATGTAATTTACGCTAGGGGAATTGAAGTAGATAAAGCTAAAGTAGAACTCATGCATTCTTTGCCACCACCCACTAGTGTGCGGGAGATTCGTTCTTTTATTGGTCATGCGAGGTTTCTACGGAGATTCATTAAAGACTTTTCTAAAGTCTCATTGCTTACTTGAGACTTCTTCAAAAAGATGTTAATTTTAACTTTGATGAGAAATGTATGGAAGCTTTCAATAAACTCAAGAAGTTGTTAAGCTACATTGCGCCTATCATCGTGCCACCCAACCTGGGAGTTACCTTTTGAACTAATGTGTGATGCCGGTGACTTTGCGGTAGGAGCTGTCTTGGGACAACGAGTTGATAGAGTTCCTTATGCCATTTACTATGCATCAAGGACTCTAAATGATGCTCAACTTAATTACTCAACCACAGAAAAGGAACTTCTAGTTGTTGTATTTGCTTTAGAAAAATTTAGATCATATCTAATTGGTTCTAAAGTGATTGTGTTTTCAGATCATGCAGCCTTGAAGTATCTTCTAACAAAGAAAGAAGCAAAGCCTAGATTGCTCGATGGATTTTATTGCTCCAGGAATTTGACTTGGAGATTAAAGACAAGAAAGGAGCGAAAACTTGGTGGCCGATCACTTGAGTAGATTGGTAAGCGAAGAGGAAGAAATGCCTATCATGGAGACTTTTTCGGATGAATATTTGATGGTTGTCAACACCATAATCCCTTGGTATCCGACATTGTTAACTACCTGGTTACTAAGGACTTTTCGGAGGGTTTGAACAAGGCCCAAAGAGATAAATTAAGGAGTGGATTTGTAAATACTATATACGGGATGACCGTACTTATGGAAGCATTGTGCGAGATCAAGTCATTAGGAGGTGCATTCCCGATTCTCGAGACACACTCCATCCTCTCCTTTTGCCACACCTATGCATGTGGAGGACACTTTGGCGGTGAAAAGGATGCCAATAAAGTGCTTGACAAAGTGGTTTCTATTGGCCTTCAATTTTCAAAGACGCTCTTACTTACGTAAGTCTTGTGACCATTGTCGAGAGAACAGGTAATATTGGTCCTCGTAATCAAATGCCTCAGACTCCGATCATTTTTGTGGAACTCTTTGATGTGTGGGGTATTGATTTCATGGGACCATTCCCCCTTCATTTGGTTTCACATACATTCTTTTATACGTTGATTATGTGTCTAAATGGGTGGAAGCAAAAGCCACTCGATCTGATGATTCTAAAACTGGTGCAGATTTTGTTAAGTCACATATTTTCTCCAGGTTCGGGACCCCAAGGGCTATCATCAGTGACCAAGGGACCCATTTCTGCAACAAAACCTTTGATGCTCTATTGAAGAGATATGGAGTAATGCACAAAATTTCCACTCCTTACCATCCACAGACAAATGGGCAAACTGAAGTGTCCAACCGGGAGATTAAGTCAATCCTTGAAAAGACAGTGAATCCCTCAAGAAAGGATTGGAGCACTCGACTTGAAGATGCTTTATGGGCTTATAGGACTGCCTATAAGACTCCCATCGGCATGTCACCATTTCGGTTGGTGTATGGAAAGCCCTGTCATTTGCCCGTTGAGTTGCAACATCGATCTTACTGGGCCATTAAACAAGTTAATATGGAATTGGAAGGTGCTGGAAAGCAAAGGAAGTTCCAGTTACAGGAATTAGAAGAACTAAGAAATGAGGCCTTTGAGAATGCCCTGATTTATAAGACTAAAGCTAAGGCATTCCACGACCAATTGATTTCCAGAAAGAAATTTCACAGAGGACAAAAAGTCCTGCTATTCCAATCAAGACTCAAATTATTTCCAGGTAAACTGCGTTCTAAGTGGATTGGGCCGTTTGTGGTAACTAATGTTTTTCCTTTTGGTGCAGTTGAGATCAGGAGTGAAAATTCGGCAAAGCATTTAAGGTCAATGGTCATCGTCTCAAACCATATAATGAACTTCCGACGGTGCGAGAGATGGAAGTGATGACCCTCATCCTTCCACAATATGAGGAGCGGTGAAAGTATCATCATGTGGGGTGAGGACAATAAACTAAGCGCTCATTGGGAGGCAACCCAACCAGATTTGCTCTCTTTATCCCTTTTTATTTTGTGTTTTCATTAGTTTCTTAGATTATGTTTTTATCTGTTTTGTTGGTTGTAAGCATTTGAATCTCTAAAAAAAAAAAAAAAAAAAAAAAAAAAAGCTGTGTGCCGAGACAATAAGGTAGGTAGTGCCATTAAATTTTGTCACTCGGAAGCATGTGAAGATCACTTTTCTTGACGACAACAACTGCGAAAATCTTGCAAGTATGGATTTTATTGGCCTACTTTATTCAAGGTCTGTTACACCTTTTGCAAAAGTTGCGGAAATTGGTCAAAAAGGTTCGCTTTGAGATTATCATCTGCACCTACTCCTTGAAAAATTGAGATCTAGGTGGCGCGGTTCTTTTCTTTGTCAAACACGTGTATCCTCTGGGGCCGTAAATATTGAGGATCCTAGGAATGGTAATGCACGTAAAGTTAATGGACAAAGACTCAACCATTCTGGAAAATCAAGTTCTTGAGTTCTTTGTGTTGCCGGTTAAGTGGCGGATACGGTACTCGTGACTCTCAAGTCGGTTTATTTTTCGGTTTCCCAAAATAACCGAATCCTTCTTCTCCTTCAAAATGGATGTCATTCTTTCAAACCCGAGAAAACATTTTCCTTCTTTTCCTCAAAATGCTCGAGAAAAATCTACAAAGTTCGATGTGAAAGATTGAGACCGTTAATGCACAAAGGTATGCCGAGAAGATGTACTGTTGGATAATTGAAGCAAAGGTTCGATTAGCGGTGAGTCCTCAATTTCATTTGACTCATATATGCCCTAGGGTCTTGGAAGAAGTTCATATTCTAAAAGGAGAAGAGCAAAAAGGTTACAAGTCTGTTACAAATGTGGACGATGGAAGCGTAACAAGCGATGTCATACTTTGGGGATGGTTTCCGCAAATAGAGAAGATAAAATTTTCTTCATTAAGAATGGATGAGTAAGGAGTCATTAGATGATATCTTATCGACTCTTGAGACGCATTCTTGTGGATTGGTGCATCGTGAAATTCTTAAATTGTGGAATCTCTTCAAGGATGAAGAAAAACGCTATAGTCTTGGGAATCGACTCTAAAAGACCCTGTTTGCCGTTTATAAGAAAATTGGATGGGAAGCCTATCCTCGACTCATAGAAGGCGTTTAAGCGTTTCGGACGTAAAACCGAGAGGAAGATGTGAGCCACAATCAAAACAATCTGTACTTCTTCTTCTTCTTCTTCTTCATGTCATCTCTCAAAAACAAAAAAAACAAAAAAAACAAAAACAAAAAACAAAAACAAAAAAAAAAAAAAAAAAAAATTTATGTATACGTCTTAGGGTTGGCTTTGGTAACACACACCGTGAATGGGGAAATGCATGCATCGATCCAGCCTTCTTAATTGAAAAACAAAGAAGGTAGATTGTATCCCACATGTGAGGCATGCCAGCGTATTATGGCCACTTGTCCCTTTTGGGAGCCCTATGTTTATTTGGTCTTGAATGGGTCGAATCTTGGTCAACAATGCTTTGGCACAAAGCCGAAAGAAGCAGAACTACCTCCATCCCAATCTTAAGTAAGTATACACTCATCTTTCATCAAGTTTTTCTAACAAATTCAAAAAAAAAAAAAAAAAAAAGAGAGGACGTGATGTCTCTCGCACTCATGACGCGTAAAGTATAAAGATACGCCATGACACTTGTACATACAGGTATGTCATCATTTTCTATTTCTTTTATCTTTGTATCATTTTGTTGTATTTTAATTTTTGTACAGACGATCCTTTGAGCAGGGTCCTTCAAGGGTTTCTAGACTTCTTTACCTTGATGGTTTTCTTGAAGTCAAACAAAAAAAAAAAATAAAAATAAAAAAAATAAAAAAAAATAATAAAAAAAAAGTAAAAAAAAAAAGAGGAGAAAAGATTCTGTGTTTCTTAATTTCAACCTTTTTTCGACAATGACCAACCTACCCTCATAGGTGCAATTATTCCCTTTCCATTCTTTTTCCTACTTAAACACTCCATTTTCTCCATTTTCCTTCAACTCAGAAACACTCAAAGGGAGGAAGAGTATAGAATGGGGCCTTCTATTCGTAACCTCAAAAATGTCTGTGTTTTTTGTGGGTCGAGTTATGGGAAGGGATTAGAGTTTGTAAACGCAGCTAGCACTCTTGGTCGATCACTTGCTGCGAGGAATATTCATCTGTATATGGAGGAGGTTGTCGTGGGTTAATGAAATTTGTATCACTTGTTGCTTCTATAGGAGGCGATCGGGTTTTAGGTGTTATTCCTAAACCTTTGGCTGAAAATAACATCCTTTGGAAAGACAATTGGAGAAGAAATTCGGGTAACATCTATGCATGGACGAATGAAAACAATGGTTGACAATTCGATGCATTTATTGTCTTACAGGTGGTTTTGGTACTTTGGAAGAGATTTTTCAAATTGTCTCTTTGGTGAACCGAACATCCACCATAGACCCATTGGTTTGTTGAATGTTAATAATTTCTTTGATCTTTTGTTATTTTTTCTTAACAAAGGTGTGGAAGAAATTTATCACTCCTTGAAGAAGACAACTTCTTATCTCTGCCTCCACTATTATTGATGAGCTCATTGATAAATTAGAAGCTTTTGAGTATGTACGATCAGGTATTAGCTCGGATAGATTGGTCAACGAGAAGGAAGGAAGTAACAAGAAACAAAAGCCGGATCTGCGACTTCATCTTTAATGGGTTTGATTTTATTGTACCTTGTTTTGTTTAAATTTGTGTCGACTTTCTCCAACAGGTAATATCTTACTCATGTCCTTTACTCATCTATATTTTAACATTGAGGACAATGTTGTGATTTAGTTGGGGGGGAAGGATAGTTGACCAAAAAAATAATAATAATAATAATAAAAAAATAAAAAAAATAATTAAAATAAATAAAAAAATAAATAAAAAAATAAAAAATTAAAAAATTAAAAAATAAAAAAAAAAAAAAATTTGTTGTCTTTGTTTGGAAAGTATGATATGATTGTCATGTACTTATTAAATCAATTAGTGATGGCAGAGTAAGGAGTAATTTTACTCTTGAGACGCATCTTAATTGGTGGCGAGTAAGGAGTTTTTAGGTAGTAACTAATTAGTACTAAAGTTTTATTGTTTGATTCTTTTCGGTCGATGCGATCTTGACGGTGTGTTTCTTTTCTCGCTTGGCGTTGATTCACTTCTTATCGGGTTGTGTTGCTCTTTTCTATATCTCTCTTTCACATTGAAGGCAATGTTATATTAAGCGTGGGGAGAGATTTCAGCATGTTCTTTTTGTAAAAAAAAAAAAAAAAAAAAAACAAAAACAAAAAAGGGGTTCATTGCATGATTGAATAACTTTTCTCCCTTCTTGAACTGATATGCTTGGTGATGGATGATTAAATTGATGAATTGAGTTTGATGGATGCATACCTTGTGAGATTTTGAGCCTAATGGATGGATTCAACATTTATGCCATTCTCTTCTTTCTTGTGTGATTTTCACTCATGTTAATGACCACTCTAGAACTTGCTTTGATTCTTTTTGAGGCTACATTTCACTTGCATGCATGAACATGATTGAGGCCCTCTTTCTTAATTAGCTACTTTAACCAAATAGCCAACCTTGTTTTCAATATGATATCAAGCACTCTTTTGATTTCTTGAAAATTCTCTGAATCCTGCCAACCTTGTATATTTTCCTTTGCTTAACCCCTTTGAGCTTATTTGACCATTCCTTGTTTCTAGCTCATCATGTGCCTTAAATGAGAAATCGTGTTCTTACTTTACCTTAGGGAATAAAAGAACATTAACTTGGTTAATGGATGAGTTTTTGAACAAGTGTGGGGGTGTGTGTACAAAATGGTTGTTGAAAAAGAAAAGAGTGCCCAAAAAGAAAAAAAATGTATGTATATAGTTATGTTCATATATATAAAAAGAAAAAAAAAAAAAAAAAACCAAGTGTTTAAAAAAAGAAAAGGATTGGGAAATGAATATGTAAAGGGATATACACTAGAGTTGGGATGAACTTTTATGCTTGTTATTTGAACTCACTCTCATTTGCTTTTATTCTCTTTGGTATTTATCTTCTCATATCCATTTTATCCTCTCCTGTTACCTTGACCTCACTACAACCTTGAATAAAGTCCTCATGATTTGTGTGTGCATGTGTTTTGAGTAGTGGAGAAGTAGAAGATAAGCAAGCTTATGGTAGTGCAATTTTCATGGGTTGAATTGAGTGAAATACCTACCCTTTAAATACTTGAGAGATTGAGAGGGAATCTTGTGAAGATCTATCATTCTCGATTCATGTTGAAGATACCTTGCTTGATGGTTTGAGATGTGGAGAATTGTTAACTCATGAATGTTTTGATCCCTTGAACCTTTGGTTGTTCTTCTTGATTGTAAAATTTTGGTCTTGAGTTTTGCCCAGGAGTGCAAAAAAAAAGCTAAGTGTGGGGGAATTTGATAAACACATATTTTATTCATTAAGAAACCCTTATATTTAGTCATTTATACTCTCCATATTCTTAATTGATTGAGTTTGACATGATTTTGTGAGTTTGAGCTCAAATTGGTCCTAATTGAATATTTTCAGCATTATTGAGATTTTACACTGTTTCTGTATTTTGGTCATAACTTGAGTTCCTGATATCTGAAAATCATGAATTTTATCTTGTAGGAAAGCTAAGAGGAATCTCTACAACTTTGATGAAGAGCTCGAAGTCCGATTCAGATGTCTAAGGGACCTAAGTTTACATGGAAGTCAGAATACGGGTTCTGTCAGTAGAATCCGAACAGTGTGCACTCATAAAATCATATCTCAAGATGTAATAATGGAGATGGGCTGAAATTTGGACAGTGGATAGTCAAGATCCAAATAAACAACTTTCATGAAGAACACATTTTCAGAAAAAGAAGTCTAGTAGGTCATTTTGAGCTTGCAAGTCGGAACAGAGGTGCTGAAGTTGGGTTTGAGCAACCTACGGTATTTGGGACATATCTTGGGCTTAAGGAAGCCAAATTGGACGAACCAGCTATCCATTTTATAGCCAAGACAAGGATCTACAACTTTCATGAAGAACACTTTTCGTGATTCGGAAGTATAGTGGGTCGTTTTTGGCTTCCAAGTCAGACACGAAATTTTCGTCCTCAACCACCCACTCATCCATCCACTAATCCACTCATCCATCCACTAATCCACTCATCCACTCATCCACTAACTCACCCATTCATCCACTCATACACTAATCCAACCACTTAACCACTCCACCCACTCATCCACTAATCCATCCACTCATCCATCCACTCACCCATTCATGTCCATAATTTCCCACTCACCAAAAGTCCTTTGGCATTTTTCACTAATTCAACCACTCAACCATTCCACTCACTCATCCACTAAACCAATCCACTAAACCAACCCACTAATCCATCCACTCAAACACTCCACTCACTCACCCACTCATCCACCCACTTCCCTTTGTCATTTTGTTACCTTAGACTTCTATAAAAGGCACCATTTATCATGAACAAGATGTGACTCTCCTTCATTTTCTCTCTTAGTTTCTTGTTTCTTCATAGTTTCTTCTTGTTTCTTCATAGTTTTTCTTGTGATTTCTTTCTAGCTATGTGTAACTAAACCTCCCTTGGTTAAGGGGTGATGAAACCGCTAGTATTAATGTTGTAAACTTTGCATATTTGATTATTTCAACACGGTTATGTTTTTATTCATATATTTTCGAATCTATTGTTGGTATGAAGGTTTTTGTACTTGTTCCTACTTTCAAAGTAGTAGATCTAGGTTTATTATCGCGGTTGCGGTAGTAGATCTAGTGGGATGTATGATGTTCATGTGGGTATAATTATCTTTGTGCTATTTGTCGATTATAAAAGTGGTAGATCTCCGGGTTTATTATGCTTGCGGTTGCGGTATTAGATCTAGAGAAATATAAGTTCTAAGTAATTTAATCCGGTGTGTGATTAGACCTTAGTGTAATTGGTTTTCTAAATCTTAATGCAATTGTTGGATAGTTGTAAGAGCGGTTGCTTTATGACTAATCGGTGATTAGGAGTTGATTTGAGCGGTTGCTAAATTGGCCAACACGTAAGGAAAACAGAGATTTAATATCACAATTGCATAAAAACATAATTGAGCATGTTGGAATAAAAAGGATATGTGGATTTACATTATCATATAAATCTAGTGGTGGATTCAATCTCTTAACCAATTTTCTTATATTGTTGATTTCAGTTTGTTTATTGTTATCTTTGAAGCTGTTCATTGTTCATCAAAACTCCAAAACCCCCCTTTTACTGTTTATTGTTAATCAGAGTCTAAATTGGGAATTGTTTAATAGTGTTAATTGAATTGGTTCTCTGTGGATCGACCCTTACTAACTACAACTAGTTGTAAGGTTTTTATTTTCTGGTGGGCCTGACAACTGATTTTTATCTTAATTTTAATCACTACATCCGAACGCATCAGTGTGTTATCTAGTTTTAGAGAAATGGTCTGTATATAAATAATCCTGATAGTACGTTTATAATGTATGATGATGTATAATATTTTATTTTCTGCTAAGGTTATTTTATAGTTATCAAAGAAGAAAGAAAAAAAATTTACAACTCATATTTTATCATAACATCACATTTTATAACTTGGGGGTAATTTGGAAATTAAGTAACATAAATGTGGCACCCTACGATGGGTGTTACACTTTCCCTTCTCATTTTCTTCCTTTCTTTCTTTCTTCTTCTTCTTCTTCTTCCATCTCCATCGTACACCTACCCATTGGAGACCATCTCCATGATTTACTAAATCAATCCCATTTCTAGCTTTCTTCCACTATTCCAAGTTCTCTTTTGTGGCCATCCTTTGGTTTTTCTTCTTCTTCTTCTTCCATTTTCCACCATTGAAGCTAAAGCTTGGAGCTTTAAGGTAAAGTCTTCAACTTTCTTCTAGTTTCTTGTCATTTTTGTTTTTATTGGTCACCTAGGTGACCAAGAACCCATTTTTCCATGGTTTTAGTGGACATTATGGAAATCACTTACATTAGTGTTTTCTTAAAGAAGGAAAACGAAAATCAAGAGCAAAAAGGAGTAGCACCATTATGTTGTCTCCCAAATAGGTAAGAGGGAGATGATCCTCTTCAACCAATCTTGGTAGTAAGGAAATGTCTTGTGTATTGTTGTTGATGAGGGAATCCATGTTGGATTACTCTCTTTGTTACATTGTATTATTTCCATAATTTTGTAGTTGTTTGATTTGTATGAATATATGGATTTGCATTGTGTGTTTTGATGATTATGAACCTATTGATTGTTATTTTGTATCTTGATGACATGAATCATATTTTGGATTGTTGGAAAATGACTGAAAAACTTTGATAATGGATGGGCCAAGGCTCTGCAGAAACGAATTCTATAGAACCCTTGCTAGTGCACCAGTGCTCAGGCGCTGTGCATAGAGCGCCTAGGCGCTCTCTGCCCAGAAAATTTTCCCTGTAACGCAGCTAGGTGAGTGCTCAGGCGCTTCGTGTTTAGCGCCTAGACGCTCCACCAGCGCTCAGGCACTTCAGAGATGGTGCCTAGGCGCCCAGAGCAGAACCGGCTAGGTAACTGTGAAATAATGCTAAGACTTCAATATGAAGATATTACAACCAAAAATAAAGTAAAGGACTTGATTTATTAAGAGAATTCCTCTAAAGAGAGGGATTTTATAAGAATGAATAATCTAAAGCGAAATTCCATAATGAACCTTAACAAGTGCTTTACCACTTGAAAACTTAATGCTATGTTATTTTGAGTCCATGAATAGGACTAGGGAATTATGGATGTCTAAGTTGTATGAATTGTGACATGTTACGAATGAGTATATTATTGATAAATACACATGAATATTGTTGGTGTTTCTCGTGGACACATTGTGGTATGTTATGGATAAGTACGTTATTGATGAATGCATATGATATGCAATATTTATGAGGAACATATCATTGATAAATATACATGATTGTACATGGAGTCAACATGCATTAGACATTTGCTCAGTCGATGACTGTTAAAGGGTTGGATGAGCCTAGGATCATGCAGGGAGTTAGCATGTATTGAATAAATTGCTCAGTCGATGACTGTTAAAAGGCTGGATGAGCCTATGAATATGAACTAAGTTAACGCATTGAACAATTTGCTCAGTCTATGACTGTTAAAAGGCTGGATGGGTCTATGATTATGCATTGACTCAGTATGCATTGAACAAATTGCTCAGTCGATGACTGTTAAAAGGATGTATGGGCCTATGAATGCGAATCGAATAATGTGGTCAGTGATGGATCTATGGGGGCCGTAAGGCGCGGTGTATACCGATTGCACGCATTACAGAGCCGACAAATCATTATTCTTTACGCAGTGAATTAATGAGAATGGAATGGTGAGGTCTGTGATGGATCTGTAGAGGGGCGTAAGGTTCGGTGTATGCTGATTGCATGCATTATGAGCCTGACAAATCACTATTCCTTTTATGGTAAATGAACGAGAATTGGATAGTGTGATCCCGTGGTAGGATCTGACCAAGGACCATGAGGCGCGGTAGTTCATTTCGTGATTATGTTATCATATTGTTATACCCCTGGCCATGATAAGCCGTTGCAACGCATCACACGCCTGACAAGCACTATTCTCTTCGTGGTCCCGTAGACTGTCATTGAGGGGGACAAATCTACCGGAACGTTCATCTTTGAAATGGAATAGAAAATCTTAGTACCAAGTGCACATGCATTGTGAGTCAACATATCATTTGGCACTCATTTGTGTGATGATTATTCTGTGGTGTTATTGATGCCATGATTATCTGAGATGTTTAATTGTTTATTATTTGAGACTTCGTTGATTACCTGGGGTATCATTGATGTTTACCTGTTACTGTTGATTCTTACTGCTATGTGTTGTTATCCTGCTCTTACTGTTCATTCTATTATCACTATTGATGAATATATGTGCTGAAATGCTATGTGGGCGCTCTGCGCCGTTCTGTTTCTTTACTGCCATAATTGGTAATGTAAGTAGGATGTCTCACCTCTTTCTTGTATTCTTGTACTTCTGTTATACATATATATTTGATAAAAGATCGTGAGGAAGAAGATGAGGGGCCACACCTTTGCTGATTGGATTGGGACGATTCATTATTCTTGATTTGGCGTCTAGAAGAGATCCCTTCGGTTACGTACGATTGCAACTTCGTGGGGGCATTGATGCCTGTCGTGTCAACTGGGACACCGAGCGTCACGTACACATGGGGTTGCGGCTTTGTCCGCTAGTAGTAACTCTCCTAAGGATTACTACTTTTCCCCTTTTGTGTTTTAATTCCCACTTTATTTTATTTGACTCTGTAAGTATTATAATTTGTGTTATCAGTGATTTGTATTAAGGATGACTAATATACATATATATATGGAACATGTTTTTATTTCAATGGTTGTGTATAAAATAGTTGGGTACTAATTATATTTCATTTCGAGGCTCCTAATTTCTACTAATGCACAATAGAAATAAATTATTTTTAAATTAATGTCTTTGTGACTGTGACACACTTGGATTTAGTAACTATGGTGTAATGACAATTGTGCTGTGGTTGCTAAATTTAGGTGCGTTACAAGACACCCAACATTCAATACCAATACGGTAGTAAGAAAACAAAATGGCGCCGAACACCCATATAACATTACAACATATATATTAATCAACAGTAATAAATAGATTAATAGTAAGAAGAGAACAATAATAAACAGTAATAAGAATCAACAATAAAATATCAACAATAATAGTATCTTAAGCAATCAACAGTTCAATCATTATTGCAGCAATAAAAGCATATAGTTTGACAGTCATAAGTACTTATACTCAATGAAATATGATACTGACAATGCACAATGCATATGGTACCAAATTCCTACTCCATGGAGCTAGACATCAACATTTCGGAGAGAATGATCAAAGAGACATGTCAGTATCTCGTTAGCCTTAAAAATAGTATGCTTCATCTCATAAAAATATTTGCGCAATATGGCTTATACATGGCACCTCAACAGTTGATCGCGATATAGGACAACGTCTCAGTCCAAATCGTGGGTCTGTTTGCATCAGTCTATCCCACTGCCCCAGTGGAGCTACCATTGTCTATTGTGAGACACCCGCACCCCGACACCCCCAAGGTCAACCACTATGACCCTACGCTTAGTCTACTCGCACCTGCACAAAGGTGTTATTCAATCTCCTAGGCATGCATTGCCTTTCTCAGTAAAGTCCAACGGACATCACATATGCATGACGACTCAATTTTCAATCATGTATGTGTATTAATGTTATGTTCCACATAAGCAATGCATCACTTGCATATTCGTCAACAAGTATTTCTCATGGAACATAGCACTATGGCATATAGACAATTCTCAATAATATCATGCCACAAACTTTATCAAGTACACATCAACAAGTACTTAGTCCCTCATATGGACTCACAATAGCATAGAACCAATTCTCAATATCAACATATATATATATATATATATATATATATATATATATATATATATATATATATATATATATATATATATATATGGTTCAACAATTATCATGATTTCATATTATGGAATCCAACATTTCCAATGTCTTAAATCTGAATCAATTGTGAGAATTTTAGGTTAAGGAACCCTTAGAAACCGTGGCTCCTTTAAGATTTATTGCTCAATTCAATTCTTCCATCTCATTATGGATTATATATGTCTCTAAGTCCTTAATTCCCAAGGATGCACCAAAGCATCACTTGGACCCAAAATTTCCTCTAAAACCGTGGCCTCCCTAGGTCATGAAGGTTCCAAATTTCTTTTCATATTATGCATTGGTCACTTAATACCTAATCACTTAAATCTTATTTCACCCAAAATCAATCCAATCCCTTAAAATCTATAACCAAAACTGTGGCCTCTCCTTAGGTAGCAAATTCCCAAACTTTTCCATTTATTAAATCTAACATTATCATTCAACACTTAATCACATAAGCTTCATTTTATTCTTATACAAAATCAAATTCTCATCCCTAAAATTTAATCAAAACCGTGACCTTCATAGGTGATAGGAAAACCCTAAATTCTTCATTCATCCAATCCATTATTATCACATTTATAAAATCAAACTTTAATCTTAATCAAGATCACACCAAGCATGAAAATAAACCAAACAAAGTAAGCATCCAAGGTGGATTTCTCCATCTACAACCACACAAGGTCTTCTCACCACTAATAATGATTGAAGTGAGTAAATCTCCCTCTTACCCAAAGGAAGAACACGAAAATCACCTCCTTACTTGCTCCTTGGTGGTTCAGTTTTGGGCTCCCAAAAACCCTAGAAAACCAAACTCAAAGAATCAACACCAAATCTTGAAAAAGAAAACTCCTTGGCCACCAATGTGACCAAGGACCACGAAAATGAAGAGAAAAGGAGAGAAAGTTAGGAGCTTTACCTTCAAGCTCTAAGCTTGAATCTTGAAGGAAAATGGTAAATGTGTGAACTTTTATGGATGGATCCAAGAAGGATGGTGTCTAGGATGTGTAGTAGCTTAAGAAAAATGAAGACTTGAAATTTTTGCCATGGTAGAGGTGAGTGGAGATAGTGGTGCTGCGGAGAGGGTGAAGGAAAGAAGAAAAGAGAAAACTTGAAGAAGAATTGGAGAAGGGAGAAAATGGAGAGAGAAAGTGTCTTGGAAACTTTTGAAAGTAAGAATAAAAGTGATAAAATGAAGAAGCAAATCTTGGCCCCCCTAAAGTGAAGCATTGTCGTGGAGTTAGAGAGAAGGAGGAGAAAATGGTTGAGAGAAAAGTGTAGAGAGAGAAAGTGATAGCAAAATTTGAAATGGAATGAAATATGTAATTAGGTGTATTTTGTTTAAATGCTTGGAATAAAATGTGTGGCCACAAAGAGCCCTCAAAATTGTGTGGTGGAGAGGAGGAGAGAGGAAAATATGATTTCTTGAAGAAGCCAATAGGAAAGTACAAGGAAGCTTCCTCCAAGCTTTTCCAACAAGCCAAGTTCATCTTTTTGAAAAGTCAATGTGATGTCATGGTGATGATGTCACCATTGTGATGTCACTAAAGTATTCTCTAAATTATTACTAACATTGTATCAAATTTATTATCAGTGGACAGAAATTACAGTTAACAAAAACTGATATTTATTGCCCAAGGATAATAAAATTATTCTGTGATTTTTATTTATCAGATAAAAATCTCAAAAAACGTGAAACTTCGTAAACCGTGTATGGCCTTGGGTTTAGTAAGATCCTCCGTCGACGTTTCCACATCTCAAGCTTCTCGGGAAAAACATCTCATTTTCCCGGCTCAGCTTAGTGTGCACATAAAATGAGAAATAATATTAAAATATTTCGAGTTCTCAGAAAAATCTAAAAAAATTCACAAAAACCACAAATATTATAAAATAACTATTTATCATGAAATTATTAATTTTCGGGGTGTTACAATGAACACCCTATTGAAGGGTGTATGGCCGTGAGCCTCCATAGGGAAGGCAAGGAACTTTTGCTTCCAATTTATATTTCTAATCCATCAAGATCAATCCAATATATATTCCATAGCCATCAAAATACATAATGACAATCAATAACTCCTACAAGTCAAAATAAATACAAAAATCATGAAGAACAACACAACAAAGAGAGCAATTCCATATGGATTCCTCATCAACCACACCAAAAACGTTTCCTCACCACTAAGATAGGTTGAAAAGGATAATCTCCTTCTTACCTAAAGAAGACAACACAAGAAAGCAAGCTCCTTTGTTCTTGAATTTCGTCCTCCACCAACACAAAAATCGTAAGACATCCAAACTCACAAAAATCATAACCAAAGCTTAAAAAAGGAACCCTTGATCACCTAAGAGATCAAGAATTGCGAAAATGAGAAGGAAAAGAGAAAAACCTATGAACTTTACCTTAAAGTCTCAAACTTTAGAGCTTGAATGGAAGAAAATGAAAATGGTGGATTCAAGAGGTAGTCACAAAAGAGAAAGTGTTCTAGGTAATGAGAAGATGTAGGAAATGAGGTTGGTTGAATGAAAAGGCTTGGATGGCCAACAATGGTGGTCTTGGCCGTGGAAGAGAAGAGAAAATGGAGAGGAAAAGTTGAGTTTTTGAAGATGGTCTTCCAATAAGAATGAAAAAGCTTCAAAGGAAAGGCTAGTTCAAGCAAACTATGGAGAGGAAAAGGTGTGGGCTGTTGTGGGGTAGAGAGGAAAATAGGAAGAGAGAAAAGCTTAAGAGAAAAAGGTGAAGAAAGAAGAAAGGTGATAGCTTTTTGGTTATTTTGAAACTAGAAGTGAAAAGGTCATAAAGTAAAAAGTTAATTTTTGGTTCCAATTTGGCCCTCATTGTCATAGAGTGTGGGAGAGAGAGGAAGGAAAAATTGCTTCTAGAAGCTTAGGTAAAGCTTCCTTGAGAAGCTTTGTACAAAGCTTCTTTGAGAAGCTTTGTTAACTTTTTTGCAAAAGTCAACATGATGTGACATAAAATTGACACTCTTTAAAGGATGAGAAGCATTTTAATACAAGCTAATATTCAATAGACAAATGTTACAGTTAAATAGAAAATCAATATTTATTATCTAACGGATAATAAATTGTACAACGATTTTTTTTATCAGATAAAAATCTCAAAAAATGTAAACTTCATAAACTGTGCCCGGCCTCTGGTTTAGTAAGATCCCCCATCAACGTTTTCACAGTTCAAGGTTTACCAGCCTCAGGGAAAATATTTTATTTTTCCGGCTCTGCTCAATGCGTACGTAAAACGAAAAATATATTAAAATAATCAACATTTTCGAAAAAATCCACAAAAATTCTCAAAAATCACAAATATTATAAAATGACTATTTATTATAAAACTAGCAATTTTTGGGGTGTTACAAAAGCCATTGAGAAAACCCTAATATGTTGATGTAAACTATGTTATTTAATTGATTGGTAGTTGTATACCTAAAGCATATTAATTGATGGATTGGTGGTTTATATACCCTAGTATGTTAATGTTTAGGGCATAATACAAGAGAATGAGTTTATAGCCTAATAGTTAATGGATTTGATTATTATGTATGTTGTCATAATGTTACTATTGAGACTAGTTATATTATGTGATGTATTACATACTTGATGATTGTTGAAGATTGTGATCCTCTTATTTGGTGATAATATATAACAGAGTGAGGCTGGTGTTAACCATCCTTATTATAGTGATGAGTGTGAGATAGTGATTTCCTTCCTCATCATTCTGGCAGTTGAGGTGTGAGATTCCCTATCTGCTAGATGTTATCCTAAATGAAGGGTATCTGAACGTGATGACTCGTGACATATTACCATGGATATGGTATCATGACATATTACCATGGATTTGGTATCATGATTGTAACACCCCAAAATTTCATTTTTCAGTTAATAATGATTTTTGTGATTTTGGGATTTTTGTGAATTATTTAATTTATTTTGATTATTTTATTATTATTTTTGGATTGTATGTGTGTTTGAGGCGGTGTCGGAAAAATAAAAAAATTTTGGGGTCGAAAAAATTTTGACTATTAATGCAGGGCGAGGGGATCTTACTAAACTTGAAACTAGAAACAGATTTTGGAATTTTTCTTTTATTGAGATTCTATCTGACAAATAAAATCTAGATACGTTTTATTATCCATTGGACAATAACCTCTAGTTATGCTAGCAGTAACCTTTGTCCATTGAATAATAGCTTCCAGTAAAGATCTAGATGGATGGTTCTAGACACAAGCCTAGTCATCTCCTCTAGATGCTTCTCTTTGTGACTTGTAACGTCCTAAGTTACTAATACTAATGATGTAATTGATTTACACATTAGTAATTAGAATTTGGTACATTACTTATGAATATCCACAAATTTTCAAAGAAACAATTTAAAAATACACGAAAATATGAGCCTTTAACGGAAGCATATTACTCGTATAATATGAAATGAATTTTTATACAAAGAATACATCGCTAAACATAGTATACCTATATTGACCAATTATACAAAATATGATCAATCTAACTAAAATATCTCTTCATCCATAAGCTTTGTCTTGCTTCATCTTGCTTGCATGGTAGGTCCCTCCTAGAATTATCATGGAAATCAAAGGTGTAGGGGTTGAGAATCATAAAATCCTTAGTAGTTTGATTAAAAACGTGTTATCACAATAATCCCAGCTATCTCGGGGAAAGATCATTTCAAATCATTTCTAATAAGCTGTAGGAAGGTGGCCAAAGCTAAATCTGGTCCTTCCTCTTCCCGAAACAAATGTTCAATTAATTCTGAAAATTAGGTATAATCATCAAATGTCATTAAATTTCTTGTCTTGAAAATCATCAAGCACATCATAAAAAAATCTAATGTTTCAAATCCATCATGACTGAAGTCATTAAGACTCAAATCAGTAAATCATAAATCATATAATCAAATCTTATTATTTTATCAAATCTCAATGAAATCTCATCTCTCATGATTCATATCTCAAATCATTAAGACCACATGTCTCAAACAATGCTAGCATTTAAAACTATTCACCTAGTAGTAGTCTGCTTATAGGTTGGTCAACTTCAACCTCTTTGTGACTCACTTACATCACGCAGAACTACTTCGAGTAACTAGACCAATCTTGATCAATCACAACAATGAGGAAATGTTTGTCCTCATTTCAAGTGGTAAGTAGAGAGGGAATGTCCATCCTCAACTACTTTTGATAGGGAGGGAATGTCCATCCTCAACTACTTTTGATAGGGAGGGAATGTCCATCCTTACTCTATCGATCATCAGAGATAAGAGAAGTTTAATCCACTTCTCGCAATCCGGGGGTTTAGGACAACCCCAAGTAAAGAGGTCTTCCTCCAATACTTGATGATTAGGGAAGCATGGGTAAAGAGGGAGGTCTTCATAAACCTCAATTACTCCGGTGTAGAGAGATTCCCAAACTCTCTCTTACCATTATCCAAAACTTACCCTAGTACAAGGCATATCGAAAACCACACTCGGTCTAGTTCTGCAAAGGGATACCCATGAAAATCAAATCATCAAATATGTAATATAATGCGTAATCCAATCGTTCTCATCATGAGTATTCGAATTTATCAAACAATCTCATTTGATTCAATGTTATCATGAAATCATTTCCTCAAATTTGTTTAGATGCATTACATTTTCATAATCTAGTGAATTTCAATCATCTAATTCAAGGTTTAAGGTTTGTATTTAGGTCTCATGGGGTTAAGAACTCATTTTCCATCAATTTTAGATCAAAAACCCTTATTTGGGGGCTTGGTAATCGATTACATGATTGATGTAATTAATTATATTTCAACTAGAAGCTATCTAATCGATTACATTCAGGATGTAATCGATTACATCTCAACCAGAGGCTCTGTAACTGATTACATCCAACCCAGAAACCATTTTTACAACTCCAGAAGCATTGTAATCGATTACAAGGGCTATGTAATCGATTACAAGGGCTATGTAATCGATTACAAGCTCGTATTATGTAGAAATCAGAGTCCTTAAACCATTTTAACACAAACCAAACCATCAAACATCAACAACAACATCAAGTCATCACAAAAATGCATCCAAAACACTCATAAAATAATAAATCTCAATATGGGTATGAAACTCATTTTTCCAAATCTCAAAAGTCATCAAGATCTAAATCAAGAATCAAGTTTTCAAATCATAATCTTTATATAATCATCTTTTCCATTACAAAATCATCATTGAAAATCTCAAGTTTCTAAGAATTTGGAAAACAAAGAAATAGTAGAAAGATAAAAGAAACCCCCTACCTTGGTTTCTATGGATCCTTGCTCTTGTTTCTTTCTTGTTGGTCTTCTTCCTTCTTTCTTTTCTCCATTTTTCTACCCTGATTCACGTTTCCTCTCCCTCTTTTCCATTTCCTCTCTTTTCTTCTATTTTTCTTTCTTTTCTCAGCAGCCTTGGCTGCCTTTCAATGAGAGAGAGATGGGAGGAAGTGAGAAAAATCTCACTTTTAAAATATATGAACTAAGGGCCTTTTGGTCTTTTGTCAAAACCTCGTATCTGTTAAGAGCACTTTGATTTTACTAAATTAAGTTTCCTAATCTCCAACAACATTAAATAAAATCTTAGGATCCATCTAAATTCTTGTTTTACCATTTTCATAATTTTTCATATATGTCATTTCTCAAATTAGTATTAAAATACTTCTATAGTGTCCTTAAAAATACCAAACCGACTCCGTTTGTCCTCAAAATTTAACCACATCATCTTTCACATATTTGTGTCCTGTTAATAATATTTTCCTTATTTATTTCCTTCAATTAGCATTTATGCTATTTTCCTGAACTAAAACAACTATTTTACACGTTCTGTGTTGCAGCAAAGTACCTAAATTAACTCAAAATGTCTCAAAATTCAATAGACATGTTAAACAAGTATTATGGCACCTTATGACCATATACAAGTCTAATATGTGTAAAAGAGAATGTTATAATTCTCCCCTCCTTTTTAGAAATTTTGTCCCCAAAATTTAGCTTCTCATATTAAAAATAAAGAAATCTTCAACAACTATCCTTAATTGTATTCATCTTATCCATTCTAACTTTTGTTCAGACTTAGACGCTCATATTCTCTCATCCTAATGAGAATTACCTTGTAAAGAATTGAAAGATTGAACTTTCTCTTGCCTTCTTAGAGTATATACCCTGCCTGGAACTTATAGTCTAGGATTGGGTACAACTTTCTGCCTCTACTGACACTTACTGACATGGGCCCCTGACTAATTATTTACATAGCATGCCCGCACAGTTTGTCTCCAAGTTGTCTCCTTCGACACTTAGAGTAGTTAGGTTCCTCAGCTTTTATTTAATTCTGGCTCATTTCTAATATGTGAATTACTGATTATAAAATCATATCCTTCATTCTCATCGTCTATTCTTTTCCTCTTTTCAAGATTTGTGATGATTTGCTCAACGTGAAACTTCGATTGAGTAGTCTCCACAATTTTACACTCCTTAACTAAAGTGGAAAAATCCCTCAATCTCTATAAGCCTGACAATTCTTTTGATTTCTTTCCTTCACTTCACTTCACTTCGAATTATATAATAGACAAGCTTCCTCATTTTAGTTCCAGATATGCTCCCTTCCTTTATCATCTTTTATATTTCTTAGAAAACACTTGTCTAAGAAAATTTCCCTAAACACCGCCTACGTTACATAAGTACGTGCAACTTCTAATAATTTTTTTTAACTTCTCTACCACATCTCTACTTTGTTCCTTGTCTTAGATGTTCAACCAGATTAGGAATTTCTTTAATTTATTTATTCTTTGAGTCCCTTCCTCCCGACATATTGCAAGAACAAAATATTGACAAATCTTTTAAGACGAACACAATTCTATCAGTATGAATATATGATTTCTCCTTATCGCCTACAATGCTACAAATTGATTCTGACAATATACATCTTCAATATGGTAAATCTTTATAGTTACCAAATCAATTTTGAGTGTTAAGGTCTTGGCAGAAAGAAAGAAAACCTTGTCATATACTTATCCACATTCGCTAATGTGTAGACCTGCATGATCAAAGATTTAACTTCAAACATTGTCTTATTTGACAAAATGGAAGATGCCCTCTTGTTTTCAGAAGAATATGATTTCACTCTAATAAACTATTTCATAGAATCCAAACTTCTAATAGGGAATATCAGTTTCAAGAACACTAGTTCTAAGATTCCTTATATTCCTTTCCTCAGTAAATCTGACAATTAAAACATTGTCATCTCCTAAAGGTCAATGCGGATGTATCCGGATATTACGTAAAATAGAGCCCTTGGACCTCAAGCTCCCATCTGAAGAAACATAACAGTGATATATATGTAGCTCATGAGAATTCCATTCATGATTCAATGGTCATTCCTTTTCACAATTTAAGAGTTATAGGGATATGTTCTCACCTTGCCACATTTGAAACCTCTCCCAATCCGATAGTATTCCTTTAGGAAGTACCACTAAGGGTCTAACATCAGGATGTTTACTAAGAACACTTTGCATGATATTGACAACCATAAATATCTTCCAACTCTCAAGACTTGAGCGAAAAATGCAACCCTAGAGATACTCACCGCAAGGTCCTTAATTAAGAGAAATTGAATCCTTCGACTTGATGAGCTTTCACCTACTTCATACACTACGCAGAGGTTTCGGTTATCATAAGATCATTTTTAGTGATCTCAATTTTATATATATATATATATATCTTCCTCTGATATTCAATGAATCCTCCACGTAAGTTCTTGTACTCCCTATTTAACCCTACATTGGAACTCAAATATGGTTTCAATTCCTCATCTCCTATAGAGCAGAGGATTACAAAAACATCTTTTGTTCAACACATCAACTATTTTATTGGCCTTACCCAAATGATACTCTAACTCAGAATCATATTCTTTCAAGCTCTTGATCTATCGCCTTCATATCGTACTTAACCATTTTTGGTCAAATAAGTGTTTCAAACTCTTAGGGTCACTAAAGACTGCAACTTAACTTCGTACACTTAGTGCTTCCAAATTTTCAAAACAAACACCACAATTGCCAATCTTAGGTTGTGGGTCAGATAGTTGTCCTCATGCGATCTCAATCGCCCAAAGGTGCAAACAACTACCCATCCACCTAGCACCCCTTACATCCTACCTCTTTCCTTGAGGCACACTAATATATCTTAAAGTTTCCTCGAAGATTAGGTACCACTAAAACTGGTGTGGTAGTTAATCTCTTGCTATCATCCGACCACTTTTCAGTCTTTCTAGTTAACATATTCAAAGCCGCAGTCTAAAGTTAACCACGTTGAAATCGAATGAGTAACAAACTGTTCTGGTGAACTATGTGACACATCTATGTCTAGAATAAAGGTGAAAGCTTCAGAAGCAACTGGAAGAGAAGAAGAATATTTAGGTCTAATCACAAACTCAACCCACTAAGCTTAGCATTAATCTTTAGCAAATATTAGACTTAACCAAGTATTGACCCCTTGTCAAACTCCCTTGCTCATGTTTCATAGGCTCCAACTCCTTTGTCTTCTTAAACACTTGGAAATATATATATATATATATATATATATATATCTAGGAAGGCAATTCTAAATACCCTTCATATACTGTAAGTACCAGTAAACCTTAGAAGTCCTTTAACTCCAATCCACCAAGATTCTGTCTCCTCTTCAACAAATAAAAGCTAAGGGATACCTGTTGCTCATAGGTGTATACTAACTCAACAAAAATCCTTTCCACATAGAAGGTAAATAAATTCTTCTAGGCTCAAAGGTCAAAAAGGCTCTGGCTTCCAATCATGACTGTTAGATATTCTCACTATGGATATGATTATTTTCCATTCTTTCCAATTTTCTATTTGTAGCCACATTTTTTCTCCCTCATAATCGTAGGCATTTCTCTTTACTCTTACTTAGAAACTATTAACTTTCTAAACATCGCCCGTAGTTTCATTGGCAGTTGTCCTGCCTTTACGCGTATACCTGGTCGATGTCATAATTACCCGTACACATTGCACATTATATATTGAGTTGGCCAGACTCAACATTATGAGATAGGTGACAGTTAACCATAACATACAAACTCAAGGCTATTATGTAAATCTACCTATGCATCTTAACATCTAGATAAGACGAATGCACGATCAAGCATACCTAGTCCATACCCCGGCTAAACAGGATGAATTGCTCTGATATCATAATGTAATGTCCCAAGTTACTAACACTAATGACGTAACCAATTTACACATCAGTAATTAGAATTTGGTACATTACTTATGAATATCCACAAATTTTCAAAGAAACAAGTTAATAATATACGAAAATATGAGCCTTTAGCATAAGCATATTACACATATAATATGAAATGAATTTTTATACAAAGAATACATTGCTAAACATAATATACCTATATTGACCAATTATACAAATATGATCAATCTAACTAAAATATCTCTTCATCCATAAGCTTCGTCTTGCTTCATCTTGCTTGCACGGTAGGTCCTTCCTGGAATTATCATGGAAATCAAAGGTGTAGGGGGTGAGAATCATAAAATCCTTAGTAGTTTGATTAAAAACATGTCATCATAATAATCCTAACTATTTTAGGGAAAGATCATTTCAAATCATTTCTATATAATCCGTAGGAAGGTGGCTAAAGCCAAATCTGGTGCTTCTTTTTCCTGAAACAGAGGTTCAATTAATTCTGAAAATTAGGTATAATCATCAAATATCATTAAATTTCTTGTCTTGAAATTCATCAAGCGCATCATAAAAAAATCTAATTTTTCAAATCCATCATACCGAAGTCATTAAGACTCAAATCAGTAAATCAGAAATCATATCATCAAATCTCATATATTTTATCAAATCTCAATGAAATCTCATCTCTCTTGATTTATATCTCAAATCATCAGGACACAAGTCTCAAATAATGCTAGCATTTAAAACCATTCACTTGATAGTAGTTTGCTTATAGGTTGGTGCACTTCAACCTCTTTGTGAGTCACTTACATCACATAAAACTACTCTGGGTAACTAGACCAATCTTGATCAACCACAATAATAAGGGAATGTCCGTCCTCATTTCAAGAGGTAAGTAGATAAGAAATATCCATCCTCAACTACTTTTGATAGGGAGGGAATTTCTACCCTCACTCTATCGTTTATCAGAGATAAGAGAAGTTTAATCTACTTCCCACAATCCGGGGGTTTAGGATAACCCCAAGTAAAGAGGTTTGCCTCCAATACTTGATGACTAGGGAAGCATGGGTAAAGAGGGAGGTCTTCCTAAACCTCAATTACTCTGGTGTAGAGAGATTCCCAAACTTTCTCTTACCATTATCCAAAACTTACCCAAGTACAAGGCATATCCAAAACCACACTCGGTCTAGTTCCGCAAAGGGATACCCATGAAAATCAAATCATCAAATATGTAATACAATGCGTAATCCAATTGTTCTCATCATGGGTATTCAAATTCATCAAACAATCTCATTTGATTCAATGTTATCGTGAAATCATTTCCTCAAATTTGTTTGGATGAATTACATTTAAATAATCTAGTGAATTTCAATCATCCAATTCAAGGTTTAAGGTTTGTATTTAGGTCCTATAGGGTTAAGAACTCCTTTCCTAACAATTTTGGATCAAAAACCCTTATGTGGGGGCCTGGTAATCGATTACATGACGTGTGTAATCAATTACATCTCAACCAGATGCTATGTAATCAATTACATTCAGGATGTAATCGATTACATTCTGGATGTAATCGATTACATCTCAACCAGAGGCTCTGTAATTGATTACACCAGGATGTAATCGATTACATCCAGCCAAGAAACCATTTTTGCAACTCCAGAAGCATTATAATCGATTACAAGCTCGTATTATGCAGAAATCAGAGTCCTTAAACCATTTTAACCCAATCCTAACCATCAAACATCGGTAACAACATCAAGTCATCACAAAAATGCATCCAAAACACTCATAAAACAATAAGTCTCAATATGGGTATGAAACCCATTTTTCCAAATCTCAAAAGTCATCAAGATCTAAATTAAGAATCAAGTTTTGAAATCATAATCTTTATATAATCATCTTTTCCATTACAAAATCATCATTCAAAATCTCAAGTTTCCAACAATTTGGAAAACAAAGAAATAGTAGAAAGATGAAAGAAACCCCTTACCTTAGTTTCCATGGATCCTTGCTCTTGTTTCTTTCTTGTTGGTCTTCTTCCTTCTTTCTTTTCTCCATTTTTCTGCCATGATTCATGTTTCCTCTCCCTCTTTTCCATTTCCTCTCTTTTCTTCTATTTTTCTTTTCCAAGCAGCCTTGGCTTCCTTTCAACGAGAGAGAGGTGGGAGGAAGTGAGAAAAATCTCACTTTTAAAATATATGAACTAAGGGCCTTTTGGTATTTTGTCAAAATCTCGTATCTGTTAAGAACACTTTGATTTTACTAAATCAAGTTTCCTAACCTCCAACAACATTAAAATAAATCTTAGGATCCATCTAAATTTTTGTTTCATTATTTTCATAATTTTCCATATCTATCATTTCTCAAATCGGTATTAAAACACTTCTACAGTGTTCTTAAAAAAACCAAACTGGCTCCATTTGTCCTCAAAATTTAACCACATCATCTTTCACACATTTATGTCCTATTAATAAAATTTTCCTTATTTATTTCCTTCGATTTAGCATTTATGCTATTTTCCTAAACTAAAACAATCATTTTACACGTTATGTGTGCAGCAAAGTACCTAAATTAACTCAACACGTCTCAAAATTCAACAGATATGTTAAACAAGTATTATGGCACCTTATGACCATATACAAGTCTAACATGTTAAAAAGATAATGTTACATGACTCACCTTGGTCTTGAACCCATGAGAAGAAAGCTTACAAGCTAAGTTTGATGAAAGTCCAACTTGGTGGCTATCACTCAAAGTGATGAACCAATGGGAAGCAAGCTTAGAAGACAAAGACAAAATGGTTCTCAAACTTGAAGAAGAAACTTGGAGGAGAAGTTCAAATTGATTACTTAATCTCTTAAGCTTATCTTGTCATTCTTTTTCAAGAAGCTTGTAGAATAAGCTTAGATGACCAAAATGATATTTGCTATCTCTTTGTGTTCATCTTATCTTTCTTTCATGAAGCAAAACACAAAACTCTCTCATTTTCTCTCCTTGTGAATTTCAGCCAACCCACCCAAAACACTCTCCAATCTTGTTTAATTCAAAACAACCTTAGATCTTGAACCTAAACACCATTTCAAGACACTTTCATGTTGTGATCTTCTCCAAATTCGTCCATCTTCAACCTTTTTCTTCAAGCCTAAGTTTGAGAGTTTCTAGGTGAAGTTCTTGATCTTCACTTCTAATCTTATTTTCAAAGTTTTAGACTATAAGCTTGATCCATGGTCATCTTGTTTCAAGCCTTAGTTTATAATATGTGTATGTTTGTTTGTTTTAGTGGCGGACGTTTACTACAAGAAGGCAACAAAAGGGCTTTTTGATCAACATCTAAGGTAAGAGGGAGATTAATCTCATCAACTAACTTAGTGGTGAGAGATGGAATTTGTGTTTGTGGATGAAAAATTCATGTGAGGATTTATTCACTCAATTGTGTGAATTTATTGATTTATGCTTGTTTAGTTATGTGTGATTATGGTTTATGCTTACATGCTATACGTGTGCTTATTTGCTATGCATAATTATAGGACTTTGATTGGTTTGTGCTTATTTGGCTCTATATGATTATATGATGTTGATAGTATGCATGAAATTGCTATAGTTGCTTATTAGCTATATGTGATGATGTGATTTTGATAGTTTGCATGAAATTGTTTTGGTAGGAATTGATGTTTGAAATGTTTTTCATGTGTTGAATCATGTGAGAATTACAAAGTTTTGGTTCCAAAGACCATATATGGTTCACGGCCATTTAACCCAAAATGGGGTATCCAAGGCAAAAATATTTTATAAATTGTGAACTTAGATGATTAGGTGATAAGAATATAAGTTAAGAATTTACAAGATGAAAAAGAAGATGAACAAAATTTTATCATTTGAAAAGAAATGATTTTCGGCCATGAAAATGGGAAATGAGTTTGAAAGATGATTTGAAATTTAAAACTGTAACACCTCAAAATTTACTTATTTCATTATAAATATTTATTTTATAATATTTGTGATTTTTGGGAATCTTTTTAGACTTTTCTAAGAATGTAAAATATTTTAATATTATTTGTCATTTTACGTGCAAACTGAGTGAAACCGGAAAAATGAGATATTTTTCCTAAGAATCTTGATCTATGGAAACGTCACCGGGGGATCTTACTAAACCCGAGATTGTACACGGTTTATGAGATTTCACATTTTTTGAGAAATTTTATCTGATAAAATTATAAGTCGCTATATAAATTTTATCCACCGAACAATTAATACTGACTTCTGTCAACCGTAACTGTAACACCCCCCGTAGGTCATCACATTTCCAACTACCAACTTATAATCTGAAAAGAAGTTCATAAAAGGTTTGAGTTATAAAAGGTGGGTTTCAAAATTTTCTTCTTGCTCAAACATAAATTTACCGGAATTTATAGATAATACTGAAAAATAGATTTAAACTTATTAATATACAATATTGATACCAATTAATATTTAACAATGATTCAAGAAATATAAACTTACAGACTCAATTTTAAACAGTAGCAAACCCCATCACGGGTCCTACTTAATAGCACGGTAAAACACTAACTAGAAAACTTAACATACTTATTCCTTCTTGTATCCATCTTGATGTACCATGTATCTGTTCCTCATCAATATTGTATACCATCAAATCTTGAATGACCACTTCTCCATGTTGTCACCAATCTCAGAATATCTACCATCCGTCATGTCTAAGACAACTCGTTCCTTCTACTATAAAATTTTTAATAATACAAACACAACAAAATAATATAATAAAGAGGTGAGATCATCTACACCAATACCAACATGGTAGCATAGAGATAACACAAACAACACACTATACAGATATATCATACCATAATTATAATTATGCCATCATCATAATGTAAAGATAATAATTATCATCATGCCATTAACAGTATTCAATTTACACGATAATAACAATAATGCCACCAACATTATTTATCATCATCATCATCCAGTATTATTCAATAGTTCAATTATTACACCAATAATTACGATAATGCCATCTACATTATCCAATATGCTTCAATCAATATATCACACGGATATAAATATTTAATATTTATGATAATGCCCTCAACATATTCCAGATATTCAACAGTTTAATTTTCATAACCAATGCTCAATAATGATGCATATGTTATGCATGTGCACATAGACTCAATGTCCTACTCCATGAAGGTTTTCACAATTTCGAGAAGAATGCTCTGGTTAATTGCCCAGCATAAACCCACAGACAATTGCCCAACCTTAGCCCACAGATAATGCCTAGCTTAGCCCACAGACAATCTCTCAGTCGTTGAAAAGAATCGTGTTATTGTCGGGTATCGTCAATGCATTGCAACAGACTGCATCGCCAAGTGGCATATGGTCCAGCCTTATCCCACAGACAAATATCCACTAGTTGACTGCCGCGCCTTGACGCCCCCAAGATCCATCATAGACCTCACTATCAATTCTCATTCACTATTCAACCACAAGGGTCACAATAGCACCAGCTATTAATTTTTGTTCAATTCAAAATCATCATATGCCTCAATGCATATTTTTCAATTTCATCATATGCTTCATTGCATATCTTTCCAATGCATAATCAATGCACCAATGCCAATCACAGGTAAAATTCATCATTTCCAATGCAGGTTTAATGCACTAATGCCAATCACAGGCATATCTTTCAAATGCATGTAAAATGCACCAAATGCCAATCACAAGCAAAACTCGTCATTTTCTCATACAATGTCCATACACTGGTTCAACAGTAATCATATTGTATATTCAATAGCGAAATCATGTTATCGCGTTTTCATAGTTACAAAACACTTTTGTCGTGTTTTCACAATCACGCAACATTTCTGTTACGTTTTCACAATTTTGCAACGTTTCTATTGCATTTTCAAATCACATAGTGATTTTTCAATGTTTTCATCAATCACGTAAAAATATTCCACCATTTTTAAATCGCATAGCGATTTTTCAACAATATCTCAAACGCGTAAAAATATTTAAACGCTTTCCAAATTGCGTAAAAATATTTAAACATTTTTCAAATCGCGTAGCTTAAAAATCACATTTTTAAGTTATGTAAAACATTTTTCACCATTTTACAACCACGTAAAATATTCCTCAATATTCCAAACATTATTTTGGACTTTCAAACAAATCAATATCATTTCCAACATCATTTTTCACATTTCTCCATTAAGAAATCCTTTCCTCAAAATAATATGACTTCTCATATTATTTTCCACATTTTCTTACTCAAGAAAATCCTTTTAACAATTTCACCATTTCCATTTATGTAAATCAACATTTTCAAATCTTTAAAATTCCTCATCACATTTCAAAACCCAAAGGTTGAGTTATAGATTAAAAAATATCAAATCACTATTATATTCTCCATTTTTCTCAAATCAATTCTAAAATCAATTCTCTTCAAAATAAATTGAGGTTCAAACACTTTTAACCTCTCTTTTCCATTCACATACGAAAATTCCATTTCTCAAGTGATAAAACACTCTGATTCCCTTTCTAAATTCCTTGTACTAAATCAATTATATTTCCACTTGGAAAATCACTTTGTTTCATAAAAATCAAGGCATTACAAGCCTTCCAAAACCGTGGTACATGGCCATTGAAACCATCAAATATTTTTCCTTCTAAGTCAATATGGTTTTACACAAACAAAACCATTAAAAATTCCTTAACAAAACTGTGAGACTCATAGTCTTTAAAATCAAATCATTTGTACATTTTCATTTTTCACTTTCTTTGCAAATCCTTAAAATCATCAACTCATTGCTCTTTTCATTTAAAACTCATGATTAATAAAATACTTAAAATATTTTTATTCAAAAGGTCCTTGAGTTCCCTTAAATTTCATTCTTGTTTTTACACAAAATAAATCAATAAAAAATTTTCTCAAAACTGTGAACACTACTTCTTGAGAAACAAACCCTTTGTTTATTTTTCTTGATTTTCTAATCATTCAATTTTATCATTCATGAAAATATTAATTTATGAACACTTATTTTGAGGTGTCTTGGCCGAAATTCCTCTTGGTCTATGGAACCAAAAATCAATTTTCTTTCCATCATCAAATCATGGCATACATATACATATTTCATCATATATACCATAAGCATGCCATAATCAAAAGCAATAAATCATGCAAATCATACAAAGCATGAACAAATAAATCAAACACATAAACACCCACAAATAATTACATGACCATGGATATGAACCCTCACATGGATTCACCATCCATCAAATACTAATCCATCTCTCACCACCATACTTGGTTGGTGAGATGAATCTCCCTCTTACCTCTTGAAGAACCTCAAAAGCTCCTTGGTTTGCTTCTTTTTCCAAGTCCTTTACCACCAAAGGTTTCTTAAACACAAAACAAAACATATATTTATTAGTAAATCAAGCTTGAGCAAGATAAACCATGGATCAAACATGGCTTAGAATCATGAAAAAGAGAAAAGAAATGAAGTTTCCTTACACTTCACCACAAATACCCTATAACTTTGCTCTTAGAAAAACTCCTTGAAGATGAAAGATTTAGAGAAAGTCTCCAACACGAAAGTTGCTTAGAATAAGGTAAGGATTCAAGAAATATGGTTGTATGGAATTTTTGAGTGATGGAGGGTAGATTTGAGGGTCATGGCCGAAACCACCATGAAGAAGAGATGGAGAGAAATTTTTGAAGAGCTAAGCTTCTTGAAATGATCAATAATGATCAAGATGAAGTAATAATGGTCTTAAAACAATTCTATGCTCTTAAGCACTCACCAAAACCGTCCCCCCTCTTCATATGCATTCAATAAGTGATCATCTTTTCAAGCCACCATTTAAAGCATTCTAAGCCATTGATTAATTCAATGGTTAGGATTAAGGTAGACTTTCAGTTAGAAGACTTAATCTAGGCCATTGGATCTTTCTCCTTGAAATCCTAGCCATTAGATGCATTTCCAAAAATGAAAGGTCAAGATTACTCCTTCATACTTCAAATCCAAGGGTCATAATTAGTTATAGCCATTTTAGAAGACCAAATCTCCACCATTAATTAAATCCACATCCAATGGTCATAAATGATCCATCTCCACCATTGATTAAATCCAAATCCAATGGTGACAAATGGTCCTAGCCACTTTGTAAGATCAAATCTCCACCCTTGATTTGAATCTAAATCCAACGATTATAAATGTCCTAGCTATTTTATATGACCAATTCTACACCGTTGATTAAATCGACGGTTGATATCAAAATCTTAAACATTAAGCTTGCTTCCTATTGGTCCATCAAAAAGTTGTCATAACTACTAATGTTGACTTAGTATAATATTTTTTTTATCTACTATAACCCCACGAAAGAATATATTTATTGTATTTTTATTGCCCGATAATTAAATACAGTACAAAACACAATGACAAAAAATTTT
The DNA here is from genome assembly GCA_029884605.1 of Ormosia emarginata. NCBI lineage: Eukaryota > Viridiplantae > Streptophyta > Magnoliopsida > Fabales > Fabaceae > Ormosia > Ormosia emarginata. The sequence continues at coordinate 29,830,112 of JAQQTP010000088.1, forward strand.
TAAAACTGTTTTCGGATTTAGGTTTAGTAAGATCCCCTGTCTCCGTCTAAACAGTACGAATTTTCCTAGCTACAGAAAAATTTTCACCTTTCCAGACCCATGCGGGGCCCACATATGACCTCCTTGGGCCCACAAACGGCTCATGGATAACGTTAAAATAAACAGAGTAATATAAAAATTTCATAATCACACACAAAAATCACAAATATTAGAAAACATATGAAAATCAAGTCAGATTGTTAAAAATAATTAACAATCAAGAGAAATAAATACATAAAGATTTTTCCCTGGCCCGAAAATTATCATTTTCCTAACACGGAGTAAATCACTCAAAACGATCAAATACGTTGACGGAATAATCAAAATAATTTTACAGTACACAGAATTTACTAAACAGTATAATTCTGTTAACTATCAAAATTACTGTCAACTATTTAGGAAATTTGGGGTGTTACAATACTCCCCCTCTAAAAAGAAGTTTCATCCTCGAAAGTTGATAATACTTTGTTTCACACCCTCAGAATAAATATGGATAATCTCTTTATCTTATTTTTCAGTTCTCACGTTGCATCTTTACTTACATCATTTCATATTATTCTAACCAATGAAAATCTTTTTGTCTAGCGATCAATTTCTCCTGATCAAACAGATATCTCAGACTCTTATAATTACTGAAGATATTAGATATTACTCCATAAAGAAAGTATCTTAATACTTCTAATATAAACTCAGTGACTACCAACTTCTATTCATGCGTAGAATAATTATTCTCATGTAACTTCAATCTCCTTGAACCATACACTACAACTCTTCTATTCTGCATAAACACATATCTTAAACTCTAATATAACGTATCGCAGTACACCTCCAATGGTTCACTGAGATTAGACAAAACTAATACTAGCGAAGTACTCAAACATATTTTAACTCGTAAAAATTCTCCTTGTACGCATTAGTCCATACAAACACTTAATTCTTTCTGGTAAGCTAGGTGAGAAGTCCTACGATCTTGAAAATTTTCTCAATAAATTTTCTACGGATTTCTGTTATCGTCTTTGACTTTTCCCACTAAAAAATTGTTTCAACCTTAGAAGGATCCACCACGCTTCCACTGCGTCACTCTGATACTATGACATGGATATAAATAGAAATATCCTTTCTTGCAAAACATTCTTCCTTGCATTTTCAATACATGAAAAACGTTATGAAAGATAGCAAAACTATCTTATATGTTACCGGATATATCCAACAAAGAATTTGATATAACCCGATTTCAAAAATGAATTTTCTGGAATACTAATACTTTATTGAGACAATCTCATAGGATATGGTTAGAAAATAGCCAATCCGTTTTGAAGATCACGTCTATTTATGAAAGAGATAAATAGATCAAACTAACACAAAGATTTGATCTATAACAATAATTTTGAATAACTTGAGTAGCTCGATAGGCTAGTTATAGAAACAGAAGTAAACAAGTCAGAAGATCACGAAGACACAGATAACTCCAACTATAATTGATCCACACAATCATATGTCATAAAGAATAGATTGCTCCCAGAAATATACAACATGGTTAAAGAATCACCTTCTACGTCACAGTCTCTTTTGTTTAAGTCTTCAGCTCGGAACACTCCCGTTCCATTCGACATATCGACTTTCCCTACTACCTGAGATTTTACTAACAGAAAACTTCATTTTCAGTGGAACACAATCTTTGGAAATGTGTCCTGGTTTTCCGCACTTGAAACAAATTATTTCCTTGAATATACAATCCTTTGTTAAGTGCTCCTTTCCACATTTCTTATGTAACAGTAAAGATGTCACTGTCCAATTGGGTTTACTGCTACAAGCACTTTCTCCACACATTTGCTACTGTTGCTACTTTCCTGGTGATCGTAACTACTGTTTTCGCTAAAATCAATTACTTTCCTATTATTCCTCAAGAGGAATACCAGGTTCCAAAATTACAAAATCTTATATTTCAAGACTGATTCTCTTTTTTCAGATCCAGAACCTCAACTTCCAATTTTCGTTGTTCAGCGATCCTCTATTCCTGTTGTACTATCACATCAGTTATCCTCCGCATTACTCCTATAATGGCAACCAAATCGTTAGTGTCACGTTCTGCTTCCACCCACGTACGTCTACCACGAGCCATTTCCTTTCTTCAAAGACGGACGAATCAAAATAAAATGGATACTAGATGTAACCATTTCAAATAAACATTTGTTTCCTTTCGGAAATCAAACACACAGAGAACACAACACAAGCAAAATAGACCTAACCACAAACCTTAAAAGACTCAAACCGTGCTTTGATACCAACTAATGTAACACCCCCCATAGGGCATCACATTTCCGACTACTAACTTATAATCTGAAAAGAAGTTCATAAAAGGTTTTAGTTATAAAAGGTGGGTTTCAAAATTTTCTTCTTGCTCAAACATAAATTTACCGGAATTTATAGATAATACTGAAAAATAGATTTAAACTTATTAATATACAATATTGACACCAATTAATATTTAACAATGATTCAAGAAATATAAACTTACAGACTCAATTTTAAACAGTAGTAAACCCCATCACGGGTCCTACTTAATAGCACGGTAAAATACTAACGAGAAAACTTAACATACTTATTCCTTCTTATATCCATCTTGATGTACCATGTATTTGTTCCTCATTAATACTGTATACCATCGAATCTTGAATGACCACTCCTCCATGTTGTCACCAATCTCAAAATATCTACCATCCGTCATGTCTAAGACAACTCGTTCCTTCTACTATAAAATTTTTAATAATATAAACACAACAAAACAATATAATAAAGAGGTGAGATCACCTACGCCAATACCAACATGGTAGCATAGAGATAACACAAACAACACACCATACAGATATATCATACCATAATTACAATTATGCCATCATCATAATGTAAAGATGATAATTATCATCATGCCATTAACATTATTCAATTCACACGATAATAACAATAATGCCACCAACATTATTTATCATCATCATCATCCAGTATGATTCAACAGTTCAATTATCATATCGATAATTACGATAATTCCGTCTACATTATCCAATATGCTTCAATCAATATATCATACAGATATAAATATTCAATATTTACGATAATGCCCTCAACATATTCTAGATATTCAACAGTTCAACTATCATAACCAATGCTCAATAATGATGCATATGTTATGCATGTGCACATAGACTCAATGTCCTACTCCATGTAGGTTTTCACAATTTCGAGAAGAATGCTCTGGTTAATTGCCCAGCATAAACCCACAGACAATTGCCCAGCCTTAGCCCACAGACAATGCCCAACTTAGCCCATAGACAATCTCCCAGTCCTTGAAAAGAATCGTGTTATTGTCGGGTATCGTCAATGCGTTGCAACGGACTGCATCGCCAAGTGGCATATGGTCCAGCCTTAGCCCACAGACAAATATCCACTAGTTGACTGCCGCACCTTGACGCCCCGAAGATCCATCATAGACCTTACTATCAATTCTTATTCCCTCTTCAACCACAAGGGTCACAATAGCACTAGCTATTAATTTTTGTTCAATTCAAAATCATCATATGCCTCAATGCATATTTTTCGTTTTCATCATATGCTTCATTGCATATCTTTCCAATGCATAATCAATGCATCAATGCCAATCACAGGCAAAATTCATCTTTTCCAATACAGGTTCAATGCACCAATGCCAATCACAGGCATATCTTTCCAATGCATGTAAAATGCACCAAATGCCAATCACAGGAAAAACTCGTCATTTTCACATACAGTGTCCATACATTGGTTCAACAGTAATCATACTGTATATTCAGTAGCGAAATCATGTTATCGCGTTTTCATAGTCACAAAACACTTTTGTCGTGTTTTCATAATCGCACAACATTTCTGTTACGTTTTCACAGTTTTACAACATTTCTATTGCGTTTTCAAATCACATAGCGATTTTTCAACGTTTTCATCAATCACGTAAAAATATTCCACTATTTTGAAATCGCGTAGCGATTTTTCAACAATATCTCAAACGCGTAAAAATATCTAAACGCTTTCCAAATTGCGTAGATATATTTCAACTTTTTTCAAATCGCGTGGAAATATTTAAACATTTTTCAAATCGCGTAGCTTAAAAATCACGTTTTTAAGTTACGTAAAACCTTTTTCACCATTTTACAACCACATAAAATATTCCTCGATATTCCAAAAATTATTTTGTACTTTCAAACAAATCACTATCATTTCCAACATCATTTTTCACATTTCTCCATTAAGAAATCCTTTCCTCAAAATAATATGACTTCTCATATTATTTTCCACATTTTCTTACTCAATAATATCCTTTCCATAATTTCACCATTTCCATTGATGTAAATCAACGTTTTCAAATCTTTAAAATTCCTCATCACACTTCAAAACCCAAAGGTTGAGTTATAGATTAAAAAATATCAAATCACTATTATATTTTTTATTTTTCTCAAATCAATTCTAAAATCAATTCTCTTCAAAATAAATTGAGGTTCAAACAATTTCAACCTCTCTTTTCCATTCACATACGAAAATTCCATTTCTCAATTGATAAAACACTCTGATTCCCTTTCCAAATTCCTTGTACTAAATCAATTATATTTTCACTTGGAAAATCACTTTGTTTCATCAAAATCAAGGCATTACAAGCCTTCCAAAACCGTGGTACATGGCCATTGAAACCATCTAATATTTTTCCTTCTAAGTCAATATGGTTTTACACAAACAAAATCATTAAAAATTCCATAACAAAACCGTGAGACTCAGTCTTTAAAATCAAATCATTAGTTCATTTTCATTTTTCACTTTCTTTACAAATCCTTAAAATCATCAACTCATTGCTCTTTTCATTTAAAACTCATGATTAATAAAATACGTAAAATATTTTTATTCAAAATGTCCTTGAGTTCCCTTAAATTCCATTCTTGTTTTTACACAAAATAAATCAATAAAAATTTTTCTCAAAACTGTGAGCACTATTTCTTGAGAAACAAACCCTTTGTTTATTTTTCTTAATTTTCTAATCATTCAATTTTATCATTCATGAAAATATTAATTTATAAACACTTATTTTGGGCTGTCTTGGCCGAAATTCCTCTTGGTCTTTGGAACCAAAAATCAATTTCCTTTCCATCATCAAATCATGGCATACATATATATATTTCATCATATATACCATAAGCATGCCATAATCAAAAGCAATAAATCATGCAAATCATACAAAGCATGAACAAATAAATCAAACACATAAACACCCACAAATAATTACATGACCATGGATATGAACCCTCACATGGATTCACCATCCATCAAATACTAATCCATCTCTCACCACCATACTTGGTTGGTGAGATGAATCTCCCTCTTACCTCTTGAAGAACCTCAAAAGCTCCTTGGTTTGCTTCTTTTTCCAGGTCCTTCACCACCAAAGGTTTCTTAAACACAAAATGAAACATATAGTTATTAGTAAATCAAGCTTGAACAAGATAAACCATGGATCAAACATGGCTTAGAATCATGAAAAAGAGAGAAGAAATGAAGTTTCCTTACACTTCACGACAAATACCCTATAACTTTGCTCTTGGAAAAACTCCTTGAAGATGAAAGATTTAGAGAAAGTCTCCAACACGAAAGTTGCTTAGAATAAGGTAAGGATTCAAGAAATATGGTTGTATGGAATTTTTGAGTGATGGAGAGTAGATTTGAGGGTCATGGCCGAAACCACCATGAAGAAGAGATGGAGAGAAATTTTTGAAGAGCTAAGCTTCTTGAAATGATCAATAATGATCAAGATGAAGTAATAATGGTCTTGAAACAATTCTATGCTCTTAAGCACTCACCAAAACCGTCCCCCCTCTTCATATGCATTCAATAAGTGATCATCTTTTCAAGCCACCATTTAAAGCATTCTAAGCCATTGATTAATTCAATGGTTAGGATTAAGGTAGACTTTCAGTTAGAAGACTTAATCTAGGCCATTGGATCTTTCTCCTTGAAATCTTAGCCATTAGATGCATCTCCAAAAATGAAAGGTCAAGATTACTCCTTCATACTTTAAATCCAAGGGTCATAATTAGTTATAGCCATTTTAGAAGACCAAATCTCCACCATTAATTAAATCCACATCCAATGGTCATAAATGATCCATCTCCACCGTTGATTAAATCCAAATCCAACGGTCACAAATGGTCCTAGCCACTTTGTAAGATCAAATCTCCACCCTTGATTTAAATCTAAATCCAACGATTATAAATGATCCTAGCCATTTTATATGACCAATTCTACACTGTTGATTAAATCGACGGTTGATATCAAAATCTTAAACATTAAGCTTGCTTCCTATTGGTCCATCAAAAAGTTGTCATAACCACTAATGTTGACTTAACAGTATAATATTTTTTTATCTGCTATAACCCCATGAAAGAATATATTTACTGTGTTTTTATCGCCCGATAATTAAATACAGGATAAAACACAGTAACAGAAATTTTCTAAAACTGTTTCTGGATTCAAGTTTAGTAAGATCCCCCATCTCCGTCTAAACAGTACGAATTTTCCTGGCTTGAGAAAAATTTTCACCTTTCTAGACCCATGTGGGGCCCACATATGACCTCCCTGTGCCCACAGACGGCCCACGGATAACGTTAAAATAAACAGAGTAATATAAAAATTTCATAATCACACACAAAAATCACAAATATTAGAAAACGTATGAAAATCAAATCAGATTGTTAAAAATAATTAACAATCAAGAGAAATAAATATAAAGATTTTTCCCCGGCTCGAAAATTATCATTTTCCTGACACGAAGTAAATCACTCAAAACGATCAAATACGCTGATGGAATAATCAAAATAATTTTACAGTACATAGAATTTACTAAACCATAGAATTCTGTTAACTGTCAAAATTATTGTCAATTATTTAGGAAATTTGGGGTGTTACAGTAACAATTGTCCATTGGATAATACCATGTATTAAAAATCCTATCACATTATCTTAATATAATCCACTTTATGTCTAATTAAATCCACTTTAATTCAAATTTAGTGTATTTTAATCAAAGCTTCTTTGAGAAGCTTGGACCACCAAATGACTAAGCTACCCTTGGCTTGTTGGGGAAGCCAAATTTTCCCCCTCTCTCCTCTCTATTGCCGCAACAATGTGTTCTATGGGAAGCAAAATTTTTGCTTCCCACACTTAACACATTCACTCCAAAAAAATCATTTTTCATCTATCCATTTCTCTCTCTAGATTTCATCTTCATTTTCTCTCTTCCTTCTCTCTTCTTCTCCTCCTTGGTCACAGTTTTGCAGCCACCATTAGTGACCATTTCTCATCTTTTTCTCTTCATTAACACCATTTCTACACTTACCTCTACCTCCTTTACACTTTCTATTTAGGAAATTTCTTCAAAATCCATCTTCACCTCCATTCTCTTCCAAGGCAAAGCTTCAAACTTTAAGGTAAAGTTTCCATTTTTCTTCTTTCTTCTCTCTATTTTCGTGTTCTATGGCTTCATTGGAGACCAAAGAACCATCTTTTACTAAGCTTAATATTGATTCTTTGTGTTGGAAAATTTTAGGGTTTTGGAAGCTCAAAACCGAAACCACCAAGGAGCCAATAGGATACCATTTTCATGTTCTTCCTTTAGGTAAGAGGGAGATTTACTCACTTCTAACATTATTGGTGGTGAGGAGACTTTGTGTGATTGTTTGATGGAGAAATCCATAATTGTATACTTGCTTTAATTGAAGATTTTACGTGTGTATGTGTTCTTAATTGATGTTGATGATTTAATAATGATTTTGAATGCATTGGTGGTGTTGGAATGTTTGGAAATGTTAGAATCAATGAATCGAAATTTTGAGGGTTTTCTACACTAGGGTGAGGTCACAGTTTTGGCTTGGAATTTAAGGGATTTGATTGATTTTGGGTGAAATAAAATTTAAGTGATTAGGTATCAAGTAACTAATGTATAATGTGAAGAAAAATTGGAATCTTAGTGACCTAGGAAGGCCACAGTTTTAGAGAAAAATTTTGAGGCTAAATGATGCCTTGGTGCATTGTTGAAAATTAAGAATTTAGGGATATACATAATCCATAATGAGATGGGAAAAAAATTAGATTTAGTAATAACTCTTAAGAGGGCCACGATTTTTAAGGGCTATTTGACCTAAATTTTTCATAATTGATCAAAGCTTAAGACTTTGGAAATGTTAATCCATAATATGGACTTGTAATAAATGATGAACCACATATGTATAAATATTGATGTTGAGAATTGGTTCTATGTTATTGTGAGTTCCTATGTGGAACTAGGTATTCGATGAAATCATGACATGTTGATATTGAGAAATAAATATATGCCATTGTGATATATTTTATGATAAGTGTATCATTGATAAACATACATGATGTGCATTGTGTCGTCATGCATATGTGTTGTGTAACACCCTAACTTTTGGATAAATGACTATTTTGTCCCGATTGTGATGTTTTATGTTTTTCTATGTGTTATAAAATTAATTTGACTATTTCGTAACTGTATTTGATTGTTGTGTATGATTTAATCCGAGTCAAGAAAATAATAATTTTCGGGCCGTGAAAAATCTTATTTTAATTATTCGGAGCTGGGGGATCTTACTAAACCCAATTCTGAATGATACGTGCATCGATCTTTTAATTTTTAGAATTTATCTGTACAATAAAATAATTTTATATTTTTATAATATTATTTTATTAGACAGTACAAATAAAACGATCATGGACCTGGAAAAGACTATGGGACCCACAATTGGTTTGCAGAACCCACGTTTAGAAATGTAGTCAACGTTGATGTCTTGATTTATTTTTAAGCCAATAGGAATTAGTCAACAAAGAGGGCTTGACTTGATTTGCACCGTTGGATGAGAAGGTTTAGTTTTGAATATCAACCATTGATCTAATCAATGGTTGTAAAGATAAGCTTAATAAGGAAGGCTTTGGATATCCACTGTTGATTTAATATACAGTAGAGATTGGTCTCACAAAATGGCTAGAATCATTTGTGACCATTGGATGGGAAGAATGTAGAGAAGATCTTGACCTTTTATTTTTGAAGATGCATCTAATGGCTAGGATTTCATGGAGATGAGATCTAATGACTTAGATTTGATCATATTACTATCTAATATCAACCATTGATTTAACCAATGGCTCTTGAAGCTTGGTTGCAAGAATGCTAATTAAATAGTAATGTAACTAATTTTCCTAATTAAGTTAGATTAAGTGTGCATAGAAACTTAATGGGATTAGTAACTTAATTAATAACCTATGATCACCATTAGGGTAGAACTTTCAAGAACATGTGACAAGGCTTGAATGAGCCAATTAGAAGCAAGCTTGGAGGAGAAGCCTTTGCATGTGAACCCTTGATGTAAGCTAAGGCTAGGATGGAGTCTTGGAAGGTCAAACAAAGTGGCCACCTTCTCTTGAATGAGCTCCACGGCCATGCACCATTAGGAGACCATTTTTCACTTTATCTTCTATCACTTAACCTACACTTTCTCTCTTCTCTCTCTTCAAAAATTAAAAGCCACCATTGTTGCTTTTTGAAGACCATTCGGCCACACCATTATACACCATCATCCAACCTTCAAAAATTTTATCTAACTCACTTTTCCGAACCTAAACACCATTCTAAGAACATCTCTAGTTGAGAGTTCTTCCAAAATCTTTCATCTTAAGCTTGGAGAATTACCTTGGAGGTTTTTCCTAAAAGGTGAAGATCTTTATTTTTCATTTCTAATTTCATTTCTAAGGTTCTAAGCCATGATTGATCCATGGTTTATGTTTTTCTCCTATAGTTATAACTTGTAAAAATTTATTTGAGCATGTTAGGTTTTCTTGGAGGAGATCATGAAATCAACTAGGAGAAGGATTAGAAGGTTTAATCTTACTTAAAGGTAAGAGGGAGATTTAATCTCATTAACCAAGTGTGGTGATGAGAAAATGGATTGTATGTGTGTGAAGAATCCAGAAGGATTCACTTGTTTGATTGTTTAAATGCTTTCCTATTTGTATTTGATATTGTTTGTATGCATATCTACAAGCTTTAAAATATATTGCATGTAATGATATATGCATGATTATTAATTAGGATGTGAATAACATGTAAGGTTTGCATGAGTGTTCCAAAGAACACAAGAAGAGGCTCACGACCTCAACAAGAAAAGAGAACCAAAATGTTCTCAACCATTTTCAAAAGGAAGGATTTAATGGAATTAGGTAAATTATTGAATTACAAAATGGATTTGAAGAAGAAAAATGATCCAAAGATCAAATGCCAAGGTTTTACTAATTTTGGCCAACATGCCTTGTAAATGTGTAATCAATTCAAAACTTATTTTCTAAAGTGTAGATTTGATGTTTTACCTAAAAAGAATGCATTTGTGATGAATTTTCAAGAATTAAAGAAGTAAACTAATTTTTATTAGAAATATAGTATAGAAGAAAAATAAACAAGACTCTTGAAAAATACTTATATTTGAGTTTTAAAAGTATGATTTAAATTTTCAAAGTGTATTTAGTAGTAATAAACTAAATAAAAGAATTTTTAAAGGAAAAACGTAGAAAACACATTTTAAATAGATTTTATAGATAAAATATTGTCAAAATTTATTAGAAATGGACAAATAAAGGAGAACGTTTTATAATATATTTATAATGTAAGGAAAATATTTTATGTAGTTTTAAAGTATAAGAAATAGCTTACATAATTTTAAAATAGAGATTTTAAAGTTTTTCGATCAAGAAAACGATTTAAAAATCTTACGCGATTGAGAAAACGATTTAAAAATACTACGCGATTTTAAAAACAGCAAAATACATTTACGCAATTTAAAAACGTTTGTAAAAATGATGAAATTGTGAAAACGCGATAAAATTTTTACGCGATTAATTGGAACGGTAAGTTTTGCTGTCGGGCCAAAGTGGTGGACCCCAACAACACGATGTAATTCATCTCGTCAATCAAATCACCAATTATCAATCAAATTGGCAAAACTTAATGCATGGCCAAAAACAATATTTACCAATATACCCTCAATCTCAAATAATTACCAAAATGCCCTCAACCACCAAATGCAGTACGTTCCACTTGACAGTACTGTTCCTCAATCTATCCGGGTCCACCACTTTGGCCCGACAGTAAAACTTACTGTTTTCATCAATCGCGTAAAAATTTTATCGCATTTTTATAATTTCATCGTTTTTACAAACATTTTTAAATCGCATAAATATATTTTACTGTTTTTAAAATCGCGTACTATTTTTAAATCATTTTTTCAATCGCGTAAGATTTTTAAATCATTTTCTTATCCGAATTCCTTAAAAATTACTATTTAAATAAACAGAAATAATATTTTATATGTTTGAGTTACGTAGAATATTTTTCCATACCGTATACAATATATTGGATATCTTTTCTATCTTCTTTGTCCATTTTTAACAAAATTGATAGTATTTTGCTTTGAAAATCTATAACAATGGTTTTCTAAATTTTTCTGTGAAAATTTCTTTTGATTATATTACAACCATCTAATTATACTTTTGAAAACTACTAGCGGGCTTCAAAACATAAAGTGAGCTCTACGTTAGAAATTTTACAAAAGCTACTGTATTTTCTTCTAAACATTAAAATCATTAGTTTTAACTTCTTTAACTTAATCTAATCATTTTTATTCCTCTAAACTCATTGTAATAGAATTCCTTTTGGCATTATTCCTTAACCTTGATTGAAAATAATTTTAGAAATCAAAACATTCAACTTAGGCATGTTGGCCGAAAGACACAAAATTGCCATTTGATCTTCAAATTCATTTTTCTTATTCTAAATCATGTTGTATCTTGTCATTTTACCTAAGTCAATTAAATCACTCTTTTAGAAAATTGTTGAGAACATTTTGGTTCCCATTTTGTGTTGAGGTCGTGAGCCTTGGATTTGTGCTCTTTGGAACACACATGCAACCCTTGCATATTATTCACATCCTACTACTTATTCATGCATTTCTAACACATACAATATATTCAAAGCTTGTAGACATGCATATCAATACAAATCACAACCAAGAAGACTATAACAACAAGCACACAAATGAACCCTTATAGATTCTACAATCACAAACAACTCCATTTTCTTATCACCACCCAAGGATGATAAGATTGAAGTCTTCCTCTTACCTTAAGTGAAGCTAAAATCTCTTTCACTCTTTTCTAAGGGTTTCGGTTTCACCCTCCAAAGACACCTATCAAGCTTAAATAATTTCTACAAGTTACTAACATGAAAGAAAGCTTAAACCATGGATCAATCATGGCTTAGAACCTTGAAAAAGAATTTAGAAAAATGAAAAACAAGAAATTTCACCTTCAAGGTAGAATCTCCAAAGTAGTTTTTCAAGCTTTAGATGATGGATTTTGCAAGAACTCTCAACTAGAGACGTTCTTAGAATTGTGTTTAGGTTTAGAAAAGTAGGTTGGATAAAATTTTGGGTGGATGGATGGTGACTTAGGGTTATTGGTCAAATGGTGCACAAAGAAGACAACAATGGTGTTTTGTGTTTTTGGAAGAGAGAGAAGAGAGAAAATGTTAGAGAATGAAGTGATTTTTGCTCTCCAAAGTGATGCATGGCTGTGGAGTTCAATGCAAAGGAGGTGTCCACTTGGTTGGCTTCATCCAAGCCTTAGAAATGATCAATGGTGAGGATTAAAACTTGGTCTCCAAGCTTAGTTCTCATTGGTGCATGCAAACCTAGTCATGCAATGACTATGCATGGTCTTGAAGCTTCTTGGCTTGCCTTGGTGTGCTTTGGCCGAATGCCCTAAGGAGAAAGCAACTAAGTTTGCTTCTTCTTAATTCATCTAGTTACACTTAAGTTAAATAATTTTAGTTACTTGTCTAACTAGTTAATTACTTAGGTTAACTTAGTTAGCTTTATGCTTATAGATTTTTATTAACTTAGATATCAACTAGATAGTTAACTAGGTTATTATCACTTAGTTACTTAACAAGCTTTCTAACTAATTTAGTTAGGTTTCAAACTAACTAGCTTAGGTTTTCTAATTACAAACTAATTAGTCTAACCACTTTTGTTGACCTCTTCCTATTGGTTGGAAATTGTCAGGCCTACTTCGTTGACTCACTCTTATTGGCTTAGAAATTCCTCTAGCCAAAACCATTGACTGTTTCTTTAAACGTGGGTCTCGCAAGACATTTCTGGGTCCACTGTCATTTATTTGTACTGCCTAATAAAATAATATTATAATAATATACAATTATTTTATTTGACAGTTAAATCCTAAAAATTAAAAGATTAATAACTGTATCATTCAACGGGTCTTTTCAACGTGCTTTGTCCTCACTCACACGCATCCTAGGAAACTTCCCAAGAGGACACCCATCCCACAATTGCTCCAGGTCAAGCACGCTTAACCACGGAGTTCTTATGTTCTAGGCTCCTGAAAAGAAGTTGCAACTTGTTGATATGGCTACGCCTAATCAATTCCTTTAAGCCATCCTCAACTATGCAGTCCCATACCTGCATAGTCTCTGAATCCCTTTCATTTCGGTGCGTATTCAGTTCATTCATGGGACCCTTCGCCTAGAAGCTTGCCAGGAGCCACTCCTTGTACGTGCTTCTCTTACACCGGCGTCCACTTATTGTAACACCCCGAAAATTCATATTTTATTTATTTCGGGCTATTCTCAATGATTTTGAGTAATCCAACTCGACTTCTATGGATTTTATAATTTTTGTGATTTTTAGGAATTTTTGAAAATTTTTACATTTTTTTATTATTTTATTATTATTTTGAAATTTGTATCTGAAACTTTTAGTATTTTATTTCTTTTTGAAAATCCTTAATGATTTTTAACAATCTGACTTGATTTTCATATTTTTTTCTAATATTTGTGATTTTTGTGGATGATTATGAAATTTTTATATTTCTCTGATTATTTTTGGGCTGTTTGTGGGCCTAGGTGGCCTTACGTGGGCCCAGGTGGGTCCTGCAAAGTGAAAATTTTTCTACGCATAAAAAAATTTGTACTGTTGAGATGGAGACAGGGGATCTTACTAAACCTGAATCCGGAAATAATTTTTGAAATTTTCTTTTACTGTGTTTTGTACTATATTTAATTATTAGGCGATAAAAATACAGTAAAAATATTATTTGTAGGGTTATAGCAGATATAAAAATAAATATTATACTGCTTAAGTCAACATTGGTTGTTTGGATGTCCACCATTGATTTAGTCAATGGTGGAGACTTGATCTTGATTTAATCAACGGTTGAGAAACAAACTTAATAAAGAAGCATTGGATGATCACCATTGATTTAATCAATGGTGTGGGAGTAAACTTAGTTAGGAAGCTTTGGATGTTCACCATTGATCTAATCAATGGTGGAGATTTAATCTAGACAAGCTTAATAAGGAAGGCTTTGATATCAACCATCGATTTAATCAACGGTGTAGAATTGGTCTTAAAAAGTAACAAGGACCATTTATGACCATTGTATGTTGATTTAATCTACGGTGGAGATTTGGTCTTGTAAAGTAACAAGGACCATTTATGACCATTGGATGTAAAGTTTGAAGGAGTAATCTTGACCCTTCATTTTGGAGACACATCTAATGGCTAGAATTTAAAGGAGAAAGATCCAATGGCCTAGATTAAGTCTTCTAACTTAAAGTATACCTTAATCCTAACCATTGAATTAATCAATGGCTTAGAATGCTTCAAATAATGGCTTGGACTTTCAAGATTGAATCTTAACCATTGATTTAATCTATGATTGAAATTTGGTCTTATATAATTGCTTGGACTTCAATTGTGACCCTTGGATGGCAACATGGAAGGAGAGATCTTGACCATCCATTTAGTAGCTTTATCTAATGGCTAAGATTAAAGGAGGAAGAAGATCCAATGGTCCAAGTTTGTTACTATCACTTGGAAAATTTCTCAATGATTTAGTACCAATTATTTGCTCAAATAATTCACTCTTTTCTCTCTTCATTCTACGGAAATGCATAGGAGGAAGGGGGCCAAAATTTATTTCATGCATTTCTATCTTACTTTATCATCTTTTCTATCATCTTTCTTAAGAAACAAAAACAAGACAACTCTTCCATTTTCTCTCCAATCTTGGTTCGGCCATGGCACCCAAATATATCTTCCATCACTCTTTAATTTCAACCAACCATATTTCTTGAATCCTTACCTTATTCTAAGCAACTTTCATGTTGGAGACTTTCTCTAAATCATTCATTTTCAAGGACTTTCTTCAAGAGCAAAGTTATAGGGTAGTTGTAGTGAAGTGTAAGGAAACTTCATTTATTCTCTTCTTTTTCATGTTCTAAGCCATGTTTGATCCATGGTTCTTCTTGTTCAAGCTTGATTTACTAATAAATACATGTTTTGTTTTGTATTTAAGAAACCTTTGGTGGTGAAGGACTTGGAAAAAGAAGCAAAACAAGGAGCTTTTGAGGATTTTCAAGAGGTAAGAGGGAGATCCATCTCACCAACCAACTATGGTGGTGAGAGATGGTCTTATATTTGATGGATGGTGAATCCATGTGAGGATTCATATCCATGGTCATGTAATTATTTGTGGGTGGTTATGTGCTTTGATTTTTTTATTTGTGATTTGTATGTTTTGCATGATTTTATTGCCTATATGGTATGCTTATAATATGCTTGATGAGAATATGGTATACTTATAATATACATGATGAGAATATGTGGAATATATTATGATGGAACAAGAAATTTTGGCTCCAAAGGCCAAGGGGAGGCTACGGTTTTTAGCTTCCAAAATAAGGGTTTATGTTGAAATTTTTCAAGAACAAGGAAATTAATTTTTGGGTCCTTAGAACATTGAGAATTTCGGCCAAGACACCTCAAGATAGGTGTTTACAAATTAATATTTTCATGAATGATGAAATGAGATGTTTAGAAAAACAAGGAAAATAAACAAAGGGTTTATTTTTCAAAGAGTACATGAACACGGTTTTAGAAGGATTTTTATTGATTTATTTTGTGTAAAAAGTTTCTAAGTGTTTTACTAAACATGAGTTTTAAATGAAAATAGCAATGTTGATTTTAAGGATTTGCAAAGAAAGTGAAAAAGGATTTATAAAGAAAATGAAAATGGATTTGCAAAGAAAGTGAAAAATGAAAGTGAACAAATGACTTGATTTCAAAGACCAAGTATTCATGGTTTTTGTAAAGGATTTTTAATGGTTTTGTTTGTGTAAAACCATATCAATTTAGAAGGAAAAAAATATTTGATGGTTTAAATAGTCATGTCCACGTTTTTGAAGGCTTGTAATGCCTTGATTTTTATGAACAAAGTGATTTTCAAAGTGGAAACGTAACTTGATTTAATACAAGGAATTTGAAAAGGGAATCAGAGTGTTTATCACTTGAGAGAATTTTGTAAACGAAAGACAAAGAGAGGTTGAACACGTTTGAACTTCAATTTATTTTGAAGAAAATTGGTTTTAGAATTGATTTGAGAAAAATGGAGAATATAATGGTGATTTGAAAATTTACTAATGTATAACTCATTTCTGGGTTTTGGAGTACGTGAGGAAATTCTTAAAGTTTGAAACATTGATTTAAATCAATGGAAAAGTGATTTTGTGGGTTATATTTGAAAAAGAATTTCTTGAGTAAAGAACTGTGGAAAAAGATTTTCTTGAGTAAGAGAATATATTAAATGAAGTATAAAGTTATATTATTTTGAGAAAAGTTGAAAAGGAATTTTTAAAGGTTAAGAAATATTTTCTGTAATGAAATTGTGGTGAAAATTATTTGCGTAGCTTAAAAACGATTTGAAATACAGTAAAATATTTCTACGCGATTTGAATTGCGTTTAAATATTTTACGTGATTTGAACTACTGTTGAAAAATCAATATGTGATTTAAAAGTGATAGAGTATTTTTACGTGATTGTGAAAATGACGAAAAATCGTTATGTGATTTGGAAAGTGTTTTAAATATTTTGAGAATGATAGAAAATGATTTATGCGACTTAAAAGAATGATTTTTAAGTTACGCAATTTTGAAATAGTGGAAAAATACTATGCGATTTGAGAAACGTATATTTTTACGCGATTGAGAAAAATGTTGAAAAATTAGTACGTGGTTTAAAAGTGCAACAGAAGAGTTGCGGTATTTTGAAAACGTAACAGAAATGTTACTGTATTGTAAAAACGTAACAGAAATGTTACGTGATTGTGAAAACACGACAAAAGTGTTTTATGACTATAAAAACATAATAACTTGATGATTACTGTTAAAACTGTATCCATACACTGTATGAGAAAATAACGTGTTTTGCCTGTGATTGGCATTTGGTGCATTTTACATGTATTGGAAAGATATGCCTGTAATTGGCATTGGTGCATTGTACATGCATTGGAAAAATATGCGTTGAGGCATATGATTAAATTGAACAAATGAAATTGAAAAGATTTGGCCCTTGTGGTTGGACTTGCACTGATATATTCGTGCATTGTATAAAGTATAGCTAATAGCTATTTTGGCCCTTGTGGTTGAAGAGGGAATGAGAATTGACAGTGAGATCTATGATGGATGTTGGGGGCGTCAAGGCGCAGTGATCGACCAGTGGATATCTGTCTGTGGGCTAAGGCTAGACCATATGCCACTTGACGATGCAGTCCGTTGCAATGCATTGACGATACCCAACAAGAACACGATTCTTTTCAACAACTGGAAGATTGTCTTTGGGCTAAGGCTGACAATTAACAGAGCATTCTCCTCGAAATTGTGAAAACCTCCATGGAGTTATTTTTGAAAAACTGCGTCTATGTGCACATGCATGAATTTGAACATTTATATCTGTATGATATAGTAATTGAGGAATATTGGCTATGACAACTGTTTTGAATACTTGGATGATGATGATGATAATTAGACAATGTTGAGGGCATTATCATAATTGTTGTTTATGATAATTGAACTGATAAATGATTGGATGATGATAGTTGATTAATATTGATGGCATGATCATAATTCTAGTATGATCTTTCTGTATGATATGTTGTTTGTGTTATCTCTGTGCTACCATATTGGTATTGGCGTAGGTGATCTCACCTCTTTGTTATGTTGTCTTGATGTGTCTGTATTGTTAAAATTAAACAGTAGAAGAAATGAGTTGTCTTAGATATACCGGGAGGTAGATATTCCAAGTTCGGAGACAACATCAGAGAATGACTATTCCAGAGTCGATAGCGTGCAGTGTTGACAAGGAACAGATGTCTGATGCATCAAGATGGATACAAGAAGGAATAAGTATGTTAAGTTTTCTCGTTAGTGTTGTACCGTGCTATTAAGTAGGACCTATCATAGGGTTTGCTAGTGTTAAAAAAAAGAGTCTGTTAGTTTTATATTTCTCTTTAAATTGTTAAATATTAAGTGGTGTCAATATTGTATATTAATCAGTTTAAATATATTTTCAGTAATACTTATGGATTTCAGTAAGTTTATGTTTCTGTAATAAGAAGTAATTTTAAAACTCACATTTTATAACTCAAATCTTGTGCGAACTTCTTTTCAGATTATGAGTCGGGAGTCAGACATGTGATACCCTAAGGAGGGTGTTACAAGTACAATGCCTGTAGTGCATGACGTTGGACTGTGTGCTACTACACGACGTTTGGACTGTGGGCTATAGACATGACGTTAGACAGTGGAATAGTTTGGTTGGGCAGCCTGAAGTACTGATAGATCTTTATGGGTCATTCTCTCTGATATCTGTGTCTAGCTCCATAGAGTAGGAACGAGTCGTATTACATTTGCATATGTGTCATGCATCATAACTTAATTAATTGTGATATTGTATGATACTGTTGTATCAAAATTTCTGTATTAAATTATATTATTATTTATGATGTTATGTTATGCTTTATTGTATTAAACTGTGATATCTGTTGTACTGGCGTTTTTCTTATTTGCCATGCTGGTATTGATGTATGATTATCTCACCTCTCTATATGTATTGTTTTTCTGTATTATTAATTATGTTATAAAAGAGTTTGAGGAAGAGGAACAACCTCTAGATTGTGTGTATCCATAAGAGGAGCAACAGCAGCAGACGGGGGATCAGTTCGACGAGTGCGAACATTCCGATCATCCATATCCCTTGGACTAATTCGGCGAGTATGGCATTGCCGAGATTTCTTGGTTTCGTGAGGCTAGAGTTTCACAGAGGTTCAGAGGCCTGGCGATTGTGCGAGGATCGAGGATCGGTGATTTACTTGGGACGTTTGACTTTGTCCCTACGAGCAGAGTTTAATGCTGAGCTTGCTTTTACTACGACTTTATATCTACAGTTGGAGATGCCATTAGATCTGAGGCGTCACTGGGGAGGAATGTTCTGTATCCCTAGTGAGATCAGTATAGTGTCGACAGCATGGACTCCGTTCATAGAGCTGTAAGACATCCAGATTTTCTATCGTCCGATGATCCATCGGAGGGTTAGAAATCTATGATGTGCACTTGGGCACTTTATGATGTTGTACTATATAACAACTTTTTACTGCTTTGTTTAAATATTTTATAGTTGTAAATTATTTGCATAACTTAAAACAAAATCATATGTATATTATGTGTGCGATGACAGTTTGTTTTATTTCATGTTCTGTGTTATTTTATTTAAGGTTGTTATGTATAAAAAGAAAAATTTTATAACTTATATTAATTATTTATCAAATGTTTTATAACTTGGGTAATATTTTATTTATTTTATTTTATTGCATTATAAATGTGACATCCCCACAAGGGTGTTACATGTTGTCCGTTGGACATTTTTGGAAAGGCGGTGTATGTAACACCCCGAATTTTTATTCATTTTATGATAAATATTCATTTTCTAATATTTGTAATTTTTGGAAATTTTTTTGAATTTTTCTGAGAACGTGAAATATTTTAATATTATTTCTCATTTTACGTGCAAGCTGAGCGGGCCCGGGAAAATGAGATATTTTTCCCAAGAACCTTGATATGTGGAAACGTCGACAGGGGATCTTACTAAACCCGAGGCCGGACACGATTTATGAGGTTTTACATTTTTCGAGAAATTTTAACACATAAAATAATAAATCGCTGTGTAAATTTTATCTGTCAGATAAATTAACATTGACTTCTGTCGACTGTAGTAATTGTCCATTAGATAATAATATGTATTGAAAACCCTATCACATTATCCTAATGTAATCTACTTTAAGTCTAATCAAACCTACTTTAATTCAAATTTAATATATTTTAATCAAAGCTTCTTTGAGAAGCTTTGACCACCAAAAGACCATGATACCCTTGGCTTGTTGGGGAAGCCAAAAATCTCCCCCTCTCTCTTCCTTGTTGCCGCGGAAATGCCCTCCAAGGGAGGCAAAATTTTGCCTCCCATCTTAACTAATAATCACCCAAAATTAGATTTTTCCTACAACACTTTCTCTCTCTAACTTCATCTTCTTCACATTTCCTCTTCCTTCTCTCTTCTTCTCCTCTCTTCATACGAAAATTGCAGCCCCATTACCAACTATTTTTCTTCACTTTTCTCTTCACCAAGACCATTTCTCTACTCACCCTCTACACTTTCTCTTTAGAAATTTTCTTCAAAATCCAACCTTTCCTCCATTGTCATCCAAGACAAAGCTTCAAGCTTTAAGGTAAAGTTTTTATTTTTCTTCTTCTTTCTCTTCATTTTCGTGCTCCATGGTCTCTTTGATGACCATGGATCTCTTCTCTTTCAACCCTTGGTGTTGATTCATTGTCTTGAAATTCCTAGGATTTTTGGAAGCTCAAAACCGAACCTACCAAGGAGCATTTAGGAAGCCATTTTCGTGATTCTCCTTTAGGTAAGAGGGAGACTACTCACTTCAACCATTTTGGTGGTGAGGGAACCTTTGTATGCTTACTTTGTTTTGGTGATTTTGTATTATGTGTTCTTGAATTGGATTAATGTTGAATGGTGAACTTGAATGTATTTGATGTGTTGAAAATGCTTGATCATGTTAGGGTTGTTAAATGAAAAATTTGGAATTTCCTACCCTAATATGATGCCACGGTTTTGACTAGAATGAAGCATATGTGATTAATTGTTAAATGATGATATTAAAAAAATAATGAATGGAGAATTTTAAGGGTTTAATTGTAACACCCCAAAATTTTCAATCTCTTAAATAGTAATTTTGACAGTTAACAGAATTTCACTGTTTAGTGATTTCTGAGTGCTGTAAAATTAATTTGATTATTCCGTCAACGTATTTGATCGTTTTGAGTGATTTACTCCGTGTCAGGAAAATAAAATTTTCGGGCCGGGGAAAACTTTACGTAATTTAATTTTTACCGTTAGGTAATTAATTTACGTAATCTGATTAGATATTTGTGAATTTTCTAATTTTTGTGATTTTATGTGTGATTTTAAAATTTTTATGGTTTGTGGGCCCCACGAGGGGTATGTGGGCCCAGGTTGCCATACGTGGGCCCAGGTGGGTCCCGCAAAGCAAAAATTTTTCTACGCATAGAAAAATTTGTACTTGTTTAGACGGAGACAGGATCTTACTAAACCCGAATCCGAGGAAGCTTTTTAAAATTTTATTGTATTGTGTTTAGATCGTATTTAATTATCGGATGATAAAAATACAAGTAAAAATATTATTTGTAGGATACAAGACTAAATATTATAATTGCGTAGTCAACAAAGAGAGCTTGACTTGATTTATACCCTTGGATGAGAATACTTAGTTTGAATATTAACCATTGATTTAATCAAAGGTTAAGAAACAAACTTAATAAAGAAGCCTTGGACAATAACCATTGATTTAATCAATGGTGTGAGAATAAGCTTAGTTAGGAAGGCTTTGATATCAACCATAGATGTAATCAAAGGTGTAGAATTGGTCTTGAAAAGTGACAAAGACCATTTATAACCATTGGATTTAGATTAAATCAAGGGTGGAGATTTAATCTTAAAAAGTAACAAAGACCATTTATGACCATTGGATGAAGAATTAATCAATGGTGGAAATTTGGTCTTCTAAAGTAGCAAAGACTAATTAGAACCCTTGGATTAAAAGTTTGAAGGAGTAATCTTAACCATTAATTTTGGAGACACATCTGAAGGGCTAGAATTTAAAGGAGAAAGATCCAATGGCCTAGATTAAGTCTTCTAACCTACCTAAATCTACCTAAATCCTAACCATTGAATTAATCAATGGTTAGAAATGCTTCAAATGGTGGCAAATAATGATGACAACTTTATTGAATGCATTATGAAGAGAAGGTGATGGTTTTGGAGTGTTTAGAAGACAAAGAGACAAGCTTTATGTCATTTTTGCATGTCTTGGTCAATGTTTCATCATAATTGATCATTATTGATCAATTTGCACTCAAGGAAAATGCATTGGAGGGGAGCCACGAAATTGAGAAGCTTTAGGACATAGGAAAAAGTTTGAAGACCATTATTGTCATCCTTGGTCATCATTAGACATTTTCAAGAAGCTAAGTTACCAAGTTTTCTCCATTTCTCTCCTTCTTCATGTTTTTGCCAAGCACTCCAAGAGCACCTTCCATCACTCAAAAATTTCATCCAACTTGATTTTCTAAACCTAAACACCATTCTAAGAACATCTCTAGTTATGAGTTTTTCCAAAATCATTCATCTTGATCTTCAAATTCAAGCTTCAAGTTTCTATCAAAAATCAAAAATTTCATCTTTGTTCTTCAAAATACACCATTCGGTCATACTACCTAAAATCACCATCCAAGCTTTTTTAATTTCATCCAACTTTAGATCTTGAATCTCCATGATATTCTAAGCAACTTTCATGTTGGAGATTTTCTCTAAATCATTCATCTTCAACCTTGTTCTTCAAGCTAAAGATTGAAGCTTTAATGGTGAAATTTGGTACTCTTCACTTTTCTTTTGATTTTCAAGGTTCTAACCATGATTCTAATCCATGGTTTTCTTATTCAAGTCTTTTATATTAATTATTTGTGTGTTTTAATTTGTATTTGAGAAGCCCTTGGTGGTGAAGGACTTGGAAAAAGAAGCAAATCAAGAACCTTTGGAGGATCTTCAAGAGGTAAGAGGGAGATCCATCTCACCAACCAAGCATGGTGGTGAGAGATGGTATTTTATTTGATGGATGTTGAATCCATGTGAGGATTCATATCCATGGTCATGTAATTAATTTGTGGGTGTTTATGAGCTTTGATTAATTTTTTATACTTGATATGCTTTGCATGATTTTATAGCTTTGATGATATGCTTTGCATGATTTTATAGCTTTGATGATATGCTTGATATGCTATACATGCTTTTCTGGTTTTGATGGTATACTTATATTATTTATGATGAAATATATATATGTATATGTCATGACTTGATGGTGGAAAGGAAATTGATTTTTGGCTCCAATAGCCAAGGAAGAGCTACGGTTTTGATGCCCTTGATTAGGGTTCATGTTGAAAAATTTCAAGAACAAAAGAATTGATTTTTGAGTACTTAGAACATGGTGGATTTCAAACAAGACACCTCAAAATAGGTGTTTACTAATTAATATTTTCATGGAAGAATAAAATTGGATTGATTTGAAGAATATGAAAAATAAACAAAGGGTTTGTTTTTCAAGAGAACATGAACACAATTTTAGAAGGATTTTTATTGATTTATTTTGTGTACAAAGTTCCTAAGTATTTTTCTAAACATGAGTTTTAAATGAAAATAACAATGTTGATTTTGAGGATTTGCAAAGAAAGTGAAAAAGGATTTGCAAAGAAAGTGAAAAATGAATTTGAACAAATGGGTTTGGTTTTATGACCATAAGTCTTACGGTTTTGAAAAACAAAATTTAATGGTTTTGTTTGTGTAAAACCATATCAATTGAGAAGGAAAAATATTTGATGGTTTCAATAATCAAGTACTACGATTTTCGAAAACTTGTAATGCCCTGGTTTTATAAAACAAACTAATTTTTGAAGTGGAAATGTAATTTGATTTAATACAAAGAATTTGGAAAGGAATCAGAGTATTTTATCACTTGGGAAATGAACTTTCATAAAAAGATGAAAAGAAAATAAAAAAAAAGGGTTGCAAATTGTTTTAAGCCTCATTTTGTTTTAAAGAAAATTGATTTGGGAAAAATGAAAAAAATATAATAATTTAACGTCTTCTAACATATGAATCATTCTTTGGGATTTTGGAGAGTGATTTTGTGAAATATATTTTGGAAAGGTTTTCTTAAAAGAGAAAATGTGAAAAATGACATTGGAAACGATATTGAGTTTTTGAAAGTCCAAAATAATATTTGGAATATTGAGGTATATTTTACGTAGTTTTCAAAATGACGTTTGGAATATTAAAGAATGTTTTGCGTATTGGAAAAATAATGATGGTGAAAAACGTTTTACGTATCTTAAAAACGTGATTTTTAAGTTTTACGCGATTTGAAAAATGTTTAAGTATTCCTACGTGACTTGAAAAATGTTTTAATATTTCTACGTGATTTGGTGTATGTTTAAATATTTTACGTGATTTGAAATACCATTGAAAATCACTACGTGATTGAATAACAATAGAATATTTTTACGTGATTGTGAAAATAACGAAAAATCATTATGTGATTTGAAAAGTGTTTTAAATATTTTGAAAATAAAAGAAAATGATTTACGTGACACGTGACGTAAAAGAAAGATTTTTAAGTTACGTAATTTTGAAACAAGTGGAAAAATATTATGGGATTTGATAAACGTATATTTTTACGTGTTTAAGAAAAACGTTGAAAAATTAGTACGTGATTTAAAAGTCTGTGAAGAGTCAAAAGCATTTTGAAAACGTAATGAAGTGTTACAGTATTATGAAAATATAACAAAAACTTTTTAGAATTTTGAAACGTAATGTGAAGTGTTACGGTATTGTGAAAATATAACAAAACATTTTAGAATTTTGAAAAGCGTAACGTGAAGTGTTACGATATTTGAAAACGTAACAAAAACATTTTTGGAATTGTGAAAACGTAACGGAAATGTTGCGATTTTGTAAAAACACGGCGAAAGTGTTTTATAACTATGAAAATGTGATAACATGATTTTCTTCGTTGAAAATACGATTATGATTCTTGTTGAAGCTTGTGATTGGTATTATACCGTGATTGGTATTTGGTGCATTATACATGCATTGGAATGGTCCGATGAGGACCTGAATATGGCTGATTGCCTAGGAGAAAATACACCTCTTGAGTGGGTGCGATATGCGTAGTGTAGGTCACTCGTTGACCTTGGGGGCATCGGGGTGCGGGTTGCCTACAATGGACTGGTGAGTCGCTCTACTGGAACCGTAGGTTAGACCGACGCGACACACCGATGATCCGACCGAGACACTATTCTTAATCAAGATCGATAAAGCTGTCGTGTATATGCTAGATGTGCAAAAATCAAAATGAGGATTATAGCACGTGGTCCGAGGGCATGAGGTACCGATGCATTCTTTTCGATCATTTCTCCGACCTGAGTTTAGCTCCATGGAGTAGGAAATCGAGTCTTGTGTACACGCATAAACTGAACATTCATATCTGTGTGATATATATTAATTGAGGAATATTAGCTATGACAATTGTTTTGAATACTTGGATGATGATGATGATAATGCTGAAGGCATTATCATAATAGTTGATTAATGTTGATAGCATGATTTTAATATTGTATCTGTGTAATAACCATAATGATGATGGCATGATTGTAATTATGATAAGTGTATGATATTGTTGTTTGTGTTATCTCTGCATCGCCATGTTGGTACTGGTGTAGGTGATCTCACCTCTTTGTTATGTTGTTTTTGCTATGTCTGTATTATTAAAATTATACAGTAGAAGGAACGAGTTGTCTTAAACATAGCGGGTGACAAATACCTCTACGTTTGGAGACAACATCGGAGAATGACCTTGCCGACAGTGTTGAAACGGAAAAGATGTTTGAGGACAAGGAACAGACATAGAATAAATGTCTGATGCTTCAAGATGGACATTCCGATGAACGTTCTGACATTGGGGACAACAATAAGGAGTGGACATTCATGACTTATTGGGGAGCAGTGTTGACAAGGAGTAGAGTTCTGATGTATCAAGTTTGATACGGGAGAAGGAACAAGTATGTTAAGTTTTCATCGTTAGTGTTACACCGTGCTATTAAGTAGGACCCGTAATGGGTTTGCTTCTGTGGAAAAAAGAAAGAACAAAAGAGTCTGTCAATTTATATTTCTCTTTAAATTGTGTGTCATTATTGGATAATGAGTAATTGAAATATGATTACCTAATATTTTCAGTAAATTTACGTGTCAGTAAAGAAAGAAGTTTTTTTAAACCAATATTTTTATAACTCAAAACTTGTGTGAACTTATTTTTAGATTATGAGTCGGGAGTCGGAAATGTGATGCCCTAGGGAGGGTGTTACATTAATACCCTAGGTTGAAGCCACAGTTTTGATCTTAAAAGTTAGGAGATTGGATTAGTTTTGTGTAAAATAAAATTTAAATGATTAGATACTAAGTAATTGATGCATAAAATGAAAGGAAATTGAAATCTTGATGACCTAGAGAAGCCACAATTTTTAGAGAAAATTAGGGGTTGAGTGATGCCTTGATACATCTTGGAAATTAGGAATTTAGAGACATTCATAATCCATAATAAAGTGGAAGGATTGGATTGAATAAAAACACTCAAGAAGGACACGGTTTTGAAGGGCTATTTAATAAAAAATTGTCATAATTGACCAAAATATAAGACTTTGACAATGTGAACCTATAAGGTGGACTTATGATAAGGGATGAACCCTAAATATATATTGACATTGAAAATTGATTCTACGTCATTGTGGATCCCTATGTGGGCTTAGTGTTTGTTGATTTTATACTTGAGGAATTTGTGACATATTGATACTATGACATGTTGATATTGAATCATGTATATTTAGATATGCCAGTGTGGTATATTGTATGATTATTATATCATTGATAAATATACATAATATACATTGTGTCATCATACATATGTGTTATCCGTTGGACATTGTTGGAAAGGCTATGTATGCCTAGGAGTTTGAATAACACCTATGTGCGGGTGCGAGTAGACTAAGCGTAGGGTCATAGTGGTTGGCCCTGGGGGCGTCGGGGTGCGGGTGTCTCACAACGGGCAGTGGTAGCTCCACTGGGGCCATGGGATAGACAGATGCAAACACACCGACAATCGGGACTGAGATGTTGTCCTAGATCGCGATCAACTGTTGAGGTGCCATGTGTAAGTCGTATTGTGCAAATGTTTTTATGAGATGAGCACACTAATTATTTTGGCTAACGAGATACTGGCATAACTCCTTGATCATTCACTCTGAAAATGTTTATGTCTAACTCCATGGAGTAGGAATTTTGGTACCCTTTTTGCATTGTGAACCGTTAGTCTCATAATGCATTGAGCATGAGTATTTATAACTCTAGGAATTATTTGTTATAATTACCGTAATGCTTATTTAATTGTTGAACTGTTGACTGTTGGGAATATTGCTATTATCTGCTTACTATTAAGGGTTGTTGCTACTGTTTATTGTTGATCTACTTTACTGTCAATTTTAATTATTGTATGAATTGTGTTGATATGTGGGCATCCGACGTTGTTCTATTTTCTTACTGCCATTTTAGTACTGAAAGCTGGGTGTCTCACCTCTTTCTGTATTTTTTGTATTTCTGTATTTCTGTCAGATTGTGTACTTCTGAGAAGATGTTCGTGAGGAAGAGAAGGAAACAACTGAGTTTATGAGTTTCTGGCCGCACTACAACTAGAGTTGTTGGGGATGTCGTCATGCCCATGCCGCTTTTTGGGGTACGTGAAGTTGACCTTTCATGGAGGACCCGATTGTTGGCACTTGCATGTGGAGACGGACCGATGTGTCTACTGCAGGGAGTTGACGGTGTCCTTATCTTGGGGTCGTTATGACGCCCTTGTCTTTGATTTTTCAACTTTTGTTATTTTAGAATTTTACCTTCCCGTGAGGGACATGTGGATTGATATGTTCCACACCTATCAAGAGGATTCTTTCCTTTCCACTGCTCGGGCTTCTGCCCGAAACTCGGTCACTCCGATGGTAATTTCGTCAGATGATGAGGACCCTGAGGAGGACCCGACATGGTCCCTTCTCGTCAGTCTTAGGAGCTGATACTGTAGGTGGCTACTGCTGGCTAACTGTTTATCTTTTTGGGAAGCCTAATGTTTTGCTGTATATGTTGGGGGTATATTTGTAACCTTTCGGGTGGGTACATCTTTTGCTTTTTGTATAAATATCATGATGTAATTAAACAGGCTGATACATATAATATATATATATATTGTGAATGTATGATTTGAAATTCTTTTCTGATTCTATTGTATCAGTAATCATTCTTATTTCTTATAAAAAAAAATACGTATAGATATTTCAATACTCGATTATCTTATCATCCAAGAATACAAACTATTTAATCTTGTGTTAATAATGAACCGGGTCTTAAATAATCAACGAAATTATTATTTTTCGCAAATTTTATATTATTTTTTGTATTTCTACATTATGGTGTGACGTTCCTTCTTCGCGACGTTAAGAAAAAAAGGCGTTACAACTGTCTTGGTATCAGAGCCCCAGTTTAGGTTTTCTTTTGGGTCATGTGGTTTTGGACTGTCTTGTTTATGCTGTGTAATTCTCTGTGTTTGGTATTCTATGAGGAAGCATCTGACTTTTCCTTGTGTTTTGTATAGCTTGATTTATGAAGGATTATGGCTCGTAGAGGAAACTTGACTGCTGCAATCGAAGCAATCCAAAAGATGGCTGAAGTAATGCTATAGCAAAACCAGCAAACGACTCAACAACAAGCGAGGACTGCACAACAATTGGAGGCTACTGTTGATGCCTAGAATCTGGCAGAGTTTCGTCGTACTAACCCTCCACAATTTAAGGGAGAGTATGATCCTGAGAAAGCTACTCTGTGGATCAAAGAGCTGGAAAAGATTTTCACGGGCATGAACTGTGCCAATGACAGAAAAGTGACTTATGCCACATTCATGCTGACTGGGGATGCAGAGGATTGGTGGACCAGAGAACAGAGGGTATTGGAGGTTGAGAATCAAACAATTAATTAGGAATTGTTCAAGGAGATGTTCTTGAATAAGTATTTCCCAGAAAGTGCTAGGCATGCTAAGGAGATGGAATTCCTTAGATTGAGGCAGGGCAATATGACTGTGAGTGAATATGCTGCCAAGTTTGAGAGTTTGTCCAAATTCTCAACCTATTTTCAACATCAACCGAACGAGGCATGGAAGTGTCAAAAGTTTGAAGAAGGTCTCAGACATGACGTGAAGAGGGTCATCATAACTTTGAAGATTACATAGTTTTCAGAATTACTTGATACGTGTCGTCAGGTGGAAGACTTAGACCAGGCACGTGATGCAAGAAACAGAAACTTTGGGCCTTTTCGGTCCCAAAGAGGAGGGAGTAGTAACGCTAATCATCACCAGAAGAAGCCTTATTCCAGACCACGTAGAAATCAATAATAGAGGCCCCAAGGTGGAAGTCCTGGAGGGAGTCTAGGCAGATCTGGTCAAACAACGACATCTCCGCCGAGATGCATGAAGTGCGGGAAGGAGCACTACACAAGGGATTGCACTATCAAGGGAATCATTTGCTTCAGATATGGGAAGCCTGGAGACGTTTCTCATGATTGCAATCAACCTAAGGCGGAACCTTCCGTCAATGCTGCTAGAACTGCTAAACCACAGGCTGGAGGTCAGGTTTACACTCTGAGTGGTGCTGAAGCCTCTGAATCTAAAGATCTTATACAAGGGGAAGGTCTCATAGAAGGTAATCTTTTGATTGTACTCTATGACTCAAGTGCAACGCATTCTTTCATTTCCTATGATTGTGTGAAAAGACTTAGTTTGCATGTGTCTTCTTTACCTTTGGATTTGACTGTTTCAACTCCCACTACTAAACCTGTTCTTACTACCAAAGTCTGTTTGAATTGTCCATTGATTGTTGAAGGTCGAATCTTTTCTGTTGATTTGATTTGTTTGCCACTATCTCAATTAGATGTGATCCTAGGAATGGATTGGTTATCTTCTAACCATGTCCTATTAGACTGTTCTAGAAAAACCATAGTTTTGCCTTTGGATGAGAATTCTAGATTTTTGATGGCCAACCAAGTGAAAGCTTTCTTGAAAGAAGGAGCTCGGGAATACATGCTATTGTCTTCTTTGAAGGTCGAGAATGAGGTAGATGTGGATGCAATCTCAGTGGTTCGAGAGTTTCCTGAAGTCTTTCCCGAAGATATACCTGGTTTACCACCGGAGCGAGAGATCGAATTTGCCATTGATCTTGTACCCAGAGCTGGCCCTATTTCCATAGTGCCTTACTGAATGTCACCTGCAGAGCTAGCTGAGCGCAAGAAGCAACTAGAAGAGTTTTTGGAGAAGCAATTCATGAGACCCAATGTATCACCTTGGGGAGCACAGGTATTGCTAGTTAGGAAGAAAGATGGTACTTCGAGATTGTGCGTGGATTATCATCAGTTGAACAAGGTCACGATCAAGAACAAGTATCCATTGCCGAGAATAGACAACCTGATGGATTAGTTGAAGGGAGCGGCAGTATTTTCTAAGATCGATCTGCGATCGGGCTACCATTAAATCAGAGTGAAAATTGAAGACATTCCTAAAACGACTTTTCTTACTCGTTATGGGCACTACGAGTACTTGATGATGCCTTTTGGGGTGACCAATGCACCTGCTATTTTTATGGATTATATGAATAGAATCTTTCGTCCTTATTTGGACAGATTCGTTACTGTTTTCATCAACGATATCTTGATCTATTCGAAAAATCAAGAGGATCATGCCGAGCATCACAGTATAGTTCTTCATACTTTGAAGGAGAAAGAGCTATATGCTAAGTTGTCGAAGTGTGAGTTTTGGTTGGATGAAGTTAAATTCTTGGGCCATGTGATTTCAAGGGAAGGAATTGTTGTAGATTCTTCGAAGGTAGAAGTTGTTCTTCAATGGGAGAGACCGAAGACAGTGACAGAAATCTGAAGCTTTGTTGGATTAGCCAGATATTACCAGAGATTTATTGAAGGATTTTCTAAGATTACTGGACCTCTCACTCAACTCACAAGGAAGAATCAGGCTTTTGAATGGACGGATGCTTGTGAAGAGTGTTTGCAAGAACTGAAGAAGAGACTAACTACTTCACCCGTGTTAGTTCTGCCTGATCCAAGTGAACCATTTGAAGTGTATTGTGATACTTCATATCAGGGATTGGGATGTATGCTTATGTAAGGTAGAAAGGTGGTGGCTTATGCCTCAAGACAACTGCGAGTACATGAGAAGAACTACCCAACACAAGACTTGGAGTTAGTTGCTATTGTATTTGCTTTAAAGATATGGAGACATTATCTCTATGGAGAAACGTTCAATGTCTTCAGTGATCACAAGAGTTTAAAGTACTTGTACGATCAAAAAGAGCTGAACATGAGACAGCGAAGATGGTTAGAGTTCTTGAAAGATTACGATTTCTAACTTCAGTATCACCCTGGGAAGGCGAATGTTGTGGTCGATGCCTTAAGCAGGAAGACAATCAATGTTTCTACCATAATGATCAGGGAGAAAGATTTGATAGAACAATTCAGATGACTTGCTGGAAGAATGACTTGCTGGAAGACATCCGAGAAAAGTAGAAAATGGATAAGTTCCTACAAGAAGAAAGAGAATTGATAAAGTAGGGTGGTGTATCAATGCTAGAGGAAGGAAGCGATGGAATTTTAAGATTTCAAGGTAGAGTCTGTGTGCCTAAGGACGAAGAACTCAAGAAGTATATTCTTGAACATATTCATACTAGCAAGTTGAGTATGCATCCTGGAATGACCAAAATGTATCAAGATTTGAAGAAATTATTTTGGTGGCATGGGATGAAAAGAGATATTGCTAGATGTGTATCTTCTTGTTTAGTTTGCCAGAAAACAAAGATTGAACATCAAAGACCATCTGGAATGCTACAATCCTTGACTATTCCCGAATGGAAATGGGATAGTATTGCCATGGATTTTGTTGTTGGACTGCCAAGAACCAGAAAGGGATATGATTCAATTTAGGTAATTATAGATCGACTTACAAAGTCAGCACACTTTTTGCCGATCAACATAAGGTATCCGTTGGAAAAGTTGACTCAGTTGTATATCGGTGAAATTGTCAGACTACATGGTGTGCCTACAAGTATCATTTCTGATAGAGACCCGAGATTTACATCAAAATTTTGGCAAAGTCTTCAAGAAGCAATGGGGACAAAGCTACGATTGAGTTTTGCATACCATCCTCAGACTGATGGCCAATCAGAAAGAACAATACAATCATTGGAAGATTTGTTGAGAGCTTGTGCCATAGAGCAGATTGGAAGTTAGGACAAAATTTTACCGTTGGTAGAATTTACCTACAATAACAGTTACTATTTGAGTATAAGGATGGCACCCTATGAGACGCTGGCAAAATGTTTATGTCTAGCTCTATGGAGTAGGAATTTTGGTACCTTTTTTGTATTGTGAACCGTTAGTCTCATAATGCATTGAGCATAAGTATTTTTTACTATGGTAATTATTTGTTATAATTACCGTAATGCTTATTTAATTATTGAACTGTTGACTGTTGGGAATATTACTATTATCTGCTTACTATTTATGGTTGTTACTACTGTTTATTGTTGATCTACTTTACTGTCAATTCTAATTATTGTATGAACTGTGTTGATATGTGGGCGTCCAACGCCGTTCTGTTTTCTTACTACCATTTTGGTACTGAAAGTTGGGTGTCTCACCTCTTTCTGTATTTTCTGTATTTCTGTCGGACTGTGTACTTCTGAGAAGACGTTCGTGAGGAAGAGAAGGAAAAAACTGAGTTTTCAGGTTTCTGGCCTCATTACGACTAGAGCTGTTGGCAATGTCGTCACGCCCACGCCATTTTTTAGGGTACGTGAAGTTGACCTTTCATGGAGGACCCGATTGTTGGCACTTGCATATGGAGACGGACCGATGTGTCTACCGCGGGGAGTTAATGGTATCCTTATCTTGGGGTCGTTATGACGCCCCTGTCTTTGATTTTTCAGCTTTTGTTATTTTAGAATTTTACCTTCCCGTGAGGGAGATGTGGACTGATATGTTCTACACCCCTCTAGAGGATTCTTTCCTCTCCACTGCTCGGGCTTCTGCCCGAAACTCGGTCACTCCGATGGCAATTTCGTCGGATGATGAGGACACTAAGAGGGACCCAGCTACGGTCCCTTCTCGTTAGTCTTAGGGGTTGATACTGTAGGTGGCTACTGATGGCTAACCGTTTATCTTTTTGGGAAGCCTGATGTTTTGTTGTATATATTGGGGCTATATTTGAAACCTTTCGGGTGGGTACATCTTTTGCTTTTTGTATAAATATCATGATGTAATTAAACAGGCTGATGCATATATATATATATATATATATATATATATATATATATATATATATATTGTGAATGTATGATTTTAAATTCTTTTCTAATTCTATTGTATTAGTAATCGTTCTTATTTCTTACAAAAAAAAATGCATACTGATATTTCAATACTCGATTATCTTATCATCTAAGAATACAAACTATTTAATCTTGTGTTAATAATGAATCGGGTCTTAAATAATCAACGAAATTATTATTTTTTGCAAATTTTATATTATGGTGTGACGTTCCTTCTTCGCAACGTTAAGAAAAAGGGGTGTTACAATGTATGCCTAGGAGTTTGAATAACACTTATGTGCGGGTGCGAATAGACTAAGCGTAGGGTCATAGTGGTTGGCCCTGGGGGCGTCGGGGTGTGGGTGTCTCACAATGGACAGTGGCAGCTCCACTGGGGCCGTGGGATAGACCGATGCAAACACACCGACGATCCGGACTGAGACATTGTCCTATATCGCGATCAACTGTTGAGGTGCCATGTATAAGTCGTATTACGCAAATATTTTTATGAGAAGAGCACACTATTTTTAAGGCTAATGAGATACTGGCATAACTCCTTGATCATTCACTCCGTAAATGTTTATGTCTAGCTCCATAGAGTAGGAACTTGGTACCATTTGCATTGTGAACTATTGATCTCATAATTCATTAAGCATGAGCATTTATAACTGTGGAAAAATATCTGTTCTTATTACTACAATAACATTCTGATTACTTGAACTGTTGATTGTTGGAAATATTGATGTTGTCTGCCTGATATTGTAGATGCTTATTGTTATTTATTGTTATTCTTCTTTTACTGTAAGTTTTAATTATCATTGTGATTGGATATTTGAACTATGCTGATAAGTAGGCGCCCAGCGCTGTTCTGTTTTCTCGCTACCATATTGGTAATGAAAGTTGGATGTCTCACCTCTTTCTGTATTTTCTGTATTTCTGTCGGTCTGTGTACTACTGAGATGACGTTCGTGATGAAGAGAAGGAAACACTTGAGTTTCTGGGTTTTTGGCTGCACTACGACTAGAGCTTGCTGAGGATGTCATCACGCCCACGCCGATTTTTGGGGTACGCCAGGATGTCCTTCCATGGAGGGCTCGATTGCTGGCACATGCATGTGCAGACGGACCGATGTGTTTACTGTGGGGAGCTGACGGTGTCTTTAGCTTAGGGTCGCCATGACCCACTAGTTTTCGATTTCACTGCTTTTGTCATTTTGGAGTTTTACCTACCCATTAGGGATATGTGGGCCAATATGTACTACACCCCACAAGAAGACTCTTTCCTCTCCACTGCTCAGGTTTCTGTCCAAAATTCGGTCACTCTGATGGTAATTTCATCGGATGAGGAGGACCTTGAGGAGGACCCGGCTATGGTCCCTTCTCGTCAGTCTTAGGGGCCGATATTATCGGTGGCTACTAATGGCTAACCGTTTATCTTTTTGGGGAAGCCTGATGTTTTGCCGTATTTAATGGGTGTATATTTGTATCAATTCAGGTGTGTACATCTTTTACTTTTTATATAATTTATGATGTAATTAAACAGGCTGATGCATATAATATATATATTATGAATGTATGATTTTCAATTCTGTGTCGATTTTATTATATCTGCAATTATTATTCTCTCTTTATTATTGGTTTAAGTAAGAAAAAGAAAAAGAAAAAAAGGAAAGAAAAATATGTACACATATTTCAATACTCGATTATTTTATCATTCAAGAGTGCTAATTATTTAATCACATGTTGAAAATGAACTGGGTCTTAATTAATCAACCTACTTCTTATTTTCTGCAATTTATTTCATTACTCTATATTATGGTGTGACGTTCTTTCTTCGTGAGGAAAGAAAAAGGGGCGTTACAAAAACATTTTATTTAAGAGAGTTTTTAGTAAAGGCAATGGAAAAATATTTTGTCCTATAATGTTTGATTAAATCAAAATAATGTACATTTTGTGAAAAACGTTAGAAAATATTATTTAGAGGAGATTTGATAAGAAAATATTGGAAATAAGGTTCAAATTTTATATTAAACATAGAAAGTTTCAAAATTAAAGTTTAGAACGTCAAGAAATGTTTTATGTGATTGAAAAATATTGATAAAACCTTACACGATTTAAAAACGATGATTTTTGAGTTACGCGATTTGGAAAACATAACAAAAGTGTTATGCGATTGTGAAAACGTGATAAAAGTACTATGCTATTGAGAAAAATAACAAATTGTTGTTGGGCTGACGTACTGGACCCAAAGAAGTCAGTGGATGATTTAGCCCAGTGGTGGCTTGTTTCTGTGGAATTATGTTATTATTAATTATTGATTCTTTGAGTCATTTGATCATGCATTGTGAAAGTCGTGGGGACTATGTTTGTTAAGGCAGTATGCATGAGAGATGAACTTACACCTTAGTGCAGGTGCAAATTGTGTAGTGAAGGTCAATTACTGATCTTAGGGGCGCCAGGCCGTGGTAATTCCATAGGTAGCCAGTTAATAGCGCTACTGTGTCGTGGTTTCCGATGCAAATGCACCGACGATCTTGATAAGACACTATTCCTATTCACGATCTAGTGTAGAATGTCTTGTGTAACGCACCTAAATATAACAACCGGAGCGTAATCGTCATTACACCACAGTTACTAAATCCAAGTGTGTCACAGTCATAATAACAGTAATTTAAATTCTCAAGAGTCTATATTTTTTTTTTGACAATCTGCATAAGTAGAAAATACGAGCCTCGAATGAAATATAAATATATTCAACCCATAATACAACCACTGAAATAAAATCATATTCCTTATATATATATATATATATATATATATATATATATATATATATATATATATATATATATATATATATAGTCAATTTACACAAATCAATGATGACATAGAATATAATAATTACAGAGTCCAATAAAATACAGCGGGAATAAAAACACTAAAGGGGGAAAAGTAGTAACCCAGGGAAGGGTACTACCAGCAAACAAAGCCGCAACCCCATATGTACATGACGCACGGCGTCCCAGTTGACACGACAGGCATCAATGCCTCCACGCGGCTGCACTCTTACGTAGTCGAAGAAATCTTGTCCAGACGCTCAAGCCATTCAACCAAGGTGTGGTTCCTCTTTATCTTCCTCACGATCTTTTATCAAATATAAATATAAAATAGAAATGCACAAATATAGGAAAGAGGTAAGACATCCTACCATCATTACCAATTATAGCAGCTAGAAACAAAACGGCGCAACGCGCCCAAATAGTAATTCAGAACAGCATTTCTGTATAATAAGCAGTAAGTCTGACAGTAAGCAATTAAACAGTTCCAGGCGGGCATTCATTGCAATAATAATCAGACAATTCACAATTGCGTAAGGTAATGATTTACGATGACATGTTATATCATGATGCACATACATGCTTTCCCAAATTCCTACTCCATGGAGCTAGACACAAACAGTCAGAGAGAAAGATCAGGGGACATGTCTGTAACTCGGCTACTGTGGCCAAAGTGCTAAAATCAATAATTCTCACGTGCACATCCAGGCATTGTACAGACATTCCACGCTCGATCACGATATAGGACAATGTCTCGGCCCGGATCGTCGGTGTGTTTGCATCGGTTTGCCCTGCGGGTAGGAGAGCTACCAACTGCCCATTGTGGAGGACCCGCACCCCGACGCCCCCAAGGTCAAACATGACCTACACTAGTCTACTCGCACCCGCACTAAGGTGTGTTCAATCTCCTAGGCAACTTGGCGTTACAATAGTCCACAGGACATTCACGATGCATAAGACCCTATGCATGAACATGTATGATTCACAATTTCATACCATTCCATAATATGCCACAATTTGGCTAAGAGAACATCAATACATAAATGGTCACTCACATAGACCCATAATGTCATAATATTGAAATCAAATAAGGTAATACATTTCTAAAGTCCGTTATGCATTCTTATTCAAGATTTGCCATTCCTACAAGGATCCGTCACTAAGTAAGTCCTCAAAATCAATTAAGCTTTTCTAAAGCAATCTATCCTCATACATTTAGAAGATTATTCTAAGGTCTCAAGATCTCACACTCTCTTGTTCTTGCTCTTGTAAAATTTCTCAAGCTTCATGACAAGTGCATTTCTTGGTTCTTTAAAATTTATGAATCTTCGATTTTATTTCATATTTCCAAATTTACTAATTTACTAATCTATTATCTATGTTTTAACCATTTAATTTTTCTAATCTCCAAGATTACCAAAATTTACATATTTAAGTCCCAATTTGCCCTAGAGGTCGTGGCCTCCCTAAAGGGTTCAATCCTCAATTTTCCATTCCATTGATTTTATACTACACACTTGATTAATTTAACCATTCACTTGTTAAAATTTGTTCACAAAGAACACATCAATTTAAACCTCAAAACCATGGCCACCCAAGAGCCATTCCAAATTCATTTTCTTCCATTTCAAGCCAACCAATCCAATCCAATATATCAATATACACAATCAATCCAACCAAGGTCATGAACTCCATAAAAATTAACATATAAGCATACTAATCACAAAATCAAAGGATAACCCTCATTAGGGTTTTTCCACAAACAACACAATCAAGGTTCCTAAATGCTAATAGAGGTTGAGGAGGAGTGTCTTCCTCTCACCTAAGTGTAGAAATCAAGAAGAACCACCAAGAAACTCCTTGCAAATTCAAATTGGGTGCCACCAAAACCCTAGAAATTTCAACTTGGTTAAAACAACACCAATGCTTGAAAAATAAAGCATGGATGGTCACCAAGAGGACCATGAACACGAAAATGAAGAGAGGGAAGGAAGAATCAAAAATCTTACTCAAGAACTCAAAGCTTGAAGCTTGAAGAATATGGTAAAAATGGTGGAATTTCAAGATGCTCAAAGCAAGAAAGGTGTTTAGGAGGTAGAGAGGATTAAGAAAATGTAGTTGAATGAAAATTTTTTGATGGTTGAGGTGTGGAAGAGGGGCTGGCCGTAGCTCTTGTAGAGAGAAGGAGGAGAAAGCAAAATGAAGAATGAAGAAGAAGAAGAAGAGAGAGAAAGTGTTTTTAGGTTAAATGAATTTGTGTGGTGTAATTAACTAAATGAAGCAAATCAATTTCCCCCTTGTTTTGGCTCTTCTGCTTTGCATGAGTGCATAGAGAGAGAGAAGTGAGAGTGTTTTGGCTTCCCTTGGAAGCTAAGGGCTTCTTGGTTATTGTTTGGTCAAAGCTTCTCAAAGAAGCTTTGATTATTTTACATTAAATTTGAATTAAAGTGAGTTGATTAGACATAAAGTAGATTGCATTCGGATAATGTGATAGGATTTTTATTACATGTTATTATCCAATGGATAATAGTTACAGTTGACAGAAGTCAATATTTAATTAATCTGATAGATAAATTTCACGCAGTATTATTTTATTTTATCTGTTAAAATTTCTAGAAAAATGTAGAACCTCGTAAACTGTGTCTAGCCTCGGGTTTAGTAAGATCCCCCATCGATGTGTCCATAGTTCCAGGTTCACGGAGAAAACATCGCGTTTCTCCAGTTCCGTTCAGTGCGCACGTAAAATGAAGAATATATTAAAATATTCAAAGTTTCCGGAAAAATCCCAGAAAATTCTCAAAAATTGTAAATATTGTAAAACGACTATTCGTCTAATCATTTCCCAATTTTTGAAGTATTACAGTCATTTTTCCGACTCTGCTCAATATGCACGCAAAACGAGAAATATATTAAAATATTCGTCGTCTCCGAAAAATTTCGAAAGAATTCACATAAATCACAAATATTAGGAAATGACTATTTGTGGTAAAATAATTAATTTTCGGAGCGTTACACTGACCTCAGTAATTCTCAGCTCAGTGTGCACGTAAAACGAGAAATATATTAAAATATTCGTCATTTCCAAAAAATTCCAGGAAAATTCCTAAAAGTCAAGAATATTATAAAATAACTATTTATAATTAAACAGATACTTTTCGGGATGTTACATCTTGTATAAGCCATGATGTGCACGTTGAGAATATTATAGCACTTGATTTGATGCTGACGATATACAGACATGTCTTCCGATCATTCTCTCTGATGTTGTGTTAGCTCCATGGAGTAGGGGACGGTCCATTGTGCATAGGCATAGTCAGTATACATATTGTTATGGTATAGTCAATATTCATGTTATTGTGATATGCGTTCATTGAATTATCTCTTAATTGATATCATGATTGTACCTATTGTTTCTGTGTTATTTCTGTATTGAATGGCATTATTGTTATTATCATTTCTTTATTGCCATATTGGT
This sequence comes from Ormosia emarginata, assembly GCA_029884605.1. Classification (NCBI taxonomy): domain Eukaryota; kingdom Viridiplantae; phylum Streptophyta; class Magnoliopsida; order Fabales; family Fabaceae; genus Ormosia; species Ormosia emarginata. The sequence continues at coordinate 29,870,106 of JAQQTP010000088.1, forward strand.
ATATGATGTAGTCGATCTCACCTCTTTACTGTATTGTTTTGCTTGTTCTATTTATTCTATTTTATATTTATGTTTTATGAAGATTGAGTTGGCGACGAGGCAGAATCTTCTGGGTTTTGTTAGGGTGCAGTTTCATGGAGGCACCAACGCATGGCGCGTCCATTTGGACACGGGGCACATTCAGTATGTTGGAGATGTTACCTTGTTATGGAGTAAGGCTTGCCATAGGGTTGCTACTTTTTCTGTTGATATTGTTTTTATTTGGAGTTTTATATGTCTATTAGGGAGTTATGGGGTGATCTCTATTACACTCCTAGAGAGGATTTTGAGGTGACATCGGCTCGGACTCCTGTCCGTAGAGACATGCCCCGATTGGGGAATTTTTTTGTTAGGGATCCCGAAGAGGATCCAGAGGAGAATCGGGTGCAGGACTCTTCTCTTCAGATGTTTGGACTTGGGTTAGGTTTAGTTTCGATATGGCAGTTGTACATATTCTTTTGAGTATGTAAGTCTTATGTATTTGTGTCGTTAGTAAATCATGTTATGTATATATGAAATGTGTATTATTCAGTTTACTATATTTTGTGTTATTTATATTTTTGTTAAGTTCATGTGATCAGCGAAAAGAAATTTTACAACCCGTATATTACAATATTAAAATATATATGACTTGGGTTTAGTTTTATAATGTTTTAGTCTGAAATGTAATTCCCTAGGGAGGGTGTTATAATAACATTATCGAATACATGCATCCACACTTCTAGGACTTGCTGAGGCATACTTGTTAGACCATTTGTGTACCGCAAGTGCACTGGTCATTCAAGTAATACAGATACAGAGTATAAGTTCGTTCCCACGAGGATATATGGCTTCCATTACTAAGTTACAACCAATAGCTTAGCTAAATTCTATCCAAGAACATATAAAATAGAGAAAGCATAAATAATCTAAATCTAAACTACAAAAGCAATAAAGATAATGGTTTAGAGATTTAGGAAATCTTTCTTCACCTCCTATTTCATACTAATGATAAGCAATCCTTATAAGCAACATCAATGAGTTATTAAGTTAGCTTGAGAATCTGATTTAGTCAAAAGCCTATCTCTAGCACAATTAACCCTAATGTCATTTTCCTAATCCACTATGTTTCTTATGTTTTCATGAGGACTAGTATAAACTCCACTAATGAATGATCTATTCTCAAACACATGCTAATACATGGGCAAAAGGTATATTTCTATCCAGTTAGCGAATCAACTCATCCAAGCCAATTGAACTCGTCGAACATGCATCAACCATACCATATCTATATCCATAAATCCCTATGTCTAGTTCATTTGCACCAATCAAGATCATGCAATTATTGGCCAACCAAGAGCAAGCATTAAGCATAGGCATAGAAGAATAAAACCAAACATCAATAGATACTCAAAAGATAACATAAACATCAATATCCATATAAAGATCCAAAGTATTTCCTAAATACAGCTGCTAATCCATTGAACACGAATTTACAGACAAAAACCATGCTCAAAAGATAAGGAAGAGAAGAGAAACAAAGGGAGAAGAGGAAGGAATCCATGGATGTGATCATTGAAGCTTGAATCTCCTTCCATGAAGAGATGACATCTAACCTAGCCTCCCTAAGCCTCTAATCAGCCTAGAAATGAAGTCCCTAGCGCAGCTTCTCTAAACTCAACAAGGCTCCCTCGGAGCTCTCCTATAAAATTTGCTAAAAATCTATTTATAGACTCAAAAAAATAGAGGCATAACGCAGCATTAACATGCCTATGCCACGGTGCATGTCAAATTAGGTCAGGGACACCGCAGCATTCACATGCCACGCTGTGGTGTTGAGGTCTAAGATGCAGATTTGGCTTCCTCTTCCCATTCTAGCTCAATTGCTCCATATATCATCTTGTTTGGAGCCCTTCCTATGATAGAGAAAACATCAAATCAGTAACAGATACAAATTCACTTAATCATATATCAAATATGCACAGTTTGCTCAATTACATACAGGAAAGGTATCATAATTGAATATAACAAATATTACCACAAAACCTTCCAAATATGCATAACAACAAGGACCTAAGCAATCAGAGAAATACATATATAGGACACAAATAACTACACATTGTGGAGTTATCACACCCCCAAACTTAACCTTTTGCTTGTCCTCGAGCAAAACAAAGTATGACCAAGTAAACTTTCTTGAACAATTTATACTGAACATGTATTCAGCAACGTTCAATTTCAATTTTTATTTTAATAATTACTAGTGTAGAATGATTACATTGGTCCTCAATGAATACAAAAATCTCACAATCAACTCCACATATACATAATCTTAAACATGTAACAATTCAACATCCTTTCATACAAATCACATTTTCCATGAACATGCAAGATAAACTTCTCCTATTGAAATTATTCACATCCGAATAAGTTTATAAGTATACATGTATATGAATCATTAAATTCACAAAATTGAATCCTAAACTCTCTCTCCACTAATGTAAATCACACATAACTGAGGATCAAGAGGGTCTTTACAGCTTGTAATGTAAGGCCAATGGTAATAGGCGTAAGAACAGAAGGGGAATGATACATATAAACATCGAGAAACATACACATATGATTTCAAGACTTGAGCTCAAGTGAGATTCTCAGGGTATTCCAAATGTAACATCCCGAAAATTAATAATTTTAGGATAAATGGTCATTTTATAATATTTGTGATTTTTGAAAAATTTTCTGTATTTTTCTGTGAATGCGAAATATTTTAATATACTAAGCGGAGCCGAAAAAATGAGATATTTTTTCCGAGGCCAGACACAATTTACGAGGTTTCATATTTTTTGAGATTTTTATCTGATAAATAAAAATCATAGAATAACTTTATTATCCATTGGACAATAAATATCAGTTTTTGTTAACTATAATTTTTGTCCACTGATAATAAATCTGATACAGTATTAGTCACATTTTAGAGAACACTTTAATGACATCACCATGGTGACATCATCACCATGACATCACTTTGAGTTTTCAAAGGAAGGAAGCTTCCTAGCACCTTCCTTTTGGCTTATTGGAGAAGCTAGGAGGAAGCTTCCTTGCACCTTCGTATTGGCTTCTTCAAGAAGCCAATTCTTCTCTCCTCCTCTCCACCACAAATTTTTGAGAGCTCTTTGTGGCCACACAATTTAATTCATACATTTACACAAAATACACCTAATTACACATTTCACTTCAAATCACTTTACTATCACCTTCTCTCTCTAACTTTCATTTTAACTTTTCTCCAACTTCTCTCTATCTTCTTCTCTTCTTCTTTTCTCCTCCTTCTCTCTAACTCACGGCACCTCACACCCTTCCACCCTCCATGGATGCTTGATTTCAAGCTTCAATCTTCCTTGAATCTTTACTTCTATTGAAGATCTTCCATTATTGTTGGATCTTTTCTTCTACAAAAGAAAATCATCACCTTTCTCTCCTCCTCCTCTCATTTTCGGCCAAAACCACCATTTTTGGTCATCCAAGCTTTTTCATTAAACTAACCCTTGATCTTGAATCTAGGCACCATTCTAAGCAACTTTCATGTTGTGACCATCACCAAAATCATCCATTTTCGTTTTGGATCTATCAAGCTTCAAAGTTGGAAACTTTAAGGTAAAGTTCATGACTTTTCCATCTTTTCTCCTCATTTTCGTGATCCTTGATCTCTTATGTGATCAAGGGTTCCTTTTCTAAGCTTTGATGATGATTTTGATGAGTTTTGATATCCTTAGGATTTCCTTGAAGGTGTAGTACGAAAATCCCTACAAGGAACCAAGAGGCTTGCTTCCTTATGTTGTCTTCAAGAGGTAAGAGGGAGATAATCCTCTTCAACCTATCTTGGTAGTAAGGAAACCTTTGTGTAATTGTTGATGGAGAAATCCATGTTTGTATGCTCACTTTGTTTGGTGATTTTGCATGTTTAAGTATTCTTGAATTGGATTAATACTTGAATGGTGATCTTGAATGTATTGGATATGTTGAAATTGCTTGATCATGTTAGGGTTGTTAAATGGAAAATTTGGAGTTTCCTACCCTAACGTGAGTCCACGATTTTGGCTAGGATTTTGGGGTATAAATTGATTTTGTACATAAATAAATTGAAGCTTATGTAATTAAAGTTTGGATGATAATGTTGGAATTAATGGATGGGAATTTTTGAGGGTTTTCTAACCTAAGGTGAGGCCACAATTTTGGCTTGAAATTTAGGGAAATAGGAATGATTTTGTGTGAACTGAAATTTGAGTGATTATATATCAAGAAATTAATGCATAAAATGGAAGAAATTGATGTTAGTAATGAACTTTGGAGGCCACAGTTTTGGGTCATGGATTCTAGGAAGTTGGATTGATTTTGTGTAAAATGAGAGATAAGTAATTAAATGGTAAGTAATCAATATTGTGATGAAGGAAAAAGGGTGGACTTATGTTGTAATGAGGCTCACGGATTTTTAAGACAAAGTGTCACAAAATGTAGTGCAAGAATGGAGACCTAGATGATTGGGAAATTTTAGATCCCTTAGGCACTCATAAACTGGAAAGAATAAAGAACAAGATTTTATCTTGTGGATTAGAATGACTTTGAACATAAAGGGAGAACAAGAGAAATCTCTCTAGAAAATGAACTCATAAGAGATGATAATTTAAGTGAAACTTTATAATGATTCCATAATGGATGTTGATTTAAGTGGAACTTTATAATCATCTCATAAGACTTGTTAAGCTAGGGTGAAACCCCGAAATGAACTTCTAAAAGTGTGCTATCACTCTTGAGAAATTAACACTATACTATTGTGGCTCCGTGCTTGGGACTAAAATTTCTATTAATGCTTGAATTGGCCAAATTGTGGCATATTATGGAAAATATGTATTGTGAAATATATGTGAACATGTTGAATATACATGATTGTGCATGGAGTCAACATGCATTAGACATTTACTTAGTCGATGACTGTTGAAGGGCTGGATGAGCCTAGGATCATACATTGAGTCAGCATGTATTGAATAAATTGCTCAGTCGATGACTGTTAAAAGGCTGGATGAGCCTATGATTATGAATTAAGTTAACGCATTGAACAATTTGCTCAGTCTAAGATTGTTAAAAGGCTAGATGAGCCTATGATTATGCATTGAATCAGTATGCATTGAACAAATTGCTCAGTCGATGACTGTTAAAAGGTTATATGAGCCTATGAATGCAAATTGAATAAGTGATGATCTTGTGATGGATCTGATTGAGGACCGTAAGGCACGGTGTATACCGATTGCATGCATTACGCGCCTGACAAATTACTATTCTTTTGTGGTAAATGAGCGAGAATTGAATAGTGTGACACCGTGGAAGGATCTGATTGAGGACCGTGAGGCGTGGTGGTTCATTTCGAGATGATGATATCACTTTATATACCCCTAGCTATGATAAACTGATTGCAACGCATCACGTGCTTGACAAGCACTATTCTCTTCGTGGTCCGGTGTAAACTGTCATTGAGGGGGACAGATCTTCTGGAACGTTCATATTTGAAATGAAATAGAAAATCTTAGTACCAAGTGCACATGCATTGTGAGTCGGCATTGTAAATCGACATTGAGAGTCGGCATTGTGAGTCCGCATATCATACGACACTCTTTTATATGATGATTATACTATTGTGATATTGATGCCATGATTATCTAAAATGTTTTAATTGTCCATTATCTGAGACTCTGTTGACTGCTTGGGGTATTATTGATGTTTACTTGTTATTGTTGACTCTTACTGCTATGTGTTGTTGTCATGCTCTTACTGTTCATTCTATTGTCACTGTTGATGAATATATGTGCTGAAATGCTATGTGGGCGCTCTGCGCCGTTCTATTTCTTTACTGCCATATTTGGTAATGTAAGTAGGATGTCTCACCTCTTTCTTGTATTCTTGTACTTTTGTTATATATATACATATTTGATAAAAGATCGTGAGGAAGAAGATGAGGGGCCATACCTTTGCTAATTGGATTGGGATGATTCATTATTCTCGATTTGGTGTCTGGACAAGATCCCTTCGGTTACGTGCGATTGCAACTTCGTGGGGGCATCGATGCCTGTCGTGTCGACTGGGACACCAAGCATCACTTACATATGGGGTTGCAGCTTTATGACTGCGGGATTAAAGGATGCAAACCCAAGTACAGGTTGTCTCAAGTAATAAATTTCTTGGGAGTCCGAGGTCGATGCACAGGGAATTGATGAAGAAAAATCAATTGAGGTAAGAAAAGGATTTGTCACAACACCAAAAGTAATAAAAGATGTTCACAAATGAATTTAAGAACTTGCTTGGGTTAGGAGATCCACTCTTAGTAATAAATTAAAGGTAAGATTATTTCTCTTTTTAACTCAATTAAAATCCACACACAACGGAGGTTCCAATCAGAAAATATAACATTCAAAGTTCAATTATATATGTAATCATATTATGATTCCTTTAATTATCTACCAACATTTGTAAATGAGTTCAAGCATTCAATGTGCCAATCCTATTGTCTACAATAAATCAAGATCTCCATTAACAAAGAAGGTTTCTAAATTGATTGGAAACAAAATACAACACATATAATGTTTATTTAATAAAATATCATTTAAGCACAAGAAATAGAATAATCTAACCTTATTTCATTACCAAGAGCTTCACTCTTTTACCCAAGCAAGATGAAGATTTAGTTACTCATGGATAAGAAGAAAGAAAGAGAGAAGAAGAGAAAGATGAACATAACTTCAATTTAGAATAAGAGAAAATTACAACAAAGGAAAACAATAAACAAGCATAACTATAACTTGTAAAAACTAAGCCTAACTCCTAGTGCCCACTCTCCCAACATCCAGCTCATGGTGCCTTTTATAGAGGAGTAGGGATACAAAATGACAAGGAGAATGATTAAGAGTAGGTGGATGAGTGGGTGGAGTGGTTGGATGAGTGGTTGAGTGGTTGGATGATTGGATGAGTAGTTGAATTATTGAGATTCTTTGTCTTCAAAATAATTCATTACTTAAGTCATTGATTCTATCATTTTCGAGCCAAGTGGTCTTCATGAAAGTTCTAGGAAATTGTCTAAGCTTTCCAATGGCCCTGCAATCACCCAAAAATTCGTCCTACAGCCCAAGATATGACCTAATTACTACATACTGTTCAGGCCCAATTTCAGCATCTCTGTTTTGACTTTCAGACCCAATATTACCATCAAGAAGCTCGAATCAAGTTTTGTGTTCAACATGAAAGTTTTATATCTGGGTCTTATCTTTCAAATGTCCAAATTTTAGCCCAAAATAATTCTTGCAGCCCGAGTTATGCTCTGATTACTATACACTATTCAGGTTTCAGACACAGAACTCGTGTTCTGTCTTCCAAGCCCAATTAGCTCCCCTAGATGTCTGATTGAGACTTTGAGCTCTTCATCAAAGTTGTAGAGCTCTCTCTTATCTTTCCTACAAAGTAAAATTCATAATTATCAGACATTTAAAACTCAAGATATGGCCGAAATACAGAAATAGCGTAAGACCAAAATAGTACTAAAAAAATCAATTAAGTTCATTTTGAGTCCAAACTTACAAAACATAACTAGGCTTAATCAATTAAGTACATAGAGAGTGTAAATGACTAAAAATGAGGGTTTATTAATGTATAAAATATGTGATCATCAAATTCCCCCACACTTAGTTTTTTGCACTCCTGGGCAAAACACATAAGACCAAAGTTAGGAGACAAAGAAAAATGACACAGACTCAAAAGCTAAAAACTCTAAAAGACTTGATGAAGCAAGAAGAGCAACAAGAAATTCAAGGGATCAAAGCATTAATGAGGTAACATTTCTTCACATCTCAAACCAACAAGCAAGGAAACTTCAGTTGAAAAGAATGAATCAAGAATGATAGATCCTCACAGAATTCACTCTCAATCTCTCAAGTATTTAAAAGGTAAGTATTTCACTCTATTCAACCCATGAACAATTGCACTACCATAAGCTTGCTTATCTTCTACTTCTCCGCTACTCAAAACACATGCATACAAAAATCAAAAGGACTTTATTCAAGGTTGTAATGGGGTCATGGTAAAGGAGAATGGATAATATGGATATAAAAAGATAAATACCGAAGAGAATAAAAGAGCATTATGGTACAGTTAGAGTGGAGAAAATGTTTGAGAACATTCATCATAAAGGACAATTACCAACATTTAACTAATGTTTTGTTGAAGATCAATCCCAAATTGGTGAATTGAATTCATTGTTAGACTTGAACATTCTCCTTTTCTTCCTGTTGTTTCCAAGCATCCACCTTTATTCTGATAATCCTTTGATTGCAACGGTGTTCAAAAAAAAATTTTTTTTTAGATCATTTTGCACACACACCCCCACACTTGTTCAAGAACAAGGTCAATGCTCTCTTATTCCCTAAGGTTGGGTAAAAACATGTTTTTTTCTTTTTTTTTCTTTTTTTTATTCTTATTTTTTTTTGAAGGATGAAATGAGCTTAAAACAAGGAATGGTCAAACAAGTTCAAAGGGGTTACATAATGGAAAATATACAAGGATGGCTATTTGGTCAAAGTAGCTATTTCAAAATGCCTCAATCATATTAATGTATGCATGTGAAAATGTAGCCTCAAAAAGAATAGAAGTAAGTTCTAGAGTAACAATTCCATGAGTGAAAATCATACAAGAAAGAAGAGAATAGTACAGATATTCAATCCATTCATCAATAGGCTCAAAATCTCACAAGGCATATTTCTATCATTCTCTATCCACCAATTCAACATCCATAATCAAGCATGTGAAATTTAAGAAAGAAGATAATTTATTCAATCATGCTATGATTCCTAAATTTCAATTGCTTCCAAGGATGTGAGAGTGCATTCGCTTGAATCTTTCAAAGGAAATCAAAAGACAAAATTTTGTTACTTCCACAAATCAATACTAATTAATTACTACCTAAAAAACTTCTTACTCTGTCACCAATTAAGATGCGTCTCAGAAGTAAAATTACTCCTTACTCTGCCATCACTAATTGGTTTAGTAAGTCCATGACAATCATATCATACCTCCCAAACAAAACAAAAAAAAAATTTTTTTTAGGTCAACTATCCTTCCCCCCAACTAGATCACAACATTGTCCTCAATGTTAAAATATAAATGAGTAAAGGATAGAAGATATTACCTGTTGGAGAAATCTGACACAAATTTAAACAAAAACAAAGTACGATAAATAAAATCAAAAGTAAAGAAAAGCTATAAACGAAGTGTCAAATCTGGCTCCTTTTTCATCTTGTTTCCCTCTCGCCTCCCGCCTGTGACCAATCTATCCGAGCTATTCTTTGGATCGGGATCAAAGATCAAAGGTAAAGGAATTTTTTTTTTGTGACTTGAAGAAAACCATCAGGGTAAAGAAGTCTAGAAACCCCTGAAGGACCCTGCTCAAAGGATCGTCTGTCCAAAACCAAAATACAGCAAAATCATACAAAAATAAAAAAAATATAATAGCAAATGATGACATACCTGTATGTACAGCTTTCATGGCGTATCTTTATACTGCGCGTCATGAGTGCAGTAGTTGCATATCTTTATATTGCGTGTCACCAGTGTAGTAGACACTCACGAATTTTTTTAAGGACCAGCGTGCAAAGGTCCACCAGAGTCAATGACGAGTCAGCCAAAGGCTAGGGCTCCACAACTAATTAAAGCCATGGTACTCCTTCCGGATCGCCCTTGTTCAAACATTTTTTTCTTTTTTTTTCTTTCTTTTTCTCCTTTTTTTTTGAATTTTTTTTTGAAAGATAAAAGAAAACATGAAGAAGAAGAAGATAATATGTACAGATTGTTGTGGATATGACTCACATCTGCCTCTGGTTTCACATCCGATGTGGCTTAAACGCCTTCTATGAGTTGAGGATAAGCTTCCCATCCAATTTTCTTATAAATTGGCAAACATGGTCTTTTAGAGTCAGATTCCCAAGATTGTAACATTTTTCTTCATCCTTGAAGAGATTCCACAAATTAAGAAGTTCACGATACACCAATCCATAAGAATGCGTCTCAAGAGTCAATAAGATATCATCTAATGACTCCTTACTCAGTCCATTCTTAATGAAGAAAATTTTATCTTCTCTGTTTGCAGAAACCATCCCCAAAGTACGACATTGCTTGTTACAATTCCATCGTCCACATTTGTAACAGACTTGTAACCTTTTTGCTCTTCTCCTTTTAGAATACGAACTTCTTCCAAGACCTGGCATGTATGAGTCAAATGAAATTGAAGACTCACCTGCTAGTCGGACCTTTGCTTCAATTATCCAGCGTACATCTTCTGACATACCTTTGTGCATTAACAGTCTCAATCTTTCACATCGAACTTTGTAGATTTTTTTCAAAGCATTTTGAGGGAGAGAAGGAAAATATTTTCTCAGGTTTGAAAGAATGACATCCATTTTAAAGGAGAAGAATGATTCCGTTATTTTGGGAAACTGAAAAACAAACCAACTTGAGAGTCACGGAGTACCGTATCCGCCACTTAACCGGCAACACAAAGAACTCATCAACTTGTTTTTTTCAGAAATGGTTTGAGCCTTTGTCTATTGACTTTAAACACATTACCATTCTTAGGATTTGCAATATCTACGGCCCTATGAGGATACACGTGTTTGACAACAAAAGGACCACTCCACTTAGATCTCAATTTTTCAGGGAATAGGTGCAAGCGAGAATCATAAAGCAGAACTTTTTGACCAATTTCAAAAGATTTTCTCAAAATTGTCTTGACCGTGGATTTTATTGGATTTGTCTTTTGACAATTTTCACAACTTTTGCAAAAAGTATAACAGTCCTTAAATAAAGTGGGCCAATAAAATCCACACTGCAAGATTTTCACACCTATTTTCTTTGAAGAAAAGTGGCCTCCACGTGCTTCTGAGTGACAAAATTTAATGACACTACCTACCTCACTGTCGGGCACGCATCTCTGAAAAATTTGGTAAGGACAATGTTTGAACAAGTATGGGTCATCCCAATAAAAAATTTTCACCTCTGTCTGAAATTTCCTTCTATCTTGGTGCGTCCATTGAGGTGACATCTTTCCTTCTTGTTCTTCAGTAAGAGACGAGGAAATTACCACAGGAAAGCTTTGCTTTTCTCCCAAAAATGTGTACATCAACCCAGCAGGTAATGGCTTTAGTTCCGGTGTGGGTACTTCTTCATGAGCATTATCATTCATGGGTTTTAGCTCTTTAAATTTTGGATTTCTTCCTTTGTATTCTATTTCCTCTGTACAATCAAGCAAATCAAATGAATTAATTAAACAAACTTCTAATGGGTCAGAAGAAATCCCTTTTTGAAGATGATCATCTATAATGGCTTCAATTCCTTCAACTTGCTCATTTTTATCAAGGACTTCCTGTGGTTACTTACACATGTTAAAAACATTGAGATCCAGTGTTATGTTTCCAAATGTTAGCTTCACCACTCCATTTCTGCAATTTATCAAAGCATTAGATGTTGCTAAAAATGGACGACCTAAAATAATAGGAATTGACTTGCAACTATCAACCAGAGGTTCAGTATCCAAGACAATGAAATCCACAGGATATATGAATTTATCAACTTGAACCAACACATCTTCCACTATTCCTCTTGGAATTTTAATTGATTTATCTGCAAGTAGAAGAGTTACAGAAGTTGGTTTTAACTCACCTAAGTTGAGTTGCTGATAAACTGATGGAAGCAAATTGACACTAGCACCAAGATCAAGTAAAGCTTTTTCAATTTTATGTTCTCCAATAATGCATGAAACTGTAGGACAACCAGAGTCTTTATATTTCAACGCATTATTATCTTGAAAAATGGAGCTTACCTGTTCTGCTAAAAATGCTTTCTTTTTCACATTTAATTTCCTTTTAACAGTGCACAAGTCCTTCAAATATTTGGCATAAGAAGGAATCTGTTTGATAGCATCTAACAGAGGAATATTAATTTTCACTTGTTTCAAAATTTCAAAAATTCCAGTGTTATGGTCCAATTTCTTTGGATTTTTCAATGCTTGAGGAAATGGGGGTGAAGGCGAGAGTTTGGTCTCCTTTTGGTCAACTTCTTCATTTTCTTGGGGAATTGACTCATCTTCTTTCTCACAAGATTTGTGGATTTGTTTTTCAACAACCTTTCCACTCCTAAGAGTTATCTTGTTGGACTTGGTCCATTTGTTGGTTTTCTGAACTCCCCTCATTTAGACTGTACTGACCCTTGGGATTTGATTGAAGTTGAGAAGGAAATTTTCCTTTCTCATGAATGATGAGTGCAGAAGAAAGTTTAGCAAGAGTGTCTTTTATGTCATTCATGGTTTGATTGTTTTGTTTATTAATGGCCTCTTGCTTTTCCATGAATGCATGCAGTGTTTCTTCAAGGTTTTTCCTATATGGTGGGACATAAGGTGCATATCCTTGAGAATTTTGAGAGTCTGTTGTGCACGAGGAAGGTGGTGGTGGCACAAATTTTGCTGATTATTATTCCTCCAGTGAAATTCGGGTGATTTCTCCATCCCGGATTGTATGTATCTGAAAAAGAAGAAGTAAATGGCTTATTAGAATTATTCATTGCATTTACCTGCTCATGTACAACTTCTTTAACAACAGGAATTTTAGGACATTCATGTGTTGAGTGTCCTAAATCATCACAAATGCCACAAATTTCTTCATTTTGCACAGATTTGATTTCTTTTGCTTTTCTTAATTCCATGGCTTCAACCTTTCTAGCCAAACTGGTAAACCTAGTGATGCGTGCGGATGTAGTGATTAAAATTAAGATAAAAATCAGTTGTCAGGCCCACCAGAAAATAAAAACCTTACAACTAGTTGTAGTTAGTAAGGGTCGATCCACAGAGAACCAATTCAATTAACACTATTAAACAATTCCCAATTTAGACTCTGATTAACAATAAATAGTAAAAGGGGGGTATTGGAGTTTTGATGAACAATGAACAGCTTCAAAGATAACAATAAACAAACTGAAATCAACAATATAAGAAAATTGGTTAAGAGATTGAATCCACCACTAGATTTATATGATAATGTAAATCCATATATCCTTTTTATTCCAACATGCTCAATTATGTTTTTATGCAATTGTGATATTAAATCTCTGTTTTCCTTACGTGTTGGCCAATTTAGCAACCGCTCAAATCAACTCCTAATCACCGATTAGTCATAAAGCAACCGCTCTTACAACTATCCAACAATTGCATTAAGATTTAGAAAACCAATTACACTAAGGTCTAATCACACACCGGGATTACATTACTTAGAACATATATTTCTCTAGATCTAATACCACAATCACCGCATAATAAACCCAAATCTACCACTTTTATAAGCGGCAAATAGCACAAAGATAATTATACCCACATGAACATCATACATCCCACTAGATCTACTACCGCAACCGCGCATAATAAACCTAGATCTACTACTTTGAAAGTAGGAACAAGTACAAAAACCTTCATACCAACAATAGATTCGAGAAATATATGAATAAAAACATAAGCGTGTTGAAATAATCAAATATGCAAAGTTTACAACATTAATACTAGCGGTTTCATCACCCCCTTAACCAAGGGAGGTTTAGTTACACATAGCTAGAAAGAAATCACAAGAAAAACTATGAAGAAACAAGAAGAAACTATGAAGAAACAAGAAACTAAGAGAGAAAATGAAGGAGAGTTACATCTTGTTCATGATAAATGGTGCCTTTTATAGAAGTCTAAGGTAACAAAATGACAAAGGGAAGTGGGTGGATGAGTGGGTGAGTGAGTGGAGTGTTTGAGTGGATGGATTAGTGGGTTGGTTTAGTGGATTGGTTTAGTGGATGAGTGAGTGGAATGGTTGAGTGGTTGAATTAGTGAAAAATGCCAAAGGATTTTTGGTGAGTGGGAAATTATGGACATGAATGGGTGAGTGGATGGATGAGTGGATGGATGAGTGGATGGATTAGTGGATGAGTGGGTGGAGTGGTTAAGTGGTTGGATTAGTGTATGAGTGGATGAATGGGTGAGTTAGTGGATGAGTGGATGAGTGGATGAGTGGATTAGTGGATGGATGAGTGGATTAGTGGATGGATGAGTGGGTGGTTGAGGACGAAAATTTCGTGTCTGACTTGGAAGCCAAAAACGACCCACTATACTTCAGAACCACGAAAAGTGTTCTTCATGAAAGTTGTAGATCCTTGTCTTGGCTATAAAATGGATAGCTGGTTCGTCCAATTTGGCTTCCTTAAGCCCAAGATATGTCCCAAATACCGTAGGTTGCTCAAACCCAACTTCAGCACCTCTGTTCCGACTTGCAAGCTCAAAATGACCTACTAGACTTCTTTTTCTGAAAATGTGTTCTTCATGAAAGTTGTTTATTTGGATCTTGACTATCCACTGTCCAAATTTCAGCCCATCTACATTATTAAATCTTGAGATATGATTTTATGAGTGCACACTGTTCGGATTCTACTAACAGAACCCGTATTCTGACTTCCATGTAAACTTAGGTCCCTTAGACATCTGAATCGGACTTCGAGCTCTCATCAAAGTTGTAGAGCTTCCTCTTAGCTTTCCTACAAGATAAAATTCATGATTTTCAGATATCAGGAACTCAAGTTATGACCAAAATACGTAAAAGCAGTGTAAAATCTCAATAATGCTGAAAATATTCAATTAGGACCAATTTGAGCTCAAACTCACAAAATCATGTCAAACTCAATCAATTAAGAATATGGAGAGTGTAAATGACTAAATATAAGGGTTTCTTAATGAATAAAATATGTGTTTATCACCTAGCATTTAGATCTTCCTCTTGGCTAAGGTGATATTCTCCTTTATTAGCACTTGCAAGATTAGATCTAATTGAATTTTTAGAAGTGTTAGTACTATGCCAAGATTGAGAATTTTCAGCCAACTGGTTCAAATAGTCTAAAGCTTCATTAGGTTCTTTATCAAGAAACTCACCATTGCACATTGTTTCCACAAATTGTTTAGTTTCAGGTGTTTAACCTTCATAAAAGAAGCTTATAGTGCGCCATTTTTCAAAACCATGATGTGGGCAAGAATTTAACAAATCTTTAAACCGTTCCTAACATTGAAAATATGCTTCATTTGAATTTTGGGAAAAATTGTGGATTTGTCTTTTCATAGCATTGGTTTTATGTGTTAGAAAAAATTTCTTTAAGAACTCACCTTGCATTTCTTGCCATGTGCCAATTGATCTTGGATTCAAAGTGTTAAGCCAAGATTTTCTTTATCTTTTAAAGAAAAAGGAAACAATTTAAGCTTAACAATCTCTTCAGTGCAATTTTGATCATTGAAGGCAATACATACTTCTTCAAATTCTTTCAAATGTAAATGTGGACTTTCAGATTCTAAACCATGAAAATTAGGAAGTAAAGAAATCATACCTGGCTTAAATCGAAAATTGTTGGCATTGAGTGGAAAGATAAAACATGATGGACTAGAACTTCGAGGTGGTTGCAAATATTCACGCATAGTTCACAACAGTTGACTTTCATGTTCATCATGTACATTTTCATATTCAGTCATTGTGTCAATTGAGTGTGATTGTGATTCAAACAAATCAGGATTAATTTTAACTAAACGACCAGAATTTAAATCACGATACCAATTAAGCATAAATATATAAATAACTTAAAATAAATAAACAAAAATAATGTACAAGCTAGCGGTATAACCCACCATTAAATATTAAGAAGGATGTGGTATAAACCAACCACCTAATAAAAATTAAAAAAAAAATGGTGTGGTAGAAACCAACCACCAAAAATATATATATAACAAAGGTGGGGTAATAAACCAACCACCCAAAAAATAAAAATAAAAATAAAATGAAAATAAAGTACAAAAAATAAAATACGGAAAATAAAATGCGAGAAATTAAAATACGAGAAAATAAAGTGCAGAAAGTAAATTTAAATATGAAAACTTAGGAGAGTGAGTGAGCCCCACAGAGCCGCGAAAGAGAAGAGAAGAAGAAATATTATTTCATTAAGTTAGATTGTGGAAAATAAATAACAAAAAGTAAAAGGAAGAGTTTTCCCACTAAATTAGTGCGTAAAATAAAAAGGAGAGTTCCCCCCCATCGATGAAAAAAATGACAAAAATAAAAAAAAAAATTAAAAAGCAAAAATAAATCACATAAATATAAAGGTTAGAAAGTTAGTATGTTAGCAAGTTAGTAAGTTAGAGTTAGATAGTTAGAAAGTTAGAGAGTTAGTAAAGAAACCGAAGGATCGGCAAGCCGATCTTTTGCTTCGGTGAGGGAGAAGAGAGAATAGATTTTATTAAAGAAAACAAATCTCAATTAATCAAAACTTCAAATCAAGTCCCCGGCAACGGTGCCAAAAACTTGACTGCGGGATTAAAGAATGCAAACCCAAGTGCAGGTTGTCTCAAGTAATAAATTTCTCGGGAGTCCGAGGTCGATCCACAGGGAATTGATGAAGAAAAATTAATTGAGGTAAGAAAAGGATTTGTCACAACACCAAAAGTAATAAAAGATGTTCACAAATGATTTTAAGAACTTGATTGGGTTAGGAGATCTACTTTTGGTAATAAATTAAAGGTAAGATTATTTTTCTTTTTAACTCAATTAAAATCCACACACAACGGAGGTTCCAATCGGAAAATATAACATTCAAAGTTCAATTATATATGTAATCATATTATGATTCCTTTAATTATCTACCAACATTTGTAAATGAGTTTAAGCATTCAATGTGTCAATCCTATTGTCTACAATAAATCAAGATCTCCATTAACAAAGAAGGTTTCTAAATTGATTGGAAACAAAATACAACACATATAATGTTCATTTAATAATATATCATTTAAGCACAAGAAATAGAATAATCTAACCTCATTTCATTACCAAGAGCTTCACTCTTTTACCCAAGCAAGATGAAGATTTAGTTACTCATGGATAAGAAGAAAGAAAGAGAGAAGAAGAGAAAGATGAACATAACTTCAATTTAGAATAAGAGAAAATTACAACAAAGGAAAACAATAAACAAACATAACTATAACTTGTAAAAACTAAGCGTAACTCCTAGTGCCCACTCTCCCAACATCCAGCTCATGGTGCCTTTTATAGAGGAGTAGGGATACAAAATGACAAGGAGAATGATTAAGAGTAGGTGGATGAGTGGGTGGAGTGGTTGGATGAGTGGTTGAGTGGTTGGATGATTGGATGAGTAGTTGAATTATTGAGATTCTTTGTTTATGAAATAATTCATTGCTTAAGTCATTGATTCTGTCATTTTCGAGCCAAGTGGTCTTCATGAAAGTTCTAGGAAATTGTCTAAGCTTTCCAATGGCTCTAGAATCACCCAAAAATTCGTCCTACAGCCCAAGATATGACCCAATTACTACATACTGTTCAGGCCCAGTTTCAGCACCTCTGTTTTGAATTTCAGACCCAATATCACCATCAAGAAGCTCGAATCAAGTTTTGTGTTCAACATGAAAGTTTTATATCTGGGTCTTATCTTTCAAATGTCCAAATTTCAGCCCAAAATAATTCTTGCAGCCTGAGTTATGCTCTGATTACTATACACTGTTCAGGTTTCAGACACAAAACTCGTGTTCTGTCTTCCAAGCCCAATTAGCTCCCCTAGATGTCTGATTGAGACTTTGAGCTCTTCATCAAAGTTGTAGAGCTCTCTCTTATCTTTCCTACAAAGTAAAATTCATAATTATCAGACATTTAAAACACAAGATATGGCCGAAATACAGAAATAGCGTAAGACCAAAATAGTGCTGAAAAAATCAATTAAGTCCAATTTGAGTCCAAACTTACAAAACATAATTAGGCTTAGTCAATTAAGTACATAGAGAGTGTAAATGACTAAAAATGAGGGTTTATTAATATATAAAATATGTGATCATCACTTTATCTGTTAGTAGTGCCTATCCCAAGGATTACTACTTTTCCCTTTTAGTGTTTTGTTCCCGCTGTATTCTATTTGACTACGTAAGTATTATACTTTGAGTTATCAGTGAATTGTGTTAAAGATGACTATATATATATATATATATATATATATATATATATATATATATATATATATATATATATATATATATATATATATGGAATATGTTTTTATTTCGGTGGTTGTGTATATAATGGTTGGGTACTAATCATGTTTCATTTGAGGCTCCTACTTTCTATTTATACATAATGGAAATAATTAATTTTGAAAATACTATTTTTGAGACTGTGACACTCCTGGATTTAGTGACTGTGGTGTAATGACGATTGTGCCGCGGTTATTAGGTCTAGGGGTGTTATATTAGGTGGTATCAGAGCAGTTCATCCTGTTGAGCCGGGGTATGGACTTGCTCTGTTGGGCGTATTAGAACTTTTGTATGTTGTGCATTTCCTTGTCTCTTGATTGAGATGATGGGAATGGAATGCATGACTTGCCATAGGATGAATGTTAGTAGCTACTGTTATATAGTTGCATGATATTGAGGACTGACCTACTTAATATGTAATATTCTGTATGGATAGGAAATTATAACTTCGCCTAGGCGTATTGTACCGTACCGTTCTGTATTAGGGGAATAGGAATCCTTTTAGTAAGGAGATCAAAAGGTCTTGGGGAACCGATCTTCTAGAGAAAGGAATAACTGGTGTAAGTTTGGGTTGAGAAGCTATTTAGAAGCTGAAGACTTGCAAGAGGTTACGCCATGGAAGGCAGAACGAAGAAGCTCGAGTTAGAGACTGTTAGGATTCGTGAATTGAACCTGTTTTGTTTGAATTGTGTGATTTTGTGTGTTTAGTTTCCGAGAGGAGACAATGTTGTTTCAAATAATTACATTTGTTTTACTGTGTTATGTTTTGTCCATCTTCGAAGAAAGTTAATAGCTCGCGGTAGACATACGAGGGCAATGGCTTGTGGTAAACGTACACATGTGAGCGCGGAACAAGATAGTGGAAGTATAGCTGCGACTGCAAAAGAAATGCAAAGGATAATTGACGTGACAACTCACCAGAAGCAGAGGGTTGCACAGCAGCGAGAATTGGAAGTTGAAGTTCAGAATCTGTTGGAGGAAAGTCGACTTTGGGGTAACCTTGGACCACCTAAATCCCAAAAGAGGAATAATAAAAAGGCTAATTAGTTTAAGAAGAAATTGTATTCACGACCACCGGGAAAGCAACAGTAACACCCAACTCATGGAGAAAGTGCTAGTGGTAGTAGATCCAGTCAGACCCCGGCATCTTCGCCAATATGTAAGAAATGCGGAAAGAACCACTTCATGAGGGAGTATAAGATCAAAGGGATAATCTGCTTCAGGTGCGGAAAGCCCGGACACGTTTCTAAACAATGTGCTTTAGCGAAGAAGAAGTCTTCTGTTAATGATGCGTGTGCTTCAAGATCCCAAGCTGAGGGGGAAAATTACACCCTGGATGGAGCGAAGGTTTCCCATACTAAAGGTCTTAACGATGAAGATTGTGCCTCAAGCAACGATCCCGTAACTGTGCTGTATAATTCTGGGGGCAACATATTTCTTTATAGTGTATGACCGTATGGATCATTTGGATTCATCTGTGTCTTTATTATCTTCGACTTAGTTGTTTCCATTTCTGTTACTAAGACTTGTTGTTGATACTTAAGTTCATTTAATCTATCCTATTTCTACCAAAGATCGAATCTTTTGTTGATTTGTCTTGCTTACCTAAAATCACACTTATTAGAATTCATGATTATAGAAATTGATTGGTCACTTTCTAGTTATATCTTGCTAGTTCGTTCCAACGAAAACCTTAGTGATTTTAAAACTAGGACTTTTGAATTCGTAACAGCCAACAAAGTTGGAGCTTTGCGAGGAAAAGGAGCCTAAGGATATGTGTTACCTTTCGTGGAGCACAAAAGCAGGGGAATATAAGTGTCACTCATATAGTTGATAAGTTTCGCATGAGGAGCTACAGTGCTATTAGTTAAGGAGAAGAATAGAACTTTTTGGTGAAATAAGGACCGTCGCCAATTGAACAAAATTACGATCAAGGATGAGATTCTCAAACGAAGATAAATGATTCGATGGATCAGCGAGAAGGGAGTCGTTGTTTTTTCCAAGACAGATGTACGATATGGCCATCACTACATTCACGAGGTAGTTGAGGATGTTCCCAAAACGATTTTTTTTTCAAACACGCTATGGGCATAATGGGTATCTTGTGATGTCGTTCGGAGGGACAAACGCTCCTATCGTATTCGTGGATAACATGAATTGTATCTTCTATCCTTACCTAGAACAGAATTGTCGTTGTCATTAATGATGACATTCTTATCTATTCTCGAAGATATGGAGAGATACATTGGACATCTCGGTATAGTTTTCCTGACTTTAAAGAAGAGAAAGTAAATGCCAAAGTATCAGAGTGTGAATTCTCATTTGAGGAGGTTCAGTTTTGGATCATGGAATTCCAAAGGGAGGAATTGTTGTGGATTCACAAAAGGTTGAAGTAGTTCTTCAAAAGGAAAGATCAGAAACTGTGAAGGAGATTCATAGCTGGGGGGATTAGTTGGTTTTATCGAAAGAATGTCGATGGTTTTCCCAAGACAATAGAACGTCTTACTTAGCTTACAAATAGAGAATCAAACTTTTTGGTGGACTAACACATGTAGAGGAAGTTTTCCAAGGATTGAGGAGATATTCAGATGTTCGCTAGTTTTGGTTCTACCTGATCTCGGAGAATCGTTTGAAGTGCTCTGTGATACTTCACATTAAGGTCTAGGATGTGCGATCATGCAAAGTTGGGAAGTTGTGGCTTACACCTCGAGGTAGTTGAGGATGCACGAGGAGAATTACCCAACTCACGACTTGGTGTTAGCCGCAGTTGTATTTGCTTTGAGAAAATAGAGACACTGTCTGTATGGAGCAATATTCAACGCCTTTAACAATCACAAGGGCCTAAAGTATCCATTTGACGAAAAGGGAACTGAACATGAGACAAAGAAGATGATTAGAATTTTGAAGGAGTATGATGTCTAGCTTTAGTGTCATCTTGTCTGAGTTACCAGCAAACTCACTCCAAAATTCTACAGACTATATCAAATTCCTCTTTGGATTGGTCCAGTAGCCTATCAATTGATTTTGTCGTCCTTTCTTTCTAATTGTCGTAATGTCTTCCGTATGCCATAAATGCGAAAGTATATCCCCGATCCAGCCTATGTCATCAAACTGGACACAGTACAATTAAGAGAGAGTTTGATCTATGGAATGCCTCCTGTAAAGGTCAAGATTAGGAGAGCAAAGCAACACTGAGGCAAAATGATCACATTGGTGAGGGTGATCTGAATTGACGTGACTTGTAACACCCCAATTTTTGGCTAAATTATGATTTTGTCCCAATTATGTTGTTTTCTATTTTCTGTGTGTTATAAAATTAATTTGATTGTTTCATAACTGTATTTGAGTGTTTTGTGTGATTTGCTCAGAGTCAAGAAAATAATAATTTTCGGGCCGGGAAAAATTTTATTTTAATTATTCGGAGCTGGGGGATCTTACTAAACCCAATTCTGAATGATACATGTATCAATCTTTTAATTTTTAGGATTTAACTATGCAATAAAATAATTTTATATTATTATAATATTATTTTATTAGTCAGTATAAATAAAACAACAGTGGACCCAAGAATGTCCGTAGGACCCACTTTTGGTTTGTAGGACCCTCAATTGATTTATGGGACCCACGTTTAGAGATAATAGTCAACGTTAGTGGCTTGATTTATTTTAAGCCAATAGGAATTATGTCAAAAAGAGGGCTTGACTTGATTTACACTATTGGATGAAAAGGTTGAGTTTTGAATATCAACCGTTGATCTAATCTATGGTTGTAAAGAATGAGCTTGGTGAGGAAGGCTTGGATATCCACTATTGATTTAATGGACGGTGGAGATTGGTCTCACAAAAATGATTAGATTCAATTGTGACCATTGGATGAGAAGAATGTAGAGAAGATCTTGACCCTTTATCTTTGAAGATGAATCTAAATGGCTAAAATTTCATGGAGATAAGATCTAATGGCTTAGATTTGATCATATCACTATCTACTATCAACCATTGATATGATCAATGGCTCTTGAATTTTGGATTATAAAAATGCTAATTAATTAGTAATGTAACTAATTTTCCTAATAAAACTAGATTATGAGTGCATAGAAACTTAAATGAGATTAGTAGCTTAATTAGTGATCATCATTAAGGAAGAACATTCAAGAACAAGTGACTAGGCTTATGACAAGGCTTGGGTTAGCCAATGGAAGACAAGCTTGGTGATCAAGTTTTGATCTCAACCTTTGATCACATCTAAGGCTAGGATGGAGTCTTGGAAGGTCAAACAAAGTGGCCACCTTTCTCTCTATGGAGTTACACGGCCATGCACCACTTTGGAGAGCAAATTTCATTTCATTCTCTAACACTTTACTACACATTCTCTCTTCCAAAAATACAAACCACCATTGTTACTCTTCTCCAAGCAATTCGGCCAAGAACCCTAAACTACCATCCATCCATCTAAAATCGTATCCAACCTTATTTTCCAAACCTAAACACCATTCTAAGAACATCTCTAGTTGAGAGTTCTTCCAAAATCTTTCATCTTAAGCTTGGAAAATCACTTTGGAGATTTTTCCTAGAAGGTGAAAATCCTTATTCTTCATTTCTAACTTCTTTTTCAAGGTTTTAAGCCATGATTTATCCATGGTTTATATTTTTCTCCTATAGTTATAATTCTTTAAATTTTTGTTTAAGATCTTTAGGTTTTCTTGGAGGTGAACTCGAAATCCCTAGGAGAAGGAGTAGTAGATTTTGTCTTCTTTTAAGGTAAGAGGGAGATTACCCTCATCAACCATGTGTTGGTGGTGAGGAATGGATGTGTTTGTGGTGAAGAATCCATAAGGATTCATTCACTTGATTGTTTAAAGTTTTCCTATTTGTGATTGATTTTGTGTGCAAGCATGACTATAGCTTTAAAATATATGGTATGTGTTTTATGATTGCTTTAATATATGGTATGTGTTCATAGATGTATGATAGTTATTGTAGGACATGAACCATATGTTAAAGAATTGCATGAGTGTTCCAAAGAACACATATAGCTCATGGTTTTTACTATCCCAAAGAGAACCAAAATGTTCTCAACTATTTTCTAAAGCAAGGAGTAATAAACTTAATTAGTAATGATTTTTACAAGAACTTAGTTAGTAGAAGATAATTTAAAAATGATTTAAACATAGTGAATTTCGGCCAACATGCCAATTTAAGACACTTTTTATCTAAATTATTTTAAAAGAGTAGATTATGTAATTTAATAAAGGGAACTCAATTAATAAATTTAGAAATATAAAGAGAATGATTTTTATGATAATAAATTGGATTAAGAATTTTTATAAGAGATTAGATGATGAGAAACAACTAAATATGATTTTAATACATAGAATGATTTTGGACCAACATGCCTACTTATAATGTTTCTAAGTTAAAGTTATTCACTAAGTATGGATTTTAATGAATTTTAGATAAGAAAGTAAATAAACTTATTTTAGAAACTTAAATAGAGAAATCGAGATTGAATAAGAAATAAATTAAACACTTGAAAAATACTAACGTAGAGCTTACCTTTGAGTTTAAATTACGTTAACAAGTTTCGAGATATAATTATTAGTTATGATTAAGAAAAGTAAATTTTTGATAGAAACGTAAAAAATATCACTTAATGATTTTTTTTAGATAAAATGTCACGAAAATTAATTAAAAAAGGACTAATAATAAAGAAAGTTTCAATATAAAATTTAAACGTAAGGAAAATATTCTACATAGTTTAAAAGTATTAAAATTAGCTTACGCGGTTTTAAAATAATGATTTTAAAGCTTAACAATTAAGAAAATGATTTAAAAATCTTACGCGATTGAGAAAATGATTTTAAAACACTACGCGATTTTAAAAACAGCAAAATATATTTATGCGATTTAAAAACGTTTGTAAAGATGACGAGATTGTGAAAATACGATAAAATTTCTATGCGATTAAATGGAACAACGAGTGTTACTATCGGGCCAAAGCGGTGGACCCAGACATGTGAAAATATGGTACGTCAAGTGGGAACGTACTGTATTTTGGACATGTGGAAATATGGTACGTCAAGTGGGAACGTACTATATTTGAGATTATTGCCATTGAGGGCATTTGCATAAATATGAGAATATTTTTGAGACTAAGGGTAATTTGGTAATTACTATTTTTATTCATGCATTGAGTTGTGCCAATATGGTTGATTATTGGTGATTTGATTGACGAGGCGAATAATACCGTGTTGTTGGTGTGATAAGCGTAGTGTGGTTCATTTCTTTGTATGGACTTGGAGGCATTAGTGTGCGGAGTATTCCACATATTGACAGTTGGTCGCTCCTCTGGGCCGTGGTAACTGGTAATACACTAGTGATCTCGACACGCACTATACTTAATCAAGATCTTGTAAAGACTATTTTAGTACAATGCCTATAGTTACACGATGTTTGGATTGTGTGCTACTACACGATGATTGGACAGTGGGCTATAGACACAACATAAGACAGTGCAATAGTTTGGTTGGGCAGCCTGAGGTACTTATAGTTCTTTACGGGTCATTCTCTCTTATGTCTGTGTCTAGCTCCATGGAGTAGGAATAAGTCTGTGCATATTTTCATATGTGGTCTGCATCTTTATGGGGTTATTTATATTTAATGTTGAGATATTATGTATGATGTGTTAATGTGAGTTATTATGCATGATGTGACTATATGGTTTAATTGTATCAATTGTTGTATCTGTTACGGTAATATTATTGTTGTTCATTTTATTACAATATATGTTTATTGGAATTATTTGTGAATTTCTAACATGATTATATTTGTGATATCTGTATGTATGGAATGACTTTGTCATTCGTATCATTCTTTGTTGCCGTACTGGTATTGGTGAAAGGGGATCTCACCTCTTTACTGTATTATTTTGTTGTGTTTGTATTATTTAAATTTGTATAGTAGGCGAAACAAGTATCTTAGACTTTTGGAGGCAATGTTCTGTGGTCGGTGACGGCGCCGAGGAGTGATCTTCTCAGTTTCAACAGGATGCAGTTTGGTGGAGAAACAGAACATGTATGTTGGGTTTTTCTCATTAGTGTGGTTACCGTGCTATTAGTAGTACCCGTCATTGGGTTTGCTACTATTTCTTTGAGTCTGTAAATTTTATATTTTAAAATGTTATTGAATATTATGTGATATAAGTAATATGTGTGTTAATCTTTTCAGTTTATTTTCTGTATTACTTATACTTCGGTAAGTTTATGTTTCCGCAAAAAAAAAATTAAAATCCATATATTAGAACTTAAATCTTTTATGAAATGGCTTTTTTTTAGATTTTAAGTTTTTAAACGAAAATGTGATGCCCTATGGAGGGTGTTACATGACTAGTGGCCCGACGTGGAGGCCGGAAAATAAGATGAAGAAACAACGTCAATATTTATTATAAGGAATGAAAATTTCAAGGACGAAATTTCTATTTGAAAGGGAGTGTTGTAATATCCCGAAAATTAATAATTTTAGGATAAATGGTCGTTTTATAATATTTGTGATTTTTGAAAATTTTTCTGTATTTTTTTGTGAACGCAGAATATTTTAATATTATTCCTCATTTTGCGTGCGCACTGAGCGGAGCAGGAAAATGAGATATTTTTCCCGAGAACCTTGAACTGTGGAAACGTCAACGGGGGATCTTACTAAACCCGAGACTAGACACGGTTTATGAGGTTTCACGTTTTTTGAGATTTTTATCTGATAAATAAAAATCGCAGAATAATTTTATTATCCATTGGACAATAAATATCAGTTTTTGTTAACTGTAATTTCTGTCCACTGATAATAAATTTGATACAGTATTAGTCACATTTTAGAGAACACTTTAATGACATCACCATGGTGACATCATCACCATGACATCACTTTGAGTTTTCAAAGGAAGGAAGCTTCCTAGCACCTTCCTTTTGGCTTGTTAGAGAAGCTAGGAGGAAGCTTCCTTGCAACTTCCTCTTGGCTTCTTCAAGAAGCCAATTCTTCTTTCCTCATCTCCATCACACATTTTTGAGAACTCTTTGTGGCCACACAATTTCATTCATACACTTACACAAAATAAACCTAATTACACATTTCACTTCAAATCACTTTACTATCACCTTCTCTCTCTAACTTTCATTTTAACTTTTCTCCAACTTCTCTCTATCTTCTTCTCTTCATCTTTTCTCCTCCTTCTCTCTAACTCCACGGCACCTCACACCCTTCCACCCTCCATGGATGCTTGATTTCAAGCTTCAATCTTCCTTGAATCTTCACTTCCATTGAAGATCTTCCATTCTTGTTGGATCTTTTCTTCTACAAAAGAAAATCATCACCTTTCTCTCCTCCTCCTCTCATTTTCGGCCAAAACCACCATTTTTGGTCATCCAAGCTTTTTCATTAAACTAACCCTTGATCTTGAATCTAGGCACCATTCTAAGCAACTTTCATGTTGTGACCATCACCAAAATCATCCATTTTTGTTTTGGATCTATCAAGCTTCAAAGTTGAAAACTTTAAGGTAAAGTTCATGACTTTTCCATCTTTTCTCCTCATTTTCGTGATCCTTGATCTCTTAGGTGATCAAGGGTTCCTTTTCTAAGCGTTGATGATGATTTTGATGAGTTTTGATATCCTTAGGATTTCCTTGAAGGTGTAGTACGAAAATCCCTACAAGGAACCAAGAGGCTTGCTTCCTTGTGTTGTCTTCAAGAGGTAAGAGGGAGATAATCCTCTTCAACCTATCTTGGTAGTAAGGAAACCTTTGTGTGATTGTTGATGGAGAAATCCGTGTTTGTATGCTCATTTTGTTTGGTGATTTTGCATGTTAAAGTATTCTTGAATTGGATTAATGCTTGAATGGTGATCTTGAATGTATTGGATGTGTTGAAATTGCTTGATCATGTTAGGGTTGTTAAATGGAAAATTTGGAGTTTCCTACCCTAACCGTGAGTCCACGGTTTTGGCTAGGATTTTGGGGTATAAATTGGTTTTGTACACAAATAAAATGAAGCTTATGTAATTAAAGGTTGAATGATAATGTTGGAATTAATGGATGGGAATTTTTGAGGGTTTTCTAACCTAAGGTGAGGCCACGATTTTGGCTTGGAATTTAGGGAAATATGAATGATTTTGTGTGAACTAAAAATTGAGTAATTATATATCAAGAAATTAATGCATAAAATGGAAGAAATTGATGTTAGTAATGAACTTTGGAGGCCACGGTTTTGGGTCATGGATTCTAGGAAGTTGGATTGATTTTGTGTAAAATGAGAGATAAGTAATTAAATGGTAAGTAATCAATATTGTGATGAAAGAAAAAGGGTGAACTTATGTTGTAATGAGGCTCTCGGATTTTTAAGACAAAGTGCCACAAAATGTAGTGCAAGAATGGAGACCTAGATGATTGGGAAATTTTAGATCCCTTAGGAACTTATAAAATGGAAAGAATAAAGAACAAGACTTTATCTTGTGGATTAGAATGACTTTGAACATAAAGGGAGAACAAGAGAAATCTCTCTAGAAATTGAACTCAGAAGAGATGATAATTTAAGTAAAACTTTATAATGATTCCATAATGGATGTTGATTTAAGTGGAACTTTATAATCATCTTATAAGACTTGTTAAGCTAGGGTGAAACCCCGAAATGAACTTCTAAAAGTGTGCTATCACTCTTGAGAAATTAACACTATACTATTGTGGGTCCATGCTTGGGACTAAAATTTCTATTAATGCTTGAATTGGCCAAATTGTGGCATATTATGGAAAATATGTATTGTGAAATATATGTGAACATGTTGAATATACATGATTGTGCATGGAGTCAACATGCATTAGACATTTACTCAATCGATGACTGTTAAAGGGCTGGATGAGCCTAGGATCATGCATTGAGTCAGCATGTATTGAATAAATTGCTCAGTCGATGACTGTTAAAAGGTTGGATGAGCCTATGATTATGAATTGAGTTAACGCATTGAACAATTTGCTCAGTCTATGATTGTTAAAAGGCTGGATGAGCCTATGATTATGCATTGAATCAGTATGCATTGAACAAATTGCTCAGTCGATGACTGTTAAAAGGTTACATGAGCCTATGAATGCAAACTGAATAAGTGATGATATTGTGATGGATCTGATTGAGGACCGTAAGGCACGGTGTATACCGATTGCATGCATTATGCGCCTGACAAATTACTATTCTTTTTGTGGTAAATGAGCGAGAATTGAATAGTGTTACCCCGTGGAAGGATCTGATTGAGGACTGTGAGGCGCGGTGGTTCATTTCGTGATGATGATATCACTTTATATACCCCTGGTCATGATAAACCGATTGCAATGCATCACGCGTCTGACAAGCACTATTCTCTTCGTGGTCCGGTGTAGACTGTCATTGAGGGGGACAGATCTTCTGGAACGTTCATATTTGAAATGAAATAAAAAATCTTATTACCAAGTGCACATGTATTGTGAGTCAGCATTGTAAATCGACATTGAGAGTCGGCATTGTGAGTCTGCATATCATACGGTACTCTTTTATATGATGATTATACTATTGTGATATTGATGCCATGATTATCTGAAATATTTTAATTGTTTATTATCTGAGACTCTGTTGACTGCTTGGGGTATTATTGATGTTTACTTGTTATTGTTGACTCTTACTGCTATGTGTTGTTGTCCTGCTCTTACTGTTCATTCTATTGTCACTGTTGATGAATATATGTGCTGAAATGCTATGTGGGCGCTCTGCGCCGTTCTATTTCTTTACTGCCATAATTGGTAATGTAAGTAGGATGTCTCACCTCTTTCTTGTATTCTTGTACTTTTGTTATATATATATATATTTGATAAAAGATCGTGAGGAAGAAGATGAGGGGCCATACCTTTGCTAATTGGATTGGGACGATTCATTATTCTCGATTTGGCGTCTGGACGAGATCCCTTCGGTTACGTGCGATTGCAACTTCGTGGGGGCATTGATGCCTGTTGTATCAACTGGGACACCGAGCGTCACGTACATATGGGGTTGCGGCTTTGTCTGCTAGTAGTGTCTATCCCAAGGATTACTACTTTTCCCTTTTAGTGTTTTGTTCTCGCTGTATTCTATTTGACTATATAAGTATTATACTTTGAGTTATTAGTGAATTGTGTTAAAGATGACTATAATATATATATATATAATATATATACTATATATATATATATATATATATATGAAATATGTTTTTATTTCAGTGGTTGTGTATATAATGGTTGGGTACTAATCATGTTTCATTCGAGGCTCCTATTTTCTATTTATGCATAATGAAAATAATTAATTTTGAAAATACTATTTTGAGACTGTGACACACCTAGATTTAGTGACTGTGGTGTAATGACGATTGTGCCGCGGTTATTAGGTCTAGAGGTGTTATATTAGGTGGTATCAGAGCAGTTCATCCTGTTGAGCAGGGGTATGGACTTGCTATGTTGGGCATATTAGAACTTTTGTATGTTGTGCATTTCCTTGTCTCTTGATTGAGATGATGGGAAAGGAATGCGTGACTTGCCATAGGATGAATGTTAGTAGCTACTGTTATATAGTTGCATGATATTGAGGAGTGACCTACTCAATATGCAATGTTCTGTGTGGACAGGAAACTTTGACTTTGCTTAGGCGTATCTACCGTACCGTACTGTATTACGGGAATAGGAATCCTTTTAGTAAGGAGATCAAAAGGTCTTGGGGATTCGATCTTCTGGAGAAAGGAATAATTGGTGTAAGTTTGGGTTGAGAAGTTGTTTAGAAGCTGAAGACTTGCAAGAGGTTACGTCGTGGAAGGCAGAACGAAGAAGCTCGAGTTAGAGACTGTTAGGATTCGTGAATTGAACCTGTTTTGTTTGAATTGTGTGATTTTGTGTGTTTAGTTTCCGAGAGGAGACAATGTTGTTTGAAATAATTACATTTGCTTTACTGTGTTATGTTTTGTCCGTCTTCGAAGAAAGTCAATGGCTCGCGGTAGACATACGAGGGCGATGGCTCGGGGTAGACGTACGCATGTTAGTGCGGAACAAGATAGTGGAAGTATGGCTGAGACTACAGAAGAAATGCAAACGATAACTGACGTGACAACTCACCAAAATCAGAGGGCCGCACAGCAGCGAGAATTGGAAGTTGAAGTTCAGAATCTATTAGAGGAAAGTCGACTTTGGGGTAACCTTGGACCGCCTAAATCCCAAAGGAGGAATAATAAAAAGGCTAATCAATTTAAGAAGAAACTGTATTCACGACCACCGAGAAAGCAACAGCAACACCCAACTCATCCAACTCATGGAGAAAATGCTAGTAGTGGTAGATGTAACACCCCAACTTTAGGATAAATGACCGTTACATCCTGATTGTACTGTTTTATGTTTTTCTGTATGATATAAAATTTATTTGACTGTTTCATGTTCATATTTGTGTGTTTTGTGTGATTTGCTTCGAGTTAGGAAAATAATAATTTTCGGACCAGGGAAATCTTATTTTAATTATTCGGAGCTGGGGGATCTTACTAAACCCAATTCTGAGTGATATGGTTGTTAATCTTTTAATTTTTAGGATTTAAATGTGCAATAAAATAATTTTATATTATTATAATATTATTTTATTAGTCAATATAAATAAAATGATAATGGACCTGGAAATGTCTGTGGGACCCATTTTTGATTTGTAGGACTCACAATTGATTTGCGGGACCCACGTTTAGTTAAAGTAGTCAACGTTGAGGGCTTAATTTATTTTAAGCTAATAGGAATTAAGTCAACAAAGAGGGCTTGACTTGATTTACACCGTTGGATAAGAAGAATGTAGAGAAGATCTTGATCCTTTATCTTTAAAGATGAATCTAATGGCTAGAATTTCATGGAGATAAGATCTAATGGCTTAGATTTGATCATATTACTACCTAATACCAACCCTTGATATGATCAATGGCTCTTGAAATTTGGATTATAAGAATATTAATTAATTAGTAATGTAAATAATTTTCCTAATTAAGTTAGGTTAAGTGTGCTTAGAAGCTTAATGGGATTAGTAGCTAATTAATCACCATTAGGGAGGAATCTCCAAGAACAAATAACATTGCATGTGACTAGGCTTATGACAAGGCTTGGATTAGCCAATGGAAGACAAGCTTGATGACCAAGTTTTGATCTCAACCTTTGATGAAGTCTAAGGCTTGGATGGAGTCTTGGAAGTCAAACAAAGAGGCCACCTCTTTGTTGGATGTGTTACACGGCCATGCAACATTTTGGAGAGCAATTTTCACTTCATTCTCTAACACTTTACTACACTTTCTCTTTTCCAAAAATACAAACCACCATTATTACTCTTCTCCAAGCGATTCGGCCAAGAACCCTAAACCACCATCCATCCACCTAAAATTTCATCTAACCTACTTTTCCAAACCTAAACACTATTTTAAGAACATATCTAGTTGAGAGTTCTTTCAAAATCTATCATCTTAAGCTTGGAAAATCACTTTGGAGATTTTTCCTAGAAGGTGAAAATCCTTATTTTTCATTTCTAACTTCATTTTCAAGGTTCTAAGCCATGATTTATCCATGGTTTATAATTTTCTCCTATAGTTATAACTCTTGAAATTTTTGTTTAAGATCTTTAGGTTTTCTTGGAGGTGAAACCGAAACCACTAGGAGAAGGAGTAGAGGTTTTAATCTTCCTTTAAGGTAAGAGGGAGATTTAATCTCATCAACCATGTGTGGTGATGAGAAAATGGACTTGTATGTGTGTGAAGAATCCATAAGGATTCACTTGTGTTTGATTGTTTAAAAGCTTTCCTACTTGTGTTTGATATTGTTTGTATGCATGTCTACAAGCTTTGAAATATATTACATGTGTGATATATGCATGATTATTACTTAGGATGTGAATAGAATGTAAGGTTTGCATGAGTGTTCCAAAGAGCACAAAGAGAGGCTCACGACCTCAACAAAGAAAAGAGAACCAAAATGTTCTCAACCATTTTCTAAAGGAAGGATTGAATGGAATTAGGTAAATGAATGAATTTTAATATGATTTAGAAAAAGAAAAACGATCCAAAGATCAAATGCCAATGTTTTATCAATTTCGGCCAACATGCCTAACAAATGTATAATTAATCCAAAACTTATTTTCTAAAGTGTAGAGTTGATGTTTTACCTAAAAAAAATGCATTTGTAATGAATTTCCAAGATTTAAAGAAGTAAACCAATTTTTATTAGAAACGTGATATAGAAGAAAAATACATAAAACCCTTGAAAAAAACTTACTTTTGAATTTTTAAGTATAGTGATAATTACTAAAGTGGATTTAGTAATAATAAACTAAGTAAACGAATTTTTAGAGTAAAAATGTAAAAGTACATTTTTAATAGAATTTATAGATAAAATGTTGTCAAAATTTATTAAAAAAAATAGACAAATAAAAGAGAACATTTTATAATATATTTATAACATAAGGAAAATTATTCTACGTAGTTTTAAAGTAGTGAAAATAGCTTATGTAGTTTTAAAACTGTGATTTTAAAGCTTTTCGATTAAGAAAATGATTTAAAATCCTCACGGATTGAGAAAACGATTTAAAAATACTACGCGATTTTAAAAATAACAAAATATATTTATGCGATTTAAAAACGTTTGTAAAAACGATGAAATTGTGAAAACGCGATAAAATTTCTATGCGATTAATTGAAACAGCGAGATTTACTGTTGGGCCAAAGTGGTGGACCCGGACATGTGGAAATATGATATGTCAGGTGGGAACGTACTGTATTTTGGACATGTAAAAATATGGTATGTCAGGTGGGAATGTACTGTATTTGAGATTATTGTCATTGAGGGCATTTGCGTAAATATGAGAATATTTTGAAGCTAAGGGTAAATTAGTAATTATGGTTTTTATTCATGCATTGAGTTATGCCAATTTGATTGATAATTGGTGATTTGATTGACGAGGCGAATTACACTGTGTTGTCAGTGTGATAAGCGTAGTGTGGTTCATTTCTTTGTATGGACTTGGAGGCATTAGTGTGCGGAGTATTCCACATGTGGACAGTTGGTCGCTCCTCTGGGCCGTGGTCACTGGCAACACACTAGTGATCTCAACACGCACTATACTTAGTCAAGATCTTGTAAAGACTATTTTAGTACAATGCCTGTAGTTACACGATGTTTGGACTGTGTGCTACTACACGATGATTGGACAGTGGGCTATAGACACAACGTTAGACAGTGCAATAGTTTGGTTGGGCAGCCTAAAGTACTGATAGATCTTTGCGGGTCATTCTCTCTGATATCTGTGTCTAGCTCCATGGAGTAGGAACGAGTTGTATTGCATTTGCATTTGTGTCGTGCATCATAACATTATTATCTGTGATATTATTTGATACTGTTGTATTAACATTGCTGTATTAAATTGTATTATTATTTATGTTATTATGATATGCTATATTGTATGAACTGTTATACCTGTTGTATTGGCGTTTTCTTATTTGTCATGCTGGTATTGATGTATGATTATCTCACCTCTCTATACCTACTGTTTTTGTATTATAATTTATATTATAAAGAGTTTGAGGAAGAAGATCAGCCTCTAGATTGTGAGTATCCTGAGGAGGAGGAGAAGCAGCAAGCCTGGGATCAGTTCGACGACTGCGAACCATCCGATCATCCATACCCGCTAGATTGACTTTTGAGGATGGCGTTGTCGAGATTTCTTGGGTTCGTGAGACTAGAGTTTCACGGAGGTTCTGAGGCCTGGCGTTTGCGCGAGGATAGAGGATCGGTGATCTTCTTGGGACGAATGACTTTGACTCTGCGAGGAGAGTTTGATGCGAAGCTCGTATTTACTACGACTCTGTACCTCCATCTGAAGCTGCCGCTGGAGCTTAGGCGTCACTAGGGAGGACTTTTCTATGTTCCCAGTGAGATTAGTATAGTGTTGATAGTGCTGACTCATGTCTGTAGAGCTGCGAGACATCCTGGATACCTATCACCTGAAGTTTCATCTGAGAGTGATCCTTCAGAGGGTTAGATATCTATGATGTGCACTTGGGCACTTTTTGATGTAGTGTTGTATATGAACTCTTTACTGTTTTCTTTAAATACTTTGTAGTTGCATATTATTTGCTTAACTTAAAACAAATTCTTATGTATATTATGTGTGAGATATCAGTTTGTTTCACTTTATATTCCATGTTATTTTATTTAGTAATATTCTGCATAAAAGAAGAAAAAATTTTACAACCCATATTATTTATGTAACAAATGTCTTACAACTTGGGTAGATTTTATTTTATTGTATCATAAATGTGGCACTCCCACAAAGGTGTTACATTAGTTAGTATTAGAGCCCAAGTTAGAGTCTTTTGGGGTTGTAGTTGGGTTTGTTTTTGCTTGTTTTGTGTGATTCTCTGTGATTTACTTCCAAAAGGATGTATCTAACTTTGTTTTGTTATCATTGAAGAAAGAAGATGTCTGGCGGAAGAGGAACACGTGCGAACGTGAACCGTAATGTGGACCCAATGATTGCAGTTGCGGAGGCTATGCAGCGGATGGCTGAAGTGATAACTCAACAAAATGAGAGAGCAGCTCAATAGCAAGATGCTACTGCTGATGCCCTAAATTTGTCTGAGTTTAGGCGCAATAACCCGCCACAGTTTAGAGGCGAGTTTAATCCTGAGAAGGCAAGTCTGTGGAAACAAGACTTGGAAAAGATATTTGAAGGAATGGGATGCGCCGATGATAAGAAGGTGACGTATGCTACCTTTATGCTGAGAGGGGATAGAGAAAATTGGTGGAAAGGAACCCGCCGATTATTGCAGGCTGAAGGAACTGAAATTACTTGGGAGGTGTTTTCTGAAGTATTTCTGGATAAGTATTTTCCTGCCAGTGCTAGACATGCCAAGGAAATGAAATTTCTTGGTTTACGTCAAGGCAATATGACTGTTAATGAGTATGCTTCTAAGTTCGAGAGTTTGTCTCAGTTTTCGGATTATGCTCAAACTCGACCGAATGATGGGTGGAGATGTCAGAAATTTGAGGAAGGATTGAGGGTAGAATTGCGACGAGGAGTGTTACCCTTGAAGATGAATCAATTTCATGCTTTGGTGGATACTTGTGCACGACTTAGGAGTTGCAACCGTCATGGGATCTAAGGAACTGTAATTTTGGACCAACGAAGTTTCAAAGAGGAGGTAGCAGTAATAATAGTCGGTTTCAGCGCAAGCCATATTCGAGACCACCAGGAAGTCAATCTCAACGACCATCTGTTAGGGGAAGTGCTAGTAGTAATAGAGCTGGTCAGAAAGTGGCGTTTACGCCAACGTGTTTCAAGTGTGGAAAGGGTGGCCATGTTTCTACGGACTGCTCAATCAAAGGGACAATCTGTTTTAATTGCAGACAACCTGGACATGTATCTAGGGATTGTACTCAGCCGGAAAGGAAACCTGCTATAAGAAATGTTCGTGCTACTCAGCCGAGGTCAGGAGGGCGAGTATATACAATGACTGAAACTGAAGCTTCTCAGTCTGAGGATCTTATTCAGGGGAAAGGTGCCATTGAAGGTAATCTTCTGACTGTGTTATATGATTCAGGTGCAACACATTCATTTATTGCATATGATTATGTGGAAAGATTGAAACTGCTTGTGACTTTTCTGAGTTTTCAATTGGTTGTGTCTACACTAACTGCTAAACCTGTAGTTACATCCAAGATATGTCTGAATTGTCCTGTTGTTATAAAGGATCGTATGTTTTCGGTCAATTTGATTTGTTTGCCTCTTATTGAGATACATGTAATATCAGGAATGGATTGGTTATCTTCTAACCATATCCTTATAGATAGTGCAAACAAAACCATAGTTTTTCCTAAGGAAGAAAGTTCTGGATTTTTGACTGCTGTTAAAGTCAAGTCATTGTTAAGAGATGGAGCACAGGGATATATGTTATTATCTTCTCTAGAAGTGAAGAGTTTGAAGGATATGAATGTTATTCCTATCGTCAATGAATTTCCAGAGGTTTTTCCTGATGACGTACCTGGTTTGCCACCTGAGAGGGAGATCGAGTTTTCTATTGATTTGGTACTAGGAGCAGGCCCTATATCAATTGCACCGTATCGGATGTCACCAACGGAGTTGGTGGAATTAAAGAAGCAATTGGAGGAGCTATTGAAGAAACAGTTTGTGCAACCTAGTATTTCACCGTGGGGAGCACCAGTGCTTCTAGTCAAGAAGAAGGATGGAACTTCTCGACTTTACGTAGATTATCGCCAGCTGAACAAGGTTACCATAAAGAATAAATATCCATTTCCGAGAATTGACGATTTGATGGACCAGTTGAAGGGAGCAGTGGTATTCTCTAAGATCGATCTGAGATCAGGTTATCATCAAATTCGTGTCAAGGTTGATGATGTGCCTAAAACAGCTTTCCAAACTCGTTACGGGCATTATGAGTATCAGGTGATGCCGTTCAGAGTGACGAATGCTCCTGCAATATTCATGGACTATATGAATAGGATTTTTCGTCCGTATTTAGACAGATTTGTCGTTGTCTTTATTGATGACATTCTAATCTATTCTCAATCTAAGGAAGAGCATGTTGAACATCTCGGTATAGTTCTTCAGGTTTTGAAGGAAAAGAAGCTGTATGTAAAGTTGGCAAAGTGTGAATTTTGGCTGGAGGAGGTTCAATTTTTAGGTCATGTGATTTCCAAGGAAGGTATTGTGGTAGATCCATCGAATGTGGAGACTATTTTGCAATGGGAAAGGCCTAAGACAGTAACAAAAGTATGAAATTTTGTTAGAATGGCTGGATATTACCGGAGGTTTATAGAAGGTTTTTCCAAGATAGCTGGACCCTTACGCAGCTCACGAGGAAAAGTCAAGCTTTTGATTGGACGGAGGAATGTGAAGCGAGTTTCCAAGAATTGAAGAAAACGCTGACAACTGCACCAGTGCTAATTTTATCGGATCCTAACAAGTCCTTTAAAGTGTATTGTGACGCTTCTTACCAGGGGTTAGGGTGCGTATTGATGCAAAACCGGAATGTGGTGGCTTATGCTTCTAGACAGTTAAAGGTTCATGAGAGGAACTATCCAACACATGATTTGGAATTAGCCGCAGTGGTTTTTGCATTGAAGGGGTGGAGGCATTTTCTGTATGGAGCTATGTTCAATGTCTTTAGTGATCACAAGAGTTTAAAGTACTTGTTTGATAAAAAAGAATTGAATATGAGGCAGAAGCGATGGTTGGAACTCTTGAAGGATTATGATTTTCAACTCTAATACCATCCAGGAAAAGCTAATGTGGTAGTTGATGCTCTGAGTAGAAAGGTGATTAGTGTTTCTACAATGATGATAAAGGAGGAAGAATTAATTAACAAGTTTAGAGATTCGTGGATGTCAGTGGAATTGGAGCCTAGAAAGATTCGCCTAGGTAGGGTTGTGAACGGAGATGTCACACTCGCCTCAAAATAGACTAGGATTTACAATGGAATATAGCATAGTGCATAACCTAGGTCATCTCCCAAGGACCAATTCAGATTTCTCAAGCATTTAGAAGTTATCAGTAAGTAGGGGGAGAAAACGAATTCAAATTTTAAGAAAATTTAATTAAGGAAACACCAATCCAAGGTCTTCAATTCAAGTGGCAGAATTAATCATTGTTCAAAGAGAATGGAATTTTGTTGCTTACACTTCTGTTAATTCGAACTCAACTAGATAATCACCTAGAATTTCATCAACTAAAACAGAATCACAATTGCAATTCTTGATTAAGATTGATTTAGGAACAAATTCGGATTAACATAGATTACCAATCGATGAGCTATTCTCCATTAGATTCAGATTAATCAACCCTAATTCTAACCTCAATTTCGAAATCATAATCAGAAATTAATTGAAGAAGGAGAAGAGGGAAGAACACAAACAGAATTTACAATTAAACAAGAGAACTCAAAACTCTAACCATAATCATTGAATTCCTTGGATTGATTGGAGCTTTAGCCTTCCATGGCCATTACCAAAATGTAGTTCTGGTTAAGAGAAGAGGGAAAAACGAAAATAGAGAAGATGAAAAAAAAAAGAAAAGGTTTCTGCTCCCAATCTGTTAAAACTGAACAACCACAATTCAAAAGGTGTTTTTCGTTTTTCTGCCTTTCTCTATTTGTGACTGAAAGGTCTTCTATAATTCCTAATCTAACCCTAGCCCAAACTGTAGCCCTCTGAATAAGCTTTACAGAGACATATCATTTGCCTTATTTGGGCTTAAATTGAGAGAGTTAGGCCCAAATTAGTGAGGGAAGGTCCAAGCTTTGTGACAGCAACAGTGTCCTAACTTTGAGGCCCAATTTCTCCCTGAATCCAGCTGAATTAAAAAAATTTCATTAGACACAAAATTGTAGATCTTCGTCTCAACTTTCAGAGGACTCCAATATCATCCAAATATGATATTTGTAGCCCAAGTTATAGCATGTACAAGACAGAAAGGTCAAAATGAGCTAAAATCCGAAAATTAATGAAGTTTTTACAATTAAGCTCAATGAAGACCAATCATCTAAAACTCACTCCCAAACATAGTATTGGATACAGTTATCATCAATTAGTCCAAATATAAAGCAATAATGAATGCCTCAAAATTGGTTAATCAAATTCCCCCACACTTGAACTTTTGCACTCCCGGGCAAAATACAAAATTGAACCAAAAGAGGGCTTCAACAAAAGAACACAAGATCAACATACTTTCCAATGAATTGCAAGAATGCAAGGTAGTGATCAAGATTCAAACATCCAAAGTATCAAGGAATCAAGACAAACATGAATATATCTCTCAACATCTCAAGCAAGCAAGAAGACAACTCGAATCAAATGATGAACCAAAAGTGATAAGATCCTCACTAGGCATACTCTACTCTCAAGTGTTTAGGATTGTATTTACACTCAAAGCACCCATGAAAGCAAGTACTACCATAAGCTTGACAAGTCTCTAATTTTCACCACTTGAAACACATGCAAATAAAGATCAAAAGGACTTTATTTAAGGTTGTAATGGGGCCAAGGTAAGGGAAGGAACAATATGGATATGGCAAGTTAAGCACCCAAGAGAATAAAAGAGCAATGAGGAGGAACTCAAATGACAAGTAATGCACATTCTCTTACTTTGAACACCTTTCCTTTTGCTTTCACAACCTTTCTTGAATTCTTTTTATTTATTTATTTATTTCATCCTTCCTTTTCTTTTTCTTCTTTTTATTTATTATTTTTCATTTTTTTTATAACCTTGCATGCATATTACACATCAATTTGTATAACCACCACACTTGAACTATCAACTGCCTACAAGCAAAAGAGCTCCTCAAATGAAATGAACCAATGCTCTCCCATTCCCTAAGGTAAGGTAAAATCATGGTTTTTCACAAAGGCAAAAAATGAGCTAAAGCAAATAATAGGCAAATAGGCTCAAGGGGGGAATCAAAGGGAAATGATACAAGGTTGGCTATTTGGCCAAAGTAGCTAAACAAAGAAAGAAGGCCTCAATCATCTCAATACATGCATGTGAACAAGGAGCTTCAAAAAGAATCAAGTCAAGTTCTAGAGCACTAACAGTCATGAGTGAGATCACACAAGAAAGAAAAGAGAATGGCATAATGCAATCCATCCATGTATAAGGTCCAAAATCTCACCAAGGACAATCCTATCACAATTGATGTAACACTTTAATTCTCAATGCCAACTTGCTAAACCAAAAATGCAAGAAAAGTATTTATATCATGTCATGAAACCTCAAACTAAGAATGATGAAATTATTCATAACCTGTACAAACCAAGATATTCAATAAAAGGCATGCAAAATGGATCAAAACAGAATTAAAACAAACAAAACAATTAAAACAACCAAAAAGAATTAGAAACGACAAAATCCAACAAAACAGAAAAGCAGAAACAACAAAATAAAATAGAAATAGTAGAAAAACATACAGCAAAACAGAAACAGAAACAACAGAATTCCCTCGCCCACACTTAAATCACACATTGTCTTCAATGGAAACATAAAGCAAAAGCAAAAGACAATTATACATGTGAAATAAAAGAGTAAAGGAAGAAAACACCCTTATCATGGTGGGAAGATTTGCACTTGGGGAAAGGTGGGCTTTGCCAAGGAGAGCTCCTCTACAGGTGCAGGGCTTTCAAGGCTTGTGGGGCTCTCAAGAAAGGGCTTAAGACGGTGGCCATTAACTTTGAAACTCTTATTGGTGGCTTCATTCGAAATCTCCACTGCACCATAAGGAAAGATGCTAGTGACAACAAAATGACCATCCCACCTAGAATAGAGCTTACCGGGCATGAGTTTAAGGTGAGAGTTGAACAAAAGCGCTTTTTGGCCAATGGAGAACTCCTTTCTAGAAATCATCTTATCATGGAAATGCTTAGTCTTTTCCTTATAGATCCTTGAATTCTCATAAGCCTCCAAGCGGAGTTCTTCCAGTTATTGCAATTGAAGCTTCATCTCTGAACTTGCTTAGTCAAATGCTAAGTTACAACTCTTCACTGCCCAGTATGCATGATGCTCTATCTCCACCGGAAGGTGACATGGTTTACCAAAGACAACCCTGAAAGGAGACATCCCTATAGGTGTCTTGTAAGCGGTACGATGAGCCCAAAGAGCATCTTCTAACCGGTGACTCCAATCTTTCCTATTCGGCTGCACCATCTTCTCCAAAATCTGCTTGATCTCTCTGTTAGAAATCTCGGCCTGCCCGTTAGTTTGGGGATGGTATGCAGTAGACACTCTATGCACGACCCCATACTTCCGAAACAAAGACTCCAAAGTCCAGTTACAGAAATGAGTCCCTTGGTCACTAATGATAGCTCGGGGCACTCCAAACCTGCAAAATATGTTAGACCTGACAAAATCCACAACAACTCGAGCATCATTAGTCCTAGTGGCCTTGGC
The DNA here is from genome assembly GCA_029884605.1 of Ormosia emarginata. Classification (NCBI taxonomy): domain Eukaryota; kingdom Viridiplantae; phylum Streptophyta; class Magnoliopsida; order Fabales; family Fabaceae; genus Ormosia; species Ormosia emarginata. The sequence continues at coordinate 29,911,295 of JAQQTP010000088.1, forward strand.
TTCTACCTATTTAGAAACATAATCAACTGTAAGCACAATATAAGAGAAACCAAAAGAAACAGGGAAAGGGCCCATAAAATCGATACCCCAAACATCAAAAACCTCACAGAAAAGAATGGGTTGCTGGGGCATCTCCTGCCTGCAAGTGATAGCCACTCCTGCTCTCTGGCATTACCCACAAGTACTGAAAACCTGATATGCATCTCTGAAAATGGTAAGCCAGTAGAATCCAGAATCCAGCACCTTCCTAGCGGTCCGTTGTGGTCCAAGGTGACCTCCAACTGGAAAGGCATGATAGAAGTGAAGAACTGACTGGATCTCATGGTCAGGTATGCATCTGCGAATCACCTGGTCACTACAAAATTTCCACAAATATGGATCATCCCATACATAGTATTTAGCATCACTCTTAAGCTTAGCTCTCTGTGATCTAGATGCATGAGAGGGAAAAACAGATGCAACTAAGTAATTAACTAAATCAGCAAACCAAGGAGAAAGTGGGGTATCATGCAGCTGCATGAGCTGCTCATCTGGGAAGTCATCTCTGATAGGAGAAGGGTCAGCAACTCTTTCAATCCTGCTCAAATGATCCGCCACCAAATTCTCTGCGCCACTCCTATCTCTAATCTCCAAATCAAACTTCTGGAGAAGAAGCATCCATCTAATCAATCTTGGCTTCGATTCTGCCTTCTTCAACAAGAATTTTAATGTTGCATGATCAGTAAAGACAACCACCCTAGAGCCAAGCAAATATGATCTAAACTTATCAAGTGCAAATACAATGGCAAGCAACTCTTTCTCAGTAGTTGTATAGTTAGCCTGTGCAGCATCTAAAGTCCGAGAAGCATATGAAATGACATGAGGAAGTCTGCCAACTCTCTGTGCAAGGATAGCTCCCAATGCATAGTTAGATGCATCACACATGAGTTCAAAAGGAAGTGTCCACTCTGGTGGCTGAATGATGGGAGTGGTGGTCAAAGCTCATTTGAGGCAATCAAAAGCCTCTCTGCACCTGTCATCAAAATTAAAAACAACATCTTTCTGCAACAAGTTGGATAATGGAAGGGCCTTTTTGCTGAAATCTTGAATGAACCGCCTGTAGAAACCTGCATGGCCAAGAAAGGAACGAACCTCTCGCACACAAGAGGGGTAAGGTAACTGGAAAATAACATCAATTTTAGCAGGATCTACTTCAATACCCTTCTGAGAGATGATATGGCCTAAGACTATGCCTTGTTCTACCCTAAAATGGCATTTCTCATAATTAAGAACAAGGTTAGTCTCAATGCACCTATGCAAAACTCTATCCAAACTGTCCAAACATGCATCAAAGGAAGAACCATAAACAGTAAAATCATCCATAAACACCTCAATGCAATCCTCTAAAAAATCTGTAAAGATACTTACCATGCACCATTGGAAAGTTCCAGGAGCGTTGCATAGGCCAAAAGGCATCCTCCTGTAGGCAAAAGTGCCAAAAGGGTAGGTGAAGGTTGTCTTCTCCTGGTCCTCTGGTGCTATATGGATCTAGAAGTAACCTGAAAAGCCATCAAGAAAATAGTAGAAAGATTTTCTAGCCAGGCGCTCAAGTATCTGATCAATAAAGGGCAGAGGAAAGTGATCCTTTCTTGTTGCTTGATTGAGCCTCCTGTAATCAAAACAAACTCTCTAGCTACTCTACACTCGAGTAGGAATTAGCTCATCTCGATCATTCTTCACCACTGTGATTCCTGATTTCTTTGGAACCACTTGAACTGGACTCACCCAAGCATTATCTGAGATAGGATAGATGATGCCTGCTTGTAGAAGCTTGGTCACCTCTTTCTTTACCACATTCAGGATCAAAGGGTTGAGTCGCCTCTGTGGTTGTCTCACTGGTTTAGCACCATCCTCAAGTAGTATCCTGTGCATGCACATAGAAGGACTAATGCCAGGAAGGTCAGCCAAGGTCCAACCTATAGCTTTCTTATGCTTCCTCAGTATTTACAACAGCCTCTCCTCCTGGTCAGCATGGAGGGCAGTAGAAATGATCACTGGCAGCTTCTTATCCTCCTCTAAGTATGCATACTTAAGGTGCTTTGGGAGTGGCTTAAGCTCTAGTGTAGGTGGCTGCACTACAGATGGAAGGATCTTGGTGGTAGGAGCTGTGCTCACAACCTGCAATCCAACAAAATCAGATTCATATGTACTTGCTGTAATCAAATTACTGCATTCTGACTTCCTTAAATTTTCAGTTGCACCACCATTTAACTGTTCAAACTCCACACAATCTGTATCAAAATCACCATGTAAACAGGATGCAATCTCAGTACAAACACTGCACATTTCTGAAACAGTACAAGTATCACATGTGTAGGTATCAACAAAATCAGAAAAGAATGGAAAATCATCAGCAAAGAGCTCAGAAAAGCTATCATCAACTATATCAGCCAGCAAATCTATATGGAAAACTGAATGTTCTTCCATGGGGTGCTTCATGGCATCCAAGATGTTAAATCGAACCTCATTATCTCCAAACTCCATGGCAAGAGTGCCTGCATGGACATCAATTTTGGTTCTGGCAGTTTTGAGGAAAGGTCTACCAAGAATGATGGGAGCCTTGCTGGATTCAGATTCTCCATCCATATCCAAAATGTAGAAGTCTGCAGGAAAAATCAAATCATTTACTCTAACAAGGACATCCTCAATAAGTCCAGCAGGGTATGCATTACTCCTATTTGCCAATTGAATGATGACTCCTGTATTCTGCAAGGGTCCAAGAGCAAGAGAGTTGAACACTAACATAGGCATAACATTAATTGAAGCACCTAAATCTAACATGGCATTTTCAAATTTGCTATTGCCTATGATGCATGGGATAGTAAAAATCCCTGGATCCTTGCATTTTTGGGGCATTGTAGGCTGTATAAGTGCAGACACATTTCTCCCCATGCTGATCTTCTCATTTCCCTTTAGTCTCCTTCTGTGAGTACACAAGTCCTTAAGAAACTTGGCATATCTTGGAATTTGCTTGATTGCTTCAATAAGAGGAATGTTCACCTCAACCTTCCTAAATGTCTCCAAGATCTCCCTATCTGTGTCAGTCTCAAAAGTCTTCTTAAGCTGCACAACTCTCTGAGGGAATGGTAGTGGGATGGACTGCTCAGCAGTAACTACAGGAATGGGGGCAGAATCTATTTTCTTATTTTTGCTGCTACATGGAATTTCTGGTATGGCTTGCTTCTCCTTATCTAATTCATGTTGCAACCCACAGTTTGGTGCATCAACAGTCTTACCAGATCTTAGAGTGATGGCACTCACATTTCTTGGATTCACCACAGTTTGTGCAGGAAGTTTATCAGAATCTTGTGACTGTAATTGGTTCATAGAACTTGCAAGTTGTCCAATCTGATTATCCAAATTGTGAATGGTAGCTTCTGTCCTCTGCTGGAACTGCAAGTTGTTCACTGCCATCTGTTTCATCAACTCCTCCAAGGTTGGCTCAGATTTAGGAGGTGCATTATTTGGCTGCTGCATGAAAGGTGGCTGATATGGTCTGCTGGATCCTGCAGTGGACTGAAAGGGTAGCTACTACTGTTGCTGCCTAAATTGAGTAGGGGCAGGCTATGTAGAGTTATTCCCCCACCTCAGATTGGGATGATTTCTCCAGCCTGGGTTATATATGTTGGAAGACAGATCATAACTCTGTTGTTACTGCTGTTGAGGCCTGTTGTTATAGATGTTTGCAGCATAGGCTTGTGGGGTACCATCAGTGTCAACCTCCTGTAGTGTAGGACAGGCATCTGTGGAATGATTAGCAGAAATGCAAATGCCACACACTCTGGTAGGAGCAACTACAGCAGGCTACTGCTGTTGAGTTACAGCTAATTGCCTCACCAAGGATGCAAGGTCATCAATTTTGCTTTCCAATTTTCTATGATCTGCAGCATAAGTTGCTTCAATTTCGTGGATACCTCTAGTCAATGCCACTGAGTTACTTCGAGTGTCAAACTGTTAGGAATTAGTGGCTATATTCTCAATCAATTCTCTTGTAGCCATAGGAGTCTTGTCTATCAATGCTCCTCCACTAGCAGCATCAATCATACTCCTATCCATAGGCAGCAGAGCTTCATAAAAATACTGGATCAGTAACTAGTCACTAATCTGATGGTGAGGACAGCTTGCACACATTTTCTTGAATCTTTCCCAGTATTCAGACAATGGTTCTCTATCAAACTGCTTGATGCCACATATCTCTTTTCGGATTGATGCAGCCCTTGATGCAGGAAAGAATTTCTCCAAAAAAACCTCTTAAGATCATTCCAGCTAGTGACAGATCTTGGATGCAAATAATACAGCCAGTCCTTAGCAGCATCCTGTAATGAGAAAGGGAATGCTCTAAGTTTGATGTGATCTTTCGAGATGCCTTGAGGCTTCATGGTAGAACACACAATGTGGAACTCCTTGAGATGCTTATGAGGATCTTCTCCTGCATAACCACTGAACTTAGGTAGCAAATGAATCAATCCAGATTTAAGTTCAAATGGAACATCAACATCAGGATACTGTATGCATAAAGACTGATATGTAACATCAGGAGCAGCCAGCTCCTTAAAGGTTCTATTATCCATAATCTCAGTATGCTCAGTAGAATCAGAATTGAAAGATGGATCAATGACAGAAAGTGCAGAATCAGAAAATTCAGAAGCAGAATCACTAGTATGATAAGTATGTGAAGAATCACTGCTTCCTATATGCTCAGTAAATGCAGAATCAAATCTATTGAACCTATGCAAGGTATGAAAAGTCTTATCTATCTCAGGATCAAAATTATGCAAATAACCAGGATTGGACCTAGTCATATAACATGCAAAACTTGAAAACAACAAAACAGCAAAATGGAGTATCCAACACTTGAAATGCACCAAAATAAATCTATTTGATTTTTAAAAAATATGGGACCACCACACACTTAAAACTACACTAAAATGGATCTAAAAAATGCAATGAAAAATCTTCAAAAAATGAAAAAGTGGTCTAAATGAAGGATTTAGGGCAAACCAGGGTGTTGCTCACAACGTTACACAGCAACGTTGTGAGCCTTGTGGAGAAGGCCATTTTCTTTCAATCCACCAATTTTCAGCTCATTCTGAGCATGTTTGTTCACCCAAAAATTACAAAAATGTCATTGTCTCACCTAAATTTGCTCAAAAACCCTATCAAACGATGGATTTTGCCCAAATTATGCAGGAATGATCCTTTTAGGATCAGTTTGCTTAGAATGATGGTTTACCTTTAGGGACCAAGTTTCAGCTCAAGACTCCATCGCAACACCAATTCTTGTCTACTAGTGCCTTTTTGGATTCAGAAAAATGGAAGCAAAGTGAAACTCAAAAGTGAAAGTGGACGTGAAACTCAAGAATGAAGATGGGAACTTTCAAATATCAATAATGAAGTATATGGATGATCAAATGCAGCAAAATGACATGCAAAAGCCGAATGTGGTGCAAGGAGACCAATGGAATAGTAACCGTAGCAAGGTTATGCAACAAATCAGGCTATGCAGCTCAGCAGATTATGCAGGAAATTTTGCAGTAGATGAATGTGTTATTTGTGCAACAGAAGTATCAATTGTGTTGAGTGAAGCAATGCACATTCACAGGAGTCATGAAATGCAGCAAAAATCCAATGGAACAGTAAACAATCCAATGGAACAGTAACACGAAAATCCAATGAACTGCAAAATGCAATGCAACAGATTTATACCAGAATTGAACAATGGTGTGGTGCAGTAGAAAAACACAATGGAACAACAAAACAGAATTATGCAGCAGAATAAAATTCTACAGAATTATGCAGCAAAAGAGAATTATGCAGCAGATGAAACAAGAGCCAATGGAACAGTGACTGGTGCAATGCAACAGGCATGCACAAAATATAATGTATAATGAAGCAGAATGCAGCAGAATCAGTAGAGTAGCAGAAAAAAATAGCAAAATGCACTTAAGGACTTCCAGCAAAGTTGATCACGAATGTAGAGAAATTAGCAACTATTAGGAACTCCTAATAAACCTAAGAAACCGAAAATAGATCCCTAGCAACGGCGCTAAATTTTGATCGGCGATGTCGCACTCGCCTCAAAATAGACTAGGATTTACAATAGAATATAGCATAGTGCATAACCTAGGTCATCTCCCAAGGACCAATTCGGATTTCTCAAGCATGTTAGAAGTTATTAATAAGTAGGGGGTTTTGTTCATTACAATAACAGAAAACGAATTCAAATTTTAAGAAAATTCAATTAAGGAAACACCAATCCAAGGTCTTTAATTCAAGTGGCAGAATTAATCATTATTCAAAGAGAATGGAATTCTGTTGCTTACACCTCTGTTAATTTGAACTCAACTAGATAATCACCTAGAATTTCATCAACTAAAACAGAATCACAATCGCAATTCTTGATTAAGATTGATTTAGGAACAAATTCGGATTAACATAGAATACCAATCGATGATCTATTCTCCATTAGATTCAGATTAATCAACCCTAATTCTAACCTCAATTTCGAAATCATAATCAGAAATCAATTGAAGAAGGAGAAGAGGGAAGAACACAAATAGAATTTACAATTAGACAAGAGAACTCAAAACTCTAACCACAATCATTGAATTCCTTGGATTGATTGGAGCTTTAGCCTTCCATGGCCATTACGAAAATGCAGTTCTGGTTCAGAGAAGAGGGAAAAATGAAAATAGAGAAGATGAAAAAAAAAAGAAAAGGTTTCTGCTCCCAATCTGTTAAAACTGAACAACCATAATTCAAAAGGTGTTTTTTCATTTTTCTATCTTTCTCTATTTGTAACTGAAAGGTCTTCTATAATTCCTAATCTACCCCTGGCCTAAACTGTAGCCCTCTGAATAAGCTTTACAAAGACATATCATTTGCCTTATTTGGGCTTAAATTGAGAGAGTTAGCCCAAATTAGTGAGGGAAGGTCCAAGCTTTGTGACAGCAACATTGTCCTAAATTTGAGGTCCAATTTCGCCTTGAATCCAGCTGAACTAGAAAAATTGCACAAAATTGTAGATCTTCGTCTCAGCTTTCAGAGGACTCCAAGATCATCCAAATATGATATTTGTAGCCCAAGTTATAGCCTGTACAAGACAAAAAGGTCAAAATGAGCTAAAATCCAAAAATTAATGAAGTTTTTACAATTAAGCTCAATGAAGACCAATCATCTAAAACTCACTCCCAAACATAGTATTCGATACAGTTATCATCAATTAGTCCAAATATAAAGCAATAATGAATGCCTCAAAATTGGTTGATCAGGTTGTGATCTTGAATGAATTACTTGATATAATTCGAGATAAACAAGAGGAGGATGTGTTTTTGCAAAACAAGAGGGAATTCTTGAAGCAAGGTCATAAGGCAACAGTGGAGGAAGGATCAGATGGAATCTCAAGATTCAAGGGAAGAATTTGTATACCTGATGACCCTGAACTTAAGAAAGCAATTACGGATGAAGCCCATACTAGTGATTTGAGTTTGCATCCGGGGATGACCAAGATGTACCAAGACTTGAAAAGGTTGTTTTGGTGGCCAAGGATGAAAAGAGATGTAGCGAAACGTGTCGCATCTTATCTGGTTTGTCAAAAAGCAAAGGTGAAACATCAGAGGCCAGCTAGTATATTACAACCGTTAGCTATTCTAGAATGGAAGTGGGATAGTATCTCGATGGATTTTGTTACCAGATTGCCGAGAACAAGGAAGGGGCATGATTCGATATGGGTTATAGTTGATAGGCTTACGAAGTCAGCACACTTCTTGCCGATCAATATTAAGTATTCATTGGAAAGATTAACCCAGATATACATCAACGAGATTGTTGGACTGCATGGTGTACCTACATGTATAGTTTCTGACAGAGATCCAAGGTTTACATCGAGCTTCTGGCGAAGTTTGCAGGAAGCCATGGGGACCAAGCTATGATTGAGTTCTGCTTATCACCCGTAGACTGACAGTCAGACAGAGAGGACTATACAGTCTTTGGAAGATATGTTGCGCGCTTGTGTATTGGAACAACGAGGAAGTTGGGATGAATTTTTATCTTTAATAGAATTCACCTACAATAATAGTTTTCACTCAAACATAGGGATGGCACCCTATGAAGTGTTGTATGGAAGACGATGTCGACCACCTTTGTGTTGGTATCAAGATGAGGAGAGTATGACTATTGGGCCAGATCTTATGCAGCAGACTATGGAAAAAGGTAAAGATGATACAAGAAAAGATGAAGATGACCCAAAGCAGACAAAAGAGCTATGCTGATAAACGAAGGCGACCTCTAGAATTTGAGGAGGGTGAGCATATATTTTTGTGAGTAACTCCTGCGACTGGTGTCAGAAGGGTTATCAAATCCAAGAAGCTTACTCCTAAGTTTATTGGGCCTTATTAGATTATTCGACGGATAGGTCCTGTAGCCTACCAGATTGCTTTACCGCCTTTTCTATCCAATCTGCATGATGTATTCCATGTGTCTCAATTAAGGAAGTATATTCCCAATCCGACACATGTTATACAGCCTGACGAAGTGCAACTAAAGGACAACTTGACATATGAGACACTTCCTGTTAGGATTGAAGACAGGAAAGTGAAGCAGCTTCGAGGGAAGATGATCGAGTTGGTGAAGGTGATATGGAATGACGTAACAGGTGATGCTACCTGGGAGCTAGAAGACAAAATGAGGGAGCAATACCCTCAGTTGTTTTGATGTACGACAAATTTCGGGGACGAAATTTCTGTTTGTAGGGGAGAGTTGTAACACCCTAACTTTAGGATAAATGACCGATATGTCTTGATTGTACTGTTTTATGTTTTTCTGTATGATATAAAATTTATTTGACTGTTTCATGTTCATATTTGAGTGTTTTGTGTAATTTGCTTCAAGTCAGGAAAATAATAATTTTCGGACCGGGAAAATCTTATTTTAATTATTCGGAGCTGGGGGATCTTACTAAACCTAATTCTGAGTGATATGGTTGTTAATCTTTTAATTTTTAGGATTTAACTGTGCAATAAAATAATTTTATATTATTATAATATTATTTTATTAGTCAGTATAAATAAAACGATAATAGACCCGAAAATGTCTGTGGGACCCACTTTTGGTTTGTAGGACCCATAATTGATTTGCGGGACCCACGTTTAGTTAAAGTAGTCAACGTTGATGGCTTGATTTATTTTAAGCCAATAGGAATTAAGTCAACAAAGAGGGCTTGACTTGATTTACACTATTGGATGAGAAGAATGTAGAGAAGATCTTGACCCTTTATCTTTAAAGATTAATCTAATAGCTAGAATTTCATGAAGATAAGATCTAATGGCTTAGATTTGATCATATTACTACCTAATACCAACCCTTGATATGATCAATGGCTCTTGAAATTTGGATTATAAGAATATTAAGTAATTAGTAATGTAAATAATTTTCCTAATTAAGTTAGGTTAAGTGTGCTTAGAAGCTTAATGGGATTAGTAGCTAATTAATCACCAATAGGGAGGAATCTTCAAGAACAAATGACATTGCATGTGATTAGGCTTATGACAAGGCTTGGATTAGCCAATGGAAGACAAGCTTGGTGACCAAGTTTTGATTTCAACCTTTGATGAAGTCTAAGGCTTGGATGGAGTCTTGGAAGTCAAACAAAGAGGCCACCTCTTTGTTGGATGTGTTACACGGCCATGCACCATTTTGGAGAGCAATTTTCACTTCATTCTCTAACACATTACTACACTTTCTCTCTTCCAAAAATACAAACCACCATTGTTACTCTTCTCCAAGCAATTCGGCCAAGAACCCTAAACCACCATCCATCCACCTAAAATTTCATCTAACCTATTTTTCCAAACCTAAACACTATTCTAAGAACATTTCTAGTTGAGAGTTCTTCCAAAATCTATCGTCTTAAGCTTGGAAAATCACTTTGGAGATTTTTCCTAGAAGGTGAAAATTCTTATTTTTCATTTCTAACTTCATTTTCAAGGTTCTAAGCCATGATTTATCTATGGTTTATAATTTTCTCCTATAGTTATAACTCTTGAAATTTTTGTTTACGATCTTTAGGTTTTCTTGGAGGTGAAACCGAAACCACTAGGAGAAGGAGTAGAGGTTTTAATCTTCCTTTAAGGTAAGAGGGAGATTTAATCTCATCAACCATGTGTGGTGATGAGAAAATGGACTTGTATGTGTGTGAAGAATCCATAAGGATTCACTTGTGTTTGATTGTTCAAAAGCTTTCCTACTTGTGTTTGATATTGTTTGTATGCATGTCTACAAGCTTTGAAATATATTGCATGTGTGATATATGCATGATTATTACTTAGGATGTGAATAAAATGTAAGGTTTGCATGAGTGTTCCAAAGAGGACAAAGAAAAGAGAACCAAAATGTTCTCAACCATTTTCTAAAGGAAGGATTGAATGGAATTAGGTAAATGAATGAATTTTAATATGATTTAGAAGAAGAAAAATGATCCAAAGATCAAATGCCAATGTTTTATCAATTTCGGCCAACATGCCTAACAAATGTATAATTAATCCAAAACTTATTTTCTAAAGTGTAGAGTTGATGTTTTACCTAAAAAAAATGCATTTGTAATGAATTTCCAAGATTTAAAGAAGTAAACCAATTTTTATTAGAAATGTGATATAGAAGAAAAATACATAAAACCCTTGAAAAATACTTACTTTTGAATTTTTAAGTATAGTGATAATTACTAAATGGATTTAGTAATAATAAACTAAGTAAATGAATTTTTGAGTAACAACATAAAAAGTACATTTTTAATAGAATTTATAGACAAAATGTTGTCAAAATTTATTAAAAAATAGACAAATAAAAGAGAACGTTTTATAATATATTTATAACGTAAGGAAAATTATTCTACGTAGTTTTAAAGTAGTGAAAATAGCTTACGTAGTTTTAAAACTGAGATTTTAAAGCTTTTCGATCAAGAAAACGATTTAAAAATCTCACGCAATTGAGAAAACGATTTAAAAATACTACGCGATTTCAAAAATAGCAAAATATATTTACGCGATTTAAAAACATTTGTAAAAATGATGAAATTGTGAAAACGCGATAAATTTTTTACGCGATTAATTGAAACAGCGAGATTTACTGTTGGGCCAAAGTGGTGGACCCAGACATGTGGAAATATGGTACGTCAGGTGGGAACGTACTATATTTTGGACATGTAGAAATATGGTACGTCAGGTGGGAACGTATTGTATTTGAGATTATTGTCATTGAGGGCATTTGCGTAAATATGAGAATATTTTGAAGCTAAGGGTAAACTGGTAATTATGGTTTTTATTCATGCATTGAGTTATGCCAATTTGATTGATAATTGGCGATTTGATTGACGAGGCGAATTACACCATGTTGTCGGTGTGATAAGCGTAGTGTGGTTCATTTCTTTGTATGGACTTGGAGGCATTAGTGTGCGGAGTATTCCACATGTGGACAGTTGGTCGCTCCTCTGGGCCGTGGTAACTGGCAACACACTAGTGATCTCGACACGCATTATACTTAATCAAGATCTTGTAAAGACTATTTTAGTACAATGCCAGTAGTTACATGATGTTTGGATTGTGTGCTACTACACGATAATTGGACAGTGGGCTATAGACACAACGTTAGACAGTGCAATAATTTGGTTGGGCAGCCTAAAATACTGATAGATCTTTGCGGGTCATTCTCTCTAATATCTGTGTATACCTCCATGGAGTAGGAACGAGTCGTATTGCATTTGCATTTGTGTCGTGCATCATAACATTATTATCTATGATATTATTTGATACTGTTGTATTACAATTGCTGTATTAAATTGTATTATTATTTATGTTGTTATGGTATGCTATATTGTATGAACTGTTATACCTGTTGTATTGGCGTTTTCTTATTTGCCATGCTGGTATTGATGTATGATTATCTCACCTCTCTATACGTACTATTTCTGTATTATAATTTATATTGTAAAGAGTTTGAAGAAGAAGATCAGCCTCTAGATTGTGAGAATCCTGAGGAGGAGGAGCAGCAGCAAGCCGGGGATCGGTTCGACGATTGCGAACCATCCGATCATCCATACCCGCTAGATTGACTTTTGAGGATGGCGTTGCCGGGATTTCTTGGGTTCGTGAGACTAGAGTTTCACGGAGGCTCTGAGGCCTGGCGTTTGCACGAGGATAGAGGATCGGTGATCTTCTTGGGACGGATGACTTTGACTCTGCGAGGAGAGTTTGATGCGAAGCCCGTATTTACTACGACTCTGTACCTCCATCTGGAGCTGCCGCTAGAGCTTAGGCGTCACTGGGGAGGACTTTTTCGTGTTCCCAGTGAGATTAGTATAGTGTCGACAACACGGACTCATGTCCGTAGAGCTGCTAGACATCCTGGATACCTATCACCTGAAGTTTCATCTGAGAGTGATCCTTCAGAGGGTTAGATATCTATGATGTGCACTTGGGCACTTTTTGATGTAGTGTTGTATATGAACTCTTTACTATTTTCTTTAAATACTTTGTAGTTGTATATTATTTGCTTAACTTAAAACAAATTCTTATGTATATTATGTGTAAGATATCAGTTTGTTTCACTTTATATTCCATGTTATTTTATTTAGTAATATTCTGTATAAAAGAAGAAAAAATTTTACAACCCATATTATTTATGTAACAAATGTTTTACAACTTGGGTAGATTTTATTTTATTGCATCATAAATGTGGCACTCCCACAAGGGTGTTACAGTAGATCTAGTCAGACCCCGACATCTTCGCCAATTTGTAAGAAATGCGGAAAGAACCACTTCACGAGGGAGTATAAGATCAAAGGGATAATCTGCTTCAGGTGCGGAAAGCCCGGACACGTTTCTAAACAATGTGCTTTAGCAAAGAAGAAGTCTTCTGTTAATGATGCGTGTGCTTCAAGATCCCAAGCTGAGGGGGAAAATTACACCTTGGATGGAGCGAAGGTTTCCCAGACTAAAGGTCTTAACGATGAAGATTGTGCCTCAAGCAACGATCCCGTAATTGTGTTGTATAATTCTGGGGGCAACCTATTTCTTTATAGTGTATGACCGTATGGATCATTTGGATTCATCTGTGTCTTTATTATCTTCGACTTAGTTGTTTCCATTTCTGTTACTAAGACTTGTTGTTGATACTTAAGTTCATTTAATCTATCCTATTTCTACTAAAGATCGAATCTTTTGTTGATTTGTCTTACTTACCTAAAATCACACTTATTAGAATTCATGATTATAGAAACTGAATGGTCCCTTTCTAGTTATATCCTGCTAGTTCATTCCAACGAAAACCTTAGTGATTTCCGAAACTAGGACTTTTGAATTCGTAACAGCCAACAAAGTTGGAGCTTTGCGAGGAAAAAGAGCCTAAGGATACGTGTTACCTTTCATGGAGGACAAAAGCAAGGGAATATAAATGTCACTCATATAGTCGATAAGTTTCGCATGAGGAGCTACAGTGCTATCAGTTAAGGAGAAGAATGGAACTTTTTGGTGAAATAAGGACCGTCGCCAATTGAACAAAATTACGATCAAGGATGAGATTCTCAAACGAAGATAAACGATTCAATGGATCAGCGAGAAGGGAGTCGTTGTTTTTTCCAAGACAGATGTGCGATATGGTCATCACTAAATTCACGAGGTAGTTAAGGATGTTCCCAAAATGTTTTTTTTTCAAACACGCTATGGGCATTATGGGTATCTTGTGATGTTGTTCAGAGGGACAAACGCTCCTGTCGTATTCATGGATAACATGAATTGTATCTTCTATCCTTACCTAGAACAGAATTGTCGTTGTCATTAATGATGACATTCTGATCTATTCTCGAAGATATGGTGAGATACATTGGACATCTCGGTATAATTTTCCTGACTTTAAAGAAGAGGAAGTAAATGCCAAAGTATCAGAGTGTGAATTCTCGTTTGAGGAGGTTCAGTTTTGGATCGTGGAATTCCAAATGGAGGAATTGTTGTGGATTCACAAAAGGTTGAAGCAGTTCTTCAAAAGGAAAGATCGAAAATTGTGAAGGAGATTCATAGCTGGGGGGATTAGTTGGTTTTATCGAAAGAACATCGATGGTTTTCCCAAGATAGTAGAACGTCTTACTTAGCTTACAAATAGAGAATCAAACTTTTTGGTGGACTAACACATATAGAGGAAGTTTTCCAAGGATTGAGGAGATATTCAGATGTTCGCTAGTTTTGGTTCTACCTGATCTTGGGGAATCGCTTGAAGTGCTCTGTGATACTTCACATTAAGGTCTAGGATGTGCGATCATGCAAAGTTGGGAAGTTGTGGCTTACGCCTCGAGGTAGTTGAGGATGCACGAGGAGAATTACCCAACTTACAACTTGGTGTTAGCCGCAGTTGTATTTGCTTTGAGAAAATAGAGACACTGTCTGTATGGAGCAACATTCAACGCCTTGAACAATCACAAGGGCCAGCAGTATCCATTTGACGAAAAGGGAACTGAACATGAGACAGAGAAGATGATTAGAATTTTGAAGGAGTATGACGTCTAGCTTTACTATTATCTTGTCTGAGTTACCAGCAAACTCACTCCAAAATTCTACGGACTATATCAAATTCCTCTTCGGATTGGTCTGGTAGCCTATCAATTGATTTTGTCGTCCTTTCTTTCTAATTGTCGTAATGTCTTCCGTATGCCATAATTACGAAAGTATATCCCCGATCCAGCCCATGTCATCAAACTGGACACAGTACAATTAAGAGAGAGTTTGATCTATGGAATGCCTCCTGTAAAGGTCAAGATTAGGAGAGCAAAGCAACACTGAGGCAAAGAGATCACATTGGTGAGGGTGATCTGAATTGACGTGACTAGAGGCGCGACGTGGAGGCTAGAAAATAAAATGAAGAAACAACGTCAATATTTATTCTAAGGAATGAAAATTTCAAAGATGAAATTTTTATTTGATAGGGAGTGTTGTAACATCCCGAAAATTAATAATTTTAGGATAAATGGTCATTTTATAATATTTGTTATTTTTGAGAATTTTTCTGTATTTTTCTGTGAATGGAGAATATTTTAATATTATTTCTCATTTTACGTGCGTACTGAGCGGAGCAGGAAAATGAGATATTTTTCCAAGAACCTTGAACTGTGGAAACATTGACGGGGGATCTTATTAAACCCGAGGCTAGACACAGTTTACGAGGTTTCACGTTTTTTGAGGTTTTTATCTGATAAATAAAAATCACAGAATAATTTTATTATCTATTGGACAATAAATATCAGTTTTTGGTAACTGTAATTTCTGTCCGCTGATAATAAATTTGATACAGTATTAGTCATATTTTAGAGAACACTTTAATGACATCACCATGGTGACATCATCACCATGACATCACTTTGACTTTTCAAAGGAAGGAAGCTTCCTAGCACCTTCTTTTGGCTTATTGGAGAAGCTAGGAGGAAGCTTCCTTGCACCTTCCTATTGGCTTCTTCAAGAAGCCAATTCTTCTCTCCTCCTCTCCACCACACAGTTTTGAGAGCTCTTTGTGGCCACATAATTTAATTCATACACTTACACAAAATACACCTAATTACACATTTCACTTCAAATCACTTTACTATCACCTTATCTCTCTAACTTTCATTTTAACTTTTCTCTAACTTCTCTCTATCTTCTTCTCTTCTTCTTTTCTCCTCCTTCTCTCTAACTCCATGGCACCTCACACCCTTCCACCCTCCATGGATGCTTGATTTCAAGCTTCAATCTTCCTTGAATCTTCACTTCCATTGAAGATCTTCCATTATTGTTGGATCTTTTCTTCTACAAAAGAAAATCATCACCTTTCTTTCCTCCTCCTCTCATTTTCGGCGACAACCACCATTTTTGGTCATCCAAGCTTTTTTCATTAAACTAACCCTTGATCTTGAATCTAGGCACCATTCTAAACAACTTTCATGTTGTGACCATCACCAAAATCATCCATTTTCGTTTTGGATCTATCAAGCTTCAAAGTTGGAAACTTTAAGGTAAAGTTCATGACTTTTCCATCTTTTCTCCTCATTTTCGTGATCCTTCATCTCTTAGGTGATCAAGGGTTCCTTTTCTAAGCTTTGATGATGATTTTGATGAGTTTTGATATCCTTAGGATTTCCTTGAAGGTGTAGTACGAAAATCCCTACAAGGAAACAAGAGGCTTGCTTCCTTGTGTTGTCTTCAAGAGGTAAGAGGGAGATAATCCTCTTCAACCTATCTTGGTAGTAAGGAAACCTTTGTGTGATTGTTGATGGAGAAATCCATGTTTGTATGCTCACTTTGTTTGGTGATTTTGCATGTTTAAGTATTCTTGAATTGGATTAATGCTTGAATGGTGATCTTGAATGTATTGGATGTGTTGAAATTGCTTGATCATGTTAGGGTTGTTAAATAGAAAATTTGGAGTTTCCTACCTTAATGTGAGTCCACGGTTTTGGCTAGGATTTTGGGGTATAAATTGGTTTTGTACACAAATAAAATGAAGCTTATATAATTAAAGGTTGAATGATAATGTTAGAATTAATGGATGGGAATTTTTGAGGGTTTTCTAACCTAAGGTGAGGCCACGATTTTGGCTTGGAGTTTAGGGAAATAGGAATGATTTTGTGTGAACTAAAATTTGAGTGATTATATATCAAGAAATTAATGCATAAAATGGAAGAAATTGACGTCAGTAATGAACTTTGGAGGCCACGGTTTTGGGTCATGGATTCTAGGAAGTTGGATTGATTTTGTGTAAAATGAGAGATAAGTAATTAAATGGTAAGTAATCAATATTGTGATGAAGGAAAAAGGGTGGACTTATGTTGTAATGAAGCTCACGGATTTTTGAGACAAAGTGCCACAAAATGTAGTACAAGAATGGAGACCTAGATGATTAGGAAATTTTAGATCCCTTAGGAACTCATAAAATGGAAAGAATAAAGAACAAGACTTTATCTTGTGGATTAGAATGACTTTGAACATAAAGGGAGAACAAGAGAAATCTCTCTAGAAAATGAACTCATAAGAGATGATAATTTAAGCGAAACTTTATAATGATTCCGTAATGGATGTTGATTTAAGTGAAACTTTATAACGATCTCATAAGACTTGTTAAGCTAGGGTGAAACCCCGAAATGAACTTCTAAAAGTGTGCTATCACTCTTGAGAATTAAACACTATATTATTGTGGGTCCGTGCTTGGGACTAAAATTTCTGTTAATGCTTGAATTGGCCAAATTGTGCTATATTATGGAAAATATGTATTGTGAAATATATGTGAACATGTTGAATATATATGATTGTGCATGGAGTCAACATACATTAGACATTTACTCAGTCGATGACTGTTAAAGGGCTGGATGAGCCTAGGATCATGCATTGAGTCAGCATGTATTGAATAAATTGCTTAGTCGAGGACTGTTAAAAGGCTGGATGAGCCTATGATTATGAATTGAGTTAATACATTGAACAATTTGCTCAGTCTATGATTGTTAAAAGGCTGGATGAGCCTATGATTATGCATTGAATTAGTATGCATTGAGCAAATTGCTCAGTCAATGACAGTTAAAAGGTTATATGAGCCTATGAATGCAAACTGAATAAGTGATGATCTTGTGATGGATCTAATTGAGGACTGTAAGGCACGGTGTATACTGATTGCATGCATTACGCACCTGACAAATCACTATTCTTTTTGTGGTAAATGAGCGAGAATTGAATAGTGTGACCCCGTGGAAGGATCTGATTGAGGACCGTGAGGCGCGGTGGTTCATTTCATGATGATGATATTACTTTTTATACCCCTGGCCATGATAAACTGATTGCAACGCATCATGCGCCAGACAAGCACTATTCTCTTTGTGGTCCAGCGTAGACTGTCATTGAGGAGGGCAGATCTTTTGGAACGTTCATATTTGAAATGAAATAGAAAATCTTGGTACCAAGTACACATGCATTGTGAGTCGACATTGTGAATCAGCATTGAGAGTCGGCATTGTGAGTCTGCATATCATACGGCACTCTTTTATATGATGATTATACTATTGTGATATTGATGCCATGATTATCTGAAATATTTTAATTGTTCATTATCTGAGGCTCTGTTGACTGCTTGGGGTATTATTGATGTTTACCTGTTATTGTTGACTCTTACTGCTATGTGTTGTTGTCTTGCTCTTACTGTTCATTCTATTGTCACTGTTGATGAATATATGTGCTGAAATGCTATGTGGGCACTCTGTGTAATACCCTTAAGTACATGTTAGACTGGTAAATGGTTACTGAAGGTAGCATTTGACTTGTTTAGCATGTCAGTAAAGTTTTGTGACAATCTGAGTCCATTTAGGCACTTAGTTACAACATAGTAGTTGTAAAGTGGCTTAAAATGACTCAGATAATAGCATAAGTTGCTAAGTTAAGAGAAATAAACATAGAGAGTTTATTTCTAGGTCACAAATAAGCCAAGTAAGATGTGGTAAACGTTTCAAGAGAATCAGAGTCAGTTTGGTATTTTTAGGCATACAGGTTGTGCTTTTAATGCCAGATTGATCCCTAGTAGATATAGAAAATGATGAGAATTATGAAAACAACAATTTAGATGAATCTTATGATTTATTCTAAAGTTGTTAGAAGCAGGGAAACTCAAATTAGCATAATTCGGGTGTCCATAGCAGATATAAGTTTCGGTGTAGAAACTTAAGTTAATCTTTTCCCGTAATTCCCTCTGCATCCCACCCCCCTTATATCTCCCTTCTCCCTCGGCAGAACCGAAAACTAGAGGAAAGAAAAGAAAGAAAAGGGGAGAAGAAGAAGGAGAAAGGGGAAGAAGGGAAGAAGGAGAGGAAGAGGAAGATCAAGCTTCAAGCTTCAGAGCTTCGAGTCTTCAAGAGGTAGGGGTTTAGAGCCTTTATTCATCTCTTTCTCTATATAGGTATATAAACAACATAATATGCCAAATTGAGTTTTAGAGATGTTAGATGTGTTTGGCTTGCATAGACGTGTTTCTTTGGTCATTTATGACTTGTTCATAGCATAAGATTAAGTTAGAAACTTAGAACAACTCATTTAGACCCTTGATTCACAAAGTAAGCCATAGGCCATAGAATGAAGGATTTTGAGCCATAATCCAAATTAAGAGGTTTAAATTAGTGATTGATGATTCCTAATGGTTAAGGAACTAGTTAGGAACTTAGAATCACTTAGAATTTGGATTGAAATGGCCAGAATCAAAGAAAATGACTAAAAGAATAGCAAACCCGTAGCTGCAGAATTCTGCAGAATCTGGGTTCTGCTATTGGCGCCGTAGCATGGCTTAGTGGCGCCGCGGCGTGAGGAGTCAGAAATCACGTTTTCAGCTACGGGCGCCGCGGCGTTGAGAGAGTGATGCCGCGACGTGCTGCCTAGAACCATGAAAAATGGTTTTATCTTACCATTAGATATACTGCCTTTGATGGATCCATATGTTTATGTTTCCTAAGTGTAATAAGGCATAAATGGGGATATTTTCAAGTGGAAAATACTTACCCATCAAGAATGAGAAAGCATAGGCTTTTTAAGCATCCTAAAGGAAAGGTTTGTTTTAAGTAATGACATTGCACCTTAGGCAACTTAGTGTTGCATTAGATATCACTTAAGATGTGATGAGATGGTGCAATGAAGACAAGTGTATTAGTATGCACTCTAGTAGAGAATGAGAAAGGTATGAACCTTAGGAGATCCAAGAATAGTGGATTACCTTAGGAAGGTACCTAGAACCTTAGGCAACAAAGAGTTGCAAGTAAGAACCACTCTTGCATTAGAGTTACTTGAGTGGAGATAAGATTGTGTATTAGTTCCAAAGAGGGAACATTTAAGTACTAAGTCTCTAGTTAAGTGAGACTCAGTGCATTTCTAAATACACAATAAGATGAAATGTGACTAAGAAGATGTCATAATCATAAGGTAGAGCAGAAATGTGCAATAACTCATGTATTAGTAAAGATGAGTTAGAAATGCAAGATAAAAAGAATTTACTTCCTTAGATACTAACCAAAGTGTGGAAGTTAAATTCTTAAGCATTCCATGAGTTTGGAATAGTTAAAGAGGTATCTGGAACCTTAAGCACACAAGTGTAGTATAAGCTACTACCAGACGTGTGATAGAAGGGAAAGCTAGATACAACTAGAATATGTATGTCAGCACACAAGTGTAGTATAAGCTACTACCAGAAGTGTGATAGAAAGGAAAGTTAGATGCATGAATTACTCACTTTAGTTAAAGTTGAGTTAATTATGCAAAGTTTTAGAGAGATGCTTATTATGTCCTTAAGCAAGGATAGTTGAGGCATTAGTTAAGATAGACTCTTTCACTAGGATGAGTTGAGTCTATAGGAAAGTAAGATGGTGTTTATGTAAGAGTTAGACATAACACTAAGCTTTTCACACACTAGTCGGTTAAGCTAGTATGTATGTGAAGAGAAAGAACCTTAGTGCAACTAAGACTAGTGGTTGCCATAGGTAAGTACCTTACACCTCAGCAACATAGTGTTGTGTTAGAGATCACTTAAGAGATAGGAGTGATGAGGTGGAGTTTAGCTACGAGTATGAGAAATGAACTGGTGATGTTTACCTGAGAATGTAACGTTATATGACGTGAGGTCATTTAGCCAGAAGGTAAGGAATCAGAGAAGTTCCTTAAGGGACAAGTATTCCTAACTAAGTGCTAAGGTTACATATAGTATGAGGTTACAGATTCTCCTCATTGCAAAGGGTAAACATAAGAAGCCAAAGTTATTAGTAGAATATGCTTAGATCAAAGAGGAACTAAGTATATAAGTATGAATGAAAGTCTATGAATTAGTTAAGTAGTATCGATCTGGTGGATATCCTTTGATGTTTATTCATGGAGGCAAAAAGATGATAGATGGGTGTCCGAAGGACTTTTGAGAAGGACATAACCCTGATGTCTCGATAGTGCCAAGGCCAAAGGAGATAAGTGGGAAATCCAGAGACGCTCTTTGAGCAAGGATGAAACCCGAATTTCTCAGTGTGCCAGGATATGTGTAAAGTGAGGATGAGTTTTCCCTCTAATTACCACTAGATGATATACTGACTAGTTCCTAGCAAACTTCTTTGTTCTTAGAATAGACTTTTGCATTTGCATTTCATTCACATGCTTTTAGGATTCCTTAGGCATATTCATATTACATATCATTATCATTGCATTCACGGACAGTTGTATGGGCGTTGTCCGTCACTGTTGGTATGTACAGCTGTATGGGCGTTATATGTATTAACAGTGTGTAGGCTATCGATTGATATCACACTATAAGAAAGTGCGCAGTCATGAGAAAAGAGGAGTAAACTCCTAAGTTAAGAGAAAAGAGGAGTAAACTCCTAAGTTAAGAGATAAGAGGAGGAAACTCCTGAGTTATAAGAAAAGAGGAGAAAGCTCCTAAGATAGAAATAGTTATGAGAAAAGGGGATAAAGCTCCTAAGTTAGAATTATAGCATTTGTTATATATTTGTTATATACAATGTTATAGAGAACTGGTATTGGAATTGTTTTTACTAAGAATGTTAATTCTCACCCCAGTTGTTATTCCATATAAATCCAGATGCAGGTACCGATGCAGGCTCAAATACAGGAAAAGACACAGGTGCAAAGGTACAAACCCTGCTAAGGATGAGAAGATAAAGCATGAAGACTAGAGTAGTTTTTATTGCTTTAAGTAGACAGAACTTATGTAATAAGTTTATGTTTGTTCTGTAAGTTTTATGTTATATGTATTATAATAAGCCCTCAGGTGGCTAAGTTTGTATATGTTTATGTATGAGTTTATGTTTTTCCGCAATCTCTCAAGGCTTTCTATAATTACTCAATTGTGATTATATATATATGTTAGTATATAGTATAGAAGTGACGTCTCTAGTACTGGTTATCTTTATATATCTCTGTCTATCTAGGATATATCTGGATATCTGTATTAAGGTGTTACACTCTGCGCCATTCTGTTTCTTTATTACCATAATTGGTAATGTAAGTAGGATGTCTAACCTCTTTCTTGTATTCTTGTACTTCTGTTATATATATATATATTTGATAAAAGATCGTGAGGAAGATGATGAGGGGCCATACCTTTGCTGATTGGATTGGGACGATTCATTATTCACGATTTAGCGTTTGGACGAGATCCCTTCGGTTACGTGCGATTGCAACTTCGTGGGGGCATTAATGCCTGTCGTGTCGACTAGGACACTGAGCGTCACATACATATAGGGTTGCGGCTTTGTCTGCTAGTAGTGCCTATCCCAAGGATTACTACTTTTCCCTTTTAGTGTTTTGTTCCCGCTGTATTCTATTTGACTATGTAAGTATTATACTTTGAGTTATCAGTGAATTGTGTTGACTATAATATATATATATATGGAATATGTTTTTATTTCAGTGGTTGTGTATATAATGGTTGGGTACTAATCATGTTTCATTCGAGGCTCCTGTTTTCTATTTATGCATAATGGAAATAATTAATTTTGAAAATACTATTTTTGAGACTGTGACACACCTGGATTTAGTGACTGTGGTGTAATGATGATTGTGCCGTGGTTATTAGGTCTAGGGGTGTTACACCAAAAAGACTTTGAAAGATCAGAACTCATCAGAACCATTCAATGCTTTTCATTTTTAACTTTTCTTCTTTCATTGTTTGCTTTGCTTTTCTCTCTTCTCATTTTTTTTCTTTTTCTTTTTACTTTAACAAAGCAATTTCTTTTTTTGCTTTTGATTGCATTTGGTTCTTTCAAGCTCATTTTTCTTAAACACACATACCCCTACTCACTGGACTCACTTCAAGAAATACACATCATGTACTCAACAGACATTAAGGTAGAAAGAAAATGCAATGTTTTCACATGCATTAGAATGGTTAACAGGTTAAGGAATACATGGGTGAATGAAAAACATATAAGGCCAAACAATTAACAGGATTCAAAATGGGACCTAGAGATATCATCGTTCAGGGTAGGCTTAAAAAGCTCAATCGGTGCAAACAATGCCCTAATCATTTCATCAGTCATACACAATCCAGGATTTCGCCTCAAGAGAGTTTAAAAACAACTTCTAGGATCATTGAAACTCTACATGTACATCCATAAACTTTCTATAAACATACACTCTTATCATACTCAAAGTTACACTTGCATCTAACTGAGATGTAGATCATACATGAAAAGCAACTAAACTATTTCACATGCTTCAGATCATACATGGTTTTGCTAAAAGTAATCAAATTGCAACCATTTATGTCATTGAACAACCAAGTCCACACTAGCATCAATTCAATCATTCAATCATTCAATCAAAATTGAAAAATTTTGCCTCGGAATCCCATCAATAATAGTTAAACTCAGCATATGATCATGATAGCATACTGACTATCATTACTGCATACTTAACATATCAAAACATGTCATACAAATTCCACATTATAATAACCAAAACATGTAATGATACTCCCCCAAACTTAAATGAAACAGTGTCCTCACTATCATGGCGGGGGACCCGAGCCTATCAATATCTGAAATGTGAAAGCTGAGTATACTACAAATATTTAAAAACACTTAAACTAAACTAATAATGTACAATATATACACTACAACATAACATACCGCAACACACAACCTCTATTCCATGGTATTTGATCAGAATGGGTGCCTTCAATAGCACCCAAAACAAATAGCTCTATCTTTTTTTTATTTAACAAGTTCAGCAGGTGAGCGCCGCGACGTTAACATTACCAAGCCGCGATGCTGAGCTCTCTAGAATTTGGCTCAAATGCGCATAAATAACTATCACGCCGCAGCGTTGCAAAGTTAACGCCGCAACGTGAGGAGCCATCCTGCAAAATCTGCAACAAACTCAGTTTTGCTGCAGAATTTTGCCTAAAGAGGTCCTCAACACCTCTCAAACTTGTCTAAAAGGCTACAACACAAAATGGATAACTAAAATGTATTAAAACACAAAATCATACATACTAACCTATATTTAACTTAAAACTAAACATAAACTTAAAACTAACTAAAACTTACTACAATCAAAATACTAACATATATAAGACTTAAAACTAACTAAAGATACTAAAATCAAACATACTAACTACAAAAATACAAAAATCAAATATACTAACATATTTAACACTTTAAACTAAAGAAAAGCCTAAAAACTAACTAAAGCTACAAAACTAAACTTCAACATATTTATGACTTAAAACTTACTAAACACATACTAATTTACAAAAACATAAAAACCTGGGTTCCCTCTCAAGAAGGGCCTGAGTTATAGTCCCAGCAGGACTTTGTCAAGGCAAACCACCAACTGATTACCGGTTTGATCACAAAAGTGATGGATTAGATGGTATTCCTTGGCCTAAATGGAGGTCTCCATTGCAGTGTCTCAAACTCCCACAAAGGCCTCGAATGATGAAACTCATCCTCCATTTATTGTACCTAAACTATAAAGAATGAAAACATTAAATGAAAAAGAACTATACAACTTGAATTAGGACTAGCTAAACTCATTGTTGATATTAGCAATATGGAATTAAACTATTATCCCCTGGCAATTGCTAAGGAATAAGGTTAAACTCTTTGGAAATACACCATTGTTCCTCGGCAAAGGCGCCAAAAACTTGTTAGACCATTTGTGTACCACAAGTGCACGGGTCATTCAAGTAATACAGATACAGAGTATAAGTTCGTTCCCATGAGGATATATGGCTTCCATTACTAAGTAACAACCAATAGCTTAGCTAAATTCTATCCAAGAACATATAAAATAGAGAAAGCATAAATAATCTAAATCTAAACTACAAAAGCAATAAAGACAATGGTTTAGAGACCTAGGAAATCCTTCTTCACCTCTTATTTCATACTAATGATATGCAATCCTTATAAGCAACATCAATGAGTTATTAAGTTAGCTTGAGAATCTGATTTAGTCAAAAGCCTATGTCTAGCGCAATTAACCTTGGTGTCATTTACCTAATCCACTATGTTTCTTATGTTTTCATGAGGACTAGTATAAACTCCACTAATGAACGATCTATTCTCAAACACATGCTAATACATGGCTAAAAGGTATATTTCTATCCAGTTAGCGAATCAACTCATCCAAACCAATTGAACTCATCGAATATGTATCAACCATACCATATCTATATCCACAAATCCCTATGTCTAGTTCATTTGCATCAATCAAGATCATGCAATTATTGGCCAAACAAGAGCAAGCATTAAGCATAGGCATGGAAGAACAAAACCAAACATCAATAGATACTCAAAAGATAACATAAACATCAATATCCATAAAAAGATCCAAAGTATTTCCTAAATACAGCTACTAATCCATTGAACACGAATTTATAGACAAAAACCATGCTCAAAAGATAAGGAAGAGAAGAGAAACAAAGGGAGAAGATGAAGAAATCCATGGATGTGATCACTGAAGCTTGAATCTCCTTCCATGAAGAAAATGGCATCTAACCTAGCCTCCCTAAGCCTCTAATCAGTCCAGAAATGAAGTCCCTAACGCAACTTCTCTAAACTCAGCAAGGCTCCCTCGAAGCTCTCCTATAAAATCTGCTAAAAATCTATTTATAGACTTAAAAAAATAGAGGCACGTCGCGGCATTAACATGCCTACGCCACGGCGTGTGTCAAATTAGGTCAGGGACGTCGCGACATTCATATGCCATGCCGCGGCATTGAGGTCTGAGATGCAGATTTGGCTTCCTCTTCCCATTCTAGCTCAATTGCTATATCATCTTGTTTGGAGCCCTTCCTATGATAGAGAAAACACCAAATCAGTAACAGATACAAATTTACTTAATCACATAACAAATATGCACAGTTTGCTCAATTACATACAAGAAATGTATCAGAATTGAATATAACAAATATAAGTACAAAACCTTCCAAATATGCATAACAACAAGTGTAACACCCCAAATTTTTATTCATTTTATAATAAATATTCATTTTCTAATATTTGTGATTTTTGAGAATTTTTCTGAATTTTTTTGAGAACGCGAAATATTTTAATTTTTTATTCCTCGTTTTGTGTGCAAACTGAGCTGGCCCGAGAAAATGAGATATTTTTCCTGAGAACCTTGATCTATGGAAACGTCGACAGGAGATCTTACTAAACCCAAGATCGGACACAGTTTACGAAGTTTTATATTTTTTGAGAAATTTTAATAAATAAAATAATAAATCGCTGTGTAAATTTTATCTGTCAGATAAATTAACACTGACTTCTGTCGACTATAGTAATTGTCCATTAGATAATAACATATATTAAAAACCCTATCACATTATTCTAATGTAATCTACTTTAAGTCTAAGCAAACCTACTTTAATTCAAATTTAATATATTTTAATCAAAGCTTCTTTGAGAAGCTTTGACCACCAAAAGACCATGATACCCTTGGCTTGTTGGGGAAGCCAAAAATCTCCCCCTCTCTCCTCCTTGTTGCAGCGGCAATGCCCTCTAAGGGAGGCAAAATTTTACCTCCCAACTTAACCAATAATCACCCAAAATTAGATTTTTCCTACAACACTTTCTCTCTCTAACTTCATCTTCTTCACATTTCCTCTTCCTTCTCTCTTCTTCTCCTCTCTTCATATGAAAATTGCAGCCCTATTACCAACCATTTTTCTTCACTTTTTTTTTCACCAAGACCATTTATCTACTCACCTTAACCCCCTCTACACTTTCTCTTTAGAAATTTTCTTCAAAATCCAACCTTTCCTCCATTGTCATCCAAGACAAAGCTTCAAGCTTTAAGGTAAAGTTTCTATTTTTCTTCTTCTTTCTCTTCATT
Organism: Ormosia emarginata; assembly: GCA_029884605.1. NCBI lineage: Eukaryota > Viridiplantae > Streptophyta > Magnoliopsida > Fabales > Fabaceae > Ormosia > Ormosia emarginata. The sequence continues at coordinate 29,938,207 of JAQQTP010000088.1, forward strand.
TTTGTGCTCCATGGTCTCTTTGATGACCATGGATCTCTTCTCTTTCAACCCTTGGTGTTGATTCATTATCTTGAAATTCCTAGAGTTTTTGGAAGCTCAAAACCAAACATACCAAGGAGCATCTAGGAAGCCATTTTCATGATTCTCCTTTAGGTAAGAGGGAGACTACTCATTTCAACCATTTTGGTGGTGAGGGAACCTTTGTATGCTTACTTTGTTTTGGTGATTTTGTATGTTTATGTATTCTTGAATTGGATTAATGTTTGAATGGTGAACTTGAATGTATTTGATGTGTTGGAAATGCTTGATCATGTTAGGGTTGTTAAATGGAAAATTTGGCGTTTCCTACCCTAATATGATGCCACAGTTTTGACTAGATTTTGCGGGTATAAATTTATTTTTGTATACAATGAAATGAAGCATATGTGATTAATTGTTAAATGATGATATTAAAAATTAATGAATGGAGAATTTTAAGGGTTTAATACCCTAGGGTGAAGCCACTATTTTGATCTTGAAAGTCAGGAGATTGGATTGGTTTTGTGTAAAATAAAATTTAAATGATTAGATATTATGTAATTGATGCATAAAATGGAAGGAAATTGGAATCTTGATGACCTAGAGAAGCCACGGTCTTTAGGGAAAACTAGGGGTTGAGTGATGCCTTGATACATCTTTGGAAATTAGGAATTTAGAGACATTCATAATCCATAATAAAGTGGAAGGATTGGATTGAATAACAACACTCAAGAAGGACACGGTTTTGAAGGCTATTTAATCAAAAATTGTCATAATTGACCAAAATATAAGACTTTGAAAATGTGAACCCATAAGGTGGACTTATGATAAGGGATGAACCCTAAGTATATATTGACATTGAAAATTGATTCTACATCATTGTGGATCCCTATGTGGGCTTAGTGTTTGTTGATTTTGTACTTGAGGAATTTATGACATATTGATACTATGACATGTTGATATTGAACCATGTATATTTAGATATGCCAGTGTGGTATATTGTATGATTATTGCGTCATTGATAAACATACATGATGTACATTGTGTCGTCATGCATATGTGTTGTCCGTTGGACATTGTTGGAAAGGCTATGTATGCCTAGGAGTTTGAATAACACTTATGTGCGGGTGCGAGTAGACTAAGCGTAGGGTCATAGTGGTTGGCCCTAGGGGCGTCGGGGAGCGGGTGTCTCACAATGGGCAGTGGTAGCTCCACTGGGGCCATGGGATAGACTGATGCAAATACACCGACGATCCAGACTAAGACACTGTCCTATATCGCGATCAACTATTGAGGTGTCATGTATAAACCGTATTGCACAAATATTTTTATGAGATGAGCACACTAATTATTTTGGCTAATGAGATACTGACAAAACTCCTTGATCATTCACTCCGAAAATGTTTATGTCTAGCTTCATGGAGTAGGAATTTTGGTACCTTTTTGCATTGTGAACCGTTAGTCTCATAATGCATTGAGCAAGAGTATTTATGAACGTGGGAGTTATTTGTTATAATTACCGTAATGTTTATTTAATTGTCGAACTATTGACTGTTAGGAATATTGCTATTATCTGCTTATTATTGATGGTTGTTGCTACTGTTTATTGTTGATCTACTTTACTGTCAATTCTAATTATTGTATGAACTGTGTTGATATGTGGGCGTCCAGCGTTGTTCTGTTTTCTTACCGCCATTTTGGTACTGAAAGCTGAGTGTCTCATTTCTTTCTGTATTTTTTGTATTTCTATCGGATTGTGTACTTCTGAGAAGACATTCGTGAGGAAGAGAAGAAAACAACTGAGTTTTTGGGTTTCTGACTGCACTACGACTAGAGCTGTTGGGGATGGCATCACGCCCATGCCGCTTTTTGGGGTACGTGAAGTTGACCTATCATGGAGGACCCGATTGTTGGCACTTGCATGTGGAGACGGATCGATGTGTCTACCGCAGGGAGTTGACGGTGTCCTTGTCTTGGGGTCGTTATAATGCCCCTGTCTTTGATTTTTCAGCTTTTGTTATTTTAGAATTTTACCTACCCGTGAGGGACATGTGGACTGATATGTTCTTCACCCCTCAAGAGGATTCCTTCCTCTCCACTGCTCGAGCTTCTGCCTAAATTTCGGTCGCCCCGATGGCTATTTCATCGGAGGATGAGGACCTTGAGGAGGACCCGGCTACGGTCCCTTCTCGTTAGTCTTAGGGGCTGATACTATAAGTGGCTACTGATGGCTAACCATTATTTTTTTGGGAAGCCTGATGTTTTGCTAAGTTCATGGGTGTAAATTTGTAACTATCTTGGGTGGATAAAGCCATTGTTTATTTTGTATATTTTGTGATGTAACTAAACAAAGGTGATGCATAATATATATATATATATATATATATATATATATATATATATATATATATATATATATCGTGAATGTATGATTATCAATTTTGTTTCTATTCCATCGTATTGGTAATTATTATTATCTCCTTACTGTTATATTATACAAAAAAAAATGCATATAGACATTTCAATACTCGATTATTTTATCATCCAATAATACAAATATTTAATCTTATGTTAATAATGAACCGGGTCTTAATTAATCACTGTAACTATTATTTTTCGCAAAAATTTATTTCGTGTTTTTAGTATTAAGGTGTGACATTCCTTCTTCGCGGCCTTAAGAAAAAGGGGTGTTACAACAAGGACCTAAGCAATCAGAGAAATACAGATATAGGGCACAAATAACTATACATTGTAGAGTTATCAATACACCTAAGGCATCCATAGGCATATGCATAGCAACTACATGCATATCTCTAAGATGGAGATTCATGGCATTGCACATCTCTGAAATGGATATTCATGACATTGCACATCTCTGTGATGAAGATTAATGACATTTCAATTGTATGAACAATTGCTTATTTTTGAATATTGATGATGATATTATGAATGTGATGATTATTTAAAGATTGTTCATGGAAATGAGTTTTTATGTAAACTTATTAAATGGGATTCTATTTCAGGAAGAGAAAGGAAGTGGATTTTGCATTTGCCACCTTTCTAACTTATGTTAGTATGTAATTTATGTTTTAAAGGTGAGTTTTCCCCGAAATAGCTGGAATGATTATGATGACATGTTTTATTGATAATCTACTGAGAATTTATAATTCTCACCCCATATTTGTGTTTTCCATTATGTTTCTAGGAAAGAAGACCCTTAGATAGTTTTATGCAGACAAGATGCAAGGAAGCTTAGTTTAGTTTCATTTTGATACTTATATATATTATTTTTAGGGTCTTGAGAGGCCTAGTTACATGTCTTGTATATATGTATTTTGGCTTTGTAATAATATGGATGTTATAAAGTACTCATTTTATCGTGGGCCATATTTTCTAAATATAAGAATTGGATATATTAAAATTGTTTTAGTAGATGGTAGCATATGGATCTAATTACTATAGTATAATTTTGATGATACCATTAATATTAAATCCAGGATGTTACAATCGAGTATTGGACTCACCTCAATTGAAGAAAAGCAAGAATGTACACAAAGTATAAATGGAATCGTCGAGATTGAGCATTGGAGCTATCTCTGTAAGGAAAGGAAAAGGCAACAAGAATATAAAGAAAAATATTCTAAGTGTTGAAATTAAATAGATGCCTGAAATTGGGACTTGTCCAAGTACAAATAAAATTAACCTCACGTAGGGGGTAAAATGAAAAGAAACAGAAGAAAGAATCAAGCTTCTGGGGTAGGCTCATCCGGGGTAAGCTCTTCATCCACCTCAGCCTCTTTTACTGGGTCGCCCTCCAAATTCTCCTTTCCCTTTTCCACGCCAACCTCTGCTGTCATAGGAACTTGATTCACAAGAGTGGCTTCAAGAATGGCATCCACAATGTGACCATCCTAGACCACCATCCTCGAGCTAGTTCTATCCTTGATAAGGTCCTGGTTCAGCAGGCGAAGTTGAGCGAGTGCATTTGAGAAAGATTCATCAATCGAATTCTCCCATTCATCCTCGGTATGTTAAATATTTTCTTTAAGTTTGGCCTCAGACTGGCGAAGAATCTTGTTCTCAGTTCGGAGGGCAGTTAGATTGGACTCGATAAAAAATATTTGATCTTTTAAAATGTTCTCCCGAGCAACTCCCTCAGCAATTTGGGCCAGGATCCCAACTACCTCAGCAAACCCCTAGGTAACTCTGGCCTGGCAAGCTGAGCTCTCCATTGACTTGGGCAAGTTGCCTATCTTTCTGAGCAACTGCTAGCTTG